>OX333072.1:42163661-43542524 GCA_946863875.1 Alloplasta piceator | reverse complement strand
GGCTGTCCGAAGCCTTCAGAAACCCTACGGATAGGCTGTTTGAGGTCTTGAGAATCTCTACGTAGAGGCTGAAATTCAATAAAGAGGCTTGTCCGGGGCCTTCAGAAACTCTACGGAGAGGCTGTCCGAGGCTTTCAGAAACTCTACGGATAGGCTGTTCAAGGTTCTTAGAAACTCTACGTAGAGGCTGAAATTCAACAAAAAGGCTTGTCCGGGGCCTTCAGAAACTCTGCGGTGAGGCTGTTTGAGGGCTTTTGAAACTCTACATAGAGGCTGAAACTCACAAAGAGGCTGTCTGAGGACTTCAGAAACTCTACGGAGAGCCAATCCGAGGCCTTCAGAAACTCTACAAAGAGGCTATCGGAGGCCTTTAGAAACTCTACGCAGAGGCTGAAACTCAACAGAAAGGTTGTCCACGGCCATCAGAACCTCTACGTAGAGACTGAATTTCAACAAAGAGGCTCCCTTCATCTCAAAAAAAGTATAATTTTGTTCATAAGGAACAAAAATGATTTCAGAATGGCAGTATCTTGTTTACAATTAATGGTCTTGAACATACTTTATGTTAATTCATTTGGAATAATATTCGGAAAAAATGTTTAATTTAAAAAATAAAAATGGTATTGCATTGAAAATTAGATCATGCAAATTTGAAATTTGCAAGTAGCTTTCTCATTTTAAGACCTCCTTAACCATCTTTATGACATGTATGAAATTTGTTTATTACCAGTGTACAGCATTGCTTAATACCCCCCCCCCTTTCCTAGTAAGGCTGGGGCTACAGCCCGCACCCTACACCTGTTCCATTCTGTATCGCAATTCCGCCGAGAGTGAAGGGAAAACTGCAGAAAAATCTTCACTGATACAGACGGTAAACTCTACCTAAGTGCCAGTCGGTAGCAATGCGAGCACGCTCTAGCACAAATATCGTCGTCGGTTTGGTAGTTACCTCCTCCATTGCGATCCGGTGAGTCAGTCGCTTGCACAGTTAGGTGAACCACCATCCGAGCGATAAAAACCGCGTCGGCAGGCCTCACCGAAACCGTACAATAAACCACCCACTCATCGCAATGAGGTCTTTAGGATTCCATTATTTTAAGGTGGGGTCCCAACCCACCGGGATTGCAGCTGATAGACGCTTGAAAAATTGGAATATTTTTCAGCGGTGTCGCCGGGGTTCGAACCCGGGTCGGGCGGATTACGAGACCCGCGCTCTAGCCACTTGGCCACTGCTCTCCCCACTTTATGACATGTATATTTATCATATTTGAAAATAATGATTAGAAAAAAAAGTAAATGTACGAAAAATAGCCCGGGAAAGAACAGCCCAATTATCGTGTAATTTCGATCATTTAAGGTTGTTTAGAAGCAAATCACGTTTAATGAGAAAATTCTGAAAATTTAGTATGTTTTTCAATGAAGTATTTAAGAGGGCGTGTAAAAATTTCACGACGATTTGGAAGCTCGTTATCAAATAATTGAGATTAACAAATTAAATAAAATAAAATGTAATCTTATGCAAACTGATATAACTTTGCGATAAGTTTTTTTTTACCTCTTAATTTTTTAATATCCACAATATACTGAAAGCAACGGAAAGAAAACGAAGTTTATTGATGAATATTTTTTTTATTTGTTTAAAAAATTGTTTTTAACAAATCGTTAATTTTTTAATAACGAGCTTCTTAATCGTCATGAAATTTTTACACGACCTCTTGAATACCTCATACAAAAACATACCAAATTTTCAGAATTTTCTCATTGTTCATTATTTTAACTCTTAAGGAGGTTGAAGTAATGATGATGTAATTCTGAAAATTTGGTATGTTCTTACATAAAGTATTCAGGAGGTCGTGTAAAAATTTCACTACGATTGAGAAGCTATTTATTGAACAATTAACATTCAAAGGTTTCATAGCTTCTAAACAACCTTAATTACATTTGAAAACTAGTTTTGTTTTCTCTGGGGGGGCTTTGCCCCCCAACCCCCGAGAGGGGCGCTTTGCCCCCTCCACCCCCAGAAGTGGCTCGGCCCCTTCACTCCGCCGGGGGGCTGCCGCCCCCTGTACCCCCCGCTCCCGCGTGCATCACACGCACCTCCAATCATCGCACAAAAAACACTTATCATACACACACACACACGCACACACACTCGACTTTGCCTCCGTGATACACATTTCAATTCATCCGTGTTAAGCGCCTGACTGATGGTGGGGAGAGAGAGAGAGACACCCATGTATAAGCGACTGTCATGCGCGTGGCGCGCGGCGACTAGCGGCGCGGCTGATGGTGGGGGGAGAGAGTCAACGCGAGAGAGCGACGTGTTGAAACCATTTGTCGAAAAATGAAGAAAAATTCACAAAATTTGACCTGCAACACATTGAAAAATAAATCAAAAAGACTAAATTTTTCATTTTTCATTGGAAATCAATAAACAAATGATTCTTTCGGTTTAATTAATTGGTGCTCATCGCTGGAAAAAAGGAAACAGAACTCTTTGATGTTGAAGAGGTCAATGCCATGATCAACAGGGATAGCGATGAAGACTAATATGTAGCAATATAGATGGGAGGGGTGAATAAACTAAAATTATAATTTTACGAAAAAAACCTTTCTGTGAGAGTAACAAACTTTCAACTTATGTGACTAGTTGTAATACTCAGCGGCAATAATAGCAATAAAATCGGATTGTTTACGTCTATTTGTTATGTCTCACAACTACTCCAGCCATAATCACCTATTCATTGAACCTAAAGAATGATTTTTGTATGAATTTCCAATGGAGAATGAGAAATTTGGTCGTTTTTATTTTTTTCAATGTGTTGCAGGTCAAATTTTGGATTTTTTTTTTTTTAAATGAAGGGAATGCAAAGTCAAATCATGTCAATTTTTGTCATAATAGTAGAAAAATCTTTCAGCTACAAGATAATGTTTTTTAAGAAAGATTCGATGATTAAAAATAGAATTTAGCATTAAAAAAAAAAAAAAAAAATTCCATCAACGTTGACATGTTTTTGATGGTTCAGATTTCTTTACGATTTTTTGGTCGCCCTTTGATATTTAAAATATGCACGAATCGAAAAAAACACTTTTTTCAGCGGGAAGACTTCTCGGCATTGATGTGGAAAGCTGTAATTTTTCACAAAATTATTTTTTTAGGTTACGAACTTTGGAAAAAATCGCCGACCCAAAATTCGCTGGGGGCCGATTCACCATTTTTATCCGGCTACACCCTTTAATTTCGTCCTTGAAAGGTATTCTGGAAGGTTTGACACTTGACGTTTTTCTTATCTGGTACAAATCTTAGGAACTTCGAAGATGCTTGAACGTACTTCGCAAAATCTTAAACTGTCAAAAAATCCGTTCAGGCAAAGGAATTCACAAAACCAGGAAGGCCTGCTGGCGCAACGTCAGTCGATGTAGCCGAGAAATCCATAGACGCATAGCGGGCTAAAAAGATCGACGCGCAGCAGTTTAAATTCGAGACCGCGGAAATGAATCCTAGAATACAGCAGCGACCATACAGACGCCGCTAGACAACAACGAGTTTTCACAAAAAACGGATTGGTCGAATAACGAAATAGGTTCAATTTTTTCTGAAATCGATAAATTGATAAACAATAGAGCAATCGAAAGAATTGCTGTCTTTTGACCAGTTGCTATCAAATATATTGGTGGTGCTTACGGCCGATGGTTTGGAGAGATTTATTCTAAAACTCAAGAGGCTTTTCGAGTTCACTTACCTACCATTTGGCTTAAGCCTTACACCATGTACCTTTACGAGGGTACTAGAACTGGCTGCAGCACACTTAAGAAAACAGGGTTTTACATCCGTCTTTTACTGGAATGATATTATTGTCACGGGAAAGTTGTGCGATGATTGTGCTTCTCATTTTCAAGCTACTCCTTTTACGTTAGAGGGGCTCGGTTTTTTTATCGATAAAGTGAGGTGCCGTTAAGTTCCTTCACAACGCTGCCAGTACCTGGAACTTATTTTTGATTCTTCTAAGATGACCATCGGGTTGCCAAAGGTTGAGATTCAAGAATCTTATGATTTAAGAAAGAGGTTTAGTGGAATGTAGAAGTGTTCAATTAGTGATTTTGCGTCTTTCAACGGTACACTCAGGACGAGTTTTCCAGCTTTGAAATACGGAATGATACACATGAAGCGATTTGAGGGAAAAGGATTATTCGCACTTAAAGCTTATAAAAATAACTATGACCCTTTCATGAACATTCCTAGCGAATTAAGAAACAATTGTGGAAATTAAATATAGTTTCAGCCAGTGCTCCCCCCAAGGAGCCCGTGTTTGATTGCGACTAATGCTTCTCGCACGGGAAGAGAGGGGGGCTGAATTTGGGAGTCGTCGGGAGGATGGTCATTTGCACACTAAGGATTTGGGACCCCTCATCAATCACCTTGAATTGTTAGCTGCATTTTTCGGTCTGAAATGTTTTTTGAGCAATGAATCACGTACTTCATGTAGTGTACTTCTTCGTACAGACAGCATAACGGCAATAGTCTATATCATTCGTATGCGAGATAGCCGATTTGATAATTTGAGTTCAGTATCAAGGCAAATTATGGGATTGGTGTGAAACAAGAGATATTTGGATGGTTGCTGGTTATATTGTTTCAAGCAAGAATGAAGAGGCAGATTACGAATCGAGAAAGTTGCAGCCGCATGTATGCATGCGATGCGCCAGCGATTTGATTGCCCAGCATCGTGTTTTTGGTCTGACCGAAATACACATCTTCGTTTGACGAAGGATTGAAGCGTAATTTATTCCTTTTTTGAGAGTCTGACTGTTAAGAATAAAAACAATTTTCATTTAATGAAAATAGAATGATCTTTCCTCTCCCCGGAAGTAAGTACTGGCATTGGTCATGCAACTGTACGTGAATATAATTGCAGTTTGAAAAAGTGGTGGCGCTTTCGTACTATTAACTGATTTGATCCGTTGATAGCCTGCACAACTAGAGGTTTCCTCTCTTTTCACGGAGTATGGTAGTAGTGCGTCGTATAGTTCGTAAAATTGTTGCCAATCAGCGTTATCACTTAATCTCGGCTTGAGTTGGGCCGGAGATGATACAGTAAAAAGGATAGAAACATCGGGTCCAAAGAAAAAGCAACCGATATTACGTTTGCCTTTTTTCATGGAAGATAAATCTTTGTGCCTAGCGTCGGCTCTTGAATCGTTTTCAGATGAAACCAAAGTTGTTTGAGATTCACTTTTGAGTATTTTGATTTCTTATAAATGACCACGTGAAACGGTCACCACACTGATGTTGTCCCGTTAGATAAAGATGATATTGTTTCAAAGCGAAATAAATAAGGCTGTGTTTTTTTACCGCGTACAGCATACGTCACGCTGCTACATTAGGGGCCAAGCGAGCTGGCGTAGCTATGTGGACTTGATACGAATAACTGCCGGCTGGACAAAGGATTCAGCGACCTATGATCGGGTTCTGATATCAGTCGAGACGCAGTTCGCCGAAGGTGTTCTCAATACTAGATTTTGGGTTTGTTCATGTGCGCCCGGTGGTGGTGTGACAGGGAAGGTTGTACAGTGGCAATTACATGCTTGCGTTTTGTTCCATTGGTTGTATTCATTCTTCAATGAAAAAGAAAAATAAGAATAATTACATACATATATATATTAGACTGATTCATTTTTGGGCTGTTTTTTATGCACCTGACCCATCAAAAGTTTGAGCATTCAAGGGTAATATTAAGCCCCGCGCAAGGGGCACGCTGACAAAAAATCCTTAGAGGTCTCTCATTCGACCTCAAGATTATTTTTTGCATGAAGAAATACAAAAATGCTTGTTAAATGACTTTGCATTTATTTCACAGCAAAATAGTGAAGCAATCATTTACAGAGTGGATCGAAATGGACCAGTCTTCTCTGTTGTAGCATCTACGCACTATATATATATATATATATATATATATATATATATATATATATATATTGTGACGAGACTTTTCTTAACGCATGAAAAGCCGACTCTTCGGGTCACAAAACAGCTCACGAGATCACTCAAGGATTGGGCGCCAGCTATCGCAATAAATTACGATAGCAAATTTATATTTCCTTGAGTTCTCTCGTGAGTTCAACAATTTCGCCTGGCTAGCTGCCCTTGAGGATGGTAGAGGGGCGCGGTTAGGGATCGTTGGAAATTCTACAATAAATACTCTTTTCCAGCACCTTTCGGGAAACACAATCATTACTTTATTTAACTCAAATTAATACGTCGTCTCGCAGAAGGCGAGACGAAAACGAAATTCACAAATTCAAAATGTCCAAAATTCCCTTTTTGCATCTCATATCCTTAATTTCTAATAACAAGCTCGCGTCTCGCTTCTATACAATTTTACAACACGTTATTCTACTCACGAAAACTCTGATACATCTCAATACGACGCGTTAACTCTCTTACAACAATCCTCGTATTTTTCTGTTACCCTTCACTTCGCGTCTCGAGAGCTCACGCAGTGCGACCGATTCTCATGAAAGTGACCGTACCTCGGCGACTTCCCCTTTTGAACTCGCGTCCACCCGTCTGTCTCTCGACGACCGAATTTCCCGGAAATCACTTCCAATTTCACGATAATCAGTAACACAACTATTCGATAACGTCTTTTCCTGCATTCCCCGGACCGAGAATTTAACATGAACTAGAACTAATTAACCTAGTGGACCCTCACCTCCGCGTAATAACCAAAATGAATCCCTCTCGGCGATTCTAACATTTAAATAAACCAGAACGGAACGCGCTACGATATTGGTCGCGGTAAAGACTCGAATTAGCGGGCGTTAACGTGCCGTCACGACAATATCGCTTCGTTTTGGGACTCTTTTACCCTTGAAAATGCCTCTACTCGCGATTTTCCTCAATTCCACAACCAAAACGAGCAAAACGACAGTCCTACCGGTTTGTTTTCAGCAGAATGGTCCCGTAAGGAAGCAGGAGCTCAATCTTTGATATATTCGGCGGATGCGCTTTCTTGAGCAACGGTCCTCGATAACGCCACGGTAACAACGTCCTTCCTCGTTCAACACTTCGGCAGGAGTCCTCGAGAGAACTTCTACGATCGTCCTCGTAAGCTCGGTTTCCCCCCGCCCTTGGTTAATAAGTATCGAATGTTAGCGCGATTTGATAATCGATTGCGCGATTGATTCGAGGCGGCGGGTAGATCGATGGCGTGAGCGATAGAACGAGAGCGCGATCGATTCTCTCCCAAATTACGAACGAGTGACAATAATAGTAATAATCTCCGAACGGTGATAATTCTCCGGCGATGAGAAGCCGTGCGACGGCGATGGATTTTGGCGCTCTCTCAGCGATGATGCCGAGAGCGACAACGAAGAATGATGTTGGTATGCGTGGCTCTCGTCGATGGTGGTGAGAGAGGCTCACGTATATGAGCTGCGAGGCTCGGTGGTGTTGGTGACGAGAGCGTTGAATATTGCTCTCGTTCGCCTCGATGCTCTCCCATTTGATTTCCTTGACGGTGAGAATATCCTCGATGACGTCATGTCGGTAACGACGGGAACCGTCGTTCGCTCAAGAGAATTTTCGGAAATACAAACATGAATTAAAATCTAACGACAAATCTACAGTTTGGCCCTGTTGGTTGCGTTCGAGAGGGACTCAGCCGTGGAGCGAGGTTGTTCCACGTACGTTATCGAGTCATTTGTGACGCGTGCAAAAATACGACGTCACAACACCTCCCCCCCTATGAAAAGGCCGACCCGGCCGTATAAGACCGAAGCTTTGCTCGTGCAGATTTTAACTGACGCAGAATTTTTTTTACAACAAAAGGGAAAAAAAATTCTTTTGTCGCAACAGCGAGTTTCAGCACGAACGGTACCAACAGAGCTTTTTATTTTCATATTTTATTACAGCGAATAAACAAAGCATCATTTTAATGAACGGCGAGCGGGATTCAATTATCATTACAATACGAAAACATGCAACATCAATTAGGCTATCCCTCGGATGACACAATTATGGGTGTAATTACGAGGGTCTCGTCTCACGCGATAGCGAACCGGATACATGATTTTATTTTCAATCGTTATTGAAGTCGCGGGACCTCCGAGAGCGTCTTGGATTTCATAGACAAAAATAAATGCAAGAAAAAAAAGGATTGTCTTGATTTTCTCGAGTGTCTCCGTGATAACGCGTCGCAGGTGTAGTGGCGACGTTCACGCGCAAAACGATAACATTCGTTGCTTTTACGAATTCGAAATACCACAAAAAAAAATTCATAAGCAAATTTAGGATGGGAAGCCAAAACGATAAAAATCTACCAAATGGCGGTAAACGACCGCTTGTCATATATTAAATTCCCGAAATCACGTCGGTTCGATAACGCTGGTCACGTAATTTTAAAACAAAATTTTCTCTATCTATTCGCGTCAAAGTTTCTAATTCTCCGGCGCGAATCGACGACAAGGTTCTCGGCACCTGTCACTTTGTCAAGGCACTAAGACCATTTCAGCAACGAATAGCTATCTATTTTCTTTTTCGCGGAAACAATTTGACCGAATTTGGTAATCGACGGCATAACTCACGGTTTGAAAATCTTATACTCGGTGAGTGTCACTTCGCGAGGATTCGACTGTACGCGCGTCATGTCAGCGCTCTCTCTCTCTTACTTGCGCGGTAGATCGTACTCATGCGCGCGAGACTCATACGCGAGGCACGAAGCTGCGCGAAGCAAGCTGGGGATACACGGTACGGGTATGCGCGAGAGCCCTTCACACCCGCTGGCGCGCTGCTCACGAATGAGATTCACCGATAAACGCGCACACTTGCGGTTCACCGACACGAAACACGTGGGGGAGTGCGTCGACGCGACAAAACGAGATTTTCGATGCACTTTGAGTTTCTCCGGTATAA
Organism: Alloplasta piceator; assembly: GCA_946863875.1. NCBI lineage: Eukaryota > Metazoa > Arthropoda > Insecta > Hymenoptera > Ichneumonidae > Alloplasta > Alloplasta piceator. The sequence continues at coordinate 43,533,610 of OX333072.1, read as the reverse complement.
TTTGCGGGGCGAGAGTAATTGCTCTCTAAATAATCGAATAGTATCATAAGGAAGAAATCTCAATGGCGAAATATATGAATCACACAATAAATATCAATGATGAAATAGATATATCAACGATACAAAAAAAAATATATTCCGCTTAAAAGCACGCATGCAACGTTTTGCGCGAGAGGAAAAAAAATAAAAAAAAATCCAAAATGAATTATCACGCGATATACAAGACTTAATAAGTTAGAATAAATTATTCACGAACGCGAGTATTACGTGCTATTATTTACAACAAAAAAAAAAATTTAATAAAAAAAATTCACAGCACGAAATATAGAGAGGTACGCGAGACAATATTACTGTCGATTATTCCGAAAAAATTTCAATCAAAATATTCCCAGCACGAAAGATCTCGAGTGAAGCTCGGGATCACCCTTTCGCGTACTCGACGACAGAGCCGACAACGTAAACAAACAAAATTAATTAGTTATTCTAAATCACGATTCTCTCTCGAGCAAGACACAAATTTAAATAATCACTGTACACGATAGTTAACCAACAATTACTTTAACGGACGAACTTTGCTTGCCATTTTTAATATATTTCTTTTTCTTTGTGTTTTTGGCCACGATAACGAGAGCGTACGACGAAGTGTCCAGCCAGCGAGATCTATGTAAACTGATGCTCTCGCTGCCCACACACGCGCACGCAAAGGACGAATCACACACACGGACGGACACACTATTCCCACTGTCGTGCGGCGCACGACCAAAACAAAGCAAAAACTTTACGACTCGAGAATAACGGCTTTTCGAACGTACCAAATTTTCTCTCGAATATCCGACGAAATAATATTTCACAATTCTTCACGTATCTTCTATCTCTTTCTATCTTTCGTTACTTATTCGCGATTATTAAAATTTCACTTTCTTACTCGATAATTCTCCTTTTAACGCGAGACATTCAATTCTTCCTATAAATTCTATCTTTAGTTTTTCATTCTCGAATATGCGAAAATTCTTTTTCTTGTCCGATAACTTTTTCTTTTAACCACGATGCGTTAAAATTTTCCCTATTCCGTTTCTTTTACTAACCCTTACTTCTATCTAATTTTACTCTTCATTCAAAATTTCTATGCGAAACGAGAACTCATTAAATTCAAAAAATTTCAAAATTTACTTTCTACTCAAAACTAACTCACTGAAAATTTCTAAACTTTTTCCAACGGCCCAGCCCCACGTTGGGCGCCAAATTTGTGACGAGACTTTTCTTAACGCATGAAAAGCCGACTCTTCGGGTCACAAAACAGCTCACGAGATCACTCAAGGATTGGGCGCCAGCTATCGCAATAAATTACGATAGCAAATTTATATTTCCTTGAGTTCTCTCGTGAGTTCAACAATTTCGCCTGGCTAGCTGCCCTTGAGGATGGTAGAGGGGCGCGGTTAGGGATCGTTGGAAATTCTACATAAATACTCTTTTCCAGCACCTTTCGGGAAACACAATCATTACTTTATTTAACTCAAATTAATACGTCGTCTCGCAGAAGGCGAGACGAAAACGAAATTCACAAATTCAAAATGTCCAAAATTCCCTTTTTGCATCTCATATCCTTAATTTCTAATAACAAGCTCGCGTCTCGCTTCTATACAATTTTACAACACGTTATTCTACTCACGAAAACTCTGATACATCTCAATACGACGCGTTAACTCTCTTACAACAATCCTCGTATTTTTCTGTTACCCTTCACTTCGCGTCTCGAGAGCTCACGCAGTGCGACCGATTCTCATGAAAGTGACCGTACCTCGGCGACTTCCCCTTTTGAACTCGCGTCCACCCGTCTGTCTCTCGACGACCGAATTTCCCGGAAATCACTTCCAATTTCACGATAATCAGTAACACAACTATTCGATAACGTCTTTTCCTGCATTCCCCGGACCGAGAATTTAACATGAACTAGAACTAATTAACCTAGTGGACCCTCACCTCCGCGTAATAACCAAAATGAATCCCTCTCGGCGATTCTAACATTTAAATAAACCAGAACGGAACGCGCTACGATATTGGTCGCGGTAAAGACTCGAATTAGCGGGCGTTAACGTGCCGTCACGACAATATCGCTTCGTTTTGGGACTCTTTTACCCTTGAAAATGCCTCTACTCGCGATTTTCCTCAATTCCACAACCAAAACGAGCAAAACGACAGTCCTACCGGTTTGTTTTCAGCAGAATGGTCCCGTAAGGAAGCAGGAGCTCAATCTTTGATATATTCGGCGGATGCGCTTTCTTGAGCAACGGTCCTCGATAACGCCACGGTAACAACGTCCTTCCTCGTTCAACACTTCGGCAGGAGTCCTCGAGAGAACTTCTACGATCGTCCTCGTAAGCTCGGTTTCCCCCCGCCCTTGGTTAATAAGTATCGAATGTTAGCGCGATTTGATAATCGATTGCGCGATTGATTCGAGGCGGCGGGTAGATCGATGGCGTGAGCGATAGAACGAGAGCGCGATCGATTCTCTCCCAAATTACGAACGAGTGACAATAATAGTAATAATCTCCGAACGGTGATAATTCTCCGGCGATGAGAAGCCGTGCGACGGCGATGGATTTTGGCGCTCTCTCAGCGATGATGCCGAGAGCGACAACGAAGAATGATGTTGGTATGCGTGGCTCTCGTCGATGGTGGTGAGAGAGGCTCACGTATATGAGCTGCGAGGCTCGGTGGTGTTGGTGACGAGAGCGTTGAATATTGCTCTCGTTCGCCTCGATGCTCTCCCATTTGATTTCCTTGACGGTGAGAATATCCTCGATGACGTCATGTCGGTAACGACGGGAACCGTCGTTCGCTCAAGAGAATTTTCGGAAATACAAACATGAATTAAAATCTAACGACAAATCTACAGTTTGGCCCTGTTGGTTGCGTTCGAGAGGGACTCAGCCGTGGAGCGAGGTTGTTCCACGTACGTTATCGAGTCATTTGTGACGCGTGCAAAAATACGACGTCACAATATATATATATATAATTGTTTCTGAGCTGTAACTTGCTCTAAAGAACTATATATCAGATTTCTGAAGGAAGAGGCGCGAAATACAATTAACGACTGAACGAACCGACCTAAGTGAAGTTTAATATCGTGATTGTATGAGCGCCTCTGTTGAAGAGATCAGTATCTCCCTCCCACTCATCTCGTTCGAGATTTCCTATTTTTCAGTTACAGCTACTAGACAAGTCTTTGAAGATTGAAGATCACGCTTTCATGGCGCGCACACGAGGCTTGCCATGAGGGGAAAATGCTTTTTGTTTCTTTAAAAATTTGTGGCGACACAGGTTGAAATGGGGGTACTACATATCTGATTTCTTCGGAAGAGGCGCTCGTACAATCACGATTGAACTTCACTTAGGTAAGTTCGTTTAATCGTTAATTCTTAAAAATTGAGTTGATCGTGAAAAAGTTGTAATTGATGACAAAAAATAACAATTATTCCAAGTAATCGTAATTTGTAACATTAAAATTACACATTTTTTAAGTGATTGTGTGATTTACAATTATCTCGAGTGATTGTAATTGATTGTAAAGAAATTATAATGATTTCAAGTAATTGTAATTGATAGTAAAGAAATTACAATTATTTCAAGTAATTGTGATCGATAGTAAAAAAATTACAATCATTTCAAGTAATTGTTATTGATAGTAATGGAAGTACAATTATTTCGAGTAATTGTAATTGATAGTACAGTGATTACAATTATTTCGAATAATTGTTATTTACGAGTAATAAAATTACAAAAGTTATTTCTGCCGCCCAACTCTGGTTTATGATAACTTCCTGAGGAACGACGTACGAAAAATAACTACGAACGTTTTCGAAGGTCGTTTGTAATCACTCTGTGAGAAATTACAAGCGAACAAAAATTACTACAAACGATGATGAAGCGAGTAGGACATTTGTAGTCACTTTTTGAAGAACTACAAACGATAAAACCCACACGGAACCAAGTGTCCATTGGACGTCCATTTATTATCCATAGATCCTTAACACGTCTACATCCACGATGGACGTAATGCGGACATCCATTGAACATCCATGGTATACTTTTGATTGGACAAAACGCAATGGATCACACAGGATGTATATTGTATGTCCACGGCACGTACTATTTCTTGAGCTACAAATATACACAACACGGCCATTCCTGGTATGTCCATAGGTAGACATTAAATAGCTTTTAATTCAGGATAGTAATTGAACATCCATTGGACGTTCCAGGTTCGTAAACAAAAATCACATTCGGATGACGTCAATTGAACGTCTATCGAATGTTTCATTTAGGATTTTATATAGACGTGAACCTGGAACGTCCAATAGATGCCCAATTACTATCCTGAATTTAAAGCTATTGAATATCTATCTATGGACATTAGACTGTTTAAAAAAAAACGGATAATTTTTTTTTAGCTTGACACAATCTTTACTTATACTTGGACATAAAAAAATAGTTCTCGCGAAAGTTGGGGCCGGTCCTTCAAGATTTAGAGGTTCCTCATCGGAGTTTTGTCTTTTTTATTTCGTTAATACGTAAATAACGAATTTGCATGAATGAAACATACATTTTTCTTGTTTTGCAATGATGAATATATATTAAACTTATGTATAAATACTAAATATACTATAAAAAACCCGTCTTGGTTATCGCAGTCGCAGTTATCGGTCGATATATATGTCGATGAATGAAAAAAAGTACAAGAATCCCCGTAAAAAAGAATTTTTTATTATCGTCAATAATCTGCAATGAATCCATTCATTGATACGCCGTTTCTATCATCATTTCCGGCTAAAAAAAAATTGACTTGTTGCAATTAGGGTATCTCTTCCTCTGGTCTTCAACTACTTGGAACAAATATTGTTTTTGTTCCTCATTTTTTGTCAACAGATTATTATATTCCTTGACGAGGGCTACTCCACGTTCAGCTGAATCATTTATGACTTTCATTTTTGAGAAAGCTCTCAAGGACGTTTGAAAGCTTTCAATGGATTCCCATTGTTCGAGAGGCTCATCATGGGGCAATTCGCATTTTTGAAATAAGTGCCTCGACTTTTGCGTGATGAAATGACTGATGTCGATTTCGGTCAATGTTTGACACTCGCTATCACTCAGGGCAATGCGCTGCTGATTCTTCCATGTACTCTCACGTGTCCTTAAGGCTATCAACATCTTTCTTTTCACATCTATAGGAACCATTGAATCGAAAAAAGCCAATGCTACCAGCTCTTCATTCAGATACCATAGATGCCCCTTGATTTTTTTTAAAGCTGCTGCCGAGACTTCAGAATTGATCGTTTGAAACTTGATTGAATTTTGCATCAATTGCAAATCGTGGTTAGGAGCTTTAATCCCATCAGGGGCAGAAAACCATATTTTCACGTAGAAATTAACGATGAAAATGCATATGTGACGCAAACTTCCAACATCGCGAGATTTCTTCGACTTTAAAAAAAATTGATCTCTGAAAAGAAAAAATTTTAAGCAATAAATGGCCTTCGCAAGCCATCGAGCATGATGATTGGCACCAGGTTTTTTGAACTTGATATCTCGAGGTGGTTTCGATCCCAAGAAGATGCATGACAATTCTAAGAATTCTTGATAATCATTCCGAGGATGAGAGATCTATAAAAAAAAGCGCACGAGATTGCCACGAGTTACAAAACTATATATTGGGATTATAGGTGAAAATATAGTTTAGAAAATAAAGAGTAATTGTTATTATTATTATTATTACCTGAAATTGCTCAAAAATGAATTCGAGAAAATTTTCTCTTGTCTCTCTCAGTATATTAGCCACGGTTTCATCATCCATTCCCGTCTTGTACTGAGTTTTGTCAAAATCATCCCACTCTCTTTGAAAGCGCTGAAAAATTGGTACATTTGGGCCGGATGTCCCTTTCCAATATGTTTCTACCACATTTCTCAGAATAATTTCGGCGATGTGGTGACGACAGGCCAAGTGCAGGAATGTTTTATTTAAATTTTTTTCCAATAAACGGCATGTTCCATTTTCACGTCCTAAGCAAGTAATGATAAAAACATTATACTTATTTAATGAATGAAATGAGTACAGCCGATAAAATCCATAAGAAATTTATATTAAATCAATTATGTCTTTTGAATCGTAAATCGAAAATCGAACCTCCCATAAAAACATACCTTATATGATTTTATCATTTGTTTACAATGATAGAACTTTTTTAAGTTTTTGCAATCATTTCTTGCCGCTCAATGACTGAGTTATGTTCTCTTAAATGGCAATCAATATTACGTCATTTTTTACCTGTATTCGAACTAGTTGTGTCAAAACACAAAGCTTTTACTCGAGGAATGAGATTCCATTCGTTCAGACACTCAATGATTGCTTGTGAAGCGTTTATCCCTGATCCTGTATCCAGAGCAGGAGCACCGAGCAATTGTTCATCATCGAGCCCCGTAATGACAATAGGCAATCGATCGACTTGTCCATTGCCGTCGATTTTTGGTAATAATTTTCCGTCCCAATACAGGACTAGAAAATTCGCTGCGTGAAGATTATTTTTTAATTGCGCAGCCATTTTTGCTCTATATTCCATGCGCTTCCTGTGGATGGTCGTGTGGCTGATTGAATACTGAGCTACATCATGCCCAAGGCTTTGGAGGACTGCTCCGATGACGTGCATAGCATTTCGGCTACTCAAGCCTACTCGATCATAAGTTCCGGAGATTTGATCAGTGATCACTTTCTTCCTCGGGGTGGATGATGATGGTTGATGGAGTTCAGCTTCAAAATTTGAAATCGTTCGTTTTATTCCCGTCCCAGTATGACTTCGATTTGCATCGATACTCGAGGCAGATAATTCGCTTAATGTTTGACTCAATTCTGCAAAATGAAAGATCCATTATGCATTCCGATATCATTGAAATGACAAATTTTTATTTGATCATTTTCATCGCTTTATATTTTATTTGTATTATATCTTGCATTTTTTAGCTTGATATTTACGAATGATCTATGAATTTTTATAGAAATAAAGAGAAAATAAAATCTAAAGAACTTCACAGTTTATAAAAGACAGTATTAATCAATTTTCCGTTTGTTTGCAAAAATACTATTATTAGTCAACATTACTTACCTTGAGTCTCGTTATCGGTGATGTCGTCTTGGGATATTCTCGTTGCTTCTTGATCTTTAGAAGAATCAAAATCTTTGGAATTATCATCATCCTGATCAGATATATTTTAATCTCGTTTTTTCTCTTCAGATTCCACTGAATCATTCACAGTAATTGCCAATGAACTTTGCGATCGAGTCCCTTGATGACACGGAATTCCCTCTGTGGCAAAGAGCAATCGTTGTTCGTTGCTTAATGTTTTCATCACATTATTACGTCTTATGTGAAATACGGAATTCAATTTTTTTTTTGAACAGTAATTCTTTCTTTTGCTGCGTTGTGGAATTTTGTCGCAGATGATTCTTTTGGAGGCGTTGCCAAACGTTGTGGAGTTTTTCTAACTTGAAAATGGCATACTGTTCTCGGCACATCGGAATCTTTGCTTGAGTCCAAAACAATTGCACTTCTCTGATAGTAAGGACTGCACTTTTCTGAATTGTTGATTCACCTTGATAATGATGATAAAAAAACAATTGCAAAACTTGCCGAGTTGTCGGTAACTTACTATTTATTTGTGCCGATGATGAACCGATTAAATAAATCTTTTTTGTTTTGTCTTCCATTTTTGTCACCAAATGTCACAAGTTTTTGAAGGACGAGATGATCGTATTGCCACGTCGACGACAGCGCCATTGACGTTCAGCCGTACTAACCACCCGCTCCGTCGGTCAAGAAAATCCCTGATGTATCGGTCTCGAAAAATGCGTTTTCATGAATAAATATTTGTTTCTAAACATCGGGTGGTAATAATGGAATCATCTTTTAAATGAAAATCATTCAAAAAATGCATTATTACGGAAATTCTTGTATTTTTTTTTAATCTATCGACGTATATATCGACCGATAATTGTGGCTGCGATTACCAAGACGATTTTTTTTATAGTATATTCAGTATTAAGACATAAATTTAGAATATATTCATCATTTTAAAACAAGAAAAATGTATGTTCCATTCATGCAAATTCGTTATTTACGTATTAACGAAATAAAAAAGACAAAACTCCGATGAGGAACCTCTAAATCTTGAAAGACCGGCCCCAACTTTCGCGAGAATTATTTTTTTATGTCCAAGTATAAGTAAAGATTGTGTCAAGCTAAAAAAAAATTATCCGTTTTTTTTTAAACAGTCTAATGGACATACCTTGAATGGCCGTGTTGTGTATATTTGTAGCTCAAGAAATAGTACGTGCTGTGGACATATAATATACGTCCTGTGTGATCCATCGCGTTTTGTCCAATCAAAAGCATTCGTCCTTTAGATGTACATTCAAGTATTTCGGGCAGCTGTGATATGGGTACGCCGATTGACCGTCGTATGTACGTACAAATTACGTGTATCGAAGGATAATGCAGAAGTTTATTCGACCACCACGACACATATTTTTGGAGCTATAAATATATTTCGTGCGTAACTTAAGAGCCAGAAGATGCCCAATAATCATATAAGTTGGATGGAAATTTCATTCCAGGGAAGTCAATGGGATATTCTTTAAACCACCAACAGAGATGCAAAACGGCAGCGATTCTGTGTGCTGAAAACGTTTCGTATACGTACCCTTAGATATCTTTTAGACGTACCTATAGACCACATAAAGTGACATTAAATGTACGTATTTAAGACGAATGCCAATATTGCAAAAGATGTATAATGATCATCTATTATACGTCCCTTAATTAAAACGCTATTAATAACACATTATTTATTAATTATAAATTTCATTACGATTATACATTATTCAAGGCCTGTGAGACAAAGATATATATGTATATCATCAAACTACATCGTATAAGGTTTTTACATGCATAAATTTTTCATAAATCACGTTAATGTAGGTAGCTAGGTAGGTAGGTAGGTCGGCAGGAGATTAGAAAAGTTAAGCAGCACCGCTTGAATCCAATACTTAGATGGGTAACCGCAGTGTGAAAAATCGAAAACTATTTTTTTCCTTTTTTTCTGTAAAATACGAATATCTCATCGGCCCCGAATATTGTATAATCAGTAACAAAGTTTATAATTAATTAATAATGTGTAATTAATAACGATTAAATTGTTTAAATAAAGGGACGTGTAATAGATGATCATTGGACATTCTTCGGATCACTGGTTTATTCGTCTTAGATACGGAAGTCAGACGTCATTCTTTGTCTCCAGGTACGTATAAAGGATGTTCCCAGTATATAGAACCCCAAAAACACCAAAAATGGTGTACAAAAATTGGAGACAAGTACATTTACAAACGTATATATAGTTCTACATATTCCTTGCAAAAAGTAGCCAAATAAATTAATTCATAAACGTATATATATTTTACATATTCTTTGCAAAAAGTTGCCAAATAAATTAATAACATCGAAAGCCCGTGTTGCCAAGCACATATGGGGGGTTTTCCAGCTACCGACGTAGAGCACACACTGGCTATATTCCTTTGCTCTGATTGGTGTTCACATGAGAAATGTACTAGATGTGTCGCACTGTGCCCGTCTGTGCCTCTAGCAGAATACCCCTATGGTTTACTATTTGAGGGTTATTAATTTTCTCCAATAATATACTGTCATTATTTAACTGGAGTGCAGACAGTAAAAATATAACAAAACATATTCTCATCTATGTACATAATCTCACGTAACGTTAACTTTGCAATCATGATTTTTAACAGCGGAGTAGAAATAATAAAATTCGAAAAAATCTAAACGGTTCAACGTTTAAAAAATCGTCAATTCAAGTAAAAATTGTTAACAAAGAGAAATTATTAATGAAAAAAATAATCAAAAAAATAAAAAGTACTTGGCGAGTTTTTTCACTGAGCACATAGTCACATTCTGGTACGTGTTTACCAAAAAACCGTTTTGACTGATCGTTGGCTAAAAATGAACTCGCCAAGTACTTTGTATTTTTTTGATTATTTTTTTCATTAATAATTTCTCTTTGTTAACAATTTTTACTTGAATTGACGATTTTTTAAACGTTGAACCGTTTAGATTTTTTCGAATTTTATTATTTCTACTCCGCTGTTAAAAATCATGATTGCAAAGTTAACGTTACGTGAGATTATGTACATAGATGAGAATATGTTTTGTTATATTTTTAGTCTAATATATAGCACATAGTCACATTCTGGTACGTGTTTACTAAAAAACCGTTTTGACTGATCGTTGGCTAAAAATGAACTCGCCAAGTACTTTGTATTTTTTTGATTATTTTTTTCATTAATAATTTCTCTTTGTTAACAATTTTTACTTGAATTGACGATTTTTTAAACGTTGAACCGTTTAGATTTTTTCGAATTTTATTATTTCTACTCCGCTGTTAAAAATCATGATTGCAAAGTTAACGTTACGTGAGATTATGTACATAGATGAGAATATGTTTTGTTATATTTTTACTGTTTGCACTCCAGTTAAATAATGACAGTATATTATTGGAGAAAATTAATAACCCTCAAATAGTAAACCATAGGGGTATTCTGCTAGAGGCACAGACGGGTACAGTGCGACACATCTAGTACATTTCTCATGTGAACACCAATCAGAGCAAAGGAATACAGCCAGTGTGTGCTCTACGTCGGTAGCTGGAAAACCCCCCATATGTGCTTGGCAACACGGGCTTTCGATGTTATTAATTTATTTGGCAACTTTTTGCAAAGAATATGTAGAATATATATACGTTCATGAATTAATTTATTTAGCTACTTTTTGCAAGGAATATGTAGAACTATACGTTTGTAAATGTACTTGTCTCCAATTTTTGTACACCATTTTTGGTGTTTTTGGGGGTGATTTGTCCACTTTTTGCAAAGTATTTTAATTTTAGTTTCTGTATTTATGGACATGTACTTCAAATAAATTTTAATATCATATTTGAATCGCTAATTAAGGTTAAGGTTGTAATGGAGCCCTCCTCCTTTCTCATCCGGGCTTGGGACCGGCAACGGCGGAGTTTCTAGCAACCAAACTTATGAATATTGGCATGTATCGTCGCTAGATGGCGATAGCAGTGAACAATGTAAAATAAATAGATTCATAGAGATACATCCTATAAAATTCGGAGTATTTTTGACTCTCATAATATCTGTTATTTTCCTATAATAAGAATAAAATGTTCTTTCATGTTACTGACCCAAAAATTTTCTTGAAAATGTTTGTGTCATTGCCAAGTATGAGTATCTATAAGGTCCTGCTATACTCTAACATGCTCATGTAACACACTGCATAAACATTATTAAAGCAGCGAATCAGTATATTCACCAACACCGATTTTTTTTGAAAGTATACTTTCAACTTTGCATCTCATCAGATAATAATTCATAAATATCATCACGTTCCTGTGAATGTCTAATTACTAATTGGCTTGATTAGTTTCTTGTGACTTGTTCCAAGAAAAACATGTAACTATCTTTGCCGTTTCTGGGCCATTTTTTTTCTTCGATCATCATATTATTTGCAAGCATCCACAAACCGGTTGGGCCATATCGTAGCATACTTGTATAATAACCATCCTCGAAGTTTGATCCATGATGAAACAGGGTACTTTTAACTTTATATTTAATACCGCAAATTGTAACGGTAGTTGTCGGAATACCTTTAATAGCGTAAATTTTTTTTATAAAGTTGTGAAGTTCCCTCTTTTGGCGACATCAGAAGAAGTTGTATAATTAACACTTGTCTTGTAGTCGATACATAAGTTTTGATCATACTATTGGTGTGATCGCATCGATCACACAATACTTCAATAGCATTCCATTGGGACACATTATAGTCGATTAGTTCTTGCAGATCAAGAGTTTTTTTTGTTATCGGTATTGTCAATAACAGTACATAGTTTGGTGTATTTGCCGTGATATTCGTGTAATCACATGTCGTACAACGTAGTTTTGAGACTAATGCATGTTCAACAATATTTTTAATAATTGCAAATTTAGAACATATCTTTATGAAAAATTGTGATGCATCTTGTGTTTTTTTTTCCATAAATCGATCACCTAAAAACTGTCTGATGCCAAGTGAATTTAAATTCTTGTCCTTTGCAATATAAGCGCGTAGTAAAATTAGTAATGGATCCTGTTCATTGGAGGTGCATTTCATCAATTTTTCTCTGATAATTTGGCTATTAAACATGCATTGTATAGTGGCATTAGCGTAACAGGATATGCCATCTACATTTTGCAACCCATGAACCTGCCAAGTATTATTGCCTATTTTATTATCATTCTGTGGATGTTGACAATCGGTTATATTCTTAGGTACAGCCCACATTGTATCCAAAACTTTTTGCCCACGTTTTTCGCAAATGTTCATTTGCGCAACACGGGCTTTCGATGTTATTAATTTATTTGGCAACTTTTTGCAAAGAATATGTAGAATATATATACGTTTATGAATTAATTTATTTAGCTACTTTTTGCAAGGAATATGTAGAACTATACGTTTGTAAATGTACTTGTCTCCAATTTTTTTACACCATTTTTGGTGTTTTTGGGGGTGATTTGTCCACTTTTTGCAAATTTGCGCAAGGTCCGGACGATATTGTTTTCTCAATCGATTATATTCAATCACGGACTTTTACCGAATGAGGATCGTAATTGATTAAGTGCAGCCCTTTAAGAGAAGTTACTCGTAGGAGAGCAACGTATAGTTGTCCGCAACTGAATATCGAATTACCAGCATCGATTACAGCATTTCTTAAACTCAATCTTTGGCTTTTATGAATCGTAATACCATAGCTAAGAGACAAAGGAAATTGTTTGCGAATGACATATACTCCATTCATAATTTCAAATTTAACACTGACACGTTCTATTTCATATTCTGCTCCCGATGTTATTTGAATTTTAATCTTTTCGACATCATTCGTATCAGGGGCTCGCACAACACCTACAACGTTACCAATTGTACCGTTGACGAGACCTATGCTAACATCAATATTTCGTCTCAGCATGACCCGTGCTCCAATTTTAATAATTATAACTCTCGCGAGACCAGCCGTGCATGAACTGTCCTCATCAGAACGAGCTAATATTTCTGATTCTTTCTTTCTATTATAACGAGCACATTCGACAGCATCTAAAGCAATCAATTTAATTTCGTCTGAAGGTATACGATTAATCATGCAGTCATTAAGGACGTCACACAAATGACGAGTCGGCAGCAAACAGACGGTATCAGGTGGTAATTTATTTATATAATCACATAATTCTTGTAGTCTATCACAGAATTCTGTCGACGTGAAATTAATTTTCCTAGATTCCAAAATAATAGTATCTGCATCAGTAACAAATCCTAAGTGAATTCGCGAGAGAATCTCTCGATAAGAGGAATCATCCCGCTGGCGCATATTAATTGTTAATTCATCATAACTGAATAACTTTGTCCAAATATTGATACTTCCTAACGACTCTAATAATTTATCAGTCTTAGATGTCGAAAGTTTCATGAATGCCGGTTCTTCACGCACTGGTGGTAATTGAAGAAGATCGCCAAAGAGCAAAATATGTTTTTTGCCAAACCAGCCGTTGTCAACACGAGAATTATTGAAAATTTCCATCAATCTCAGATGTATATATAACAAAGTTGTACTGGAAATCATTGATACTTCGTCGACGATTATTAACGTAACATTCTTTAATTGGTCCCAAATAATTTTGAGAACAGCATCAGAGAGTTCTTTGTATTTCGGAGTTTCTCCATGTTCAACTGGCAGCTGGAATAATCTATGCACTGTTAATCCGTCTATGTTAAACGCTGCTATTCTTGAAGGTGCTGTAACAGCTGTATCTTTGCCGATAGCGTGCTTAATCCAACACCGAATCGTCTTTATCAAGAAACTTTTACCAGTTCCTCCTTCTCCGCTTACATACAACCTCAATATGTCACTATCCGTACTGATGGTACTCGTGACTTTATCGAATATACGCTTTTGATCTGCATTCAATTCCGAAATCATTTGCGTAACATTAGCCTCTTTATTTTCATCTCCGATGTCTTTGAAATCCTTCATTGCGTCATCAGCTTCTATTGGATTGCAACCTAAAGGTATTCCATCAGCATCGCAATCATTATCATCGCTATTTTTTTCTTGCTCCACATTTTTGGCTAATTGCTTTTCCATTTGCTCTTTTGCACAGTTAAAGTTGTCCTTAATTTCTGTCAGTCGCTCGTGATACTGTAACGCTTCGTTGAGCTCTGATTCTCGAGAAACAAATAACTCTGCATACGTATCGCATCCGTTTCTTAACTCATCCACATTTCTCCATGGTTGAAAAAGCAAAAAGAGGGCGAAGAAGTATTTCTCTGGTTGCGTATTCACGTCATTCCTGTAATGATTTATAAGGTGACCCCTGCCTCGCCTCTTCAAATATTTACCATCTTTTAACACATAATACTCAACTTCCCGTTTCGGCCTGGTGGTAACTATGTCATACCACTTAGCAAAGTCGTATAAGTTAAGTTCGTTCAATGGTTCAGGCCTTGTCGGATAATGATAATCTACCAAGTCATGACAAAAAATATCAGTGGATTCTCCATTCATAGCTTGAATTTCTTTATGAGATTTTAATTTCTTATTTCTGACAATATTCACGTCAACCCATCTTATCGTTGTTAACGAATCGGTGCCGTACAAGGGTTTACCTAACAGACTATCGGCAGCTTTCGGAGCACCACATTCTCTATTACACAATGTGGTCAGAGCAACATTCCAAAGACGACTGATCAACGGTTTGGTTGAATTCATTTGTTCAAAAGCTGTAGAAATAGAACTTTTCTCAGCTTTTGAAATATATTTGGTACAATACCAAGTTAACAAGGCCGATTTTTCTCCAACAAATTGTATATCCATATTACCCTCCCACGCCGTAAGTACTACAGGGTTATAATCGTTAATATTTCTCTCTTCTCGAGATCTTGGAACATCATACAATCTACTTTTGCACTTTAATTGTCGCCTCCCTGCCACGAAAGTAGCAACATCCCGTATAATGAACGTATCACACAATGGGCGAGGAAAACCGAAGCGGCAAGCTCGAGTAGTGCAATTTTTATACTTTTTCGTACGCATACAATAACTGTTATGATTATGATTCTGATGCGTACTCACACGACGATGTAATACCGGTGAGACAGCTTTTATTGGCATTCTGCAAGTAACGTACTTAGATATGAAATTGGCCACATCTTCAAGGGGAGATTTTCCAAGAATTGGGGCATCTTTTATCCATATTAGCAAATGAAAATGCTGGACACCTCGAGTCTGATACTCACGTCTCCAAAAGTAATGTGTTACTTTACCAATGGGATTAGACTTTGAACATATAAAGTCCAACATACCCCGAAACTTGTTATCCATGAATCTTGACACAGACACAGGATCAGCAACGATTATTGCATTCGCTGATAAATGTGCTATCGAAGGATTTATTTCACGAAGATAATCTACTAAGTCTGACCACGAATATTCGCTTGGACTCAACGTCAAAAACCACGTCGCTGGACCATAGTGCTGAATCATACAATTAAGATCACACCTGGGTTTGCGCCAAAATTGTTCAGTATTTCGCAGTCGTCCGAATATAGTATTTAGATTTCCCTCAAGCTCACCATTCGTCAATTGCTCTAAGTAACTTTTAGCAGTATATCGTTCTCGCGGATTGGTTACATTCATTTTATGATATATACCACTATTTAATTGGCGGATATTATTATCGTTTAACGCGAAGAATAAATATTGCTGATTTAATCTGAATTGTGAATGCTTTGACATTAATTTCGACTTGATAAACTCAAAATCTGTAAGTCGTACCGTCCGCTCCTCGTGTTGTCCATTAATACCATATGGAAACAAATCCAGATAGCATTTCAAATCTAGAAACTTGTGATGATTAGCGAGTGCCAAGTCCTGGACTTTTAACATTTGATAAAGCTCGGTAACCGTTCTATTTTCTTTATCAGAATACATTGGGTGTATAGTAAATTCTTCGTAATATCCGCTTGATTCTGACATTTGAGTCAGAAACGCCCTTGGCTTATACGCGACTTTATCTATATCCTCATTAGTTTTGATTACAGCAGCAACCGAATTTTTAATTTTCTTATCATTTTCATTGACTTCGTCATCTTCTTCTTCTTGCACTTGGAATTCTACATCCTGAAGCATAGTATCTAATAATGCCCCAGCACTTTTTTTACATCTACCAAGTTTTCCCAGACCACTTTCGCCTTGGTAAGAACTCTTCGCACAAGGATTACAGTTCATGTTGATGATTAAGAGGGTCCGTTATCGGGCAAATCCTTCTGTTTGTTGCTTCAATAGGCAACGGTAAATGAAACGTTCTTCCTATAACTTTTTTATTCATCTGTATTTTGGGGTGATTATTCTTTCCAACTGTTCCCATTTTCTGAACTGTTTAAAATGCCTTTGCTCGTTGAATTAATAATTTCTCATAATCGTTAAGTTCCGATATTAGTTTTGGGACTTTTCCTACGTCAAGTTTGTTTAAAATACAAGTTGGTGGAAGCTCGTTCGAGCGAAATTTATTAAGGCAGTAACGACAAATGTACTCAAGATCTATTCCATTTTTTGAACGTGTTTAATCAAGTCCCGCCAAAATCGTGGCATAATATGAGTTTTGAGATTTTCAAGTTTAGCGACATCTTTGTGAAAACAAAGCTTCATACATGATACGCAAACAAAACGAGGTAAATCCATTGAACGCTTGGACAATAATTTAAAAGCTTCAGAATTCGTAGACATAATTATGTCTTCATTAAGTTCAATTTCTTTTGAAGCTTCGAAAGTATTAGCATTTTGTTGTGCTTTCAGAGCTATGCAACGTAATGCTTCTGTATCGATCTTATTCAAAGCTGAATCTAGGTCATTTAATGCTTTTAGTAATAATAGGATTCTATAAAATTGCCTTTTTATTGTTCGCACTTTTCCAAAATGTGAAGATAGAATCTCAACTGACAAAAATTGGGATTTGCATTTCGTAGGGGTCAAGTAACACGTTTCACTGTGCCCTAATTTATCAACATGATGAGGAACAGTACACGTGTGAATAGCTGAAAACTGTTTCGATACATTTCGCATGGAACAATTGTTTATTTTTTTTAGAAAATCACAATAAACGTTCATAACTGTGTCATCTATTTCATTACATAAAAAGGTGCAGTCCCAAGATATTTTTTGTTTCTTTCCGTACGTCAAAGGTAGGATATTAATTGCTTGACCCTTCGTGTTCATAACAATAGCTTCTGAAAACTGCAGTGGTTGTTTGTATACAGTTTCTGCAAAGTAACCCTCAGATGATGGTGTATGCTTTTTTATATCACCGCATAAAATAGATATCTTATCTTCTAACTTAGCATCTCTACATGTTGACAGTTGTGTCAGGCAAACTTCAGCTTTTTGTTTAATGGATTGCAAACTTTTCGGATGGTATTTATGTGGATTTCTCTCGTATGGAAGCACCATTTTATAATTTGTTCGGCTTCTATACGGCTTCCTACAGCTGTAGAATTAATGGTTTCACCAATCCTACGTACGTAATACTCTTTCTCCATTAACATTCCAGATTTGCTAAATATTTTTCGAATTCGGTCATATTTTTTGGATACTTTTCCAGCTGCAATAAATTTTTGCTGAGTAACGGTAGTAGAATTTTTATGGGCTCTGTAGTATTTTTTATTTCTGATTACTTTTTTTGATCTTCCCGTTCCTTTCAAGTTGTCATATCTAGGGCGTTTCACGTACTGATTTGTACTTTCATCTGAAGCTTTCCGCTGACAAGCCCTATTCTCTTCTACATTTTCAATATATTGTTTTCGTTTTTTCATCGTTATTTCATCTCGATTAGCCTTGTAGTAATCGATTGACTCCCGTTTTCGCTTGGTGGGCTCTAGCGCATAATTTTCTCGTCGTGCTCTATTCACACGATCGTTTCGAAAGGCCCATTTTGATGTTTCAAGCTGTTTTAATTTATGCAATTTTTGCACGACGTCCTCAATACTCAACGTACTATTCGTACTTGGAAGATTATTTTTTATGCTTCGCAAACTATTCATTTCTACTTTAGTTTCATTGCTTAACAAATCCAGCGATGTACCATTTATTGATGTCCCTTCACAGTTGTCAGCATACCCATCGATGCTGTCTTGATTTTTGTTGCTTGAAATGATTATTTCATCTTTTCGGGCATTGCACTCTGCATTTTGAATAGCTTCTGAATCTTCCGATAGAATTTGAGCTCTAATATTTCGGGCATATTTCGATTTTTCGGTAGCAATAATATTCAACTCTGTAACGGATTTATCATTGTTATGACCATCAAGGCATTGCTCAATGGATATTATTTCCGTGTTCATATATTTTTTGGTCGTGGTATCATTTAGCAGAAGACTTCCTTGAGTAAAATTCTCTGCTGCCATTGCAATTTTTTTCGCATAGTTATGTTCAAGAATAACTTTACAGTTGTCCGTATATCCATCGATTCTGTCTTGATTTTTGTTGCTTGAAATGATTATCTCATATTTTCGGGCATTGCACTCTACATTTTGAATTGTTACTGGATCTTTCGATAGAACTTAAGCTCTAATATTTTGGGTATATCTCGATTTTTTCGTAGCAACAATATTCAACTCTGTACTCATTCATATTCATTCATTCATATTCAAGTCCATACTTATTATTGATATAAACTTCAAGGCATTGCTCGATGGATATTATTTCCGCGTTCATATCTTTTTTGGTCGTGGCATCATGTACCAGAAAACTTGCTTGAGTATCACAAATCGATTTCTCTACTGCGATTGAATTTTTTTTTGCATAGTTATGGTCAGAAATAGTAATTGATTGTACGGATTTGGCCTTTTGAGTTTTTGAAGTTTCGTTTAATAAAACAATATTTGAAATATTTCTTGTTGCTGTAGCGTAATTGTTTGATTCGTGGCGTTGACCAAAACAATGCTTGGGACTTTCCTTCATCTTTTTAAAATGAACGGATTTTGCAGAAGTGACAGTTGACAGTAGAATTTTGTTGGCGCTTACGTTAATCTTCTCGTGGTTGCTGAGACGCATTGTCGAATCTCTCTTTCTTTCAAGCGTGTCAACGGAGTTTGGGCTATGTTTCTGTTCGTTTGTACTACCCTTACGTTGGATTTCGTGGTGCACTTCGTGATGCCATTTGTCGGCTTGCTTAGTGGGTCGGAGTTTCGATTCCTTCGACCGAGAAAGCGCCTCTTGCATAGTTTTTGATTGCTTATTGCGAACTGCAACTGTTACTGTTCGAACGGAGCTCGGAAAGTGCTCTATAACGTTCGATTTGAATATTTTGAGCAAATGCGATCGCATTTCCGAAACGGTATATGTCAAGTGTTCAGGATTCTGCCCATTCAAGATCGAAATCGCGAAAGCGATGGAGAAAACACCACAATCACTGCCGTTAAGTTGCTGCTGAACGCGTGGAAACTCGACTTTGTGAAGAGGGTAAAAAGAGTATAGCTTTTTTAGATACAATACATGATGTCGGTGCAGTTTGTTCTTATTGAGAGAGTCATACAGGTACAGTTTCTTCGAATCGTAATAGCAACGGACCCAGTGACCACCCTCATTAGTTGCAAAATCTTCACCGCTGTGGAGAATCTGAATGTGTTTGGTACGGGGTGAATCTTCTTGAATGAGATGTGGAATCTGTACTTTCCATGAGCTTTGCATATTAAACCACGGATTGGTATTTTGTAGCAACACGGCAAATTGATCGATATGATCGTCCCGTAGCCACCTACCATAGAAAATTACTTCTTCAAAATTCATATCCCTCTCATGCGGGATGTCGGAAAGAGGTCGGATCATGTTGATTATAAATGTATCGATAGAAATATATACTAACTTGCTTATTTTATTTTATTGTTTTTAATTCGTACAGTCTTGCAAATTAATAAATTTTTGACAATGCACCTGGGTAATATGTATAAATAACCAGTAGTGCTTTTATAAAACTGCTCTCTATAAATTAAGAATTAGTCATTGACTAATTGGTATTAGGGATAGGAAAAATAATTATCAAAGCAGTTTATTCAGTACAAGTATATTAGTAATAGTATATATATATATTAATACATGAGTTCATTTCCTCTTTTATGAAGACTTATATATTATATTCTAAGCGAGTAGATAAAAAAATGTTTCTGTACTTATTTGAAAAAAAGATTTTAGCGTTTTAATCGCTTTAGCTCAAAAGCTACGCACTACTTTATAAAAATCTTTTTTACCAGGAAAAACTGAAACGCTTGTACAAAATCCCTTGAATATGATGATCAGTCAATTTAAACTATTCAAATAGACCGCTGTATTGTGATTCCTGAAGCTTACTATGCTTCGCTGTGGAAAGTGATTTTTTTATTATTTACATAGTGTGCGTAGCAAGCTTTGAAATCACTGCTTTGTTGCAGCTACGTAAGCTGATACTAGACGGTTTTATGATAATAATTTAACTTCATAGAATGATCTGACGCAGCTGTGATGGTGCAGCAAATTTAACACGGAGATGTTAACATGTTAACACGATCTTAAGACCGAATGTGTTTATGCTGAAAGGGTGCAGCGAATATTCGCTGGAATGATGCTGTAGCACCTGCTGATGAAATGAAAAAAAATAAATGGAATGATTTGTATAACTGTTCGATGAAGAAAAAAATTCAATGAATCACTGCAAGCGCGATTGAGAAATGAAATTCACCAATCACTCTTGATTGAACGATTCAACGAAATTAAACTGAAACGAGTAGCAATAACAAACGATTCACTTATAATTTGATTGATTTAAAATTTAAAGAATGCACTGAAACGTTGCAGCGTATGCGCTGAATGGATGCTCGATAAAATACGATAAGACACAAGTTGTTCGATACGTTGAGACGGTGCATCAATAAACAATGGAATAAATTTTTCTCGTTCGATGATGAAAACGCATAGCTGTTCGCACGAAAACGATGACGAATTGAGGTTATGTTTGTTATTTGACAGAATCGATATCGGATTATAATTCTTCTGCGCACTCTGAAGCTAGGCTCGTTTATTCAAGCAATGTGTGATTACTCAGTTGATAATAAAATTAATTATTATGAATATGCCACTGACTGTGCCAGAGACTTGTGTATATAAAAATCAAAAAACGCCATCTTACGTTCTATCTATTGAGGTGATTTGTAATACCGTAGTCGGTAGCAAGAACTAATTAATGCCAGTGAAGTTTCAGTTTTGGGGAAAAAACTGGTTCCGGCTCCATGCTCGATTGATTAATGAACGTGGCCCAATTATACATGAACTTTATGATTTGGGTTAAATAAATTTTAGGAAATTGCAAAAACCCGAGCAAACATTTATTGACGTGGATACGTCTATGTTTTCATTTGTAATAGGGGTCATTTCGTGAACAGGACCTTACGGACTAACGCCATCTGTTATTGCATAAGTTAACGAAGTCGTTAAGTATGAGATCTACTACATCGATAATTCGCCAACGCGTGGGCGCGTGGGTAACACGACGTATGCAATACGTTTCTATGTGTTCCGAAAGTGTGTGAAAGTGTTTCAATTATTTATATATGCAATTATGCTTCAACGGTACGTAATTCCGAGTTGTTTTTCATTATATTTCATACTTTTCATATCATCGCCCTCTGTGCTTAATAAACTCAGTTTAAAACATTGCCCGGATATCTTCTTATTCATAGACGTATCCACGTACAGTGGACGCTCCCACAATTTGATACGTCGGGACCGGAAACGCTCCCATAATTTGATCTTCCCTTCATTCCCCCACTTTATATAACACATTGTACGGTAGTTTCTTATTGTTTGAAGTGTAAGAATTATTTTTTTGCCGTGAAATACACACTAATTGATGTTAGCATTTAATTCATCGTGTTTAATTGTGTGGAAAATTTGACAATTGAGGTTATGTTGCCCTCTCAGCGCGGCTTTTGAGTGGGGAGAAAGCGCGATAGGGGTAATTAAATTATGGGAGATTAAATCGTGGAAGCGTCCACTGTATCAAGGATACAACCAATCAAGGATTTTTCCGAAAAATTTCCACTATCTCTTCACATCCATACGAGAGTCTAATAGTTCTACTATACCGACGCTATTCGGAGATCTCGACAATCTAGTGATAAACTTATGTCGTTGGTATGGTGTGTGTTCTGAAACTTCATACAGAGGGAGACAGAGGGCGCTAACCACAGGAAAGTCCATGTTTATTTGCCACTAGATGGGACAATGTATTCCAAGGCCTTCCATATAAATAAATACTTTTGTATTCTTCATAAAAAAAAGTTTACTTACCATCTTGACAACGCTTGATCATCAGCAACACCGACTAAATAAAAGAGTACGTTTGAAATCTACAAATTTTTTTACAATGGCTTATATCTGTTATAAGCAATAAAACAAGCTTATTTTTTGAAATAAAAAGCTCCTAAAAATATAATTATTAAAACTAAAATCTAGAAGCTCAACTAACTGTATTTTTCTAATACTCACAACCTTAAAAAATATGCATGCAAGATATAAATAGCTACGGTCAAGAATGATGACTTTGTCTATTGTGTTGATAAAAAAAATTTATAATAAAAAATTTACGGTTCGTGAGTTTAGACTGTTGATGTTGATTCTTCATTATATTCAATAGTTATTTGCCTATATAATTGCGTGTATTTTACAGGTGAACGATGACCAGTGAACAGAGTGTAGTGATGACGAAAGACGGCGCACTTGACAGGAGTAAAACAGGTAAATATTGTAATATTTTTACGTAAACTTTTTATTGAGTTTAAAGTTTTCGCATTTAATGTCACGCAGTAACATAGTTTTTACAGTTTTTATCTCGCATTTTTCATGTCATGCGTGGCATGAAATGCGAGAACTATATATAAATTGTGTCATTGACTACTGCGGTTGTTATCATTTCTAAATATTAAAATGCCATTCAAAAACATATTTTTTCCCTCTGCAATTGAACTAACGAATATATAATAATTTTCAGATAATCCGGAGGATGCAGAACTTATTGCTGACGCTGATGATATTGAGCGAGGCGAGAAGTCCCCTCATCTCGAAACGAAGAAAAGCTTCGCCGATGAATTGGTCGAAAAATTTCAGGTAAAACAATATGTTTGAAAAAAATTAATTCTCTTTTCGCAACACAATTTTGACGAAAAATGCAACAGTTGTATATGGTAAAATAAATATGTGTATTTTTATATGTACAAAAAAGAACATAAGAAACGAGAATCATAAAAATTGTCTATATAAATAAATAAAAAATAAATAAGTAAATAAATATATGGGGGATTCCACGTCAAATCACGCTGTCATCGGCCTGACCCGCCCGGATTTTGATGGCCAATGAATTGTGGGTTTCATTTGGCCCAAAATAGGACCGCAAATTTTTAGAAATTGTTATTTCATTTTTAAGGAGTTGCCCGAGCTAAAAAATCATTGACTGAGGGAAAACATAAAGAGGGGGATTTTTCAAATTAATGAAATTTTTTTCACAGAAGCTAGGGCCTGAAACAGATATTTTCAACATAGTTCGATAATGAGCCAAAAATAATAACTATTTTTCAAAAATTATAAATACTATTTATCATTTTTTTTTAATTATCCATTTTATTTCAGGTCATCGAGGCTAATAAATTTTCGAAAAATGTTGTCGTTTAACTCTCAAAACAATAAGAAAAAATCAAGTTTCACGATTAAAATTTTTTTGTTGTTATTCTCATTACAAGAAACAATCAAAATAATAAATTATTTACAAAAATTAGAATACAAAAAATAGTAAATATTTTTGGCCCATTATCGAACTATGACGGAAATATCTGTTTTGTGCCCTAGTTTCGGTGAAAAAATTTCATTAGTTTAAAAATTGCCCTCTTTATATTTTTCCTCAATTTAATGCTTTTTTAGCTCGCGCGACCCCTACAAAATTAAATAAAAATTTCTAAAAATTCGAAGACAAATTTTGGGCCAAACGACAACCACAATTCATTGGACATGAATCCGAGAGGGCCAGGCCGATGACAGCGTGATTTGACGGAATACCCATATATATATAATATAATATATTTATGAATGTAAATAAAAATATATTCGGTATAATTACAGAATCAACATAGACACGAGGAAGAAGAAGAAGAAAGAAAAATGAACGAAGAGGTGCAACGACGAGCTATAATAGCTTACGAAGAGGAAATAAATAGTAGAGTTCAAGCATGGTTGCAGAAAGAGGCTAAATCGAGAGACGAGGGTATTGCGACAAGCCAAAAAGTAATTGACTCGGACTTGAACTTTGACTTGGAAACGGCCATGAATCGAGAGGTCGAAAAAAGACTAAAAAGTGAATACGAAGCAAAAGTACAAGCTCGAGTAATGAAGTGGATGGAAACAGAAGTAAAACGCAATAAAGACTTAGAAATCGAAAATCCTGACGAACGCGCAGTTGTCGAGCAAGCAATCAAAAAAACAGTTGCTGAAAAAGTACGAAAGCTGAAACAAGAGATTGCCCGCGAAGAAGAAAAAAGAAAGAAAGAACAAGAGATTATAAAAAAATATAAAAAAATTATAGACAGAAGAGTGGACATAGAACTGAAAAAAGCCACAGAAGAGATTCAAAGAAATAAAGGTGAAGGAGAAAAAAACAGCCCAAAGAGTTCGACGAAGAATTCAAGAAAAGAGGAGGCAAAAATAAATATTATCGGGATAATTAGTAAGTAAAATCGGCTATCGTTATGTTCAATTATTTCAATCGAACGATTCATTTCATTTTTTTGTATTTACAGTTACAGATGGGACAATAATCGAGGTGGACGCGGTTTTGGCCGCAGATACAAGTATACAAGAAAATATGATGACCCGAGCCATGACGGCTACTGAATTGGCATTCTATTTTTTTTTCTTAAACTATGTGTTGTTCATGTTTCATTACACTATAATTGAAAACAATGTCTTGTTAATCTTTCATTTCTCTTTAATTTACCAGTGATCAAAAACGTGATAATAATATAAGTAAAATGTAAGAAAGTTATTAACACCATTTGTAAGGGATAAATAATAAAAAATTAAAGACTGTCTTTGATGATTATACGGTATTAATTTTGTAAATTGCTCGAACTGTAAAAATGATTTCTAACTTTTCAATTACTAGTTATTTTTGAAAAATGGAATTTCCTATTTGTTGTATTCATCATATTTGTTCGTTTTTGAATTTTTCATCATCAATCATCAGAAACATACTAGAATAAAAAAAAATGAACCATTGCGCAGAGAACAAAAAATACCTAATTTTTTAAATAGTTAATGAAAATAAACTAAACAAATGCTATGATATATATTTAAACTCAATGCATGTTTTATAAACAAATATAAATACAATCAACCCTGCAATTATAAAAAGTTACTCAGGAAGACATTGATTTTTTTATAGAACACGACGTGATTACTTTCTGTTCGGCACTACGCGCGCGCGCGCGCGCGTGCACACACACACACACACGCACGCAAGCATACTCAGTGCAAGCATATTATAAGAAACGTGAAGTTCGGTTCGTTTTCATCTTGGGTGTCATGGCGACTCGCACAAAGTGTCATGGCGACTCCCAGAGGGTCTAATAATCATAATATGTAGTGTGCCAAGGAGAAAAACGAGCGAATGAAATTATTCTCGCGAGAAAACCGAAGCCGAAAAATCAAGATATATATTTAATGGCTAAAGCTACAGCTTTCATTTACGTCACAATCGATCGGCAACAAAAAATGGCATTCAATTGCCACGCTAAAACACGTCATAGAATAACATTTAATTAAAAAAATCATAAAAACTGTTTTTGAGACATCGAAAAACGCGTTGCTTGGCGTATAGGAGTCTTGGCGCGTCTCGTTATAGCCGTCGTCGAGTCGAGTTACTGACAGTCGGTAAATGTACTTGTCTTGAGACGCTACCGCGTCTCTGGATGGGTGCCGTTTTTCATTTCTTACAGCTGTGATAGGGTTACTCATAGACGTCCCTGGGATGGAGCATTCATCCACCATGTATGGATATTGGACTTTTGGGAGTTTATATTATTAAAGATAAATAAAACGGAATTTTGCAGTTTAAATTCGATCGACTTTATTTTGTAATAGAAATCCGTGAAAACGTGGCCAGAAGAAATTATAATATTAAAAGTACTTAAATTTAGGTGATCCTAATTTTTCCTTCTCTCACACACACATACATACTCACTTGTGCTGGATTACTTTAGGCAGCGTATTCGAGGGATTACCAGACGGTGCTGTTGGCTGGTGCTGGATCCAACGGGTCAGGGTACGATGCGTGAATGGCACCAGGAAACGCCACTGAGTTCTACCAAAGAATATGGTTAGACCGACAGTTTCACACAAGCACAAAACAACCTATGGTGTGTGTTCAGAAATAAGCATGTTTTCACGGGCGAGTTTTGAATGCTCGCGCGCATCGATGCACGAAGCTTCGCTGTTGCGCGACCATGGGCAGCCGGCGGCGGCGCCAAGTTCCGGGCACAGAATTCACGAGAGAGAGCGCTTGCGTGGCAGCTCTCTCGTCGATACACGGGATCGATTTCGTCAGTATTCCGGCAGAACCCATCGGGGCAAACACGTGGTTTTTCCATCGCAATTATACCTGGCTATTTTCTGCACAATATCGGGTCAAAATTCACACAAAGTTTATTGAAATTATTACCTGGGCATACCGGGACGTTCAAATCTACTTACGGCTTCATTATTCGACTCCTTGGGCATCGTGTGAGAGATTTACGATCTCTCACGCGGTCCAGTCATACCGCGTGGTTTGCCGCCACCTTGCACAAAATCAGGGTAAAGGGAAAATATTCCTCAATTATCTTCGCGGGCATCGTTACATCGGGAGCAAATTATAACCTTGTAATTTTTCTCGGGCTACTAATAAATCGATTGTTAATATTGTTCGTCGCGAGTGAGTTGATTTTTTATTCTCCACCAAACCAGATCCATGAAAAACCATTTTGGTCCTTCGAGCCGGATCTGGTGGCCACTTGCGACGGAGAGTGACAGTGATCAGTGGATTTGTGCGATATAGTTTCAGCGGATGCACGGGAATTTCGACCACGGGACATTTTTCAACGGGTGAGTGAGTGCGTCGTGTACGTGATTTGCGGTCATTCACGGCCATCTTGGCTTCCCCGGCGTCCTCGCCTACGTCACGACGAGTGACTCGCGCGCGGCTTGGGACTTGGGGATTGGTGCCCGTGGCTGGACAAGTTTCGTGTGATTGGACGGCGGGTGAGAAGTGCGCACGTCTTGGTGGGTTCTTGTGCGCGACTCTCGGGATTGGTTCACCGGGGCACGCTGCTCGGTGATTCCCGGGTGAGAGTGCGCGAGAGCTATCATTGGGTGATCAAGTCAACAGGCTCACGGGATTCGCGGAGACAATCGGGCGACGCGGAGTAGCGTGAACGGGGTCAACGCGCTTTTCTGTTCCTCACGGGAACGCATTAATTTTCTTCGCAGTGTCTTTCGCGTGATTTTCATTCGATTGTGCACGATTGTTCGCTCCATTATCTTCATCGGGCTTGCGGCGTCATTGCTATTTCTCGTTGCGCGAGTTCACGGGGTTTCGTGCGTCCCAATCGAGTTCGCGTCGTGTGCGACGAGCCTCAGTTCACGCAATTTTAAATTGGGTTTCTCGGGTAAGTGGTCACACGGCGTCGGCGTTTCGCGATTTTCGTGCGCATGGGTGAGTGAACATTTTCATTGGGATTTCGGGACTTTGTTGGCGAGCGTGCATGTCACCGGATATTTTTTCGTGATTTATGGGGATAGTTGGTGAGTGCGCGCGTCATCGAAGTTTTGTTTGTGCATTTTTGGGACTATTTAGTGGAGACACGTGTCATCGGACATTTTTTGTTCGGAATTTTTCGGGGCCATTTGTTGCGTGCACGCGTTTTGAAAATTTTTTTCGTGCTTTCTCGGACTATTGAGTGCAGGCGCGTGTCATCGGATACTTTGCTTTTGGGATTGTGGGACTATTTAGTGCAAGCACGTGTCATCGGATATTTTGTCTTCGGGATTTTGGGACTATTTGGTGCAGCCACGTGTCATCGCACATCATTGCTCGAAATTGTCCGGGGCTATTTGTTGCGTGGGCGCATCGTCGTCCATTTTTTCGTTATTTTTTGGAACTTTTTGGTGCGGCCACGTGCCATCGGACATTTTTTCGGGATAACCTTCCCATGTTCTCCCTTCCTCCCATTGCCCCCTTTGTCGCGATATTCCTTTGTTCGATTTGAGTTTGTCCTTCGCCGTGAAGAACAAGGTTGAAACATAGAGTTGGCCGCGAGTAATTCTTGCGCGACGAAAAGTAATTCGTTCATATTTCTTTTTGCGATTATCGAATATTGCATTTTTCTTTATTATTGATTATTATTATTCTTTGCGTTTGTCTTGAAAAATATTGTTCATTGTTTTTATTTGATGTACCGGTTGCTGGACCGAAAAAACCAGCTGGTGCCCGATTAAATTATTTGTTTCTTTTATTACTAATTTGACGGAATAAAATTCATTGAATTTATTTTTATTCATTTAATTTAATTTTTGGGACTCATTATTTATTTAGTTTGAGATATCCCTGACACAATATAAGTGTCGGAATTAATTCAGAATGATTTAAAAAATACTATAGAGTAACAAAAATTAGTATTCATAACATTTTACAGAAATTTTTCTAATTTTAAAAAATCGAAAAAAGTAGTAATTATGGACTAGTCTCAAAAGTTGTTGAATATATAAAAGTTAAAAATAAAAAATAATAAAGGATATCAAAATATGCACTTACTTTTAAAAACACGATTTAAAGTTTAAACCTCAAAAAACTTATTCAAAAACATGTCGAATATATTTTTTGTATTTTTTATAAAAAGGCCATAAAAAAACGAAAATTAAAAAAAACACTTAATTTAGACCATTATTGAAGAAGTTATGACCAAAATGACTGAAATGAGATTTCTTGGGCGAGCCCAAACTGGTACCTAAATTGTAATAAAAATTCATTTCAGAGTCGACTTGAATAGGAAAATACCGATGAGTAGTCGGCAAAATTAGCATATCATATTTTTATAAACCATACAGATAATAATATAAGGTAAATATAGTCCGTAGATGCTACAACAGAGAAGACTGGTCCATTTCGATCCACTCTGTAAATGATTGCTTTACTTTTTTGCTGTGAAATAAATGCAAAGTCATACAACAAGCATTTTTGTGTTTCCATGCAAAAAATAATCTTGAAGTCGATTGAGACACCTCTTAGACTTGGCTGTTCGAGTCCACCTTTTGCGTGATACATTGTTACTTAAAATTGAGTGCATATATCATGGGAAAAAGTGAAAAATATTTATTTTTCGATTTTTAGTTTTTCCATTTTTTTTCAACTTGTCACCTATATTGCACCCCGGCATACTTTTTAATTACACATAATATGTCACATCGCGAAAGAAGCACTCTGCCAGTCAATTCTAGGAGGTGACTCATCAATGTGATCTTGAAAGGGAATAAGAGACCTCTGAGGATTTTTTGTCAGCGTGCCCCTTGCGTGAGGGCATTATTTAGGGTTCATTAGGGGTTCATTAGGGCTCATTATTTATTTATTTTGAGATATCCCTGACACAAGATAAGTGTCGGAATTAATTCAGAATGATTTTAAAAATACTATAGAGTAACAAAAATTAGTATTCATAATATTTTACAGAAATTTTTTTAATTTTTAAAAATCGAAAAAAGTTGTAATTATGGATTAGTCTTAAAAGTTGTTGAATATATAAAAGTTCAAAATAAAAAATAATAAAGGAAATCAAAATATGCACTTACCTTTAAAAACACGATTTAAAGTTTAAAGCTCAAAAAACTTATTCAAAAACATATCGAATATCTTTTTTGTATTTTTTATAAAAAGGCTATAAAAAAACGAAAATTAAAAAAAAACACTTAATTTAGACCATTATTGAAGAAGTTATGACCAAAAAAACGAAAAAAGGGCGGTTTTGTTAAAAAATTTAATACCTCGTGAACGGGTGATCGAAAAAATCACAAAATTTAACAGGAAGGGTCTTTTGAAGGGTACTAAAAAATATTAAAAATTTGAGGAAATAAAAAAAAAATTTGTCAAGCTGTCTGTTACGGATACGTCGAGTCTCGAGAGTTCACACGAGAACTCAGCAACTCCTGGCCTGTCACTCGTTTGAGCTCCGAGATCATCGATAAATTCCCCCCACTCTTCTATTCGTCATTTTATCGACTTCCGACTTCTTCTCGTCACATCGCATCCAACGCACGGATAATTAACACGCTCACGTGCTATTCAGTTTTCGGTTAATTTATTTCGAGCCTCTTCATATATCGTGGAACAGTTTTCGGACACTTCGAACGGTTGAAAACATATGAGGCATTCCAGCTATAACCAAGCGGCCATTACCTTGACATTTTTTTTTCGTTTTGCTGATTTTTTTCAGTTACTTTTCGACAAAAAAAAACAGAGGGTATGTCTCAAAAAAATGTTTTTCATCCTCTTTCGTTTCAACACCTTTCAAGGTACAATTTTTGTTTTTTTCGACAAGAGTGTATCCTCCGGTTGATTTCAAATGAATTGACAAAAAAAATACATTTAAAACCGCATCTTTTGTTCGCTATCCTATCATGGATAAATCATTTTTCGATGTTTTTTATTTGTATGAAACTTTAAAAAATGTGTTTCCAATGTATACAAAAATGTGTACAATATTTATGGGCATAAATATTGTAACTGTATTAATAGATAATAGGATTCACAACGTTACCTGTGTACGTACTCCTTTTTTACGAATGAAAACACATTTTTCGAAGTTTCATACCCATAGCAAAAATCGAAAAATGATTTCTGTATGATGGGATAGCGATCAAAAGATGCGGTTTTAAATGTACTTTTTTGTCAATTTTTTTGAAAAAAATTGTAGGATACACTCTTGTCGAAAAAACAAAAACTGTACTTTGAAGGGTGTTAAAACGGAAGAGGTTAAAAAATATTTTTTTTTGAGAAATCCATATGTTTTTTTTTGTCGAAAAGTAACTGAGCGAAAATCGGCGACACGAAAAAAAAATGTCGAGGTAATGGCCGCTCGGTTATAACTGGAATGCTTCATATATTTCGTGAGAATTCTTTGAACGACATTCTTGGTTCCCTTCGTACACGCGTCGACGAGGACACCATTGTTCGTGCGAGTGAAAATCTTGTAGTCATTATTTCGACCACGGATTCACACCAATTTAACGAATTGTGATAATAATTACTAAGATTTTGTTACATTATTTAATCGGTGACTTTTTTTGCAGTTATTTCTGGCCTCTTCATTCTTTCACAAATTCCTCATAATTTTCCTCTCCTCTTCATTATCATTATCCTTTTTATTCCTTCCTCATTATCAACTCACATTAGAATAACGGTTTTTTCCAAACATTTCATGGTCCTTCGAGCCGGATCGAAGCAATCAGTGAGTGATTTTTCGAGTTTTTCTGAAGAAAAAAAATAATTTCGGGAGTGCTTCGATTCGTGAACGCAAAAAGTGCGTGAGAGAACTGGCGTTCCGTTGTTCGACAACGTGCTTGCCACGCTTCGCTATATCGGTTTTTCTCGCTCGCGTTCAGTGCACCATATGTGTCTCTGTCTCACTTTCGCGCGAGGAGAGAGTTCGGCTTCTTTGTCGAGTGCGCGGTTGAGATCTCTCGCACCGTTCTCGCGCGCGCCAGCATAGTAATCGGTTCGTCCGCTTTGTGCGGATCTTCGTTCCTCTTCGGACAGTCTTCAGTGTAAGTGTGTGCTACATAGACATTCGGGTTAATTGTGTGCGCGCATTACCTGATTTCGGGCGCTTCTAGTGTACGCACTATAAACGATCTCATTTCTGAGTGTGTATGTGTGTGTGTATTACTGGGCTTTCTTCGCGCGCTTGGGGCTATCTTCGCGCGTTTGAGACTTTTGTTCACACGCATACGCGTGTCATGAATATTCTCGTTCGCGAGTGTGTGCACGTATTTCGTGTATTTCTTGAACTCTTCAAGTATCGCGTTTTACAGTCATTTCCGTTTGATCGAGTGTATGCGCGTCACTTGTGACTTTCTTTGTGCGCTTGCGATTTCTTCGCGCGCTTTGGCACTTCGTCGCATCGATTGAAGTTTTTCGTGATTTTCTGGGCTCTTCCAGTGAACGCGTTAGACAAAAATTCTCGTGCATCGAGTGAGTGCGCGTATTTCAGGTTTTTTCGCGTTGTTTTTTATTTTTCAAGCATACGCATAACACGGACATCCTCGTGCATCGCGTGTGCGCGCGTATTTCAGGTTTTCCGCGGTTTTTTTTATTCTTCGATTGTACGCGTAACACGAACATTTTCGTGCATCGAGTATGTCCGCGTATTTTAGGTTTTTTGGGATTTTTGCGGATTTTTCGTTGTGCGGATCACACGAATCTTCTCGCATGTCGAGTGTGTGCGCGCATACCGTGAATTTTCAGACTCTTCGCTGTACGTGCATCACGGGCAACGACGAGTGTGTGCGCGTATTTCAGGTTTTTCGCGTTTTTTTGGATTCTTTGATTGTACGCGTAAAACGGACATCCTCGTGCATCGAGTGTGCGCGCGTATTTCAAATTTTTTCGCAGTTTTTTGGATTCTTCTATTGTCCGCGTAACACGAACATTCTTGTACATCGTATGTGTGCGCGTATTTCGGATTTTTTGCGGTTTTTCTTTGAATTCTTCGATTATACGCGTAACACGAACATTCTCGTGCATCGAGTGTGCGCGCGTATTCCAGGTTTTTTGATTTTTTTTTTTTAATTTTTCGTTGTGCGTGTCACACGAATATTCTCGCGTGTCGAGTGTGTGCGCGTATTTCGAGTTTTTCGGGCTTTTTCGGATTCTTCGTTTTACACGCTACACGAACCTTCTTGTTCGCCGAGTGTGTGCGCGTATTTCGTGATTTTTTTGGGTTCTTTGGTGTTCGCATTAGACGAACATTTTCGCTGGTTGAGTGTATGCGCGTATCACGTGACATTTCGTGCGCTTGGGATTTTTCTCACGCGTTGGTGCATGAATTTAACAAATTCTCGGTTGCTACGGATTTTTCCCGGCACGCTTCGTCAAAGACGAGCAACGTCACCAAGAAGGAGCGTCGCATCACCGGTCTCATCAGCACGATTGAGTGCATTGAGGTGCTTGCAGACAAGACAAGTTATTCGACCCCGCAAAATATCAACAAGGCTCTAGCTGTCACGCGCCTGTCCTTACTGAAAACAAATTAGGAGCGCTTCCAACGAGAACACGCCGCGCTTATCGATATGAATTGCGAGAACTTGGCGGAAACGGTGTATTTCGAGGATTGCTCTGAGGCCAAGTATCAGCATGCTTACAAACTTGCTAAGGTGGCTCCACTCACCATCAAGGAGCGCTACGAGCAGACCGAGCCAACCGGTGCGAATTCGGCTGACCTTTTGCAGTTCAAGGTGTTCTATTTTTGGAGGCCTTTTTACGACCTCTTCATGTCTCTTGTCGGCAAAAATCCGGACATCACTTTGGTTGAAAAGATGCCCTATCTTCGGCTCTCGTTGAAGGGTGATGCAGCGCAGCTCATCGCCAACCTACTAGTCTCTTCAGAACCCTTCGCGGCTGCATGGGATCTTCTTGTGTCCAGGTATAAAACAAACGTTGCCGGGTCTCTTCACAATTAGATCGCTTCTTCAGCATTCCGATAGTTACACCGAAATTGTATAAATCCCTCAACGCGCTTATCAACATCACGAGCGAGGTGCTTAATGTGTTGCGATCCTTGGAGATACCAGTGGATGAATGTGGCACGATTTTGGTCCACTTCATCATGTCACGGCTCGATTATTATGTGCGAGAGCATTGGGAACTTCGGTTGGGCTTTTAAATGGAACTGGCTAGATTTCCGCAACTTCGTGAATTCCTCATGACTCGAGCTCACGCGCGGGAGAGCATCGAGATGGGGAAAACTTCGTTCGGCGGACTAAAACAAGCCGCCTCAGCCTCTTCGGGGGCTTCATAGAAAAAACCTCCTACTTCAACTAAGGCGCCGACGACTCAAGTCTCTCCTTTGCCGCATCTCCAACTAGAAGCCGGGAAGTGGAAGGTCGATACGGCCGCAGCGGTCGGGGGCAACCTCGCCTCTTCAGCCAGGAGGGAGCGCGACGTAATGTTGCCACTTCTGCCTTGGATCGCACTTCACTACAAACTGTGATCTCTTTAGGAAGAAGGCACTGAAGGAGCGACGCCTCATCGCAGAGCAACGGCGTCTCTGCTTCAACTGTATCGGTCCACATTCGGCGGTTAATTGCCGTGTCACCGGACGGTGGTTTGAGTGCAACGAGAAGCATCACCGTTGATTCACCTTCGTTCTGCAAGCTAACCGGTCGCTTTCACTTCGAAACAGCCCGATTCACAGGACACTTCGCAGGACCGGTCCTCGACTTCGAGACAAGCAGCTACTTCGTCGCCAACAGAGCCTCAGGCTTGACTTTAAAACAGTCAACAATGCGACACCTCTTCGGGCGCATCGAGTATACTGGTGCAACTTCCTACCTTAGCCATTTCAGAATTTATCGAGTTTGCGGGAACTTCAAGGGACTCTTCAAAGATTGCTATTCGGCTATTAGTCTTGCTGGCCACGTGCCAGGCAATTCTGACAACATCTTTGGGCAATTCGCATCGAGTTCGGCTCTTGATCGATCCCGGTGCTGAACTTTCGTTGATTTCAGAACAAACGGCCCAGTTTCTTCGTTTGAAAACTTCGAGGTCACGGCGTTCATTCTAAACGTGTTGACGTCTACATGTCCGTCGTTTACAACTTCGACGCAATAGGAACATCTTCAAGGACTTCTTCTGGCTGACCCTGTCTTTCGAAGATTCGGACTAATGGACATCATCGGAGCAGATTCTTACGGTCTTTTGGTCGAGTCAGAGGTTATCAAGAGTCGTGTCACCGAGCCTATCGCTCAACAGACTCTTCTGGCCCAGTCAACGATTTCACTTAAGACTCGTTTCGTATCTAGCATACTTCTATTGATAATGAGATTTCTTCTTTGCTCTTGAAGTTTTGGGAACAGGAGGAAGTACCTTCGGATTTGGCCCCTACACCCGAGCCGGATGAGTCCGCCTTCGAGCAACACTTCGAAGAGACATCCGAGAGACAAAAATGGCTGCTACGTGTTTCGGCTTCCATTCAAATCGTTACCCTCGTCTCTAGGAGATTCTTTCAACTTAATCGACGACTCACGACGAATAAATCGTATCGCGAGCTCTACAACGGACTCTCCAGGAGTACGATACCATGTCACACATGACTCGTGCAATGAATACGGATTTTTCAAGAACACGGTTTCAAATTTTATGGGTCGAATCGGACAATCAAATCGTCCCATATCATTTGACAACGGTGAATTGCGGGATGAGCTGTGCTCCCTTCCTCGCTATTCGAGTCATGCTCCAACTTATTGAAGATGAGGGGCATGATTTTTCACTAGATACTTCACCATTGACGAACGCAAGGTACGTCGATGACATCTTCGGGGGTGCTGACACACTTCAAGAACTTCAGGAAATTGCAAGCCAACTTCAAGGGATCTGTCAGCGTGGATACTTTCCACTTAAAAAGTGGTCAGCCAATGCAAAGAAAGCTCTTCAATATATCGCTTCAGAATCTCGACAGGACGTGGTTGCAATAAGATCGGAGGATCCCAACGTAAAACTCCTTGGACTCGTATGGAATTCGACCGAGGACAACTTCAAGTTCACGCTTCAGCTGTCTTTCAATTCGGAGATTTCAAAAAGAATGGTTCTGTCAGAGACCACTTCACTTTTTAATCCGTTGGACTTCATTTCGCCAATTGTAATTACAGTGAAAGTTCTTGCAAGAGCTGTCGATGACAAAACTTCACTGGGATGACAAATTGCCCAGTGAACTTCACGGAAAATGGCTGAACTTCAGAGAGAATTTGAGTGACCTTTCACTCATCTCTCTTTCTCAGTGGCTTTATCTTTCGCCTTCATCTCCTGCGGAACTTCACGGATTTTCGGACGCTTCTCAGCTCACAATGTCAGCCGTGGTCTACCTCCGTTTGACGTCAGCCGATTGGACTACCACTATCACCCTCGTCTGCTCGAAGACGAAGGTAGCACTGCTCAAGCGACTGACAATACCACGTCTTGAGTTGACGGTAGCCCTTCTTCTTTCAAGGCTGGTTCCACATGTTCAGATGACACTGATCTTGTCAGAAGTTAATTCCTGTGTCCCTCTGGACAGATTCTTCGGTCACCTTGACGTAGATAACTTCACCAGAAATCGAGTCACTTGCATTCAAGAGCTTACTTCGAAAGCAACATGGTGGTTTATTTCGGGCAAAGAGAACCCAGTGGACTGTGCTTCTCGCGGGTTAACTCCTCGGCAATTTTCAAAATACCATCTATGGTGGGACGAGCTAAGTGGCTCGTACTTCCACAATCTTTATGGCCTACGTCTTCAGCCGAAACTTCGTCGGACCGTGACCTCGAACAACGACCGGGGATCGCCTTCGCGGTAATTTCACCAAGACTTCACATCTTGGACCTTCTTGAGAGATATTCGTCTCACCAAGCTTCTTCAAGTGACGGCAGTGGGTCAGCGAGATGCCGCCCGCTTCAAACGCCTTCCTCGTACTTCAATGGGTCTTCCATTGACACGCGGAGACTTGGAAGAAGCGAAATTCTTCTGGATACACATCGTGCAACGGGCGTACTGTTCGGTTGAATTAAGGATAATTTCGAACAGGGAAACACTTCAGAATAGCAATCCTTTCGCGGCCTTCACGCCTTTCACCGATAAATTGGGTACCCTTGGCGTTGGCGGTTGGCTAAAGTATTCACTTCTTCAGCCCAAGGCAAAACATCGACCGATTTTACCTCGGAAACCACATCCAACGATACTAGTCATTTCAGATGCGCACTTCCGGACGCTTCACGGTGGCACACAGGCCACTTTGAGCTACCTTCGGAAATCTTATTGGATTCTGGGTGGTCGAGTACCGATTCAAGCGCACATTCTTCGGTGTACTACATGTGCGCATCTTTGAGGACTTCAGGCTCAATAACTTACGGGCTAACTTCCGCCTGCCCGCATCACACTTTCAAGGGCTTTCTTCCATTCTCGTCTGGATTACGCGGGGCCCTTTACGATCAAGACATGGCGCGGACGAGGCACGAAAACGTACACAGCTCACCTCGCTGTTTTCGTTTGCTTCGCCACTTCTGTAGCATACTTCGAGCTCGTCACCAATTATACATCAGAGGCCTTCATCGCTGCGTATCGGCGATTTTTGGAGCAGCGAGGCATCTGTCACACACTCTATAGTAATTGTTGCACCAACTTCATCGGGGCAGATGCGGAACTTCGAGCCCTCTTCAAGGTGGGAGCAGCAGAAATAAACTCTATAATCATTTCTTTGACCAACTTGGGAACGTTGTGGTTGACTTTACTTCCAGAAAATCGACTTTTACGATGGGAATTTCTTCAAGCTAAACTTCAACACTTTGGGCGGCGATGGTCATCGGAATATCTTCAACGGAGCCTATCGATTTCAAAATGACGGCATCCTTCTAACGAAATACAAGTTCGCTTGCTTGTATTAATCACAGACGAGCGACTTCCACCTTCAAGATGGCTGGAAGCTTGAGTGGTCGAACTTCATCCTGGTTCAGACGGCCTTACTCGAGTCGTGATGCTTCGAACGGCAACTCCAACCTTCAAGAAGCCAACTCTAAAACTAGCAGAACATCCAGTAGATTCTTCGACGACAACAGTCGCCGAAGGCGGGGAGAATGTTACGGATACGTCGAGTCTCGAGAGTTCACGCGAGACGTCAGCAGCTCCTGGCCTGTCACTCGCTTGAGCTCCGAGATCATCGATAAATTCCACCACTCTTCTATTCGTCGTTTCATCGACTTCCGGCTTCTTCTCGTCACTTTGCGTCCAACACACGGATAATTAACACGCTTACGTGCTATTCAGTTTTCGGTTACTTTATTTCGGGCCTCTTCAGATTTCTTTCGGCTTCGGATTAACGTATTTAACGTGATATACGCTCGCGTTAATTACAGCGATCGTGGGACAGTTTTCGGACACTTCGAAAGGTTAAAAATATATATTTCGTAAGAATTCTTCGAACGACATTTTCGAGTCCCTTCATACACGCGTCGACGAGCACGCCATTGTTCGCGCGAGTGAAAATTTTGTACAGTCATTATTTCGACCACGGCTTCACACCAATTTAACAAATTGTGATAATAAATACTAAGATTTTGTTATGTTATTAAATCAGTGACTTTTTTCGCAGTCATTTCTGGCCTCTTCATCCTTTCATGAATTCCTCATAACTTTCCTCACGATCACCTCACACCAGAATAACGATCTCTTCCAAATACTGCCCGGTTTGGGATAGAATGCCCCATATATATTGTTATAATATAAAATTAAACATATTTTATATTATTTTGTTCGAAGTGATTACAAATAAGGAAAATTATCAATTAATTTCAATTGCACATCGAAAAATATTCAAACTTTTCAAAAAACCTATTTAACTTTTAATAAACTCAAATGGTTTAGAAACAGTGATGTAGATAAAACATACTTTATGTTTTAAGATAATGATTAGAAAAAAATAAATCTACGAAAAAATAGCCCAGGAAAGAACACCCCAATTATTTTGTAATTTCGACAGTTTAATAACGTTTAAAAACTAATTTTGTTTTATCTGGAGGCTTCTCTCCCGCAACCCCCCAAGCGGCTATCGCCCCCTCTACCCCAGAATGGGCTCTGCCCCGACCCCCCGCTCGCACGTGCGTCACACGCACCTCCAATAATAGCACAAATAAAACGCACAAAAAAGATTTATCCATACCCACCCCCTACTTTGAACTTTGCCTTCTTCATACACATTTCAATTTATCCGTGTATGAGCATTTAGCTGACAATGTAGAGAGAGAGAGAGGAACCCGTGTATAAGTGACCAGTTGATGGTGGGGTGGACTGGAGAGCGAAAGTCTGTGCAGCGCGTGGCGGCTAGCGGCGTGGCTGATGGTTGGGTGAGAGAATTAACGTGAGGGAGCCAGGTGTGAAAAATATTTGTCAAAAAATTTAGAAAAATTCATGGTAATATTACGTACCTCGAGATTGCGCGTACCGAAAAGAATAATATTACATTGGTAAAATGTCATTAGAATTGATGTTCAAATTAACGGTATTTCATGGCATTCTGGAGTATATTAAAGTAGCGGCCACGTTCACTCTGGCTTTTAAATACTTAGCGTCGAGACGCGACGGCGTCTCCAAATATCTCTCTATATTATATAAATATTTCGCCACCGCCGCTGTGTACAAGAATCGAGGGGTCAGGTTTGGGTTTCGCGGGACGCAAGGGTGCACCCGAGCCACAAGACCCTCTAGACCTCTGCGAAGCAATATTTCATCCGCTATGTATATGGGCACGCCAACGCGACATATACTTAATGCGGCTGATATAAATTTAATCGATCACCCAAATTGAATGAATTTTACGAAAAAAAATAAAACCCCAAATTTTCCAACTTATTGCACAGCCGTACGAGGGTTGGGTGCCAGGCAAACGATAGATATATCGTGCCCCACCGTTTCGAGGGAATGGCTTATTTATTTTTCTCCCTCGACGGCGCCAGCCGAGAAGCGCAGATTTTCGCGTGGCGACTGAGATGCGGAACGCTCAGAAATTATTCAAGGCGAAATAGTAGAGGCGGGATTCTTTAGGTGAGTGAATAATTTGGCACATAATAATCCCCATTTTACAATTAAATTAAATTTCTTATATGGCGCAAGGCCTCGAGATCCGTCTCACAATAATAAGAACCATCTGAGGATTGAACATTAATCCCACGTCAAAAATATGCGATCAAGAATGCAGAACGAATCTAACTAGAGAGTTTACAAACGAACGACTTTTTGGACTGGACGTTCGATCCGCACAAAAATACCGTCATTGAGCGTAAGTACCCTAACGCTAACGGAACCTCAACGTCAATTAAATAATACCCGATGTTCAGGAATGAGCATGTTTTTCACTGGCGAGTTTGAATGCACGCATGCTTCAATGCACGGAGCTTCGGTGTTCGGACACCACGGGCTGCCGATGGCGGTGCCACGTTCCGCGCACAGAATCCACAAGAGAGAGCACTTGCGTGGCAGCTCTCTCGTCGATACACGGGATTGATTTCGTCAGTATTCGAGCAGAACCCATCAAGGCAAACACGTGGTCTTTTCCATCGCAATTATACCGGGCTATTTTTGGCACAATATCGGGGCGAAATTCACACAAGTTTGTTGAAATTATCACACGGGCACACCGGGACATCCTGACATACTTAATGGCTTATTTAATCGACATTTTGGGCATCGTGTGAGAGATTTACGACCTCTCACGCGGTCGGATCACAACGCGTGGCTTGCCGCCATCTTGAACAAAATTGGGTTAACGGGAAAATATTCCTCAATTATCTTCGCGGGCATCGTTACATCAGGAGCAAATTATAACATTTTAATTTTCTCAAGCTACCAATAAATCCATTGTTAAATTGTTCGTCGTGAGTGAGTTGATTTATTTCTTCGTCCACCAAATCAGATCCGTAAAAAAACATTTTGGATCTTCGTGCCGGATCTGGTGGCTCACGTGCGACGGAGAGTGATAGTGATCGGTGCATTTGTGCGATATTCCCATTGGGTGCACGGGAATTTCGATCACGGGACATTGTTCAACGGGTGAGTGAGTGCGTCGTGTACGTGATTTGCGAGCAGGAAGCCGGTCATTCACGGCTATCTTGGCTTTTCTCCGGCGTCCTCGCCTACGTCACGACGAGCGACTCGCGCGTGCATTGCGACACGCCGCTTGGGGCTCGGGGATTGGTGCGCGTGGCTGGACAAGTTCCGTGTAAATGGACAACGGGTGAGAAGTGCGCGCGTATTGGTGGTCGTTGGGCGATCAAGTCAACGGGCTCACGGGATTCGCGAAGACAATCGGGCAATGCTGACTAGCGTAAACGTGTTCAATGCGCGTTTCCGTTATAATGCATTAATTTTTCTTTCGATATCTTCGGGTGATTCTCAGTGAAGCTTCGGTCTCGCGATTTCAATTGGAATTTGAG
This sequence comes from Alloplasta piceator, assembly GCA_946863875.1. NCBI lineage: Eukaryota > Metazoa > Arthropoda > Insecta > Hymenoptera > Ichneumonidae > Alloplasta > Alloplasta piceator. The sequence continues at coordinate 43,492,131 of OX333072.1, read as the reverse complement.
TGTGCGCGAGTTTTTCTCGATCATCTTCATCGGGCTTGCGGCGTCATTGCTATCACGATTTCTCGTTGCGCGAGTTCACGGGGTATTGTGCGTGTCAATCGAGCTCACGTCGTGTGCGACGAGCTTCGGTTCACGCCATCTTGAATCGGATTTCTCGGGTGCGTGGTCACACGGCATCGGCGTTTAGCGAGTTTCGTGCGCACGGGTGATTGAACATTTTTATCGGCATTTCGGGACTTTTTTGGCGAGCGTGCGTGTCATCGGACATTTTGTTCGTGACTTTCGGGGATAGTTGGTCATCACGCGTCATCGAACGTATTTCGCGACTTTGGGCTTATTCAGAGCAGACACGTGTCTTCGGACATTTTGTTCATGGTTTTCGAGACTCGTTGGTGCGGGCACGTGTCGTCGGACATTTTTCCTCGGGATTTTCGGGGCTGTTTGGTGCGGGCGCGCGTCATCGGACATTTTTTAGTGGTTTTCCGAACTATTTGGTGCGGGCACATGACATCGGACATTTTATTTTGGGATTTTGGGGACCGTGCTTGGCGAGCGTGCGTGATATCGGACATTTTGCGGGATTTTTGGAACTTTTCGGGTGAGTGTGCATTACGTCGGAAATTTCTTCGGGATTTCTTGGTGTGAGCGAGTGTTTTTTCGGGGTTTTGCGTGTTTCTCTGCACGTCAAGAAACATGTCGGACGACAACTGGCGCAGCACGAAGTCGGACAAGTCCGTCAAGTCGGTCCGATCGGAGACGAAGACAGACACCCTCACTCTGTCTATCCCCTTCATATCAACCGGGGCGGGCAAGGGAGAAAAGATGGCGGTGACCAGTCGGGAAAAGCCACCCACGGGTAACACGGAGAAGCTGACGCCATCCAAGCAAACTCAGGGTCCCTAGCGCTCAAGAAGGCTATGCAAAAGTCGCGGATAAACCTTCTCCAGGACATTTTCGCTCAGCTGGGCGGGCCTGAGGTCGGCGACTTCTGCGTAGCGGGTTTGAACAACTCTTAGATCTCCGCCCAGGATATTTGGATCAAGTTCTTTTCGGTGCATGACGCCATCATGGAGACATGCCCGATGGAGTTTCTTTCGTCGGATTACGTCACTGGGGGCATATTCTTGACCATTTTCAATCTGTGGTCGCAAATTCACCATCGGGTGTCGAAGCTGAACGATCAGCTTGCTCCTCCTTCTAGCCACGGGGTGGGTGCAGCGGCTGGTACGAGGTATCATCTGCCGAAGATATCCTTACCATCATTCACGGGAGCGTATTCGGAGTGGTGCTCCTTTCGGGATCTTTTCACGACGCTGGTGCGGGAAGATGCTGAAATTACGGACGTAGAGAGGATGCGCTATCTCTGCGCCTTGACCACGAGCGAGGTGGCTAAGCTGATTGCCAGCCTCGCGATCGAGGCAGACTCGTTCGCAACTGCCTGGGAGACGCTTTTCGAATGGTACGAGAACAAGCGTATTTTGGTCGCAGCGCACCCTGAGCACCTTATCAATACCAAGAACATCGCATCACGGTCAGCATCAGAGCTCCATTCACGTTTACACGGGATAACGGAGGCACCCAACTCGTTAAAGGCATTGGGTGCCCCCATCGAGCATTGGAATTGGGTGCTGGTGCACGCGGTCGCCAGGCGGCTCAATGCGTCCATACGGGAGGCGTGGGAGTTGCGGGTGGCTCAGTCGCCAGAGCCTCCGTCGTTCACACAACCGGGCACGGGCGCTTGAGGGCGCTGGGGTCGGCAAGCCTCCTCAGACCACCGACAAACCTGCTGCGGGAACAGATTCATGGGCAACGGGACGGGCCAACACCTCATCGGCTCGGGTCCATGTGGTGACAACGGGAGAAAAACCGGGAGACAACACCTTACAGTGCTCCTACTGTAGCGGGGCGTATTACGTCGTCTCATGCCCAGCTTCGCGACGCTTGTCAAATGAAGCGCGACGAGAGGAGGTGGGGAAATACTGCCTCTGTTTCAACTGCTTGGGCCGGTACAATGTTAATGCCTGCTACGTGACGACCCAGTGCAAGGAGTATGACAGAAAGCATCACACGATGATTTACGTGGGCTGGTCCAACTTCGGGAACGCACCGACGGGAAGGTGAGGAGAGACGGGCAAATCGGGAGAAGCGGGATCATCAGCAGCGGGTTTTTCGTCTTGATCAACATCAGGAACGCAACAATGAGATGCGACGGCGTTAACTTTGGCCTCATCAGGATCTTCACGGCCATCGTTTCTGTTGGCCACGAGTCAGGCTAACCTCGTCTCTTCAAAGACCAGGCATCGGGTACGGTTGCTGATCGACACGGGATCAGAATTATCGTTTATCTCGGGTCAGCTGGTAAACCAATTGAAACTTCGTCGTTCAGCTTATTCGATCCCTATCACGGGGATCGGCGGGATTCCATCCAGAATGACTGGCGGAATAGTCGTCTGCAAGTTACAGTCGATCCATAATAACGATTGCCTTTTAATAAACACATTAATTCTTCCGAAGTTAATGCCCATTCTTCCTTCCTTTTCTCTCTCGCATTGTCATTGGAGTCATTTATAGGGACTGACGTTTGCCAATTCAGACTTTGCGTCACCTCGGGCAGTTGACCTCGTTCTTGGTGCGAACGACTACGGTCAGCTGATACGTTCAGAGATCAAACGGGGGGGGGGGGCTGGAGGCTCCCATTGCACAAAATACACTGTTTGGCTGGGTTGTGCTCGGGCCAGTGACGGAGGCGCTCGGTTCGGCGGGTTTGAGTTTGCATGCCTCGATCGATCATGATCATCAGGACGTGCAGGAACTCTTGAAGCAGTTCTAGGTTCAGGAGGAGCCCTCTATCCAACGGGAATCGAACCTCATTCCGGACGGGGAGGAGTGCAAGAGGCACTTCGCTTCAACACATTCTCGGGATTCAACGGGTCGGTATGTTGTACGGCTGCTGATCGAATCGTCGCCAGTTCACCTGAGACAATCGGATCACATTGCATTATCTTGCTTACAACGTCTGCAATGGAAATTTGCACGGGATCCGGGTTATAAGGAACTTTACGATATATTCCTCGGGGAATACGGATCAATGAGGCACATGACACGAGTTTCAAGCTCGTCTGTGCATTGCAGTTGCGGGTCGCACGAGGCACACCGGCTCGTGCCTTTCTGTTTACCGGGGTCGATTATGCGGGGCCAGTATCCCTCAAGAGCTCGCGTGGTCGCGGAAATGAGACACACAAGGGATGGTTGTGCATTTTTGTTTGTTTATCCACCTCTGCGCTTTATTTGAAAGTTGTTTCAGATTTATCAACTGATATCTTTATCGCGACTTTCCGCCGCTTCACCGTTCGACGGGGGGTGTGCCACACCCTGTACAGCGATTGCGAGACGAATTTCCAAGGAGCCAGTGCAGAGCTTCGCAAACTTTTCAAGGCCGGGACACGAGAATCTGCGAATTTACTTCAGACCATGGCTAATGACGGGACGACTTGGTCATTTAATCTACCGGGAGCACGGCATATGGGCGGAAAGCGGAAAGTGGCAGTCAAATCCGTGGAACATCACCTTCGGTGGGCTATTAGGGAGGCCAGCTTTACCTACGAAGAACTTACAACTCTTCTGGTACAAATCGAGGCTGTCCTTTACTCTTGTCTGCTCGAGCCACTGTTGGAAGATCCGGACGATCTTTCGGCATTCACCCCCGGGTACTTTCTCGTCGGAGAGCCTCTGTCAACGGTGCCAGAGCCATCACTTCGCGATATCAATCCGGTTAGATTGTCTTGGTAGCCATTTATTCAATCTCGGCTGCAATACTTTTGGGATCGTTGGTCAACGGGTTACCTACAACGGCAGCTAGCCATATCGAAGTGGCATCACCTCAATCACGAGATACGGGTTAGCACTCTGGTGCTGCTGACGGACGAGCACCTGCCACCAACCAAGTAGCCGCTTGCGCGGGTCATCACATTACATCCGGGCCAGGACGGGTTCACGCGGGTCATCACCTTGATCACGGCAACCTCCACCTTCAAGAGACCAATCGCGAAGCTCACGATTCTTCCCATCGGGCTACACGGGTCATCAATCGACAGCACTGCTGCCGATGGTGGGCGGAATGTTCAGGAATGAGCATATTTTTAACTGGCGAGTTTGAATGCACGCGCGCTTTAATGCACGGAGCTTCGCTGTTCGGACACCACGGGCTGCCGACGGGGACGCCACGTTCCGGGCACAAAATTCACGAGAGAGAGCGCTTGCGTAGCAGCCCTCTCGTCAATATAAGGCATCGATTTTGTCAGTATTGAGGCAGAACTTATCGAGGCAAACACGTGGTCTTTTCCATCGCAATTATACCGGGCTATTTTCGGCAATACATCAGGGCAAAATTCACATAAGTTTATTGAAATTATCACACGGGCACACCGGGACATTCTGACATACTTAACGGTTTATTTAATCGACATTTTGGGCATCGTGCGAGAGATTTACGACCTCTCACGCGGTCGGGTCACACCGCGTGGTTTGCCGCCATCTTGAACAAAATCGGGTTAACGGTTAAATATTCCTTAATTATCTTCGCAGGCATCGTTACATCGGGAGTAAATTACAACATTGTGATTTTCTCGGGCTACCAATGAATCCATTGTTAAATTGTTCGTCATGAGTCGATTGATTTATTTTTTTGTCCAACCAAACAGATCTATGAAAAAACACCCGATAATAAAACATAATCCGGAAAATTACAACCCTTATAATCGTTTTCCCCAAAACAGTCGTCGAAATACCGTGCGTCACCAAGAGATCCCATTTTCACCGAGCTATACGATAGCCGATGATAACCCACGATAACCAAGATATTTACGGGAACCCACGATAGCCATGATACCCAATGGTAGCCACGATAGCCATTACATCCACAGTAACCAACGATAGCCACGATATCCACGGTAACCAACGATAGCTACGATATCCACGGTATCCACGGTATCCAACGATATCCACGATAACCAATGATCCGACGACAATCTTATCCCATAACGATTATATTCCAAAATAACCTGATTTTACGCTACAGAAACTAATACAAGAGCAACATATTTCGGTGACGATAACAAGGTTGCAATTCCGTACTCAAAATCATACTAACCCGGCAAAATCTACTACGCCGATAATACTGCCTCACGGCTAAATACGACAAAAGAATCCCCAAAATTACAGTCACACGGCCAAATAAAATAATAGAACACCAAAATTACAGCCACACGGCCAAATTAAAGCAAAGAACGCAAAATTATAGCCACACGGCCAAATAAGTACGAAATTGCTCCCTTTACAGAGACATTAAAAACAGCTTACCGAATTCTGCTGTCGCAGAAACTCAGATCTCCTCAGTCATATAGAATTCACTCGAAAAAAATATGAAATAACGCAAAATATGAAAAATAAAAAAGACGATAAAACGAGAGGACGAAACGATGGCACGTGTCGCTCGTAGTCTCCCAGTACGCGAAGTGTCGGTACGACGGTGATCCACGCTCTCGCTGGCTCGATGCTCCCCACTCTCTCCTACGTTCGGCCATCTCCGTGCATCTTCGGCTTTCCGTGTCCACGATCGTCTCTCGTAGACTGCCCGGCGCGCTGGTGTAACCACGGGGCCTTCGTGGCGCGCTGAGATCGCCCAATTTCCCCAGGTTGCCGTCACGCCTTGTTGGCACCAGATTGCACCAGATTTAAACGTCTCACGGCCTCTCGGTGGCCTGCACTCACTGCTCGCCCGGCAGTGATTTTCGCTGCCTCAAAATGCCCTTTCTCCAGAAACCCTGCCGATGCCAGAACGAGGGGTGAAGCTCAGCCCGTGGATGGTGCAGACCGCCAGCTCGTTCCACGTAGACCCCAAACTTATACTGCGATACTGCTATCCTCACACGTTTCGCCTCTCTACGATCCTCCTGAGTGAGGCGCCGGTTTTATCCGATCATCGGACACTCTGACGGCAGCAGGCTGGTCTAGCGCCAGGCTGGGAAGTTAGAGAGGAGGGTGACACGGTAATATCTCGGTCATTTCTCCAGCTCACTCCTAAGTATCCAGTTCCCACGAGTGCCGATGATTCGCTACTTGCCTGCGTTATCGGACAAACCCCAAGTGCAGCCACCTAAATAAACAAATTGAATCCGGGAGCCGATCAGCCTCCCGGCTTCCAAAAACTTTACGAGAGCCCAACGAAAGAGGTATCTGTTATTTGAGACGGTAACCACCAAAAACCCAAAAAATATCGAGAGCCGTGACGAGAGCGGTCTGACGGATCAAATGAAAGGATGATAAAATTACATGACGATAACCGAGAGACACGCGCCGTCCTCGTGGTTGTAAATCCGACCCGCGGAACGCCGACACTTCGCGCCATTGTAACGTGGCCAAAAAATGTCACGTTACAATATATATATGGGGCATTCCAAGTGAAAACGTGGGGTGATTTCCCTCGGGTCATCAGATCCTTGCATAACTTTTTTTTCGCATTGATTCCACCTCAGAAACAGCTCAATTTTTTAAAAGATTTTCTCGCCACTCCGTCAAGTGGTGCGACGATCATTTTTGTGTAAAAAAGGGATAACTGAAAAAACACCTTTTTTTTTAATTCTGCAATTTTTTACAAAAATTCTGGGTCAAAAATAAGTAATTTTTATCATGATTACAAAGTGGGCAGCGGCTACCTCCTATTTGTTTTAATGATTTTCTTCTCTTAGTATCCAATAAGGATGAGAGTTTTAAAACAAGATATACGATAGGCACAATGAAACTTTTCACAAGAGAGCAGATTGCGAATACGAGGAGCGGCATTTGCAGAAATTTGTAACATGACGTCAACTCATCGGTCGATAATAAGCATGCATGAATACGAGAGGCATTCTTACTTAAGTTGCCGAAAAGCAAAAGTGTCGAAATTCACATTGCCATGTTACTATTTATAATTTCACCAAAGTAAACTTCACATTTTTTCTGCTCAACAGGTATGCATCAGGAATGCAATCACTACCCTGCAATGATTGCACGTGCCACGGTGATATGGATGAGGCTTTAGCAGAGGAAGTGTGTTCTTATATGAGGCAAATGGAGAAATGTGGTCCTGCTGCGTGTGAATACCCACTCAAGGTCTAACGCTCAATTACATATTGGCTCTATTTGAATGAAAAATGAATTAATCTACTTCGCGTAAAAATAATTATGAGTGATTGTTTAAGCAAAATAGTAATATCTACTGAAATAACCTATATTCATATCATCATCAATGTAATGTGACATGAATGTGCATGTAGAAAAGAGAGCGGTAACTTTCGTCAGAATAATTTGAAAGTATCTTCCGATATAAAACGAAACGATATAAATTATCTGTAACGGATAAGGGACAGTCCCGAAAGAAAAAAATATATTTTTCCATTTTTAAAAATGTAATAATAAATAGACAAAAATCGTTGTTTTATCTGGTAACTGAAGATTAAAGAAGGCCAAGAACATAAACATCTATCAGAAAAAGATTGGTCTGAAATAATATGTTCCGACCAATCGGACTTTCAATTAAGAATGAGTATGCTATTATTATGTATGTTTTTTTTCCTCCTCTCCCCCTGTCTCCGGGAACTTAGCCCATCGAGCCCTTATATCTGCGATTCGAGGCCCTTATGTCTGCAGTCCCGCACCTTTTTAGTGTTTCATATCTCTCAAGCTGTATCGCAATTTCGCTGAGGGTGGAGGGAAACTGCAGAAGACCTCCACCGATAGAGCCAGCCCTGAGGTTCGCCTTCCGATGCCGGAGCTACGTCACGCCTCGTCGAGAGATTGTAAACATGAACTACAGGCATATACATGTGATTCACACCTGTTCGAGTACTTGTGTGTGCGACATATATATATCTGGAGCTTGTCACGCCCATATTTTTATTTCTTGACGAGACTACGGTACAGGGAATCGAACCTCGGACCTTCCGATGCTCTGGTTTAGAAGCTAGCACGCTAGCCACTACTCCAGAGTACCGGTATATTATCATGTATGTCGAACCTAAAATACTTTACCGCTATCTATTTTCGTGTTCAAATCCGTAATCAAATAATAAAAACATATATTGATAATTTTTGGCTTTTTTAATAATAAGAAGATTAATCTTGTCTTCTCTCAGGCCTTACATCCTTTCAGGTCAACTTCTGTAAGCCTTCTTCTCTCTATCTGAGAAAAAATAACCGTTTCTGCCTGCTTCGTAAACTCAAAAACCAGATCGAACAACGAGTTTTGCAAATTTTGAACAAACTGTACTTATATGAATATAACATTATTATAATGAGTATCTGGATATACAAATTGAAATACCTCGGGAAGATTGAATCAGAATCTTTCCGAGGTGTTGTAATTTTTTTTTTTGCTTTTTTTCCAATTTCGATGACGACCAGTTATATTAATCCATTTTAAACCATATCAGACACTGCAAAGTGAACATTTTAGCTCTTTTGAAATCTGCGACTATGTTGTCCCTTACCAGTACAAAACTTTGATTTTGACTCGTTGAATGATACTTAATTAACTTTTTTTCCGGCATTTCATGCAAAGAATACTTTAAAATATTGAAATTAAGAAACGAAAATTTTCTATCATGCTCATACCCTGTTCTCCTGAACGACAATTGCATATTGGAAACGTGAAAAAAGCTTCAAAATCATATTCAACAAAACCTTGGACAAAATCCGCGACTGACATAAATATATAGGTGTCTTAAATTTTGGTAGAAGCCATATACACTCTCGCTCAATAGTTTGGAAACACTAATAAATATTTCTTGCTGCCTTAAAAGTTGCATATCTCCGTCAACAAAAAGTTTATCGAACTTTTAATAAAGCTTTTTGACAAGAAGGAATTCAGCTTTATTTTTCTGTTTTTTTAAATATTTTTAATGATGTTTTTTCAATCCGGTACGCATTTTTGTACCTGACCATTTCTTGGTCTTTTCTTCGACCATCGCAAATTGGGCGCATAACTTCAAGACATTTTTTAATGTCTTTTTTATCTTCGGTACATTTAAAAGGGTGAGCAGATGCTCCATTTTTTGCTTAAAAAATTCTCGTACGATTTTTTCTAGCAAGTTATTTCATTTTTTACTAAAAAAGACAAATTTTGAAAGATGCAACGTAACTTAAAAACTATGAAGTTTAAAAGAACATGTCTTGTATAAAAAAAAGTAGTGCACGTATACACGGAACCGCCTGAAATTATTAGAGAATTTGTCTATGAATTTTTTTTTCTATTTACGCTCGAAATTCTGATGATGACGTCCCAGCAAAAAATTGTATCTCATAGAAATTTTCGTACTTTATGAAACAATAAAAATCTGAAAAAATTCAGCGACGTTTGGCATGCTATAAGCAATAGGGATCAATAATAATTAATGATCATTATACATATTGAAAATTGTTATATAAACAACAATTATACATTTGGCATGCTATAAAATATGCCAAATGTTTTTGAAATCGTTTAGATTTTTATTATACGACGAAGTACGGAAATTTTAATGTGTTCAAGAATAAGCATAAAATTCATCGGCCATTTTCAATACGTCACTGCACGCGGCCACGGTTGAGCCACCACGAGCAGCCGATGACGGCGCCACGTTACGGGCATCAAATTCACGGAAGAGAGAGCATGCGCGGAAGCTCTCTCGTCGATACACGGGATCGAGTTAATTAGTGTTTACGCAAAGTTTGAATAGGCGACCACGCGGTTCCCCTTCTTCACTAACTTACAACGGGCAAAATTCAACATCGTCGGGAAATTTCACTTTCACGGTTTTCCTCAAGTATTTTGTACGGGCATACACACAATAGATTTGGTCATCGGGAAACGTTTGAGAGACTTACGACATCTCGTACGTTCGTCGAGACAAGTTCGAGAGACTTATGACCTCTCGTACGTTTAATTCACACCGCGTGGTCCGCAGCCATATTCATATTCACTCGGGTTAACGGGAGATACTCCATCTTAATCTTCACGGGCAACTACATCGGGATTTATATGTACGAAATGTTATTTCTCACCGGCTACAAATAAATAATCATCGTTAATTGTTCGTCGCTCGTGAGTGTGTATTTTTTCCACTAAAACCAGATCCGTGGAACAACATTCTGGTCCTTCGAGCCAGATCTGGTGGGCACATGCAGGGGAGAGGGTCAGTGAATTCGTGCATTTGTCCTATAATCCCATTGGGCGCACGGGAATTTCGGCATTTGGGACATTTTTCATCAGAATAGTGAGTTCGTCGTGCACGTAATCCGCGCCAGGGAAGCTGGTGATTCGCGGCCATCTTGGCTTCTCCGGCGTCCTCGCCTACGTCACGACGAGCGATTTGCGCGCGCATCGCGCAACGTGGTTCGGGACACGTTCGAGAGACTTACGACCTCTCGTACGTCCAGGTTGGGACTCGGTGATTGATGCGCGTGGCTGGACAAGTTTCTCCCGATTGGGCGATGAGTGCAATGTGCGTGCTCGTTGGTGGATTCTTGTGCGCAGCTCTCGGGATTGGTTCACCGGGGCACGCTGCTCGGTGATTCGGGGGTGAGAGTACGCAAGAGCTGTCATTGGGTAATCGAGTCAATGGGCTCACGGGATTTGCGGAGACAATCGGGCAGCGCTCGGTAGCATAAACGTGTTCGAGCCGCATTTTCATTCCTCGCTGGAGCGCATTAATTTTCTCTTCGGGTTCTCAGGCGTGATTTTCAGAGAATTTTCGCTAATGCTAATTCAAACGGGTATTGAATTGCGCGCGATTTTTCTTCGAACAATTTCATCGGGCTTGCATCGTCATTGCTATTGGGATCTTTCGGTGCACGAGACTACAGGATTTCCGGCGCAAGTGTCATTAAACACTTTTATTGGGATTTTGGGACTTTTTTGGGCGAGCGTGCGTTACCTCGGACTTTTTCACCGCGTCAACGTTTCGCAGGTTTTCGTGCACGTGTCATCGCACATTTTTATCAAGATTTCGAAACTAATTATTTGCAGGATCTCACATTAGCGGAACCTGACTTTACACCACGGGGCATTAATTCGATCGGGCATCAAACGCGGGCCTCCAGAGGCACCCATTGCACCAAACACAATATTCAGGATCTTCTTGCAAAATTTGGAATGCAAGAAGAAGCTTCATACAAGGTGGGCATACAACACACTCCGGACGAAAAAGGATACTACAAATCGGTACATAGTTCACTTGCCGGTAAAATCATGAACATTTGAATGGGGAAATTCATTTCATACGGCATTGGCATGCCTTCAATAGCTTCTACAGCGAATTTCTCAGGATTCGGTTTACAGGGAACTTTATAAATCATTCCTCGTTGAGTATGATGCATTGCTGCACATAGTGTGACCACTACCATCGTCGATTCATCGGGAACGGGCATCTTATCTTCCACACCACGAGGCAATGAAGGAAAGCAATACCACGAAGAATTCATGGGTCGTGGTTAATGGACTTTCTTCTTGGGTACGACGATATCGTTACATTTTTGGGACGGACTCCATGGATACACGGACATGGGTAACAAGACATCCATCTTGATGGAAGGACTTCGTTCGGAAACAAGTCTCATCAATTCAAGAGCTACCGCCTCGGGAGCAATGGAGATGGTTGGGACGGGACAATCCTGCTGATTGTGCTAACCTTTTCACAGCTATAGCCATTTCAACCGTGGTGGGACGGGTCTCACCGCTCAGCAAAATCCTCGCTCCATTGGCTAAATCGTTGCATCAGGATGGATGATTCAGCGACGCTTGAAGGGTGACCAGGTCTCACATTCAGTTTCAACGACACCCTCACCAGTCTTCAACCTTATTCGCCGGGATTCGTCACTCACCAGGTTGTTGAGAATCAAGCCCCCTTTTTCGATGCTTACGAACCTGCCAAGGCACTGGCTCGAGACATCGGGTACCGTCATTACAGCACGAGACCTGGAAAAGTCATACAAGCGGAATACTTCACAGCAGAGCTTAAAATACGCTCATACGGGGCAGGTGCCCCCACAAGCACACATCATTCCGCGGCCTACCGGATTCATCGACGGGAGCGGATCATCGGATTCATGGAGGGTAGGGGAAGGCTCCAGCACTCGGCCTTACAACCCGAGCGCAAACAGGCAGTCATCCTCCCTCGGGACTTACCGAGGTCATCAATCGACAGCAATAGCCAATTTTCATTGGCTATTTTCAACACGTCACTGCGCGTGGCCATGGTTGACCCACTGCGAGCAGCCGGCGGCGGCGCTACGTTACGGGCATAAAATTTACGGGAGAGAGAGCTCGCGCAGAAGCTCTGTCGTCGATATACGGGATCGATTTAATCAGTGTTTACACAAAGCTTGAATAGGTGACCACGCGGTTCCTCTTCTTCGCTAACTTACAACGGGCAAAATTTTATATAGTCGGGGAATTTCCCTTTCACGGTTTTCCTGAAATATTTTGTACGAGCATATAAACAATAGATCTGTTCATTGGAACACGTTTGAGAGGCTTATGACCTCTCGTACATTCATCGGGACAAGTTCGAGAGACTTACGACCTCTTGTACGTTTAATTCAAACCGTGTGGTCCGCCGCCAAATTCATATTCACTCGGGTTAACAAGAGATACTCCATCTCAATCTTCTCGGGCAACTCTGCATCCGGATTTATATGTACACAATGTTATTTCTCACCGGCTCAAAATAAATAATCATTGTTAATTGTTCGTCGCTCGTGAGTGTGGATTTTTTCCACCAAAACTAGATCCACGAAAAAAAAACAACCAGATACAATTTTTCGCTGGAACGTCATCATCAGAGTTTCAAGCAAAAATAGTAGGAACAAAATTGTTCATAATGTTGTAACCTCGAATTTCGACTCGACTCGAGAGGGGGAAATGAGATCCGTAATTGTAGGGTATTTGCCAATGCAAATAAAATAGCTCGGTTCAATGTAATGAAAAGTATTCGGACTTTATTGAGAAAATCAATATGAATAGTGATTAAGTAATTGTAAGTGAAGTTTAAGGATAGACCAACCGCTTCGAGAGTTCCTCGAAGACTGTCGAATTTTGTCATGAGTTGGAGGCTCACGATTTTGGATAATGGCATTTCGTCATTTGTACACGCGCTGCATTGTCAGCAGCGGTCAAAGACCTGCAGTTATTTGTTAGCGTTAACAAATCGAACGTTCTGGAACGTCCGGTCAATACTCTTGCTATGTAGCAATAACGTATTGTTGCTACTTGCTCGGGGTACAACATCCCGCCCCCTTTAAATGAAATCACTCCGTCATTTATGTTGACTCCCGAAATGGTCGTCGTTAAAATTTCGTTAAATTATACGTTTTTCCATACATTTTTATATTTTATACCATACCAGTTGCAGGGGTATTGCGCTTAAATCTTACTGTTAGACCTGTACGATTCTTTCGTTTTGCTGGTCTTGGTTCTTCTATCGCTGATAGGGTTGGCATTGCGTAAACAATTGGTGTTGATTTTTTCTTGTATAGATAAATACACAATGCTACAATAAATATAATTATGAATGATCCTATAGAGTATGTGCCGACCGATTGATAATACATAGTTGACAGTTTCTTATGTGAATTTAGTTCTTCTTTCAAATTTTTTATTCTGTCTTCAATGCGATTTAATTCCGCTGGGTCGTGCACTATATCGTGTGTTAATGTATTATGTGTGATATCATGTTAATTGCGGGTAAATAAGAATTTTGAACTTTTTGTTCTATATCTGATAAAGATTCTAATCTAAAATTTCTAGATGTGACGGAAAATTTCTCGTCCAAAGCCAGTCTTCCTGTATCTATTATCGTTTCATGTATCGCTTGTGTCTTGTTACATCTTATTGTTATCGCATCAGTGCTTGGTGCTATGTATAACCAGTGATTTATTTTCTCTAGCGCGATCACTATTGTAGTGTTTAGATGAGTTATTCTATGTTTGCATTGTTGCGCGTGTGTGTGTGGATTATTATACATAGCTATCCCGCATGGTACTCCTGGTTTTATCGTCAATATTCCGTTTTTTGCTTTACAATAGTACTGATTTACAATTTTTTTACATTGATTTATTCCGTTTTCATCCATTGATACATATGTTTGTGATTTTTCATCGGTAATAACATGTTTCCGGGTAGTCTCTACGAACAAAAATATATTTTCTCTTACTCTTGACGGTAACGGATATACTTTACTTATAGTATACAAATTATTATCGATTAAGGGTATTTTTATTACTACTACTAACGTGTAGCGTGTACTATACGCTCCTATATCTGCTAACTTAAATAAATTGCTTATCGTTGTACGTTCTGGACGTGTTGGGAAAATCAGTCCGGTCGGTAAGTTCGGTACAGCTTCCCTTAAATAATCTATTAATTTTCTGGGTGAGATTATGCCTGGATTTATTATTCCATGAGTTATTCCTGACAAAAAATCTACCATTCATCGCATGTCGCTTAAAAGTGATTCGATGATCATGCTCAATGCTGTGATTCGTTCGTCTAATTGTTGTCTTACTAGTTGTTCATTTACTTTGTTTAAAAGACTTTCCTCTACGTTTTTTACAAGAGTTTTTAACATGTTTTCATTTGCTGTTAATTCTTATGTACTTTTATTGAATGCTTTTACGGTGTATTCTGAAATCTGTAAATTGTATTTTATTGTTGTTTCTGCGCTTTCTGTTTGGTAAGCGTTTTTTTTTTTTCGTTCTCACGCTAAGAGCGAGGTTTGGTTCGCGACTGATCGGACTTCATTCCGTCGTTGATCGTCGAACTGGTAAGTTTTTCTTGTCTTTATATTTATTTACTTTTTCTATTAATGTGTAATTTTTTCCTGTCGTCTCTTTTTTTTCTCTTTTTGTTCATTCGTTTCTTATTCTTTTTGTTTCAGCTAACAAGGTTACAATGTTTAAAGTAGAGGGAAATGTAGCTGTATATTCCACTGACAACGTGGAAATTATGTTGGTGAGTTTTTCGAAATTATATTTTATTTACTGTTTTTTTTTAAATTTATTTATTTGATTAATTCTAATCTTTATCTGCATATCTATATATATCTTTTGCTTTTAATTTCATATCGTCGCTGTATTTTTTTTTAACGTTTTTTTGTTATTTCATTTGTTTCCAGGTTCCTCGAGTCGTCCCGAAGACAGTTCGTTCAATGCCACCTTCTTGGTGGTGCAATTTTATTGCACACGCGAAAGGCGTGCGTCGTCAGCGTCGACGAGCTCGCGAAGCGCTCGACGTCCTGTGGCGAGACGATGCTACGTCTCGGGAGTACGATGATTGGGACCCGAAAGCGGCCCCGATGGATCTTTTTGATTTGAAGATTCTGTTCAGCGAGAACCTTCATTGTCGTATTATTGAGAATTTTTGCCGTGTGTGGCGCCACGATTTTTAAAAAGTCTGAATAAATAGCACAATAATTATTATTTCTTCTGAAAAAAAAAATTGTTTCCTGTTTCTTTTGTCATTAGTTGTAAGTTTTTATTTTTTTCAGGGCGCGACGTTTTTTTTTTTTGTAATTATTTTCTTAATGGTTTAAAATATCAAGAAAAATTTTCTTCTCTCTTGATTTATTTATTTTTTTTATTTTCATCTGTTCATTTTTCGTGGTATCTTAAAATTCATTTCGGTTAAAATTTTTTCGTGTATATACGTATTTTTGTAAGATATTTTTCGTTTCTTGCACAAGTTTGTGCCCTTATTATTCGCTGGATCGGTGTTCGCCGGAATCGGAGAGGTAGGTATCAGCGAAATACGAGGCGGGCCTCCGTCTGTTGGCTCGTCGTAACCTCTCCTTTCCCCTATACTATTCGTCTCAGTGCTCGACGTGATGCTTGAGACGATTTATTTGAATTCTCTGTTGTTTTTTTCCACGGCTAATAATGTAGGTAATGGGTGATTCTTTGCCCATTACCATATAAGGCCCAACCCATTTTGCCGTTAGTTTTCCCGACCGTCCTTGGCGAACGACTGGGCTCGATAATAATATTTTATCTCCCACCATGAATTTTTGTTCTTTTGTTTTTTGGTCATAATATTTTTTTGTTTGTAACTTTCTTTCCATTGAATTCTCTTTTGCTTCCTGTCATGCAGTTCTCAATTTTTGTTCGAGGTTTTGTAGGAAATTATCATATGTGTATTGTGTGCTCGGTGGTGTTTTAAGCGCGGTCGGTAGCACCGCGTTTCTCCCGAACACCAGTTCGTGTGGCGAGAATCCCGTTGCTGTGTGTGGCGTAACGTTATACACACACATGGCATATGGTAGCCATTCATCCCAGTCCGTTTGATCCTTAATCACAAATGCCTTGAGATATTCCGCCAATGTTTTATGCGATCTTTCTAGCGCACCGTTGGATTCTGGATGGTACGCTCTGGTTTGTATCTGTTTTATTTTGAATAATTTGCATAAATCCTTGAATATTTCACTTAAAAAATTCGTTTCCTGGTCTGATAAAATTACCTTGGGTGTTCCATATTTGCAAATTATTTCTGTCGCGAGTCCTTTAGCGACGCTTTCCGCTTCCTGATTTTTCAAGGGTATGGCTGCGCTAAATTTGGTTAGCAAATTCTGGAATGTCAAAATATATTCGTTTCCATGTTCGGTTTTGGGTAATGGCCCTACTATATCGACAGCGCATTTTTCGAATGCATGCTCTGGCGTGTCGGTAATCATTGAAGGTGCATTTTTTCTGTATGCCGTTTTATTCCGTTGGCATTTATCACACTTGGTGACGTATTCTTCTATTTCTTTCTTCATTCCCGGCCAGTCGTATAGTCTTTTTATTCTGTTTAGCATGCGCTCGATTCCTTGATGACCGCCTAACGGTGTGTCATGATATTCTTTCAAGATAAGTTTTCTTTCGTCCACGGTGGGGCTAGCATGTGCCCAATGATCATCGCATTCTTCACTACAGCTGATGTCGCTATCTTTCGATTCGTAGTTTTCATTCACTATTTCCTTCTCTTGGTTCACAAAAATTGGTATATACGGGTTTTCAAGGTCGCTGATTACCAATCCGATATCTATTGTTTATAACTTGCAACAAAGAGCTTACAGCAAATTGTTACAAACAAAATGGCCGAGTATCCTGCTAAATAGATAAATTAATATATAAAAAAAAATCATCATAATAAAATAAACGTGAACAGTATATTCTACGCAATTATTATTTTATTTCCAAAATACATACGGAACTTTTCAAAAATAGAAAATTTTATTCTTAATCAAAATCGTAATCGGAGTCGGAGTCGGAGTCAGAATCATTATCAGAGTTTGTATCTATTACAACTGCCGGCACTTAGAAGGATTTTCTGTGAGCTTGTTGCCACCTCGTTCTCATTTGATTGAAGAGTATCGAAAAAGTCTGTTTCGAGTCCTCAGGCACTACAACTGTACGTCCGGGGTCCTTGGAAATTTTTTCTACTATAAATTCGATCAAGGAAGCGAATTTATCGGATAAATGCTCGCTGATTATCAGAAATACTTGTCAGCACCAATTCTTTGTAACCGAATCCTGTAATAAAGACATAAAATTGAAGAAAATTGGTGTTAAAGGAAAAGATAAAATTTTCAATTAGTACAATAACTTGAACAATGTCCATTATTTTACCAAATAAATAACCGCAATAATTGAAATAATTTTAAAAAAATTAGACAGAAAATATTGACATGGATTTGGTTAAAAGAAAGCTTTGCTTACTATATAATATATTTATATTTAAATATTTTATTTGAATGTTATAACATTTTATTCATATTTAAGATTTTAATATGTATATATATATATATATGCATACGTATATATCATAATTAAATCACAGAAAATTTATATATATATATATATATATATACACATACATATATATTAAAATAATATCGTCTAGGTATACATAGCATTCGATACCTTGTATTCCTGCTAGTACGGCGTCCATTAATCTTTGGAACGTCGGTGGCGCATTTTTCAAACCGAAAGGCATGCGATTGAATTCGTAATGCCCTAACGGAGTTGAAAATGCCGTTTTTCCTTTGTCTTTTTCCGCTATTGGTAACTGATGAAAACCCGATGCGAGATTTAGAGTCGAAAAATATTTTGCTTGTCCCAACTGGTCGAGTATCTCTGTAATATTAGGCAGTAGATATGAGTCGCTTCCGGCGACGTCATTCAATTTTCGAAAATCAACTACGACCCTTTTTCTTATTATGCCGTCAGCACCGGTTTTCTTCGGCACCACCAACAAAGGCGCGTTCCATTGGCTTTTGCTCGGCCGAATAATTCCTTCTTTCAGCATTTCCTTCGTTTGTTTCATCACTTTCTGTTTGTGTACTTCTGGGAGTCGATAAGGACGTACTTTGATCGGGAGAGTATTTTCCTTCACGTGTATTCCGTGCTGTACTTTGTTCGTGCCATATAGGGGTTTACCCGCTATATGAAACACGTCTGCATATTGTGGGCAAAAATTCCTGAGGTATTTTTCCTCTTCCGCATTGAGATGGGTTTCTCTCGTAATTTCTTTCCATATGTTTTCTGTACGTTCATTTGCATAGTACGAGTTGACTGCATTTATTACGGCCATAAGCGCTCGAATTTCTGCTGCGTCGGCAGAGTCTCCTCTGTCCTCCTCGAGCTCGACCGTTGGTCTCTCTATTTCGAGCGAATATTCGTTTGTAGTGCGTATCACGGTTAAACAACAGTGACCGTCACGTTTGACAAACCCAAGTTGCACGCCCTTTTCCAAGGTTCGTCCTGAAATGATTCCCTGCTTCGGGCCGGTTGCCTTTGCGCAAATTAAAATTTCCGCTCTTGCTGGTAGGGACAATTTTTTTGATCCATTGATTAAGGGCAGTGGGCAGTGCCCATACATTTTAACTGTTTCTCCATTTAAAATGTCGACTTAATGTTTTCTCATAAAATCTATTCCCATTAGCCCGTCAGTTCCTAATGGTACATCATCTCCGGGAGCAAAAAATAAGTGATTTATTTTTGCCATAGGAGTCTCCAGCTCCAGCATGATTTTACACAATGCTCGAAACGTCGTTCCAGTGACTCCTTTGAATTCAACGATTTCGTCTATTATTTCGATGCTTTGATCGAGCACGCCTTTTTTGATGACGCTGCACTGCGCGCCTGTATCCCCTTCCAGTGTGAGCATCCCGCTCTTCGCATGCATTGAAGGGATAAAGAAATCGTTAGCTGTTTCCTCGGCCGTCGGAACGTTCACGTTAAATTTTTTTTTCATACATCCTTGCTGCGGATCGTATTTCTTCGTCTCGAACGCGTCATCTTCAACGTCGCGTAGCGTACGTACTATTGACCTCGCAGCTGTGCTTGTATCGTTTTTCTCGTGTGTGTGGGTTACCATTCCGAAGTCGAATGAGCTGAGGGTTTTCTTTTCGATTATTCCGTTCCGTTTTTCATTCTGAGGTTCATCTTGTTCTTTATTTTTCCCGCGCGCGAGTGACTGCCCTTGATTGTCCCTTTTTGGTACCTGGTATTTTTGCTGTCCTCGATCTTGTATTCGATGGCGACAATCCCTTTGGAATAGTGTCCTGGCTTTTTGCAGTAATGGCAGATCACCTCTACCTGATTCATACCTTTTAATGGTGCTGCTTTCTATCGGCAAAACCTTTTGATGGTGCTTTTTATCGGCAAAACCGAACGCTTCGATTATATGGTCTACTTCTCCAGACATGTATTCCACATTGTCATGGTCTACTTCTCCAGACATGTATTCCACATTGTCTGGAGTTTCTTGTCGAGACATATTGTTCGTCTGTCCGTCGATATTTAGCAATGAAAAATCTATCGGGTTTATTTCTCGACCGCGTTCTGTTTCTACTACGTCAAAGGGGTCGCTGTCCTCTACTTCAGGGTCGAGTACAGTTACAGTGACTCTTTTTTTCTTTTCTATAAATTTTGTACGTCCAGCGGGTACAGGAGTACGTCCAAATTCTTCAGAACTGTCTGTTGCCCTACGTCGGTTTTTTGAATTTTCGGTTGATTCTTCTACTCGATTGTAATCTAACGAACGATCGAAAAATGATTCTTGCGATCTCAAAATTGACTTATTTCCGCGTAATTTGAATCCGTCTACTAGCTCGTCGTCAGACATATGATGTTAAAAAATTGCTGGCTTTGGTGAGTACCAAAAATTTTGTTCCGTCACTTACAGTAAGATCAGAAGACGCATGATGATCTTGACCCTCTTTGCGTTGATTGTCTGGACTCCTGATTGCCTTCTTCAGTGATGTTATCGCTGAATACCAAGTGCCTCTTCAGGGAGTCTTCCGTTCGGTTGATCGTACTTCCTTCCTTGATCCTCGGTCGCCTGGAGTCTTGGAGTATCTTCTATTGTCCAGTTTCTCATACAATCGATATTATATCGATTTTTGGAACTGTTGGCAATCCTACCGCTTCCACCAATGTTGTGACCTCAAATTTCGACTCAACTCGAGAGGAGGAAATGAGATCCGGAATTGTGGGGTATTTGCCAATGCAAATGGAATTGCTCAGTTCGATGTAATGAAAAGTATTCGGACTTTATTGAGGAAACCAGTATGAATAATAATTAAGTAATCGTAAGTGAAGTTTAAAGATCGACCAACCGCTTTGAGAGTTCCTCGAAGACTGTCGAATTTTGTCGTGAGCTGGAGGCTTATGATTTTGGATAATCGCGTTCCGTCATTTGTACACGCGCTGCATTGTCAGCAGTGGTCAAAGACCTGCAGTCATTTGTTAGCGTTAACAAATCGAACGTTCTGAAACGTCCGGTTAATACTCTTGCTATGTGGCAATAACGTATTGTTGCTACTTGCTCGGGGTACAACACTATTTTCGACCGCGCGCTGCCACGAACACCACGACTTGGCACCTTCCGGGTAATTGTCATGTTGTGGCTCACTGTCTGTGGACATTTTATGTTTGATAGTTGTCCAAATTGCCTTCCTTATTTTGTCAACATCATCGCTGTTCCTCCGAATAGTTAAGCCGTAATATGTGCTCAACTCGTCAATCAATTTTCCGCTGAGCTTCCCTCTGCCAGACAATCCTTTTGTTTTTTTCACGATTTCGCGGAGGCGCGTCCTCATACGTTTTTGGACATGAACGATGTACTCTTTTTTTAATCTCGAAACCGTCGTATAAATCGCTATTCGATATGCCCAGAAACGTTTTAGAATCGCCGTCACCAATATAATATTTATATTTTATGCCATAGAGCCCTTCAGACCGTTGAAACATTTCGATAGCTGCGTCGACTTCCATTTTTCCGGAGGAGCCGCTATGGTTCGCCTGACACTTATCGTCGTGGGTAGCTTTCCATTCTCCGTACTCCGCGGTGTTTTCTTTTTTTCCCCAATGCTCGCAAGCTTTGCAATATTTCGATTTAACCATAACGTCAATCACTTTTTTAGCGTACCAGCCGATTAGCGATGTTTCACCGAAAAGCGAGGTGAAACCGCGCTTTTGCCACGATCCGTCGCCTGAAACGATAATTCCGTCCGCCACCCCATTTTCTAACGGAATTCTCTGCTCTTCAAGTGCAGCCTTTTTTGCTCATCGCACTTACCGCTTCAGTAGCAATCGAAATCGAATTCATGATTCGATCGTAAAAAGACTGAAATATGGGGCGCGGTAGGCCAAGAAGACGCATACGATCCGACGATTTATTTCGTATGCATTGCCAATCATAGGACACGAATTGATTAACACTTTTTCACAATGGCCGCAATCGATCTCGATCTTGAACCCGAGTCCACGCAAACTTTTTTCGGTGAATTTTATGTCACGATCACACACTTTACATTTCACTAACGTGGATATAATGTTCGATGCAGTCAAAAGTTGTACTATACGATAATTGAAATCGTTAGTGTTACGTCAAAAATGGGAGTTTTCGCGAACTATTAATAATTTCTGACGTATGACGTGCTGAATTTGATTGAGACTCTCTAGTCGTGGAATTAAATTTCCGTACTACTCCTGGAATCAATCTCGAACACGTCTGCCCCTGTTTTTGAGTCTAACCTTTCGGAAAATTACTCGGGAAATGGGCTTGGAATCACTGTTAAATTTTCAATTGCGTAAGGTATCTACTGAGATTTGAACTCGGGGTTTCGATATAATTTACTGGTAGTTTTACCACGTGGATCCTGATCGTTAGTTTTAATAAATGAAGGAATGATTGGGAAAAAATCGATCGGCCGTAGTTTGTAAATAGTTATTGGATGTTTAATGATTTCAGTGCATATAATTGTGGGTTTTGGAGCCTCTCTAACTATCTCTGTTTCTGCGGGCAAGGCCTGTACTCCATGATAATTTGATTTAGATCTTTGAACAGGGTTTAACCCTTTTGGCCACGGATTCGAATAAATCGCGTCGAGTTTACGTAATTGATATCTTCGTCCGGCTCTGCGTGTTCTTTTCTTTTTGCGCGATACGGGGGGGGGGTGATTCTCATGGGATTTAAGGGGAGAGTATCCAGGGTGAATCTCTGGTGAGCGTGCAACCTGACGCAACCCTAGTCCCAACCAGATTTCCGCCAAGGAGAACGAAGGAGTGCAAAAATTTGGTGAGCGTGCAACCTTACGCAACCCTTGTCCCAACCAAACTTTGCGTAAGGAGAGGTAAACGAATACTTGGTGAGCGTGCAACCTAACGCAACTCTAGTCCCAACCAAGTTTTTCGCACGGAGGGGAGGACTACGAATAGTTGGTGGGCGTGCAACCTGACGCAACTCTAGTCCCAACTAAGTTTTTCGCACGGGGGGGAGAGTAAAGTAAAGAACACGAATCCTCGGATGAAGTTGCAGATTTACACAACCGTACTGAATCGAATAAGTTGAACGAATAGTAGAGAGAGAGAGTGGTAGGATTCTTACTTTAAATTTAATCGTTGGAGAGGAAAAATTCTTTGGATTGGATTAGTTAAATTGTTTAAACTTTTAATGAAATACCGAAAAGGAAAACTCAATTAAACTTCATTCTGTGACTATTGATGAGTCACTGGTTCGCGAGAGTCTCAAACTTGATCAATTTGTTATCTAACCCCTCCCTAAATTTTATATTTTTTTCTCCTTTGTCGCGAATCTCCAGTTCTCGAATGACACGATTTCAGCAATGGAAAGGGAAGAGGGGTCGAAAAGCCTTTGTTAAACTTCACGCGAATGAATTTTTCTCCTTCAAATTATCTCAAAGAAATGGTTTAATTAAAGTTTTATGAAACTTGACTCAGTAATGCCGCAAGAACAATCTAAATTTAAGATTCACTTGGATAATGTTGAAACTTCTTCTTTTGAATTATTTTAATGAAATTGTTTTAAGTAAAGCCTTTTATGGACAATTAAATTACCAACGCCGCAGGGGTAATATGAATTTAGGATCACTTGGATAGAGATTCTCCAAAAATAATCAACTAACCGGTTTTCAATTGAATTTAATCGATTAATTCCGTCCAAATTTATGTTACTCACTGTATTCAATTTTTCCCGAACTATTCCTCACAATTTCACGAGAGAAAGATGAGGTTGTAATAAAACTTCACTTACTGGCTGAGACGTTCTCCAAACGGAAAGGGTGACAGCATTTGTAGACGCACCGGCGACTCAGACGGAAACGGTGAAGTTGAATCGGCAGTAGATCAAGGGCGTGGCAGGTTGGCGATGAAGTCAAAGAATTTGTCGATGCACAGAGTTTAATTTTCGAGATCCAAAATTTTATTCAAATTGTTGTAAAAATAAAGAACTGGTTAACAGAGATTCAATCTTGAATTTCGCAATTTATTTAACAATAACCGCGATGTATACGTTATCCAATATTTCGTGGATTGCGGATGTCAAGATAAAATAAACGAAAATTATTAAACAGAAAATAATAACTAGACAAAGAAAAATGAAATAGAATAAAACGAGGTCCAACGTCTCTTCCGACATTCAGAGGCCAACCCGAAATCTCGAGAATTTAAAATAGAAGAAATTTCAATTCGACTCAGAATTCAAGATTTGAAATTCCGAACCGAAAAAAACTATCTTCCTTTGAAAATCGAGTGAAATTCTAAGTCCAAAACGAATTGATTTGGAAAATTCCAGAATCAAGAACGTCTTTGTCGAAAAATTTCGCAAGTTCAGGCCAAGAATGGATTCGATGAGAACGATGGGTTTCGTAGTTTCCACGTCGGAAAAAAGTCGAAGAAGTCTGCCGAGAGTCCTTTTTCCGGCCTTTATATACCCGTGATCCAGGCTAACCCGTTCGATAAAAGTGGGGATTGATGATAAAGACAGAGGATGCATTTTTCTGATGCAATGCATTTTCCTTTTCTATTTCGTGAGCTTCCCTTGAAAAATCGGGGTCATAGCGAGGGCGCTAGGGTAGATCACAGGGTGGGCCCTATACGTGTGGCTGCATCGCGGCGCGCGTGGCTGTATTGCGGCGCGCGTGGCTGTATCGCGGCACGTGTACCGCTTATGCCGCACGCTTCTTATATTCTTATTCTGTATATAATATTACTTTCTTATGAACAATTTTAATTTTAGTATTATAAATATTTTTTTAGTTGCTTATTTATCATGGATAGAATTCTTACATTTTCCTTTATATTTATCGTGTTGCGCATTTGTTAAAATTACCTTCCTTTGTTATATCTTATTGTTTGTTTAATTATTATTAAATGAAAAAAATTGTTGTCTTCGAATTGAACATCAGAATAGTAAATCCAAATGAATTGAATATTTGTGCGATATTTTTGCAGATTTAAATTACAATCCAAATTGTTATAAATAATTTTGTTGACAATTTTTTTGTGGATTTTGAATTGTTAGTGTTCAAGTATTTATGATTAAAAATTAATCCTGCGATTGAAACATCGTTTTCTTAGTTTTGATATTTTTATATTTTTTCCTTTGGGGTGTGGTCGCATAGGCTTCTTGTACTAGTCCACGAGAAAAAGGGGAGGTAGGGAGCTATGGCGCATGACTAGGAAAACTCAACTCTTATTCGCGTCCTCTTTTCCTTCGAGAGAGACGGGAGATTTATTGGGTAGATAAAAAGGGTAAGGCTAGAATAGAGGGTGGAGAGTGGGGAGGCATTCGAACGGTCTCCGGGTAGCAACGAGAGCCGAGCTCCTCGCTTTGCCACGCAAACTCCGTGGATCGTCGAAAGAGGGGAGGGGATTATGTAAATGAGTTCTGCTTCTGCTCGTGAACTTCGGGGCGTTTTTGCTTTCTACTTCCTTCTTGATTTTAACATAGTTAAATAATATTTCGAGTTTGTAGTTATTTAAGTTAAATAATATAAGTTTTAACTTGTTTCTTCCGGAGTTTGGTTATTGGATTTAGCATTAACCAAATTCGGTGCATAATTTTATTTCGCAATTGTAGGTTTCTTTAAATTGTTAATTCTTCGAAATATTATTTAACATTGCGTAACGATTTTCCCATTTGAGAGGAATAACTTTAAATGAGTATTTTTTTATCCTAGAGTATTTTCACGCGTATATTCCTACTCTTACTCACGCATAGATAAATGACAGTGTGTATATTCTAGTGCATATATATATATATATATATATGTACGCGTGCCCCGATACCTGTTTTGTGAGGTGTGTAGAATTGGGTCTTAAGGACGGTTCGGGGTTTTTCGCGCCTTGCAACATGAGTAAGAGAGAGAGAGAAGGTCAAGAAACGGTGATCCTACGCATAGGCCTCTTTAAAATCTTTTCTCGCTTCCCTTCTTGTATTCTTGTGAGGTCATTGCCCTCTTGGGAACGACTAGTGGTTTCCTTTCCGTTTTGCCATGATCTTCTCCCTTGTCAATACTCATGGTTTTAAGTTGACTTAATATTCATTTTGGATCTCGTTCTTAATTATAATCTTTATTACCTATTTTTGATCAAGAGAGTTATAGATATATTTTCAACTATTTCATTTGGTTAGTTAACCATTATTCAGTCTCTTCTGTTTGTTCAAGTATTATTTGGTTTTATTTATTTATTTTGTTTTGTTTCCCTTAATTCCATTGCGAATTTCTCCCGAAAGTTTGTTATTTAAATAAATTTTAATTAATGTTTCAAAATTCTATTTGGTTTGAGATATTCGACTTGAACGTGTCGGTATCGGCCATGTCCTATGAATTCGATTTGACCGAAATATTGTTCTACGGGAGCGAAAACGCAATCGCTGTGCCATTTGTACCATAGCCCACCGACTCCGATGAATCCGCAGTGATGCGCTGCTATACGTTCAGCCCATAGTTTTAAGATGGTTTCCTCGAGCTTTCGCCATTCTGGTGGAACCCAAACTGTACGTTGTATGTCGTTGTCGGTAGTTTTTGGTAATTTGATCGGCCAATAACACACCGCCTTTTCCAATCCTATTGTCGCCCAAGTGGGATCGCGATTCAGTGCTATTCGCAGATATTCCCCGTCTGATTTTATTTGCCGAGGGGTGTTCCACTATGGCACCGGTTCTTCCAACTCGGACCATCCATCTCTCCCATGTATTGGCACTCTCGCAAAATCTTGTCCTTCTGGAAGCAATATGTCGATGATTCATTCGTATCTTGTTCCTCCAAGTATTATGTTTTCGTAAGGATGTTCCCTTAATATTTCCATCCATTCGTTTAACCTTTCTGTTTGAATCATTCGCCATTCTGAAGGTACAAAGAGTATGATGTCTTCTTCCGCAATATCGATGTGTAGTTTGATTTTCCAATAGCAGAAAATTTTAGTTGTTCCTGGTACGGGGTTAAATTGGAAATTATTTCCATTAATATATAAGAGTCAATGTCCACTAACATCAAATGATTCATGGAAATTATTTTCATTAAGCATCAACACGTAATGTTTAATGGAGATTATTTTCATTAACCATTAACTCTTATTAATAATTGAAAATAACTTCCATCAAAATGGTTGTCCGGTATTAGTATTAATCCATAATATTTTCGGTGCAATGGCAGGTATCGATGGATGTAGCACGCTGGGCGATACGGTGTCCCTTCCACAGCTGCATTGAGTCATGTTGATTTCTATCGTAGGAACTATCATGTAGGTATACCCTAATTTACCTTAAGAACAGAGAAAGTGTTAATTATTTTTGTTTTAATTATAATTTATCCTAAGGTTTATCTAAATATGACTTATTGCAACAACTTCTCTTATCGGTGTTGTATACATTTATCTCTACCCTTTTTTGTGTTTTTTTTTTATTTAATTTTTGTTTCATTTCATCATTATATATATATATTTTTTTTTCCAAATTATTTATATATATATATTTCCTTCTATATACTTTTTCCAAAAGAGAGAGAAAGAGTATTTCTCAGTTTCTTATCCCGATTTATTCCAAGATCTTGATCAGTTGAGAATTTTTGTTTCCTTTTTTTTTTAAATATTATTATTTTTTTTTTTTAATTTTTATTTTATTTTATTATCATTATTTTTCCCCCCTTTTTTTAAATTATTATTTTAAATGTGTTCTCCGCTTTATCTTACTCCGTATTAAAATCTTGTGAAACTGGTGATTTGACGTTCGGGGAATCATAAAAAAATTCTTCGTTTCCCAGGATATTTCTATTTAAATTTTCCCATGTTTTTACTGTGTGAGTGGAAATGATTCTAGGGGCGGATCGTTGCGTATCTATAGATCTGAAAGTTCGCCATTTTCCATCTACTTTGAACATTGGAGGGTGTTGGGTGCTGCAATAAATTGCCCATACACTTTCGGTTAAGACGTGTGTACGGGGTTTTAGAAAGAGCTCCTTATTGTTGACGGTCACAGGAATTTCGTTATAGCATAAATTCGTATCCCGAAATTTAGCTTCGACAGGCGTACATTTTAAAATATGGATTACTTCGCTTGCTATTCTACCAGTGTATCCTTCGGCTCCCATGATTGTGTAGGCGAATTCTTCAGGATCGTTTCTTGCAATCGATAGTATGTTTGATAACATTCGTTTTTCTAAATTACATTGCTCTTCCAAAATTTCTGTGTAAATTTTCTTTAACTGGAATTTCGTTTGTGTGTTTTGATAAATGAATCTAGAATTCACATGCCTGGATAGATCTGCTACGGAATTAGGTTCAGAATTATTTTGACTGAACCAGAGAGTTTCTGAGCTTTCCATTATAAGAATTTTAGGATGTTCGGTTTGAAAAAACATATATCCGTATTTCTCCACTCGATTTTCCGTGGAAAGCGCGAAAGTCATATCTCCCTTTGTTACTATGTATGCTCGGCGGGATACGTCGTTAATTGTACTGGACATTCTCTCGGCTTTGCCCGCATATAAAATTCCAACAGACGCCTTTTCACACGTGCTTTTAAGTAGGGGAGCCCAATAACTATATTCCCCGTTCACGTCTTCGTATTGACCTGTGATTAATTCGCGTGTTTCCCCTGTTCGTAAGAGAATTTCTCCTGTTTCGATGTTTAACGGGGCAAAATATTCTTGCAATGTAATTTTCGCGTTTCCCTGTACTACAGCTTTTTCCCAGGATCCGTGAAAATCAGAATAAAAGATTCCGTTGCAGGTACCATCGATTTCAATCGATCCAGCAATGCTTATCGGTTGACTGACGGTTTCGTTTATCCTTAGCCCATGAATTTCTGTGTCCCCTATTTTTATTTTTCCTTGGGAATGCATGTCAAGACACGCATCCTTTGATATATTCGGTGAGAATTGGTATCGTCCGTTGGTTGTATCCATGGTGTGGGAAAACATACCACAAATTTTTATCACGCGCAGAATCTCGACCCTGCATTGTATTACTTTGGTAAAAGAGAATTGATTAATTTCGACTACCTGTATATAAGTTTGTCTAATATTGACCTTTGGTTGAGGTATTTCGCATGTTCCCACCTCCAAAAGTGATATGCTCATGACGTTTTCGGCTTTACGCAGTCGTATCCCGTTAGTCCCTTTCCGGTGTGTTTATTCGCGATGAGCCATAGAATCACCATTAGTAAAGTGTTTCGGTGCCTCATTTTCTGGAAATCTGTTGTTTTAAAACTAACAAAAATTTAATGAGAATTATATATTTAACGTAATTATTTTACTCTTATCCATGGTTATTCTTTTAAGGTGTTATCTTCCTTATTTACCGTATTTTATATGTATTATTATTATTAAAGATTTTTTTATTATTGTAATCTTGATTACTATCATTATATTATCATTGTTATTATCATTTTATTGTTATTTTTGTTATTATTATTAATATTGTTATTTAAAACTGGAGTAAAATTTCTTGCAATGTAATATAATGCGATGTTTCTATCTTGTTTTTCTCTTTTTCTCTCTCCGTTTTGTTTATTATTGATATCGCTATTATTATTGATATTACTATAAATATTATTATTGTTCAAGTTCTTGTATTGTGGCTTATATACACCAATTTTTTTCCTCTCTCTCTTTTTTTTATATCGAGTGTTTGAATTCTTTTCTTATACGATGCTTTCGCCTTGATCAGGGTTTGCTTCGAATGTATAAAGAGTGGACGTTCGTTTTTCGGGTCGAGGTTCTTCGGTTTTTCTCATCTCGCTTATTCTGCCTAAGGTCGGATAAAGAGGTGACGTTTTCTCAATCTTATCTTTTTTATCGATTACTTCAATCATTGACTTTGGACGAGATGATGGACCTGCGTTTGTTCCATCTATCGGAGTTAATTTAAAACCGGTCATTTCCATATAAATAGGTTGTGTCTCTGGTTGCTCGACGCGTTTCGGCATAGATCGTAGGAAACGAGGGCTTTTGTAGTGTGGAGGTTCGTATGTATTTTTGACGGGATTGTTTTCAAATCGAAAAATTTGCGGGCCTTGGTAAGTTGCGGAGACGTCGCGAACGTCTTCAGGATTTTTATTTTCGAATTTTGGTAATTGAAAAGCTTGCGTATCTTGAAGGGATCTTGCCACACCTTCGGTGAAATTATTTCCTCTTTGGATTGCTGTAATAAAATGATCCGAATTATCGGTGTTTTTCGGCATAAAATATGGTTGTTGCGGTTCTTGATGGCTCTGTGGGTAGCTTTTTTGATTTCCGGAAAGTTCATTATCATTTGTCAGTGGTCCTGTGAATGTATATGAAGGGAAAGAGAAATTTTCCCAGTCATCCTGTTGCATTTTTGCGTAAGTTGGGGGTTTGGGGGATTCTGGTCTGTCGTTTTTGTTTGATTTTTGTTGCTTTTTTTTGACGGTGATGGATCCTGAGGAACGTTTGCTTAAATGCAATAAAAGATGAGTCACGGAGTCCCAAATGGCACCGATTAAGTTGTAACGTGGCGTTTTTAGACCACCCGTTACATGGGCATTTACGGAGCGGGGAATGGCGAAAATGTCGTTATCGTTATGTTGTGTCGTCTTTGTCGGTTTTGCGTAATAAGTTGTTTCAGGATAAGTTGCCATTATTTTGAGGAAAGGATTATCGCTGGCTTGGAAGCTGTCGGAAGTCTCCACCATTCGAGCCTCAAGGTCGGAGGGGAGCCTTGGGTAGGGAAAACCCTGCTCACGGTTGGAGTGGACGCCACCGTGAGTCGAGGAGGATCGTCGTAAGCCGTCCACCTTGCGGTGATTCTGCCTCGCCATTTGGGGGTCGGGACTCATAGGACCTGAGCTTGTCGTCGGGTCGTGATGTCTCGTCCAAACATAAATATCTCTGAGCAGCTGTCGTTGAGATTTTTCGAGATCCACGTCGCGTCATTCGTTCGTGCGCACTTCAAAAATTGGCGCGCTCGAAGAAGTGCGAGGCTCAGCCAATACCAGCATGGCTGACTATAGCGCGCGAGCGGGCGTTGGCCGTACCGCGGGCACGAGGCGCATTCCGTGGGCGCGGGCTGAGGGGAGATCATTGCGCGCGGGAGCTCAGCCGTCTCGCCGTGTCTCCCGGCTTTTTCATTGGGGTGGGGACGACCGAGGAGTTTCATTGGGTGATTTGGAGAGGACGGCGCTGCCGTCGCACCTTGGTGCAGGAGTAGGGTTATCGTCGAGTTCGCGAATATCGAGCAAGATCTCGATCTATTCGCCCGCCGCCTGAGTTACCGTCAAGACGTTTTTGGGGTATCGTACCATCTTCGGAGAGCGCTGTGAGTATCCTGGCCGTGTGCCGCCCCCGGAAATGCCGAGTCACGAGTAATTTGTCGTAAATTCATCGAGGGTGTTCGGGATCCTGTGCGCGAAGTATTTGATTAGAATAAATGAAGTTAAACTGAGATTTTAGGCCGCCGCGTCGGCCTTTTTGGCGTTTTTGTGTCGTGCGAAAGGCACGTGTTTTCGTATTGGGCCGGAGGGTCATTATCGTCGGTTAATTGTCGTGTGAATTAAGTAACGTTTAGTTAAATGTCGTATTGAACGCGTGCGTCGCGAGGGGGACGTCGTAACGTCGCGTAAAGAGATCGAGCCGTCGTTCGATACCATGATCATCGTCCGCGTGGCCGTGAAAGACCGGCTCGTGTGAAGCTACCGAAAGAATATTAGCCGTGAAAGACCGGCTCGCGTGGCTATCGTATCGTTCGACTATCGTGTGCGTTTTCCCTCGTCGCAGAGGATTTATTAGTGCGGTTTGATCCCCTCGTGGCGACGAATATTTCTTAGAGTTAGTGTTACGTTATCGTGTGAATTTCGGGTTGGCCGAGTATCGATACTGTGCTTCGTAGTAAATTGTGTTCGCGTTAAATTCTATCCCTTTTGCGAGAAGCTGTCGACCAGTGGCCTTCGGGCCTTAAGCTGTCGTGTTAGCTGTCGTTTCGTGCCTGGAAGAACGCGCCCCTCTACCTTAGGTTTGGGAAAAAGCTAGCCGGAAAGTTTTGCCCGGGCTCAGTGCGCGAATATTAAGAATTAGTCCCGAGTAACGTCGGGAGACTTTGAGGGTCACCTTGAGGTGGCTGGCGCCCGTAGGATCGTTCGTCGCGCTGAGCGCCCGAAGAATAACGCGCGGAAAGCGGGTTACAAAGTATACTGACCAACCATACACAGTGTGTAAGGCGTAGCAATGAATCACGGTGTCCACTATCATTTTTATTACTTTAAACACTATTATTATCTCGATAAAACCAGCGCTGATGTGACTGAATTTCATGAAATTTCCCCAGGTTTTATCCCAACTAGATTCCAATAATTTATCGAATGCTTTTTCGTCAAATAAGTTAGAAATCATTCCCCCTTGTGTAATTGTGGATATTCCAGATATTCCTCGGGCTATAGAGTTCAAGATAGCGGATTTTTCGGCAGGGAACATAATGCGATCGCGTAATTCATTTAAATCTTTTTGTGAATAAATTCCGCTCGTCGCTAACGAGCGTATGTTTGAATATTTCCACGTGGCTCTTGTTGTGGGTAAAATTACTGTGGGAGCCAGTATGTTGTAAGGTTTGGGTCCCAACCCATACCATTCTCCGTCTATTTTGTACATCGGAGGGGTAAGACGATTGCAGGTTACTTGGGTGCCTGTTTTTATCAGAATGTGTGTACGTGGGGTAAGATGGAAAGCAAAATTTCCTCTGGCTATTGGCATTTCGTTATAACATTCCTCTGTTTCTCGCACCTGAACATCTACGGGTATGCATTTAACGATATGTACCACCTCACCGGACATCACGTGTTCCGACATCCTGTTTAAAGTCCATTAAATTTTCGGTGAGAAAGATTTCTTCCTCCTTCTGACATATGTATACGTGTATATTCCCTCTCTCTCCAATATTTTTTCCCTATTTCTTTTTAAAACATGGTTCGTATGATTATTATGATTATTATTTTTCCCATGTGCTTTTTCCCGACCTTTATTTCCCTGCTTTTTATTAGCTCCTGAATTTAAGGAAGGAGAGGGGGCAAGAATAAAATTTTCCCCTATTCTTTTCCGATTGTTATGGGAATGTGCGATTTTCGCAAACGATTAGGGTGCACTACGTTAGTGTTCTTTTTAATTCTTATTCTGACGTTACCATTGGCTAAAATTTCTACTATCTCATGTGGCCCGGTATATTGATCTGCCAATTTCCCAGGTTTCGGTCCCTTAAGCAAAAATACCGGTTCGCCGACTTTAAATTGGATTGGGTTAATTTTTTTGTCATGAATAATTTTTGCCTTTTCTTTGGCTTTGATTAAATTGTCGCGGCCATTTTGTTGTATTTCATGAATTTGAGTATTGAGCGTAATTAAATATCCGTCGTATGTGGCTATTTTGTCTGCATCGCCAATGGGTAGATTTGAGGGGGTTCTAGCTATTTTCCCGAATACCATTTCGTAAGGAGTGCGCTCAGTTCCTTCATGTACGTTTGTATTGTAATTAAATATGGCTAATTCAATCCATTCATCCCAATTATGTTCTTTACAAGTGTAGTGCTTTAAATATTCGCCAAGTGCGTGATGGGATCTTTCTAATGACCCGTTTGATTGCGGATGAAATGCTGTGGTTCTTATTTTGCGGATTTTGAATAATTTCGCGATCTGTCTAAAAAAATCGCTCAAGAAATTACTGCCTTGATCGGTTAAAACGGCTTTTGGTGCCCCGAAATTACAGATAAATCTTTTTACAAACACCTCTGCAATCGTTACAGCTGTAGAATTGGGTATGGGAATTGCCATAGAAAATTTAGTCAATTGATCTTGTATAGTCAAAATATATTCATTGTTTTTCTGAGTTTTTGACATTGGTCCCACAATATCCATTGCTATCTTATCAAAAGCTGTAGCAGGAGTGTCAGTAATCATCATTGGTTGTTTTGTTTTTACTCGGACCAACTTTTTTAACTGACATTGCAAACATCGTTGTACATATTGTTGTACATCTGATTTTAAATTTTTCCAATAGTAATGGTGTCTGATTCTATTATACGTCTTACTCACTCCTCTATGTCCGCCTATAGGTGAAGTGTGCATTTCTTTAATAATTTCATTTTGCAAATCTGAAGGTGGTTGGCGCACAAGCCCGTTACAGATGATTATTTTTAAATCGTCTGACGCTAGTAGGGTTTCTAATTGGTGTAAAATATCTTCCCACGGAATGTTGCATATATTTTGTGATTTTGCAATACTAATTGTTTTCAAATTCAATTTTTCAGTTAATGTTTTACATGATATTAATGTTTGTTTGATATTTTCAAGTATTATCGTGGGGCTTTCTTTATTATCTTCGGAAATGGGTAATGCTATGTAAAATTTCGTTCCCTTTTTCATAGTTTGGGCTTGATTCAATTTCAGTTTTTTACTGGGTAGATAATTATCATTTTCTTTTAGTAGAATGGCTCCTACATCTAATGGTTGACCCTCAACCGAGACGAAATAGGTCATATTATCTTTACGAGTATGCAATAGATCTCGAGACTGTTTGATATTAAGGCAGGTTGTGGCGCCATGCTCTGGTAAAGGGTCCACGTGTCGACTCGGGGGGAGAGGGCATTCGTCGCTTTCGGTGTGTTCGGTCGCATTTTCTTCGAGATCATCTGGGGTGTCTGTGTCACTCTCAAGGGGTCTAACTCGTCGGCGGCGGAGCCTCTTTTTTTTCCAAGCGTGGGGCCTATTGGACCCTCGTCGTCGGAGTCCCACCTTTCGTTGTCGGAACCATTTTTTCCTTGGTTCGTTGATGGACCATTTTTTTTGACTGGTTTTTCCCAAATGCTGTTGGCGTGTTCCGAGTTTTTACGACTTTTTCCCTCGGCCAGACTGTTTTCAACCCGATCGTCGGGAATGCCTACTGACCTATCTTCCTCTGCGACTGCATCTTCTATGCCAGGCATGAAAAAATTTTTTTACGTGATCTCCGGAGGATTGCGAAAACGAGCCTACGAGGTTTTCCGTGTCCGACGGATTCTCATTATTTGTTATCTCATCGAAATGAGTTTCCGGCTGTCCTCTCGTCAATACGTTCTCAATTTTATTACTTTCCGTATTTCCTTTATCGGTACTATCCATCTCATTATTGGTAACGATTTCTGTTGCCATTCCGCCTCGTGTGGGTTTTACGATGGGGGTTTCTAAATTAGTTTTTTCGAACTCGGTCTCTTTCGGTGTATAAATCAAATGAAGATCTCCTATGTCTTCGTCTGAAGGGGCATCCTGCCCTTTGGAAAAGCCGACCTCCACATCATTCATATCATTCGTTCCAATGTTATCGCCATATTCGCGGTACCAACGGTGTTGTTCGCTATTATCAAGTGGTATTAATTCATCTAATTCGTCCATTTCCACGTCGTCTTCTTCAGATTCATCTTCTAACAACGCTAAAATGTCTGCCTCAGTTAACGTGTGTTTCGGTTTTTCCCTTTTTCCAGTTTCTGGATTTGCTCGAATTATCATTATCTCATCAGAAATAATGGTATCTTCCACCGGATTCCTTGATAAAGCATCGGCGTTGACGTTAGTCTTGCCGGCTTTATATACCACATCGTATTCATACTCGGCGAGTTTTAATCGCCATCTTAAAACTCTTGCATTTCCGTCCGTGGCTCGTTGGAACCACATAAGAGGCTTATGATCGGTTACTATAGTAAGACGTCGCCCGTATAAATAGGGGCGGTAGTGTAATACGCAATATACAATAGCCAAGGCTTCTTTTTCGTATGTGTCGTATTTTTCTTCAGCTTTGTTTAGAGCTCTCGATGCATAGGCACAGGGGTGATCGTGATTAATTACTCCTTGGGATAATATTCCGCCAATCGCGACACCCGACGCGTCGGTGGTTAAGATAAAAGGTTTTGAGAAATCAGGGTATTTAAGCACGGAGGCCGTACATAATTTATTTTTTAATATCTCGAACGATTCTTGTTGTTCTAGTTGCCAATTAAAATCTGTTTCCTTTCTGAGTAATAACGTCAGGGGTTTAGTAATTTTTGCGTAACCTTCGATAAATCTCCTATAATAACCCGTAAGTCCCAGAAATTGTCGAATATTTTTAAGATTTTTGGGTCTCGGGTATTCTCTAACGGCTTCCAGTTTCTTTGGATTGGGTTTAACCCCGTCCTTTCCTATTATGTGACCAAGATATGCGACTTCGGGTTTAAGGAACTCGCATTTATCGGGTTGTAATTTTAAATTTGCAGCTTCCAATCGTTTTATTAATTCCCTATAAATTTTACTGTGATCTTCAAGATTCTTGGCATATATTACTATATCGTCGAGATACACAAAAACACCTTTTCCTAATATACCGCCAAGCGTGAGATCCATGGCGCGTTGGAAGGTGGGGGGAGCATTACGTAGCCCGAAAGGCATTCTCACGAATTCAAAATGCCCTCGGGGCGTCGTAAATGCAGTTTTATGACGGTCCTCCGGACTGACTTCTATCTGATGGAAACCGGATGCTAAATCGAAGACTGAAAAATATTGTGCGCCTCCTAATTGATCCAAGATCTCGATAATATTGGGAATTGGATATGCGTCTGCTATTGTTTTTTCGTTGAGAGAGCGATAGTCAAATACGACACGCCATCGTTTATTTCCTTTAGAGTCAGTTTTTTTAGGCACGACCCATACAGGACAATTGTAAGGAGATACTGATGGTATTATTATGCCATTAATCAACATTTCCTCCATTTGTCGAGTTATTTCGTCTTTCGTCACTTCAGGCCAACGATATCCCCTAGTATTAATAGGTAAATCATCGGTGGTGGGAATCCTATGCTGCAAAACGGTGGTGCAACTGAGCGGTTCCCCGGGCAGATGATATAATTGTGTACTTTCTTTTAGAAGAGTTTCAATGCTATCTTTCTCCTTGGGATTTAAACTATCTAGTCTTAGGACTTCTTTAATCTTAAGGCGTTCTTCTATGTGTGAATCTTTAATTAAATGACAACGGCTTTGCCGTGGAAAATTCGGTAGATCCCGTGAAATTTTATGCGTACTGAGGCGTTTTACTAAGTCATAATTTAATATCTCGAAAGATTTTCGTTTGTGAGGAAGTATTTTCAAAATTGTATTTTTCGGAGAATCTCGGGTGCATTTCTCCTCTAATTGTTGTAACTTAAAATTTGCGTTTTTATCTAATGAAAATTCTGATGAAGGTCTTTCATTTATTTCTTTTGTTTTGGATCCAATAACTATTTCTGATTTAAAATTGACAATTTTAGTTCCGTTATTTGCAACCATTGGGTCTGCAGTACCGTGTGATTGCCTCTCGGGGTCCAAATGATCAATTTTCCTGACAAAGTCTGATTTTTCCGTTTTTTTATCCTCTTTTAATTTTGACATTTTATTTTCTGATACTTCTTTTATAGAGCAAAAATCGGGGCTGCATGTTGTATCGATTGATACTGGGCAATCTTCTGAAAATGAAACGCGAGGATTGTCCGCATGAAGTGTTACCCGTGAATTTAAACAAGGATGATCAGTCCCTGTTTTTATTCCTTTGCATACATTTTTATTAATTAAATTTTGGCCATTTATAGAATAATTAATTGAGTCGACTCTAAAATTAATCTTTGTCCCATCATCCGGATCTAGTTCCTCCGAAGAGCCTAAATTTGCAGAAGCGTTACAAAGACCGACACCATGCACAGAGCTAGCCCCGCAGAGTCTATTTACTCTTATCGTGTTAGGCATCTCTCCAACGGAGCCTTTCCTGTCTCTCGCAGGTACAGACACTCTCGTTGGCCCTACATCAGGATAGTTTTCTGTATTAATAAATCCTGCACAATTTTCCGTCTGAGAAAAATTGGAAGATTCATCTTTGCAAATCTTTTCCCGTGCGTTTAAATAACAATGAACACTAAATTTTTCCTCTTCTGTATTTTTACTGAAATTTTTTTCCCTTTCTTTCTCTTTTTCTCTTCCTGTATTTTTACCCAAATTTACTTTATCTTTTTCCGCATTTTTACTCAAATCTTTTTTATCTTTTTCCGTATTTTTACTCAAATTTTCCTTATCTTTTTCCGTATTTTTACTTAAATTTACTTTATCTTCTTCCGTATTTTTACTCAAATCTTCTTCGTCTTTTTCCGTATTTTTACTCAAATTTCCCTTTCCCTTTTTATTCTCCGTTTGATATGATTTTGTTTCCTTTATTTCGTCCAATCCTTTGATAACCTCACCTTTTTCAATTAGATCCCTATCTGGTAAATCTGTACGTTGAGAATTTTCCCAGATCGCGAATTCAGCTTCATTTTTCAATTCCAGCACCGGTACATGCACCTCTACGGGGTGGGGGTTTATATTTGTGATATATACGTACGCCTTTCCATTGTCATTTCTCAAAAATCCACACTGTACTATGAGTCCTTTTCCAGCGTCTAGCGGGGGTAGATAACCCTCTCTAATTCCCAAATTTTTTATTCGAATAAAGCATAATTTGGTTGATTCTTTAGGAATCAAAATTGTTTCCGGTGAGGCGAAGGGGATTTCGATTCCTTGCATTTCTAATTGACGCCTCTCATAATCAATTTTTACGCGATTTCCGTCTAGATATTCCGAACCGAGAATTCCATCTTCCTCGATAGGAAAATAGTCTGTCACTATGTGGAATGTAGTAAAACTTCCAAAAGCTTCTTTCGTGACGTAACCAATGGTGTAGATTGATGAACTAGTAATTCCATTCAACTGCAAAAATTCT
This sequence comes from Alloplasta piceator, assembly GCA_946863875.1. Taxonomy (NCBI): domain Eukaryota; kingdom Metazoa; phylum Arthropoda; class Insecta; order Hymenoptera; family Ichneumonidae; genus Alloplasta; species Alloplasta piceator. Next base: position 43,453,543 of record OX333072.1, on the reverse strand, counting down.
CCTTGATTTATCAATTCGGGTTTGTCTATGCAACATAATTTTAGTAGATTTGGTCCTGCTCCTGTATCGATCATGAGAGTGGTCGGGTTTTTTTAGCTCTTTTGCACTCATCATTACCGTGGGGACAGAACGCTCTCTCTAGATGTATCGTGTATATCTTTATTGCTCTAAATGCAGGCTTCTCCCCGCTATAGTAATAGTCCTTATTGGGTGCGCGTTCCGTGGGGCCTCCTGCGATGCACCCTGTGGCGGGAGACCCCTCGCGTTTCCCATTAAATCTTTAAATCCCTGCTCGTCGTTCATTTTTATTTGGCACTCGCGAGCAAAATGACCAGGATTTTTGCAATAATAACATGTTTTATCTTGGTTTTGTTGATTGCTCGTGGCTGCACCGTATGTTTTTGGAGGGGCTGAGGAATTTTGATTATTAGTTCGGAGCGAATCGTCTCTGAAAAAACATCTATCAGCCCCGTGTCCCTCCCTTTTACAAATTTGACACCTCGTGTACTGTGATGATTGGTATCTAAGCGTTTGAGGCACCTGGCCCGTGTTCAACAATTTAGGAATTTGAGTGTTTTTCTGTAGTTGAGGATAATTAAAAGCCATGTGATTCGGCCCTTTACACAATTGACATGTCATATTTGTATTTCCCTCATTTTTGACTAGAGGGGGAAAATGTCGGAAACATCGTTCAGCCGTATGGCCACGTTTATTGCAAAGCTGACACACCGTAATTGTGGGTGCGGGAAAATTTGTTGGGTTGCCAGTAGCCTGTTGGGCCTGTTTTTTAAAACATTTCTCTACAGTATGTCCCATTTTTCCGCAAAATTGGCACGTAGGAATATTTTTGCGTTCGTTGTCTCTTCCGAGATTTCCATCATTACGATTTTTATTCGACTCGCAATTTTCTGCCACGTGCCCAATTTTACCGCAATTTTGGCAAATTATCGTTTCGCTAGTAACGACATTTACTGATCTTTTATTCTCATTTCTCGAGTGTTTATTCTCAACGGGCTCTCCTCTGACTTTACGGAGCGCCGCCTGAGCGATTAGTTGTTTTTCGATTTTTATAGCTCTTTCTGACGCTTCTTCAATACCCTGCGTAAAACCCATTCGTTGTTCGATTTCTGGTTTTAAACTCTGCAGGAAGCACGAGAGTACGCCTGCTTCGGTGTTGGCTACAAAATCTTCGTCCGCGGTCATATTTTTTTCAACTTCATAAGCATCTATTATCTGAATCCCTATGTCGCGGACTCGATTCGCGTAAGCTATTACCGTTTCGTCCGGTTTTTGATAAATTGTCCCTAATTCGCCCTGTAATTGATGCATATTTCGCGCCGGGGAATAAATCATTTTTAAAAATTCGTATAATTGATTCATATTTTCGAATGTTTTCAAATGTATAGTTCGTCGGGGTTCTCCCTTGATTTTTACTCGAACTGCCTTTACGAGGTATTTTTCACTTTCTGGTTCGAGCATTCCGAGTGCTTCCTCACAACCCTGGATAAACATGGCCAAGGAGGTTTTGGTGTTATCATATTCAGGTACTACTGCAAGAGCGTCCTTAAGGGACACTAATTGATTACTACTTGCCATTTTTGGATTTTTTATTTCTTCGGGTTTTTGAATTTGAGGTCTCAAAAACGTTGGGCTATTATTTCCGTTGGGTTTGTCGTCTCTATCCCTGTCTTTGTCTCTATCGTTCTCTCTGTCACCTGGGCCTTCTGTCGCCTCTCGGTCTTTGGTAAATTCTTCGCTATGACCGTTGCCCTGACTTGTGTTCCTCTCGCTAGATTCCTTACCAAGATTAAGATTCTGTGCGTTATGTAACTCAGACAATTTGGTTATTAGAGGGGTTGATTCTGTTATTTTTCTACTTGCGATATTTTTGTGCAAATATCGTACAGGCGTTTTTTGTTTCTTAAAAATTTCTATGAGGTTGATCTTTTTTTTCCTCGCGAAAAATTCAAGGAGATTCCAAGTCTTACGAGGCGCTGGTGTTTTCTCGTCTCTACAGGAATAAAAAGTGAGTGATTGATTGAAAGATGTATTAGAAGGGGTTTTCCAATGTCTCGTTGTAGTGGAAATATCGCGAAAACGCGGAGTTTTCAGAATTGAAGCTAGACTCTGTTTAGGCCTTTAAGGCGTTTCATTTATCTCCGAGTTTTCAGCGGGCGAATTGTCTGATTCACTTGGTGCGGCAATAATCTCGTCCCATGCACTGTGTAAATTTTTCGCGGTTTGACAGTGAGCCTCTGTTGATATTACTGATAAATCGGGCGTTTTTTCTCCTGAATCAGAGATTATTGTAACCACGTTGGGAAAAAGATCGCGACAGCTATGTTCGTTTATTTCAAGATTTAACAAAATGTCAGTATTAACTCCCTCTAACTCTTCAAATTCTTCGTTGACGTTCCCAGAATAGGGGTTAACGTTGTTAAAGTCGTCTTTCTCTTGCTCGTGAAGGGTCTTATGAACTTCAGTTTCTGAAGGCTCTTGTGACTCCTTTGATGAGACGTGAAATTCTTTCAAGGTTGAAATTTTATCGAGTGACGATTCACTACTGCTTTTTGACTTTTGTGAACTTGATTTTTGGGACCACGACGAGGTTGATTCTGGCAGATCTCCTATGTTGAGATCGGAAATAGATTTCGATAATCCTGGGAGGGAAAGTCTTTCCGTTTGGTCAATTGTGTTATTATCGATTTCAGACGTCTCTCGTCTTTTACTGGGATTCTGAATTGGGTCCCCTACTAATTTTCTTTTTCTCTCTTCTGGATAAATATTGAGCACAGAATCCTTAACATTTGTCGTAGATCTTGTTGACGGCATTTGTAAAATTCCAAGATAAAAACCGTCAATCATCTACCGATAATGATTATAATATTTTTTTCCAAACTTAAACTTAATTAATCACTTATCATCAATTTGGACGGAACCCTGGCAAAATTGACGTCTGGATTATTTGTACTTGAGAAATGATAATTGTATTAAATTGAGGAGGGGAAATCAAGTGTCGATTCAAAAGATTATTAGGAGTGATTGTTGGTAAGGTTGGCGTATTTGGTAAAAAAATTGGTGTGGTCGCGGTCTGAAATTTTCGTTCTTGAATTGTTTCGCGTGTATACGTGGGTATTTGATGATTCCAAATTGGGATTTTCCCGCTCGGCTCTTGATTTTTTGCTTTAATTTGATTATTAAAATTGTTATAATTGACAGCCGCTGCTTTGAATTTTTGCGTTTGAATTTTCTTTCCACCTCTATTTCCTTTTTCCTTTTTAGATGTTGTTTCTGCGGAAAAACGGGGTGTTGCTATTGCTTGTAGTTGCTGAGTCTTTTCCAAGTCTTTGTAATATTGATAGCGAGGATCGAGATGGTTGCTTCGGCAATTTACAGGATAATCTAAAAAAAAATCTATCGGAATAAGTTTGTAAGGCTGTGGGGTTTCGGGAAGGCAAAGTTCTTCAGTTAATTCCTCCAAAAATTTATCGTGTTCTTCCATGAATGTTTAAACTTTGAGTATATATCTCCTTTTTTTTTTTTTTTTAAATATTTTATCTACTCTGTTCTTAGGAGGGGGAGTTTTCTGTGATATATCACCAAATAATAATTGAAAAAAAAAATTCAAGTTTGGTGGAGGAAAAAAAAACAAAAGATAAAAGAATGATTATTCGTTTTTTTTTTCTTTTTTTTTTTGGACCAAGAAATTTACTTTAAGATCTGTCGATGTTGAAGGCGTTTTCCCTCGATCAATGACCTTTCTAGATCGCGCGATACGGAAGGTTTCTTGGTATTGGGATCATTGACCGCTCGGAAAACGGGAAAAAGGAAGGAGAGCTGAAACCGTGCGAGTAAAAGATCTAATCGTTTACGAGTTTTGGGCTGTTGAAAGGGTTATTTTATTTATTTATTTTTTTTTTATTAATTCGCGTACTCCTTCCAAAAACACAATTTATTTTGAAAAATCAGGAAATTACGGGTTTCTCTTGGTCTTTTTTACGAAAGATATAAATAGTTTCCAGTAAGGGTTAAATGTTTCAGAGTCAAATTATTAATTTTTTTTTTTTTTCAAAAGGAAAAATATATGTACCCTTTTTTTTCAAATTGAATTTTTATGCACACTACATTGACAAGGAAAATTGACAATGATTCCAAATGGGCGTGCAACCTGACGCAACTCTAGTCCCAACCAAGTTTTTCGCACGGGGGGGAGAGTAAAATAAAGAACACGAATCCTCGGATGAAGTTGCAGATTTACACAACCGTACTGAATCGAATAAGTTGAACGAATAGTAGAGAGAGAGTGGTAGGATTCTTACTTTAAATTTAATCGTTGGAGAGGTAAAATTCTTTGGATTGGATTTGTTAAATTGTTTAAACTTTTAATGAAATACCGAAAAGGAAAACTCAATTAAACTTCATTCTGTGACTATTGATGAGTCACTGGTTCGCGAGAGTCTCAAACTTGATCAATTTGTTATCTAACCCCTCCCTAAATTTTATATTTTTTTCTCCTTTGTCGCGAATCTCCAGTTCTCGAATGACACGATTTCAGCAATGGAAAGGGAAGAGGGGTCGAAAAGCCTTTGTTAAACTTCACGCGAATGAATTTTTCTCCTTCAAATTATCTCAAAGAAATGGTTTAATTAAAGTTTTATGAAACTTGACTCAGTAATGCCGCAAGAACAATCTAGATTTAAGATTCACTTGGATAATGTTGAAACTTCTTCTTTTAAATTATTTTAATGGCATTGTTTTAAGTAAAGCCTTTTATGGACAATTAAATTACCAACGCCGCAGGGGTAATATGAATTTAGGATCACTTGGATAGAGATTCTCCAAAAATAATCAACTAACCGGTTTTCAATTGAATTTAATCGATTAATTCCGTCCAAATTTATGTTACTCACTGTATTCAATTTTTCCCGAACTATTCCTCACAATTTCACGAGAGAAAGATGAGGTTGTAATAAAACTTTACCTACTGGCTGAGACGTTCTCCAAACGGAAAGGGTGACAGCATTTGTAGACGCACCGGCGACTCAGACGGAAACGGTGAAGTTAAATCGGCAGTAGATCAAGGGCGTGGCAGGTTGGCGATGAAGTCAAAGAATTTGTCGATGCACAGAGTTTAATTTCCGAGATCCAAAATTTTGTTCAAATTATTGTAAAAAGAAAGAACTGGTTAACAGAGATTCAACCTTAAATTTCGCAATTTATTTAACAATAACCGCGATGTATACGTTATCCAATATTTCGTGGATTGCGGATGTCAAAGTAAAATAAACGAAAATTATTAAACAGAAAATAATAACTAGACAAAGAAAAATAAAATAGAATAAAACGAGGTCCAACGTCTCTTCCGACATTCAGAGGCCAACCCGAAATCTCGAGAATTTAAAATAGAAGAAATTTCAATTCGACTCAGAATTCAAGGTTTGAAATTCCGAACCGAAAAAAACTATCTTCCTTTGAAAATCGAGTGAAATTCTAAGTCCAAAACGAATTGATTTGGAAAATTCCAGAATCAAGAACGTCTTTGTCGAAAAATTTCGCAAGTTCAGGCCAAGAATGGATTCGATGAGAACGATGGGTTTCGTAGTTTCCACGTCGGAAAAAAGTCAAAGAAGTCTGCCGAGAGTCCTTTTTCCGGCCTTTATATACCCGTGATCCAGGCTAACCCGTTCGATAAAAGTGGGGATTGATGATAAAGACAGAGGATGCATTTTTCTGATGCAATGCATTTTCCTTTTCTATTTCGTGAGCTTCCCTTGAAAAATCGGGGTCATAGCGAGGGCGCTAGCGTAGATCACAGGGTGGGCCCTATACGTGTGGCTGCATCGCGGCGCGCGTGGCTGTATTGCGGCGCGCGTGGCTGTATCGCGGCACGTGTACCGCTTATGCCGCACGCTTCTTATATTCTTATTCTGTATATAATATTACTTTCTTATGAACAATTTTAATTTTAGTATTATAAATATTTTTTTAGTTGCTTATTTATCATGGATAGAATTCTTATATTTTCCTTTATATTTATCGTGTTGCGCATTTGTTAAAATTACCTTCCTTTGTTATATCTTATTGTTTGTTTAATTATTATTAAATGAAAAAAATTGTTGTCTTCGAATTGAACATCAGAATAGTAAATCCAAATGAATTGAATATTTGTGCGATATTTTTGCAGATTTAAATTACAATCCAAATTGTTATAAATAATTTTGTTGACAATTTTTTTGTGGATTTTGAATTGTTAGTGTTCAAGTATTTATGATTAAAAATTAATCCTGCGATTGAAACATCGTTTTCTTAGTTTTTATATTTTTATATTTTTTCCTTTGGGGTGTGGTCGCATAGGCTTCTTGTATGAGTCCACGAGAAAAAGGGGAGGTAGGGAGCTATGGCGCATGACTAGGAAAACTCAACTCTTATTCGCGTCCTCTTTTCCTTCGAGAGAGACGGGAGATTTATTGGGTAGATAAAAAGGGTAAGGCTAAAATAGAGGGTGGAGAGTGGGGAGGCATTCGAACGGTCCCCGGGTAGCAACGAGAGCCGAGCTCCTCGCTTTGCCACGCAAACTCCGTGGATCGTCGAAAGAGGGGAGGGGATTATGTAAATGAGCTCTGCTTCTGCTCGTGAACTTCGGGGCGTTTTTGCTTTCTACTTCCTTCTTGATTTTAACATAGTTAAATAATATTTCGAGTTTGTAGTTATTTAAGTTAAATAATATAAGTTTTAACTTGTTTCTTCCGGAGTTTGGTTATTGGATTTAGCATTAACCGAATTCGGTGCATAATTTTATTTCGCAATTGTAGGTTTCTTTAAATTGTTAATTCTTCGAAATATTATTTAACATTGCGTAACGATTTTCCCATTTGAGAGGAATAACTTTAAATGAGTATTTTTTTATCCTAGAGTATTTTCACGCGTATATTCCTACTCTTACTCACACATAGATAAATGACAGTGTGTATATTCTAGTGCATATATATATATATATATATATATATATGTACGCGTGCCCCGATACCTGTTTTGTGAGGTGTGTAGAATTGGGTCTTAAGGACGGTTCGGGGTTTTTCGCGCCTTGCAACATGAGTGAGAGAGAGAGAGAAGGTCAAGAAACGGTGATCCTACGCATAGGCCTCTTCAAAATCTTTTCTCGCTTCCCTTCTTGTATTCTTGTGAGGTCATTGCCCTCTTGGGAACGACTAGTGGTTTCCTTTCCGTTTTGCCATGATCTTCTCCCTTGTCAATTCTCATGGTTTTAAGTTGACTTAATATTTATTTTGGATCTCGTTCTTAATTATAATCTTTATTACCTATTTTTGATCAAGAGAGTTATAGATATATTTTCAACTATTTCATTTGGTTAGTTAACCATTATTCAGTCTCTTCTGTTTGTTCAAGTATTATTTGGTTTCATTTATTTATTTTGTTTTGTTTCCCTTAATTCCATTGCGAATTTCTCCCGAAAGTTCGTTATTTAAATAAATTTTAATTAATGTTTCAAAATTCTATTTGGTTTGAGATAGGAAAATCCATCGTTGATTAGCGTCATTCCGTTCGTTCTTGCTTTAAATATACGCATATATACTCATACACATACACGTATGTGTATGAGAAGAGGAATGCAACGTTTCCTTGTATGCTAGTTCTTCGAGAGGGTGTAATCAGCGCCCCTCGTTGGCTTTACGGCAGAGTAAAATACTATGTGCTTTTTCTTTTCTTTTCCCAATGGTAAGAGCATTTTCGGATCCAATGATCTATCTCTCGGATCGATAGGCCGGTAGAGGGTACGTCAGTTAGGAAAGCGACGTTGGTGTGCCTGACCCACCAGATGGTGTGACGAGCCTATGGCTTTTTCTGTAGGGATCTTTGACCCTGGTTTTCCCTTCCTTACTACCCGATTTTACCGATGGCCTTTTCCTTGAGATTTTCAGTCGGTAATGTGAATTTCTAATTTTTATTATTGAATTGAACGGAATAACGTAGGAAACGACAAACCATTCTCTCACAAATCTTCAAGTTTTTAATTATGTTTTCGGTGGAAGTTTCGTTAAATAATCTCCTTTATGGACGCTACGTCAGGACGTAACATTAGTAACACCGACCTATAAATCGTCCGATGATTTCAACTTTTTCGCCGACGTGCTCACATGCTCTGCAGAACTGTTTTCGGAGCTATAACGGTCTGGAGGTTTTCGATTCGAAATTTTCGATCAACTCCTCGTCACATAGCTCCGTTCCGTTCCCTTTGTTGCCGTGTACACTTTCTTATCCTCCATTTCAACTTGAAAATAATAATTTGGAGCGTTTGATTTCACAAACGAAACGATTCGGAGCGATTAGACATGAATAGCGTCGCTCCAATTCGCCAACTGACGCTGTGACGCTATCCTATAGCTATAGCCGGTTTTTGTAAAGGGAGCTAAAAGAATAACTGAGAAAGGCGGGAAGAATACCTGGCGACCCTAAGGCGCCTAGCTGCGCGGAACCCCAAGCGTCGCGGACCGCTGCACCGCTCCACAAAATATTCAATATCTACGAAAATAATTATTTTTCCGACCTGGGTCCAACGGCATTACAATCTTCAAAGTATTTTAGATTTTTTGAAATGGTTTTCAAAAAGTCGATTTTTTGAAGCCGTCATAGTGGTGTTGTCCCTCAAGAAGATTTCCCACTATAGTTGAACATCTCTAGGAAGCTTTCCTACTATAGTTGAAAATCTCTAAGAAGATTCCCTACTATAGTTGAACATTTTATTTACTATATAGATTATATCGGTATTTTTAGGAATTTCTAATCTGGTTCCGATCCACTATTTTGAGAAATTTTCAGTCTGGCCCTGATCCGGATGAATAATCCCATATTTTTCGTCCACGGACATTTTGAAATCATTGGAAAATGTATGCCCGGGTGAGCTGTGCGCCTTTATTCGCCCGTATATATCTACAATCTATTTACGACAGTATAACCGGACGGTTTATGTGACATTATTCGTCTGGATATTTTTTGGCATACTACTCTTTTGTTTGAACTGCTCTCTGAACATGGCGTTGCTAGAGAGCATACGTATTTCCGGACGAATAACATACATTATTCGTCCGGTTTCCGCATGGCTAGTAGAGCTGATACTTTGATTCGGGGTATCCGGATATCCGAAATTATCCGGGTATCCGGGTAATTGGATCCAAGTTTCAGATTCGAGAACCCGAAATTATCCGGATACCCGAAACTATCCGGATACCCGAAACTATCCGGGTACCCGGAACTATCCGGATACCCGAAACTATCGGGGTACCCGAAACTAACCGGATACCCAAAATTATCTGGATACCCGAAATTTTCCGGATACCCGAAATACTCCGGGTAACCGGATCATAACGGATAATTCCAGATATCTGGTAATTGTATGGCTCAGATCATTCGAGCCAAAAATTGTATCTGATTGAAATTCCCGTACTTCGTGATACAATAAAAATTTGAAACAATTCAGTAATATTTCGCATACCATAAACAATAATTATCAACAATAATGTTACCTAAGAGTGATTAGTAAATTGTTTAAGGGGCTATACCAGTGTGACAAGCATTAGCCTCTCAGCAAGCATTTTTCGAGGGAGAAGAAGGTGTATTGTATGGGCCAGGCATAGCAGATTAGCAATTTTTATGGTAAATATAATTTTATCTAGCAAAAATCGATAGTTGAAACTTGAACGGGTTTTTCTCGAAACGACATTGTTCAAAATTGCTGACATCATAACTCAACGAGAAATTGACCGATCGACTTCAAATTGAAACTGAGTATTCTTGAATATAATTACTATACAATGACCTACGATCTTTTTGATTGGTTGAAAGTTGTTAATTTGGCATTAAAAAAACGACCATTTCTTTACCCCAAAAAAAGACACTTTTTTCAGAACTACGCCATTTGGTTAATTTTTGATATTTTTCGAAAATCGTGAGTCATTGTATAGGAAATACCTTCAACTTTAATAACCTTTTTGAATTTTGTGTTCCAGCTACTCATTCAGCCCGAACCATGACAGCAGTTGGGGAACTTTTTTTTGGCACCTCCGAAGATAGCTTATAACTCCGTTATTTTTCAATATTTTTGTAAAAAAAATCTCAAAATATAGCTGAAAATATACCTTATTATGTCCAAAAAAACTTCAAAACATTCTTTTAAAAAAATTCCATAAAATCGCCTAATTTTTCATGGGTTACACTGGAATAGCCCGTTCAAAAAATAATTATTTAACAATTTTTAGGTGTTATTTTTTTTTTCGTATGCAAATGGAATGCGGTAATTTTTCTGAATGCATATGAACTTTTTCAGAATTTGCTCATAGTTATGAAATTCCCGTTTTGAAATTTTTCAGAATGGCTGTACTTATGAAATGTTGCCCTGGTGTTTTTGAAACTTTCCAAAGCTGACGATAAATCTGTGTGTAAAAACATATACAAAATTGGCAGTTGTTTCTTTGTATTTCAGAATGTTTTTCATAATATTTCGAAAAAATTATTCGATTTATTTAAAGAAAAAAGAACTTATCGTAAAATTGTTGAATAGATATTTATTCAAAAAATGTCTTAATGACTTTTGGGCAATATTATTATTAATCATTGTTGTTTATAGCATGCCAAATATTGTTGAATTTTTTCAGATTTTTATTGTATCACGAAATAAAGATACAATAAAACGAAATTTCAATCAGATACAATTTTTGGCTGGGATGATCTAGGCCATACATCCTTAATCCATACGATCTTCATATCCTGTAAATTTGGTCGAATTTACCAAAAAATTACAAATTCTGCAGCGTTTCGAAATCTTTGAAAAAATGACTACGATTGCTCTAATTTTCGCAAATTTCAAGATCCACGGCGAAATTTTTGATATAAATAAAGTATCACGAAAATACTCTACCACTCAAAAGTATTTACCCACCCGTAAAAATTCGTTGCCGCACTAAAAGTTAGATGGCGGACTCAAAAAAATAAAGATATAATCAAATTTCTTGAACGGCGTTTTAAAGAGGACAAATTTAACTCAATTTCGCTTTTTTAGAACATTTTTCACGATTTTTTTTGCCCTGGTACGCACTGTTGAATATTACCATTTTTCGGATATTTTTTAGCCGCCGAAAATCCTTGCCAAACCTTGGAGACAAATTTTTGCTCGGTTTTTCCATGATAAGCTTCATACGGATATCAAAACCTACATTTCAGTTTTTTACAAACTGTCGTACAATTTTTTTCGCCCCAGTATTCCATTGTCGGTCAAGCAATACGTGTTTTTGAGAAAAAAAGCGTAATTCAATAACTATAGGGTTTCGGAGGAAATGTCAAGACGGAAAAAAGTTTTACAGGGTCACACTGGAGTAGCTAGAATTTTTTTAGAATTTTTTCTGGAAATTTCAGATTCGAAAACCCGAAATTATCCGGATACCCAATACTATCCGGATACCCGAAACTATCCGGGTACCCGAAACTATCCGGATACTCGAAACTACCCGGATATCCGAAACTATCCGGATACCCGAAACTATCCGGATACCTGAAACTATCCGGGTACCCGAAACTATCCGGATATCCGAAACTATCCGGATACCCGGATAATATCAGGTTTTTCGGGTACCCGGATCTGAAGCGTTGGATCCGCGGAACTCGGATTATCCGGATATCCGGATACTCGGATAAGTTCAAGCTCTAATGGCTAGCCACACCCAAAATATTACGCTACATGATTCAAAAAGAAAGGGTGAATATTTAATTTCTTCGTATTAAAAAAAAATATAATAAATGTTGTTTACAGTAAATTGTAAAGGTCACCGTAAACACTTGTTTAACTTGAATAAAATAGTATTGCTTTTCAATAACTAATGTATCGTTCTTGTGTCTAAATAACCCCAGCATCAAGTAGCTCCATTACTCCATACAGACCTTTTCTATCAAAATTTCACCAATAAACTGTACTCACTTGGGTTTATTGAGCCCGGTATCTAAAACAATTGAAAATTGATGTAACGTTTTTAAAATTTATAAAAAAATTGTTACAATATGGAAGACTAGAAAATGAATGGTCATAACGTTGTAATATTTTCATATCCTCGTTGATTTTGTGGTGGCAATTGATGAATGTTATTTAAAAATTGAGCAATAATTATACTTGGGAAACAACAATAGCTTATTATTTATAAAAATGTTATTGATCAAAAAAATATTTGTGAATTATATTAACCATCTGATGATGGTCCATCATTAATATATTTCATTGTTTACCACCGTTGGTCTACATAATTTCGTACGTAGTTATTAACTGATACACTTGTTTTGTAACTACAACCAAAAATTACACGCAAACGCACGCATCTATTTCTATACTTACACAAACATTGCAAACACAAGCTCCTGGGTGCAGTACATTTCGGCGCGGCCGTTTTGGTGCGACCGTTTCGACGCTAAATGTTTCGGCACTCGGACGTTTTGGCGCCAGAAAGTTTGGCGGCCATTCCGATGCTGGAACGTTCCGGCGCCGGGTGATTTTGGCGCCGAGACGTTTCGGCGCCGGGATGTTTACGCGCCAGGACGATTTGGCGCCGGCACGTTTCGGTATCGAGACGTTTCGGCACCGAGACGTTTTTGCATCGCGACACTTCGGCGCTAGGACATTTCGGCGCAGGGATGTTTGGTCGCTCAATGATTCAATACATCACTTTGAAACAACAAGGCAGTATGAAGTTGAAGTCCGTCGGTATTGGAATAATCGAATTCAAAATATTGGCAATAAAAGACTCGCAATCTAAAACATAGTGCGTGCGTCAGTGGGGTGCGTGCGTCCATGGGATACGTGGATTTTTGGGGTGGGTTAGAAGTATCGGGTATGGTGCGTGCATCAGTGGGGTGCGTGCGTCAGTAGGATACGTGTGCCTATGGGATACGTGGATTTGTGGGGTTGGTTAGAAGTATCGGGTATGGTGCGTGCATCCGTGGGGTGCGTGCGTTCATGGGGTGCGTGCGTCCATGGGGTGCGTGCGTCCGTGGGGTGCGTGCGTCCATGGGATAGGTAGATTTGTGGGATGAATTAGAAGCATCGAGTGTGGTGCGTGCGTTCATGGAGTGCATGCGGCCACGGGGTGCGTGCGTCCCTGGACTTGTTGTAGATCCGTACAAAGCTAGAAGCCAAATTAAATTTTATTGAAAAAACGTTCCTACAAAAGTTGTTAGCTTCAACCAGTGTTGGGCAGCAGCAAATACATTCGTCATCAAATTACGAGTTCAATTACTTATTACTTACAGCATTTTAATTTAATTTAATTTAATTACTAATTACTTAGGCATTTCATTTAGATCAAATTTAATTGAAGTGCTCGAAATAATGTGTAATGAAATAAAATTCAATTGGAATACTCAAAGTAATTGGTAATTAATTTGAACTCAATTGAAATGCTCAAAGTGATAAGTAATTAAATTAAATTTAATTAAAATGCTCAAAGTAATTAAATCAAATTTAATAAAAATGCTCAAAGTATTTCAATTAAATGAAACTATAATGCTCGAAGTAATTTAATTACAAAATGCTTAAAGTAATGAGTAGATAGATTCAATTGCTTCCTGAATTTCATGTTTTTGATATTTCCACAATTACTTCTAATTTTATCACAACGAAATTCCAATTAAACTTGTAGAGGACTCAATGTCCAACAATTTTTGTATAAACGATTTTGCGATAACTCGAATTGAGATAGAAAACGTCAAAGTTTCTTTTGTCCATTATAACTGACAAGGAAAAGAATCCAAACACAATAGCGAACAAATTAAGAACTACATAGCATCCTTTAACACATGGTATGGCAATCAAATTTGGCTTCCTCACAAAGGAAGCTTTGTTAACTATTGAAAAATATTAGTAATCAATGTGCAAATTCGATCAATTTTCGCCAAATTTGATCGCGAACAAACCTCGATAGCTATACAAGTATTGTACAAAGTTTCTGTGAAATATATTGAAAATTGTGTAAGTTGGAGTGCTTGCGCTATTTTTCAGAAAATTCAAAATTTCATAAAATTTTAATCCCTCGATGGATTTTTTCCAAATTTAATAGCGAACAACCTTGATAGCTATACAAGTTCTGTACAAAGATTCAGTGAAATATATTGAAAATTGTGCAAGTTAGAGCGCTTGCGCTATTTTTCAAAAAAAATAAAAATTCTTAAAATTTTAATCCCTCGATAGATTTTTGCCAAATTTAATAGCGAACAACCTTCACAGCTATATTACCTCTGTACAAAGTTTCAGTACAATATCTTAAAAATTGCGCAAGCTAGAGCGTTTAGGCGATTTTTCAAAAAATTCAAAATTTCATAAAATTTTAATCCCTCGATGGATTTTCGCCAAATTCAATACCAAATAACCTTAATAGTTATACTAATTCTGTACAAAGTTTGAATGCAATATCTTGAAAATTGCACAAGTTAGAGCGTTTACGCCATTCTTGCAAAAACGAAAGAAGTTAATAAAATCTGAACACCCGTTAGAAGTGAATTAATTTTTTTTTTCAAAATGAGAAGCAATTCGTGCTCTACAAGTGTGCCAAATTTTAGCTCGATATCACGAAGCGTTCTCGAGTTATTAATAATTTCCATCAGAAACTCAGGATACATACATACACACGCACACACATACACACACACACACACACACACACACACACACACACATACACACATCCATCCGGACATTTTTTCTAAATATGATTTCTCGATGTTTTAGGACATTTGAACACATTGACATAAAAATCTCGAAAAAATTTTTTTTCACGAAAGCAAAAGCTTCCTTTATAAGGAAGCAAAAATTATTTGTTCATTTTGATAATATATATTGTGACGAAAAGTCACCCGAAATATAAGGAATTGGTCCGGCGGTCTCGGGATCCGCCACGACACCTGAAAGAAAACCGAAATATTGTTAAATTAATTGCATATTTTAAATAAGAATTCAATCTCACCGAAAAACGTCCTTTTTATCCCTGAAGAATTCCCCAAATAATTTTTCCTTACTCCCCGCCAAAAATGATTGCCCTAACCTCCCAAGAAAAATCCCAAAAAAATATTCGTTTTTTCTCACCGCACTACTCCACAATATCGAAGAAGCGACCAACGAGTTATAATCTTCTGTTTGGCGAGCAATTTGCATCATTTTGGTCGCCGAGAACTTCTAGACGACATCGCGGCCTTGAAGACGATTTTTCCATCGCTCGAGCCAGTTGACAATTGACATTACAAACTCCAGGAGACTCGGCGCTGTTGGGTACGAGGATTTATCCGAGAAAACACCGAGACACAACACAATCCTTTCGAGATGAAGTCCCGATCAAAACGGCGACTGATCCTCGGAAATATAACGAAAATTATCTCGTCGAGCTGTGCACCGGTGACAGCTGAGATTTCAACGACACGAGCATCGCGAACGAGAGGGAGAGAGAGACGATTGCCGGCGAACTTGGAGCTTTGGCATAAAGGCAGCACCGCACCGGACGTCGCGCTGAGGTCCATGCGGCTTAAAGAAGAACTACGGAATTTCTCCCTCCTCCTCACCTCCCTTACCCTCCGTTTAAGATGAAGAAGACGACGTTCCCCTTCCAATAGATCCCATCGCCATTGTTCACCTATCGAGCAAGATTCCGGTCATCTTGGCCTCATTCCGAGACCACGCGTTAGCGAGAGCCCACGTGCTTTGCGGCGAAAAATATTAATTGCGATTATCGAGTAAGAAAGAAGCGTATTAAGGCGAAAATTAGAAAGGAAATTGCGAGAGAAAGACGACGAAGAGATTTGGAGTGTGAGAAAGCAGTAAAAGAGTGAGTAGAGTGATTATTTCCCCGATAAAATTGTATTGAGATTTTGTGGTGTCGTGGCGTTCACGCGTAGAGTCCCCCCCTTCTCCTTTTTCATTGTTCGAGAATTCGTGATTCTTGCGGTTTTGCGTGATAAATTGTAGATCGCGGTAATAAATAAGAGGTCGTAGCGTTGACGAAACCGCGGATATTCAGCCCTGAGATAATTTGAGATATTCAATACCGATAATTTAGCGAATTTTGAGATTAGCGTCCCTGACCTTCCGTGTCCCCTCTTCCGCCTCCATTACCCCTATTGCGTCATTCCTTTGTTCGCGAACGAGACATTGTCGTCCTTTTTGAATTTTTCTTCGCGCTATTATAGTATTAAGGATTATTATTATTGTATAATTTGTTTTGCACTCCTTCGGGAATTGTTATTATTATTATCATTCCTAGTTTTTTTTGCGTTCTCTTTCTCATGTACCGGTTGCTCGACCAAGAAAACCAGCTGGCGCCCGATCAAATAATTTGCTTTGTTTTTGTGATTACTAATTTGACTGAATAAAATTCATTTAATTTGTTTTTATTCATTTAATTTAATTTTTGGGTCGAATTATTTATTTATTTTGAGAAATCCCTTACAAATGGCGCCCGACGTGGGGCTCGAAAAAACGAGTCTATAGAAAATTTTGAGAAAATTTTGAAAAATTGAGAAAATTTCGAAAAATTGAAAAAATATATATATATTCGAAAAATTGAGAAAATTTTGAAAAATTAAGAAAATTTTGAAAAATTTAGAAAAATTGGAAAGTTGAGAAAATTTTGAAAATATTGCGAAAAATTGAAAAATTAAGGGAAAATTGAAATATTACAAAATATTAAGAAAATTTTAGAACACATTAGATTCAAGTGAAAATTCGAAAACACCAAAAAATTAATACTTCGAAAAATTTGGAAAATTGCGAACTCTTAGAATTAAAGAAAATTGCGAATATTTAGAATTAAGAAAAATTCCGAAAAATACAGCGGAAAAATACGATACTGCAAAATTTCGAGAACATTGAGAAAGACTCGTGAGTAATAGTACCCACCACGATAAAACTAATAGTAATTTGAGATATTTTGAATTTAAAAAAAAACTCGAATTCTTTTGCATTGCGAGCCACGACTCCACGCGTCCACATTGGTGCTCCTATTATTTTGGTTTTGTGATTATTTTCGATTGAATATTTTTGATCTTTGCTGAATATTGAATATTTCTTTTTTATTGTGAATTATTGTGATTCCTGTTGGCTGCTTAAGCGCCTCGTTGTTTATCTTACCCAAATCCTTTTGTTTCATTACTTTTTTCTGTAATATTGCCCAAAATGTCGCTCAATATGGATCCTCCGTTAATTACAACGACTACCACTACCACGTGGACCACTGGAGTTACAGTGACTTCTACAATGACCCCTACAATACAACACACCGACGATCGGACTGAAGAACCCATTCCTCCCAAAGTATATGAGGCAATGCGAAATATTAGGGAGGAGTCCCTAAAAATAAAGCGCTCCCGAGATTTGGTTAAAATGTGTGACCAAGCAGGATTGGATTGTGACGGCACCATGGAAGAATTAGCTGACCGTTACGCACGATACGAAATCCGCCGACTGTAACCGCAGGTACAGACCTTCTGGATCCTGCGACGAGACGGAAGGGGGCCTCATCCTCCATTTACCTTGATGGTGGCAATAGACGACAGTTTGTACATACAAGTTTTGAGTTCTAACGAGACACAAGTGACTCCCCAACAGTCCCTTAACCCGACTGACCCCTTTTCTCCGCAACCTGCACCCCGTTCCATCCCTTCCCCACAAACTGTTCGCGGACATCCCGTTTCGAATCTCTCCCTCACCAACAGAACTGGGAATGCGTCCCAGTGGGCGGGTGCGACGGATCCGTTCCCTTCTCTTCCAAATCAACCCCGCGGACGAACAGTGACCTTCGCAGAATCTTCACCCCCAAGACGAGTAAGTTCTATCCCCCCTCCTCCCTCATCCTCACAAGCACCTTTTTTCCCCAACATACCCCCTCCTTCCCAAGACAAATGGGGATTCCATCAGACTTACACAATCCCGACAACAGACCCGATATTGAACAGTACGAGAGTGGCACCTCGCCCCCCACCTCCGACAGGTGGAGTACTTCCTCAAGCCACACAATCCCGCTATCGCGCGGAACTTTCGAGTCTCGGAGAATCGAGAATAGACCGAAGTGTCCAGTTTTTGGACCATTGGGGCCGAAACGGACCAAAATTCCACGGCAAGCGAGGCGAAGACGGCGAGGAGTTTCTTCGCCGACTTTACGAGTATGCCTCGGGTTGAGATATGAATGATAACGAGCTACTCAGAGCTCCCCTGGAAGCATTGAGAGGAGACGCTCTGCTCTGGTATCGAGTTGAGCAGGACAGTTTGTCGACAATGGACAAATTCGTATCCTATTTTCGGACGCAATTCGTGTCGGCCGACTTGCAGAAAAAGTTAAGACGAGATGCTGAATTGAGAACTTAGGCCAGTGGCGAGACCATGGCCGAGTATTTGGTGAAAATAAAGACTCTCTTCAGTCACCTCACCCTTCCCTTGCCCCACGCGACTCAATTGGATATTTGTTGCGCGAACGTCAAACCGGAACTGACACTAAACATCCACCGTGATGAGATTGCGAGCTTCCAGGAGCTGCAACGAGCTTGCCAACGACTGGAGGACGCGCAAATGCAAGCTAAAAATTATCGACCACCTCCTCCTGCTGATCAGATGGCGTTGCCGTTCACTGGGTACAATCCTCCGGATAAAAGTGTGCGCGGTCGTGCCGCTGCCGCTGCCGAGCAGGATGTACGAGAAAATCGTCCCGAAAAACCCAACGTTTCCGCTCCTAACCCTCCTACTCCAGCACTTCCCGCAAGATCACAAGACCCACCCCTATCCACCGTTCATGCTACGGCGGATTCGATTCCAGCTCCTCAACCTCCCTTCCCTCGCCAAGCTACCCCTCGTTACCCACAAAATTCAGCTCCCAGACAACTCCAGCCTCGCTTCCCAGCCGCAGCTGGCCCTCGTTATCCACCACCTCGCGCTAACAGTCAACCTACTGCCCCGATCCCTCGCCTCATGGACATTCCCGTTCAACGACCTTCTGAGATTCCCACCTCCACATCTCCTGCTAAGAGATGCTTCAATTGTGGGCAACTCGGACACATTAATAGGGAGCGCACGGCACCCCTCGGATTTTTCTGCCGCATCTGCGGATATCCGGGCTGCAACGTCAACACCTGCACTAATTGCGCTCGTGCCCGGGCGGGAAACGGCCAGCGGGGAGGACAGTAAAACCGTCGCCTCCCCGGCCTGCTAGAAAGATGCTCGATCAATTACAGAACGAGAACTAGCCACTAGCCCCGCCACAAGAAATCTCCCCGCTTGAGATTTTTGAGAATCCTTCCCCAGCTCCCAATTGGAGAACTTTTGGGTGCCCTTCAGGCTTTCCGGAAATAGACACAATTAGCGATCCCTACGGGGATAATCGGCATTCCTTTTGGGTAAGTATCGGCGGTTACCCATGCTGAGCCCTTATCGACTCTGGCGCGACCGGATCCTATCTTGGAACGGATCTCGCCGAAGCCGAGGGCAGTCCATTGCGATCGACCGAAGGAGGAGTACGTGTAGCCAATGGCGCCGTAGTACCCTTTAGGGGAATAATAACCTTGCAGTTTGAGATAGAGGGAATAATCCGCCCCATCGATTTAAAAGTAGCCCCGTTGGGATATGACTGCATTTTGAGAAGAGACTTTTTGAAGGCTTTCCGAATGCTGATTGATCACGACGAGGACCTATAGAGAACCAAAAATGGCCCCTGGAGAGAATTTGCGAGCTTAACCAGTCCTATTTGGAGTATCCCTGTCCTGCCTCATTGCGATGGATTAGAAGAAGCAACCTCCGTAGATAAAAAGCGCTTAGAACGTCTCTTGGATCGCCTCATCCCTCCTAGTCCTCAAATACCCCTCACCTACATTCACTTGACAGAACACCATATTGACGTACAAGGACATCCCCCAATCCGACAAAAATCTAGCATAATTTCCCCCTTCCTCCTCCGAAGAGCACAAGAAAAAGTCGATAAAATGATCGCGGAGGAGGTAATCGAAAAATCCATCAGCCCTTGGCTGAGTAATCTAGTAATAGTCCCAAAACCCAATGGGAAGCACCGTTTTTTTTTATAGATTATCGTGATGTGAATCAAGTCACGCATAAAGACGCCTATCCCCTCCCTAAAATGGACCGTATACTAGACGGATTAAGACGAGCCCGGTACATTTCCAAGTTAGATTTGAGTCAAGCCTATTTCCAAGTTCCCGTATCCCCCTCCAGTCGCCCTATTACAGCTTTTGCCGTCCCTGGAAGAGGACTATTCCAGTTTCGACGTATGCCCTTCGAACTGACGAATGCTCCCGCGACCTTCCAACGACTTATGGACCAATTCATTGATCATGCGTGGGACCCTCACGTATTTGCGTATGTGGATGACGTGATTATTGCAACAGAGACAACGGACGAACACTTTCATTATTCGAGTAAAGTATTGACAGCCCTACGACAGGCGAAATTAGAGATAAATCAAGAAAAAAGTGAGTTTCACTGTCCTGAAGTACCGTATCTCGGGTACACCATTGGACACGACGGACTGAAGGCAGATCCTGACAAAATAGCTCCCATCCTTAATTATCCCGCCCCAAAAACCCTCAAGCAGCTCCGCCGGTTCCTTGGAATGGTCGGTTGGTATGCTCGCTTTATTCGAGACTTTTCCCACGACGAAACCCCTTTAACCGAACTATTGAAGAATGATATTCCTTGGCATTGGGGACCCCGGCAACAAGTTGCGTTTGATACCCCTTGACTAGCCCTCACCAACACCCCTGTCCTAGCCCGTCCAGATTTTACCAAGCCCTTTACGATTCACACCGATGCGAGCGATGCCGCCGTCGGTGCAGTTCTGACTCGAGAATTTGATGGGGAAGAACACCCTATTCTATTTGCGAGCCGAACGCTGACACGACCCGAGCGCCAGTACACTACCACAAAGAAGGAGTATCTCGCCGTGTTGTGCGCAGCTAAAAAGCTGAGACCGTATATTGAGGGGACAGCGTTCACTGTCATTACGGATCATAGCAGTTTGAAATGGCTGCGTAAATTGCGAGACCCCACGGGAAGATTAGCCCGTTGGGCCTTGGCGATGCAGGCCTTAGACATGACGATCCTTCACCGAAAAGGGACACTCAATGTTGTGCCCGACGCCTTATCTAGAATGTTCGAGGAATGCGACCATGTATTGGCCGCCCTCGTCGACACTACCGATCCCTGGTATTTAGCAAAAAAGACCAACGTCCAAGAATTCCCGTCCAAATACCCGAATTGGAAAATCGAAGATGATCAACTGTATTATCACCGTCCCCACCCCATCATAGATCCCACACTTGAAGACTTAGATGCATGGTAATTGATCCTTCCCCAAGAGTCTCGAGAACGAGCTTTTAAAGACGCCCACGATAATCCCCAATCCGGCCACTTGGGAATAGACAAGACGTATCAACTTGTCACCCAGGACTTCTTTTGGCCCGGAATATTCCAAGACGTAGCCCGATATGTGACAAGATGTCAAACCTGCCAGCTCCATAAAGTATCCCAGACTCCCCCGACAGGACTTATGAGAGAACGAACGACTGAAGGCCCATGGAGCATAGTCGCTGCCGACATAATGGGACCGTTCCCCCTAGTAAGAAACAGAATCGTTATGTTATAGTTTTTCAGGACCTTTTCACGAAATATGTAGAAGCAAAACCCCTACGGACAGCTACAGGACCCAACATTTTGACGGCTCTCGAAGTATTAATCCTTAATAAATGGGGTTGCCCCGAATATCTCCTGACAGAAAACGGAACAGAGTTTGTTAACAACCACGTGACGAGACAACTTAATGAGTACGGAATTTTACAGACCACGATCTCTCCCTATCACGCCCAAGCCAATCCCGTAGAAAGAGTAAATAGAACCCTTTAAACCATGATCACCTCGTACATAGCTGAGGATCATCGCGAATGGGACGAGCATCTCCCTGAATTATGTTTTGCGATGAATACCGCTGTTCAATCATTCACCCAAATGACCCCTTCCTTTTTGAATTTCGGACGTAATCCTCGTCCTGTAAAAAGTCTTCGAGATAGAAACCCTTCCCGCTACATTACTCCCGGAGATCCCAACGTCTGGTCAGATAGAATGAAGAGACTTCTCCTTATTCATGATTGGGTACACAAAAATTTTGAACAAGCCGCAACGCGGCAAGCCCATTATTACAATCAGAACCGTAAAGACACCCAATTCAAAGTTGGAGACCAAGTATCTCCCGAGACCTAAAACACGTCCTGCCCCCCGAGACCCTGAAACAAATCCTATCCCCTGAGACCCCAAAACAAACCTTACCCCCGAGACCCCAAAACAAACCTAATCCCCGAGACCCAAAACACTATCCGAGTCCCAAACTTCTCTTTTGAAATCTGAAAATCCCGATTTTTAAAGACACTAATTACCTTACAACGACTCAAGTCTGGATTACAGATAGACTGACTAAAGTAACCTAACTACCGATACTTCCTGTGATATTCCTATGATAAACAACGACGCGTTAAGTCAAACTCTGTGTGATATTCGAGTAGAGTAATTAGGTTTGCAGCGTCAAAAGAGCACTAATGTTAAACGTTGAAGATTTAGAATCTCCAAAAAACGGAGTTAACGGGGAATAATCATAAGGAATTAGACAAAGACAATGCGCCAAAGAGTTTTATTTAGATTTATTTAAAGTCAGACGAAAGTTCTTAAGACGACCTTCCCTCTTGGCTGGGGGGAGTTGTGACGAAAACTCACTCGAAGTATAAGGAATTGGTCCGGCGGTCTCGGGATCCGCCAGGACACCTAAAAGAAAACCAAAATATTGTTAAATTAATTGCGTATTTTAAATAAGAATTCAATCTCGCCGAAAAACGTCCTTTTTATCCCTGAAGAATTCCCCAAATAATTTTTCCTCACTCCCAGCCAAAAATGATTGCCCTAACCTCCCAAAAAAAATCCCAAACAAATATTCGTTTTTTCTCGCCGCACTACTCCACAATGTCGAAGAAGCGACTAACGAGTAATAATCCTCTGTTTGGCGAGCAATTTGCATCATTTTGGTCGCCGAGAACTTCCAGACGACATTGCGGCCTCGAAGACGATTTTTCCATCGCTCGAGCCAGTTGACAATTGACATTACAAACTCCAGGAGACTCGGCGCTGTTAGTTACGAGGATTTATCCGAGAAAACACCGAGACACAACACAATCCTTTCGAGGTGAAGTCCCGATCAAAACGGCGACTGATCGTAGGAAATATAACGAAATTTATCTCGTCGAGCTGTGCACCGGTGACAGCTGAGATTTTAACGACACGAGCATCGCGAGAGAGAGAGAGACGATTGCCGGCAAACTTGGAGCTTCGGCATAAATGCAGCACCGCACCGTACGTCGCGCTGAGGTCCATACGACTTAAAGAAGAACTACGGAATTTCTCCCTCCTCCTCACCTCTCTTATCCTCCGTTTAAGATGAAGAAGACGACGTTCCCCTTCCGATAGATCCCATCGCCATTATTCACCTATCGAGCAAGATTTCGGCCATCTTGGCCTCATTCCGAGACCACGCGTTAGCGAGAGCCCACGTGCTTTGCGGCGAGAAATATTAATTGCGATTATCGAGTAAGAAAGAAGCGTATTAAGGCGAAAATTAGAAAGAAAATTGCGAGAGAAAGACGACGAAGAGATTTGGAGTGTGAGAAAGCAGTAAAAGAGTGAGTAGAGTGATTATTTCCCCGATAAAATTGTATTGAGATTTTGTGGTGTCGTGGCGTTCACGCGTAGAGTCCCCCCCCTTCCCCTTTTTCATTGTTCGAGAATTCGTGATTCTTGCAATTTTGCGTGATAAATTGTAGATCACGGTTATAATTAAGAGGTCATAGCGTCAACGAACCCCCGGATATTTAGCCCTCAGATAATTTAAGATATTCAACACCGATAATTTAGCGAATTTTGAGATTAGCGTCCCTGACCTTCCGTATCCCCTCTTCCCTCTCCATTACCCCTATTGCGTCATTCCTTCGTTCGCGCAACGAGACATTGTCGTCCATTTTAAATTTTTCTTCGCGCTATTATAGTATTAAGGATTATTATTATTGTATAATTTGTTTTGCGCTCCTTCGGGAATTGTTATTATTATTATCATTTATAGTTTTTTTTTGCGATCTCTTTCTCATGTACCGGTTGCTGGGCCGAAAAAACCAGCTGGCGCCTGATCAAATAATTTGCTTTTTTTTGTGATTACTAATTTGACTGAATAAAATTCATTTAATTTGTTTTTATTTATTTAATTCAATTTTTGGGTCTAATTATTTATTAATTTTGAGAAATCCCTTACAATATATAATGGTCTTTTTAATAATTTTTTCAGTTACATAACTTATGTTTGAAGTTTAATATTGAAAATACTGAAATAATTTTTTTTTATTTTAATTAAAAGAGATATTATTCATCTATATTTCAAGTCAAAATTGAATAAATAAATTAATTTTACTGAAAAATCAATTTCATTCGTAATAAAATTAAATGATGGAATTAAAGGAAAAACAATAATAACTTCAATATCAAAAATTATAAACGAAAATATTAATTATATAAAATTGTATAGAAAAAGGTAAACGAGAAGAATAAAATTGAAATGTCAATCTACAATTATAAAATATTAAATATAAATTAATAAAATAAGTATGAATATATATGTAGAAATTTCTAACTTCTAAAATTATCGTTAAAATCCAATTCTATTTTCAATTTACATCGTTTCAAAAAACATTATGTGTACAATATAAAATTAATATTTAATTCTTAAATATTTTCAACTATTTTCGAAATTTGTTATGATTGAAATAAAAATTATCTCAATGTTTTTGATATTAAATTTTAATCATAAACTATTTAACCCTCCGTGGTCACACTGGGTCGCTGATGACCAGCGCGAAATTTCACTTGCGGATTTCTTTGCTCAGATAGCTATTTACAGCGTTAAAAGAATAGTTTTTGGGCTTTAACAAACATTTATTCACATTCTACAAACATTGCAGAGTAGTTAGGAATTTTTTATGATTTTTTGAAGTATTTAAACCTTGCTTTAAAAATTGTACGCGAACACAGACGACCCAGTGAGACCGCGGAAGCATCGAAATTACAGTGTGATCGCGGAGGGTTAAGTAAAAAAATTATTTGAAAAACAATAATATCTAAATATAATCAAAATTAACAAAAAAAATTTCTTTAAAGATTCAATCGTAAGTTCATCCTCTAGTAGACAGCTTCTTCATCCGCTGTTGTGTTCGTATTCTTTTCAGTTATAATGGACAAAACCAACTTCGACGCTTTTTATCTCAGGTAATATTTGAGATATCGAAAAATTGTTTGTACAAAATTTGTTGAAAATTGAGTCCTCTACAAGTCTTATTGGAAAAAATTTAGATAAAGTTGAAAGGGGCCGATATGATTGACAATAAGCATTTGTAAGCATTAATTAGTAGCACTTTTTTATCGTTACTTTTTTTACAGATATCGCAGAATTCTTCAGATAAAAGTTGTGAAGTTTTTCCATGCAAAACTCTAAAAAAAACGAAAATCCGATCAGTAAGAACCGAGAATTGCAAATTGCATTGCAAATTTAATTTGCATTGCAAATTTAATTTGCATTGCAAATTAAGAATTGCAAAATTGAATGTGCAAAAATAATGGTCATCAAAAATACACAGAATAACAAAAGTCACGCTTTAACAAAGTCAGTAATTCGATGAACACGGTAACTATCGGTTTGTTGAAATTTCTTTTCTGCATAACCCCTCAAGAATAGTAAAAATGGATGTTCAATCATAATGATTATCAAAAACACGATACATTAAAAAAAATAATACTTCAGCAAACTCAATACTTCGATAGTCACGACAGTTATTGATTTTTCAAAATTTCTTTCCCTTATCACCTCTTAAGAATTGCAAAAATTAATGTGTGAAAAAAATGGTCATCAAAAGTACTGTAAAATAAAAAAGTCACGCTTTGACAAAGTGAGTAATTCGATAAACACGGTAGCTATCGTTCTTTTTTAAATTTCTTTCCTGCATAATCCGTTAAGAATTGCAAAACTGGATCTGCAAAACTAATGGTCATTAGGAATACTGTAAAATAAAAAAATCCACGCTTCGACAGAGTCAGTAATTCAATAAACACGTTAGCGATTGATTTTTTTATATTTCTTCCCTGCATAACCCCTTAAGAATTGCAAAAATAAATGTCCAAAAATAATTGTTATCAAAAATTCTGTAAAATAACAAAATATACCCTTTAACGAAGCTAGTAACTCGATGAACACGGTAGCTATTAATTTTTAAAAATTTCGTGCCTTCATAACCCCTTAGAGGTTGCAAAAATAAATGCGCAAAATATCGGCCATCAAAAATTCTCCCAAATGAAAAAGTCACGCTTTAATGAAGTCAGTTCTTCGTTAAACACGGTAGCTAATGATTTTTCAAATTTTCATTCCCGCACAACTCCTTCGATCTAATTGCAAAACTGGATGTGCAAAAATAATGGTGATCAAAAATACTGTGAAATAAAAAAGTCACATTTTAACAAGGTCAGTAATACGATAAACATTGTAGCTATCGATTTTTTCAAATTTATTTCCTGCATAACCCCTTAATAATAGTAAGAATAAAATCGCGAAAAAAATAGTTATCAGAAATAGCGTAAAATAAAAAAATCTATGCTTTAACCGTCCGGTCAATAACCGGGTACCCGGGTATCCATTTCAGTTTGCAAGGTCGAATTTATTAACTTCACCTTAAAAAAACGTTACTACTACTCGAATCCCCAAAGTTGAAGTAGTTTGACACCAATTTTTCATAATAATTTTTTGTAATAAATTATTCCATAACAGTTATTAACTATCAAACTCGACACCTCCTTCGTTCAATGACCGGGTACCCGGGTACTCATCAAGGTTATTATGTATAAGAGAGCTAGGTTTATACACAGCAAAGGGACCGTTTATCAAAGGATACCTATAATTAGAGTTTTGAATGAACAATTAACAATATCTTTCGTAGTTTCCTTTATTTAAACAATTTTCATTATTATTATTACAATAATAAAAATAATGGGTAGAGAATATCATTCCGTTTTTTCTTCATTTCAGTTTTTTTTCCTTTTATTCGTAATAATTCAGTGAAATATGAAGAAAAAAAAATAAATTCAATTATTTGGCACATTTCTCGCATGTCGTGGTTGAAATACAATGTTCATCGCAAATAGGGAACTCACATACTGAACACGATTTTCGAGTTTTGCGACGTTTTTTGAATTCACTGTGGAGACAAACATGACATACACCAATAATCTTTTTTCTTCCGGTCGAATCGAGCGATGCCTGAAGTTTCGAAGATGCAGATGCTGTAGATGAAGATGCTGCTGATTGAGCATATGGATTTATAGCCCGACCAAAGAAACTTTCAATCGCCACTTTTGTTGGGAAATGCCTCATGATTTGTGCATTATGCGAACGATCTTCGACGAATGGAGTACACAGCTCTCTGCCCAGTTGCCGATAAAACAATCGTCGTTCGTAAGATTTCTTGGAAAGCACTTTATTATTCTCATAATACAGAATATATGCTGCAAGGCAGGCGACGTCGAGAATATTATAGAAAAATGCTAGAGGCCACCTTCGAGTTGATCTTTTGGTACAGTATCTACCAAGCATTTTGTCCATCGTATCCACTCCAGCTTTTGACCAGTTATAGAATTCAATAATTTCGGGTTTTTTCTTTGCACCATCACCAATCGTTGGTTCGTGATGCATTGTTGATAGCATAATCACTACTTTCTTTTTCTTCGGCACATAGCTGCACATAGTTACTTTCTCATGAAAGCCAAACACAGTGGATAACTCTTGTCGTGTTTTCAATTCAGTCATTGCTGGTGGAATGTATGTCTTATTTTTCTTGATAGTGCCCACAATTGTTAAATCCCAGGATAGTAAAAATTTCGCCAATGGCAGAGTGGTAAAAAAATTATCCATGGTAACATTTCTACCGGATCCTTTGTACGGTGCCACCAAATCTTTGACAACTCTCTCTCCAACGTTTTTCTCACGACCAGCACTCGATTTTCCAGTGTAAATTTGTCCAGTAAGTGGATACGAATTTTCAGCGTCACATATCCACCACACTTTGATTCCATACTTGGCTGGCTTTGATGGAATATACTGAGTGAATTTAGTTCGACCCCGGTATGGATAAAGTTGCTCGTCGACTGTCAGGTGCTCCGTTGGCTTATAATGTTTTAATAAATTACTATTGAGCATTGTCCAAAGGTCTCGTATTGGAGCAACTTTATCACTCTCCATGCGCTGGGCACGAGTATTGGCATCATCAAATCGAATGAAGCGCATGATGTTCCAGAAGCGATTGATGCCCATTGCTGCACGATACAATGGATATGAGTATGACTGCCACATATCCTTTGTATTGTCAGTATTGGAGTTGTTGGCGCCAGAAGTTATCAAGATAGCCAGGAATGCATAAAATTCCTGAAGCTCAAGATTTGTCCACACTAGTTGTTTTTTCTCTGGATTTTTTTCATTGTACGCTGCATATGTTGCGCTCGCTTTTTTATTCGTATGACGTATAATGATATCAGCCATTTCTGGAGTGAAAAATAACTTGAATGTGTCAAGATTTGACAGCATGTTGGTGTTTCTGCTGGGTCCACATCTTTGTCGCACAATATTATGCCTTCTAACTTGATGTTCACTTGTTGGTGTCTCAGTCCACTTAGTACCATCTTTTGCTATCATTCCTGATCCTCTAACTGTCGCTTCTATTTCACTTTCCTCATCGTTATCTTCATCTTCATCATTTCCGTCGAGTGAATTCTCATCAGCTTCTCCTATAAATATTCACAATATATAAAACATAATACATAATTTATCACAATTATTGTAATATGCGACAGAAAATATAAAAGTAAATTACCAGCATCATCACAATCCGAAGCCGCTATCTCACTCTCTGGAAAATATTCCTCGTCATCACTATCCGACACGTGGTCATCGTCTGATTCTTCTGCTTCGGATATTTCATGTGAAAACTCTTTTCCCTGAGAACGGGTAATTCTATTGGAAGAAGTTTTCAGCTTATTATTTACTATTTTTTTTAAATATTGAAAGTACAAAATAATTTACTCCGAAATAGAACAAGAAAATCACGCCTTACCGTCGAAAACTTGATGAATGATCCATCGTATTTATGTTCAACACGATTATTTATTTATAATATTAATGATATCATAATATTATAATATTATAATATTTTGTATATTATATTTTCGTTCTTTTCACTACGCGTAGAAAACTTTCTGTAGCGTCTGTTCGGCTCCACGGTGACCTTACGACTGACGATCGTTCCCCTTCTCCTTCTTCTTCTTCTTTGTTATTCGTTGTTAGGGGACATCTACTACATACGTGATTTTAGGCAGGTACATGAGAACCCAAGGATCGTTAGAATTCGCTATTGTTATTCCAAATCCCACGAAGCCGGCTGAGTAACCGCTCAGTCATGTGGCGCGCAGTGGGGGGTACCCGGGTACCCGGTTATTGAACGAATGGTGAAAGTTTGGTTATTGACCGGACGGTTAACAAAGTTAGTAATTCAATAAAGACGTTAGCATTTGATTTTTAAAAGTTCCTTTCCTGCATAACCTCTTAAGAATTAAAAAAATGAATGTGCAAAAATGATGGTCGTAAAAAATACTGTAAATCGAAAAAATTCATATCTTAGAAAAGTCAATACTTCGATAATCAAGTTAGTTATTGATTTTTCAAAATGTCTTCTCAGCATAACCCCTTAATAATAGCAAGAATGAAAGTCTAAAAATAATGATCATCAAAAATACTGTAAAATAAGAAAATCCACGCTTTCACAAAGTCAGTAATTCAGGAACCAAGGTAGATATTCATTTTTTTCAGTTTCTTTCTTACATAACCCTTTAAGAATTACGAAACCTAATGAGCAAACATAATGGTTATCAAAAATACTGTAAAATAAAAAAAGTTGCGCTTTAGTCATTGATTTCTTCATCTTTCTTTCCCGCACATCCCCTTAAGAAATGCTAAAATGAATGTTCAAAAATAATGGTCATCAAAAATACTGTAAAATAATAAAAATCACGCCTTAGCTCAATCAATACTTCGATAACCGCATTAGTTATTGATTTTTCAAAATTCCTTTTCAGCATAACTCCTTAATAATCTGGCTATTAAGCCAGAATGAAAGTGCAAAAATAAAGGTTTTCAAAAATCCTGTGAGATGAAAAAATCTACGCTTCAATAAAGTTAGTATTTTAATAAACACGGGTAGCTATTGCTTTTTCAAAATTTCCTTTTGTCCAACCTGCACCGAAAGTATGCCTTTTTGTGCATGTCAAGTGGGCACAAAGTGGCTTTTAGCCGCCTGAGGAGGAATAGGCGGGCGCAAAATGGTGTCGGGGGCAAAGTACGCATCGCAATAGGCGGGCGCAATAACGTACAGGGTGGAAAGAAAATAGTGGTCGCCGCTTCGCCAGGTGATTCTCCAGCTCGAGATCGGTGGAGATCTATCAAAACTTGTTTCCGCAAAATTGACTTTGACACTGAAATTCAAGGTCAAATTTTTTTATTGGCTTAAAAAATTCTGCGCGTCAAGAGGAACAAAAGCCTTAAAGGGACCATAGGTTGCAGATAGGCCCTGTAAGTCGAAATAACAACTTTAAGTTGAAAAAAATAGAAAAGCTGGATTTTTCTGAATATTCTTCAGATGGCTTTAAATTCACAAAATTAATCGTGACGGAAAAGCTTTCTACTGCGCGGTCGGAAAATCACGATATCTCCAGCCAGGGTCGGCCTATTTAACACGATGTCTGCAGACTATTTGCGTTACCCAGAATGCACCACTTGGAGGTTGTCTACGCAGCATCCCGTGTGTGTGTGTGTGTGTGTGTGTGTGTGTGTGTGTGTGTGTGTGTTAGTGTGTGTTTTATTTTTTTCGTGTGTGGACCCCAAGGCTCGTCAATTCCTCGGTATTTGATGGCTCCAAATCACGTGTGCGTGTGTGCGTGCGTGTGTGTGTGCGTGTGTGTTTCATTTTATTCGTGTGTGGACCCCAAGGTTCGTCAATTCCTCGGTATTTTCTGACTCCAAACCACGTGTGCGTTGAATTTTTATGTCATGTGGAGGACGTGGGCTCCATTTCCGTTTTACTAATTACGCTGGCAGCGACAGCGTTGACGCGGAACACAAAGAATTGTGCCATTTGCCCTGATGGCCCTTAGCATGTGCGCTCGCTCTATCCCTTCCACATGGCATCCTCCATTGCGTAAGCACGCCCGCAGCCTTGCCTGTAGATTCTCCCGAACACGGGTGAGCAGGTCTCGATTTCTCATTAGTCTCGTCACTTCTTCATTTACCCTGCGTTTCAGATCGGCTACGGTTCTGATCACTCTACCCGATCGATAAACGATAGCTTTGAGGGCCCCCCAAAAGAAAAAATCTAAAGGGTTCAGATCTGGTGAGCCTGGTGGCCATATGCGTGGTGCAGGATGGCGTCCCATCCATCGACTACCAAACATGTTATTGAGAAAATCGCGGACTGGTAGACTCCAGTGCGGAGGTGCACCATCATGCATGAAACATGGTTTCGACGTTCCCTAGGAATCATTTGGCGAAGTCGAGGCGTAAGATCGCGTCGGAAAAAATCCAAATAACGACCACCATTTAATCGCAGCGGGAGAAAAATTGGGGCAATCAGCGTATTCCCGATAATTCCTGCCCAGACATTAACGGCTAATCAACCCTGGATAATCCGCTGCATTATGGCATGTGGATTCCTATCTGCCCAGATGCGGAGGTTTTGTCTATTCACTATGCCAGTACTGGAAAAGCTTGCTTCGTCAGTGAACAAGATATTTTCCAAAAATTGTGGATTCCTGTGCAATCTATGTAACATCCATCTGCAGAAACGTTCACGAGAACGGCGATCTCCAGAATGCAATGCCTGCACAAATTGCACACGGTAAGGTCTCAATCCTTTTTCTCGTATTATGCGCCTTACTGTCGTGTGAGATGTTCTGACACGAGCGGCTATTCGACGCAAGCCCATGACGGGATGAGCCCGTGCAAGCGCGATAACGCATTCTTCAATCCTCCAGTGGATCCGGGGGCGTCCACGCCGGTGATGTCCAGCACGTTGGACTTTAAACCGTTCTTAATCCGCAAAACGTTGATCCAAACTTTGAAATTCGCGTCCATCAGGGATCGCACGCCGGAGTACTCGTCGATTACCAGCAATTCTGGATGGATGATCCCAGCATAAATTTCACGAGCTCGAGCATAGTTTCCCAGAGCCTCGTCGATCGCCCGTAGCATTAATCGTTGATCCCGACCATCTCGCACATGACCGTGATGGTCCATGATCGCGTCACAAAAGCAATGCCGCTACTATCAATTCAGTCGAGTTCAGTTTCAAGAGGTAAACTATGAAACCAGATATCGGTATAATGCCAGTATCGGAATGACAACCAGTTCTCGACTTGGAATGCAGCGATGTCTGAGTTCTGGGTAGACAATGAGCTACTCGACCTGGGATTTCAATTGAGACTCTATTTTGGATTAACAAGGATTAGCTGAGTGAAATTTCATCCGATTGCCATTGCTTACGCAATGGAGAACGCCATGTGGAAGTGACAGAGCAAGCACGCGTACTAAAGGCAATCAGGGCGAATGGCACAATTCTTCGGGTTCCGCGTCAACGCCGTCGTCGCCAGCGTAATCAGTAAAACAAAGATAGAGCCCACGCTCTCAACATGAGAAGAAATTCAACGCACGATCAGGAAAACTCATGTTTACGGATTTTGAATATTTCATTATTCTTTTTCTGGGTGATGGGGTCACTTGTGACCCATGGTTCCTTTCTAACTTTTGTTCTTCTCAATTAGTAAAAAATTTAAAGCCAATAAAAAAATTTGACCTCGAATTTCAGTGTCAAGGTCAATTTTGCGGATACAAGTTTTGATAGATCTTCACCGATCTCGAGCTGGAGAATCACCTGGTGAAGCGGCCACTACTATTTTCTTTCCACCTTGTACTTTGCGCCCGCTTGAATGATGAATGCATGGCGCAAAGTCGAGTAGATACCGGGCGATAGAAAACGACAGTAGCGCTGCAACTCTCCGAAACACTTGGGCCTGGCTGTCGGTACAGCAGTTTTCGTAGATATTTTTGTGTTGGGCTCGTGTTAGGACATCGCGACGTATGACAATACCATCTGATATCGTGTTCACTTATGTTAGATAAGAAAATGGAAGTTGATAATGTATCCGATGGAAGTAGCGAAAATGAATCGTGCACTTCACCTGAATTGCGTGAAAACGTGGCAAATGTATAAGAGGAATTGTTGATGAAAACTTCGAGGGACAAGCACAATGCCGTATACATGACCTTCACGGAGTTGGAAAAATCACACAAAACAAAGAATTGTTATTTCGTTCAGATATTATATTTAAAAACTACTTTTGTCGTCTCTGGGGGGGCTCCGGCCCCCCAACCCCATCAGCAACGAAGATTGAGTTCCATAGAAGCATACTTCTTACGGGCCACTTGAAGCAAAGCTTTTCACGACTTGTGCAGCCGTGGGATGGCTCTGCGACCGAACTACTATGCCGACTGTCGGTGAAGTCGTCGATACTCCGCCCATGAACCTCGTGTTCTCGGCAACTTGCATGTGGCGGGAGTCGCATTGCTTCGTCTCCATAGTGATAGTATACATAGAGGAGGTGAGACAGCCAGAAACGCCTGGCTCCGCGAAAAGAAAGAGAGATATTTTCATGGTAAGGGCTTTCTTGTCTAATCACGCATGCAGAGTAAACGATTGTTCTCCGGTACTATACTGACGTCAGTATGTTGCCATTGCGCATGCGGCAAGACAAGGCCAGCTTTACCAGGTAACGCTTGCTGTCTCTGTTTGCGGGCCACGCTTCGACTTACAGGCAGCCCTATGGCTCACCCCCTCTATGTATACTACCTCTATGTTCGTCTTCTTCTCCTATTTCTTCACCGCCCACATTCGCGCATATAAATAATGGCTCAAATGAAGGGAGTGAACTATAGTTGTAATACTAGAAATTATTATTCATGAAAAACAAATTTTTGAACGACTAAAAAAAGTCCTGAAGCTATTATTTAAAAAAAATCCGTAACGAGCTGGTCTTGATCGTAGGCACACGATGCAGACATCACACGAGTCCCCACTTAGCGTCCTTTATCGATCTGGTGCGAGAGAGAGCGCTATATCCTCTCAAACAGGAGCGAGAGAGAAAGCACGGGTATTCGTACCCCAACTTTCTTTGTTTCAAACGGGCTGCAAGCTGTACGCTTCTATGGAACTTAATCTTTGTCGCCCCCAGGGAGGGCTTTGCCCCTTGCAGCCCCAGAAGGGGCTTCGCCCTTCCACCCCCCCCCCCCCTAGTGCGTGCGTCTCACGAACGTGCGTCGCACCAACGTGCTTTACAGCTATTTCGTGCAATTTGTTTTTCATTAAATATCGTGTAATAATTATTCGGCTGTTGTGAAGCTCGGAAACGTTTTGGTTTTGTTATATACATTTTCGTGTGCAAGCCATGTCCAGCATTCACTAGTTGGAGGCATTCTTAGTGCACTCAAAGGTATACTTTCGATGCAGGTTAAGGATAAAAAGTATCGTGTGCACGATGAGCGGAAGGCGATTGATGCGAGTGCGAGTTTCAGCTGAGGCCGAAGGGCGCGTAGGGTTGCCGAGGCCCAGCTGAAACTCGCCTGCTTTCTGCCCTCAATACACAATGTACTGCATAACCTGCATAACCACTTAAGGATTGTAAAATGAAATGTGCAAAAATAATAGTCAAAAAATCTCGCAAAATAAAAAAAATCTCATTTCAGAAAAGTCAGTTCTTCAATAAACACGGCAGTTATTGATTTTTTGAAATTTCTTTGCTGCATAACCCCTTAAGAATTGCAAAAATAAATGTGCAAAAATGATGTTTATCAAAACTACTGTAAAATAAAAAAAATCCCACGCTTCAACAAAGTTAGTAATTCAAAAACACAGCAATTATTGATTTTTTAAAATTTCTTTCGTGCAAACCCCCCTAAGAATAGCGGAAATGCAAATGTCAAAAGAATGGTCTTCAAAAAAATGATAAAAAGATAAAAGTGACGCTTTAGCATAGTCAGTATGAAGAAAACCACGCCAGATTTTGATTTTTGAAAGTTTTTTTCACGTCCTTCCTCAAATTCGGCGAAAATGCAAATGCGAAAATAATGGTTATCGATAAAAGATAACAATTTTGTTCAGGAAAAAGATAGAAAATCAAAAATAAAGATAACCATCATGGCCAAATTCCGTTTTAACACGGCGTTAAATCTTTGAAAAATTAATTCAAAGAATCTTGGAAAGATTAATTGTAAGAATCTTAGAAAGATTAATTTAGAATTTTGGAAACATTCTTTCGAAGAATCTTGGTAAGATTAATTGCAAAAATCTTGGAAAGACTAATGTAAAGAATCTTGTATAACGTCAGGAGCATGTTGGAAATAATTTTCCCGACTGATCAGCTTGTTCTTCACATCAGATTTCTTACATCAGATTCTTTAATCAGTCTTTCAAAGATTTTTTCAATTAATCTTTCCATGATTCTTTGAATGAATTTTTCCAAGATTCAACGTCGTTTTTAAAAGGATTTGGCCCTGATGGTGATTTCTATTTTTTATCTTTTTCCTCAATGAAGTTTTTGGATTTTCTCAAATTATTTTTTTTTCGAAAATTGACTCGAATTGGTCAGTTCATAGTTGTTCGTTAGGTTTCCAAAAAAACTCATTGTTTCAAGAAATCTCATACAGATTCGTTCAAATAATTTTTGAAAGATTCCTTTAAAGATTCTTCGGAAGATTCTCATTCGATGCGACAAAAGAATCTTTGAAAGAATCTTTGGAAGAATCTTAAAAAGATTCTTAGATTTTTTGAAAGAATCTTCAAAGGAATATTGCTCTGGATCCTATTCGAGATTATTTTAGAGATTCTTTCGAAAATTCTTTTTTTTCTACGCGGTTCAACCTTTATTAGAAGAAAGTTTCTATTTCCAGCGTAAAATATTTCATTTCCCGCAGCAACCAAATTTTTCAATGAGACTCATAATGAAGGATTCTATCCCCGCGGTTTTAATTCTAAGCGGTTTCGAATCCTGGGATTATAATAATATCCTCAAGTGAATCTTTCATAAGAAAAAAATCTACTTCCGGCGTAGAATCTTCTATTTGCCGCGGAGAACAAATTTCTCAATGAAACTGATGAAAAAGGATTACATCTCCGCGGTTTAGATTCTGAGCGGTTTTGAATCCTGGGATTATAATATCCACAGGTCAACCGCTATCAGAAAAAATTCCACTTGTGGCGTAGAATCTTTTAGTTGCAGCAGAGAAAGAATTTTTTAATGAAACTCATAAAAAATGGTTTTATCTCTGCGGTTGAAAGTCCGAGCGGTTTTGAGTCCTGGAATTAAAATATCCTCAGGTCAACATCTATCAGAACAAAATTCTACTTCCGGCGTAAATTATTTAATTTCCCTTGGAGAAATAATTTTTAAATGAAATTGATGGAAAAACATTCTGTCTCCGCGGTTTTAATTCCAAGCGGTTTTGAATTCTGGGATTAAAGTATCCTCAGGTGAATCTTTATTAGAAAAAAATATACTTTTGGCGTAGAATCTTTTATTTGCCGCAGAGAACAAATGTTTTAATGAGATTGATGAAAAAGGACTCGATCTCCGCGGTTTCAAATCCCGGGATTATAATATCCTCAGGTCAACCTTTATCAGAAAAAAATCTACTTCCGGCGTAGAATCTTTTATTTCACGCGGAGAAAAAAAAATTTCAATGCCACTCATAAGAATTAATTCTATCTTCGAGGTTTCAAGTCGGAGCAGTTTTGAATCCTGAGATTATAATATCCTCGGGTCAACCTTCATCAGAACAAAAATCTACTTCCGGCGTAGAATCTTCTATTTGCGGCGGAAAACGAATTTTTCAATGAAACTGATGAAAAAGGATTCTATTTCCGCGGTTTCGAATCCCGGGATGATAATATCCGCAGGTCAACCTTCATCAGAAAAAAATTCTACTTCCGGCGTAGAGTCTTTTACTTCCCGCGGAGAAAAAAAATTGCAATGAAACTCATAAGAATTAATTCTATTTTCGGGGTTTTAAATCCGAGCGGTTTTGAATCCTGGTTTTTA
Source organism: Alloplasta piceator (assembly GCA_946863875.1). NCBI lineage: Eukaryota > Metazoa > Arthropoda > Insecta > Hymenoptera > Ichneumonidae > Alloplasta > Alloplasta piceator. The sequence goes on along the minus strand of OX333072.1, from coordinate 43,416,192 downwards.
AACTCAACTAAGGTAGCATTGACGGCCCGCTTTCGAGCTTAGAGAAAAAAATGAAATGTAAGTTGGTAGAATTAGTCGGTGATGAAATCATTCACATAAATGGTATCAAAATTTCTCGAAAAATTGGAATATGGTCTTATTCAAACACCCACATTGATTTTGTTCCTAGGAACTAACACAAACGATGGTTTGTCGTCGAGCCTCATGTGAAAACGACATAGACGTTCGTACAAATATTCGAGGATGATATCGAATACGATAATCTTATTGAAATTCTTAGAACATTGTGGAAAATGATATCGTCAAATGACGGGTGTTGGTTTCATCCCTCCGAGTTAGCACTATCGATGGTCCGTCATCGCGCCTAGCGAGGAAACCATAAACGTTTGTACAACCATTCGGAGATGAAATCAACCATGCGGCTAATATGAAAAAAGTTCAAAATTTGTCGAAAATAATCTAGTTCAATAACGGATGTTGATTATACATACTGTTAGCACAATGGACAATCCGTCGTTGCACCTAGCGAGAAGGTTACGTCGAATTTCGTGGGGCCATTCGTGGATGAAATCGACATAAAATTTCCACAAAAAATGTTATACGTTGTGGAAAATGATGTCGTTCAATCATAGACGTTTATTTCATCCCTCCGCGTTAGCAATATTGATGGTTCGTCGTCGCGCCTAGCAAAAAAACTTCGAACGTTCATACAACCATTCAGAGATGAAATCAACTACGTATATAATATCAAAAATGTTGAAAAATCGTGAAAAATTATCTCGTTCAATAATGGACGTTGATTCTTTTCCTACCCGTAAGACTCGGCGATGGTCCGTCGTCACGCCTCGCGAGAAAACGACATACACGTTCCTGCAACTATTCTGCGATTAAATTAACCATGATAATAGTATCTGAAATGTTCAAGAATTGTGGAAAATGAAATCGTCCGATCAAAGATGCCGATTCCATCCTTCTGAGTTGGCACTATCGTTGGTCCGTGGTCGCTCCTGGCGAGAAAACGACGTTGAGTTTCGTGCAATTATTTGGGTATGAAATCAACGATGAGAATGTTATCAATGATCATAAGTAATTAGGTGATTAGATATTGTTTGATCAATAACTTTGATTCATTCTGTCGGAGTTGCACTGACGATATTCCGACATCGCGTCTAGCGAGAAAACACCATGAACGTTCGTACAACCATGCAAGGATGAAATGAACCATTAGAATGGCAGAGAAAATTAATAAAAATTGTAATAATAGATCTCGTTCAATCGTGTACGTTGATTTTATTCCACAGAGTTAGCACTATCGATAATCCGTGATCGAGCTTAGTGACAAAACCACAAAACTGGGTGGACTTTCGTACAACCATTCGGAGATAAAATCAACCACGTAAATAAAATCAAAATTTTCAAACATGATCACGGCCAATTGTGGATTTTCATCTTATCCATTGGAGTTAGCACAGTGGATCCGTAGTTGGATCTAGCGAGAAACCGACATGCACGTTCCTACAACTATTCGAAGATGAAATCAACCACGATATTGGTATAAGAAATATATGAAAATTCTGAACAATGTCATTTAATCCTGGACGTTGATTTCATCACTCCAAGTAAGCACGATTGACGGTCCGTCATCACGCCTAGCGATAAAACCGTCAACCTTTGTACAACTATTCAGAGATGAGATCAACCACGTGAATAATATAGAAAATTTTCAAAAATTGTGAAAAATGATCTAGTTTAATAACGGATGTTGAATTATAGTTTTGAGGCTTTCGCGGCCAGAATCATCACAAAATTGTAGGGATGTGCATGAGCGTTGTATGCTCGAGCGCTCGCACGCTCATGCACATCCCTACAATTTTGTGATGACTCTGGCCGCGAAAGCCTCAAAACTATAATTCAACATCCGTTATTAAACTAGATCATTTTTCACAATTTTTGAAAATTTTCTATATTATTCACGTGGTTGATCTCATCTCTGAATAGTTGTACAAAGGTTGACGGTTTTATCGCTAGGCGTGATGACGGACCGTCAATCGTGCTTACTTAGAGGGATGAAATCAACGTCCAGGATTAAATGACATTGTTCAGAATTTTCATATATTTCTTATACCAATATCGTGGTTGATTTCATCTTCGAATAGTTGTAGGAACGTGCATGTCGGTTTCTCGCTAGATCCAACTACGGATCCACTGTGCTAACTCCAATGGATAAGATGAAAATCCACAATTGGCCGTGATCATTTTTGGAAATTTTGATTTTATTTACGTGGTTGATTTCATCTCCGAATGGTTGTACGAAAGTCCACCCAGTTTTGTGGTTTTGTCACTAAGCTCGATCACGGATTATCGATAGTGCTAACTCTGTGGAATAAAATCAACGTACACGATTGAACGAGATCTATTATTACAATTTTTATTAATTTTCTCTACCATTCTCATGGTTCATTTCATCCCCGCATGGTTGTACGAACGTTCATGGTGTTTTCTCGCTAGACGCGATGTCGGAATATCGTCAGTGCAACTCCGACAGAATGAATCAAAGTTATTGATTAAACAATATCTAATCACCTAATTTCTTATGATCATTGATAACATTCTTATCGTTGATTTCATACCCAAATAATTGCACGAAAGTCAACGTCGTTTTCTCGCCAGGAGCGACCACGGACCAACGATAGTGCCAACTCAGCAGGATGGAATCGGCATCTTTGATCGGACGATTTCATTTTCCACAATTCTTGAACATTTCAGATACTATTATCATGGTTAATTTAATCGCAGAATAGTTGCAGGAACGTGTATGTCGTTTTCTCGCGAGGCGTGACGACGGACCATCGCCGAGTCTTACGGGTAGGAAAAGAATCAACGTCCATTATTGAACGAGATAATTTTTCACGATTTTTCAACATTTTTGATATTATATACGTGGTTGATTTCATCTCTAAATGGTTGTATGAACGTTCGAAGTTTTTTTGCTAGGCGCGACGACGAACCATCAATATTGCTAACGCGGAGGGATGAAATAAACGTCTATGATTGAACGACATCATTTTCCACAACGTATAACATTTTTTTGTGGAAATTTTATGTCGATTTCATCCACGAATGGCCGCACGAAATTCGACGTAACCTTCTCGCTAGGCGCAACGACGGATTGTCCATTGTGCTAACAGTATGTATAATCAACATCCGTTATTGAACTAGATTATTTTTGACAAATTTTGAACTTTTTTCATATTAGCCGCATGGTTGATTTCATCTCCGAATGGTTGTACAAACGTTTATGGTTTCCTCGCTAGGCGCGATGACGGACCATCGATAGTGCTAACTCGGAGGGATGAAACCAACACCCGTCATTTGACGATATCATTTTCCACAATGTTCTAAGAATTTCAATAAGATTATCGTATTCGATATCATCCTCGAATATTTGTACGAACGTCTATGTCGTTTTCACATTAGGCTCGACGACAAACCATCGTTTGTGTTAGTTCCTAGGAACAAAATCAATGTGGGTGTTTGAATAAGACCATATTCCAATTTTTCGAGAAATTTTGATACCATTTATGTGAATGATTTCATCACCGACTAATTCTACCAACTTACATTTCATTTTTTTCTCTAAGCTCGAAAGCGGGCCGTCAATGCTAACTTAGTTGAGTTTAAAAACCAGGATTCAAAACCGCTCGGATTTAAAACCTCGAAAATAGAATTAATTCTTATGAGTTTCATTGCAATTTTTTTCTCCGCGAGAAGTAAAGGACTCTACGCCGGAAGTAGAATTTTTTTCTGATGAAGGTTGACCTGAGGATATTATCATCCCGGGATTCGAAACCGCGGAAATAGAATCCTTTTTCATCAGTTTCATTGAAAAATTCGTTTTCCGCCGCAAATAGAAGATTCTACGCCGGAAGTAGATTTTTGTTCTGATGAAGGTTGACCCGAGGATATTATAATCTCAGGATTCAAAACTGCTCCGACTTGAAACCTCGAAGATAGAATTAATTCTTATGAGTGGCATTGAAATTTTTTTTTCTCCGCGTGAAATAAAAGATTCTACGCCGGAAGTAGATTTTTTTTCTGATAAAGGTTGACCTGAGGATATTATAATCCCGGGATTCGAAACCGCGGAGATCGAGTCCTTTTTCATCAATCTCATTGAAACATTTGTTCTCTGCGGCAAATAAAAGATTCTACGCCAAAAGTATATTTTTTTCTAATAAAGATTCACCTGAGGATACTTTAATCCCAGAATTCAAAACCGCTTGGAATTAAAACCGCGGAGACAGAATGTTTTTCGATCAATTTCATTTAAAAATTATTTCTCCCAGGGAAATTAAATAATTTACGCCGGAAGTAGAATTTTGTTCTGATAGATGTTGACCTGAGGATATTATAATTCCAGGACTCAAAACCGCTCGGACTTTCAACCGCAGAGATAAAACCATTTTTTATGAGTCTCATTAAAAAATTCTTTCTCTGCTGCAACTAAAAGATTCTACGCCACAAGTGGAATTTTTTCTGATAGCGGTTGACCTGTGGATATTATAATACCAGGATTCAAAACCGCTCAGAATCTAAACCACGGAGATATAATCCTTTTTCATCAGTTTCATTGAGAAATTTGTTCTCCGCGGCAAATAGAAGATTCTACGCCGGAAGTAGATTTTTTTCTTATTAAAGATTCACCTGAGGATATTATTATAATCCCAGGATTCGAAATCGCTTAGAATTAAAACCGCGGGGATAGAATCCTTCATTATGAGTCTCATTGAAAAATTTGGTTGCTGCGGGAAATCAAATATTTTACGCTGGAACTAGAAACTTTCTTCTAATAAAGGTTGAACCGCGTAGAAAAAAAGAATTTTTGAAAGAATTTTGTGAAGAATTTTTGAAAGAATCTCTAAAATAATCTCGGATAGGATCCGGAGCAATATTCCTTTGAAGATTCTTTCGAAAAATCTAAGAATCTTTTTAAGATTCTTCCAAAGATTCTTTCAAAGATTCTTTTAAAAATTCTTCAAAAGATTCTTTCAAAGATTCTTTTGTCGCATCGAATGAGAATCTTCCGAAGAATCTTTAAAGGAATCTTTCAAAAATTATTTGAACGAAGCTTTATGAGATTTCTTGAAACAATGAGTTTTTTTGGAAACCTAACGAACAACTATGAACTGACCAATTCGAGTCAATTTTCGAAAAAAAAATAATTTGAGAAAATCCAAAAACTTCATTGAGGAAAAAGATAAAAAATAGAAATCACCATCAGGGCCAAATCCTTTTAAAAACGACGTTGAATCTTGGAAAAATTCATTCAAAGAATCATGGAAAGATTAATTGAAAAAATCTTTGAAAGACTGATTAAAGAATCTGATGTAAGAAATCTGATGTGAAGAACAAGCTGATCAGTCGGGAAAATTATTTCCAACATGCTCCTGACGTTATACAAGATTCTTTACATTAGTCTTTCCAAGATTTTTGCAATTAATCTTACCAAGATTCTTCGAAAGAATGTTTCCAAAATTCTAAATTAATCTTTCTAAGATTCTTACAATTAATCTTTCCAAGATTCTTTGAATTAATTTTTCAAAGATTTAACGCTGTGTTAAAACGGAATTTGGCCATGATGGTTATCTTTATTTTTGATTTTCTATCTTTTTCCTGAACAAAATTGTTATCTTTTATCGATAACCATTATTTTCGCATTTGCATTTTCGCCGAATTTGAGGGAGGACGTGGAAAAAACTTTCAAAAATCAAAATCTGGCGTGGTTTTCTTCATACTGACTATGCTAAAGCGTCACTTTTATCTTTTTATCATTTTTTTGAAGACCATTCTTTTGACATTTGCATTTCCGCTATTCTTAGGGGGGTTTGCACGGAAGAAATTTTAAAAAATCAATAATTGCTGTGTTTTTGAATTACTAACTTTGTTGAAGCGTGGGATTTTTTTTATTTTACAGTAGTTTTGATAAACATCATTTTTGCACATTTATTTTTGCAATTCTTAAGGGGTTATGCAGCAAAGAAATTTCAAAAAATCAATAACTGCCGTGTTTATTGAAGAACTGACTTTTCTGAAATGAGATTTTTTTTATTTTGCGAGATTTTTTGACTATTATTTTTGCACATTTCATTTCACAATCCTTAAGTGGTTATGCAGGTTATGCAGTACATTGTGTATTGAGGGCGGAAAGCAGGCGAGTTTCAGCTGGGCCTCGGCAACCCTACGCGCCCTTCGGCCTCAGCTGAAACTCGCACTCGCATCAATCGCCTTCCGCTCATCGTGCACACGATACTTTTTATCCTTAACCTGCATCGAAAGTATACCTTTGAGTGCACTAAGAATGCCTCCAACTAGTGAATGCTGGACATGGCTTGCACACGAAAATGTATATAACAAAACCAAAACGTTTCCGAGCTTCACAACAGCCGAATAATTATTACACGATATTTAATAAAAAACAAATTGCACGAAATAGCTGTAAAGCACGTTGGTGCGACGCACGTTCGTGAGACGCACGCACTAGGGGGGGCGGGGCGGAAGGGCGAAGCCCCTTCTGGGGGTGCAAGGGGCGAAGCCCTCCCTGGGGGCAACAAAGATTAAGTTCCATAGAAGCGTACAGCCTGCAGCCCGTTTGAAGCAAAGAAAGTTGGGGTACGAATACCCGTGCTTTCTCTCTCGCTCCTGTTTGAGAGGATATAGCGCTCTCTCTCGCACCAGATCGATAAAGGACGCTAAGTGGGGACTCGTGTGATGTCTGCATCGTGTGCCTACGATCAAGACCAGCTCGTTACGGATTTTTTTTAAATAACAGCTTCAGGACTTTTTTTAGGCGTTCACAAATTTGTTTTTCATGAATAATAATTTCTAGTATTACAACTATAGTTCACTCCCTTCATTTGAGCCATTATTTATATGCGCGAATGTGGGCGGTGAAGAAATAGGAGAAGAAGACGAACATAGAGGTAGTATACATAGAGGGGGTGAGCCATAGGGCTGCCTGTAAGTCGAAGCGTGGCCCGCAAACAGAGACAGCAAGCGTTACCTGGTAAAGCTGTCTTTGTCTTGCCGCATGCGCAATGGCAACATACTGACGTCAGTATAGTACCGGAGAACAATCGTTTACTGTGCATGCGTGATTAGACAAGGAAGCCCTTACCCTGAAAATATCTCTGTTTCTTTTCGCGGAGCCAGGCGTTTCTGGCTGAGTTTAATGACGGATGTTGAATTATAGTTTTGAGGCTTTCGCGGCCAGAGTCATCACAAAATTGTAGGGATGTGCATGAGCGTTGTATGCTCGAGCGCTCGCACGCTCAGCTTAGAAAGATGCCGCTTGAGTAAGCTCGAGCGTAACATGAGCGTTCATTTGACTCGAGCGCCCACCTCGCTCGAGCGCTCGGTCCGCTCGAGCGCCCAGTCCGTTCGAGCGCTCGGTCCACTCGAGCGCCCAGTCCGCTCGAGCGCTCGAACCGCTTGAGCGCTCGATCCGCTCGAGCGCTCGGTCCACCCAAGCGCTCGGTCGGCTCGAACATTTATTCAACGTGGGCACTCAGGGATGAGAGTGATTTTTTTCATGAAATTAACAATAATACTATAAATAGTTTATTCATTTATTTATTTATTCAATTATTGGATTAATTAATCGAATCAAGAAATGATAATTAAAACCATGAATAGCTTGAATTATGTTTTTCTAACTAATTAATAATAAATTAAATTATTAATGAAATTAAATTAAATTAAAGGGGTCGAGTGATCGTCAAAACGGCGATTTTTAATTATAATTCATAATTTTTGTAGAATGCCTACAAATATGATGTATCGTCGACCATTTGAGGTACCAAATGAACAGTTTTTTGGGACCCGGATTCCTGAAAAACTTAGTTTTTAGTTTTTAAACTCTGCGCGTGATTCAGAATAAACCGCTCAACGGATTTAACTGTACAACGTCTTATTTTCTTCATGACACTCCTCGCCATAGGATGAAAACGGCACATTTTTTGTTAGTCCTTTATTTCAGAGTTGCAGTCCTGTTTTACATTTTTTAGCCTATTTTGAACTTTCCAGGTATTATCCTGCTCGCATCTTTGACTTTGATAAAAATATGCCGCGCTCATCCCGTGGGAAAAAGCGTTATGAAGATAACGAGACGTTGTAGATCAAAATCCGTCCAGCGGTTCTTCCTGAATCATGCCCAGAGCGTTAACGCTCAAAACTAGGTTTTTCGGGAAACCGGTGCACCTCTAGAGTTCTAACTCGTCCTAAAAAACTGTTCATTTGGTACCTCAAATGGTGGACGATACATAATATTTATAGCCATTCTACAAAAATTATAAATGATCATTAAAAATCGCCGTTTTGAGGCTGACTCGACCGCCTTAAATAAAATTCATAAATGGAATAAAATAAAATTCATGAATTAATTAAATAAATTCTTTGAATATATTTAATTAATTACGATGAAGAATTCATTAATGTCAGCCCCATAGCCGATCATTTATGATTTTGGTGGAGAAATGCAATTTATTGGTTATCCTCGCATATTTATATGCAAGGACAGTAAAAAATGCATTTCATAGTTTAGCAAAACAATTTTTTGCATATAAACAGAATTCTTTAGTTATACAGATTATATTGCGTCGACCGAGTGTTAGAACTGCTCGAGCGCTCGAACTGCCCGAGCGCTCGAACCGCTCGAACCGCTCGGTCCACTCGAGCCCTCGAACCGCTCGAACCGCTCGAACCGCTCGAGCGCTCGCACTGCTCGAATCGAATGAGCGCTCATTCCTCAGTTCGAGCTTGCTCGAGCGGAGACTATTGCGCTCGAGCTTGCTCGAGCGCGCTTGTGCACATCCCTACAAAATTGGCTGGCTTCCAGATGGATGCCGCGTTCGGTTACAGCAATATGCCGACGTTTCGCAAACGTTGCAGTCTGCATCATCGGGCGAGGGGGCTCTGATACCGAGCTCGCATCAGTTCAGGAAGGGTTTCTATACCCGATGCTCAGTCAGGTGGAACATCGGTCAGCCAATCAGAGCTCTTGATCCGGTCAGCCAATCAGAGCTCTTTATTGATCAGCTGGTCAATTAAAAAACCGGGAGGACGCTGTGCCAGATCGGGTTGACCTGATAACCTCTGTCTCTGTTGAGATTATCTGGGTGTTTCAAGATTTCGATTCCCTCGCGATGTTTCCGAGGAAAATGCTTGTTAGTCTTGGCTAGGATTTCCACTTTGTAATTAGCAATATCGATTGTCCGTCGTCGCGTCTAACGAGAAACGACATGCACGTACGCTCCTTCAACCATTTGGAGATAAAATAAACCATGTGAATGATATCGAAAATTCTCAAAAATAGTTCATAATGATCTCATCCGATCGTGGAAGTTGATATCATCCGTTGGAGTTATCACAATGGAGGATTCGTCGTTGCGCCTAGCGAGAAAATGACGTCAACTTTCGTGCATTCATTCAGGAATAAAATTAACCGCGAAAATGATATAAAACAATTCTGAGCGTAGTGGAAAATGATTCCGTCAAATCAGGTACGTTGATTTCATCTTTCCGAGTTGGCAATATTGATAGTACGTCATGCCGCCTAGCAAAAAAAACTATAAACGTTCGTACAACCATTCGTAGATGAGATCAACCACGTCAACAATATCAACAATACTCAAAAATCTTTAAAAATCGTCTTGTTCATCAACGGATGTTGATTTTATCCGTTGGAGTTATCATTATTGATGATTCGTCCTCGCGCCTACCGAGAAAACCAAATAGATTTTCGTGCAACCAATTGGGGTCCGGAATCGACCTTGAAAATGACGAAAAAATTCAAGAAGTGTTGAAAAATGATTTCGTCCAATCACAGATGTTGATTTCATCACTCCGCGTTAGCACTATCGATGGTCTGTCGTTGCGGCTAGCGTTTAAACCGCAAACGTTCGTACAACCATTCGGAGATGAAGTCAACCTCGTGAATGGTATCATAATTTCTCATAAATTGTTTAAAACAATCTCGGGGAGAAACCATCGTTGCACCTAGCGTGAAGGTGACGTCGACTTTCGTACGACCATTCGGCAATGAAATCAACCGGAAAAATGATATAATTTTTTTGTTAAGTTGTTGGAAATAATGTTGTCGAATCATGGACGTAGATTTCATCCCTCTGTGTTAGCAATATTGATGGTACGTCGTCCCACTTAGAGAGAAATCCATAAACGTTCGTATAATCATTTGGAGATGAAATCAACCACGTAAACAATATCAAAAAGTTATAAAAACTCTGGAAACTGATCTCGTTTATCAACGGGTGTTGATTTTATCCGTTGGAGTTAGCATTATTGATGACTCGTCATCGCGCCTAGCGAGAAAACCACGTGGATTTTCGTGCAACCAATCAAGGGGTTAAATCAACTACGAAAATGACTTCAAAAATTTAAAGACGATGTGAAAAATGATTTCGTCTAATCACGGACGTTGATTTCATTACTCCGAGTTTGCAATATTGATAATACGTCGTAAATTACTAGCGAGAAAATTATAGACATTCGTACAACCATTCGGAGATGAAATCAACCACGGAAACAATAACAAAAAAATTCAAATATTGTGAAAAACGATATTGTTCATCAACGGATGTTGATTTCATCCTCGGGAGTTAGCATTATCGATGATCCGTCGTCGCCCCTAGCGAGAAAACCACGTGCATTTTCATGCCACCAATTTGGGGGTGAAATCAACCACGAAAATGACATAAAAATTGTAAATACGTACTGAAAAATGATTTCGTTCAATCACGGACGTTGATTTGATCACTCCAAGTTAGCACTATCGATGGTCCGTCGTTGCGCCTAGCGTTATAACCATAAACGTTTGTTCAACCATGCGGGGATGAAATCAACTACGTGAATAGTATTAAACTTCTCATTAATTGTTAAAAATTGTCTCGTTCAATCACGGATGTTGATTGTATCAGTTGGAGTCAGCACAATGAAGAAACCATTATTGCGCTTAGCGTGAAGATGACGTCGACTTTCGTGCGACCATTCGGGTATGAAATGAACCTCGAATTTGATATGATTTTTTTTTTAACGTTGTGGAAAATGATGTCGAATCACGGACGTTGATTTCATCTTCCCGTGTTAGCATCATTGATGGTTTGTCGTCGCACCTAGTGAGAAAACCATAATTCTTCGTACAACCATTCAGAGATGAAATCAACCACGTAAAAAATTGTCCACATTTTCGAAAATTGTGAAAATCGATCTCGTTTACTGACAGATGTTGATTTTATCCGGTGGAGTTAGCATTATCGATAATCTATCGCCGCGCCTAGCGAGGAAACGACATGGATTTTCGTGCAACAAATCGGAGCTGAAAGCAACTACGAAAATGGTATAAAAAATATTTAAAAATCATAAAAAATGATCTTATCTAATCACGGACCTTCAAGTAAGACCTGTCAGTGGTCCGTCGTCGCGCATAACGAAAAAACGACATGCACGTTCCTTCAACCATTCGGAGATCAATTCAACCATGTGAATGGTATTAAAAATTCTCATTATCCGTTAAAAATTATCCCGTTTACTCTTGGAAGTTGATTTCATCCGATGGAGTTAGCACAATGGAGGACCCGTCGTCGCGCTTAGCGAGAAAACAACGTCGACTCTCATGCAACCATTCAAGGGTGAAATTAATAACTAAAATGGTTCAAAAAAATGTTAAACGTCGTGATAAATAATTTCGTTCAATTACGGACGTTGATTTCATCCTTCTGAGTTAGCAATAACAATGGTTCTTCAGGGTGCCTTGCGAGAGAACGAGATTGACGTTCGTGCAACCATTCGGGGACGAAATCGACTAATATAAAAGTATACAAATTATTTAAAAAATGTTAAAAATTATCTTGTTCAATCGCGGACGTTGATTTTTTCCTTTGGAGTTAGTATTATCGATGATCCGTCGTCGTACGTTGCGTCAAATTAATATTGACGTTTGTACAACTGCACGACCGTTCGAGAATCAAATCAATTACGAGTTAGATATCAAAATTTTTCAAAATTTCTTAAAAATGATTCCGTTCAATTGTGAACATGGATTTCATCCATTCGATCTAACATTATCGATGTTCCGTCACGGCGTCAAGCGAAAAAACGTTATGGTTGTTCGTTGTTGATTTCGTGGTTGAAATCAATCACGAGATCGGTGTTGAACATTTTCAAAAATTGTAATGAACACTTTTATTTTATCATGGAAATGTATTTAATCTCTCGGAATCTGCACTTTTGGCGGTCTATTGTAGGACCTGACGAGGAAGCATAATTCAAACTTTGACGTCTTATTTTATTTTTATATTTCGATCTGGAATTTCAAAATTAAAAAGGCCATCAGCGACCGCAAAAATACTTTCGAGAATAAACTTCCTTTTTTGTAAAGAGATTCTTGACATTTTTAGTCCGCTTTTTTGAATTTCTTAATTTTCCATACAAATCTGTAATCAACGACCCCAAAAACCTTACAACACCAACTTTCGATATATTGGATCCGCCTATTGGATCCGCCATTTTGAAGTTCTAAATTTCCCCTGCATATTCGTAATGAGCTATTGCAATTACCGTGGAATAATAACGTTCACTGTCATCAAGTTTTTTCTTCAAATTTTCGTTTAACCATCTCAAATTTTAGAATTTGCGGTGCAAAGTCGTAATCAGCGACCCCAAAAACTGTCCAAAACTATCTTCTGCTCCGATAAAGCGTTTTTTTGCATTTTCACTCCGCCATATTGTATTTAAAAATTTTCAGTGCAAATTCGTAAGCAGCGACGGTAAGCCCCTTCCCTGTCCCTGAGTGCCAAATTCGCTGAAATCACGCATTTTGTCATTTCTGGTCCGTTATCTTGAATTTCTGAATTTTCAATACAAATCCGTAATCAGCGACCCCAAAAATGTTTGAATACAATTTTTAAATTTCTGAATTCTTAGTACAAATTCGTGATCAGTGACTAGAAAAACCCTTGGATACCAACTTTTGCTTCGATGAAGCTATTTTTAGCATTTTCGGTCCGTCATATTGTATCTGCCATTTTGAATTTCTGAGTTCGTAATTGGCGACTTGGCGTTCAAATTCGTAATTGGCGACCCCGAAAAACTTTGAATACCGACCCGGATAGGCATTTTGCGTCATATTGTCGGCAACAGCACGTCACTCGAGAGCAAGCCGTGGCGTCAGTAAACAGCTTTCTACGTCCGCATTAAGCTCCATTCTAACGACGTGAGATTACGTAATAATGTTGCAATAATGCTGCAAATCTGCAGCTGCACATTTGTAGTATATTTGCAACATAGCGTGCTGCTCATTTGAAGCGTATTTGCAGCATGGCATGCTGTACATTTGCAGCATATTCACATAGTTCACTGTGATTCTGCGGTTCCGTGATTTTGTGATTCACGTTTTGCTGCGTATTAGCAGCGTTTACGTAACGCGTCGTGGCGCAAATGTGCTGTGTCATATTGCATCATACTAAATTTTTTAAAATATTAATCGGACTTTACGTAAATGCCCTTGGCGTAGCTTTATCGCATGTGAGAACAATAGCGAAGGGTATGCAACAAGTTGTGACGGCCAGCTGAACTACATTATAAACAGCACGGCGTGCTGCAATTAAGACGCAAATGCGCAGCCACGACGTGCTGCAATTAAGACGCAAATACGCAGCACAGCGTGCTGTTACTTTGCTGCATTCTAACGTTAGATCTTAACATCGTTATAACGCAAATCTGACGACGCGTGGCGTCAATATGCTGCTTAATTCGTACGTAGAAAGCTATTTAATTGTGACATGCCATGCAGTCAGAATTGCGTTACTGTGCCGTCATACGATTATCTACAAAACGTTTGTCTATCCGGGGACTTACACTTATTGTGAGATCAAGCGTTTTTTTTTTGCATTTTCGGACAACCATACTTGATCCGCCATCTTGAAACTTTAAAATTTTCATTACGAATTCGTAATCCGCGACTCCGAAAACCCTCCAATACCGACGTTCGCTCTTATTAAGTAATTTTTTTACATTTTTGGTCCGCCATGTCGAATTTCTGAATTTTAAGTACAAATTCTTAATCAGCGACCCCAAATATCTTCCAATACCGACATTCGCTCTTATTGAGTAATTTTTTTACGTTATTAGTCCAACATCTTGAATTTCTAAATTTTCATTGAAAATTCGTAACCAGCGACCCCACAAACCCTTGGATACAAACTTTTGCCTTGGTGGAGCTATTTTTTGCATTTGCGGTCTGCCATGTTGGATCCGCCATCTTGTATTTCGAAAATTGCATTGCGAATTCGTAATCAGCGACCCCAAAAACCCATGAATATCAACTTTCACTTAGATCGAGCGATTTTTTGCATTTCCGTTCCGCTATATTGAATCCGCAATCTTGTATTTCCAAATATGCATTATAAATTCGTATTCAGCGACCCAAAAAACTCCTGAAGACAAAGTTTCATTTACATCGAACGATTTTTGGCATTTCCAGTCCGCCATATTGGATCTGCCACTTCGAATTTCAAAATTTGCATTGCAAATTCGTGATCAGCGACCCCAAAAACCCTCGAACACCAACTTTGGCTCTCATAAAGTGATTTTTTCGCATTTTCGGTCCACCATCTTGAATTTCGAAATTTGCATTACGAATTAAATCGTAATTAGGGCACCCCAAAACCCTTTAACGCCATCTGTCGCTTCGATCAAGCGATTTTTTGCATACTTGATGCTAATAAAATTACGTAGGAAATTGTGAAACGTGTTTTTTTTCACATTAACAATTTCGACTTCTTTTTTCCCTAGAAAGCAGTGCCACCGTCGCTTTCTAGAAAAAAAAACCGCTAAGGCGACCAATAAAGCGACCGGTTACTTTGTGCCAAAAATTGACCACTGAAGCGACCCACAGTAGGAGAAAAGCCCAAAAACCTGGCCAAAACCCCAAAAAATAAATTTTCGAAATAGGGTCAGTTGAGTAGTCATTCAGGTAGAGGACTAGTAACTGCATTCTATTGTGGAAGGGAAAGCCCTTTAAGTGTATACCTGCGCCGCAGCGTCAGTTGGTAGTTAGTGTTCGTGAAGAGTGTACGTGTCACGCGCTGAACAGACGAAAATAACGCTGACTTCAAAAACCCATAACTTTAAAGTGACGGGTTTAATTTCAATTCTGCAACATGGATACGACTTCTGGAGGTATGTAGAACATATTTTTACATCGGTTGAATCTAAACTTCAAGTATAAATGATTGAAATGTAGTATAGCCTTCGGCATAAATAAAATTGAATAATTTTGAAAACTTATATTTTCAATGGTCCGAAAAGTTATATATTTTGTCACATTTTGCAAAGCTCCTAGTCTCGGCCTTTAGTTTAATGTATAAGATTTCGAAATTTACAAGAGTTACCTGCGGAAAACGTGCGTCTTGTCCGTTATGATTTTTTTCGCATCGTGCGGTAGCCGAGCGTGCACGCGGCACTATTGAGCAGCCTCTGCGCCTCTACCTGAGAATGGGTGAAGTAGCATCATAACGGACAAGACGGCTGTTATACGCTTGAAATAAATTATTTTCATATATATGTATGTGTATATATATATAAATTTTCTGTGATTTAATTATGATATATACGATATATATATATTAAAATCAACCACATAAAAATTTCTTAAATATGAATGAAATGTTATAACATTCAAATAAAATATTTGAATATATATATATTATATAGTAAGCAAAGCTTTCTTTTAACCAAATCCATGTCAATATTTTCTGTCTAATTTTTTTAAAATTATTTCAATTATTGCGGTTATTTATTTGGTAAAATAATGTACATTGTTCAAGTTATTGTATTAATTGAGGTTCTTTTCCTTTAACACCAATTTTCTACAATTTTATGTCTTTATTACAGGATCCGGTGCTGACAAGGAAAGAAGTATTTCTGATAATCAGCGAGCATTTATCCGATAAATTCGCTTCCTTGATCGAATTTCCTTGATGCTCAGGAAGCTCGAAACAAAGACATCAAACGATATCGAGAAGATTTTGCGCGAAAAAGTTCCAGGGTTAAAACTATGGAAGATGTTTTTCATCGGCTTTTATTTACTTCTGATCCGTACATTTCAAGTGTCAGAAGACTACCACAGAAGAAGCTGAAGAGTTTGTCGCCGGAAGCTGTAGCGATGTTGATCGCTCCTAAAGTGACTGCTGCAGCAGACGAATTTTGCGCCGAGATTGAAGCCGTGCCGGGAGTTGTAATAGATACAAACTCGGATAATGATTCTGACTCCGACTCTGACTCCGATTACGATTTTGATTGAGAATAAAATTTTCTATTTTTAAAACGTTCCGTATGTATTTTGGAAATAAAAATAATAATTGCGTAGAATACACTGTTCACGTTTATTTTATCATGATGATTTTTTTTTTTATATATTAATTTATCTATTTAGCAGGATACTCGGCCAATTTGTTTATAACAATTTGCTGTAAGCTCTTTGTTGCAAGTTATAAGCAATAGATATCGGATTGGTAATCAGCGACCTTGAAAACCCGTATATACCAATTTTTGTCAACATCTGGTAACTTTTTAACGTTCATGTCGGCCATATTGGATCGGCCATTTTTTTTACGATAATTTGGCTTGCGGATTCGTAATCAGCGACCTTGAAAACCCCTGTAAGCCAATTTTCATTCCCGTCAAAGGTCATTTGAGGTTTTGGCCAGGTTTTTGGGCTTTTCTCCTACTGTGCGACCGGAACAGTGACCAATTAAATGTTTTCGAGGTTCGGTCGTTTTACGGTTGCAAAACGGTAAAACGACCGATCATTTTTAGTGTTGCTCAGGTGTTTAAGTTTTTGCATTTTTTAAGCTGACCCTTATGATTTAAAAAATGCAAACAACTGAGCAACAACAGAAAAATTGATCGGTCGCTTTTTCCGCTGCAAAAACGACAAGCGACCGTTCGATGGAATGTACGAAACTATCAGTCGCTTTTCAGGTTTTCCAACCGTAAAACGACCGAACCTCGAATCAATGTAATTGGTCGCTTTTCGGGTCGCTTCAGCGGTCAATTTTTGTCACAAAACGACCGGTCGCTTTGTTGGTCGCTTTAGCGGTTGCACTGTTTACTAGAGTTGCCATTTTTTTCTCAATAATTTCGTCTTGACGAGACTTTGCAAGAATCGAATTGTCTTGCGGTATTGCTATCAAGAACTTAAACTTGATATCAAGGCGTGAAATCAACTCGATATTAAATTTCATAACAACTTGATATCAAATTCATTAGAAATTTCTTATTTTTGAGAAATTATTTAATTGAAAGAGAAATTTTTTAATTTCTTTTCGAATTGAAGAAATTTTTAATCAGAGATAATTTTATAACAAATAAAGAAACAAGAATTTTCATTGAAATGATATCGACTTGATATCAAGTTGATATCAACTTCTTAATTATAGAGAATTTTTAGAGAAAGAAAGAGAGAAGCATTGTTATTAAATTGATATGAAATTGGATATCAAGTTGATGTTAAATTTGATGAAAATTCTTCTTTCATTATTCTTATTTATTTTTTATTCTTCAAAGATTCCCTCAAATAAAAAATTTCTATTATAATCAAACGATTTCTCAAAAAGAAGAAATTTTTGATAACACTTTTTTGATCATTTAGGAAGTTATATCAAAACTTGATATCAAACTTGACATCAACTTGATATTAAGGCGTCAAATAAACTCGATATTAAATTTCATATCAACTCGATATCCAATTTCATTAAAAATATCTTCTTTTCGAGAAATTATATTTAATAAGAGGAGACAATTTTAATTTCTCTTTTAATTAAAGAAATTTTGAATTCGAGAGAATTTCTAAAGAAAGAAAGAAGAACTTATTTTTATTATTGAATTAATGAATTCTTATCAAATTGATATCGTGATATCCAATTTAATATTAATTTAATAAAAATCCTTCTATTCTTTCTTTCTTTCTCTTTTTCTGTGAAAATTCTCCCTAATTAGAAAAATTAGTTGATTAGAGAGAATTTTTAAAGAAAGAAAGAAAGAAGATTTTGTATGCAATTAATATCAAATTGATATCAAATTTGATATGAAGCTGTTTTCAAATGAAAAAAATAGGCAATCTCGTAGCACCGAGCTGACTTGAATGCCACTTGGAAATATCACTGGCTGAAAAAATAAAAAACTTTGAGACTCAGCTTAAAAATGAGAGATTTTTTTTTCGATGAATTGCGAAGAATCACTTGAATCGGGTGCTTCGAGGCATGTTTTGGAATGTCCGTGCGAAGGAAAATTTCATCAGGATGCAGCGTTGGAATCAATGCTCAACTTTTTGTCTCCAATTTCCTCGCAAAACCATGAAACTTGCACAATTTTCATGTCCTCAGGTAGAAAATCAAATCTTCGATGACTTTGAATAGATCGTCGTTCGCGATGGTTTATATCAAAACAGACTGTCAGATCTACTTAGAAAGAAATAGACAATCTCGTTGCACAGAGCTGACTCGAATGCCACTTGGCTATACCGCTGGCTGAAAAGATGAAAATAATTCAGATGCAGCTTAAAGATGAAAATTTCTTTGTTCGATGAATTTCAAAGAATCCGCTGAATCAGTTGCTTCGAGGCATGTTTTGGAATGTCCTTGTGAAGAAAAATTCCATCAGGATGCAGCGTTGAAGTCAATACTAAACGTTTTGTCTTCAATTCTCTCGCAAAACCATGAATTTTGCACCATTTTCATGTTCGCAGGTGGAAATAGAATTTTCGAGGACCTTGAATAGAACATCGTTTGCAATGGGTTATATCAAAAAAGACTTTCAGATCTACTTTAAAAAAATAGGCAATCTCGTAGCACCGAGCTGACCCGATTGCCACTTGAATATACCGCTGGCCGAAAAGATGAAAAAAATACAGAAGCAGCTTAAAAATAAACATTTCTTTTTTCGATAAATTTTAAAGAATCAGCTGAATCTGGTGCTTCAAGGCATGTTGAGGAGTGTCCTTGCAAAGGAAAATTTCATCAGGTTGCAGCGTTGAAGTCAACGATCAATGTTTTGTGTCCAATTTCCTCGCAACATTTTTTTGATTTAGGAATTTATATCAAAACTTGATATCAAGATATCAACTTGATACCAAGTTTGATATCATTTTGATATCGGAGCGTGGAATCAACTCGATATGAAATTTCATATCAACTTGATATCAAATTTCATTAGAAATTTCTCCTTTTTGAGAAATTATTCAGATAGAAGAGGAATTTTTTGATTCCTCTTCAAATTAAAGAAATTTTTAATCGGAGAGAATTTTAAAACAAATAAAGAAACAAGAATTTTTATTAAATTGCTATCAAAACTTGATGCCAACTTTTTCATAATAGAGAATTTTCAGAGAAAGAAAGAAGCATTTTTATTAAATTGATATGAAATTGGATATTAAGTTGATGTAAAATTTGATAAAAATTCTTCTCTTATTATTCTGATTTATTTCTTATTCTTCAAAGATTCCCTCAAATAAAAGATTTCTCTTATAATTAACCAATTTCTTGTAGATAAGAAATTTTAGATAACACTTTTTTAATCATTTAGGAAGTTATATCAAAACTTGATATCAACTTGATCTCAAGGTATGGAATCGACTCGATATTCAATTTCATATGAACTTGATATCAAATTTCATTAAAAATTTCTTATTTTTGAGAAATTATATTTAATTAGAAGGGAAATTTTTTAATTTCTGCTTGAATTGAAGAAATTTTTAATTCGTGAGAATTTCCAAAGAAAGAAAGAAGAATAAAATTTATAAATTCTTATCAAATTGATATCTTGATATTCAATTTGATATTAATTTAATAAAAATCCTTTTTTTTCGCTCTTTTTGTAAAAAATCTTCCTAATTAAAAATTTATTTAATTAGAGAGAATTTTTAAAGAAAGAAAGATAGAAGAATTTGTATGAAATTGCAATCAAATTTGATATAGAGCTGATTTCAAATGAAAAAAATAGGCAATCTCGTAGCACTGAGCTGACTCGAATGCCACTTGGATATATCGCTGGCTGAAAAGATGAAAAAGTTTGCATCGCAGCTTGAAGACGAAAATTTCATTCTCTTCGATAAATTTCAAAGAACCAGCTAAATCAGGTGCTTCGAGGCATGTTTTGGAGTGTCCTTGTGAAGGAAATTTCAACAGGATACAGCGTTGAAGTCAACGCTCATTGTTTTGTGTCCAATTTTCTCGCAAAACCATGAAATTTGCACAACCCTAGCAGATTCGTCGACCCTTAATTTAGGGTCGTAAACAGTTTTGGTCATAAATGGTTGTCTTGTCGACCGTAATTTTTTTGTCGTATGAAGAATCATCGCAGTCCGCTCGTGGGTCATTACAACTAAAAATTATTAGTCGTATCGACCGATCCGGGGTCCGATCGCTGGTCGTTACGACCAGAAATGTGTAGTTGCATATTTTTTTCCGAGCTCCCTGCCGTGGTCGTCACGACCAGATATGTAGAGTCGATTTTTTTTCCCTCATCTCAGCGCCCATGGTCGTTACGGAGAGAATCCCGAGTCGATTTTTTTCGGTCGAAAGAAATGGGTCGTTACGACTGAGAATTATTAGGCGTAACGACCCATTTCGGGGGCCAGTTAGCTGGTCGTCACGACTGAGAATTATTAGTCGTAACGACCCATTCCGAGGGCCAGTTGGCTGGTTGTTATGACTGCGAATTATTAGTCGTAACGACCCATTCCGGGGGCAAGTTGGCTAGTCGTTACGACTGAGAATTATCAGTCGTAACGACCCATTCCGGGGCCCTTTGCTGGTCGTTACGACCCGAAATCCTTAGTCGAATATTTTTTTCCCAGCGCAAATTGATACAAAAATTTGTATAGTTTATTCCAAAATAGCGCGCATGCAATCGGAACTAATAAAATTGTACGCCCGAGATATCCACATTAGGGATATTCGCAAGGGTCAGCTCGACCGAAAGTGCCATGCAAGAGCTTCGCCTTGGGGAAACCGCCTTAATCATCACCGTAACCTCTGCGATAGGTACCCAGCAAACACACTTGGATGATTTACGAAACATTTACGTATAATTGAAATGTAATAACTACGTCATATAATGTTCATCACAAATTCGTAACTTTCTCATAACGCACGTAAACGAGATGTATATAATACGTCCTGACGATATGTTGTAAGGATGTCAATGAAAGATGTAGAAATTACGAAAAACTATAGACATCACGAATACGTAACATTGATACGTCAAGATCTCGTCACTCTTATACGAGATATTTACATGTACTGTAAACTTTTCAAACTGTTACGAGCCGATGCTGTAACAATTATAGAACATTGGTGATATTATAATCTCGTAGTATAGGCTACGTAGCAAATATGTATAATGTGTGACATAAATGTCACAAGTCATTTCTTGTAACAAATCCGCAACATATACGTATCATATATTACGAGAAATGTCTTCAATCATTTTAAGGTTATGTCGATTATGGAACGTAAACAGTATGTGAGTGTAAAGTACAAGGAGGTGATATCGAACAATCCAGCGTAATACAGAATAAACCAGAATAATACAGCATACATTGCAAGAGGTAAGTTTAATGTGATCCCTTTATTTAAAAGAAAAAAATAAGTTATATGGGTATTTGCCGTGATGGAAAAACACCCAGGAATTTCCCTTACTCGGTTTATAACCTTATTCGCGTTGCACGTTCGCTTAATTTCTCTTTGCCCTTTCTTTCTGTGTTGCAGGCCTGTTTTGAAATTGATAGCCTATTTTCAATTTTCCAGGCATTGTCCTGGTCACAATTTTGACTTTAATCAAAATTTGCCGCGCTCATCCCACAATAAAAAGTGTTACGAAGGAAATGAGACGTCGTAGAACAAAATCGATCTAGCAATTCTTTCTGAATCATGCGCAGAGAGTAAGAACCCAGTTTTGAGTTTTTACACTCTCTGTAAAAACCTAGCTTTGAGTTTTTACACTCTGCGGCTGATTCAGAAAGAATTGATAGACAGATTTTGTTCTACGACGTCTCATTTCCTTCGTGACTCATTTTCCCATGGGATGCGCACGGCACATTTTTTTTACTCTTTACTTCAGAGTTGCAGGCCTGCTTTGAAATTGTTAGCCTATTTTGAACTTTCCAGGCATTATCCTGGTCACAATTTTGACTTTAATCAAAATGTGCCACGCTCATCCCATAGGAAAAAGTGTTACGAAGGAAATGAGACGTCGTAGAACAAAATACATCTAGCAATTCTTTCGGAATCATGCGCAGACTGTAAGAACCCGGTTTTGAGTTTTTACACTCCGTGTAAAAACCTAGCTTTGAGTTTTTACACTCTGCGCATGATTCAGAAAGAATCGATAGACAGATTTGGTTCTACGACGTCTCATTTCCTTCGTAACTCATTTTCCCATGAGATGAGCATGACACATGTTTTCCGCTCTTTATTTCAGAGTTGCACGCCTGCTTTGAAATTGTTAGCCTATTTCGAACTTTCCAGGCATTGTCCTGGTCACAATTTTGACTTTTATCAAAATCCCACGCTCATCCCGTGGGAAAAAGTTTACAAAGGAAATGAGACGTCGCCAGCAGTTTATTAGCGTGGAGTATAAAAACTCAAAACTAGGCTTTTCAGGACACCGGTGCACCTTGAGGGTTCTAACTAGTCCCAAAAAATTGTTCATTTGGTACCTCAAATGGTTGACGATATATCATATTTGTAGGTATTCTACAAAAATTATAAATTATAATCAAAATGTACTTTTCAAATGTTAAAATAAAAATAAAACTCCAACCTAATATGTAGGTTGGAAATACATAAATTTCTTGTAATTTATTCGTAAAATATAAATATACGTAAATTACCTGTAACCACGAAATCACATTGACATCATTGTTAGGAGTATTATGCGTTACCAGGGTTACGTTTCGTTTCGTAGGAGTTACATCAATGAGCTGAGTTCGTGAAAACTATGATCTGAGTTTGTTACATCTATTTTCTGAGTTTGTTATGGCTATGTGATGAGTTTGTTACATCTATGAGCTGAGTATGTTACATCTTGAATATGAGTTTATTTCATTATTATTTCTCGTAGATGTTTCGTATCTGTGACTTATTTATAGGATGACATATTTGAGAACAAACTCTGCTTCATTCACGGAGTTTGTGACAAAAATGTTATGTCCAATGTAACACACGTTACGTAACATTTTCGTAACTATTTCGGAACTGTGGTTGCTGGGTAAGTACTTGACTTGGCACGCTGGCTGTCCGGTATATAACACCGTCATATGCCTATTTCGTTTGGGCACAGAGTTCCGAGCGCATGCGAAGCATAGTGGTGGACGCGTCAACTATAGTTGACACGTCCACCACATTGATTACGACCGAAAAATTCTGGTTAACAAATCTGCTAGGTAGCGCTAGTTGACGCGTCCACCACTATGCGTCGCATGCGCTCAAAACTCTGTGCCCAAACGAAATAGGCATATGACGGTGTTATATACCGGACAGCCTGCGTGCCAAGCCAAGTACTTACCTATCGCAGAGGTTACCGTGATGATTACGGCGGTTCCTCCAGGGCGAAGCTCTTCCATTGCACTTTCGGTCGAGCTGACCATTGCGAATATCCCTAAGTATTGTGGATATCTCGGGCGTACAATTTTATTAGTTCCGATTGCATGGGCGCTATTTCGGAATAATCTATACAAATTTTTGTATTAATTTGCGCTGGGAAAAAAATATTCGACTGAGGATTTTGGGTCGTAACGTCCAGCAAACGGGCCCCGAAATAGGTCGTTACGCCTAATAATTCTCAGTAGTAACGACCAGCCAACGGGCCCTCGGAATGGGTCGTTACGACTAATAATTCTCAGTCGTAACGACCAGCTGACTGGCCCCCGGAATGAGTCTTTATGACTAATAATTCTCAGTCATAACGACCAACTTCGTACGACCGAGAAAAAACGGTTGAAAAAAATTCACTCACGACCGAACTTCTGGTCGTCAAATCCGCTAGGGCCGCGCCCGTGGTCGTAAAGACGAGAAATTCAAGGTCTAGTTTTTTTCCCACGGGCGCCGAGCTGGGGGGAAAAACTTTAACTCAAGATTTTTGGTCGTAACGACCAGGGCCCGCGGAGCTGGCAAAAAATTATACTCGAAATTTCGGGTCGAAAGACCAGCAAACGGACCCAGGAACGGATTGTTATGACTAATAATTTTTGATCGTAACGACCCACAAGCGAAATGCGATGCTTTTTCTGATGACCACAAAATTACGGTCGACAAGAAGAACATTTACGACCGTATGTACGGTCGTTGAATCCGCTGAGGAATTTTCATGTCCTCAGGTAGAAAATCGAATCTTCGAGGACTTTGAATCAGGGATTGCGAGCGAGCCGAAGAACAGGTGAAATCTCCGATCCTTGCGAGTTTTACTCGTTCAGTGAGCATGCTCGTATCGAGCAGGTAGCTATATAACTCGTTGGCGAGTTAATACCCCCGCGATATAACTGTTCGAAAGAACGGCTAACGAAACTCGGGAGACGATCCCCTCCTCGAACGAGCGCCGAGTCGGAAGGATCGGGCAGCTTGAATCGTTCAACGATTGAATCCCAGCGCTCTTGACAGGTAAAAGATCTTCAAGGATCGGATCCCCACGATCTCGACGGAGTATAACTCCTTGAGGAGCAAAACCGCTCGCCAAGCGAAAGGGTTTCGATCTTTACCTGAGTTTGGCTCTCCGCACGGTCATCGCTACTATGCATATACCTATATAGATAAAAACGGAGCGCACAGGCATAAACGAGTGTACATATATATGTGTGTGTGTATTTATATATACGTTACTGAAAAAAATTAAGAGATCAACAAATTTTCCAATTTTTTAGTGGTTTTTAACAATGCCGTATCTCAGTGAAAAATTGTCCAATTGAGGTCGTGAAAAAGTATTTCGAAGCTTCAAGTTTCTAGTTTTAAGATCTTTCAGCCAAAAAAACTTCGAAGCTATAGGTTTTACGCAACCCTGAGAAATAGTAAGACAAACCAATCTTTTTTTTTGGCGCAGTTACTTGGAAAATTTTTTTCCAGCTAAACTATTACATGAACCGAATAGCATGTTTATTTAACTTCAATTTGCTTTTGTTAAGTCCTTGCTGTGACCATTTTTCGCTGGGATATTGGACTTTTAATGAAAGAAGATCCTTTTGTATTCAACCATTGATATCTCAGCAACCAATAATCGCACATCAATCAGAAGGAGCGTCTCACAAACTTAAGTTAATGCTCTGAAAAAATTGTCAATAGTTTTTTGAAAAAAACAATTTCCCCATTCTTGCCATGAATTTGAAAAAACAGGAGAAAAAAGGCTATTTATTGTTTTTTTTTAAATTGAAGGCAAAATTAAAAATATTGATAAAACGACTAATATTGAGCTCAACTTTTACAGCTCAACATACCCACAAAGACACTGTAAAGTTTCAATTTGATCTATCGAATGTTTTTATTTGTTTCGAATTTCAAGCAATCGAATTTTTGAAAAAAATTAAAGAATCATGTTTATTGCCCCTAAACACTTCGTTATCACCATTAAAATAAGAAAATATTTTTTTGAGCTTTTTTCACATTTTTATCGCAAACAACGTTTAAATTTATGAAAGAAAATAAAATTTACAAATTTTCGGAAAATTTGTTTGAAAAATGTTTAGAAATTTTTGAAGAAACTCACTCCTTTAAAAATTGTTCAAAGGTAAAACTAAATTTAGAATAAATTTCCCTTTTATTTTTAGTTTCCGGAAAAATGTTGAAGCTTATTACTAAATATCGTGAAATCTTTCTTCAAAAAAACGTTCAAATTGCATTATCATAAATAACCTAATTTTTAAAGAAATAGCCAACAGTAGTTAACACATATTCACAGTCTAATATACATATCTATTGGACCGTGAATCACTTTTGAAGGAGAGTGTTTATCGAAAAATCACGAGGAACGTTTTCTGTAGAGCGTTTAATTCCCTACAAGGACATGCATCGCTCGTTTTGGTATATTGATTTGAAGCCGAGGTGGAAAATTTCAAAATTCGACTTTTTTTTTCCTGTGTCATTTAAATATAAAAAATAAATTTGCGACGAGAGACCTCTAAATATGAATATTCAGAGCTCTGCTTTAAGCAGGAATCTTTTTTTACTTCCCTGAAGGTAATTAATTGGAGATTGCGAATTAAAATAATAGTCTCATTTTTTAAAAGCATAGTAACGATGACCATACGGAGAGCAAAATTCACTCTCTATATCTATATACATATATATCCACGCTTATTCCTGTACACCCCGTGATAATATATCTAGGTATAGACATTGTAGCGATGACCGTGCGGAGAGCAAAATTCAGGTAAGGATCGAAACCGCTCGACTCTCGACGAGTTATACTCCTCGAGGAGTTATACTCCATCAAGCCCATGCGCATTCGGTCCTCGGCGATCGACCCGTTCAATAAGTTCCGACGGCAGATCCCATTGAATCAGTATACCTATATATATCTCTCTGTATACGTATATATTAGACTGATTCACGAAATTAGATTTTTTTTTTATTCCTCCGATTAAATACTTTCGGGAAAGTGAAAAAGATGCCTGTTGAAAGCAGAGCTCCGAATGTTGATATATTTAGAAGTCTCCCGTCGTTAATTTGAATTTTAGATTTAAATGTTGCAGGAAAAACAAATTTCAAACTTTGAAATTTTTTACCTCGACTTCGTGTGAACTACTGTTGGTCTTTTCTTTAAAAATTAGGTTAGTTACGATAATGCAATTCGAACTTTTTTTTCAAGAAAGATTTCACGATATTTAGTAATAAGTTTCAAAATTTTTCCGGAAACTAAAAAAAGGGAAATTAACTCAAATTTTAATTTCAACTTAGCATAACTTTCGAAGGAGTGAGTTTTTCAAAAAATCTTAAGGGACCTTTTTTGTAAAGCGTTCCATTTCCTGTAAGAATATGTATCGCAGATTTTGGTACAGGAACTTGAAGTCGAGGTATGACATTTTGAAGTTTAAACATTTTTTTTCTTGTATTATTTAAATGGAAATTTCTGATGAGATCTCAAAATATTATGTTAAGATGAGCTCTGCTTATATATTATATATATACAGGGTGTCCTCAAACATATAGATAATTTTGGTACCGGCGGATAGAACGTGACAAATGGAGACGAAAAGTCTTTTGCCAAATTTTTGTAGAATCAAAATTGATCGAGACATGATTTATTTACGTCGGGTATTTGAATCGAGCTATAGCTCGATCCGAAAGACAGCGCGAGGAGAAGCGCGCGTAGTTGAGACGGCGAGGTTTGGTTTGCGAATACACTCTCGCATCGTTGAGCGTCTCACCGACGCGTGATAGAGAGAGAAACATGCTGGCGCGAGAGAAAAGGCCAGTCAAATTCCGATTTTGAATTCCAATAATTTTCTACTGGATGAAAAAATATAAAAAATGTTCGGGACGGTGTACATAACAAGGATATTAGTTGTTGGGATATTGACACCGCTCGTTTTTGCAAAAAAAAAAAAAACCGCTAAATGATCAAATTTTTTTCCGTTTTTGACACTTCCACGGCTTACGCTGCCAAAATGGTGCCAGTTAGGACAAAAATGTGTTGGGCCAATCTTGTAGAGCATAAAATTTCCTATAAAAAAGTCAGTAACGGCACCTATCTATCTATTATAGTTTAGCGGGCGACCGGAAAAAAAAGCTTGAAAATGTTCCATTTCCACGGAAACCCCAAAAACGCACTTTAGCTGCAAAATTCGGCTTACCCATGATAATTTGTATGAAGAAATCCACCGATTTTTTCATACAATAGAACAGAGATCGGCAGTAATGATATTTACAAGCGCATTTTCGGTAAATATTATCAATTTTTTAAAAATTGAAAATTTTAAAATCCGAATTTTCAATTACGCGAAAATGGTTAATGGAAAAAAAAAAATTTCAATTAACCAAATAATCGATAATTGGTCGAAAAATAATATCAATTATTCGCCAATGATTAATGGGAAAGAATAAATTCCCAATTATCTCAGTAATCGGTAATTGGTCAAAAAATAATATCAATTAATCAGAAAATGTGTAATTGGTTTGAAAATATTTCCAATTATCCGAATAATCGGCAATTGGTAAAATAAAAATATCAATTAATCAGGAAATGGGTAATTGGTTGGAAAATATTCTCAATTATCTGAATAATCGCTAGTTGGTCGAAAAATAATATGAATTTTCAGAAAAATTATTAATTGGTTTGAAAATATTCTCAATTACCCAAATAATCGTCAATTGATCGAAAAATAATGTCGATTTTTCAGAAAAATGGGTAATTGGTTTGAAAATATTCTCAATTACCCGAATAATCGCCAATTGATCGAAAAATAATGTCGATTTTTCAGAAAAATGGGTAATTGGTTTGAAAATATTCTCAATTACCCGAATAATCGTCAATTGATCGAAAATAATGAAACACCAAATAATTAACTTCTCCCTTTCTGAGATGTCCAGGTTGACCGCTGCGTATTTTTCGGAGTCCAGGTTGAGAGCTTCGTAGATGTTGGCGTCCAGGTCGACCGCCACGTAGTTTTCTGTGTCCAGGTCGACAGCTTCGTAGTTGTCGGTGTCCAGGTCGACCGCTGCGTAGTTTTCGGTGTCCAGGTCGACCGCTGCGTAGTTGTCGACGTCCAGGTCGACCGCTACGTAGTTTTCGGTGTCCAGGTCGACCGCTGCGTAGTTGTCGACGTCCAGGTCGACCGCGGCGTAGTTGTCGACGTCCAGGTCGACCGCTACGTAGTTTTCGGTGTCCAGGTCGACAGCTTCGTAGTTTTCGGTGTCCAGGTCGACCGCGGCGTAGTTGTCGGTGTCCAGGTCGACCGCGGCGTAGTTGTCGACGTCCAGGTCGACCGCTGCGTAGTTGTCGACGTCCAGGTCGACCGCTACGTAGTTTTCGGTGTCCAGGTCGACAGCTTCGTAGTTGTCGGTGTCCAGGTCGACCGCGGCGTAGTTGTCGACGTCCAGGTCAACCGCTACGTAGTTTTCGGTGTCCAGGTCGACAGCTTCGTAGTTGTCGACGTCCAGGTCGACCGCTACGTAGTTTTCAGTGTCCAGGTCGACAGTTTCGTAGTTGTCGGTGTCTAGGTCGACCGCTGCGTAGTTGTCGACGTCCAGGTCGACCGCTACGTAGTTTTCGGTGTCCAGGTCGACAGCTTCGTAGTTGTCGGTGTCCAGGTCGACCGCGGCGTAATTGTCGACGTCCAGGTCGACCGCGGCGTAGTTGTCGACGTCCAGGTCGGCCGCTACGTAGTTTTCGGTGTCCAGGTCGACAGCTTCGTAGTTATCGGTGTCCAGGTCGACCGCTGCGTAGTTGTCGACGTCCAGGTCGACCGCTACGTAGTTTTCGGTGTCCAGGTCGACAGCTTCGTAGTTGTCGGTGTCCAGGTCGACCGCTGCGTAGTTGTCGACGTCCAGGTCGACCGCTGCGTAGTTTTCGGTGTCCAGGTCGACAGCTTCGTAGTTGTCGGTGTCCAGGTCGACCGCTGCGTAGTTGTCGACGTCCAGGTCGACCGCTACGTAGTTTTCGGTGTCCAGGTCAACAGCTTCGTAGTTGTCGGTGTCCAGGTCGACGCCCCGTAGTTTTTGGTGTCCAGGTCGACCGCTACGTAGTTTTCGGTGTCCAGGTCGACAGCTTCGTAGTTTTCGGTGTCCAGGTCGACTACTGCGTAGTTGTCGACGTGCAGGTCGACCACTACGTAGTTTCCGGTGTCCAGGTCGACCGCTGCGTAGTTGTCGACGTCCAGGTCGACCGCTGCGTAGTTTTCGGTGTCCAGGTCAACAGCTTCGTAGTTGTCGGTGTCCAGGTCGACAGCTTCGTAGTTTTCGGTGTCCAGGTCGACCGCTGCGTAGTTGTCGGCGTCCAGGTCGACAGCTTCGTAGTTTTTGGTGTCCAGGTCGACAGCTTCGTGATTTTCGGTGTCCAGGTCTACCGCTGCGTATTTGTCGGCGTCTAGGTCGACCGCTACGTAGTTTTGATATCATAAACTTCACATCAGTTTAACATAAACTTGATAACATAAACTTGATATCAGTTTAATAAAATTTCTCTTTCCTTTCTTTAGAAATTCTGTCTAATTAAATCATTTCTCAAAAAGAATAAATTTTCAACGAAATTTGATACGAAGTTGATATTAAATTTAATATTGATAAGTTATTTTATAATAAGTTATCCGTTTAGATCAAATATTTAATGAGAAAGAATTTCTACAGAAAGAAAGAAGAATTATTATTAAATTCATATGAAATTGAATATCAAGTCGATTAAAAAGTGGATTATAAGAGAAATGAAATTTGATATCAACTTGTTCAAATTTTGAATTAGAGAGAATTTAAAAAAAAAAGAAAGGACGAAAGAAGGATTCCATCAAATCATTAATTAAAGCGAATTTTTGGAAAAAGAAAGAAAGGAAGAAACATTTTTATGAAATATATATTCATTTTGATATTAAATTTGATATTGATAAATTATTCTATGATAAGTTATTCTTTTTGAAAAATTATATCATCAGAGAGAATAAAAAAAAACGAAAGAAGAACTTTTATGAAATTGACATCAAATTTGATATCCACTCGATATGAATTTAATAAAAATTCCTCTTTTTTTCCTTTAGAAATTCTCTCTAATAAAATAGTTTCTCAAAAAGAATAAATTTTGTATTATTTGTGATAAGCTCTATGATAAGTTATTCTTTTTGAAAAATTATGTAATTAGAAAGAATTTCTACAGAAAAAACAAAGAATCTTATTAAGTTCATATCAAATTGGATATCAAGTTTATTAGACGCGAAATTTTTAATTTGTCTTCTAATGAGATAATTTCTCAAAAATAATAAAATATCGATGAAATTTGGATTAAACTTAATCAAATTTTTAATTGGAGAGAGTTTTTAAAAAAAGAAAAAAACAAACAAGAATTTTCATGAAATTGATATCAAATTCGACATAAGCTTCTTATCAAATTTGATATCCACTTGTTATCGAATTTGATATCAACTTGATACCCAATTTGATATCAATTTAATAAGAATTCTCCTTTCTTTCCGCAAATATTCATTTAAATTAAAAATTTCTCTTCTAATTGAATAGTTTTTCAAAAAGAATAACTTATCATAGAATCAGTTATCAAATTTCATGAAAAATTTATTCTTTTTGAGAAATTATTTATTTCGATGGAATTTCTAAAGAAGGAAAGAAAGAAAAATTGATATCCATTTTACAAAAATACGTCTTTCGTTCTTTTTTTTTTTACAAATTCTCTCTAATTAAAAATTCGATCCAGTTGATATCATATTTCATGGAAAAATTTTCAAACAGAATAACTTATCATAGAATAAGTTATCAATATCAAGTTTGACATGAAGTTGATATCAACTTTGATCTCAATTTCCTATCAAATTTCATTAAAATTTTATTCTTTTCGAGAAATCATTTAATTAGAGGGAATTTCTAAACAAGGAAAGAAAGAGGAATTGATATCAATTTCAGAAAAATTCTTCTTTCGTGCTTTTTTTTTTTTAAATTCTCTCCAATTAAATCTAATTAATTTCTCAAAAATAATAATTTTTTTATGAAGTTTGATATCAGCTTCATATCAAATTTGATACAAACTTGATATCAACTTTATATCAATTTAATACAAATCCTTTTTTCTTCTTTTTTTCTTTCTTTTTTTATTTATTTCTCTACAAATTCTCTCTAATTAAATAATTTCTCTAAAAAAATAGATTTTTGATGAAATATGATATCAACGTGATCAAATTTTTAATCAAAGTGAATTTAAAAAAAAGAAAGAACGAAAGAATAAGTTTTATGAAATTGATATCAAATTTGATATCAATTTCATAAAAATTCTTCTTTCGTTCTTTCTTTTATTACAAATTTTCTCTAATTAAAAATTTTATCGAGTTGATATTAAATTTCATCAAAAATTTATTATTTTTGAGAAATTATCTATTTAGAAGAGAAATTTCTTATTTCTGTTCTAATCGATTTTTTAATCCAACTTGATATCCAATTTGATATCAATTTAATGAGAATTCTTCTTTCTCTCTGGAGAAATTTTTTCTAATTAAAAATTTCTTTAATTAGAAGGAAAATGAAAAATTTATTTTTCTCGAGAAATGATTTAATTAGAGAGAATTATTAAAGAAAGAAAGAAAGAAAGAATAACTTTTATTAAATTGATATGAAATTGGATATTAAATTTGATATCAATATCATTAAAAAAATTCCTTCTTTTTTCTTGTCTTTCTTTTAAAATCCTCTTTCCTTACAGATTTCTTTCATCAGAAGAAGATTTAAAAAATGTCTCTTCTAATTAAATAGTTTCTCACGAAAAACAAATTTAGGATGAAATTTTTTTGATCATTTAAGACGTTATAAAAACTTGATACCAAATTTGATATCAAACTTGAAAAAAATTGAAAAAAAATTTAATCAGAGAGAATTTTTTCTTTAAAAATTCTCGCTAATTCAAAATTTCTTCCGTTAGATGTACAATATCTGTATACCTTTTCATACCTGAATATACTTGTATATACCAGTATTTTCGATAAGATTGTGTCGCGTAAACATCATGTTTTTAATAAATTTTTCGACAGGTTCGTATTGTTTTAAAATCATACACCACATGTAATATATAATACAAAAGTTTCGGCCGTTTTATTTAGCCGTCATATTACATCTACATCATCATCATCATCACCACATTACATCATTATCATAATTTTACATCATCATCATTTAATACATTTAATCGTTTGCACCTTATACATTTAATCATTTGGATCATTTTACACAATCATCGCTCTTTTACATTATCATCATCATATTACACCATCATCTCATTTTACATCATAATGTTAGAAGCAGGGAGGACGTATCAAAACAAAGAAAGCTAGATATTTCGACGTTATATATTTCGTCGTTATATATTTTGTCGCCTAGATATATTTTGTCGTTAGATATTTCGACGTTAGATATTTTGACGCTAGATATTTTGACGTTAGATATTTTGTCGTTGGCCTTTAATCGTGTTACCATGAAATATACAAACGCTATACTCTAATCACACGCCGCATTTGAATTGCATTTCATTAGCACCCTCAATTCAAAGTTTTCGTCTGTCAATTTGTTGTATTTCGGCAAATTGAACATCGTCGCATAGCTGAACAATCTTTCGACAGCTGCAGATGATGGAAGAGGCGTGTTAAATTTAATGAAAGCCATTTTTACCGTCGGATATGAATTTAACAATTCAAAATCGGATCTTCCTTCAGATGCAAATTTTTGGAAAACAGCTTCCTCGTCGGTAGATCCAAAAATATGCTCGGTGGCATCTCGTGTGGACGGACACGAAAAATAAAAAAAATTATCATGACCCGTTACCATCGGAACGTCTTCCTCGCTTTTTTCCGTTACACCGGGGAACGCATCTTTTAACGCCGATAAAACGTTCCCTTGGGCCACTGCTGTCAAACACTGCATCCACTTCAATTTGAAGGCTGGATGAGTTGCTGCAGCGACAGCGCTTACACGGCCTTCTTCAACTACATCAAATATTTTTTTAAAACGGCGATTCAAGCCGTTCAGCAGAGCCTGAACTAATCTTTTGCACCAATGCAGGTTGCTGTTTTTGATGCTCTGCAGCTTGTTCCTTATGCTTATGAGAGTCGGAAGTAAGTAGCCATAATAGCACTTCGTTTCTCCTTGAAGCATATCGAGACCGTCTGCAATAGGCCTATTGCAGTCAATATATTCCTTCATGAATCTGTAAAATAAATTGCAATTTAACAATCACTTAGTGGAAATTCATTCCGGACGATACATAATATCGCAGGTGGTAACAAAAACTCAAAATAATTTACCAACAACCACAATTTTAAATCAAAGTAATGTCAGGTCACAATCGGCTACTAAAATAAGACATCCGGCTTTTTACTTATTTTTACTTATTTTTATAATTGTAAGCTTTTATTTACTTTCACCTGTCCCGGTGTCTGTAATCAAATCTTGCCAGTTAAATTTGACCCACTTCCCGGTTTCCGATTGAGTTGAAACTTGTCGAATAACAATGCAATATTATCGCAAAGAATTTGCAAATTTTTTGCAAACAATTGTTTCGCAAAATTTTTATAAAAAATTTGCTTGAAAATTGTTTTGCAACAAAAAATGTTTCGCAAAATTTTTTGTAAAAAAATTGTTTTGCCAAATTTTGTTCACAAAATCGTTCCAACAACATTTCGTTTTGCAACATTTCTTGACGAAAATTTTGCGCAACAGTCTTTTTAAACAATATGTGATAACATTTTTTTGCATAAATTTTGTAGAAAAATGTTGCAAATTAATTGTGTAAAATAATTTTGTCTAACAAATGTTGCAAAATAATATTTGTGCAAAAAATTTTGCGGAACATTTTTTTTGCAAAAAATTATGCGAAACTAGATATAAATTACTAAACTAGTTATTCAACATCATACATACTAAAAAGTAAAAAATAAATAAACGAAAAAAAAAAATTTTTAATGACAAGCTTTTATTCGTTGTTAATTAAAAATAACTAAAATATTAAAAATAATTTTATTCCGATTGGAAATAAGATTTCAAATAAAAGCGTGTTACATTTTAACAGAAGAGGAAAAGAAAGAGGGTGTAACACGCTTTTATTTGAAAACTTATTTCCAATCGGAATAAAATTATTTTTAATATTTTAGTTATTTTTTATTAATAACTAATAAAAGCTTGTTTAAATAAAATGTTTGTTTATTTTTTCTTCAAAAATCTATTTTTTTACCTGAAATCAGTCTCTCTTAATGGGTTGGGAATATCCAAGTCTTGCCCTTTTTCGACAATTTGTTCTTTCAGACTCAGAATGTGGTTCACGGCATCGTACAACGAGTTCCATCTCGTCACTACCGGCCTTTTCAAGGACTGACCAAGAACCTCGTGCAATTTTTCCCTTTTCTTCGTTGACCTCAATCAATTCCACAAATCGTTACATTTCGTAATCATTGCATTGTATGCCGCATCTAAATCTTTGCACGACCGAATGCCAGCAAGCATATCGGTCGTGGCAATAAGATTCAGAGTGTGGCTAGCACATCGCAAATGTTGCGGAAGCGCTGAAGTGGCTTCTTCGCCATCTTCGAATGTTTCGATGTCGGCATGATCTGAATCTGAATCTGGATCTACGCCACCATCGTCAGTGGTTGCGGTTTGTATAACTCCATCTATAACAACCAACATTCGCATTATTTCAAAAAGTCACGATATGTGATACACGATCGATCGTCGATCTATAATATATGCTAATGTAAACAATTGCATATATAGTATATCAGCGATTCCATGTCAACTCATAGCTCAAAACATGCGCAGCTATTCTCAGAATATTGTTTATAATATTGAGCCAAAAATATTTTGCCAATTTTTTCATAAAAACTTCAGTTTTCTTTATCGTTCTCACGTAACTTGATCTTGAATTTAAAAAATTCTTCATGAAAGGTTGAAAGTAAAATGAGCTTTTCTTGTTCAAATTTTTTTTTTGGAGTTAATGAAATGCGTGGAAAACCCCATTGGAAAATTGATCAAAAAATGATTATAAGTATTTTTTTTGTCAACACTTAGCATTATAAAAAAATACATTCTTTCTTAATTTGAATAGCATCAGGCCTGAACTCTTGTAGATTAACAGTTGAATAGACATGGAATCATTCATATACAATTATTGCTTTCTTATTTCATTTTATTCTAAAAGCTTTCTCTCCATGCAATTGAATTTTGTTCTCATCGAAGAAACTTGAGGAAATCAAGTAATGAGAAAATCATGTGCAAGAGTATTCATTTTGTTTTTTTTTTAACGGAATTGACGTTTTCTTAGAGATTAGAGAAAATGAATGGTTTATTCGACTTTATTCAGATATATAAAAAATAGTATTCATGGGTACAGATACTTATATTTCTTATATCATTACCATGGAAAAAATAATCATCGAAGTGAAGCCCGAACTCGCGAAATGCCTTCACAAAATTGGAACCGTTATCAGTAACGGTTGCAATTACTTTTGACTTCTCTAATCCGTACGAGTTGTGAAGGTCTCCGATAACCTTCGCTATTCGGTCGTAAGAATGGTCACCCGTTAACCGTCGACAAGCAATTGCATACGACTTGCGGTGCAGAGTTTGTTCATCAATCTAAAAATAATGGTAAATCATATCATTACACAATTTTATAGCACTGTATGCTGTACAATTTGTTATAGTATTAGATTAGATAATAATATTAATACATTTTTATAACATTGAAAATATAGAGAGACTGAAAAGAAGCTCGAGGCGATATATCGTGAGCATCGACACTTTCAATGCAAGTAATAATCGTGATTTACTGAATATTATATTTGTGACTAGTTATCCTAACATTTTGCGAAAGAAGGTATAATGCAAGTCAATATCACATCAAAAGTCCAGCTCTTAACTTTTGGTGAATCGGAAACTTTGTTATCAGACAACTTAATAGTTACTGTAGATTCTAAAGATCCTTTTGTGTAATGTAGTGAATTAACATAAAGTCTTCGATAGTATACTCAACATTTGGTCAAAGTATTCCTTTTATGAGGAAAATTAATTACCCAATGGGCAGTCATGCCAACAAAACGGCGACTAGCAGACGACCACGTATCAGCGGTAGTGCAAACGTGCCGAACCGTGGCCAGCTTTTCAGTAATTTTGGCAATACTGGCTTGAAACGTTTCTACAATCCGTCGCGTAATGGAGCGGGCCGACAAATGTCGCAGCTCTTTGCTGTGTTTCTTGATCTTCATGTCTGTATATAAAAAATAAATTCATAAGGAAAAATTTACAGTCCACTCTCGTAATAAAATCGGCTATGGGTGATTGGGGAGTACTTTTACTGGAACTGAGATACCCCGACTATTGATGCTTTTTCATTGAGCTAGCATGCAGCATTATTGAGGGAAACTAATATGAAACCCGCGGTGAGCCAGTAATGGGGGTACAGCTTGAGCGAGAATGAGGGGAAGCGGCTCTATTATGGGAGCGGACTGTAATTATGAAAATGGTTGAAGCATGTAAACTATTTACCATCGAAAATTTTCCTGAACGCCGGTAATTCTACAGTGTTGAGGGGTGCCAAACTTTCTAACACGTAGTTGATCACATTTTCTTCAAAACGTGGTTGAGAAAAAGAACAATAAGTTCTGTAATCTTCTTTGCCATGACCGGTCTTCAGTCTTTTCGCTTTATTTTGGGCATATTCTTCGTACTCTTCGAACTTTCTCGCGTGTTTTTTCTGTTAATATTGTTGGAATTCTTTTTACAATTTATTTTTATGTGCATGTATACTAGGTTGACCGTTATTTTGGCTTCGGTAACATTTTTTTAACGTCTGGCAAAAAAACTAATCAAGATATGAAAAAGAAAATCTGTGTAAAATTTGGACGCGCTGGGATGAGGTGAACACGTGCCACCGAGCAGTTGAATTTTCAAAAATACATGCATTTTTGTGAAGGCCGCACTGAAATATTTATTGGTCTTATAATATTAATTGAAAAATCTGGAATTGGGTACATTAATTATATATGGGGCATTCTACGCCTAATCGACCACTTTTGACCCCACCCCTTTCGATTTGGCTTAAACTTTTTTATCATTCTCTACCTGGACAAAAATATTTTTCAGAATTTTTTCAAATTTTTTTACCCAACCGTCAACAAGTTATAAATTTAAAGAAAAAAATGGCTTTTTTTCAAGTGTCCATAACTTTTTCAAAAATTGACTTATCGGGATTTTCAAAATTTTTGTTTTTGAATGCATTTTTCAGGAAAATGCTTAAATAAATTATTCAGACCGATCTTCATTGTGTTTTTTTAATTTTCGGAAAAAAACAAAAATTTCTCGATGATTGCCTTTCTTAATTTTTCTGTATTTAAATTTCAAAGATCTTACAGAAGATGTCAAAATTTTTAATGAAAAAAATAATAATAATAATAATAATAATAATGGCAATCATCGAGAAATTTTCGTTTTTTTCCGAAAATTAAAAAAAAACAATGAAGATCGGTCTGAATAATTTTTTTAAGCATTTTTCTGAAAAGTGCATTCAAAAACAAAAATTTTGAAAAAAACCGTCCCAATAAGTTAATTTTTGAAAAAGTTATGGACACTTGAAAAATAAATAGCCATTTTTTTCTTTAAATTTATAACTTTTTGATGGTTGGATACAAAAATTTGAAAAAATTCTGAAAAATGTTTTTGTCAGGGTAGAAAATGATAAAAAAGTTTCAGCCAAATCGAAAGGGGTGGGGTCAAAAGTGGTCGATTAGGCGTAGAATGCCCCATATATAATCAATGTACCCAATTCCAGATTTTTCAATTAATATTACGAGACTAATAAATATTTCAGTGCGGCCATTAAAAAAATGCATATATTTTTGAAAATTAAGCTGCTCGGTGGCACGTGTTTTCCATATCCCAGCGCGTCCAAATTTTACACAGATTTTTTTTTCATATCTTGATTAGTTTTTTTGCTAGACGTTAAAAAAAATTTACCGAAGCCAAAATAACGGTCACCCTAATGTATACACGGAAAACAACAATTTGTATACTACGCCGTGATTATTTACCTTAATATGGGAAACATAATTTGAAGAAGATTTCAACGATCCGCAGATAATGTGCTGCTTATCACCCCTTTGTTTGCACAGCTGACAGACGGCTTTTACACAACCGTCTAAGGACAACGTAGCGAGATCGGGGAGAAAATAAGTACCATCTAGGTACGCTCGACGATTACACTCCGATAAAAACTCTTTTTTCCTAGCTTCAATGTTTGCTATGCCTTCTGCACTGGGAGTGGCTAATACATCATCATCATCATCATCATCATTTCCATGTTTTTCACTCGAAACATGAATAATGTCATCGACTGGAATGCTACCCCGATATTGTTCACTGCAAGTGGCTGAAACGAGTAATCGGTCGGAATCGGACATTTTTTCTGCACCTATATGAATAAAAAAGGCCAAGCAAAATAATTAATTAAAAAAGTGCTTGTAGAGAATCTCGGAAGAAAATTATGCAAAGACAGGATAAAAAAATATAAACTCCAAAATGTACATATTACAAAAATATATAATTTTGCTGCGTAGAATATATAAAGGACCCCAAGTACATCAGTCACAAAAATTAAAAGATCTAAACATTTTTAGCAAAAGTTACAAAATTTACGCTTATCTAAAGAGAAAGACATATATATGTAGGTATATATAGTCCAGTGAGCGAGCTCGGCTAACGTTCGAGGGATAAATATAGGTACTAGGGTGTTGGTTATTTCCCAAATTGACTTTTCTCACTTGGGTATGGTTCAAATCATAAATTTATAGCATAAAAACAATTATGGAGAGAACGGAAAAAATTTAAGTGCCATTAACCTTTGCCCGAACGACGATACTTTTCCCATTTGATGAACATAGGATTTTTGCACTTTTTAGACTTACCTTTGTTTCGCTCACTGTATTAATTATCTCATTAAATATTGTTGATTCTTCTGCCGTTCTGGCCTATTTATATGAACAATTTTTTACATTGGAAAAATAAAAATGTCACGAGATTTGAAGAGATCATAATTTTTCGTTACCGTATTTTTCAATAATTTTCGATCATTTTTGGACTGATTGACTTTTCAATATTCTATTTAAAGGTTGAATATATGTTTTTATGCGCTTTCATTAGTGTTCAACATGAATTCCGGATAAAAATTCTCATTTCAATTTACACTGTCAATTCTCACACAAATTCTCATTTCAATTCCACACTGGTGGAAAAACTTAAAGGAACAACGAAATTTCCCAAATTTTTAGTGGTTTTCAACAATACTGTATCTCAGTGAAAAATGGTCGTATCGAGATCTGGAAAATCATTTTGAACTTGAAGTTTCTAGTTTTTCGATATTGCAGCAACAAAATTTTCGAAGCTACAAGTTTTACGCAATTCTGAGAAATACCAAGAAAAAAACATTTCGCAATTTTGCATCACCTTTTTTTGCTGTAATTTCAAGGAGAAAAAAATTCCAGCTAAACCATTACATGGACCGGATACCTTGTTTATTTAGGTTCCATTTTCTTTTTTTGAGACCTCGCTGCGACCATTTTTCGCTGAGATATTGGACTAAAGATAGATCCTATTGTGTTTGATCATAGATATCGTAGCAACCAATGATCGCACAGAAATCAGAAGAGGCGTTTCACAAACTTGAATAAATGCTCTACAAGAACTGATGGTGGTTTATTGAAGAAAAAAAATGTTTTTTCAATCCTAGCCATGAATGAGAAAAAACAGGAGAAAAAGGGCTATTTATGGTTTTTTAGAAAAACGAATCGAAAATTTTGTTTTTTCCGTACATTTAAACGCTGTATTGCGATAAAAATGTAAAAAAGCAAAAAAAAATTCCCCTTTAATAATGATTATGACGTTTAGGGGCAGAAACATGATCCTTTCATTTTTTTTAAAAATTTCATTGCTTGAAACAAAAAACCGTTCGATAGATCAAATTAAAACTTTACAGGGATTTTGTGGTAAGAGTGAGCTGTAAAAATCACGCTAAGCATTAGTCATTATGTCAATCTTTTTAATTTGGCCGTTGATTTTCGAAAAAATCATAAATAGCCCTCTTTCTCCGATTTTTTCAAATTCATGGCAGGGATGGAATTTTTTTTTTTCAAATAATCATCATCAATCCTTGTACAGCATTCATTCAAGTTTGTGCAACGCCTCTTCTGATTTCTGTGCGATCATTGGTTGCTGGATATCAATGCTCGAACGCAAAAGGATCTTTTTTCATTAAAAGCCCGATATCTCAGCGAAAAATAGTCGCAGCGAAGTCTCAGGAAAAGCAAATTGAAGCTAAATAAACAAGCTCTCCGGTCTATGTTATGGTTTAGCTGGAAACATTTTTTCCGGGAAATTGAACAACTTAACTATTTAGAATAGTTATTCCACGAGAAAGTATATTTGAGTTCCAATTAATTTATGAATTATCCTTTTAATTGTTCCTCGTTGTTCAATTAATTTCAACTCTCTATCTAAGTTCTACATAATCTACGATCAATCGGATGTTTAGTCGATCCATGAATTGTATAATCAAGAACACTATAAATGTAATAGTTTTTACGTACCATTGATGTAAATCCACGTTCAAATTCGAACTCTTAACACTCAATCAATTCATCGAGCTTTTCACTTTATATATGAAACACTTGAACACAATGAAACACTTAAAATAATCGTTTGAAATATTTCACGAAATATTCACTAGTGACAGTACCTGAGCAAGTCTGGTTTGCGAATGAAGCCAAGCGAAGACTACGTGATTTCGATATATTTCTTGCCTTACGATCTATACAGTGTTATCAAGCTTTGTACTCTACCACAATTATTTTTTCGGTGTTATATCCCCATCTCACTTTGTCACTTCATCGTTGCACAACTCTTCCTCTATCTTTTACTTTGTTTCTCTTTCTCTATTTCTCTCTCTCTCTCTCTCTCGCACACACACACACACACACACACACACACACACACACACACACACACACACACACACACACACACACACACACACACACACACAGTTGTACTTTTTTTTCTCTTTTTCTTATTCTCTCCTTCGCTCCGGCACTCTTGCGCTCCGTACACTGCTATTGCCTCTAGAGTATATATAATCATTACGTTTGAATTTAAAGAACATCTCGTTCGCATTATGTGTACGATTCCTGTGCAAGTGATTTTGGAACCTTCGAAGTGTCTGAAGAAGTCGGCAGTAAGTACTCCTGGTACATTATATTCAGAGAACGGCAAAAAAAAATTAAAATTTTCCATTGTTCAATTGATGAAGCATGCCAAATATTGCTGAATTTTTTCAGATTTTTATTTCATCACGAAATACGGAAATTTCAAACAGATCAAATTTTTCGCTGGAGCAG
This sequence comes from Alloplasta piceator, assembly GCA_946863875.1. NCBI lineage: Eukaryota > Metazoa > Arthropoda > Insecta > Hymenoptera > Ichneumonidae > Alloplasta > Alloplasta piceator. Next base: position 43,373,999 of record OX333072.1, on the reverse strand, counting down.
ATATAGTAAAAAAAAAATTTCATGGAAAAATTCTTGGAAAGATCTCGATAGCCCAAACAACAACAACAACAACAACAACAACAACTACAACTACAACAACAACTACAACAACAACAACAACGATAATGATAATAATAATTATTATAACAATAATTTGTACTTACCTCTTTCTTTCAATAAATTTACGACAACGGATTGATAATTTAGTTATTCGATGAGTGGAAAATTGTACTTTGCTACATTAAACACAAGCTCAAATGATTTATCTATCGATAAATATATTTTCTTTGAGTAAACTGGAAATAAAACCTAAATATAAGCCTTAAGCACCGAAAACTACGTAGCGGTCGATCTGGACGTCGACAACTACGCAGCGGTCGACCTGGACACCGACAACTACGAAGCTGTCGACCTGGACACCGAAAACTACGCAGCGGTCGACCTGGACGTCGATAACTACGCAGCGGTCGACCTGGACGTTGACAACTACGCAGCGGTCGACCTGGACACCGGAAACTACGTAGTGGTCGACCTGGACGTCGACAACTACGCAGTAGTCGACCTGGACACCGAAAACTACGAAGCTGTCGACCTGGACACCGAAAACTACGTAGCGGTCGACCTGGACACCAAAAACTACGGGGCGTCGACCTAGACACCGACAACTACAAAGCTGTTGACCTGGACACCGAAAACTACGTAGCGGTCGACCTGGACGTCGACAACTACGTAGCGGTCGACCTGGACACCGACAACTACGAAGCTGTCGACCTGGACACCGGAAACTACGTAGTGGTCGACCTGGACGTCGACAACTACGCAGCGGTCGACCTGGACGTCGACAACTACGCAGCGGTCGACCTGGACACCGACAACCACGAAGCTGTTGACCTGGACACCGAAAACTACGTAGCGGTCGACCTGGACACCGAAAACTACGCAGCGGTCGACCTGGACGTCGACAACTACGCAGCGGTCGACCTGGACACCGGAAACTACGTAGTGGTCGGGCTGGACGTCGACAACTACGCAGTAGTCGACCTGGACACCGAAAACTACGAAGCTGTCGACCTGGACACCGAAAACTACGTAGCGGTCGACCTGGACACCAAAAACTACGGGGCGTCGACCTGGACACCGACAACTACAAAGCTGTTGACCTGGACACCGAAAACTACGTAGCGGTCGACCTGGACGTCGACAACTACGTAGCGGTCGACCTGGACACCGACAACTACGAAGCTGTCGACCTGGACACCGGAAACTACGTAGTGGTCGACCTGGACGTCGACAACTACGCAGCGGTCGACCTGGACACCGAAAACTACGTAGCGGTCGACCTGGACGTCGACAACTACGCAGCGGTCGACCTGGACACCGACAACTACGAAGCTGTCGACCTGGACACCGAAAACTACGTAGCGGCTGACCTGGACGTCGACAACTACGCCGCGGTCAACCTGGACGTCGACAACTACGCCGCGGTCGACCTGGACACCGACAACTACGAAGCTGTCGACCTGGACACTGAAAACTACGTAGCGGTCGACCTGGACGTCGACAACTACGCAGCGGTCGACCTAGACACCGACAACTACGAAACTGTCGACCTGGACACTGAAAACTACGTAGCGGTCGACCTGGACGTCGACAACTACGCCGCGGTCGACCTGGACACCGACAACAACGCCGCGGTCGACCTGGACACCGAAAACTACGAAGCTGTCGACCTGGACACCGAAAACTACGTAGCGGTCGACCTGGACGTCGACAACTACGCCGCGGTCGACCTCGACACCGACAACTACGAAGCTGTCGACCTGGACACCGAAAACTACGTAGCGGTCGACCTGGACATCGGAAACTACGTAGTGGTCGACCTGGACGTCGACAACTACGCAGTAGTCGACCTGGACACCGAAAACTACGAAGCTGTCGACCTGGACACCGAAAACTACGTAGCGGTCGACCTGGACACCAAAAACTACGGGGCGTCGACCTGGACACCGACAACTACGAAGCTGTTGACCTGGACACCGAAAACTACGCAGCGGTCGACCTGGACGTCGACAACTACGCAGCGGTCGACCTGGACACCGACAACCACGAAGCTGTTGACCTGGACACCGAAAACTACGTAGCGGTCGACCTGGACACCGAAAACTACGCAGCGGTCGACCTGGACGTCGACAACTACGCAGCGGTCGACCTGGACACCGGAAACTACGTAGTGGTCGGGCTGGACGTCGACAACTACGCAGTAGTCGACCTGGACACCGAAAACTACGAAGCTGTCGACCTGGACACCGAAAACTACGTAGCGGTCGACCTGGACACCAAAAACTACGGGGCGTCGACCTGGACACCGACAACTACAAAGCTGTTGACCTGGACACCGAAAACTACGTAGCGGTCGACCTGGACGTCGACAACTACGTAGCGGTCGACCTGGACACCGACAACTACGAAGCTGTCGACCTGGACACCGGAAACTACGTAGTGGTCGACCTGGACGTCGACAACTACGCAGCGGTCGACCTGGACACCGAAAACTACGTAGCGGTCGACCTGGACGTCGACAACTACGCAGCGGTCGACCTGGACACCGACAACTACGAAGCTGTCGACCTGGACACCGAAAACTACGTAGCGGCTGACCTGGACGTCGACAACTACGCCGCGGTCGACCTGGACGTCGACAACTACGCCGCGGTCGACCTGGACACCGACAACTACAAAGCTGTCGACCTGGACACTGAAAACTACGTAGCGGTCGACCTGGACGTCGACAACTACGCAGCGGTCGACCTAGACACCGACAACTACGAAACTGTCGACCTGGACACTGAAAACTACGTAGCGGTCGACCTGGACGTCGACAACTACGCCGCGGTCGACCTGGACACCGACAACAACGCCGCGGTCGACCTGGACACCGAAAACTACGAAGCTGTCGACCTGGACACCGAAAACTACGTAGCGGTCGACCTGGACGTCGACAACTACGCCGCGGTCGACCTCGACACCGACAACTACGAAGCTGTCGACCTGGACACCGAAAACTACGTAGCGGTCGACCTGGACATCGGAAACTACGTAGTGGTCGACCTGGACGTCGACAACTACGCAGTAGTCGACCTGGACACCGAAAACTACGAAGCTGTCGACCTGGACACCGAAAACTACGTAGCGGTCGACCTGGACACCAAAAACTACGGGGCGTCGACCTGGACACCGACAACTACGAAGCTGTTGACCTGGACACCGAAAACTACGTAGCGGTCGACCTGGACGTCGACAACTACGCAGCGGTCGACCTGGACACCGACAACTACGAAGCTGTCGACCTGGACACCGAAAACTACGTAGCGGTCGACCTGGACGTCGACAACTACGCAGCGGTCGACCTGGACGTCGACAACTACGCCGCGGTCGACCTGGACACCGACAACTACGCCGCGGTCGACCTGGACACCGAAAACTATGAAGCTGTCGACCTGGACACCGAAAACTACGTAGCGGTCGACCTGGACGTCGACAACTACGCCGCGGTCGACCTGGACGTCGACAACTACGCAGCGGTCGACCTGGACACCGAAAACTACGTAGCGGTCGACCTGGACGTCGACAACTACGCAGCGGTCGACCTGGACACCGAAAACTACGCAGCGGTCGACCTGGACACCGACAACTACGAAGCTGTCGACCTGGACACAGAAAACTACGTGGCGGTCGACCTGGACGCCAACATCTACGAAGCTCTCAACCTGGACTCCGAAAAATACGCAGCGGTCAACCTGGACATCTCAGAAAGCGAGAAGTTAATTATTTGGTGTTTCATTATTTTCGATCAATTGACGATTATTCGGGTAATTGAGAATATTTTCAAACCAATTACCCATTTGTCTGAAAAATCGACATTATTTTTCGATCAATTGACGATTATTCGGGTAATTGAGAATATTTTCAAACCAATTACCCATTTTTCTGAAAAATCGACATTATTTTTCGATCAATTGACGATTATTCGGGTAATTGAGAATATTTTCAAACCAATTACCCATTTTTCTGAAAAATCGACATTATTTTTCGATCAATTGACGATTATTTGGGTAATGGAGAATATTTTCAAACCAATTAATAATTTTTCTGAAAATTCATATTATTTTTCGACCAACTAGCGATTATTCAGATAATTGAGAATATTTTCCAACCAATTACCCATTTCCTGATTAATTGATATTTTTATTTTACCAATTGGCGATTATTCGGATTATTTTTCCGACCCAAATGTCGGCCAATAGAATTGCACCATTCGACGTCACGTGGTACAACCTACATGGTATTATACTGATAATTTTTTGATTATTTTCTCTGGTAGTTGCTATATATAAAAAACAAAACATGATCCAGTCAAATTAACCACACGTCAAACTGACAGGTTGAATTCAATTGTGAAAATTGGAGATTTTGCATGAAAATGAGTCGATTTGGAGTTTGTTCTCTGTCCACCATTGATAAAAAAGTCAAAGGAAATGTTCCCATTAATACGGAGAAGGCAAAAAAAACAGTTTGGAACCAATTTACTACTGTTAACTGTTCATTTCATCTCATGGTGCAATTCTATTGGCCGACATTTGGGACGGAAAAATAATCCCCCGAATACCACACGAGCTTCAAAATTATCTGGCATTTCCCTCAAGGTTCCCTGCAAACAAATAAAGTCGTCAAGTTTTTCAGGAAAAACTTGACTCCTTCATTTGTTTGCAACGAACCTATCGGGAAATACCCGATAATTTTGAAGCTCTTGTGGTATTATAAGTGATAATTGGAAATATTTTCAAACCAATTACACATTTTCTGATTAATTGATATTATTTTTTGACCAATTACCGATTACTGAGATAATTGGGAATTTATTTTTTCCCATTAATCATTGGCGAATAATTGATATTATTTTTCGACCAATTATCGATTATTTGGATAATTGAAAATACAATTTTGTATAATTTCAATTTTTCATCAATTGGTATTTGATCTTTTTAAATTAGCGATTTTTCGTCAATTGAAAAATGGAAAATGGTAATTTTTTTTTTGCCGATCCCTGCAATAGAACAATCGAAACAAAAGATTTCATGCCACAAAAATTTTTTTTCTCGCTTTTGCAATTTTTTGAGGTCGTTTGTTGCTCATTTTTTTCAGAATTTACATTTTTTCGTAAAACGGGCGTAACTTTTGACCTAATTATCGGACAACGTACAAGTTTTTAGAATCTCTTCGTCTGTAGGTGATCTAAAATCGCGATGTCTTGACATGTCGCCGTATATGCAACGACAGCGCCGTTATTTGCAAGTAACCAAAGGACATTTTGTTTCGGACCGTTTTCAACACAAAACAATTCATTTATTGCAAATTTTTTTGTTTGCTAATTTAACAATTCCATTTGAAAAGTGGCTCAAAATTTTATTTTCTCAAGGCAGCTATTGTTGTAAAATTGTTATTAACAATTAGAATAAATTAACATTTTTCAACTTTGATGTAGTGTAATTTTTTCTTTTATTTTTCCCTTTACAAATTTCACCATTTAAGAAATTACCAAAAATTTGTTAATGTCGAAATCGGTTTCTGCAATAACAATATGTGCTTATAACAAATTTTCGACAAGCTCGAAATGAATTTTCAAACGATTTTTTCTGCGCTGCAAGACCGTATCTTTCATTTTCATTTATTTCCGTTATTTATACTATTTGTTAATAACAATTTTGTTATAAAAAATGTCTCGACAACGATTTTTTTTTGGTTCTTGTAATTATTCGAAATTTATATCACCGAATATTAATTCCCGAAAAACATTCTGATATCCGAGCATAAATATTTTTCTTTGTTTTTTCATGGCTTTTACCGATTATAAGTGAATAATTTCAAGTTATCTAGAAAAATCGAAATATACTTTAAGGACTGTAAACGACATAGCCAATCAAGGAGAGCGAGATATGTTGGCTCTTCAGGGGGCTCCGGACGCTGAAAAAAGCCTAAATATATTAAGATGTCAGCAATTTATTTCATTGGTCAATATGGCTAAGGCTGTAGTTCGATTGGCAATGCTCCCACCAACATCATCGGCCACGCATCAGCACGCTTTCCGCGTATTTTACCAAGTACAGCGCTGGCTTGGTAATGCCCCTCTGCCGTGTGACTGGGGTTGGAATCAAACGGAAATGCTCTACCTGACCGTAGCAACTACAGATACACCTGCCCCATCAAAACTGTTGGATACAGTCTTTTGCGGGTGCAAGGGAGAATGTAGCAAACGCTGCGGATGTCAATGAGCAGGGCTATACTGCTTAGAGGGGTGCAAGAACTGCCACGGGGAAGACTGCCAAAACATTCACGTAAGAACCACTGAGGTGATCAATGACGATGATAGTAATGAAAAAGACGATGAACCCGTTCTGGACCATCTACAGTACTCGCCAATTGAAGTGGAACAGACAGTTTTTTCTCGATTTTATCGAATTTTTGACAGATTTCAAAAATCCGGAAAAGTACATTCGAACAAATTTCATTACCTTTCGAATGAGAATAGTTAGAAAGCAATCGGTTAATAATTAGCCGAGTGCGAGGCGATGGAGTCAGGACGTGCAAGTCGCGAATTCCCGGACACCCCGGAAAAAGGTATACACCATTGTTGAATGGCTTTCCAACTGAAAGCATTCGAAAGAGCAGCCGTGGCAACCAGGATTGGAAAAAAAATTAAAATCGGTCAACTCCAGTAGATGATATAGCCCCAGGAAGTTGAAACAGTTTTTTGATGATAACGTGCAGGTTTCTCGATCGATTGATCTGAAATTTATCGAGGGTCGTGTCTCGTCATGGCCGATTAGCCGGTATAGGTCGTGTTGCAAAAAAACTCCTCGGAGATGAGATCCAGGGTTGTTCCGAAGACACCGTGTCGGTTATTTGCATATTTCGCAAAGAAAGAGTCTTATCTCGAAAATGTGAATTGGTGCATTGTTGAGGGCAAGATTCAACGAACAAAACGTGTGGTCGTGTTATAACCGAATCGACCTGTGTTACCAGCGGGAAGGCACGGAAGAATGGCATGAAAATGCCGAAATGAAAAAAGATTGAGTCCGGAGTCGCAGGGCGATGCTCAATTGTTTTTGCACTCGCCGGCTGACTGAACGTGTTGTCACTACTGGGGCCAGATGGACCGATTTGAAAATAGTTAATGGTGGCAAAGAACATTTTTATCATTTCAAGAATTTTTTCAACCCTGTTTGTTTGGCATTGCGATTTTCGCAATTATTAAGGGGTTATGGACGCGATAAATATTAAAAAATCAATAACTACCGTGTTTTACGGTAGTCAGACTTTCCAAAAGCGTCCACTTTACCATTGCACAATGATTTTCATCATCCTTAATTTGGCATTGCGATTTTCGCAATTATTAAGGGGTTATGGACAAAAGGGATATTGAAAAATCAATGACTACCGTGGTTTACGGTATTCAGACTTTTCGATAGAATCCACTTTATCAATGCACAATGATTTTCATCATCCTTAATTTGGCATTGTGATTTTCGCAATTATCAAGGGGTTATCGAAAAAAGAAATAAACCCAAATAAATAACGACCGTGTTTTACGGTATTCAGACTTTTCAAAAGGTTAGACTTTATCATTGCACAATGATTTTCATTGATCTTTATTTGGCATTGCGACTTTCGCAATTATTAAGGGGTTATCGACAAAAGAAATATTGAAAAGTCGATAAGAACCGTGTTTTACGGTAGTCAGACTTTTTAAAAGAGTCCACTTTATCATTGCACAATGATTTTCATCATTCACATTTTTTATTTGTGATTTTTGAATATATTAAGGGGTTTTCGACAAAAGAAATATGGAAAACTCGATAACGACCAAGTTTTACGGTGATCAGACTTCTCAAAAGCGTCGACTTTATCATTGCACAATGACTTTCATTATCTTCAATTTAGCATTGCGATTTTCGCAACTATTAAGGAGTTATCGACAAAAGAAATATTGAAAAATCGATACCCACTGTGTTTTACAGTAGTCGGACTTTTCGGAAGCGTCAACTTTATCATTGCACAATGATTTTAATCATTCATATTTTTTATTTACGATTTTTGAAATTATTAAGGGAATCATGACAAAAGAAATATTGAAAAATCAATAACGAGCGTGTTTTACGGCATTCAGACTTTTCAAAAGCGTCTACGTTATCATTGCATAATGATTTTCATCATCCATATTTTTTATTTGCAATTTTCGAAATTATTGAAGGGTTATCGACAAAAGAAATATAGGAAAATCGATAACGACCGTGTTTTACGGTATTTAGACTTTTTGAAAGTGTTCACTCCATTATTGCACAATGATTTTCATCATCCTTAATTTAACATTGCGATTTCTGCAATTATTAAGGGGTTATCTTAAAAAAAAATTGAAAAATCGATAACTACCGTGTTTTACGGTAGTCAGACTTTTCAAGAGCGTCCACTTTACCACTGCACAATGATTTTCATCATCCTCATTTGGCATTGCAATTTTCGCAATCATTGAGGGGTTATGGACAAAAGAAATATTAAAAAACCAATCACTACCGTGGCTTACGGTATTCAGACATTTCAAAAGAGTCCACTTCATCAATGCATAATGATTTTCATTATATTTAATTTGACATTGTAATTTTCGCAATTCTTAAGGGGCTATCGACAAAAGGAATATTAAAAAATCAATAACTACCGTGTTTTACGGTGATCAGACTTTTCAAAAGAGTCTTCTTCACTATTGCACAATAATTTTTATTAACTTTAATTTGGCATTGCGATTTTCTTAATTATTAAGGGGTTATGGACAAAAAAAATATTGAAAAATCAATGTCTACCGTGGTTTACGGTATTCAGTCTTTTTAAAAGAGTCCACATCATCAATGCACAATGATTTTCATCATATTTGATTTGACATTGTGATTATCGCAATTATCGACGGAAGGAATATCGAAAAATCAATAACTACCGTGTTTTACGGTAGTCAGACTTTTTGAAAGCGTCTACTTTACTATTGCATAATGATTCTCATCATTCTTAATTTGGCATTGCGATTTTCGCAATTATTAAGGGGTTATAGACAAAAGAAATATCTAATAATTAATAACTAATGTGGTTTACGGTATTCAGACTTTTCAAAAGCGTTCACTTTACCATGGCACAATAATTTTCATCATCCTCAATTGAGCATTGCGATTTTCACAAATCTTAAGGGCTTATGGACAAAAAGAATACTGAAAAATCAAAAACTACCGTGGTTTACGGTATTCAGACTTTTTCAAAGCCTCTACTCCACCATGGCATAGGAATTTTCATCATTCTCAATTCGTCATTACGATTTTCGCAATTCTTAAGGGGTTATAAACGAGAAAAATATTGAAAAATCAATAACTACCGTGGTCTACGGTATCCAGACTTTTCGAAAGAATCCACTTTATCAATGCACAAAGATTTTCATCATATTCAATTCGTTATTGTGATTTCTGCAATAATTAAGGGGTTTCCGACGCGAGAAATATTGAAAAATCAATAACGACCGTGTTTTACGGTATTCCGACTTTTCGAGACCGTCCACTTCATCATTGCACAGAGATTTTTATCATCCATATTTTCGAATTGCGCGTTTCTATCAAGTGAACGCTTTTGAAAAATCTAAATACCGTAAAACACGGTCGTTATCGATTTTTCAATATTTCTCCTATCGATAACCCCTGAACAATTTCGAAAATCGCAATTCAAAAATATAAACGATGAAAATCATTGTGCAATGATAAAGTGGACGCTTCTAAAAAGTCTGACTACCGTAAAACACGGTCTCTATCAATTTTTCAAATTTTTTTTGTCGATGACCCCTCAATAATTGCGAAAATCGCAATGCCAAGTTACAAATGATGGAAATCATTGTTCAATGTTTAGGTGACGCTTTTGAAAAGTCTGAATACCGTAAAACACGCTCGTTATTGATTTTTCAATATTTTTTCTTTCGATGCCCCCTTGATAATTGCAAAAATCGCAATTTATATTGACGAATAATGGAAATCATTGTTTAATGATAAAGTGGACGCTTTTAAAAAGTCTTATTCCGTAAAACACGGTCGTAATTGATTTTTTAATATTCCCTTTGTCGATAACCCCTTAATAATTGCGAAAATCACAATGCCGAATTGAGAATGATGAAAATCATTGGGCATTGATGGAGTAGACGCTTTCGAAAAGTGCGAATACCGTAAAACACGCTCGTTATTGATTTTTCAATAATTCTTTCGTCGATAACCCCTTAATCATTCGAAAACTCGCTATTTTAAAATATAAATAATAAAAAATATTGTGCAGTGATAATGTGGACGCTTTTGAAAAGTCTGAATACCGTGAAACACGGTCGTTATAAATTTTTCAATGTTTTTTTCGTCGATAACCCCTCAATAATTGCGAAAATGGCAATGCCAAATTGAGGATGACGTAATTTGTTGTGCATTGGTAGAGTGGACGCTTTCAAAAAGTCTGAATACCGTACACCACGGTAGAAATTGATTTTTGATCATTTCTTTTGTCCATAACCCCTTACTGATTGCGAAAATCGCAACGCCAAATTATGGATGATAAAAATTATTGTGCAATGGTAAAGTGGACGTTTTTGAAAAGTCTGACTACTGTAAAACACGGTAGTTATTGATTTTTTAATATTTCTTCCGTCGAAAACCCCTTTATAATTGCGAAAATCGCAATTTGAAAATGAAGATGATGAGAATTTTCGTGCAATGATAAAGTGGACGCTTTTGAAAAGTCTGAATACCGTTAAACACGGTCGTTATTGATTTTTCAATATTTCTTCCGTCGATAACCCCTGAAAATCGCAATGCCGAATTAAATTATAATGAAAATCATTGTGCATTGATAAAGTGGACTCTTTTGAAAAGTCTGATTACCATTATCCACGGTAGTAATTGATTTTTCAACTTTTCTCTTGTCCATAACCCCTTAATACTCGCGAAAATCGCAATGTTAAATTGAAGATGATGAAAATCATTGTGCAATGGTAAAGTGGACGCTTTTGGATAGTCTGCCTACCGTAAAACACGGTAGTTGTCGATTTTTTAATATTCCTTTTGTCGAGAACCCCTTAATAATTGCGAAAACCGCAATGCCAAATTGAGGACGATAAAAATCATTGTGCAATGATAAAGTGGACACTTTTGAAAAGTCTGAATACCGTAAAACACGGTCGTTATTGATTTTTTAATATTACTTTTGTCGATAACCCCTTAACATTTGCCAAAATCTTAATGTTAAATTGAGGATGATGAAAGTCATTGTGCAATGATAAAGTGGACATTTTTGAAAAGTCTGAATACCGTGAAACACGGTCGTTATCGATTTTTCCATATTTCTTTTGTCGATAACCTCTTAATTATTTCAAAAATCGCAAATAAAAAATAAGGATGATGAAAATCATTGTGCTATGATAAAGTGGACGCTTTTGAAAAGTCTGAATGCCGCAGGTTGCAACAAAACACGCTCGTTATTGGATTTTCAATATTTCTTTTGTCGTTAACCCCTTAATAATTTTGAAAATTGCAATTTGAAAATATGGATGATTCAAATCATTGTGCAATGATAAAGTGGACACTTCTCAAAAGTCTGTTCACCGTTAAACACGGTTGTTATCAATTTTTTAATATTTCGTTCTCGATAACCCCTCAACAATTGCAAAAATTGCAATGTTCAATTGAGGATGATGAAAATCATTATGCAATAATGAAGTGGACACTTTCGAAAAGTCTGAATACCGTAAAACACGGTCGTTATCGATTTTTCAATATTTGCTTTGTCAATAACCCCTTAATTATTTCAAAAATCGCAATCAAGAATATAAATGATGAAAATCATTGTGCAATGATAAAGTGGACGCTTTCGAAAAGTCTGACTACCGTAAAACACGGTTCTTATCGATTTTTCAATATTTTTTTTGTCGATCACCCCTTAATAATTGCAAAAATCGCAAGGCAAAAAAGTGGATGACGAAAATCATTATGCAACGATAAAGTAGACGTTTTCGAAAAGTCTGAATGCCGTAAAATACGCTCGTTATTGATTTTTTAATATTTCTTTTGTCATTAATCCCTTAATAATTTCAAAAATCGTAAATGAAAAATATGAATGATTAAAATCATTGTGCAATGATGAAGTTGACGCTCCCGTAAAGTCTGACTACTGTAAATCACAGTGGGTATCGATTTTTCAATATTTCTTTTGTCGATAACTCCTTAATAGTTGCGAAAATCGCAATGGTCAATTGAAGATAATGAAAGTCATTGTGAAATGATAAAGTCGACGCTTTTGAAAAGTCTGAATACCGTAAAACTAGGTCGTTATCGATTTTTCCATATTTCTTTTGTCGAAAACCCCTTATTAAATTCAAAAATCGCAAATAAAAAATGTGAATGGTGAAAATCATTGTGCAATGATAAAGTGGACTCTTTTAAAAAGTCTGACTACCGTAAAACACGGTTCTTATCGACTTTTCAATATTTCTTTTGTCGATAACCCCTTAATAATTGCGAAAATCGCAATGCCAAATTGAGATCAATGAAAATCATTGCGCAATGATAAAGTCCACCCTTCTGAAAAGTTTGAATACCGTAAAACACGGTCGTTATTTATTTAGGTTTATTTCTTCCTTCGATAACCCCTTAATAATTGCGAAAATCACAATGCTAAATTGAGGATGATGAAAATCATTGTGCATCGATAAAGTGGATTTTATCGAAAAGTCTGAATACCGTAAACCACGGCAGTCATTGATTATTCAATATTTCTTTTGTCCATAATCCCTTAATAATTGCGAAAATCGCAATGCCAAATTAAGAATGATGAAAATCATTGTGCAATGGTAAAGTGGACGCTTTTGAAAAGTCTGACTACCGTAGAACACGGTAGTTATTGATTTTTTAATATTCATCGCGTCTATTCAACAATGGCGTATACCTTTTTCCGGGGTGTCCGGGAATGCGCGATTCGCACGTCCTGACTCCATCGCCTCGCACTCGGCTAATTATTAACCGATTGCTTTCTAACTAGTCTCATTCGAAAGGTAATGAAATTTATTCGAATGTACTTTTCCGGATTTTTGAAATCGGTCAAAAATTCGCCAAAATCGAGAAAAAACTGTCTGTCCCACCTCAATTGGCGAGTACTGTAGATGGTTCAGAACGGGTTCATCGTCTTTTTCATTACTATCATCGTCATTGATCATCTCAGTGGTTATTACGTGAATGTTTTGGCAGTCTTCCCCGTGGCAGTTTTTGCACTCCTCTGAGCAGTATAGCCCTGCTCATTGACATCCGCAGCGTTTGCTACATTCTCCCTTGCACCCGCAAAAGACCGTATTCAACAGTTTTGATGGGGCAGGTGTATCTGTAGTTGCTACGGTCTGGTAGAGCATTTCCGTTTGATTCCAACTCCAGTCACACGGCAAAGGGGCATTACCAAGCCAGCGCTGTACTTAGTAAAATACGCGGGAAGCGTGCTGTTGCGTGGCCGATGATTTTGGCGGGAGCATTGGCCAGTCGAACTTCAGCCTTAGCCGTATTGACATTTTAATATATTAAGGCTTTTTTCAGCGTTCAGAGCCCCCTAAAGAGCCAACATATCTCGCTCTCCTTGATTGGCTATGTCGTTTACAGTCCTTGAAGTATATTTCGATTTTTCTAGATAATTTGAAATTATTCACTTATAATCGGTAAAAGCCATGAAAAAACGAAGAAAAATATTTATGCTCGGATATCAGAATGTTTTTCGGGAATTAATATTCGGTGATATAAATTTTGTATTATTACAAGAACCAAAAAAAAATCGTTGTTGAGACATTTTTTATAACAAAATTGTTATCAACAAATAGTATAAATAACGGGAATAAATGAAAATGAAAGATACGATCGTGCAGCGCGGAAAAAATTGTCTGAAAATTCATTTCGAGCTTGTCGAAAATTTGTTATAAACACATATTGTTATTGCAGAAACCGATTTCGACATTAACAAATTTTTTGTAATTTCTTAAATGGTGAAATTTGTAAAGGGAAAAATAAAAGAAAAAATTACACTACATCAAAGTTGAAAAATGTTAATTTATTCTAATTTTTAATAACAATTTCAAATCACTTGCTGCCTTGAGAAAAAAAAATTTCCGAGAGCTTCTTCAAATGGAATTGTTGAATTGGCAAACAAATAAAACCTGCAATAAACGAATTGTTTATTATTAAAAACGGTTCGAAACGAAATGTCCTTTGTTCACTTGCAAATAACGGCGCTGCCGTTGCAAATACGGCGACATGTCTAGAGATCGCATATTTAGATCATCTACAGACGAAGAGATTCTAAAAACTGGTACGTTGTCCGATAAGTAGGTCAAAAGTTACGCCCGTTTTATGAAAAAATGTAAATTCTGAAAAAAATGAGCAAGAAAATGACCTCAAAAAATTGAAAAAGCGGGAAAAAAATTTCTTGTAGCATGAAATCTTTTGTTTCGATCGTTCTATTGCATGAAAAAAATCGGCGGATTCCTTCCTACAAATTATCATGGGTAAACCGAATTTTGCAGCTAAAGTGCGTTTTTGGGGTTTCCGTGGAAATTGAGCATTTTCGAGCTTTTTTTTCCGGTCGCTCGTGCCGCTAAACTATAATAGATAGATAGGTGCCGTCACTGACTTTTTTATAGGAAATTTTATGCTCTACAAGATTGGTCCTATACATTTTTGTCCTAACTGGCACCATTTTGGCAGCGTAAGCCGTGGAAGTGTCAAAAACGGATTATTTAGCGGTTTTTTTTTGCAAAAACGAGCGGTGTTAAAATCCCAACAACTGAGGTCCTTGTTATATCCCGAACATTTCTCATATTTTTTCATCCAGTAGAAAATTATTGGAATTTAAAATCGGAATTTGACTGGCCTTTTCTCTCACGCCAGCATGTTTCTCTCTCTATCGCGCGTCGGTGAGACGGTCAACGATGCGAGAGTGTATTTGCACACCAAACCTTGCCGTCTCAGCTACGCGCGCTTCTCCTCGCGCCGTCTTCCGGATCGAGCTATAGCTCGATTCAAAACACCCGACATAAATAAATCATATCTCGATCAATTTCAATCCTACAAAAATTTGGCAGAGGACTTTTTGTCTCCATTTGTCACGTTCTCCCCGCCGGTACCAAAATTATCCATATGTTTGAGGACACCCTGTATAAGCAGAGCTTTCAATATTACTATTTTGAGGTCTCTCATCGTGAATTTTAATTTTCCATTTAATAATACAGGAAAAAAAAATCGAAATTTTATACCTCAGCTTTAAGTCAATGTACGAAAATTTGAGATGCTTTCTTTTATGGAATGGAATGCTCTACAAAAAGTCTCAAGATTTTTCAAAAAAATTCTCCAAAAGTTATCCAAAAATATCCAATTATCCAATTATCCAATTTCAATGTCTATACCTATATATATTATCACGGGGTGTACAGGAATAAGCGTGGATATATATGTATATAGATATATAGAAAGAGAGATATAGAGCGAGAGGGCGAGACAGAGATATATATAGGTATACTAAGCCTGAGGATCGAAACCTCTCACGAGGCCTTACCTGAATTTGCTCTCCGTATGGTCATCATTACTATACCTATATACATTAACACGGGGCGCACAGGAATGAACGGGCGTATATATACATATATAAGCAGCGATCTCAATATTAGAATTTTGAGATTTCTCATCCCGAATTTCCATTTAAATAATACAGGAAAAAAATGTTTATACTTTGAAATGTCATACCTTGACTTCACGTCCTTGTACCAAAATCTGCGATACATATTCTTATAGGGAATGGAACGCTTTACAGAAAAGGTCTCTCGAGATTTTTTTGAAAAACTCACTCCTTCGAAAGTTATGCAAAGTTAAAATTAAATTTAGAGTAAATTTCCCTTTTTTTTAGTTTCCGGAAAAATGTTGAAATTTATTACTAAAGATCGTGAAATCTTTCTTGAAAAAAAAGTTTGAATTGCATTATCGTAAATAACCTAATTTTTAAAGAAATGACCAACAGTAGTTCACACAAAGTCGAGGTAAAAAATTTCAAAGTTTGAAATTTCTTCTCCTGCAACATTTAAATCTAGAATTTAAATTAACGATGAGAGACTTCTAAATATATCAACATTCGGAGCTCTGCTTTTAACAGGCATCTTTTTCACTTTCCCGAAAGTATTTTATCGGAGAATTCAAAAAAAAAATCTAATTTCGTGAATCAGTCTAATGTATACGTATACAGAGAGATATATATATAGGTATACTGATTCAATCGGATCTCCCGTCGAAACTCATTGAACGGGGCGATCGCCGAGGATCGAATGCGCATGGGCTCGATGGAGTATAACTCCTCGAGGAGTAAAACTCGTCGAGAGTCGAGCGGTTTCGATCCTTACCTGAATTTTGCTCTCCGTACGGTCATCGCTATGATTCCTATACCTATATATATTATCACCGGGTGTACAGGAATAAGCGTGGATATATATGTATATAGATATAGAGAGAGAGATAAATAGATCGAGGGAGCGAGACAGAGATATATATAGGTATACCGAGTGTGAGGATCGAAACCTTTCACGAGGCGGGACGTTTCGATCCTTACCTGAATTTTACTCTCCGTATGGTCATCATTACTATACCTATACCTATATACATTAACACGGAGTGCACAGGAATGAACGGGCGTATATATGCGTATATAAGCAGAGATCTTAATATTAATATTTTGAGATCTCTCATCACGAATTTCCATTTAAATAATATAGGAAAAGAAATGTTTATACTTTCAAATGTCATACCTCGACTTCAATTCCCTGTACCAAAATCTGCGATGCATATTCTTACAGGGAATGGAACGCTTTACAGAAGAGGTCTCTTAAGATTTTTTTGAAAAACTCACTCCTTCGAAAGTTATGCAAAGTTAAAATTAAATTTAGACTAAATTTCCCTTTTTTTTAGTTTCCGGAAAAATGTTGAAATTTATTACTAAACATCGTGAACTCTTTCTTGAAAAAAAAGTTTAAATTGCATTATCGTAAATAACCTAATTTGTAAAGAAATGACTACACAAAGTCGAGGTAAAAAATTTCAAGGTTTGAAATTTTTTTTCCTGCAACATTTAAATCTAAAATTTAAATTTACGATGGTAGGCTTCTAAATATATCAACATTCGGAGCTCTGCTTTGAACAGGCATCTTTTTCACTTCCCCGAAAGTATTTAATCGGAGATTTCAAAAAAAAAATCTAATTTCGTGAATCAGTCTTATATACGTATACAGAGAGATATATATAGGTAAACTGAGTCAATGAGATCCCCCGTCGGAACTCATTGAACGTGTTGATCATCGAGGATCGAATGCGCATGAGCTCGATGGAGTATAACTCCTCAAGGAGTAAAACTCGTCGAGAGTCGAGCGGTTTCAATCCTTACCTGAATTTTGCTCTCCGTACGTCCATCGCTACAATGTCTATACCTATATATATTTTATCACGGGGTGTACATATGATGGATATATATGTAAATAGATATAGAGTTTCAAGATATAACGGTACTTGGAAAATTATGAAATTCTCAAAAACTCAAAAAAATGCGATCCCAAAATTTTGAAAAAATGTACACTACCCTTTTTCATGTAATTAAATCATTTGACAAAATGTCAATTTTTGAGAGTGGACAGCTTTTTGACCGTTCGAAATCGCACGGAATGCCTTATGTATATATTATATAAATATATGTGGCATTCCACGGTATTTCGATTAAAATCTTAGCTTGATGATTTTGATTTTCCTTTTAATTTTTTATATAAATAAGGACATTAAAAAAAATTTTACTAAATTTTTTTAGAATTTTTCAGTCACGCGTTTGTGGATTTATTTATTTATTTATTTTAAACGGGAAAACTTTGTGAAATCTGAAAAAATTCAGAAAAATCTAATAAATATAACAAATTTTTTGGGCTTTGTTCTATGACGGAGATTTCAATACTCTATGAGTCAAATTAAAAATATATATATATATATATATATATATATATATTTATAGAATTCCAAAATCTTCATTTTGGAACAAAGCCCAAAAATTTTGTTATATTTTATTAGATTATTCTGAATTTTTCCAGGTTTTACAAAGAGGTCTCTTTAAAAAAAAAAAAAATCCAAAGAACGCCTGACCAAAAAATTCTGAAATACTTTGGCAAAAACGATTCCAATGTGTTTTTTCATATAAAAAATTTGGATGGAAAATCGAAATGATCTATGCAAGATTTTGATCGGAGTCTTGTTTCGATGATTTCGATTTTTCTCTTAATTTTTTATATAAAACAACACTTGAAAAAAATATTCCCCGAATTTTTTCAGAATTTTTGGTCACGCGTTCTTTGGATTTTTTTTTTAAGGTGCCCCTTTGTAAAATCTGAAAAAATTCAGAATAATCTAATAAAATATAACAAAATTTTTGGGCTTCGTTCCAAAATGGAGATTTCAAAACTCTATGAGTCAACTTCTTTTTTTTAATTTTTTGAATTTGACTCATAGAGCGTTGAAATCTCCGTTATGGAACAAAGCCCAAAAAATTGGTTATTTTTTTTCTAGATTTTTCCGCATTTTTTCAGATTTCACAAAGTTGTCGCGTTTTTTTTTTCAAAAAAAAAATAATAAGCCCAAAAAACGCGTGGCTGAAAAATTCTGAAAAAATTTGGGAAATTTTTTTGAATGTCCTTATTTACATAAAAAGTTTAGAGGAAAATCGAAATCATCAAGGTAAGATTTTGCTCGAAATACCGTCGAGTGCCACATATATATACATAGATATATGTTATTATTTGTTGATCCGGTTTACGAAAGCCCGGCTTGCGTTAGTGCTTACCTATCGACTGTATGTATCATAATTTTTCATTATATTCATCACTCGTGATAATTGTCAAGCAAAAATCCAAATAAAAGAATAACAGGAAATGATAATTTAGAAAAACACCGAAATTAGCGGAAATA
This sequence comes from Alloplasta piceator, assembly GCA_946863875.1. Taxonomy (NCBI): domain Eukaryota; kingdom Metazoa; phylum Arthropoda; class Insecta; order Hymenoptera; family Ichneumonidae; genus Alloplasta; species Alloplasta piceator. The sequence continues at coordinate 43,354,872 of OX333072.1, read as the reverse complement.
AATTACGACAATTCGCAATTAATCATGTTAACAAAAATTTGTATTTCAATACTCTTGTTTCCCAAGAATTTAAAGATGAAAAAATAATTGTCGGCTTAAAATAAAATAAAAAGATTGTCGCAACGTAATTAACTATTAACGGTTGCATGCACAAAAGAAAATGAAGCGTTCAAAAACAATCGTCATTTCAATAGTAGAATATTTAAAAAAAAATACGTTTCCATTGAAAAGATTACACTAATCATAATATGTAATCTATGAGATTTTTGCAGTAACAATTTCTTAATTTCAATTTCTTTTCATGTTTGCAGGTAGAAAATCGAATCTTCGAGGTCTTTAAATGGATCGTCGTTTGCGATCCCTTATATCGAAAAAGTCTGTCAGATCTTCTTAAAAAAAAGTAGGCAATCTCGTAGCACCTAGCTGACTCGAATGCCACTTGGATATACCGCTGGCTGAAAAGATGAAAAATTTGAGACGCAACTTAAAAATGAAAATTTCTTTTTTTAATGAACTTCGAAGAATCAGCTGAATCAGGTGCTTCGAGGCATGCTTTGGAATGTCCTTGTGAAGGAAAATTTCATCAGGACACAGCATTTAAGTCAACGCTAAGCGTTTTTTCTCCAATTTCCTCGCAAAACCATCAATTTTGCACCATTTTCATGTTCGCAGGTAGAAAATCGAATCTTCGTGGTCTTTGAATGGATCGTCGTTTGCGATTCTTCATATCGAGAAAGTCTGTCAGATTATTGGGAAAAAAAGTAGGCAATCTCATAGCACCTAGCTGACTCGAATGCCACTTGGATATACCGCTGGCTAAAGAGATGAAAAAAATGGAGACCCAGCTTAAAAATGAAAATCTATTTCTTCGATGAATTCCGAAGATCCAGCTGAATCAGGTGCTTCGAGGCATGCTTTGTAATGTCCTTGCGAAGGAAAATTTCATCAAGACGCAGCGTTGAAGTCAACGCTAAACGTTTTTTCTTCAATTCCCTCGCAAAACCATGAATTTTGCACTGTTGTCATTTTCGCAGGTAGAAAATCGAATCTTCGAGGACTTTGAATGGATGGTTGTTGCCAATGGTTTATATCGAGAAAAAAGATGAGATCTACTCGAAAAAAATACGCGATCTCATAGCACCGAGTTGACTCGAATGTCACTTGGACATACCGCTGGTTGAAAAGATGAAAAAATTGGAGACGCAGCTTGAAAATGGAAATTTATTTCTTTGATGAACTTCGAAGAACCCGCTGAATCAGGTGCTTCGAGGCATGTTTTGGAGTATCTTAGCGAAGAAAAATTTCATCAGGATGGAGCGTTGTAGTTAACGCTAAACGTTTTGTCTCCAATTCGCTCGCAAAACCATGAAACTTGCACAATCTTCATGTCCTCAGGTAGAAAATCGAATCTTCGAGGACTTTGAATGGATCGTCGTTTGCGATTCTTTTTATCAAAAAAGTCTGTCAGATCTCCTTAAAAAAATAGGCAATCTCGTAGCACCGAGCTGACTCGAATGCCACTTGGATATACCGCTGGCTGAAAAAATGAAAAAATTTGAGACACAGTTTAGAAATGAAAATTTCTTTCTTCATTGAACTTCGAAGAATCAGCTGAACCAGGTGCTTCGAGGCATGCTTTGGAATGTCCTTGCGAAGGAAAATTGCATCAGGATGCAGCGTTAAAGTCAACGCTAAACGTTTTGGCGCCAATTCTCTCGCAAAACTATGAATTTTGCACCATTTTCATGTTCGTAGATAGAAAATAGAATCTTCGAGGACATTTGAATGGATCGTTTGTAATGGTTCATATCTAAAAATACTTTTAGAGCTAATTTAAATAAAAAAGTAAGCGTCATTAAAGAATTCATTTCAAATTACTGGTTTTATTTTCTATTTTTTCTTCCATTTACATTCTTATTGCATCACCTTTTTTCAAATCGAAACACCGCACACCGAGCATAACTTTGGTCAACACTTTTTATTTCATGGTTACATTTCATAGGCGATTATCTTAGAATCAAACTGAAACAACCTTTGTCATGACTTTCTGTTTCGTGGTTACGTTCTCCTATCTGACCAAGCTGTCATTCCAACAGCTCGCGGTGACGTCATGACAGATCACCTGACGAGCCTGCCAATGCCAGAACTGAGCGAGGGGATTCTGATAGTCGTCGGCGATCGCGTTCTTCGTTGTTTCACTTAATTCACTCATTCCGACGCCCCCACTGTTGCCCCCCCATCCTTATTGTTATTAATTACAATCTTCAAGTGCCCATAACTCGGCGATGAAAGGTCGCAGGACATTTTTTTTCTCAGTTTTCTTCGGGAGACCACCAGCTACAAGGCCGCACTCTCCGTGTTCATTAATTACGAATAACCCATATATATCATGTCTATGAATATATAGCATCATATGTAGCTAATAAATCAAAATCTAACTGTTGGTGTGAATGAGTTCATCGCGCTTTATCTGTCTCTCCGGTGTGAACGAAGCTTATCGAATGTCGGAACTGTTCGACTTTCATCGAGGCGTCTTGGCGCAAACACGCTCTCGCCGGTCTAGTCTCGCTACTAACGCTAAGCTGTACAGAAGTAAACGCAACGAGAAGAATAAAAAACAGTCAGCCATCTTTGCACATTGTAAATACACGTTTGTTATATTCACTTATCCTCCACATTATCCCTCACGAAATCAAATTAAACTTTCTGCGACCAACAGGTTATGGGCCCAGACCACGCCTGAACACTGCGCGAAGTTTTTTTCAGCGTGAGAGAAGGGAAGGAAAGTGATAAACGTTTTTTATCCTTTCTTGCGTGGTGCTTGGTGCGGCGGCGATTTTTCAGGGCAGCCGCGTGCGTTGGTATAGTTTCTCAAAAAGCCGGTTCGTCAAAGTTTTTGCATTCGGAATGTCTGACGACATCTCCACTCGAAACCTAAAGGAATTCGACGGGAGTGATTTCCAAGAGTGGAAATATCAGATAAAGAAATTATTTATCGCGAAAGGTGTAGACGACATCGTGGACGGCACGAGAGCGCTACCACCGGATCGTAACTCGCCCACCGGAAAAGAATGGAGGAAAGAAGATGCAAAGGCGGGTTATCTGATCTCCTTGTCAGTAGAGTCCAAGAAACTCAAGCCGCTATTGAAGCCGCAAAAGAAATATGGGAGAAGGTGTGTTCTCTACATGAACAGCGAAGTGAGTCAAATAAAATGGACATGTGGCAAAAGTATCACGAATATACAATGCCGGCCGGTGAGTCGATGGGGCAGCATATTGCTACAGTGCAAAATATGGCGGCCGGTTTGATCGACTCCGGTGAAACAGTGACCGATAAATCAGTGATCGCGAAGCTAATCGGAAGCTTAACGTCAAAATTCTCCACGTTCAGGTCCATGTGGCATAATGTCGATCCCACTCGACAAACGTTCGAAAATCTTATCAAAAGATTGGTCGCCGAGGAAGCAAGAATGAGAGGTGAAAATGGCGACAGCACGAGCGCTCTCGCTGTGTCGAGAAGAGATCGTGAGAAAACGAGTGACGGTGCAAAAAGGGACGATACTGAAAAGAAAAAGAAGATAAAGCGTCTAAAGAAAAACATTGAGTCCTGGAAGTGCCACGAAAAAGGACACTTCGCCAGTAAGTGCGGTGAAAAACGCGGTAAAGACGATGCGAAAGGCAAAGACGCGTGTGATTTCGCGTTCGTTGGTGAGAAAAGGGGGGGCGCCAAAAAGTTTGAACGCACGAAGTTCGCGAACCCGCCGTGTCCAACGGGTAAGGGCAGTGCAAGCGATCAATCAGAGAGACGTCTGGCTCACTGATAGCGGAGCGTCTTCGCACATGACGTTTTGTCGCGACTGGTTCGACGAGTACCGTGATGACCCGCATGGCGGCACTGTAATGCTCGGTGATAACAAAGAGTGCAACGTCGTGGGAAAAGGGACAGTGAGCATCGAAAAATACGTAAACGGAGTCTGGCAAAAATTAAAAATCGAAAACTTTCTTTTCGTGACGAGACTTAAAAGGAACCTTTTTTCGGTGGAAGTGTGCAGAGAAAAGTCGTGTCGCGTCGTGTTTGGAAAAAACCACGTTTATCTGGAAAGAAATAGCACGGTAGTCACGTCCGGCATCAAACAAGGCAATCGTATTTACTGCTGTTCAGAGTTATACCGGTACCAAAAGAAACAAACGTGACAGCCGCGAGCTTTCGCGTGTGGCACAAGCGCCTAGGACACGTGGGAAAAAGTGCGGTGCACAATTTAATAAAAAATGGTCCAGTCAAAGGCGCGTCTATGAAAGACGAAAAAGATTTTTTCTGCGGACCCATGTCGGTCGACTCGCTAGGTGGTGCGCGGTATTTCTTGACTTTCAAAGATGATTCGTCCGGATATCGACATATATTTTTTCTTAAACACAAAGCGGATATGCTCGACAAATTTAAAGAATACGCGCGGCTCGTCGAAAATAAATTCGGAAAGAAAATTCAGGTGCTCCGATCGGACAATGGTGGTGAATTCATGAACGCAAAAATGAACGAATTCTTAGCCGAAAACGGTATTAGGAAAGAAAATACCGCACCATACACCCCGGAGCAAAATGGTCGTGCGGAACACGATAATAGAACGATAGTCGAGAGTGCGCGATCGATGCTTCATGCGAAGGGATTGTCATTGACCCTTTGGGCCGAAGCAACGAACACGGCAGTGTACGTGCTGAATCAAACGGCATCGTCAAAGAAAAATGCGACGCCGTACGAATTGTGGGTCGGAAGAAATCCCAATCTCGAGCACCTGAGGATATTCGGGTCCCAAGTCTTTGCGCACGAGCCAACGCAGCTCACGAAGAAGCTTGATCCTCGCGGTAAGCCAAAATTAGTTACCGGTTACGTGCAGGACTCGTCAGACTATAGGGCTTACGATCCTGAGACCAAGAAGGTCAGCGTGTCGCGAGAGGTGACATTCATTGAGAAGCCGGGAAAGATCGAGCCGATCGAGGAAGAGGACGAAGAAAACATGATCGTGCTGGAACGAAAGGCAATACGTCCGGAACAAATCGAGGAAGTAAACGATTCAGACAGCGAGTCGGAAGACGAAATCGAAGAAGTCCCGATTCAAGCTAAACCACTACCGGTAGTTGAACGTGAACGTCGAGTCCTAAGAAATCGGACGGATCTCCAGGTACCAGCGAGATATGCTGACGTTGTTGAGTACGGAGCTCCAGAATCGTTTAAAGAGGCCATGAGCAGCAGAGACGCCGCGCAGTGGGCGCATGCTGTAAAGGAAGTGCTCCAAGATCACAAGAAAAACAAAACTTGGAAGCTCGTTCCCAGATCGCCAAGTCAAAGACTCATTGATCTAAAATGGGTATTCAGAGTCAAGGAGGATCCGAATAAGAAAACGTAAAGATTCAAAGCGAGACTGTGTGCGAGGGACTTCATGCGAAGAGAGGTCATCGACTTCACAGAAACGTTTGCGCCAGTTGTGCGCTATGACTCTCTCCGAACGTTGTTGGCGGTAGTCGTAGAGGAGGACCTGGAACTTCTTCAGTTCGACGTCCAAACTGCTTTCCTGTACGGTGAGCTAGATGAAGACATCTATATGGAGGTACCAGATGGACTCAACGTCGAGGACAAAAAAATTCGTAGATTTTTTGAGCCAATACGAGTTTAAATCAAGTGAAGCGGATCATTGTTTTTTTGTCGGAAAATTTAACGACGCAAAAGTGTACCTCGCGTTATTCGTAGACGATGGTCTGCTGGCCGCCACGTCAATGGACATATTAGAGACAATATCGAGCGAGTTGAACAAAACGTTTAACATCCAATAGGTGATGCAAAAATATTTGTCGGGCTGCAAATAAAAAGAAATCGTGATGAAAAGACGCTCTTGATTCATCAAGAAGCGTACGCGCGCAAAATAGTTGAGCGATTTAAAATGGTGGAATCAAAACCGGTCGGGATACCGGCGGATCCGCACGCGCCTCTTTTACCGGTAGAAGAGAAAAAACGATCGTACAACTAACGTGCCATATACAGAGGCAATCGGCTCATTAATGTTCCTGGGAATCGTTTCAAGGCCGGACATTGCATTCGCAGTTAATGCAGCGAGTAGATTCACAAACAATCACAATGATTCTCATTGGCGCGCGATAAAAAGAATAATTCCATACGTAAACGATACCTCCCACTTGGGGATAAAGTATCGATGCGGCGGTAGAGATTCGGGTTTGATAGGATATTCCGATGCAGATTTTGCGAGTGACGTAGAAACAAGGCATTCGACAATAGGGTACGTGTTGTATCTATCAAACGGTCCGATCACGTGGTGCTCACAGAAACAGAAACTTGTAACACTGCGCACCACGGAATCCGAATATGTTGCGGCAACCGAGGCGACAAAAGAAGTTATGTGGGTCAGAAAACTGTTAAAGGACCTTGGGCACCCGTGCATCGGGGCAACAAAGCTTTTCGTAGATAACCAAAGCGCTATCCGTCTTGTGGAAAACCCGGAATTTCATAAGCGGACAAAGCATATTGATATAAAGTACCATTACACAAGAGAAAAGTCTGAAAGCAAAGATATACTCGTGCAACATGTACCTGGTGAAAATATCTGCCACTTCACTCTGCAAACGCCTCTTTAGGCGTTTCGAAGAACTAAGGGCTAGTCTTAGCATAACAAGCGAAATGTAAGGTAATAATGCACTCAAACGGCGGTGGTGTTGGTGTGTATGAGTTTATCGCGCATTATCTGTCTCTCCGGTGTGAACGAAGCATATCGAATGTATGAGAGTCATTCGGGTAATGTCGGAATTGTTCGACTTTCATCGAGGCGTCTTGGCGCAAGCACGCTCTCGCCGGTCTAGTCTCGCTACTAACACCAAGCTATACAGAAGTAAACGCAACAAGAAGAATAAAACAGTCAGCCATCTTTGCACATTATAAACGCACGTGTGTTATATTCACTTATCCTCCACATTATCCCTCACGAAATCGAATTAAACTTTCTGCAACCAACACTAACTGAACCTTCACTTCATATCAAAATGTAACTTAAATTTTAGGCTAAACCAAAAGCTAACTTCAATTTTGGGCCAAACCAGAATCTAACTTTAATTTTATGCTATATATTCATCGATGTGCTATATGTATGTGTATATGGATAATGCTATATATATATCGGGGTATATATATATATAGCATTAATAAAGTTCCAAAAAGGAGCGAGATCAATCACGAAATACTTCTGAGAAGTATAAAAAAGGACGCCAAGTATTCAATCCCAAAAATTCGAAACTTCATGGAAATCTTGAAAATTTGGAATCTGAAATTTTAATAAGCGGACACAAATTACACAAGTGTTAGAGAGACGTGCTTTTTTTTTACTTTCATTGCCTCTAACCGTAGTCCCGTCGTCGACGTGATGACGCGTTTTCTCGTTCAAGTTCGAGAATGAAATCGGGCTAGCAAAATAGCCGCTCAATGGTTGAGTGGAGAGAGAGAAATAAATGCTTTATTACAATATACGAATTAATTAAATAATGAAGGTACAAAAATAAACGACGGTAATACAAAATAACCGACGCCCTTCACCCAGTACACGGACGTACGTTTTAACGAAATACGATAACAAAACAACGATATACGACTACGCGCCACGGTTCCCAACCGCTCGCTCCTACGTCAGCCTCGTTCACACTTGCGATCCGCACGCTACGATCTCTGACTATCGACTCCCACTTTGCTCGATCTTCTCGAGGCTTCGTTTCGCTGTTTCTAGGCATGCGCTTATGATTGCTCACGCTAGGCGTCGCATGAAAACGTAGCATTATCGTTGAGTCATGGTAGCGCCATCATTTTATACGCGCGAAAATTTAAATAATTGGCTTTAAACATAAGTCAAGCAAAAAATTTGACGTGCGTAAATTATTTAAGACGAAGCCAAACTAAAAAACTTGGCATGCAGGGTTAAGAAGCAATACGCTCGGCGAGGATAAACCGAGTCCAGCTTCCCTTACAGTTTAACGAAGAAGTGAATGAACGAGAAAATTAAAAAGAAAACTATTGATCAAGTGCACTAGTGAGCAACCATAAGAGTAACATAAGGGGTAACGGGCGAGTAAACTAGTGAGGAACTATGAGAAAAGTTTACTGAGAAAAATCTTGTACAAAGTTTATATTCAAATGAACGAACAATGGTATTATAATTATTTCTGGAATAGTCGAGAATCTTTTATTGACCTTTTGTTATGTCGGAATTTGATGGATCATATTAGCATCAACGCACTTAATGGTTGCAATAATCATAAATATCATTGCTAGTTCTTTGACATACATTTTCTCGGTGTAATATATGTAATATTACTTCATTTTCGTATCGAATTATTTTTCATTTTCGCTGACATCCACGACGTACGCAGAAATGCGACCAGGCCTGGATTTACGATAATTGTCGTAGATGCACGTGACGATTGAGCGAGTGTATTAGAATATTCAAGATTCCAATTAACCATATAAAGAACGATGCTCTAATTGCGGTTGAATTCAAAAATCGCATAACGATAATTGCTCGTAATGTGTCAGTAATCGTGAGCAAACTACAGTAGACGATTAAATAATTCAACTCGATGGGACAGAAACCGTTCACATAACTTAACTTTCTCCGGATTCTCCCACTCACGTGTCTTAGCGCATGCGGACTACGCATGTTGGCTGTAGTATCGGCTATGAGGGCATAGAGACACACGATGTGATAGCTTGGGCTCCTTACAAAATCGTGGCAACCTCGCACCTCTCTCCATCTCCCTATCTCCATCCTAATACCGACTTCTACATCTCTCCCTCACTTTGTCTTACTGCTCACCTGCTACGTTTGATATGACTATTACTTATTATGATTGCGCTTTATTTTTACTTTCTTCTTCTTCTTCATTAAGTCTGTGTGTGGTCAGACGTGGTAATCTGCGGCGCTGTGGACTGTCGATTCACTCCGTATCTGTTGTTTCCTGGTTTGTTTCGTTTAATGTTTGGTCGCACTCGATCATTTGGTTGACATGCCGCTTCCACTGCATTCTCTCTACCTCCACGACATATGTTGTTTGAGGCATGGATTCGGTTACTCTTATGGCCGGTACCCATTTGCGTTTTTCCGCTAGATAATCGCGTACTAAGCATTTTTGCCCGATGCCGAAATTTACTTTCCTCTTTCCCCCGTAGTTTTTTATTTGTTTTTCTTGCTCGCATTCGATTTTTTCTTCTAACGGACTTCGTCTTAATAGTGAGAAGCTGTTCCTTACTTCTCGACCTAATAGCAGTTTCGCTGGTGATACTCCCGTGGTTTTATGTAGCGTTGTGCGGTAATCCATCAGGAATAGGTTTACGGCGTAGTCAAGTTTATGTCCGCTCTCCACGATACGTTTAATATGTGATTTGAAAGTGTCCACAAAACGTTCTGCCGCCCAATTGGTAGCCGGAAAATGCGGTGGGGTGAAACTCTGTCTTACTCCGATTGTTTTACAGAACTTTTTAAACTTCTCGCTCGTAAACGCTGTGCCATTGTCGGTCATCATATGAATCGGGTATCCAAAAGTCGTGAATAAATTTTTCATCTTGCTTATGGTTTGCTCTGATGAGATGTTATTGACAATGTACGCTTCGGGCTATTCAGAGTACGCGTCGACGATGACCGAAACCATTCCATGGTGATAAACCTACTTTCGCCGGATTGTTTCTGTTTTGCAAACAGGGCAGACAGGCTTTTGTGATTTTTTCAATTTCTTTGTCTAAGCTCGGCCACCACACAAATGAACTTGCGAGTTGTTTCATACGTTCTACTCCGAAGTGGCTCGCGTGCAGTTCGGTGAGGACTGTTAAGGCTTCCGGAACTATTAACCTGTGTCCCCGAAGAATGCACCCACGATCATCCGACATTTCGTTTCTGCGATTGAAGAAGGGCTTTACTTCGGCTTCCATTTGATTTTCAGCTGGCCAACCATCTACCATATACCATAAAACCGACGATAATAAGATATCTTTTGTCGTTTCTTCGCGCACTCGCTTTCAGTCGAGTAAGGCGAAGTTTGATTCTTTTATACAATTCAAAAAACTGTTTTCCGAACCGTTACAAATTGCGTGGCTTTTCTCGACATCCGTATCATCTTTTATTGACGCTTTCGATAAAAAATCAGCACTATTTTTTTTTCCTGGGACGTGTTTGAGCTTGAAAGTAAACGCTTTTAGAAACATTGGCCAGTGTTGGAGCCGTTTGGTCGCCATACTTGGTATCGCTGTTTTTAACCCTAATGTTTTTACTAACGCTCTGCTATCGGTTCGTAGTTCGAAAAACCTACCAAATACATATTCGTGGAATTCGGTCACCCCAAACACCATCCCTTACCCTTCTCTGTCTAACTGGTGGTAGTTTTGTTCTCTGTCGTTCAGTTTTTTACTAAACCGACTAATACCGACTTCTACATTGGCAATACGCATGCTCATTGATTCTTCGCGGTGGGTTTTAAGTTTAAAGTGGGGAGAAACAGTCATAGGGGGAGTTAAGCGAGCGTCAAGTTATCTGATCATTTACTGTACTTGACAATAACAAATACAAGTGATAATAATCTGTGTTATCACTATATGAGTAGTGTTGTATCGCCAAAATTCAGTTAGCTACGCTGAATGGCGAGAGTTTGAGTTTCCTCGTTGTTTGGTCGGGATCTTACCAGATTAAAGGTTAGAACCCAAATGAGTCGAACCGAAGGTAGTCGTATAAAAGAATAATTTATTATCGTAGAAATAGAAAATACAAGTGGTAGTAATTAATAGTATAAATAGAGACGCGTTGCGCTCGTCTCGATGGACCAATCGTTACAGGTTGGCTTTCAAATTGAACTGCCTTGTATTAGCTCTCTGCTCCGTTATATACAGGAGCGAGAGCGGTCGCATCAGCATTTCTTTTGTTATCTTATTTATTATTTATCGATTATTTCTTAAAAGAAGATGTTTAGTATTTTTACTCGTAATTCGGTTAAGATAATAAGAATTACGAGATTCGCTCAATTTTGTAAATATGCTGACTCGACAGTACCCGGCTGAGGCCGGCGATGGCTCGCTTGCATAATTGTTATTCAGCATAATTGCACCTGCTCGAGTTCGAACGCGTGTGCCACATGATGTAATGACAACAGTTGCCGTATCTGGGGCACACGCGTCGTGATTTGGAATATTCGTAATATTCCGAAATCGAGGTATCTGGGATACAACATCCCTCCCCCCTTAAAAAGAAGAAAGCATAATTTCTTCTTACTCGTCTCCGGCGAGTCAAAGTTCTAAAAAATTTATTTCCCATTGATATGATATTTGTAGCCCCAGAAATTATTTTCTTAGGCCGCTCCTTGTATAGTTGTGTTGGCGCAGTTTTTTCTTGCCCATTTGTATAAAAAATATCCCGCAATTATTAATAATGCTATAGTACCGATCGAGTATTGGCCGATCGTGTGGAAGAGGTGTTTTCTCGTGTCCACGTGGTCCAAGTTATCGTCGATATCCCTTATCCTTGTTCCCAGGTGGTTTAATTCTTCTGCGTTGCCCACGACGTGTTCCATTGTCGTCCCTTCGTGGATGTTGACCGCCTGTGGTGCTTTATTTGTTTCTTCTAGTGTCAAGGTGAGGTTATAGGCCGGGATGTAACTATTGTCTTTTATACTTTGCATCAGTCTGTGTGTTGTTTCTATCTTGAAGTTTTTTCCGATGACGATGCATTTTTCGCCAAGTGTCAATGAACCTGTTCCGCTGAGAGTTTCCTGCTTCGTCGGCATTGTGGCGCACGTTACGCTTACTCTTTCTCCTTTTCGTGCTACGTACAGCCATTTACCTTGCTGTTTTAAACTGAGGACGAGTGTGTGTGATAATTTCATCACTCGCTTTAAACACTGTGCTTTCTTTGTGTTTGTGCCTTCGATGAGCATAAGCACGCCGCATGGCGCGTTTTCGCTTACGCTCATGATCGGATGTCGCGGGTTGCAAAAGTACCGATCCCCGTGTACTTTGCATTCCTCCAGATCACTTCTTGTCATCCGTAAATAATTTCTGTTATCACGGTCTATTACTACGAGTTCGTCGGACGTTTCCAGGTAGTAATATGTATCGTTAACGCCCTTTTTTGGTAGCGGATATGCGTAGTTCACGCTATACTCTCCTGGTCCTACCAAGGGTATTTCCAATAATAGGACGAATTTTTCTCCCTTGCGATACGCCCGTACTGTTGTCAATCGTAGTAAGCCGGCTGCGTTACTTCGCGTTATGGGTAGGGGAAAATTGTGTCCCCGTGGTAGGTGTGGTAACGCATCCGTCAGGTATTCAGTGAGCTTTTCCGGCGTGACAATTGCTGGGCTCACTGTTCCTGAAGTCACACTAGCGAATAGTTCTACCATGTCTTGCACGGTCCTTAGAAAGGTTTCGACATATGTGTCCATTAGGCCTAGACTCTCATCGAAGTACTGTCTGTCAGCTAGTATGTTGGTGCGGTTTGCGAAATACTTGTCGGTTGCTCGCACCATATTGTGCAATGCATTAAAATTTCTTTCTGCTGCGTGCGACGTTCGATTAAAGATGTCGAGTGTTGATTTCGCAACTTGTAATTGCTTCATCATGCCCTGTTTTAGGGACTCTTGATTTTTTCGAATAGCCGAAATTTCGGCGTCGATACGCTCGCCGTCTGCTGCATCTAGGTTACCAGTAATTGACTTCACGACTGTTCCCAATCCGTTGATAAGTCCTCTGCGTTTTCGTTGATGCTCGGCACCCACGAGATCGTGGATTACTCCGACGCTTTCTTCAACCTTTTTTGTCAAACGCGCGATATTATCCAGCATCTCTGCGCAGTGCCCTGACGGTCCCCCTCTTTCCTCGCATTTTTCTCTATATCGGCCCAAATGCGTCGTTATGTGCCCTTCGAGGTGGGCTAGAAGGGTCAGGTCCATTTCGATGGCCAAAGTCCAGATGTCCGAGCATACGTTCAAGGTCCCAATTTTTTCGTAGTAAATTCCCGGGGAGTTATTGAACTTCCGTATTTCGTACGCCGTTCGTGCTGACGCTAGCTGGCTCAGCATTATTATCCTGTAACAGCGTAAGTATTTTTTTTTTTTTTTTTTTTTTTTTGGTGTTGTTCAGTGTGATTTCTCAAAATGAATACGCGGAAGGGGAAGTAACTCGTTGTGGAGTCTTCCTATATAATGACGAGTTTGCTTTGTTTTTTTATTCACTTAAAATTCTCATCTTATTGTCTTCTTACGTCGAAAATTCGTTTAACGATGTCTTCTGCCAAGGTAAGTTTGGTCTTTTCCCATATATATATTTTTTTTGAATATGTAATTTCTTTTACTATTATCATTATTATTCTTATTTTCTTTCTCTTTTTTTTTTCTTTCAGAGAATGTGTTTTTCGTCTTCTGTGCCGGAGATAATTATTGTCGCGTCTGTTTTCCCGCGGATCACTGTCCTCACTCCCGAGGAACTGAATATGCGGTTTTCCGTTCGTCAACGTCGGGAGGAGGATTTTCGGCTGCAATCTGCCGAGATTCGTCTTCGGCGAATCGAACTCGCAGCCGACCTTGATGATTTGTGGGACGTCGCATTTTGTCCCGACGACGTGGATTTTTTTTGGACTTCGGCGTCTTTACCGGAAGTTCTTGTCGCCCTGGTCTACGCCTGCTTGTGAAGAGCAAGAGACGAGGCGCTATTTGTAGATGCCAAAAAAATTTTTTTTTTTTTTTGTACATGGCGGAAAATGTTATCGTCGAGTCTTTGTCTTCCTCGTCACGTCGAAATATATATATACATTTTTTTTTTTTTTTTTTTGAACGTCATATGAGAAGAAAATCGTTCTAATTTTCTCTATGTGACGTGGAATGTATATATCTTTCTTCTTTAATGTTCAATAAAATTTTTGAGACGATTTGCGTGCACCTTAATGCTCTTCCGCCCCTTCCTGATGGAGTAATTGTGTGGAGAGTTAGCCTGTTCGACGATGTATGGCCCGATCCACTTGGGGGTGAGCTTTGCAGACCTTCCTCTTCGAACAGTTTCGTCGTAAAGGAGAACCTTATCGCCTATTTGGAATTTTTGGTCCCTCGATGTTTTATCGTATTGTTGTTTCGCTTTTTCTTTAGCGGCGGCTAAGTTTGCTCTTGCCATGGTCCATGTTGCTCGTAGTCGCTCTCTGAGTTCCTGTGCGTAATCCTCGAATGAGTAAGTTGCTCGAGATGGCGTTTGTATCGTTGTTGGTAGGTCTGCCTCGTTTCCGTATATTAAGCTGTGCGGGGTGTATCCCGTCGATGTATGCGGTGTAGTATTATACGTGAACATCGCATATGGTAACCATTCGTCCCAATTTTTCTGATCTTCGTTGGCATAGCTTTTTAAATATTCCGCTAGTGTACGGTGTGACCGTTCTAGCGCTCCATTCGACTCGGGATGATATGCGCTCGTTTGTATTTTTTCTATGTGAAATAATTTGCATACTCCCTTAAACGTGGCGCTCAAAAAATTAGTGCCTTGATCGCTCAGTACGGCCTCCGGTATGCCGTGTCGGCAGATTATTTCCTCGGCGAATGCTTTTGCTACTTCGTTTGCCTGTTGATTTGGAAGCGGTATTGCAGCGCTGTACTTCGTCAATAAATCTTGAAAGGTTAGGATGTATTTATTCCCCTTTTCAGTTTCCGTCAACGGTCCTACGATGTCCATGGCGCATTTTTGAAATGCTTTTTCAGGTGTATCTGTTATGGCCATCGGGATTTTTGTTTTTTGACAGATTTTATTTCGTTGGCATTTGTTGCATCGTGAAACGTATTCTTCGATATCTTTTTTCATTCCGGGCCACGTATAACTTAATTGTATCCGTTTTAGCATACGTGTTGTCCCTTGATGTCCTCCTAGAGAAGCATCGTGATACTCGTGCAATATTTGTTGTTTTTGTTTCTCATCGACGGGTTCAACGTTCTCGCAAGTTTTTTCCTCTTGCTCTTTTTTCGAGTATTTACGCTCATCGCTGGCTTGTTCGAATGTCTCGGTTGTTGGCGGAGTTACATCGTCGTTGCTCCTCGGGTTCCCCTGGCTGACGGTGCTCTTTTTTGCTTGTGCTCGAGTTATTGCACATATTCTACTCAGCGCATCTGCGTTTGTATTGCGTTTACCGGCCTTGTATTGGACATCGAACTCATATTCGGCCAGTTTGATTTTCCAGCGCATGAGTCTTGACCCTGGGTCCTTTACGCTAAAAAGCCAGGTTAAGGGCTTGTGATCCGTTACGACGGTGAAGTGCGTACCGTAAATGTAAGGACGGAACTGTGATATTCCCCATACGATAGCGAGGAGTTCTTTTTCCGTAGTTGTATAATTTTGCTCTGCTTTATTCAACGTTCTGCTTGCGTAGCAAATTGGTAGATCTTCCCCCACGGAACCTTGGGAGAGTATAGCCCCTATTGCTTTATCCGAGGCGTCTGTCGTAACGACGAAAGGTTTTTCAAAATCCGGATATTGCAGTATAGGTGCCGTTGTCAGGATCGTTTTTAGATCCTCAAAAGCTTGTTCGTGCTTTGGTGTCCATTCGAATGCGACGTCTTTTTTGGTTAGCTCTGTCAAGGGCTTTGCAATCTTCGAAAAATCTTTAATGAATTTTCGGTAGTAGCCGGCTAATCCTAGAAAGGATTGGATCCCTTTCACGTTCCTTGGTGTTGGGAATTCCTTGACTGCGATGATTTTTGTTGGATCAGGGCTGATGCCCTTTTCCGATATTATGTGCCCTAAGTATTGCGTTTCCTTTCGCAAAAATCGGCATTTTCCTGGTTGCAGAGACAGCCTTGCTTCCCGGAGGCGTTGAAAAACCTCTCTGAGTCTTTTATTGTGCTCTGCTAGGGTGGATCCAAAAATGACTATGTCGTCTAAATAAACGTAGCATTTTGGTCCTTGCAGCCCCGCTAGTACGGAATTCATAAGCCTTTGGAAAGTCGGCGGTGCATTCCGCAACCCGAAGGGCATACGAGTATATTCGAAATGTCCTTGCGGTGTTGAAAAAGCTGTTTTTTCTTGGTCAATTTTTGCCATTGGAATTTGATGGAATCCTGATGCGAGGTCGAGCGTTGTGAAATAATGAGCTCGCCCTAGTTGATCTAATATTTCCGTAATATTGGGCAATGGATATGAGTCACCGACGGTGGCTTCGTTCAATTTTCTGAAATCCACGACGACTCGCATTTTTATTTTTCCTGCTGAATCAGGCTTCTTCGCTACTACGAGTAGCGGTGCATTCCATTGACTGCGGCTTGGCTGTATTATCCCGTTTTTTAGCATTTCCTCTGTTTGTTTTTCGACTTCTTTTTTATGGGATTCAGGAAGGCGATATGGGTGGATTTTTACCGGCAATACATTGTCCTTTAAAGGGATTGTATGCTCTACCATTTGCGTACATTTTATTGAATCGCCTTCGAGGAAAAAAATATCTTCGTAATCCTCACATATTTCTTTAATGGTTCGTGTTTCCTCTTCGTTGAGGTGTGAGAAATCCACCTCTTGGTGCAGGCGTTCAAGGCGCGTGCCACGATTTGTTGTGCTGGCTGTGTTTATTTCGTATGGCTTATTTGACAGCATTTTTCCAAGAGGCAGCATTTTTTCGAGAGTCACTGTGGGACGGTCGATCTCGACTTCTTTTATAGTGCTGTTTAAAATACTGACCACACAGCTATTTTCTCGAGGGGCGGTTATACATGCTCCGAGAATTACTCCTTCTTCGAGGGTGATTTTTTCGACGATCCCTACGAATTTGCTCGTAGTGGCCACATGCGTGTATTTTTCGCTACGCGGGGGTAGCTTCATTTTTAAGGTGCCGTTTATTAGAGGCATCCTTTGTCCGAAGATTTTTATTTCCCGTCCCCCGAGAATATCGACATCGTATTCCTTGATGAAATCCAATCCTAGGAATCCGTGTACTCCCAGATATACGTCGCACAGTAGGAGAAAAGCCCAAAAACCTGGCCAAAACCCCAAAAAATAAATTTTCGAAATAGGGTCAGTTGAGTAGTCATTCAGGTAGAGGACTAGTAACTGCATTCTATTGTGGAAGGGAAAGCCCTTTAAGTGTATACCTGCGCCGCAGCGTCAGTTGGTAGTTAGTGTTCGTGAAGAGTGTACGTGTCACGCGCTGAACAGACGAAAATAACGCTGACTTCAAAAACCCATAACTTTAAAGTGACGGGTTTAATTTCAATTCTGCAACATGGATACGACTTCTGGAGGTATGTAGAACATATTTTTACATCGGTTGAATCTAAACTTCAAGTATAAATGATTGAAATGTAGTATAGCCTTCGGCATAAATAAAATTGAATAATTTTGAAAACTTATATGTTGAATGGTCCGAAAAGTTATATATTTTGTCACATTTTGCAAAGCTCCTAGTCTCGGCCTTTAGTTTAATGTATAAGCTTTCGAAATTTACAAGAGTTACCTGCGGAAAACGTGCGTCTTGTCCGTTATGATTTTTTTCGCATCGTGCGGTAGCCGAGCGTGCACGCGGCACTATTGAGCAGCCTCTGCGCCTCCACCTGAGAATGGGTGAAGTAGCATCATAACGGACAAGACGGCTGTTATACGCTTGAAATAAATTATTTTCATATATATGTATGTGTATATATATATAAATTTTCTGTGATTTAATTATGATATATACGTATGCATATATATATATATTAAAATCAACCACATAAAAATTTCTTAAATATGAATGAAATGTTATAACATTCAAATAAAATATTTGAATATATATATATTATATAGTAAGCAAAGCTTTCTTTTAATCAAATCCATGTCAATATTTTCTGTCTAATTTTTTTAAAATTATTTCAATTATTGCGGTTATTTATTTGGTAAAATAATGTACATTGTTCAAGTTATTGTATTAATTGAGGTTCTTTTCCTTTAACACCAATTTTCTACAATTTTATGTCTTTATTACAGGATCCGGTGCTGACAAGGAAAGAAGTATTTCTGATAATCAGCGAGCATTTATCCGATAAATTCGCTTCCTTGATCGAATTTCCTTGATGCTCAGGAAGCTCGAAACAAAGACATCAAACGATATCGAGAAGATTTTGCGCGAAAAAGTTCCAGGGTTAAAACTATGGAAGATGTTTTTCATCGGCTTTTATTTACTTCTGATCCGTACATTTCAAGTGTCAGAAGACTACCACAGAAGAAGCTGAAGAGTTTGTCGCCGGAAGCTGTAGCGATGTTGATCGCTCCTAAAGTGACTGCTGCAGCAGACGAATTTTGCGCCGAGATTGAAGCCGTGCCGGGAGTTGTAATAGATACAAACTCGGATAATGATTCTGACTCCGACTCCGACTCCGATTACGATTTTGATTGAGAATAAAATTTTCTATTTTTAAAACGTTCCGTATGTATTTTGGAAATAAAAATAATAATTGCGTAGAATACACTGTTCACGTTTATTTTATCATGATGATTTTTTTTTTATATATTAATTTATCTATTTAGCAGGATACTCGGCCAATTTGTTTATAACAATTTGCTGTAAGCTCTTTGTTGCAAGTTATAAGCAATAGATATCGGATTGGTAATCAGCGACCTTGAAAACCCGTATATACCAATTTTTGTCAACATCTGGTAACTTTTTAACGTTCATGTCGGCCATATTGGATCGGCCATTTTTTTTACGATAATTTGGCTTGCGGATTCGTAATCAGCGACCTTGAAAACCCCTGTAAGCCAATTTTCATTCCCGTCAAAGGTCATTTGAGGTTTTGGCCAGGTTTTTGGGCTTTTCTCCTACTGTGCGTCGTCAGGAACGACATAGAATGTGTGGGTAATGGAAACTGGTTGAGTCACGAGTTTGAGGATGAGTTTGATCTCAGTTTTTTGTGATATCTTAAGGTCTCGTCCTCCGAGCCCTTTCATCGTCATATCCACTGATTCAAATTTTGCCTCAGTTGTTAGTGCATCTCGGCTAATAATGCTCACTTGTGCCCCAGTATCGGCTTTCAACGTCAGCATTTTTGTTTTGCTGGTCGGGGATTGTATGTGGAAATCATTCCCTGTGTTGTCGATCGGCGTTATTTCTACGTTGTAGATTTCATTTGCTTCCTCTTGAATTTCCGTGATTGTGAGCGCATTTATTTCTATTGCTCCTACGGCAATTTTGTTGTTGCCTGAATTTTCGCCCTTTTGATTTTTTCCTTGAGCCTTCTCTTTATTTTGACGTAATCGTGAACGACAAAATTCCCATTTATGTCCCGATTTTTTGCAGTGGCTGCAAACGGTGTCTACCGCGTTAATCTCTTTATTTTGTCGCGGCTTAGGGAGATTGACTTGCCCTTTTTTTCGGCAATCACGTGCGACGTGTCCGGTTTTTCCGCACGAAAAGCATCCTTTGCTCTCCGAACTGGACTGCGGTCGTCGATAATTTTTGTTGTAGCCTTGGTTGCTCGTGCTCGTACAGGTCATCTTTTCGACCTCGATGGCCCCTACTACGGAATCGTGTAGGTTTGGGTAATTTCTAGCCCGTACGATAGCCTGGATATCTTTATGAAGTCCGTTTTCGAAGTTCATTTGTGCGCTCCGTCGTGTAGCTTGCTCTATGTAACGAGCGCCTCCTGCGTCGGTTTGTTCGCATAATTTTGCGGTTACTTCTGCCGTCAATTTTTCGACTCGTGTTGCGTATGTCGAAACATTTTCTTTTGCACCTTGTTTCAGCAGACAAAAATCGTACTGCAGGGCGGCAAGTGATTTTTTCTTACCGTAAAGGGCTTCCAATTCGACTCGAAGGTCCTTTAAGGTCTTGATAATTTTGTGTTTCGTTTCTCTCGTGGCTCCGTCTTCCAGCTTGCTGCTTAGTATCAACTCGAGCAAGGTTGCTCGTTGTCGGGGCCGGACTAATTTCCAAACGGTTTCACACGAAACTATGAATCCTTCGAGTTTATCCGGACTATTCCCATCGAAGCTCTTTACATTTTTTAAAGCAGTCCCGATGTCGAGATAATCGGATTCTTCGCCTAGGTTTCGTCTAGGTTCTTCTTCTGTCCATCTGCGGTTTAGATGGTTTTGACGCGATGGTCTCGATGGTTGTGCGTCGAAACCTTCCCTCTGATTTTGCTGGTTTATTGCGTCGAGCGTTCTTTCTAAGGACCTTTCTATTGCGCTCATTCGTGCGTCCATTTCGGCGCCGGACGCCCGTAAATGCTCGAGCTCTTCGTCTTCTCGTACAGTCCGAAGATTGGAGAAGGGAATCGGTCCTGCTCCCGCCTGTGGAAGCGAGATCCTTGGCATCCCGTTCAGTATGCTATAGTTTCCAAATGCGTTTGTTGTATTCACATGGTCGGTGTACCAACTGCTGATGTTTGGTCTTCGGGAAGCGTTAAGATCGTATAATTGCGACCTCATATTCTCTATTTCGTTGTCGATTGCTTGAGGGTCTACATTTCTCCCTGGTGCTGTGTTTCCCGGTTCGTTAGTTGCCATCTCTGCCCTAGGCTCGAAAACGTTGTCGTCGAGTTCTTCGAGGTCGTCTCCGGGCTGAAAAGCACTGCCTCTTCGAGTGTTTACTCGAAATAAAGGATTTGGAGAATTTGATTCAGTACTTGTATTAGGAGAGATTTCAGTGAGCGCTCGTCTTGCTCGATAAGCGATTTCTGCGAGAGCTGGTGTGAATTCTCCTAGGGCCTCTGGTAAGTCACCTAGAGAATGGCTTCGGCGTTGTGTACCCTCTGCCTTAGGGGTTTTCAGGGGAGTGCCCATATGTCACTCCACGCGTTTGGCAATGATTTAATTCTCAAGATATGATAAATTCGTTTCGTTATTTGCCTTTGATTATGACCTTTTTTGTTTCTATGAAACCTTTTTATAAAGTTTTAGTCTTTACAAAGCGTATGGTGAATGAATGTGGTGCCACTTACAGTGCGCTGATTTTCCACATCTCTGACGGTCCTTCAACTCTGTTAGACGTTTCTCTTGTTTGGCGACGTCCTTCGAGGATGCTGCAGCTTATCCTCGGTGATTTCGATTGGTCCTACGTCCGATTTCCTTATCTATCGGCACGTTCTCTATGATTCTCTGATCGTGCGTGGAACCTTGACGTAACTTGTCCTTGGTTCCTTTGGGCTCTTTTCACCTTTAAGGGCCTCTTCTTCACCTGGTTCTAAACGTGCAGGTGGCGTCCGTAATCGAGAATTCTTCGAGTACAGGTTTGACTTCACTTGGTGTTTTTCTACTCAGCGATGACAATTCTTTTAACGAGGTTCGTTTTTACTCACTCCGGTATCCCACCGCTGCCACCAATGTTGTATCGCCAAAATTCAGTTAGCTACGCTGAATGGCGAGAGTTTGAGTTTCCTCGTTGTTTGGTCGGGATCTTACCAGATTAAGGGTTAGAACCCAAATGAGTCGAACCGAAGGTAGTCGTATAAAAGAATAATTTATTATCGTAGAAATAGAAAATACAAGTGGTAGTAATTAATAGTATTAATAGAGACGCGTTGCGCTCGTCTCGATGGACCAATCGTTACAGGTTGGCTTTCAAATTGAACTGCCTTGTATTAGCTCTCTGCTCCGTTATATACAGGAGCGAGAGCGGTCGCATCAGCATTTCTTTTGTTATCTTCTTTATTATTTATCGATTATTTCTTAAAAGAAGATGTTTAGTATTTTTACTCGTAATTCGGTTAAGATAATAAGAATTACGAGATTCGCTCAATTTTGTAAATATGCTGACTCGACAGTACCCGGCTGAGGCCGGCGATGGCTCGCTTGCATAATTGTTATTCAGCATAATTGCACCTGCTCGAGTTCGAACGCGTGTGCCACATGATGTAATGACAACAGTTGCCGTATCTGGGGCACACGCGTCGTGATTTGGAATATTCGTAATATTCCGAAATCGAGGTATCTGGGATACAACAGTAGGTATAAAATAATTTACAGATGCCACATTTTTGGCTTGACTTGTGTGATTTGTGTTCGTTTCCTATAATTTCAGATTTCAAATTTTTAGGATTTCCTTTGAATTTTGAGTTTTTGGGATTTTTTTAAACTCGAATTTATGGGATTTGATATATACAAAACATGGAAAAAGTTGTCCCGCTGGATTGAATTATGCTTTTTTTTGGTAAATCAATTTTTTCGGTTTTCTGCCGAAATTTAGATGAACTCGTTTTTTTCGAAATCGCTGATATTTTTTTCGAAAAGCGCAGGAAATTTCCGATCGAAAGCTATTAGAAAAGAATTTTTGGGATTTTATTTTGCGCCGTGCCTAAGCTCCGAAGAGCTGAATACGCAAGAAGCTCGAAATATTACTTTTGGTGTATTCCAAAGAGTATTATAGTTAGAGATTTGAAAATTGGTGTACAATATACTTTCAGGTAACACAAAAACGTACTTGAGTCTAAAGCAATTCGAAAGCGGTCGGCCTAAAAAGGGATCCCGATGGGGGGGAATATCTCATGTACAGAATGAGGGATAGAAATAAAAAAGTTTACCATTTTGAGTTGCAAGAGTTTTTTTCACTATATCTGAATGAAATACTTTTGAATTTTGCCGCCCTTACCTCCGTGAGCGACGTTGACACGTTGTGAATCCATATTCATGCTGTCGTAATGAATGTCGTAATGAACTAGCTATTTTACCACGTTTTTATTGGGTCGCTTTCTTGTGCCGGGTGAAATTTTGTATTTGATTTTAAACTGACTTCCCGATGAGCTAGAGACTTGAAATTTTGAACGTAGCTCAGAATTGGATGATAATGCAAGGAAAGTTTTAAAAAATCGTAATTTTGATTTTAATTTTTTTTAAATAATTTAATCATTTTCTCAATAAAAACTGGTACAGGAACGGTTACCATAGCAACGGCTTGGGTTTTTGTTTTTGCTATATTTTCTTGATAACCCACATCATTTCTTGATAACCCACAGATGCAAACATATCAATTCTTCAATTCCTGTAAGGAAATCGTTATCGAATCTTAAGTCTCTTATAGCCTTTATTGAGTAAAGTTTCTTATGGTAAACGAAACAGCGACCCAACGCAAGCGACGCTTGGAAAAAAAGGAAAAAGCGACTTCTGTCCCTTCAAGAGGAATCGAAAACAGATCGCATAGCGCGGTTAGCCAGCGTAATTAGTCGTATCTCTCTATGATTGTCTCACCAAAATATTAAAAAAAAATTCACTTAGACAATTCTAAAAAACAGAAAATAAATTGAACAAAAAAAAATGTTTAAATAGGGGAGACCGGGGACAGTTGTAACAATCTGTATTTTGGCTTTTCCTGGGCCCAAAGTATAATGCTTACGTAAACCACACGTATACTCCTGCACAGAGCATTTAATGGTCTACAAAATGATTCTATGTTGAAGTCTGTAACTAGAATTGAAAAAAAAAGTATAGGCCTTTATAAAAAGTATGAGAAATTGTTACAACCGTCCCCCACCCCGAGGCAGTTGTAACAGTCGATGGGGACAGTTGTAACGGTCGATGGGGCTAGTTGTAACATAAGATTTTAACACAAAATTATATCTTCCATTGTGACCAATATTATATAATATTATTACAACATCAAACATTATCACAGAGATATCTATTACGGTCACAATGATAAAACCTCAACACATGGAAATAGTCGTACCAAATTGATAAAAATCATGAAATAATTGAATAAAGTCTCAGCCATACCAAACTTGTCAAAGAAACATGACATATAACCCAAAGACACGTGCCGTGGTTGCCTGTATAGATTTTCCATTTTTGATCTTTTCATACGCTTCTTCGTACGTTGACATGTCGGCACAGGCTCGTTGCGTGATCCTTACGCGTTGCAGAGGCATTTTTGCACACAGAAACTTAAATAAAAGGTCCGTTTGACGTTAGATTCAATGTTTAGATGTGATATTATCATGACAATTGACAGCCGACAAACTGTTACAACCGTCCCCGGCAAAATTGTTACAATTGTCCCCAGATGGTTTTTTCTACTTCAAAGTTATAGTTTGATCAATTTTCTCAAGCTGGAGGCTTTAAAAACCGCGAAAATTGACACAAAAATGTCCAAGGAAGCTTATGAACAAAAAAATAATGATTATATGTAGCACAGTAATCGAGATATTCATGTTTATCAAAAGCCGCAAAATTTTACTTTGGGCCTAACAATACCAATACAGATCTCTGGTCAAGTCTGTTTAGTGCGGATGTTTCCTAGCCTAGTAACCAAATGTGACGAACTGCAAGACGCATTATGTGCCTGCGGGACACGGTGGTACCTACTATAGTTTGGAAGATATTCGCTATGTTACAACTGTACCCTGTTACTTTTGTCCCCGGTCTCCCCTACCACGTTTTCAAAATGCACTAAAAGGTATAAAATAATTTGCCTAGGCTTCATGCAGAATCAAACAACATACATGTTTCTAACCACTTACAGATTGTCCTGAAAATTTGCCATTGCACATTTTTAATAGCTATTAAAACAAATGTGAGATTTGGAACAAAAAACGTGGGGCGCATGCAACAGATAATTAATGCATTAACAGTTCAGCTGTCAATTGGTATTGCACCGCAAATAACGTGAACGGATAAATAAGTTCTCTCATTGATAACGAGGATGTATAACATGCGCCCCACGTTTTTCGTTTTATCCTACACAGCAAAATTGATCCCGGGACCATCCCGAGATAGTCCCATTCATGTTCGACCAAGATAGTACGTCTTATGAACGTCAATGGGAGGAACCAGTGAGATCTTGTTCTACCCGGGATTAATATTGGATGTCTTGAGGATATCCTGTCGCAACCGTAATTAGACGATCCCAACGCACTCTCTTATAGACGTCTGTGGGAGGTAGTAGTAGGACATTGTTCCACTTGAGATTAATATAGGATGTCTTGAGGATATCCTGCCATCACCGTGTGTGGACAATCGTACCGCACTCACTTGTAGATGTCTGTGGGAGGTACAAGTAAGACATCGGTCCACTCGAGATAAATATAGGATGTCTTAAGGATATCCTGTCGCAACCGTATTTAGACGATTCCAGTGCACTCTCTTATAGATGTATCTGGGAGGTACCAGTGAGACATTGTTCTACCCAAGATTAATATGGGATGTCTTGTGGATATCCTGCCATTACCGTGCGTAGACGATCGTACCGCACTGTCTTGTAGATGTCTAAGGGAAGTACTAGTAGGACATTGGTCTACTCGAGATTAATATAGGATGTCTTGAGGATATCCTGTTGCAACCGTATTTAGATGATCCCAGCGCACTCTATTAGAGATGTCTCTGAGAGCTACCGGTAGGATTCCGTTCTACCCGAGATAAATATAGGAGATCTTGAGGATATCCTGTCGCAACCGTAATTTGACGATCCCAACGCACTCTATTATAGACGTCTGTGGGAGGTACTGGTAGGAAATTGTTCTACCCGAGATTAATATAGGATGTCTCTAGGATATCCTGCCGTGACCACGTGTAGACGATCGTACCGCACTATCTTGTAGATGTCTGTGGGAGGTACTAGTAGGACATTGGTCTACTGGAGATTAATATAGGATGTCTTAAGGATATCCTATCGTAACTTTGTTTTGACGATCCCAGCGTATGCTCTTAGAGATGTCTCTGGGAGGTACCAGTAAGACATTATTCTACGCGAGATTAATATGGGATGTCTTGATGATATCCTGCCGTAACCGTGTGTAGACGATCCCAGCGGACTCTCTTAGAGATGTCTATAGGAGGTCAGCCATTCCACAGCGTTAGTTCCAGACTCGCCGCGAGAGAGCAAAGGCTCTCACATACGGATCATGCAAATAGAATGCTTATATAGCCGAGCGTGAACACGGACATTTGACACCGAAAGGAGTCAGACCTCATAAGAGGCCATATTACAAGGAGTACTTGCTGTCTCCCTCTGTACGGTACCCATTTTATTGAAATTTAATTAATTAATTGAAATTAATTTATATTACATCGAAATGAAAATAATTATCCACTGCTGTGTTGGCAGTCCAAGAGACGTCCCGAAGACATCCCAAAGACATCCCGGGACGGCACTGGGACCATCCTATTGCGGTAATCACTGCGGACATTTCAGAGCCCATGGGAATCCCATGGGACCTTCCCATTACCATCACGGGACAATTGAGTCAATTGACGTGATATCCAAAAGACGTACTTGGGACGTATCATTGCTGTATCTGATAATTCTGGAATACCTTGGTGAATTTAAGAAGTCTCGATAATTTCTCATCGATATCTCCACTCTACTGTATTTACAGTCCAAGAGACGTCGCAAAGACATCCCGGGACGACAATGGGACGATCCCATTCCGATAATCACTGCGGACACTTTAGAGCCCATGGTAATCCCATGGGACCATCCCATTACCATCACGGGACAATTTACGTGATGTCCGAAAGACGTGCTTGGGACGTATTTTTATTGTGTGGGATATCTCACATTTATTTTAATAGCTATCAAAAATGTGCACTGACAAATAATCAGGACTATCTGTTAGTGGTTAGAAATGTGTATGTTGTTCAATTCTGCATAAAGCCCAGGCAACCTATTTTAGTGCGTTTTAAAAACGTGGTATTCAAGAAAAAAAAAATTTATGTGTTTGAGTTTACATACTTTATCATTCAATTGTGCAAAAACGACGCTCCCAATCTCTATGACATTTTGCGAGTACATTGCTTAATATTTCAAGAATAGAATCTCCAATTTTTATCAAAATCTGTCTTTTGTGATCATCGAAAAAGTGCATTGTTGTACTTCTTCTGATCGAAAAATGTACGAATCCCATAAGTAGGCTTGTTAACTTCTTTATTGAATGTGTCTAAAAATATCCTCCTAAAATTTACCAAATCTGGCAAGCATTTTTTAAAAGCCATTATCTACGTGCATGCATAGTTTCATGAAAATCTCTTTTTTTTAGATAAGAGATCAACATCCTTAATGAAGTATCGTGTAATAATTATTTGGCTGTTGTCAAGCTTGGAAACGTGGTTTTGTTATATAAAGTACCGTGTGCAACTTGGAGGGAGGGGGGACCTTTTTACGCCAAGCGCGATGTTTTCAGTACAAGTCCTACTTTCCCACCTTGTTACACAATGTTCTATTGTTCTTCATTTGAACATGAACATTGTACAAGATTTTTCTCAGCGAACTTTTCTCGTGATTGCTCTTTAGTTTACTTGGTCGTTACCTTTTTTGTACATTCCAATAGTTGGGCGCTAATGCACCCGTTCAATTGTTTCATTTTTCAATTTTCACTCTCTCTTATATTTACTCCTTTGTTAAGCGGTACGGGCGCCTGGACTTGGTTTTCCCTCGCCAAGCATATTAGTTCTTAACCCTGCGCGCCAAGTTTTTGGTTTGGCTTGTGTTATTTGTTTTTTTCTCATTTTCAAATTTCGAATTTTTCCGATTTCCGGATTTTTTAACTTTGAATTTTTGAAATTTTGAATACTTTGCGTCCTTTTTTTTACTTCCAAGAAGTATTTTGTGATTAATTTCGCTCTTTTTGAAACTTTTTTACGAAAGTATCTCTCTTGATAAAATCTATTTACATTAATTCTATTGTATTTTGATAGTTCTCTCGAAGTATCTCGAAGTATCGCATTTAGTCTCGTTTAGTCGCGTTCTGTCTTGATTAGTCGCGTTTGGTTTTGTTTAGTCTCGTTGAATTACGTTTAGTCTCTTTAAATCTCGTTGGGTCGGGTTTAGTCTCGTTTAGTCTTGATTAGTCACGTTTAGTCTCGTTTAGTCGCAATTAGTTTTGATTAGTCGCAATTAGTCTTTTTTAGTCGCGTTTAGTCCCGTTAAGCCTTGTACAGTCGCGTTTAGTCGCGTTGAGTCTTGTTTAGTCAAATTTAGTCTCGGTTAGACGCGTCTAATCTTGTTTAGTTGCATTTAGTCTCATTTAGTCGTGTTTAGTCTCATTTAGTCGCGTTCAATCTCGTTCCGTCGCATTTAGTTTCATTTAGTCGCATTTAGTTTCGTTTGGTCACGTTTAGTCTTGATTAATCACATTTAGTCACGTTTAGTTTCGTTTAGTCTCGTTGAGTCGCGTTTAGTCTTGTTTAGTCGCGTTCGGTCTTGTTTAGTTTCATCTAGTCTTGTTTGGTCACGCTCAGTCGCGTTTTGTCTCGTTTCATTGCTTTTAGTCTCGTTTAGTCATGTCTAGTCTCGTTTATTCATGCTTAGGCGTGTTTGTTCGCGATTAGTCACGTTTAGTCTTGTTTAGTCGCATTGAGTACTGTTTAGTCGCGCTTAGTTTCATTTAGTCGCGTTTAATCTCGTTCAGTTGTATTGAGTCACGTTGAGTCACGTTTAGTCTCGTTTAGTCGTGTTTAGTCTCGGTTACTCTTGTTTAGTCGCATTTAGTTGCGTTGAGTCGGGATGAGTCACGTTTAGTCATGATAAGTCCCATTCAGTCGCGTTTAGTTTCGCTTATGTTAGTCACGATTAGTTCTGCTTCGTCGTAATTAGTCTCGTTCAGTCGCATTGACTCGTGTTTAGTCTCGTTTAGTCTTGTGTAGTCGAGTTTAGTCTCGTTTAGTCTCGTTTAGTCGCTTTAGTATCGTTCAGTTGCATTTAGTCTTGTTTAGTCGCGTTTAGTCTTGATTAGT
Source organism: Alloplasta piceator (assembly GCA_946863875.1). NCBI lineage: Eukaryota > Metazoa > Arthropoda > Insecta > Hymenoptera > Ichneumonidae > Alloplasta > Alloplasta piceator. The sequence continues at coordinate 43,326,194 of OX333072.1, read as the reverse complement.
CGCATTTAGTCGCGTTTAGTTCCGTTTAGTTTCGTTGGATCGCATTTAGTCCCTTCTAATGTCGATGAGTCACATTTAGTCTCATTTAGTCTTATTTATTCGCGTTTAGTCTCGTTGAGTCTCGTTTAGTCTCGTTCAGTCGCATTGAGACGTTCTTAGTCTCGTTTAGTCTTGTGTAGTCGAGTTTAGTCTTGTTTAGTCTCGTTTAGTCGCTTTAGTATCGTTCAGTTGCATTTAGTCTTGTTTAGTCGCGTTTAGTCTTGATTAGTCGCATTTAGTCGCGTTTAGTTTCGTTTAGTTTCGTTGGATCGCGTTTAGTCCCTTCTAATGTCGATGAGTCACGTTTAGTCTCATTTAGTCTTATTTATTCGCGTTTAGTCTCGTTGAGTCTCGTTTAGTCGCGTTCAATCTCGTTCAGTCTCATTTATTCTTGTATAGTCGCGTTTATTCGCATTTACAAGCATACAAGTACTACAAGCCTCTCTATGAAATCGTGTAACTAAATACATAGGCTTGTATATCTTAGAGACTTGACAGGCTAACTCTTGAATAATTTTTGTGATGATAAATAATATTCGGAATAAATCGCCCAATGTTATGATATCTCAGTATGACGTGAGCGGAAAAAAAACAATGAATTCAAATGAAAGATAAAATTATGCTTAGATCACCACAGCTCGTAGATCTTAAAAAGGTTGTCGTGTTTTTTTAGTTATATCCGATTAAAATTCGAATCGGCTTCGGAAGGAGGCATATTCGCATACATAAATCTCTCTATATTATATAAATATTTCGCCACCGCCGCCGCCGCCGCCGTGTACAAGAATCGAGGGGTTGGGTTTGGTTTTCAGGTTTAGGTTTGAGGGAACGCGAGGGCGCGTAGCGCCCAAGCCACAAGAACCTCTAGTATATATCAACAGATGCGGCAGCGTTTCAACGCCAAGTATTTGAAAAAACTGAAAGAATCCCAGTCGAGATCGTCGCGCACTCTTATATACGCGAATATGCCTCCCGCCGAAGGCGATTTGAATTTCAATAGGACATTACTAAAAAAACATGAAAACCTTTTTAAGATCTACAAGCACTAGTGATCTAGATATAATTTTATATTTCATTTGAGTTCATTATTATTTTTTTTCAAGAGACGCGGCAGCGTCTCGACGCCAAGTATTGAAAAAAACTGAGAAAGTCCCGGTCGAGATCGCTGCGCATTTTTATATACGCGAATATGCCTCCCGCCGAAGCCGATTTGAATTTCAATAGGATATTACTAAAAAACACAACCTTTTGAAGATCTACGAGCACTAGTGGTCTAGAAATAATTTTATCTTTTATCTGCGTCCATTATTATTTTTTTCCGCCAACGTCATACTGGGATATCATGATTTTGGGCGAATTATTCTGAATATTCGTCATCGCAAAAATTATTTGAAAGTCGACCTGGAACGCTTATACACGGGCTCTATATCTATATACATCGAATTGGCACGGTTTTACACGAGGACTTGTAGGGTAGTGTGAAACTATGAGTGTGTGCGTAGACTGCGCACGGCGCACTCCCTCGCGGTGTGATACGATAAAGAGGGGCTTGTATGTGGGCTTGTATGCGAGATTAACATCGCGCTCTCCCTCTCTTCACCGTCTTAAACACAGGTTTCGGAGCTTGTACATAGGCTTCCGAGCTTACAAAAAGGCTTTCGAGCTTATACACAGGCTTTCGAGCTTATACACAAGCATTCGAGCTTATACACAGGCTTTCGAGCTTATACACAGACTTTCGAGCTTATACACAGGCTTTCGAGCTTATACACAGGCTTTTGAGCTTACTCACAGACTTTCGAGCTTATACATAGACTTTTGAGCTTATACACAGGCTTTCGAGCTTATACACGGGCTTTCGAGCTTATACACAGGCTTTTGAGCTTATACATAGGCTTTTGAACTTATACACCGGCTTAAATTTAACTTCAATTTTAGGCTAAACAAAAATCAAACTCAAATTTTAGGCGAAACCAAAATCTAACTCAAATTTATGGCTAAACTAAAATCTTACCTCAATTTTAGGCTAAACCAAAATTTCACTTAAATTTCAGGCTAAACCAAAATTTAACTTAATTTTAGGCTAAATTTTTTAACGCTCTATAAAGAAGATCTAAATAAAGATTTGCGTGAGCCGTTTCGGGATAAGAATAACATGGGAGAAATTATTTTCCCGTCTTCTGATTTTTATAACTAACAAACGATTCATCATAAGAACAACAATATTCATCATAAGAACAACCATATCTAAACAGAGTTAAACGCTCTACAAATAAGGTTTCTAGTTATCGTCCACTCGTTTAAAAGTTATTCAATGTCAAAGTTTAGTTTTTCGTAGATTCGGCCGATTTTTAGATATTATACCGGAACGAGTATTATTATCGACAAAATGTGAATGAAATTTCATGTGAAATATACAGTAAACTCTCGAGAAATGTTAACCAATAGTTCTCACTATAATAATAATAATAAATCGAACGCTTTAAGAAAATTTTGCAGCAGAATTAAGCTTCAAAATTTTTTTTTTCATTCATTAAAATCGAATAAAAATTTGCTGATATACTACAATGAATAACATTTTCTTAATAGAGGAATAAAAATTTTAAGCAAACTTCTGCTGCACAGTTTTTTTAAAGCATTCTATTTTTTTTATTTATTATTATAGTGAGAACTATTGGTTACAATTACTCGAAAGCTTGATTTATGTTTCACATGAATTTCGTCGATACAATACTGATCCTGAGTTTTACGAGAAAAAATATGGTAGAAATACAAAAACGTGTCAGAAGACAAAAATCAATATTTAATGATGAAATGACTTAAAAAATAGTGTAAACATTGATTCTCAAAGATTTTTTTTCGAATAATGAACCCATTTGTTAACGTTCAGTAACCTACACGGAACATTAGAGCCATGGGACGTCCAATATTCATACATGGTGGATGAAAGCTCCATCCCAGGGACGTCCATGAGTATCCCGTAAACTTCTAAAAGAAGTGCGAACCGGCACCTGTTCTATGTACTGGGAACATTCTGTATACGTACCCTGAGGCGGTTTTTAGATGGACTAGATCCCAAAACTTACGTATTTAAGATCTATTATACGTCTATCTATTATACGTCCCTTAATTTAAACAATTTATTCGTTATTAATTAGACATTAGTAATTGATTATAAACTTTATTACTGATTATATAATACTTGGGGTCTATAAGAAATCCATATTTTACAGAAAAAAAGGAAAATAATAGTTTTGGATTTTTCACAGTATGGGCACCCATCCAAGTATTGGATTTGAAGAATGCTGCTTAACTTTTCTAATCTCCTACATGCTTACCTATCTACCTACACTAACTTGACTTATGATAAATTTTTGCATGCAAAAACATCGTATCCTTTTACATCGTATAAGGATACGATGTAGTTTGCTGATATACTTATAATATCTTTGTCTCACAGGCTTTGAATAATGTTTGATCAGTAATTAAATTTATAATTATGAACAATATGTGTAGCCTTTAAATTAACATCTTTGCAACATTGGTATTCGTCTTAAATGCGTACATTAAACGGCACTTTATGGGGTTTATAGGTACGTCTAAAAACCATTTAAGGGTAGTTATACGAGACGTTTTCAGTACATAGATCGCTGTCGTTTCGTATCTCCGTTAGTGGCTGAAGGAATGTCTATGGACTTCCCCGGAATGAAATTTTCATCCAACATAGATGATTATTGGACGTCCCCCGGCTGTTAGGTTATGCGCGGAATATATTTACAGCTCCAAAAATATGTGTCGTGGACGTAGAATAAACGTTCGCGTTATCCTTCGATAGACGTAATTTGTACGTATATAAGACAGTCAAGCAGTGTATCCATATCGTAGCTGCTCAAAATACATAAATGTACATCTAAAGGCCGAATGCTTTTGATTGGAAAAAACGCGATGGATCGCACAGGACGTATATTGTATGTCCACGGCACGTTCTATTTCTTGAGCTACAAATATACACAACACGGCCATCCACGGTATGTCCATAGGTAGACATTCAATAGCTTTTAATTCAGAATAGAAATTGGACATCTATTGGACGTTCTAGATTCACGTCTATATGAAATCCTACATGGAACATCCGAAAGACGTTCAATTGACGTCCTCCACATATGATTTTCGTTTACGGACCTGGAACGTCCAATGGATGTTCAATTACTATCCTGAATTGAAAGCTTTCTAATGTCTACCTATGGACATGCCATGGATGGCCGTGTTGTATACATATTTGTAGCTCAAGAAATGGTACGGGTTGTGGACATAGAATATACGTCCTGTGCGATCCATCGCATTTTGTCCAATCAAGAGTATACCATGGATGTTTAGTGTACGTCCACATTACGTCCATCTTGAGGATCTATGGATGATCGATGGACGTCCAATGGACACTTGGTTCTGTGTGGGAAATATGGGTTTGAAAGAGTACATAACTGGGCACCTTAAATACACTCTAAATAATTCTATTCGCAAATATCTCTATACTCTTCAATATCTCTATTCCTAAATATCTCTATTCCCAAATAATTCTTTTCTTAAATACCTTTATTCGTGAAATAACTCGACTCTTAAATATCTCCATTCTTAAAATAACTCTATTCGTAAATATATCTATTTCTAAATAACTCTACTCTTCAAAACTCTATTTTTAAATAACTTTATTCGTAAATATCTCTATTCTTAAATATCTGTACTCTTAAATATCTCTATTTAAATATCTCTACTCTTAACTATCTCTACTTTCGAATATCTCTATTCTCAATTCTGTCTACTCCTAAATAATCTTACCATGAAATATCACAAATTTAATCAGTAATTTTTTTTATATACTATTTACGGATTTTTATATCTGTGGGCGCAGAAAGCTGTCTCAAAAGTAAACAAAAAAATTGTAAAGCCTAAGAAAACTAATTTTGGAGCTAATCACTTTTTATGCTCAAGAGAGGCTTTTCAATTTTAAATTTCAATTAAAAAAATTTTTGGCTTTTTTTGTGTCAATTTTCTATGCTCACAGACATACAAATTCGTAAATAGTATATTTAAAATATTACTAATCAAATTTGTGACATTTCATAATAAGGTTATTCAGGAGTGATGAGAGTATACAGAGGAATAGAGATATTTAAGCGTAGAAACATTTACGAATAGAGTCATTTAAGAATAGATATGAAAGGGTTGAGTTTTTAAAGAGTGGAGATATTTACGACTAAAGTTAATTAGAGTAGTAATATTAGAGTAGTAGTATTTACGATTAGAGAAGGGAAGAGTACAGTTATTGTATTGCTGATTATTCGAGATTCGAATTTCATTTATATTTATATATGTATTTAAACGATGTACATTACGCTGACCACTATTTCAAATCTCAACTTATATTGGAGTGGTCATTTGAGATTCGATGTTTTTAAATATTTATATACATATTTATATTCATGCAAATGGATATTATCAGGAAAGATACTTCGAGAGAACTTTCTAAAAAAAGTGAAAATACTTCTTAGAAGTAAAAAAAGGACGCCAAGTATTAAAAATCCCAAAAATTCGAATTCAAAAATCCCCAAAAACTTAGAATTCAAAGAATATCCAGAAAATTGTAAATAAAAAAAACCAAATCACACAAGCCAAACAAAAAACATGACTAGTTATTAATGACGATACCAAACCAAAAAAACTTGGCGTGCAGGGTTACGAATTAATACGCTTGGAGAGGAAAAACCGAGTTAAGACGCTTCCACTGTTTAACGAAGGAGTAACAAATAAAAGAATAAAGAAGAAAACAATTAAACGAGTGCGCTAGCAACGAACCATTAGAATAAACAAAAGAGGTAATGACCGAGTAAACTAGAAAGTAACTGCGATAATAGTTCACTGAGAAAAATTTTGTACAATGTTTATATTTAAATGTAACCTTTTATTTTTATAACGGTTTTTTTCCACTTTTAACGGCCAATCGTTCAAATATCGAATACTGATCTTAAAAATTAAACGGCGATGACATCCACGATTTACGCAGAAATATGCGACGACGCCTGGGTTCACGATGATTATCGTGGATGCACGTGAATATCAAGCGATAATATGCCAGATTCTTCTTTACACTATAAAAAGCGATGCTCTAATAGCAGTTGAATTCGAAAATCTCATAACAATTATTAATCATTGTAAGCGTCAAGAAAGGAGGTGGTTAAAAAATCTCCACATGATCTTACGTTGGGGGGAACGAGGGTTAAAGCCGATATTCTTACGTAATATTTTACAAGACAGAGTGTGCGTTTTGCACTGTAGAGTAATGGACATTTGAGAGCAAAGCGTTAGGCCAATTGACTATGGGATCTATTTTTTCATTTTTAATAAACAATTCCATTTACATATTCACATGTTAAAATTTTTTATTGTTTATTAACTTTTGAATGTTTTAAGAGTGTTGATATTGACCCGTTTCGAAGCTCATAAATGGCAATTATAGTATATTTCTTAGTATATTAAACTTACTACAATTATTTGTAGAAAAATTCTTTTTACTCTGATGCAATTATATCATTTAATTATTCAAACTCTTTCAATTCAAATGGTCACAATAGCATATAATTCAGCCCGGACAAAGATTGATGATCTGAACTGAACTAACTTTTACTCTTTGAATTATTTCCTATAAGATTGTTTCAAATCTGGTCCTTATTATTTTAGGCAAAGTATTATATTCGGTTATCGGTTATTAACTGATTTGTTTCCTCACTTTGAGATTGTTCAAAATCTTATCTTTAATTCTAAAATGCATTTTCTGAAGACTTAATAATTAGTTTGTTAAAAATAAAAATCTTTCATTTATGTCAAATAATAACGTATTTTAGTGTAACTGAACTTTTTCCAACGACAATCAACTACGTTAAATGCTTTTTAGAGAAACTCGGTACGATCTCACGTAAGAAGGGGAAGGAGGAGTCTATAAAATTTCATGTGTCTTACATGTGTCTTTAACATGGGGGAAATCTGTCTTATCACAAGATAAGTAGGTGTAATAATTTTCTATCTTATCTCGTGGAAATCCTGCAGCACCTCCTAGGCTTATTTTTCTTAACCCTGCACGCCAAGTTTTTTTGGTTGGGTATGGCAATTAATATCTTGCTAAGTTTTTTGCTTGGCCTGTATGATTTGGTTTTTTTTTTACAATTTTCTGGATATTCTTTGAATTCTGAGTGTTTAGGGATTTTCGAATTCAATTTTTTGGGATTTTTAATACTTAACGTCTTTTCTTTACTTCTTAGACGTATTTTGTGATTTATATATAATATTCGAACGGGTTTGAATATGAAAATTTCAGCGGGAATACCTCATATATGTATGTCCCATTTTAATCTTACAGTTGATTTATTTCGAAAAATATTGCTCCGATCGAAAATTGAGTGGGTTAAAACTTTTAGGGTTCAGAAGGGGACGTTCAAAAAAATATTTTGTTTTGGTCCAAAATTCAAAATGGTGGCGTTGAGATGGCTGACATGTTTTTTTTTAATGGAAACATGATCTTTTTTTTCACCAAAAATTTTTTCAGATCAAATCTAACATCTTTTGTAGGAACATTTTTTTGATACAGCCCATAATAGAGGATGTCCCATTTTAATCTTACAGCTGAATTATCTTGAAAAATACTGCTCCGATAAAAAATCGAGTGGAATAAAACTTTTAGGGTTCAAAGAAAGCCGTTAAAAAAAAGGTGTTTTGGTCCAAAGTTTAAAGGAGCGGTGTTGAGATGGCCGACAGGTTTTTTAAACAATGAAAACATGATTTTTTTTCACCAAAAAATGTGTCAAGTCAAAACTAACAACTTTTGTTGGAACATTTTTTTTATTTAGTCCATAAGAGATCACCATTTTTTACTATTTTAGTATTATCCGGGATAACCACGAGGTCGATGAGGTAGAGTCTCGTCACTTTCGCAGTATTTTTTCCACTCCAAACTCTCCTTGTTAGTGTATTTGACTGTATGAGTGTGTAATTTTGTAAGTGTGTGAGCGTGCAATGTTGTAAGTTTGAGTGTGTGGAACACTCGTAAGGATTAGGTCTCCACGGCTCGTCACTTCCGCAGTATTTTTAGACTCCAAACCCTTCTTGTGAGTGTTGTCTGAATTCTTCCCAAAGGTGTTCAAAGATTCCACCATTCATGTTTAAAAACATCTGAACTCTCCTCTCAAAACCATCAACTGTTCTTAAGAGAACTTCTCTCGGGATTGCACGGCAGGCAGCTCTTATCCGCTCCCGCATATTCTCTCGTGTTGTTGGAGGTTGACGGTAGACAACGTCTTTAAGATAAGCCCACAAGAAAAAATCGGGAGAGGTAAGATCGGGTGACCTTGGAGGCCAATGGACAGGTCCATCTCGACCAATCCACCTTTGACCGAATGTGGCGTCCAGTTGATTCCGAACAATACGAGCCCAGTGAGCAAGTGCACCGTCTTGCTGAAACCACATCTGTTGACGTGTATCTAAATCAAGGTCTTCTAGCAAAATAGGCAATTCATTTTGCAGAAAATCTAGATAACGGGCACCCGTCACCGTTCCCTCGAAGAAATAGGGACCTATTATTTGCCCGTTAATTATTCCACACCAAACATTCAAACTCCACTGATGCTGGTGATCGATTTGTCTCACCCAATGTGGATTCTGATCAGACCAATATCTGAAATTCCACCGGTTTACCTGACCTCGGTTGTTAAATGTTGATTCATCACTGAACAAAACGAACCTAAAAAAGTCTGGGAATCGCTCGATGCGTCTCAATGCCCGCCGAAAAAATTCCACTCTTCGATATGGATTGGGATTAGGCGTGTCTTGATGGAATTGTATGCGGTACGGATGGAATCTTACATCTCTCAATACTCTGTGCACCGTAGATCTGGGAACGCCCAGTCGTTCCGAGATCACTCTAACACTCAAATGAGGATCGTTTGCTATCATGGCTAAAATAGCCATGTTTCGAGCCTCATGTGGACCATCAAAATCATTGTTGACGTTTTAGACACGTTGGCGGCGACGGGTTTTCCGACCTGCTCTCGCTCTCAATTCGAGGGTTCGGATTGTCTGTAGCGATGGGTGTCGACGATAAGGATATTCGCATCGATACAAATTTTCGGCTTGTGAATAATTGCCCCGACATCTCCCTAAAATAATGAGCATGTCAACGATTTCGTTGGCACTGAAATCAGCCATTGTTGAATTGCCGTCAATGAAGTGTTAACAAATTTGCGATAAAAAACGCGTCTATTGAAGCATCCTTCTTGAGATTTCGTTTTTTAAAAAATTTCTATCAGAAGCAAAGCGAACTTGAAACTTGAAAAATTCGGTTCTTTGAGCGAAATTATAAAAAGTTACATGTCGCAAAATTTGATTTGGAGAACCATGAAAATTTGTATTGTCCTATCCGTATCCAGTTGACAGCAAAATTTCAACAGCGATACATTCAAGAAAACAAATCCGAACACTGACAAGCCCTTTCAAACTTTTGTTTTTAAATTAATACTAAGCTGTGTACGGGCAGTCTCGCGAGATGTTCTATTACGACAAACAGTTGATGGTTTTAAGAGGAGAGTAAAGGCATGTTCAAACATGAATGGTGGAATCTTTGAACACCTTTAAGAAGATTTCAGAAAACACTCACGAGGAGGATTTAGAAGACCTCCTCGGCTTCGTTATTATGCTGCATAACGCTAAAATAGTCAAAAATGGTGATCTAGTCTAAAATATCCGGGCTATAAAAAAAATATTCCTACAAAAGATGTTAGATTTGATATCAAACATTTTTTGGTAAAAAAAAATCATGTTTCCATTTTTAAAAAACATGTCAGCCATCTTAACGCCGCCATTTTGAATTTTGAACCGAAACAAATAAATTTTTTGAACGTCCCCCTCTGAACTCTAAGAGTTTCATCCTACTTAATTTTTTATCGGAGCAGTATTTTTCAAGATAATTCAGCTGTAAGATTAAAAAGGGACACCCTCTATTATGGGCTGTATCAAAAAAATGTTCCTACAAAAGATGTTAGATTTAATCTGAAAAAATTTTTGGTGAAAAAAAAATCATGTTTCCTATTTGAAAAAACATGTCAGCCATCTTAACGCCGCTATTTTGAATTTTGGACCAAAACAAAATCTTTTTTTGAACGTCCCCCTCTGGACCCTAAAGGTTTCATCCCACTCAATTTTTGATCGGAGCAATATTTTTCGAAATAAATCAACTGTAAGATTAAAATGGGACACCTGGTATATATATATTTATAGATATATATATATATATATATATATATATATATATATATATATTAGGGTGGTCCTTATTTAGGCTATGTTGTTTTTTCTTTTGACGATAGTGCTAAATCGGTTTTAAATAAATAAATAAAAATGCTCACCAAGTTTCCGCTTGATATCTCAATTTTAACGTGGCCCCCACGGCAGTCGAAGTTTCAAAGGGAAAATACGTGTATTTTATACGGCCAATGATTTTTACATTTTTTCAACTTAGTTAATATTGATTTAAAAATTTTAAACTCGGCTCATGTATTGTTTATAGTATAAGGTATATTTGTAGTATTTTATCAGATTTTTCATTCTCGATTTTCGACATACCCTCCCGCTAAAAAGTTTAGACACATTTGTCGAATTTCGCACCACACTAAAAGCTTAATTGCGGAGTCAATAATGAAGATAGCTATATTTTCCAAACAGCGCTTGAAAGAGGACATATTAACCTTTATTTTGCTTTTTGAGAAGCTTCTCTACGATTTTTTTTGAGCCCGGTACGCTTTTTTGAACATGGTCATTGGCCCGGTGCGCACTTTTGAATATGGCCATTTGCCAGGTTCAAAAGTGCGTACCGGGCTAAAAAAAAAATCGTTGAGAAATTTCTAAAGAAGCGAAATGAAGGTTAATATGTCCTCTTTCAAACGCCGCTTGGAAAATGTAGCAACCTTCATTATTGACTCCGCAATCAAACTTCTAGCGTGGTGCGAAATTCGACAAATGTGTCCAAACTTTTTAGCGGGAGGGTATGTCGAAAATCGAGGATGAAAAATCTGATAAAATACTACAAATATTCCTATACTATGAGCAATATATGTGCCAAGTTTCAAATTTTTCAATCAATATTAACTAAGTTGAAAAAATTTCAAAATCATTGACCGCATAAAATACACGTCTTTCCCCTTTACAACTTTGACTGCCGTGAGGGCCAGGTTGAAATTGAGATATCGTGCTGAAATTTGGTATGAGTTTCTATTTATTTATTTAAAACCGATTTAGCACTATCGTCAAAAGAAAAAACAACATAGCCTTAATAAGGACCACCCTAATATATATATATATATATATATATATATATATTCTAGGGTCCGTACGACATGAGGGCGCTACGCGCCCTTGCGTCGTAAAGGTTCCATTCCAACCCAAACTCCAACCCTCCGCCTAACGCCTTCCCCCACCTTCCGCCGCCCCGCCCCCTCCATGCCGTCCCAATCCTCTGCTTGATTTCCGATCCCTCGGCCAACTTCACCCCGCTCGGTTCTTAATTCCATGGCCAGCTTCACCCTGCTCAATCTGTGGCCAACTTCACTCGGTTTCAATTCTTGTACACGGCAGCGGCGTTGATCGCGGCGGTGAAATTTTTATGTAATATAGAAAGATACATTTATCTGAAGGCAGTTTTAGAGACACTTTCTTATACAGAAAGGCCGCTTTAAAAAAATAGAAATAGAAACAGAAATAGAAATAGCCGCTTGGAATAGAACTATAACACAATTTTAAATTTGACGACGTTAAAATTTTTAATAAAGAAAAATGGCTCAAAAAGCGATTAATTCTGAAATTGATACAGATTAAAGCGCACTCAGAAGCGATCAATTTTAGAAACGACATCGACAAACTAAGCAGCATACATAATTCAATAATTTAATAAAACTCTGAATAACAACTGAAAAACCTCAAATTACCATCCAACAATTGAAAATTCATAACCAAATCTAATAGGTATCAATTTAAAACCGGTCCAAAACCGGTTAACACTTCTAGTCCGGCAAGAAAAACAACTAACGGCAAACGGCAATACTCAGTCGCTACTCAGCTCTCGAAACACCATGTAATGAAAATTGTTAATTTTGATCAAAAATGAATCTTTGAAAATATCAAACATAAAATTCATAGGTCAATAACATGTACACAAAGGTCTCACAAAAAACATCAACTAAGCATCAAAATATCAAAATCCTCCCTCTCGCAGACACCAAGGATCACAAAAAAACGACCCGTCTTGATACAATAAATTCATAATGAATATTATCCAAGATTCACCAAATGATCAAAAATTACCCATACAAATTCAGAAATAATAAATCTGAAGAGGATCCGAATAAGGATCGGAACGTTATACCAAAAAAAAATCGTTCACTGTCATTTGGATCCACTGGCCAAATCGCAGCGGATTCTTCCTTCACTATCGCTTTAAAGACACTTAGCAGTTTTAAGGACGTCTTTAAAAACCCGTCTAGGTGAACGGGTAAACGGGTAAACGGGTAAACGCGTAAACTATGCAACGGGAATCACGCCGCCTTGATCTAGAGTTCTCGCGGCAACTCACAGAACTCTAAATCTAGGCGGTGTGATCCCCGTTGCATAGTAAGTATAAAAAAAGACCCGTTGCAGAGTTATAATAAGATGAGTTTTTGAAGAACGTCTCAAAAACCGCCCCATGATAAACATAAATATGAGGTATTCCCGCTGAAATTTTCATGTTCGAACCCGGACCCTCTTGAATAATTATGAAAAGTTTTGTTCGAAAAGTATTCTGAAAACTAAAAGACACGTATTTTTTTTATTCAGGCCGTGTATCGATATTTTTTGTCATACGATTTAATAAAAAATCCAAATTTTTCACTAACTCTCTATTCTAAACACGTAGACCTTGATGATTCGAGATCCTACGAAACAACGCTTCAGACAAAACTTGTTCGTTAAAAAATGAGTAAAAAAATTGATATTCTTTCAAAAAATTGTGGGCACACAAAAGTTTGTTTGTTTGTTTGTTTGTTCTTACAGAAAAGAGATTTTTCAGCAATTACGCCACCTTGAATTATAAAAGAAACAAATTGTAAAAATTCTGTAGGAAATCACGAAACTTCAAAGACCGGAATGAGGATGGCAAGATCAAAATACGCAGAGCTACAGCTAATCGAAGGTTTGTCTTGACCTTATTTTCGAGGCAGATCATGCAGAACTACACTTGGTCAAAAAATTAAAGGAACAGCAAAATTTTCGAGATTTTTCAGCGATTTTCCAAAGGCTGTAACTTTGTCAATTTTCGTCGTAGTTTAAGCATTTTGGAGCCTGAATCTTCTAGTTTTGGAATCATGAGTCAAACAAATTTTTTGGGCATCACTCTCGACGCAGTCGAAGAAAATATCACGGTAAACATTTTTTCGACATTTTTTTTTTTTCAAAACAGTCAATGGGCTCAAAAACTTTTGTTCGAGCTTATCCAATCTATGGATCGCTTAGCTGGATTTTTTGCCTTCAATTTGCTTTCTCTGTTTTTGTTCTACAACCATTTTTTGCTGAGATATCGGCGATTGAACAAAAATTCATCTTTGTTTCTTAATCTTCGATAACTATGAGACGAATGATCGTACAGTGAGTAAACGGTGGGTTTCGGAAACTTGAATCTACCCTCCATAAGTGCTTGTTACTGTCATAAACTAAAATAATGTGTTTATATGCTTAATTTTGACTTGAAAAAGTTCAAAAAATATCTTGATTTCTTGTTTTAGAAAATGTACCACAACTTTGCAGGTATTGCCAAACCGACCAATGTTTTGAAGTTCTTTTTTAGCTCAATACATACCCAAAAACCATGCCAATTTTCAAAACAATCGGTCGAGCGGTTTTTTGTCATCGAGTCATCAAACTTCTAAAAAAATTTAAGGAACACGTTTATCGATCCTTAAGGACCAATTACTTAATGGCGTTGAAGATTAAAAAAAAAAAATTTCGTTTTTTTTATCTCCAATGTGCAGTTAATGAACGTGAAAACTAAAAAACAACCACATTTCGAAAAAAAAAAATTTCTTAAAATTTTAGACATTTTTTTTTTAATTTGGAAAAAAAAATTTCAATTTTTTTCGATATTCATTAAATATTGAATGCAAAATTGTGAAAAAATCGCAAATCCAATTTTTTTTTCAAATAAAAATTAAAAAATTTCCAAAATTTGAAAAAGAATTTGTTTTTTAGAAATTTTTTGATTTTTTTAGCTTTCACTTTCATTAAATGCAAATTCAAGAGGAAAAAAAGAAAAACTTTTTTCAATTTTTAACTTCATTAATTCGTCTTTAAGGATCAATCAACGTGTTCCTTAATTTTTTTTTAAAGTTTGATGATTCGGTCACAAAAAACGGCTCGACCGATCGTTTTGAAAATTGGCATGGTTTTTAGGTATGTATTGAGCTAAAAAAGAACCCTAAACCATTGGTAATTTTCGCAATATCTGCAAAGTTGTGGTAGATTTTCTGAAACGAGAAAAGAAGCTATTTTTTTTGGCCTCTTTCAAGACAAATTTAAGCATGGAAACAAATTTTTTTTTCGTTTATGACAGTAACCGGCACTTATAGAGGGTAGATTTAAGTTTTCAAAACCCACCAGCATTTTTTTCAGCAAAAAATGGTCGTAGAACAAAAATGAAGAAAAAGCAAATTCAAGGTTAAAGAATCCAGCTTAACGATCCATAGATTGGTTAAGCTCGAAAAAAAATTTTGGAGCCCATCGACGGTTTTGAAAAATGCAAAAATTTCGAGAAAATTTTTACTGCGATATTTCTTTCGACTGCGTCGAGGGTGATGCCCACAACATTTTGTTGACTCTAGATTCCAAAAATAGTGGATTCAAGCTTCAAAATCCTTTTTTTTTTAATTTTTAAGACCAAAATCAACAAAGTTAGAGCCTTTGGAAAATCGCTGGAAAATCTCGAAAATTTTGCTACTCCTTTAATTTTTTGACTGAGTGTATATGTTCTTGAAAAATTATATACAGAAATACATTTTAATATTTATTTATTTATACATACGTAGATTATTTCATACAAGTATAATTAAATATTACGTATATCACCTATATCAAGAGCGGCAGCGTCTCGACGACAAGTATTAAAGAAACTGAGAGAATCTCAGTCGAGATCGCTGCGCACTCTTATATATGCGAATATGCCATCCGCCGAACCCGATTTGAATTTCAATCCAATATTACTAAAAAATACGACCATCTTTTTAAGATCTACGAGCTCTAGTGATCTAGAAATAATTTTATCTTTCATTTGATACCATTGTTATTTTTTTCCGCCCACGCGACACTGAGATAGCATCATATTGGGCGAATTAATCTGAATCTTTAACATCGAGAAAAATTTCCAACAGTTTGCTGGTCACACTTCGATGTAATACGACTTTTATACAGAGACGCGTGTGTGTTAGTGGGCAAGTATGCATCTGTGCGAAAACTCGGTGGGCCCTACCTCGCCAACCGTAGTCTCGAGTTTATGCTTAAGCTTGCATGTATATTTTTTATCTTTATATAAAAAAGAGTGTATGTGTGTGTGTGTGTGCGATTGTGTGCGAGTATTTATTCGATGTATATTAGGGTGGTCGTTATTTCAGGTATCAATTTACATTTTATAAAAAAGATAATAGTGAAGGAAGAATCGGCTGCGGTTCGGCCAGTGGGTCCAACTGACAGTGGATAAATTTTTTTGGATAACGTTTCGATCCTCATCCGGATTCTTCAGATTTATTATTTCTGAATTTGTATGGGTAATTTTTAATCATTTGGTGAATCTTGGATAATATTCATTATGATATTATTGTATCAAGACGGGTCGTTTTTTGTGATCCTTGTTGTCTATGAATTTTATGTTTGATATTTTCCAAGATTCATTTTTGATCAAAATTAACAATTTTCATTACATGGTGTTTCGAGAGCTGAGTAGCGACTCAGCTCTCGCCAAATTCAAAGAGCGCGCGAACGCGATGACGCGACGCGACGGACGATAAAATTCGGGAGACTTTGAGGGTCACCTTAAGATGACCGGTGCCCTTGGGATTGCTCGTCGCACTGAGTGTCCGAGGAGTAACTTATCGTATGAGGAAAACGGCGGTTACACTATATATATATAGCGTATCTACAAATATATAACATCATATATAGCTGATAACAAAATCTAACTGAAAGTTTAGACTTAACTAAAATCTGACTTAAATTTTATGCTATGTATTCATAAATGTGCTATATGTTGTGACGAAAAGTCACTAGAAATATAAAATATCAGCCCGGCGGTCTCGGGATCCGCCACGACACCTGAAACAAAACTGAAATTGTTAGATTAAATTTATTTAATTATTAAATTTCAAGATCACCGAAAAAAATGCCTTTTTATTCCTGAGAAATTTCGCGAACTAGTACCCTTTTACCAGCAAATACTCCCTCATCCTAACCTCCAAAATTGTCCCAACAAAATCTTGAGCATCGCCGAACTACAATAAAAAGAAATAGAAAAGCAGAAATCCTCCATCCAGCGAGCAATCTGCAATCAAAGTTTCCAGAGGACATCGTGACCTTGAGAAGATTTTCCATCGCCCAGGTCGGTCAACAATCGAGTCGAATTATTCAAGGAAAAAACACAATCGAGTCGAATTATTCAAGGAAAACACACAATCGAGCACAATTATAGAGAAGAAACACCGAGGTACAACACTATATTTTTCCGAGGTCACGTCCCGATCAAAACGGCGACTGACCCTCGGAAATAAATCCAAAACTATTTCGTCGAGCTATGCACCGGTGACAGCTGAGATTTTCCTGACGACGACGAGAAGTATCACGTTAAAGAGAGAGAGAGAGACAGACGATCGCCGGCGAGCGAGCAGCTTCGGCATAAAGGCGCGAGGCGGCAGCACTGGACGTGAAGAACATCGAGTTCCGCGCCGAGATGGCAAGGAGAACTACAAAACCTTGCCCCTCCTCATTCCCCTCACCTACCAACGCGACATGAAGAAGCCGACTTTCTCCTCTCCTATACCCCCTCGCCCATCGATTTGATCATCGAGTAAAATCGCGGCCACCTTTGCGTCATTCCGAGACCACGCGTTAGCGAAGCCACACGTGCTTTCATAGAGATTTTTTGCGTAGCAGATTTGAGAGTGAAGAAAGGAGAGTAAATAGGACGATCAAGGAAAAGAGATCTCAAGAATAAGACGAGGAAAAGATTTTAAGACGAAATAAGCGGAAAAAGAGTGAGTACAGTGATTATTTCCCCGAGAATTTTTCTTTGTAAATTTTGCAGTGTCGTGGCGTACGCGTCGTAGAGTCCCCCCCCCTCCCTTCTTCTCCATTGTTCGAGTATTTGTGATTTTTGTAGTTTTTCGTTATAAATTGCGTATCGCGGTAATTATCAAGAGGTCGTAGAGTCGACGAACCCCTAACTATTAACCCTGAGATATTCGATACCGATAATTTAGCGAATTTTGAGATTAGCGTCCCTGCCTTCCGTATTCCCTCTTCCCCCTCATTTCCCCCTCGCGTAATTCCTTTGTTTGAGTGACGAAACATTGTCGTCCATTTTGTATCTTTTCTTCCCTCTTCGGGCTATTATAGTATTAAGGATTATTATCATCGTGTAATTTGTTTCGCGCTCCTTCGGGAATTATTATTATTTTTATCATTCATGGTTTTTTTCGCGTTCCTTTTTCTTTTGTACCGGTTGCTCGACCGTAAAACTAGCTGGCGCCCAATCAAATAATTTTTGTTTTTAAAGATCAATACGAATAAAATTTCATTTAATTAAATTATTTGATTTAATTCTTGGTTTTATTATTTATTTTATTTAATTCACGATTTCCCTTACAATGTATATTTAGATAATGCTATATATATATGTCGGTATATATAGAATTAAAAAGTTTCAAAAAGGAGTGAAATCAATCACAAAATACTTCTGAAAAGTGAAAGAAGTACGCCAAGTATTAAATCGCAAAAATTCAAATAAAAAAAAATCCCACAAATTCAAACTTAAAGGACATCCTAGAAATTTGCAATCTGAAATTTAAAAAAACATAAATGACGTATAGCCAAGCCAAAAATTTGGCGTACATGAATTATTAAAGACCAAGCCAAACTAAAACACTTAGCGGGCAGGGTCAAGAAGCAATACGCTCGGCGAGGAAAACCGAGTCCATCCACCCTTTCATTTCAAGGATGGAGTGAATAAACGAGAAAATAAAAAAGAAAACAATTGATCAAGTGCACTAATAAGCAACCATGAAAATAAACACAAGAGGTAACGGCCGAGTAAACTAGTGAGTAACTATGAGAAAAGTTCACTGAGAGAAAATTTGGTACAAGGTTTATATTTAAATGAACGAAAAATGATATCATTATTTCTGGAATAGTTGAGAATTTGTTATTGACCTTTTGTTATGTCTGAATTTGATAAGTCATAGTAGCATCACTGCACATAATGGTTGCAATAATCATAAATATCGTTGCTACTTCTTTGTCATGAATTTTCTCGGTGTAACATATATAACGTTATTCTATTTTCATGACGAATTATCTTTTAGTTGCCTCTCTTAACAGCCAATCGTTTAAATATCGAATACTGATCTTAACTATTAAACGTCGATAACATCCACGACGTACGAAGAAATGCGACCAGGCCTGGATTTACGATGATTGTCGTAGATGCACGTGACGATTGAGTTAGTGTATTAGAATATTCAAGATTCTAGTTGACCACATAAGGAGTGATGGTCTAATTACGGTTAAATTAAAAAATCGCATAACGATCATTGCAAACGTTCACATAACTCAACTTTCCCCTCATTCTCCCACTCACGTGTCTGAGCGCATGCGCACTAATTATCTAGGCAATACGCATGCTCATAGATCTTTCGTGGTTGGTCGAAGGTTTGAAGTGGGGAGAAACGGTCATAAGGGGAGTCAAGGTCACGGTCATACATACAGGTCTAGAAACTCTAGTGGTGGGGGTGACTCACTTAGTGTGACCATCTTGTACTTGACATTACTCCCACCTGCAGTGCTGCACGTTACAGATTTTTCAAAAAAGCGAATAAATAATTCCCTACTAAGAAATTTACACTTTAACAGAGAGGTTCATGCAGTGGCTGTAACGTAACTTAAAAAAATTGAAAGTGTATATAGCCCTCGTCGCGTTTATGCAGGTTTTTGCTTATTCGAAAAATCCTGGCAGCGCAGCGCCACGGGGGTCCAGATGGTGAACCTGCGAAACAGTCTCACTAAGTGAGTTACCCCCACCACCGAAAAAATAATAGAGTTGCCAGACCTGTATGTACGACCATGCTTAAGATGTGCAAAAGTGTTGCCATGGTAACGAGTTAAGTTATGCGATCGGTCAATTTATCTGATCGTCTACTGTACTTGACAGTAAAATACACAAGTAATAATAATCTGTGTTATCACTATATGAGTAGGTGTAATAATTTTTTATCTTATATTGTGGAAATCCTACAGCTTCTCCCAAGCTTATTTTTCTTAACCCTGCATGTCAAGTTTTTGACTTTGGCTTGGTCTTTAATAATTCATGTACGCCAAATTTTTGGCTTGGCTACACGTGATTTGTGTCTTTCTTATAATTTTAGATTTCAAATTTCTAGAATGTCCTTTAAATTTTGAATTTTTGGGATTTTTTTACATTTGAATTTTTGCGTTTCATTTCATACTTGTATGAAATAATCTACGTACATATAATTAAATAAATATTCAAATGTATTTCTGTATATAATTTCTCGAGAACATACAGTTTTGCATGATCTGGTTCGAAAATAAGGCCAAGACAAAATTTCGATTGGCTGTAACTCTGCGGATTTTGAACTTGCCATCCTCATTCTGGTCTTCAAAATTTCGTGATTACCTACAGAATTTTACATTTTTTTTATTTTATAATTCGAGGTAGCGTACTTGCTGAAAAATCGTTTTTTGTCTTCAATGAAGTAAAAACAAACTTTCGTGTGCCCACAATTGAAATAAAAAAAATCAATTGTTTTACTCGTTTTATAACGAACAAGTTTTGTCTGAAGCGTTTTTCGATAGGATCTCAAATTATCAAGATACTACGTGTTTGGAAGAGAGGGTTAGTGAAAAATTTGGATTTTTTACTAAAATCGATCGACGAAAAATATCGATTCTCGGCCTTAGCAAAAAAATACGTGTCTTTTATTTTTCAGAATACTTTTCGGAATTTTTTTTCATAATTATTTAAGTGGGCCCGGGTTCGAACATGAAAATTTCAGCGGGAATACTCTATATATATATATATATATATATATATATATATATATATATATATATATATGCGGCAGGCCTAGACCTGCGTCATTTGCATTATATCGCAGGTGTTTACGTTTCAGTTTCTTCGAGCTAAATGGCATGGGAATGGGTTAATTGCAGCTACTTGATCGCTTTCTTCCTCATCAACCTCGTCATCATCTTCTTCATCCCCCGACGCATCAATCTCATTGTCCTCTTCATCGATCTGTCTAATAGCATTTCGGCAACGTTCTCGCAGAACGACTTTTATTCCAACGGTTGATAGGTTTGATCTCAATAATTTATCACGAAGCTGATTTATTACCTTCATGGTCTCAATCGATATTGGTGACATTCTTTCGTGATTATCGATTACCTCTCGTCTCTTTCCATTGCCTTTCGAGCCTCTCTCACCTGTCATTCCACCGCTACCACCAGCCTCGCCCATATTGATGTCTATCGGAGGAAGCCCTCTCGGTCCCCCGGATGGCTGCCACTGTCATTTCTGTATTTTTCCCCTTATTTCTTCTGTAGTCTAGGCGGTGGTGTCGAAAATAGTTTAAACGTTTTGTATCTTCACCAACTCTTCAGCGTATTCGATGATAAACGTATTTTATTCTCAAAGTTTTTATTCTCTTACGAATCGCCTCGACTCTCCGAACTTTTCGTTTACAACACCGTCATACTCGAGAGACAACTGTTTCTCTTTTCCGACGCTAACCGACAACACGTTCACGCAATATTCGATAATAAGCCCGATCGAAACGTCTCCAACCTCGTTTTTCAGATTACACCGACGACCACTCTTGCGATGCATCTTTAGATGTTCGATCCTTGACTCATACACTCGATAATGTACTACGCTACTTCAACTTTCAACTCGTCTTTTCTTTACCTCCTTCAACTCGATCTTTACCTATGAAACACGACATGTACGTAACACGGCCATTTCACTTTTCTTCACACTGCTTCGCTCGGACTTTTTTATATTTCACACATTTTTGTTTCAGCCTCGATCTCGGTTGAGCCCCCAAATGTAGGATTCGTTTCCGAAGAAGAGTTAAATAAAAGAGTATTCTTTCATGCATTTCCCCTCGTGTGCAGACGTCAGTCTATTATAGGGTCAGTAGCCAGTCCCCCCTGAGGACCTGGTCCGGATCAGTAACCAGATCCTCATGTGGCCGCATCCAACTTCTCCCTCTGTAGCGCATTTGCTGAGGACTTAAATTCTATAGGCACAGGGAAACTGTGAAAAACTTGTGCCACTCCAGTCGGCCCTGACTTTCACTTTCCGATGCCGGAGCTACGTCATCCCTCGCCGAGAGATTGTAAAAATGGACTAAAGCTATATACATGTGACTCACACCTGTAAGAGTGCTTGTGTATGCTACATATATATATCTAGAGCTTTTCACACCCATATTTTTATTTCTCGACGAGACAACGGCACAGGAAATCGAACCTCGGACCTTCCGATGCTCTGGTTTAGAAGTTAGCACGCTGGCCACTACTCCAGAGTAATGATTAGAAATAAATGAGTCTTTCTGCACGATCTCAAATGTTGTATCCCAGATACCTCGATTACGGAATATTACGAATATTCCAAACCACGACGCGCGTGACCCAGATATGGCAACTGTTGTCATCACATCAGGTCACACGCGCGCCCAAAGTCGAGCAGGTGCAATTATGCTAACTATCAATTATACAAGTAGCTATCAACGGCCTCTTGGCCGGGCACTGCCGAGTCAGCGGATTTACAACAATAAGCGAATCTCGTAATTCTTAACCGGGTTACGAGTACCAATTCTTAACATCCTATTTTGGGAACCATAGATAACAATGTAATACGACTGCTCCGGTATATAATGAAGCCGAGAGTAGATACAATTCAGTTCAAATCAGTATACCAACCTGCACGATTGATCCATCAAGACGAGCGCAACGCGTCTCTATTACTATTACCACTTGTACTATTCTATTTCTATGATAATAAATTATTCTTTTACACGACAACCTTTGGTTTGACTCATTTGGATTCTAAACCTTTATCTGGTAAGAGTAGCTACCTGAATTTTGGCGATACAACATCAATAATAAATGATTTCTTGTTATTGATATCCATCAATAACAAGAAAAGGTAAAGTGAATCCGAAAATTTACAAAAAAATAAGTTTGACGTTCGTTGTTCTATTTCTGTTTGTTTCGAACAACTGTACTTATTCTTCAGTTCGAATACAACATTTGCAATGGTTCTAGCTTGAACGATTTTTTAATTATATAGTAGAAGCCAAAATCCGAACATAAGTATAGACACCCGCATCGAACTAACCCGTTACTTACTACATCAGCAAGCGAAAATAATTACAAGAACATTACCGTAGGTGGATGGTCACTGCTGTGGTTATTGCGGAGGACGGATAAGTCTGTCTGGAAGAACTTCTTTGCGAATAATCGAGCATCGGGTCAATGAGGCTTTACAAAATTATCGTGGTGTTTTAACGTGGCACGTTAGAAAGACGTGGAACCGCAACATCGAAGTCTTGATAGCTGAAACCAGAGTGTACAACGGGATAGACAGTCAGGAAGCTGTTCATTTTCTTTCCAACATATTGAAAGGTTTGGCATAATGTCTTTCATCCTTCATTTTTATTTTGACAAGCGGTAGAGCAAACTTACTGTTTTAAATGCAGGAACATCGATTTTTTGAAATTCTGATAGATGAAACTACGGAGAACATTAAGTTGAAGGTTTTCACGTAGATTTTTTGTATATTAAAAGAATTACTCCTTCCTCGAAAACGATTTCCGTCGTAAAATGCGTTTATCACCTGTCTTGACCATTACATGGCGTGAAGTCCGTCGTTCGACGGTTGGCAAGGTTTGTACCGTAAAAATAATTAAAAACACAATTGCCCGACATTTTCTCCATATATGTATACGTAGCTGTTGTATGATAAACTGCAAAGGAAAATGGCGGAATAGTGAACTATCAAATAAAGATCACCAAATGCGTAACGTTTATTTTTTTCCAGTTCGATTTTGTTCGAACCGTTCTGTTCAGAAACTTTTCAATTATCGAGACTTCCGCGAGCAGCCTTCCGCTTATGAACACTCGTTCGCTCATAGGCCTCTTCGATTCAACGGGTTTACTCTCGACTTTCTCCTCGATCTCATCACTCTACCGGTGACTTTCGCAACGAAAAAAACGTGTTTAGAGATTCGTGGATTTATTCTGCATTTATTCGGCATTTTGAAGTCATTTTAATTCCGTCGGAACGTCATCAACTCACGTCTAAGTGGATTTACGACCCGTTGTCTAATTACTAACGACTTTATCAGTTTGGGTTCCATCAATATATCAACTTCTCTCCAAACGTCGAGTCAGTTGAGCAATTGCAGTTGCAAAACTGCAAGATCTTTTTTTCAACTCTGCATAGAAATATAACCGATAGGTTATATTCTTCTACGTTCTTCAAGCTTTCTTTCAGCTCAAAAGAAAACCCTTAAGGACAACCATCACCCTGATGCGCAGTGTTTTTGATTTTTTTAGACTGCGTGTAATTCAGAAAAGATCGGTCAACGGATCGAGGTCTGACTAGTTTCATTTTCTTCGCAACGAATTTCCATCCGGGATAAGTGCGGTACATTTTTTTTAAGCCTCTATTTCAAACGGACGGAGTAGTTGCATAATTTTTCAATTGATTTTGCTCCTCTGATGAAAGGCAGCCTTAAAATTCACACTTCCATTAACTTTAAATGAAAATGTGCCACACTCATCTCGGATGAAAATTTATAGCGAATAAAATGAGACTAGTTAGACCTTGATCCGTTGATCGGTCTTTTCTGAATCACGCGCAGACTTTTCGAAGAACCAGCTTCGGGGAAGGCCTCGCAAAGTTGATGGTCCGGAACCTTTTTTTGATCACTCTCCCGCAGCAGCTGAATTTTTTCTGCAAAAGGAAAAATGTGTCACAATATTTTTCACACAGAAAACCATTTTTTTTGCAGAACTTTTAAATTTTATTCACCAATTAAAAGATTTTTAAATACATAAGAAAATGAAAAAAATTAAAAATGGTCAAAATTATAATTACATTTGCACAATTGTATCAAAATTATCGAAAGAACGAAATGTCACTTCCCTTGCTATTCAAGCGTGACGGCAACAAATTTATTTTCGTCTCGCGGATGAAGTAGCGAATGAATCTATTTTCAAAAAACTCATTCTCTTTCGCTCGTATATACTTTTCGAAAATATTTACTAACACATAACAAATCAATAATAAATGACGCCAAACAAAAAGCACCCACGAAACTATCATGGCAGTGAGGTTAGCCACAAGCAGCACGACCAATTTTTTTCATTTTTTTGACTACTCACTTCTCATCTTATTTAAGCGTTCTGATTGGCTGGATATAAACGCATGAGCCAATCAGAATGCTTCAATTAGCTGAAGCGTAATGCTGGTTGTACACTTTCGCCGAGATCTCTCGCGTGGTCTTCATTTTGGTCGCATTCGTCTGAAATCGTCTGAATTCGAAATGAAATCGAAAAAATTCTGTTTTAATAGCTTTCGATCGAAAATTTTCTGTGCTTTTCGAAAAAAGTATCAGCGATTTCGAAAAAAAAGAAATTCATTTAAATTTCGGCAAAAAACCGAAAAAATTGATTTACAAAAAAAGAGCATAATTTAATCCAGTGGAATCATACTATCACTTGGACGAATGCCCAATGCCTCTGGCGTGTAATATTTTTTCGTTTATATAGGATAATACGAGCCGGTTCTCGATCTTCCAGGAAGGATATTTAATTTTACATTCGCACAGTATGTGTATGGGTGCAAGCAAAGATATACATATATAGAAACCCGTATTTATCTTTCGATTCGCAATATTATTTCCAATTATCACGACGGACGAGATTAATATACATATGAGGCAGTCCACACCAACTGAGAGGTGTTTGATCCTGACCCCCTGCGATTTATTCCATTATTTTTTGTGTTATTCAGTCTATCAAAAAACGTACTCCAAATTTTTTTCAAATTTTTTGAACCAGCCGGCATCTCAACAAAAAATGACCAAACCTGATTTTTGACGGAAAAAACGCCAATTTTGAAAAATTCATAAGAAATTCACAAAAATTCTGTGTCACAAGACAAAAATTTTGGGCCATGAAACATGGTGGAAGTATTCTTTTTCTGGGTTTACGAACAAAAAAGTATATCGACATTTTTGTATTGAAATTTTTATGTGAGGCCTATACAGTTAATGACATGGTAATTCTGAATACTCTGCTACACTGCTATTTTGAAGTATTTTATATTAAAACTTAAGTACACCAAGCCTGTTGTTACATTGTGAACGACAGCGCCTCGTCGAACTTGCTTTTATTGGCCATTTCTTGCAGTGCGAGATTTTGACACGGCAAAACCTTTGTGACTAAAACTGCAGTATAAGCCTCCGACTTGAAATGCACTGTGACCCTTTTCAGGACTGAAAATATTCTTAACAAACCTCTTCCAATTTTGCAAGACAAAGCGCCCTTCTTCAGACCACCAGAATCATATAAATTTGATTTGGATTTGTAATTTAAGTCTCATAATTGTTAATTGATTATTATTATTCTTATCTATTATTTTCTATTATTGATGATACTTCTTATTGTTTATTATAATTTATTATCATTTCACGTCAAGGCGTGATTTTACACATTTAATTTTCCCACCAAATGCGGAACCTAAATCACTGCCTTTTCCTTGTAACAATAGATGGTGTAAGTGTTGCAATCTCACCCAGCTTGCCTCTAATACTGCAAGTTGGAGACCTTTACCAGCGCATACTGTAGTTGATCCGAAAAATCGAGATATTCTTTTTCCAAGGTTATTTTACTTATTGAAATAATATTGTATATTTAGCCGAATAATTGTGTAAATTGGGATGTGTTATTTTCATTATTTATATCAATTACTCGTTTATATTGGCATCTTTTACGGGTTATTCCATATTTATGACCTCCTAAAGCGAAGAAAAAGTTATGCCTCACGTAAAAATTTTAAGAATACAAAAATGTCGATCTACTGTTCCCTCCGTAAACCCAGAAAAAAAATACTTCCACTATGTTCCATGGCCCAAAACTTCCGTTTTGTGGAACAGAATTTTTGTGAATTTTTTTGGAATTTAAAAACTAGGCGTTTTTTCCGTCTAAAATCAGGTTTGGTCAATTCTTTTTGAGATGCCGGCTGGTCAAAAAATTTGAAAAAAATTTCGGATATATTTTTTAATACGCTGAATAATATAAAAAATAATGGAGCAAATCGCAGGAGGTCAGGGTCAAACACTAGGAATGTGCCCGATATCCGGCATCTGGCTTATCCGGCCTGTTTTTTACTATCCGGCCGGACAACCGGATAGAACTATTATCCGGCCGGATAACTGGATAGCAATAACCTCTGGTAGAATACATTATTCAATATACTATTAGGAGAGATCAAAGTGGTGGCAAAAAATTGAAAGAACCAGAACGACAGAGTAAAAATCCTTAGTATCAAATTTTAATGGGTGGACCCTTATTAGCATACAAAGTTAACTATTTTAATATCTCTTATTATGAAAAGTAGTATTTCGGCATTTTGCGGCAACAAACGGTTTAGAAAAATAACTAGATTATCACGTGTCATGAAGACTAGAGTAAAGGAGCTCGAACGAAATGTCTGAGAAATGGTCGGAAAAAACGAGAAACGATGCGATAATTGCAACCGCCTGGCGACGGTACTTCTAATCGGGACCGTATGTCATTCATTACCAACGCCACACTTCACAGTTAGCTCAGAATGACGAGAGCGTTAATTCGAACTAACATCTATCATCGCTTTTTCAAGTCACGTTTGGGAGGATTCCACCAAATGCGTTCGGGCTCCTTTACTCTAGTCTCCATGCCATGTGGACAAACACCTCTGAGTTCATGTGAACTGCTTCATATATATATATCGATATACATTTAGAACATTGGACACATGCCGGATTATAAGATTATTGCGCTCTCGCTACGCGTTTCTTCGAATATGTACCGATTTTCGGAAATATCGAGAATATAGACCAATGACTTATCTTTTATACCGTTAATGAATACTCTCGTTTTCTTTAACGCATCAGGCGATAAAGAGATAGGTTAAAAGATGGTCCAGTCGCCCAACATCTTATTATTTAAAAAAAAATACAAATAACAGATATTTTATGCATTGAGCATAGGTTCCATTTGAACATCTATAAGATTATAATAACCTATCGTGGAATTACGGTTACCTCTTAATATCATAGACACTTTCACGCACGCACGACGCTTTGCCTGTGTTTAAAATAGATCAATATGCAGTAATGACAATATAATTCAATAATTACACGAGAAACATCGATGATCACCAATAAATATAGAACATCAGATGGGACAGGATATTTTCGCAAGGAATAAAAACTCAGTACGCTCTCGTGTAAGGTTCAACCAGAAGTTCTTTTTATTCACGGGATCGATAGCTCGTGCAGTTGATCCACTAGATCGATAGTTTTGTATCGATAGCAAAGATGGCTGACAATATCGCCTATGTGTCATATGTGTATATAGTGCGCGGGAGTTTTAATTTTGAGTTTACACTCTTAACACCCCCACATAAACGAAAAATATTGGATTTTTTTTTTGAATTAACATGACTTAGAATTTCAATCCCATTTGGTTTTTGCAGTCTGCGAACTTTGGCCCACAGAGCCCTTTGGTCAGAATATCTGCCGCCATGTCCTTGGTTGGTACGAACTTGACCTCGAGTGTACCTTCTTCGATGCACTCTCGTATAAAATGGTGCCTGGTGTCGATATGTTTCATCCTGGGACTATATCCAGCATTTTTGGCAAGTTCGATGGCTCCTTTATTATGACAAAAAATCGTGACGGCTGATGGCACTGCTTCTGGGTCGATTTCCAGGGCTAATGCCCGAAGCCACAGTGCTTCTTGGCTCGTCGCTGATAGTGCCATGTATTCCGCTTCAGTCGTTGACAAAGCCACCGTCCTTTGTTTCTTACTTTACCATTATACTGGCCCGCCTTGCAGTTTGAAGACACTCCCCGTGATTGCGTGTCTGTCTGCCTCGTTCGCCCAATCTGCGTCGCTGTAGCCCTCGATTTTCGAGTTACCATCTTTACTGTCAACCAGTTTTGCGGACAGCGTTTCTCTTAAGTAACGGAAAATCCGTTTAATCGCGATCCAGTGACTCCTTCTTGGATTGTTGCAGTATCGACTGACTAGCCCCACTGCGTAAGCAATATGGGGCCGGGTTCCTTGGCTCACGTACAACAAGCTCCCTACAGCTTCTCTATACGGGATCTTGCTCATCTCGTTGGCTTCGTCCTCGCTCATCGGCTGACTGTCCTCAGATAATTTTTCAGTCGGATCGCATGGGGTTGATACTACCTTACAGTCTGACATGACGTATTTCTCCAGCGTACCTCTGATGTAAGTTTCCTGATCTATCCAGAGCTGTCCCTCCTTAAAGTCTCTCGTGATTCGGATGCCTAAGAGATGTTTTGCCGGGCCGAGATCTGTCATCTGGAATTTTTCAGAAAGCTCAGTCTCGATTTTTGCCATCGTCGACTCGTTGTTTGCCAAGATAAACATGTCGTCGACGTAAATGGCTACTATTAAAAGTAGTTTCTTTGTTTTTTCGGTAATAAATACACGGATCCGCTTTTGATTGCTTCAATCTTGTTTCTTTGAGCGCTCCAACCAATTTCTTGATCCAGGCCCTTCCGCTCTGTTTGAGACCGTACATCGCCTTTCTTAAACGCCATACCTTCAAGCGTTGACCGGGTTCAAGGAGTTCCTTGGGCGTTCTGACGTAGATCTCTTCTTCCAGCTCACCATGAAGATAAGCCGTAGTGACGCCCATCTGATCTACCTTTAGATCATATTTTGTAGCTAATGCACACAAAAATCTAATAGAAGCATACCTGACCACTGGTGAGTACGTTTCTTGGTAGTCGATGCCCTCTTTCTGGCTGCAACCTCGCACGACAAGCCTGGCCTTGTGCCTCTCGATTTTTCCCGATGAACCCCGTTTGGTTTTAGAAACCCATCTTGTCTCGAGAGCTTTCCTATTCAAGGGTAGTTCCGCCAAGGTCCACGTCCCGTTCTTCACGAGCGATTTTTGCTCATCCTCGGAAGCCCGTTTCCACAAGTTTCGATCGGATCTATTCAAAGCTTCCTGCACCGTCTAAGGATCGCCGACGTTTCCCCCAGCTACTACGTATATCACATAGTCATCCATTTTGGATGGTTTTCGCGTCCTTTGTGACCGCCGTGTTCCGATTTCTTCGGAATTTTCGTCTATTCCCCGAGCGAACCTCAATCGGTTTTATATTCGGAGTGCGAAGTTTCCATCACCGTGCGTCCTGAATCGATCGACGAGTCATTCTCGAGATCATCTTAATCTGAACCATCTGTGACCGATTCATTCGAGACCTCCCCCGCGACCTCTTCCTCCTCCTCGACGTTTTCTTCGCCGAACGATCGTTCGGTCCTCGAATGTCATTTATCTCCTTGCGTTCGTCTTCAAAAAACACCACGCTCCTACGTTTTGTTACACAAAGTGTGTCCGGGTTTATCAATCTATAACCCTTCGTGTTTTCGTCCTATCCTACGAAAATGAACTCCTCTGCCTTCGGATCCCACTTTTGTCTTCGCTCCTTGGGTATTTGTGCCATTGCTTTGCACCCGAACACCCTCAAATGCTTCAAATCGGGTTTTTCGCCTGTCCATACCTCTTTTGGGGTTTTCTCGTCGATTCCTGACGCTGGGGACTTGTTTATCAAGTAAACAGCGGTCGCCACTGCTTTCTCCCCAATAGCTTTTCGACAGATTTGCATCAAAAAGCCTACTTTTTTGCTTTTTCCACGATGGTGTGGTTCATTTGTTCCGCAAGGCCGTTTTGTTGCGGCGAGTATGGGACGGTTTG
The DNA here is from genome assembly GCA_946863875.1 of Alloplasta piceator. NCBI lineage: Eukaryota > Metazoa > Arthropoda > Insecta > Hymenoptera > Ichneumonidae > Alloplasta > Alloplasta piceator. The sequence continues at coordinate 43,295,737 of OX333072.1, read as the reverse complement.
CTGGTGTCTGATTCCATGTCGTTTCAAGATTTCTTCCAGACCTCGATTTAGGAACTCGCGTCCATTGTCTGTGCGGATAGCCCTTATTCGTTTTCCCGTTTTGGTTCTTTACCATCGTCTTGGACTCCACGAAAGTCTCCTTGACTTGGGTTTTTTCTGCTAGAAAGCAAACGAATACTTTTCTGCTGTAATCGTCGATCAACTTCATGAAGTATTTTGCTCCTCCAATGGATGTTGTTTCCATTGGTCCACACAGGTCCGAGTGAATCACCTCGAGTATGTCGCTAGCACGTTTTCCTAGCTTCGGGAACGGTTTTCTCGACATCTTTCCTTTGATGCATGGTATGCACGTTTTTTGGTTCATACAGCTTAAGGGCAGGCTAAAGACCCTCTCTCTCGCTCTCACACGGCCCCTATCATCCTTTCTCTCTCGCACTCGCACGAAAAAAGTCGGTATTTAGCCTCCTCTTAAGGTCATTCCCGTGGAGAGATTTTTGCTTAGACACCATACTTTTGTGATTTAGGTGGCCAAGCCTTCGGTGCAACAGTCCCGCTGTTGGTTTCGCCGCTGTGTACAAAATTCTCTTCTTCACTGTATTCAATTTGTAGATTCTGCCCTCTTCTGATTGGTGCCAAGATTCTCTCTTTTTAGCTATGTGAACTTGGCACCCGACTTGCTCGGATCTTAAGTTTTTTTTTTTCTATAGTATTTTGTATGTAGTTGATTGTAGTACAAGTAATTTCGTTTGTAGTTGCACCAAAGAAAAATTAAGGGGACTTTAAAAAATGTCAGCACCGGACTTTTGAAAAATTGAATTTAAACGGTTGATTCCCGTTCAAAATCGTTTGTAGTTGATTGTAGTGCAGTTATTTCCGTTTGTAGTAAAAAAGAAAGCAAAAAAAAAATTTCAAATTTGTTTTTCAAATTTTTTTTTTTTTTTTTTGGATTTGAACTACTCAATGGAAAATCGTTTGTAGTAGCTTTATTGTCATTTGTAGTTCCTTGAAAAGTGACTACAAACGACCTCCGAGGTTCGAAATCGTTTGGTAACTTTAATTTCGTCTGTAGTTACTCGAAAAATTACTCAAATTGACCTACTCACTTCAAAATCGTTTGCAGTAGATCGATTTTCGCTTGTAGTTCTTAGGAAAAATACTCAAATCAACCTACAAGCGCAAGAATCGTATGTATTATCGTATCGTATTGATTATCGTTTGTAGTTCCTCGGAAATGTATTAAAATTAATCTATTCACCTTAAAATCGTTTGTAGTAACTTTATTTTCGTTTGTAGCTCCTCGGAAAATTACTAAAATCGATCCACTCACTTTAAAATCGTTTGTAGCAGCTTGATTTTCGTTTGTGGTTTCTCGAAAAATTACTCAAATCAACTTGAAAGCTCCAAAATCGTTTGTAGTAACTTTATTTTCGTTTGAAGTTCCTAGGAAATGTACTAAAATGAATCTACTCACTTTAAAATTGTTTGTAGTATCTTTATTTTTATTTGTAGTTCCTCGAAAAAATACTCAAATCAACCTACAAGTTCTAAAATCGTTTGTAGAGACTTGATTTTCGTTTGTAGTTCCTCGAAAATGTACTAAAATCAATCTATTCAATTTGAAATCGTTCGTAGTAACTTTATTTTCATTTGTAATTCCTCGGAACGATACTCCGATCGCTTTGAAATTGTTTGTAGTAGCTTAAATTTCGTTTGTAGTTCCTCGGAAAAATAATCAAGTCAACCTACAAGCTCCAAAATCGTTTGTAATGTAGTTATTTTCGTTTGTAGTTCCTCGGCAATGTACTAAAATCAGTCTCTTCACTTTGAAATCGTTTGTAGGAACTTTTTTTTTCGTTTGTAGTTCCTCGGGCTGGAGCTTACTCCGGTTGAATATATAATATTTACGATCTTCCGGCCCACCGTTATATCGCACCCCCGAGACCTATTATCGGGGAAAATACAAGGCTACTGGCGGACGTTACTGGCGGAAATCGTTTGTAGTAACTTAATTTTCGATTGTAGTTCCTCGGAAAAATACTCAAATCGACCTACAAGCTCCAAAATCGTTTGTAGTGACTTCATTTTTGTTTGTAGTTCCTCCGAAATGTTTTAAAATCAATCTGTTCACTTTAAAATCGTTTGTTGTAACTTTATTTTTATTTGTAGTTCCTCGAAAAGTTCCTCGAATTGACCGACTCAATCAAAAATCGTTTGTAGTGACTTTATTTTCGTTTGTAGTTCCTCGTAAATATACTAAAATCAATCTATACACTTTAAAATCGTTTGCAGTAACTTTTTTTTCGTTTGTAGTTCCTCGAAAAATTACTCAAATTAACCCACACACTTTAAAATCGTTTGTAGTAACTTGAATGTCGTTTGTAGTTCCTCGGAGAAATAATCAAATTAACCTCCAAGCTTTGAAATCGTTTGTAGTAACTTTAATTTCGTTTGTAGTTCCTCGAAAAGATACTCCAATCGACCTACTCACTTTAAAATTGTTTGTAGTAGCTTGAATTTCGTTTATAGTTCCTCGGAAAAATACTCAAATCAACCTACAATCTCCGAAATGGTTTGTAGTGACTTTATTTTCGTTTGTAGTTCCTCGGAAATGTACTAAATCAATCAATTCACTTGAAAGTCGTTTGTAGTAACTTTATTTTCGTTTGTAGTTCCTCGGGAAAATAATAAAATCAACCTACAAGCTCCAAAATCGTTTGTAGTGACGTTATTTTCGTTTGTAGTTCCTCGGAGATGTACTAAATCAATCAATTAACTTGGAAGTCGTTTGTGGTAACTTTATTTTCGTTTGTAGTTCCTCGAGGAATAATAAAATCAACCTACAAGCTCCAAAATCGTTTGTAGTGACGTTATTTTCGTTTGTAGTTCCTCAGAAATGTACTAAAATCAATCTATACACTTTGAAATCGTTTGTAGTAACTTTATTTTCATTGGTAGTTCCTCGGAAAGATACTCCAATCGACCTACTTACTTAAAAATCATTTGTAGTAGCTTGAATTTCGTTTGTAGTTCCTCGGAAAAATAATCAAATCAACCTCGAAGCTCCAAAATCGTTTGTAGTGACGTTGTTTTCGTTTGTAGTTCCTCAGAAATGTACGAAAATCAATCTGTACACTTTGAAATCGTTTGTAGTAACTTAATTTTTGATTGTAGTTCCTCGGAAAAAAACTCAAATCAACCTACAAGCTCCAAAATCGTTTGTAGTGACTTGATTTTTGTTTGTAGTTCCTCCGACATGTTCTAAAATCAATCTGTTCACTTTGAAATCGTTTGTAGTAACTTTATTTTTATTTGTAGTTCCTCGAAAAGTTCCTCAAATTGACCGACTCAATCAAAAATCGTTTGTAGTGACTTCATTTTCGTTTGTAGTTCCTCGTAAATATACTAAAATCAATCTATACACTTTAAAATCGTTTTAAGTAACTTTTTTTCGTTTGTAGTTCCTCGAAAAATTACTCAAATTAACCCACACACTTTAAAATCGTTTGTAGTAACTTGAATGTCGTTTGTAGTTCCTCGGGGAAATAATCAAATTAACCTCCAAGCTTTGAAATCGTTTTTAGTAACTTTATTTTCGTTTGTAGTTCCTCGGAAAGATACTCCAATCGACCTACCCACTTTAAAATTGTTTGTAGTAGCTTGAATTTTGTTTGTAGTTCCTCGGAAAAATACTCAAATCAACCTACAATTTCCGAAATGGTTTGTAGTGACTTTATTTTCGTTTGTAGTTCCTCGGAGATGTACTAAATCAATCAATTCACTTGAAAGTCGTTTGTAGTAACTTTATTTTCGTTTGTGGTTCCTCGGGAAAATAATAAAATCAACCTACAAGCTCCAAAATCGTTTGTAGTGACGTTATTTTCGTTTGTAGTTCCTCGGAGATGTACTAAATCAATCAATTAACTTGAAAGTCGTTTGTAGTAACTTTATTTTCGTTTGTAGTTCCTCGAGAAATAATAAAATCAACCTACAAGCTCCAAAATCGTTTGTAGTGACGTTATTTTCGTTTGTAGTTCCTCAGAAATGTACTAAAATCAATCTATACACTTTGAAATCGTTTGTAGTAACTTTATTTTCATTTGTAGTTCCTCGAAAAGATACTCCAATCGACCTACTCACTTCAAAATCATTTGTTGTAGCTTGAATTTCGTTTGAAGTTCCTCGGAAAAATAATCAAATCAACCTACAAGCTCTAAAATCGTTTGTAGTGACTTTATTTTCGTTTGTAGTTCCTCCGAGATGTACTAAATCAATCGATTCACTTGAAAATCGTTTGTAGTAACTTTATTTTCGTTTGTAGTTCCTCGGAAAAATAATAAAATCAACCTACAAGCTCCAAAATCGTTTGTAGTGCCGCTTTTTTCGTAGGTAGTTCCTCAGAAATGTACTAAAATCAATCTATACACTTTGAAATCGTTTGTAGTAACTTTATTTTCGATTGTAGTTCCTCGGAAAAATAATCGAATCAACCTACAATCTCCGAAATGGTTTGTAGTGACTTTATTTTCGTTCGTTGTTCCTCGGAAGGTACTTCAATCGACCTACTCACTTTGAAATCGTTTGTAGTAGCTTGAAATTCGTTTGTAGTTCCTCGGAAAAATAATAAAATAAACCTACAAGCTCCGAAATCGTTTGTAGTGACTTTATTTTCGTTTGTAGTTCCACGGAGATGTACTAAATCAATCAATTCACTTAAAAATCATTTGTAGTAACTTTATTTTCGTTTGTAGTTCCTCGGAAAAATAATAAAATCGACCTACAAGCTCCGGAATCGTTTGCAGTGACGTTATTTTTGTTTGTAGTTCCTCAAAAATGTACTAAAATCAATCTACACACTTTGAAATCGTTTGTAGTAGCTTGAATTTCGTTTGTACTTCCTCGGAAAAATGATCAAATTAACCTACAAGCTCCAAAATCGTTTGTAGTGACGTTGTTTTCATTTGTAGTTCCTCAGAAATGTACGAAAATCAATCTGTACACTTTGAAATCGTTTGTAGTAACTTAATTTTCGATTGTAATTCCTCGGAAAAATACTCAAATCAACCTACAAGCTCCAAAATCGTTTGTAGTGACTTCATTTTTGTGTGTAGTTCCTCCGAAATGTTCTAAAATCAATCCGTTCTCTTTGAAATCGTTTGTAGTAACTTCAATTTTATTCGTAGTTCCTCGAAAAGTTCCTGAAATTGACCGACTCAATCAGAAATCGTTTGTAGTGACTTTATTTTCGTTTGTAGTTCCTCGTAAATATACTAAAATCAATCTATACACTTTAAAATCGTTTGTAGTAACTTTTTTTTCGTTTGTAGTTCCTCGAAAAATTACTCAAATTAACCCACACACTTTAAAATCGTTTGTAGTAACTTGAATGTCGTTTGTAGTTCCTCGGAGAAATAATCAAATTAACTTCCAAGCTTTGAAATCGTTTGTGGTAACTTTATTTTCGTTTGTAGTTCCTCGGAAAGATACTCCAATCGACCTACTCACTTTAAAATTATTTGTAGTAGCTTGAATTTCGTTTGTAGTTCCTCGGAAAAATACTCAAATCAACCTACAATCACCGAAAATGTTTGTAGTGACTTTATTTTCGTTTGTAGTTCCTCGGAGATGTACTTAATCAATCAAATCACTTGAAAGTCGTTTGTAGTAACCTTATTTTCGTTTGTAGTTCTTCGGGAAAATAATAAAATCAACCTACAAGCTCCAAAATCGTTTGTAGTGACGTTATTTTCGTTTGTAGTTCCTCGGAGATGTACTAAATCAATCAATTAACTTGAAAGTCGTTTGTAGTAACTTTATTTTCGTTTGTAGTTCCTCGAGAAAAAATAAAATCAACCTACAAGCTCCAATATCGTTTGTAGTGACGTTATTTTCGTTTGTAGTTCCTCAGAAATGTACTAAAATCAATCTATACACTTTGAAATCGTTTGTAGTAACTTTATTTTCATTAGTAGTTTCTCAGAAAGATACTCCAATCGACCTACTCACTTTAAAATGATTTGTAGTAGCTTGAGATTCGTTTGTAGTTCCTCGGAAAAATAATCAAATCAACCTACAAGCTCCAAAATCGTTTGTAGTGACTTTATTTTCGTTTGTAGTTCTTCGGAGATGTACTAAATCAATCGATTCACTTGAAAATCGTTTGTAGTAACTTCATTTTCGTTTGTAGTTCCTCGGAAAAATAATAAAATCAACCTACAAGCTCCAAAATCGTTTGTAGTGCCGCTATTTTCGTTGGTAGTTCCTCAGAAATGTACTTAAATCAATCTATACACTTTGAAATCGTTTGTAGTGACTTTATTTTCGTTTGTAGTTCCTCGGAAGATACTCCAATCGCCCTACTCACTTTGAAATCGTTTGTAGTAGCTTGAAATTCGTTTGTAGTTCCGCGGAAAAATAATCAAATCAACCTACAAGCTCCGAAATCGTTTGAAGTGACTTTATTTTCGTTTGTAGTTCCACGGAGATGTACTGAATCAATCAATTCACTTAAAAATCATTTGTAGTAACTTTATTTTCGTTTGTAGTTCCTCGGAAAAATAATAAAATCGACCTACAAGCTCCGGAATCGTTTGTAGTGACGTTATTTTCGTTTGTAGTTCCTCAAAAATGTACTAAAATCAATTAACACACTTTAAAATCGTTTGTAGTAGCTTGAATTTCGTTTGTCGTTCCTCGGGAAAATGATCAAATCAACATACAAGCTCCGAAATCGTTTGTAGTGACTTTATTTTCGATTGTAGTTCGAAGGAGATGTACTAAATCAATTAATTCACTTAGAAATCATTTGTAGTAACTTTATTTTCGTTTGTAGTTCCTCGGAAAAATACTCAAATCAACCTACAATTTCCGAAATGGTTTGTAGTGACTTTATTTTCGTTTGTAGTTCCTCGGAGATGTACTAAATCAATCAATTAACTTGAAAGTCGTTTGTAGTAACTTTATTTTCGTTTGTAGTTCCTCGAGAAATAATAAAATCAACCTACAAGCTCCAAAATCGTTTGTAGTGACGTTATTTTCGTTTGTAGTTCCTCAGAAATGTACTAAAATCAATCTATACACTTTGAAATCGTTTGTAGTAACTTTATTTTCATTTGTAGTTCCTCGAAAAGATACTCCAATCGACCTACTCACTTCAAAATCATTTGTTGTAGCTTGAATTTCGTTTGAAGTTCCTCGGAAAAATAATCAAATCAACCTACAAGCTCTAAAATCGTTTGTAGTGACTTTATTTTCGTTTGTAGTTCCTCGGAGATGTACTAAATCAATCGATTCACTTGAAAATCGTTTGTAGTAACTTTATTTTCGTTTGTAGTTCCTCGGAAAAATAATAAAATCAACCTACAAGCTCCAAAATCGTTTGTAGTGCCGCTATTTTCGTAGGTAGTTCCTCAGAAATGTACTAAAATCAATCTATACACTTTGAAATCGTTTGTAGTAACTTTATTTTCGATTGTAGTTCCTCGGAAAAATAATCGAATCAACCTACAATCTCCGAAATGGTTTGTAGTGACTTTATTTTCGTTTGTAGTTCCTCGGAAGGTACTCTAATCGACCTACTCACTTTGAAATCGTTTGTAGTAGCTTGAAATTCGTTTGTAGTTCCTCGGAAAAATAATAAAATAAACCTACAAGCTCCGAAATCGTTTGTAGTGACTTTATTTTCGTTTGTAGTTCCACGGAGATGTACTAAATCAATCAATTCACTTAAAAATCATTTGTAGTAACTTTATTTTCGTTTGTAGTTCCTCGGAAAAATAATAAAATCGACCTACAAGCTCCGGAATCGTTTGCAGTGACGTTATTTTTGTTTGTAGTTCCTCAAAAATGTACTAAAATCAATCTACACACTTTGAAATCGTTTGTAGTAGCTTGAATTTCGTTTGTAGTTCCTCGGAAAAATGATCAAATTAACCTACAAGCTCCAAAATCGTTTGTAGTGACGTTGTTTTCATTTGTAGTTCCTCAGAAATGTACGAAAATCAATCTGTACACTTTGAAATCGTTTGTAGTAACTTAATTTTCGATTGTAGTTCCTCGAAAAAATACTCAAATCAACCTACAAGCTCCAATATCGTTTGTAGTGACTTCATTTTTGTGTGTAGTTCCTCCAAAATGTTCTAAAATCAATCTGTTCACTTTGAAATCGTTTGTAGTAACTTTAATTTTATTCGTAGTTCCTCGAAAAGTTCCTGAAATTGACCGACTCAATCAGAAATCGTTTGTAGTGACTTTATTTTCGTTTGTAGTTCCTCGTAAATATACTAAAATCAATCTATACACTTTAAAATCGTTTGTAGTAACTTTTTTTTCGTTTGTAGTTCCTCGAAAAATTACTCAAATTAACCCACACACTTTAAAATCGTTTGTAGTAACTTGAATGTCGTTTGTAGTTCCTCGGAGAAATAATCAAATTAACTTCCAAGCTTTGAAATCGTTTGTGGTAACTTTATTTTCGTTTGTAGTTCCTCGGAAAGATACTCCAATCGACCTACTCACTTTAAAATTGTTTGTAGTAGCTTGAATTTCGTTTGTAGTTCCTCGAAAAAATAATAAAATCAACCTACAAGCTCCGAAATCGTTTGTAGTGACTTCATTTTCGTTTGTAGTTCCACGGAGATGTACTAAATCAATCAATTCCCTCAAAAATCATTTGTAGTAACTTTATTTTCGTTTGTAGTTCCTCGGAAAAATAATAAAATCGACCTACAAGCTCCGGAATCGTTTGTAGTGACGTTATTTTCGTTTGTAGTTCCTCAAAAATGTACTAAAATCAATCTACACACTTTGAAATCGTTTGTAGTAGCTTGAATTTCGTTTGTAGTTCCTCGGAAAAATGATCAAATCAACCTACAAGCTCCGAAATCATTTGTAGTGACTTTATTTTCGTTTGTAGTTCCAGGGAAATGTACTAAATCAATCAATTCACTTAGAAATCATTTGTAGTAACTTTATTTTTGTTTGTAGTTCCTCGGAAAAATAATAAAATCAACCTACAAGCTCCGGAATCATTTGTAGTGACGTTATTTTCGTTTGTAGTTCCTCACAAATGGACTAAAATCAATCTATACACTTTAAAATCGTTTAAAGTAGCTTAAATTTCGTTTGTAGTTCCTCGGAAAAATAATCAAATCAACCTACAAGCTCCAAAATCGTTTGTAGTGACGTTGTTTTCGTTTGTAGTTCCTCAGAAATGTACGAAAATCAATCTGTACACTTTGAAATCGTTTGTAGTAACTTAATTTTCGATTGTAGTTCCTCGGAAAAATACTCAAATCAACCTACAAGCTCCAAAATCGTTTGTAGTGACTTCATTTTTGTTTGTAGTTCCTCCGAAATGTTCTAAAATCAATCTGTTCACTTTGAAATCGTTTGTAGTAACTTTATTTTTATTTGTAGTTCCTCGAAAAGTTCCTCAAATTGACCGACTCAATCAAAAATCGTTTGTAGTGACTTTATTTTCGTTTGTAGTTCCTCGTAAATATACTAAAATCAATCTATACACCTTAAAATCGTTTGGAGTAACTTTTTTTTCGTTTGTAGTTCCTCGAAAAATTACTTAAATTAACCCACACACTTTAAAATCGTTTGTAGTAAATTGAATGTCGTTTGTAGTTCCTCGGAGAAATAATCAAATTAACCTCCAAGCTTTGATATCGTTTGTAGTAACTTTATTTTCGTTTGTAGTTCCTCGGAAAGATACTCCAATCGACCTACTCACTTTAAAATTGTTTGTAGTAGCTTGAATTTCGTTTGTAGTTCCTCGGAAAAATACTCAAATCAACCTACAATCACCGAAAATGTTTGTAGTGACTTTATTTTCGTTTGTAGTTCCTCGGAGATGTACTGAATCAATCAAATCACTTGAAAGTCGTTTGTAGTAACCTTATTTTCGTTTGTAGTTCTTCGGGAAAATAATAAAATCAACCTACAAGCTCCAAAATCGTTTGTAGTGACGTTATTTTCGTTTGTAGTTCCTCGGAGATGTACTAAATCAATCAATTAACTTGAAAGTCGTTTGTAGTAACTTTATTTTCGTTTGTAGTTCCTCGAGAAAAAATAAAATCAACCTACAAGCTCCAATATCGTTTGTAGTGACGTTATTTTCGTTTGTAGTTCGTCAGAAATGTACTAAAATCAATCTATACACTTTGAAATCGTTTGTAGTAACTTTATTTTCATTAGTAGTTTCTCAGAAAGATACTCCAATCGACCTACTCACTTTAAAATGATTTGTAGTAGCTTGAGATTCGTTTGTAGTTCCTCGGAAAAATAATCAAATCAACCTACAAGCTCCAAAATCGTTTGTAGTGACTTTATTTTCGTTTGTAGTTCCTCGGAGATGTACTAAATCAATCGATTTCACTTGAAAATCGTTTGTAGTAACTTCATTTTCGTTTGTAGTTCCTCGGAAAAATAATAAAATCAACCTACAAGCTCCAAAATCGTTTGTAGTGCCACTATTTTCGTTGGTAGTTCCTCAGAAATGTACTTAAATCAATCTATACACTTTGAAATCGTTTGTAGTGACTTTATTTTCGTTTGTAGTTCCTCGGAAGATACTCCAATCGCCCTACTCACTTTGAAATCGTTTGTAGTAGCTTGAAATTCGTTTGTAGTTCCTCGGAAAAATAATCAAATCAACCTACAAGCTCCGAAATCGTTTGAAGTGACTTTATTTTCGTTTGTAGTTCCACGGAGATGTACTGAATCAATCAATTCACTTAAAAATCATTTGTAGTAACTTTATTTTCGTTTGTAGTTCCTCGGAAAAATAATAAAATCGACCTACAAGCTCCGGAATCGTTTGTAGTGACGTTATTTTCGTTTGTAGTTCCTCAAAAATGTACTTAAATCAATTAACACACTTTAAAATCGTTTGTAGTAGCTTGAATTTCGTTTGTAGTTCCTCGGGAAAATGATCAAATCAACATACAAGCTCCGAAATCGTTTGTAGTGACTTTATTTTCGATTGTAGTTCGAAGGAGATGTACTAAATCAATTAATTCACTTAGAAATCATTTGTAGTAACTTTATTTTCGTTTGTAGTTCCTCAGAAAAATAATAAAATCAACCTACAAGCTCCGGAATTGTTTGTAGTGACGTTATTTTCGTTTGTAGTTCCTCACAAATGTACTAAAATCAATCTACACATTTTAAAATCGTTTGTAGTAGCTTGAATTTCGTTTGTAGTTCCTCGGGAAAATAATCAAATCAACCTACAAGCTCCAAAATCGTTTGTAGTGACGTTAATTTCGTTTGTAGTTCCCCAGAAATGTACTAAAATCAATCTGTACACTTTAAAATCGTTGGTAGTAACTTTATTTTCGATTGTAGTTCCTCGGAAAAATACTCAAATCAACCTACAAGCTCCAAAATCGTTTGTAGTGATTTTATTTTGTTTGTAGTTCTTCCGAAATGTCCTATTATTAATCTATTCACTTTAAAATCGTTTGTAGTAACTTTATTTTCATTTGTAGTTCCTCGGAAAAATAATAAAATCAACCTACAAGCTCCAAAATCGTTTGTAGTGCCGCTGTTTTCGTTGGTAGTTCCTCAGGAATGTACTAAAATCAATCTATACACTTTGAAATCGTTTGTAGTGACTTTATTTTCGATTGTAGTTCCTCGGAAAAATAATCAAATCAACCTACAATCTCCGAAATCGTTTGTAGTGACTTTGATTTCGTTTGTAGTTCCACGGAGATGTACTAAATCAATTAATTCACTTGAAAATCATTTGTAGTAACTTTATTTTCGTCTGTAGTTCCTCGGAAAAATAATAAAATCAACCTACAAGCTCTGGAATCGTTTGTAGTTACGTTATTTTCGTTGGTAGTTCCTCAGAAATGTACTAAAATCAATCTACACACTTTAAAATCGTTTGTAGTAGCTTGAATTTCGTTTGTAGTTCCTCGGAAAAATAATCAAATCAACCGACAAGCTCCAAAATCGTTTGTAGTGACGTTTTTTTCGTTTGTAGTTCCTCAAAAATGTCCTAAAATCAATCTATACACTTCGAATCCGTTTGAAGTAACTTTATTCTCGATCGTAGTTCCTCGGAAAGATACTCCAATCGACCTACTCACTTTGAAATTGTTTGTAGTAGCTTGAATTTCGTTTGTAGTTCCTCGGAAAAATAATCAAATCAACCTACAAGCTCCGAAATCATTTGTAGTGACTCTATTTTCGTTTTTAGTTCCACGGAGATGTACTAAATCAATCAATTCACTGAAAACTCATTTGTAGTAACTTCATTTTCGTTTGTAGTTCTTCGGAAAAATAATAAAATCAACCTACAAGCTCCAGAATCGTTTGTAGTGACGTTATTTTCGTTTGGAGTTCCTCAGAAATGTACTAAAATCAATCTACAAACTTTAAAATCGTTTGTAGTAGCTTGAATTTCGTTTGTAGTTCCTCGGAAAAATAATCAAATCAACCTACAAGCTCCGAAATCGTTTGTAGTGACGTTATTTTCGCTTGTAGTTCCTCAGAAATGTACTAAAATCAATCTATACACTTTGAAATCGTTTGTAGTAACTTTATTTTCGATTCTAGTTCCTCGGAAAAATACTCAAATCAACCTACAAGCTCCAAAATCGTTTGTAGTGACTTCATTTTTGTTTGTAGTTCCTCCGAAATGTTCTTAAATCAATCTGTTCACTTTGAAATCGTTTGTAGTAACTTCATTTTTATTTGTAGTTCCTTGAAAAGTTCCTCAAATTGACCGACTCAATCAAAAATCGTTTGTAGTGACTTTATTTTCGTTTGTAGTTCCTCGTGAATATACTAAAATCAATCTATACACTTTAAAATCGTTTGTAGTGACTTTTTTTTCGTTTGTAGTTCCTCGGAAAGATACTCCAATCGACCTACTTACTTTAAAATTGTTTGTAGTAGCTTGAATTTCGTTTGTAGTCCCTCGGCAAAAATACTCAATTCAACCTAGAATCTCCGAAATGGTTTGTAGTGACTTTATTTTCGTTTGTAGTTCCTCGGAGAAGTACTAAATCAATCAATTCACTTGAAAGTCGTTTGAAGTAACGTTAGTTTCGTTTGTAGTTCCTTGGGAAAATAATAAAATCAACCTACAAGCTCCAAAATCGTTTGTAGTGACGTTATTTTCGTTTGTAGTTCCTCAGAAATGTGCTAAAATCAATCTATACACTTCGAAATCGTTTGTTGTAACTTTATTTTCGATTGTAGTTCCTCGGAAAGATACTTTAATCGACCTATTTACTTTAAAATCGTTTGTAGTAGCTTGAATTTCGTTTGTAGTTCCTCTGAAAAATTTCCAAATCAACCTACAAGCTCCGAAATCGTTTGCAGTGACTTTATTTTCGTTTGTGGTTCCACGGAGATGTACTTAATCAATCAATTCCCTTAAAAATCATTTGTAGTAACTTCATTTTCGTTTGTAGTTCCTCGGAAAAATAATAAAATCACCCTACAAGCTCCGGAATCGTTTGTAGTGACGTTATTTTCGTTTGTAATTCCTCAGAAATGTACTAAAATCAATCTACACACTTTAAAATCGTTTTCAGTAGCTTGAATTTCGTTTGTAGTTCCTCGGAAAAATACTCAAATCAACCCACAAGCTCCAAAATCGTTTGTAGTGACTTCATTTTTGTTTGTAGTTCCTCCGAAATGTCCTATTATCAATCTATTCACTTTGAAATCGTTTGTAGTAACTTTATTTTCATTTGTAGTTCCTCGTAAAGATACTCAACTCGACCTACTCACTTTAAAATCGTTTGTAGTAGCTTGAATTTCGTTTGTAGTTCCTCGATAAAAAAATCAAATCAACCTACAAGCTCCGAAATCGTTTGTAGTGACTTTATTTTCGTTTGTAGTTCCTCGGAGATGTACTAAATCAATCAATTCACTCGAAAATCGATTGTAGTAACTTTATTCTCGTTTGTAGTCCGTCGGAAAAATAATCAAATGAACCTACAAGCTCCAAAATCGTTTGTAGTGACGTTGTTTTCGTTTGTAGTTCCTCAGAAATGTACGAAAATCAATCTGTACACTTTGAAATCGTTTGTAGTAACTTAATTTTCGATTGTAGTTCCTCGGAAAAATACTAAAATCGACCTACAAGCTCCAAAATCGTTTGTAGTGACTTCATTTTTGTTTGTAGTTCCTCCGAAATGTTCTAAAATCAATCTGTTCACTTTAAAATCGTTTGTAGTAACTTTATTTTTATTTGTAGTTCCTCGAAAAGTTCCTCGAATCGACCGACTCAATCAAAAATCGTTTGTAGTGACTTTATTTTCGTTTGTAGTTCCTCGTAAATATACTAAAATCAATCGATACACTTTAAAATCGTTTGCAGTAACTTTTTTTTCGTTTGTCGTTCCTCGAAAAATTACTCAAATTAACCCACACACTTTAAAATCGTTTGTAGTAACTTGAATAACGTTTGTAGTTCCTCGGAGAAATAATCAAATTAACCTCCAAGCTTTGAAATCGTTGGTAGTAACTTTATTTTCGTTTGTAGTTCCTCGGAAAGATACTCCAATCGACCTACTCACTTTAAAATTGTTTGTAGTAGCTTGAATTTCGTTAGTAGTTCCTCGGAAAAATACTCAAATCAACCTACAATCTCCGAAATGGTTTGTAGTGACTTTATTTTCGTTTGTAGTTCCTCGGAAATGTACTAAATCAATTGATTCACTTGAAAGTCGTTTGTAGTAACTTTATTTTCGTTTGTTGTTCCTCGGGAAAATAATAAAATCAACCTACAAGCTCCAAAATCGTTTGTAGTGACGTTATTTTCGTTTGTAGTTCCTCGGAGATGTACTAAATCAATCAATTAACTTGGAAGTCGTTTGTGGTAACTTTATTTTCGTTTGTAGTTCCTCGAGAAATAATAAAATCAACCTACAAGCTCCAAAATCGTTTGTAGTGACGTTATTTTCGTTTGTAGTTCCTCAGAAATGTACTAAAATCAATCTATACACTTTGAAATCGTTTGTAGTAACTTTATTTTCATTGGTAGTTCCTCGGAAAGATACTCCAATCGACCTACTCACTTTAAAATCATTTGTAGTAGCTTGAATTTCGTTTGTAGTTCCTCGGAAAAATAATGAAATCAACCTACAAGCTCCAAAATCGTTTGTAGTGACTTTATTTTCGTTTGTAGTTCCTCGGAGATGTACAAAATCAATCAATTCACTCGAAAATCGTTTGTAGTAACTTTATTTTCGTTTGTAGTTCCTCGGAAAAATAATAAAATCAACCTACAAGCTCCAAAATCGTTTGTAGTGCCGCTATTTTCGTTGGTAGTTCCTCAGAAATGTACTAAAATCAATCTATACACTTCGAAATCGTTTGTAGTAAATTTATTTTCGATTGTAGTTCCTCGAAAAATACTCAAATCAACCTACAATCTCCGAAAATGTTTGTAGTGACTTTATTTTGGTTTGTAGTTCCTCGGAGATGTACTAAATCAATCAAATCACTTGAACGTCGTTTGTAGTAACCTTATTTTCGTTTGGAGTTCCTCGGGAAAATAATAAAATCAACCTACAAGCTCCAAAATCGTTTGTAGTGACGTTATTTTCGTTTGTAGTTCCTCGGAGATGTACTGAATCAATCAATTAACTTGAAAGTCGTTTGTTGTAACTTTATTTTCGTTTGTAGTTCCTCGAGAAATGATAAAATCAACCTAGAAGCTCCAAAATCGTTTGTAGTGACGTTATTTTCGTTTGTAGTTCCTCAGAAATGTACTAAAATCAATCTATACACTTTGAAATCGTTTGTAGTAACTTTATTTTCATTAGTAGTTCCTCAGAAAGATACTCCAATCGACCTACTCACTTTGAAATCATTTGTAGTAGCTTGAGATTCGTTTGTAGTTCCTCGGAAAAATAATCAAATCAACCTACAAGCTCCAAAATCGTTTGTAGTGACTTTATTTTCGTTTGTAGTTCCTCGGAGATGTACTAAATCAATCGATTCACTTGAAAATCGTTTGTAGTAACTTCATTTTCGTTTGTAGTTCCTCGGGAAAATAATAAAATCAACCTACAAGCTCCAAAATCGTTTGTAGTGCCGCTATTTTCGTTTGTAGTTCCTCAGAAATGTACTAAAATCAATCTATACACTTTGAAATCGTTTGTAGTAACTTTATTTTCATGAGTAGTTCCTCAGAAAGATACTCCAATCGACCTACTCACTTTAAAATCGTTTGTAGTAGCTTGAAATTCGTTTGTAGTTCCTCGGAAAAATAATCAAATCAACCTACAAGCTCCGAAATCGTTTGTAGTGACTTTTTTTTTGTTTGTAGTTCCACGGAGATGGACTGAATCAATCAATTCACTTAAAAATCATTTGTAGTAACTTTATTTTCGTTTGTAGTTCCTCGGAAAAATAATAAAATCGACCTACAAGCTCCGAAATCGTTTGTAGTGACGTTATTTTCGTTTGTAGTTCCTCACAAATGTACTAAAATCAATCTACACATTTTAAAATCGTTTGTAGTAGCTTGAATTTCGTTTGTAGTTGCTCGGGAAAATAATAAAATCAACCTACAAGCTCCAAAATCGTTTGTAGTGACGTTATCTTCGTTTGTAGTTCCTCGGAGATGTACTGAATCAATCAATTCACTTAAAAGTCGTTTGTAGTAACTTTATTTTCGTTTGTAGTTCCTCGGGAAATAATAAAATCAACCTACAAGTTCCAAAATCGTTTGTAGTGACGTTATTTTCGTTTGTAGTTCCTCAGAAATGTACTAAAATCAATCTATACACTTTGAAAACGTTTGTAGTAACTTTATTTTCGATTGTAGTTCCTCGGAAAGATACTCCAATCGACCTACCTACTTTGAAATCGTTTGTAGTAGCTTGAATTTCGTTTGTCGTTCCTCGGAAAAAAAATCAAATCAACCTACAAGCTCCGAAATCGTTTGAAGTGACTTTATTTTCGTTTGTAGTCCCACGGAGATGTACTAAATCAATCAATTCACTTTAAAATCATTTGTAGTAACTTTATTTTCGTTTGTAGTTCCTCGGAAAAATAATAAAATCGACCTACAAGCTCCGGAATCGTTTGTAGTGACTTTATTTTCGTTTTCAGTTCCACGGAGATGTACTAAATCAATCAATTTACTTAAAAAGTTCGGAAAGTCACTAAAATCAACCTACTCACTCTGAAATCGTCTGTAGTACCTTCATTTTTGTTTGTATTTGCTTGGAAAGTGACTACAAACAATATCCGAGATTAGAAATCGTTTGTAGTGACGTTATTTTCGATTGTAGTTCTTCGGGAAGTTACGAAAATCGACCTACTTACTTTAAAATCGATTGTAGTAGGTTTATTTTCGTTTGTAGTTCCTTAAAAAATGGCTCAATTCAACCTACTTGCTCGAAAATCGTTTGTAGTGACTTTATTTTCGTTTTTAGTTCATCGAGAAGTTACTTAAATCGACGTACTCACTTTGAAATCGTTTGTAGTGACTGTATTTTTGTTTCTAGTTCGTCGAAAAATGACTGAAGCCAACCTACTTGTTCCAAAATCGTTTGTAGTTCCTCGGAAAATTACTTAAATCGACCTACTCATTTTAAAATCGTTCGTAGTAACGTGATTTTCGTTTGTAGTTCGTTGGAAGGTCACTAAAAACAACCTACTCACTTCGAAATCGTTTGTAGTAGCTTTATTTTCGTTTGTAGTTCCTTGAAAAGTGACTGAATTCGCCGGACTCGCTCTAAAATCATTTGTAGTGACTTTTTTTTCGTTTGTAGTTCTTCGAAAAAATATTAAAATCGATCTACTTACTTTAAAATCGTTTGTAGTAGCTTTATTTTCGTTTGTAGTTCCTTGAAAAGTGACTGCATTCGCTCTACTCGCTCTGAAATCGTTTGTAGTGACTTTATTTTCGTTTGCAGTTCTTCGGGAAGTTACTAAGATTGACCAACTCACTTTAAAATCGTTTGTAGTAGCTTGATTTTTGTATGTGGTTTCTTGAAAAGCGACTGAATTCGCACAACTTGATCTAAAATCGTTTGTAGTGACTATTTTTGGTTACAGTTCTTCGGGAAGCTACAAAATTCAACCTACTCACTTAAAAATCGTTTGTAGTAACTTTATTTTCGTTTGTAGTTCCTTAAGAAGTGATTGAATTCGCTCTCCTCGCTCTTGAATCGTTTGTGGTGACTTTATTTTCGTTTGTAGTTCCTCGGGAAAATAATAAAATCAACCTAAAAGCTCCAAAATCGTTTGTAGTGACGTTATTTTCGTTTGTAGTTCCTCAGAAATGTACTAAAATCAATCTATACACTTTGAAATCGTTTGTAGTAACTTTATTTTCGATTGTAGTTTCTCGGAAAAATACTCAAATCAACCTACAAGCTCCAAAATCGTTTGTAGTGACTTCATTTTTGTTTGTAGTTCCTCCGAAATGTTCTGAAATCAATCTGTTCACTTTGAAGTCGTTTGTAGTAACCTTGTTTTCGTTTGTAGTTCCTCGGGAAAATAATAAAATCAACCTACAAGCTCCAAAATCGTTTGTAGTGACGTTATTTTCGTTTGTAGTTCCTCGGAGATGTACTGAATCAATCAATTAACTTGAAAGTCGTTTGTTGTAACTTTATTTTCGTTTGTAGTTCCTCGAGAAATGATAAAATCAACCTAGAAGCTCCAAAATCGTTTGTAGTGACGTTATTTTCGTTTGTAGTTCCTCAGAAATGTACTAAAATCAATCTATACACTTTGAAATCGTTTGTAGTAACTTTATTTTCATTAGTAGTTCCTCAGAAAGATACTCCAATCGACCTACTCACTTTGAAATCATTTGTAGTAGCTTGAGATTCGTTTGTAGTTCCTCGGAAAAATAATCAAATCAACCTACAAGCTCCAAAATCGTTTGTAGTGACTTTATTTTCGTTTGTAGTTCCTCGGAGATGTACTAAATCAATCGATTCACTTGAAAATCGTTTGTAGTAACTTCATTTTCGTTTGTAGTTCCTCGGGAAAATAATAAAATCAACCTACAAGCTCCAAAATCGTTTGTAGTGCCGCTATTTTCGTTTGTAGTTCCTCAGAAATGTACTAAAATCAATCTATACACTTTGAAATCGTTTGTAGTAAATTTATTTTCATGAGTAGTTCCTCAGAAAGATACTCCAATCGACCTACTCACTTTAAAATCGTTTGTAGTAGCTTGAAATTCGTTTGTAGTTCCTCGGAAAAATAATCAAATCAACCTACAAGCTCCGAAATCGTTTGTAGTGACTTTATTTTTGTTTGTAGTTCCACGGAGATGGACTGAATCAATCAATTCACTTAAAAATCATTTGTAGTAACTTTATTTTCGTTTGTAGTTCCTCGGAAAAATAATAAAATCGACCTACAAGCTCCGAAATCGTTTGTAGTGACGTTATTTTCGTTTGTAGTTCCTCACAAATGTACTAAAATCAATCTACACATTTTAAAATCGTTTGTAGTAGCTTGAATTTCGTTTGTAGTTGCTCGGGAAAATAATAAAATCAACCTACAAGCTCCAAAATCGTTTGTAGTGACGTTATCTTCGTTTGTAGTTCCTCGGAGATGTACTGAATCAATCAATTCACTTAAAAGTCGTTTGTAGTAACTTTATTTTCGTTTGTAGTTCCTCGGGAAATAAAAAAATCAACCTACAAGTTCCAAAATCGTTTGTAGTGACGTTATTTTCGTTTGTAGTTCCTCAGAAATGTACTAAAATCAATCTATACACTTTGAAAACGTTTGTAGTAACTTTATTTTCGATTGTAGTTCCTCGGAAAGATACTCCAATCGACCTACCTACTTTGAAATCGTTTGTAGTAGCTTGAATTTCGTTTGTCGTTCCTCGGAAAAAAAATCAAATCAACCTACAAGCTCCGAAATCGTTTGAAGTGACTTTATTTTCATTTGTAGTCCCACGGAGATGTACTCAATCAATCAATTCACTTAAAAATCATTTGTAGTAACTTTATTTTCGTTTGTAGTTCCTCGGAAAAATCATAAAATCGACCTACAAGCTCCGGAATCGTTTGTAGTGACTTTATTTTCGTTTTCAGTTCCACGGAGATGTACTAAATCAATCAATTTACTTAAAAATCATTTGTAGTAACTTTATTTTCGTTTGTAGTTCCTCGGAAAAATAAGAAAATCAACCTACAAGCTCCGGAATCGTTTGTAGTGACGTTATTTTTGTTTGTAGTTCCTTAGAAATGTACTAAATTCAATCTATCCACTTTAAAATCGTTTGTAGTAGCTTGAATTTCGTTTGTAGTTCCTCGGAAAAATAATCAAATCAACCTACAAGATCCAAAATCGTTCGTAGTGACGTTATTTTCGTTTGTAGTTTCTCAGAAATGTACTAAAATCAATCTATACACTTTGAAATCGTTTGTAGTAACTTTATTTTCGATTGTAGTTCTTCGAAAAAATACTAAAATCAACCTACAAGCTCCAAAATCGTTTGTAGTGACTTCATTCACGTTCGTTCTTCCTTGAAAAATGACTGAATTCGATCTACTTGCTCCAAAATCGTTTGTAGTGACTTTATTTTCGTTTGTAGTTCCTTGAAAAAAGACTGAATCCGCCCTACTTGCTCAAAAATGGTTTGTAGTGACTTTAATTTGGTTTTTAGTTCTTCGAGAAATTACTAAAATCGACCTACTCACTTTAAAATCGTTTGTAGTAGCTGTATTTTCATTCGTAGTTCCTTGGAAAGTGGCTGAATTCGCTCTACACACACTTAAATCGTTTGTAGTGAGTTTATTTTCGTTTGTAGTTAGTCGGAAAATTTCTTAAATTGACCTACTTACTTCAAAATCATTTGTAGTAACTTGATTTTCGTTTGTAGTTCTTTGGAAGTCACTAAAAACAACCTACTCACTTTAAAATTGTTTGTAGTAGCTTTATTTTCGTTTGTAGTTCCTTGGAAAATTACTTCAATCAACCTACTCACTTCAAAGTCGTTTGTAGTAGATTTATCTTCGTTTGTAGTTCCTCGAAAAATTACTCAAATTGACCTACTCACTTTAAAATCGTTTGTAGTGACTTCATTTTCTTTTCTAGTTCGCCGAAAACTGACTGAAGCCAACCTACTTGCTCCAAAATCGTTTGTAGTGATTTTATTTTCGTTTTTAGTTCTTCGAGAAGTGACTGAAGTCGACCTACTCGCTCTGAAATCGGTTGTAGTAACTTCATTATCGTTTGTAGTTTCTTCAAAAATGACAGAATTCGACCAACTTGCTCCAAAATCGTTTGTAGTGACTTTATTTTCGTTTGTAGTTTCATGAGAAGAGACTGAATCCGCCCTACTTGCTCAAAAATGTTTTGTAGTTACATTATTTTGGTTTGTAGTTCTTCGAGAAATTACTAAAATCGACCTACTTACTGTAAAATCGTTTGTAGTAGCTTTATTTTCGTTCGTAGATCTTTGAAAAGTGGCTGAAATCGCTCTACTCACTCTTAAATCGTTTGTAGTGAGTTTATTTTCGTTTGTAGTTCGTCGAAAAATTTCTTGAATTGACCTACTCACTTTAAAATCGTTTGTAGTAACTTGATTTTCGTTTGTAGTTCTTTGAAAGTCACTAAAAACAACCTACTCATCTTAAAATCGTTTGTAGTGATTTCATTTTCATTTGTAGCTCTTCGGAAAGTCACTAAAATCAACCTACTCACTCTAAAATCGTCTGTAGTACCTTCATTTTTGTTTGTATTTGCTTGGAAAGTGACTACAAACAATATCCGAGATTAGAAATCGTTTGTAGTGACGTTATTTTCGATTGTAGTTCTTCGGGAAGTTACGAAAATCGACCTAGTTACTTTAAAATCGATTGTAGTAGGTTTATTTTCGTTTGTAGTTCCTTAAAAAATGGCTCAATTCAACCTACTTGCTCGAAAATCGTTTGTAGTGACTTTATTTTCGTTTTTAGTTCATCGAGAAGTTACTTAAATCGACGTACTCACTTTGAAATCGTTTGTAGTGACTGTATTTTTGTTTCTAGTTCGTCGAAAAATGACTGAAGCCAACCTACTTGTTCCAAAATCGTTTGTAGTTCCTCGGAAAATTACTTAAATCGACCTACTCATTTTAAAATCGTTCGTAGTAACGTGATTTTCGTTTGTAGTTCGTTGGAAGGTCACTAAAAACAACCTACTCACTTCGAAATCGTTTGTAGTAGCTTTATTTTCGTTTGTAGTTCCTTGAAAAGTGACTGAATTCGCCGGACTCGCTCTAAAATCATTTGTAGTGACTTTTTTTTCGTTTGTAGTTCTTCGAAAAAATATTAAAATCGATCTACTTACTTTAAAATCGTTTGTAGTAGCTTTATTTTCGTTTGTAGTTCCTTGAAAAGTGACTGCATTCGCTCTACTCGCTCTGAAATCGTTTGTAGTGACTTTATTTTCGTTTGCAGTTCTTCGGGAAGTTACTAAGATTGACCAACTCACTTTAAAATCGTTTGTAGTAGCTTGATTTTTGTATGTGGTTTCTTGAAAAGCGACTGAATTCGCACAACTTGATCTAAAATCGTTTGTAGTGACTATTTTTGGTTACAGTTCTTCGGGAAGCTACAAAATTCAACCTACTCACTTAAAAATCGTTTGTAGTAACTTTATTTTCGTTTGTAGTTCCTTAAGAAGTGATTGAATTCGCTCTCCTCGCTCTTGAATCGTTTGTGGTGACTTTATTTTCGTTTGTAGTTCCTCGGGAAAATAATAAAATCAACCTAAAAGCTCCAAAATCGTTTGTAGTGACGTTATTTTCGTTTGTAGTTCCTCAGAAATGTACTAAAATCAATCTATACACTTTGAAATCGTTTGTAGTAACTTTATTTTCGATTGTAGTTTCTCGGAAAAATACTCAAATCAACCTACAAGCTCCAAAATCGTTTGTAGTGACTTCATTTTTGTTTGTAGTTCCTCCGAAATGTTCTGAAATCAATCTGTTCACTTTGAAATCGTTTGTAGTAACATTATTTTTATTTGTAGTTCCTCGAAAAGTTCCTCAAATTGACCGACTTAATCAAAAATCGTTTGTAGTGACTTTATTTTCGTTTGTAGTTCCTCGTAAATATACTAAAATAAATCTATACACTTTAAAATCGTTTGTAGTAACTTTTTTTTCGTTCGTAGTTCCTCGAAAAATTACTCGAATTAACCTACACACTTTAAAATCGTTTGTAGTAACTTTATTTTCGTTTGTAATTCCTCGGGAAAATAATAAAGTCAACCTACAAGCTCCAAAATCGTTTGTAGAGACGTTATTTTCCTTTGTAGTTCCTCGGAGATGTACTAAATCAATCAATTCACTTGAAAGTCGTTTGTAGTAACTTTATTTTCGTTTGGAGTTCCTCGGGAAAATAATAAAATAAACCTACAAGCTCCAAAATCGTTTGTAGTGACGTTATTTTCGTTTGTAGTTTTTTGTAGTACCTCCGAAAAGCACTCAAAATTTTTTTCAGATATTTCTGGAGCGATTTAACTCAAGTATAATTTTATAAACAAACTATTTTTGGTCCAAATTTAAAAATCTGAAAAAAATCACAAAAATCCTTTTTTTGTTTATAAAATTATTGTTAAGACTGTCACGGTATCATACATAATACTCCCCATACCCTTTCATTCCTTTCTCACGCCATCCATCCATACTTCATTTCTCTTATCACTTCTCACGCTCAAACCTTATTCCTCAGCATCTTCTAATCTCCTATATTGTCCTTGGTCCCACGGGCTTCGTTACGACGGCTCGTGGCCTCCCTCCACTCGCCTGGACCCCTACTTCACCCCACTTCCAACCTTACACTTCCACTCTCTCTCCTAATCCAAATTAGTTCATCTCCAACATCCTAACAACTCGGACCAGCTCCACCTTTCCATCCAACATTCATCTAATTAAGACGTGCACTCTCTCTGAACTCAACTATTCATACATTCAATAAACCTTCATTAACATATACAACTTCAACATTTTAACCATTTATTAAACCCGCTCGTCCGTCACATTTTGGCGTCAGAAGAGGAATCCTCAAAAACCCACAGAAGTGGCTGGAAACGCGTAGAAAAGTACCTTGTCACGCGATAAAGTGGAAAAAAATCGAAAAGTGAAAAGTGACGAAGTGGCAAAACAAAATTTGAAAAAGTGAAACAAAATTTTTTTTTTTTTAAACAATATAACAACGATTAAAAGTGAAAAAAAAACCAACAAATATTCGAAAAAAAGTACATCAAAAACGACAATTTTTGTGACACAAAAACAAAAAGAAAACAAAAACAAAACATCGAAAATCAAAAGACACACACACATAGA
The DNA here is from genome assembly GCA_946863875.1 of Alloplasta piceator. Classification (NCBI taxonomy): domain Eukaryota; kingdom Metazoa; phylum Arthropoda; class Insecta; order Hymenoptera; family Ichneumonidae; genus Alloplasta; species Alloplasta piceator. Next base: position 43,271,439 of record OX333072.1, on the reverse strand, counting down.
GACAGAATTAAAATGCGAACAGTGAAAAGAAGAAAATAAAAAGAAAAACGTGCAGTGACGAAAAAAGAAGACAGGGAACGTCCCATATAGTGTATCGCCAAGCACACGCGCTTCGCTGGGTATGCACACTGACACGCTGCGCCACGCATACACACACACATCAATAACGCGCACAACTAAATTTTGATTAACAGAAAAACGAACTTAGTGAAATTTATAACAATGAAAACACAAAATTATAAAAACGGAAAATCAAAGCAATATTTATAAGAACGAAGTTTAGACGCTTACAAAGTGACATTAAGAGACAAAAAAACAAGTGCAACTTATTCGGGAGCGCGAAATACGCCGATTCACAAAAGATGACATGCAAAACCACGAAAAACGTAACATTTATTCGGAATAGACGAAACACGTTTAATTAACAAAAAATGACATTCAAAAGAAAACAAACATAAAACTCATTCGAAACAGTGCAACGCAAACAAAATGCAGAAACATAAATTTTACAAAAGCGATCTACACAAAATTTACGAACACAAAAAAAAATACTCATCGACACCTACACTGGACTCCAACGCACGTCACATACAGCATCGTTCAAATATAACCACGTCAACCACGTGTTCTTAACAACCAGACAAAATAAGAAGGAAGGAAGGAAGGAAGGAAATAAAATACGAATAAAAACGGAATAAAGCCAGTTATGTATGTACAAATTATCTCTTTGGATCTATAAATAAGTACTTTTCGAACTTGACATTTTTTTCTAACATTTGACATTTTACACATCCGTATATATTTGAAAATGTTCATCACCATTAACTTTCGCAAGAACCATTGCGACACATGAGCAGATGCATTAGCTGATTTTCATATAACGCCAATAAATGCGATAAACCGAAACATATGTAATAATAACCTCGAATCCATATAATTTTTATTTTTTTTTCTCTTTTTCTGTTAAAAGAAAAATTACTCTCATCACCGCCTCATCATCATACAATTATAATATGCACACAGAATGCAAATAAACGAAATAACTTCGAACTACGTAGAACCATTATAGTTTGCAAAAACAAAAATTTTCTTTTCTCTCTCTTCGACTCCGATTTCCGTTTTGAAATATTCTTTCTTGATTTATACTTTCAAAAGCACCTCACATAAATTTAAATACCATTGGAATTTAAATACAGAATAAAGACAAGTAAAATCAAATTTTCCTCACGAAAAAGGCCGTAAAAATTTAGGCCGAAAGACTGCTTCAGTTTAAAAGTACTCGCAAAAATTTAAACCCTCATTTCCCAATTTGGAAACAAAAGTAAATACGAATACAACCAAAATGGCATACGTTAGTGTAACTTTCCATGATATATATAACGCAATCCCAACGTTTGACGGCAAGAATATGCCTGTCGAAGACTTTATCCGAGCTTGCAAACGAGCAACTGTATTAATACCAGAAAACGAACACGGACGGTTCCTCGTCATGATACAATACAAATTATCCGGCATTGCCCTCGATTTAACAGATACAAAAACATACACGACACTCAACGAATTATTTCTCGACCTAAAAAATTATTTCTGTGCCCCAATCGAACTTTTGGACCTCGAATCAGAATTAAAATCGATTGTTCAAAATTATAACGAACCCGTGTCAGAATATGCGATCCGAACACGAGTAATTTTACGACGTATTTTCGAAACACTTGAGGAACTCCACCCGACCGAAGCCGAACGATCATACCTCGAAAACAGAATAGAAGAAGTAGAAAAATCAGCCACCAGAGCCTTCTATCGAGGCCTTCTTGATGAAATTGGAGATCTTGTAATGAATGAAAAAAATGAAAATTTGGATACCGCCATAAAAGAAGCATTCAACATCGAATATGAACTACACCGACGGCAAATTATTAATCAACATCGCGTATGTAATGAACCCATTTATAGAACGCAAACTATGGCAGCGAAAATTCAGCTTGCCAAAACACAAAACATAACGCCTCAAAGATTTTGCGAATACCATCGATCCGACACTCATTTTACCTCAGAGTGCACAGCCATAAAAAAATTAAGAGAACGAAGTCAAAGACTTAAATTTCAGAAATTCCGTAATAATTCACTAAATAATCCATACAAGTGGTATCGCAACAATTCGCGCCACCAACAATCAAACAACACGTTATCCCAAAATATAAGTAATCCCAGGAGCAACAACCGTAACAACAATCGATTTCGACACATTCACTACAACGGACAATCTGGGAGATCGTCAAATGAAATTTGCAAAAGTTCCCACGACCGACAAACTAACGAAAACGAACTAGAATTACGAAGACTTAATCAACAGATTCACGACCTCACAAAAATGATAACAAACTTACAAGAGAAACTCGATTACGACTCCATGCGAAAGCACAACACAAATGAAAATGACCCCACTCGGGAGTACAAACAGGAACGTGAAAACGAACATTACTACGAAATTCATCTCAAACCAGAAAATTTTCCATCATCGGAGACGTACTATCCCGAGATCTCGTCAATATTCTCTCCGTCGAAATTATCCAACTTCGTTAATGACGAATGGTCTCATCAGGGAAAGAAACGTCCAGTCTACAATTTCAAAAAAATTCTGTGGCAATACAACCCCCAAGAACGTAAGACGTTTATCACAAGAAAAGACGTATTACAAAGCATCTATATGAAAACGGAACAAGAATCATACAATACAAATATCGAACACTATAATTACGGGAGTGCACACCCAAGAATAAACAAATCAATGAACAACAACAATTATTATCGACTCATCAAACACTGAAGAAGAGATTGAACTCACGGTAACCGACACGGCAAACTTCAAAGGATAACTCTCCCGATAATAATGAACCTCACGGCAACAACCAAGGAAAGAATATGGACAACTCTACACGGAAATAAAAAATTACTTTACAATAGGAAAACCAGCCCAAAGCGTGCCTGATCAACACGTCACGGGATGGAAAGGCAAATGAACTTAGCAAAACACACGGCAAACGAAATGGAAAACGAATTAGATTTATCTACGCAAATTGAACAAACGAATAATCCGTCAACCGCCACCGGGGACGAACAAACCGCACACACGCGACTAGAAATAAGAAACCGTCACCCGCCACCGGGGACGAACAAACCGCACACACGCGATTAGAAGTAAGTAAACCGTCACCCGCCACCGGGGACGAACGAACAAACCGGACAAACACGATCACAAATGAACAATCCGTCGCTCGAAACGAGGACGAAATACAAAACAAAACAAAAAAAAACAATCGGCCCCCTGTCGGCTAGTAAACAAAAAAAATGGCCCTCTGTCGGCTAGTAAAGATTTAAAAAAAAGAGGCAATCGACCCATGTTGACTAGAATAAGAATATAGAATAAGAATAACAAAACTATGATAAAACATACGATGACAAGGCAAACGAAACAGAAAATGAGAAGGCAATCGATAAAGGAAACAAAACGGTTAACAGGAAAATATAATCGATCGAAAAGAAACAACACTAATAATCAAACGTGGACTCAAAGAACCACAGGAATATTATCATCAACATCAATAGACGAATAAGATAGCGATAATTTTTTTTTTTAATTCTTCAAGAACAATTAAAACATGATTAACAAAAAAAATTAACATGCAGCAAAAGAAGTAGAGCGATTAGAGCACCCAAGTTTTCTCCTCCATTTGCTTCGACCAAATGACAAGAGACGAACATGCTCTTAAACACAGTTCTACACATTTGGAATACTTGTTTTCTCAATTATATCATACAAAAAATAATACACATGTACACACAAAACAAATAATGGACTAATAGTAAAAGCATATAGATGTCAGAACATACACAGCTGAAATTTAACAATCAGTTACTTAAATAGACGATTAGTTTTAGAACGCTACGATAATTAATTAAGGAAAAAGACCCGTGATACGACACGAATTTGGATCACAGAAACTTAAATCGATCTACAATCAATACAATCAATACAATCAATAGGAAATATACATTCATACCATACATACCAAACACAATATGCAAACATACCAATCGACCAATACTAACGAAAAACAATCCTTTTTTTTCGTATACCTTTAATAACAATAATAATAACAACAATAATATACTAATCATTACACTAATTGTACTTAGTATTACCGTAGTATTACTTAGTATTTTCATAGTATTATAAGTAATTATACTTAGGGTTACATTACTTTACTTTTATAATCAAGCGTATAAACATTCAAAGGAAGAGAAAAGAAAAATAGCCAAAACAGTTATATACTTTTGCACATCTTAACGTACGTATTATCATTTTAACCCTCGATCACCGCATATCTTATCCTGTATCCCCTAATCACAAAAATAGTTAAACATTGACCAACAGATAATATATTCAATTCAAAGAGATTCGCGTATCGCTCATTCGTCGCCCTGGCCAAGTGACGATCGAACCTTTACCGATCCAAGCTAACACACCTTTTCCCACTAACAAAACGCAAACCAGAATTTTAGACTGTTTCAGGAAAACCACAAATTAAACAATGAAATAAGAAATTTGGAACCAATATGGAATAAATAAATAAACAATATTGTAAGCTCGCGAAACAATAATTAACAGGATTGGAAGAATGGTCGAAAAAACAATAACAGGAACAAAAGTACACAAGGAAAAACCAACGACAACTGAAATTCAACAGGGAAAAATACGAATCATATTACTTTATACTAAATTTAAGCATCCTTTAACCATCCCTATCCCGAATGGCAAACCAATTCCACTAACACAAACACTAATCCAGGCATTCAGTTTCAGATTTCATAGCATTTTCAGAATCCATAGATGAGGAGTATCAAAAGAATATCAAAAGGAAATTCAATAGAACTTGAAGAATGACTATACAACAACTAAAAATAACGACCATCCAACCATTTTTCGACGAAGAAAACAACAAATATAACAAAATAAAAATTACCAGACTACACACCTTTTTTTTCAATAAATAAACACACATTTCATTATATCGAGTCACACAAAAACAAACCAATTGTAAAAACATTTTCATTATATAGAAGCAAATTTTGAACCAAATTATTGTAACTTACGATGGGGACCATCGTTTCTTTCAAGAGGGGGAGTGTCACGGTATCATACATAAAACTCCCGATACCCTTTCATTCCTTTCTCACGCCATCCATCCATACTTCATTTCTCTTATCACTTCTCACGCTCAAACCTTATTCCTCAGCATCTTCTAATCTCCTATATTGTCCTTGGTCCCACGGGCTTCGTTACGACGGCTCGTGGCCTCCCTCCACTCGCCTGGACCCCTACTTCACCCCACTTCCAACCTTACACTTCCACTCTCTCTCCTAATCCAAATTAGTTCATCTCCAACATCCTAACAACTCGGACCAGCTCCACCTTTCCATCCAACATTCATCTAATTAAGACGTGCACTCTCTCTGAACTCAACTATTCATACATTCAATAAACCTTCATTAACATATACAACTTCAACATTTTAACCATTTATTAAACCCGCTCGTCCGTCACAAGACAGATCTACTACAAACGATTTTAAAGTGAGTAGGTCGATTGGAGTATCTTTCCGAGGAACTACAAATGAAAATAAAGTTACTACAAACGATTTCCGCCAGTAACGTCCGCCAGTAGCCTTGTATTTTCCTCGATAATAGGTCTCGGGGGTGCGATATAACGGTGGGCCGGAAGATCGTAAATATTATATATTCAACCGGAGTGAGCTCCAGCCCGAGGAACTACAAACGAAAAAAAAAGTTACTACAAACGATTTCGAAGTGAATAGATTGATTTTAGTACATTTTCGAGGAACTACAAACGAAAATAAAGTCTCTACAAACGATTTTAGAACTTGTAGGTTGATTTGAGTATTTTTTGAAGGAACTACAAACGAAAATAAAGATACTACAAACAATTTCAAAGTGAATAGATTCATTTTAGTACATTTCCTAGGAACTCCAAACGAAAATAAAGTCACTACAAACGATTTTGGAGCTTGTAGGTTGATTCAAGTATTTTTCCGAGGAACTACAATCGAAAACAAAGTTACTACAAACGATTTCAAAGTGTATAGATTGATTTTAGTACATTTCTGAGGAACCACAAACGAAAATAAAGTCACTACAAACGATTGTGGAGCTTGTAGCTTGATTTTATTATTTTTCCAATGAACTACAAACGCAATTGAAGCTAATAGAAGTGATTTTAAAGTGAGTAGGTTAGATTAAGTAATTTTCCGAGGAACTACAAACGAAGAAGAAGTTACTACAAACGATTTTGAAGTGTAGAGATTGATTTTAGTACATTTCCGAGGAACTACAAACGATAATAAAGTCACTACAAACGATTTTCGAGCTTGTAGGTTGAGTTGATTATTTTTCCAATAAACTACAAACGAATGTAAAGCTACTACAAACGATTTTAAAGTAAATTGGTTGTTTTAAGTAAGTTTTCGAGGAACTACAAACGAAAAAAAAGTTACTACAAACGATTTAAGAGTATATAGATTGATTTTAGTACATTTACGAGGAACTACAAACGAAAATAACATCATTATAAACGATTTTTAATCGAGTAGGTTGAGGAACTTTCCGAGAAACTACAAATATAAATGAAGTTACTACAAACGATTTTAAAGTGTATAGATTGATTTTAGTGCATTTCCGAGGAACTACAAACGAAAATAAAGTCACTACAAACGATTTTGGAGCTTGTAGGTTGATTTGATTATTTTTCCGAGGAACTACAAACGAAAATCAAGCTATTACAAACGATTTTTAAGTGAATGGGTCAATTTGAGGAACTTTCCGAGGAACTACAAACGAAAATGAAGTCACTAAAATTGATTTTGGAGCTTGTAGTTTGATTTAAGTATTCTTTCAAGGTACTACAAACGAAAATAAAGTTACTACGAATGATTTCAAAGTGTATAGATTGAGTTTAGTATATTTGCGAGCAACTGCAAACGAAAATAAAGTCACTACAAACGATTTTAAATTGAGTCGGTCAATTTGAGAAACTTTCCAAGAAACTACAAATAAAAATAAAGTTACTACAAACGATTTCAAAGTAAAAAGATTGATTTTAGGACATTTTGGAGGAACTACAAACAAAAATGAAGTCACTACAAACGATTTTGGAGCTTGTAGGTTGATTTGAGTATTTTTCCGAGGAACTACAATCGAAAATAAAGTTACTACAAACGATTTCCGCCAGTAACGTCCGCCAGTGGCCTTGTATTTTCCCCGATAATAGGTCTCGGGGGTGCGATAGAACGGTGGGCCGGAAGATCGTAAATATTATATATTCAACCTTAGTAAGCTCCAGCCCGAGGAACTACAAACGAAAAAAAACGTTACTACAAACGATTTTAAAGTGAATAGATTGATTTTAGTACATTGCCGAGGAACTACAAACGAAAATAACTTCACTACAAACGATTTCGGAGCTTGTAGGTTGATTTGATCATTTTTCCGAGGAACTACAAACGAAATTCAAGCTACTACGAACAATTTTAAACCGATCGGAGTATCGTTCCGAGGAATTACAAATGGAAATACAGTTACTACGAACGATTTCAAATTGAATAGATTGATTTTAGTACATTTTCGAGGAACTACAAACGAAAATAACGTCACTACAAACGGATTTGGAGCTTGTAGGTTGATTTTATTATTTTCCCGAGGAACTACAAACGGAAATGAAGTTACTACGAACGACTTTCAAGTAAAATTGATTAATTTAGTACATCTCCGAGGAACTACAAACGAAAATAAAGTCACTACAAACCATTTCGGAGATTGTAGGTTGATTTGAGTATTTTTCCGAGGAACTACAAACGAAATTCAAGCTACTACAAACAATTTTAAAGTGAGTCGGTCGATTGGAGTATCTTTCCGAGGAACTACAAACGAAAATAAAGTTACTACAAACGATTTCAAAGCTTGGAGGTTAATTTGATTATTTCTCCGAGGAACTACAAACGACATTTAAGTTACTACAAACGATTTTAAAGTGTGTGGGTTAATTTAAGTAATTTTCCGAGGAACTACAAACGAAATTCAAGCTACTACAAACGATTTTAAAGTGTGTAGATTGATTTTAGTACATTTGTGAGGAACTACAAACGAAAATAACGTCACTACAAACGATTCCGGAGCTTTTAGGTTGATTTTATTATTTTTCCGAGGAACTACAAACGAAAATAAAGTTACTACAAATGATTTCTAAATGAATTAATTGATTTAGTACATCTCCGTGGAACTACAAACGAAAATGAAGTCACTACAAACGATTTCGGAGCTTGTAGGTTGATTTGATCATTTTTCCGAGGAACTACAAACGAAATTCAAGCTACTACAAACGATTTGAAAGTGTGTAGATTGATTTTAGTACATTTGTGAGGAACTACAAACGAAAATAACGTTACTACAAACGATTCCGGAGCTTGTAGGTTGATTTTATTATTTTTCCGAGGAACTACAAACGAAAATAAAGTTACTACAAATGATTTCTAAGTAAATTGATTGATTTAGTACATCTCCGTGGAACTACAAACGAAAATAAAGTCACTACAAACGATTTCGGCGCTTGTAGGTTGATTTGATCATTTTTCCGAGGAACTACACACGAAATTCGAGCTACTCCAAACGATTTTAAAGTGTATAGATTGATTTTAGTACATTTCTGAGGAACTACAAACGAAAATAACGGCACTACAAACGATTCCGGAGCTTGTAGGTCGATTTTATCATTTTTCCGAGGAACTACAAACGAAAATAAAGTTACTACAAATGATTTTTAAGTGAATTGATTGTTTTAGTACATCTCCGTGGAACTACAAACGAAAATAAAGTCACTACAAACGATTTCGGAGCTTGTAGGTTGATTTGATTATTTTTCCGAGGAACAACAAACGAAATTCAAGCTACTACAAACGATTTCGAAGTGAGTAGGTCGATTGGAGTATCTTCCGAGGAACGACAAACGAAAATAAAGTCACTACAAACCATTTCGGAGATCGAAGGTTGATTTGATTATTTTTCCGAGGAACTACAATCGAAAATAAAGTTACTACAAACGATTTCGAAGTGTATAGATTGATTTTAGTACATTTCTGAGGAACTACTAACGAAAATAGCGTCACTACAAACGATTTTGGAGCTTGTAGGTTGATTTTATTATTTCTCCGAGGAACTACAAACGAAAATAAAGTTACTACAAACGATTTTCAAGTGAATTGATTGATTTAGTAAGTCTCCGAGGAACTACAAACGAAAACAAAGTCACTACAAACGATTTTGGAGCTTGTGGGTTGATTTGATTATTTTTCCGAGGAACTACAAACGAAATTCAAGCTACTACAAACGATTTCAAAGTGAGTAGGTCGATTGGAGTATCTTTCCGAGGAACTACAAATGAAAATAAAGTTACTACAAACGATTTCAAAGTGAATAGATTGATAATAGGACATTTCGGAGGAACTACAAACAAAAATGAAGTCACTACAAACGATTTTGAAGCTTGTAGGTTGATTTGAGTATTTTTCCGAGGAACTACAATCGAAAATAAAGTTACTACAAACGATTTCAAAGTGTACAGATTGATTTCAGTACATTTCTGAGGAACTACAAACGAAAATAACGTCACTACAAACGATTTTGGAGCTTGTAGGTTGATTTGATTATTTTTCCGAGGAACTACAAACGAAATTCAAGCTACTACGAACGATTTTAAAGTGTGTAGATTGATTTTGGTAAATTTGTGAGGAACTACGAACGAAAATAACGTCACTACAAACGATTTCGGAGCTTGTAGGCTGATTTTATTATTTTTCCGAGGAACCACAAACGAAAATAAAGTTACTACAAATGATTTCTAAGTGAATTGATTGATTTAGTACATCTCCGTGGAACTACAAACGAAAATAAAGTCACTACAAACGATTTTGGAGCTTGTAGGTTGATTTGATCATTTTTCCGAGGAACTACAAACGAAATTCAAGCTACTACGAACAATTTTAAAGTGTGTATATTGATTTTAGTACATTTCTGAGGAACTACAAACGAAAATAACGTCACTACAAACGATTCCGGAGCTTGTAGGTCGATTTTATTATTTTTCCGAGGAACTACAAACGAAAATGAAGTTACTACAAATGATTTTTAAGTGAATTGATTGATTTAGTACATCTCCGTGGAACTAAAAACGAAAATAAAGTCACTACAAACGATTTCGGAGCTTGTAGGTTGATTTGATCATTTTTCCGAGGAACTACAAACGAAATTCAAGCTACTACAAACGATTTTAAAGTGTGTAGATTGATTTTAGTACATTTCTGAGGAACTACAAACGAAAATAACGTCACTACAAATTATTCCGGAGCTTGTAGGTCGATTTTATTATTTTTCCGAGGAACTACAAACGAAAATAAAGTTACTACAAATGATTTTTAAGTGAATTGATTGATTTAGTACATCTCCGTGGAACTACAAACGAAAATAAAGTCACTACAAACGATTTCGGAGCTTGTAGGTTGATTTGATTATTTTTCCGAGGAACTACAAACGAAATTCAAGCTACTACAAACGATTTCAAAGTGAGTAGGTCGATTGGAGTATCTTCCGAGGAACTACAAACGAAAATAAAGTCACTACAAACCATTTCGGAGATTGTAGGTTGATTTGATTATTTTTTCGAGGAACTACAATCGAAAATAAAGTTACTACAAACGATTTCAAAGTGTATAGATTGATTTTAGTGAATTTCTGAGGAACTACCAACGAAAATAGCGGCACTACAAACGATTTTGGAGCTTGTAGGTTGATTTTATTATTTTTCCGAGGAACTACAAACGAAAATAAAGTTACTACAAGGAATTTTCAAGTGAATTGATTGATTTAGTACATCTCCGAGGAACTACAATTAAAAATAAAGTCACTACAAACGATTTTGGAGCTTGTAGGTTGATTTGATTATTTTTCCGAGGAACCACAAACGAAATTCAAGCTACTACAAATGATTTTAAAGTGAGTAGGTCGATTGGAGTATCTTTCCGAGGAACAACAAATGAAAATAAAGTTACTACAAACGATTTCAAAGTGTATAGATTGATTTTAGTACATTTCTGAGGAACTACAAACGAAAATAACGTCACTACAAACGATTTTGGAGCTTGTAGGTTGATTTTATTATTTCTCGAGGAACTACAAACGAAAATAAAGTTACTACAAACGACTTTCAAGTTAATTGATTGATTTAGTACATCTCCGAAGAACTACAAACGAAAATAACGTCACTACAATCGATTTTGGAGCTTGTAGGTTGATTTCATTATTTTCCCGAGGAACTACAAACGAAAATAAAGTTACGACAAACGACTTTTAAGTGAATTGATAAATTTAGTACATCTCCAGGGAACTACAAACGAAAATAAAGTCACTACAAACCATTTCGGAGATTGTAGGTTGATTTGAGTATTTTTCCGAGGAACTACAAACGAAATCCAAGCTACTACAAACAATTTTAAAGTGAGTAGGTCGATTGGAGTATCTTTCCGAGGAACTACAAACGAAAATAAAGTTACTACAAACGATTTCAAAGCTTGGAGGTTAATTTGATTATTTCTCCGAGGAACTACAAACGACATTCAAGTTACTACAAACGATTTTAAAGTGTGTGGGTTAATTTGAGTAATTTTTCGAGGAACTACAAACGAAAAAAAAAGTTACTACAAACGATTTTAAAGTGTATAGATTGATTTTAGTATATTTACGAGGAACTACAAACGATTTTAAAGTGAGTAGGTCGATTGGAGTATCTTTCCGAGGAACTACAAATGAAAATAAAGTTACTACAAACGATTTCAAAGTGAATAGATTGATAATAGGACATTTCGGAGGAACTACAAACAAAAATGAAGTCACTACAAACGATTTTGGAGCTTGTAGGTTGATTTGAGTATTTTTTCGAGGAACTACAATCGAAAATGAAGTTACTACAAACGATTTCAAAGTGAACAGATTGATTTTAGTACATTTCCGAGGAACTACAAACGAAAATAACGTCACTACAAACGATTTTGGAGCTTGTAGGTTGATTTGATTATTTTTCCAAGGAACTACAAGCGAAATTCAAGCTACTACAAACGATTTTAAAGTGTGTAGATTGATTTTAGTACATTTGTGAGGAACTACAAACGAAAATAACGTTACTTCAAACGATTCCGGAGCTTGTAGGTTGATTTTATTATTTTTCCGAGGAACTACAAACGAAAATGAAGTTACTTCAAATGATTTCTAAGTGAATTGATTGATTTAGTACATCTCCGTGGAACTACAAACGAAAATAAAGTCACTACAAACGATTTCGGAGCTTGTAGGTTGATTTGATCATTTTTCCGAGGAACTACAAACGAAATTCGAGCTACTACAAACGATTTTAAAGTGTGTAGATTGATTTTAGTACATTTCTGAGGAACTACAAACGAAAATAACGTCACTACAAACGATTCCGGAGCTTGTAGGTCGATTTTATCATTTTTCCGAGGAACTACAAACGAAAATAAAGTTACTAGAAATGATTTTTAAGTGAATTGATTGTTTTAGTACATCTTCGTGGAACTACAAACGAAAATAAAGTCACTACAAACGATTTCGGAGCTTGTAGGTTGATTTGATTATTTTTCCGAGGAACTACAAACGAAATTCAAGCTACTACAAACGATTTCAAAGTGAGTAGGTCGATTGAAGTATCTTCCGAGGAACTACAAACGAAAATAAAGTCACTACAAACCATTTCGGAGATTGTAGGTTGATTTGATTATTTTTCCGAGGAACTACAATCGAAAATAAAGTTACAACAAACGATTCCAAAGTGTATAGATTGATTCTAGTACATTTCTGAGGAACTACTAACGAAAATAGCGGCACTACAAACGATTTTGGAGCTTGTAGGTTGATTTTATTATTTTTCCGAGGAACTACAAACGAAAATAAAGTTACTACAAACGATTTTCAAGTGAATTGATTGATTTAGTACATCTCCGAGGAACTACAAACGAAAATAAAGTCACTACAAACGATTTTGGAGCTTGTAGGTTGATTTGATTATTTTTCCGAGGAACTACAAACGAAATTCAAGCTACTACAAACGGTTTTAAAGTGAGTAGGTCGATTGGAGTATCTTTCCGAGGAACTACAAATGAAAATAAAGTTACTACAAACGATTTTAAAGTGAATAGATTGATAATAGGACATTTCGGAGGAACTACAAACAAAAATGAAGTCACTACAAACGATTTTGGAGCTTGTAGGTTCATTTGAGTATTTTTCCGAGGAACTACAATCTAAAATAAAGTTACTACAAACGATTTCAAAGTGTACAGATTGATTTCAGTACATTTCTGAGGAACTACAAACGAAAATAACGTCACTACAAACGATTTTGGAGCTTGAAGGTTGATTTGATTATTTTTCCGAGGAACTACAAACGAAATTCAAGCTACTACAAACGATTTTAAAGTGTGTAGATTGATTTTAGTACATTTGTGAGGAACTACAAACGAAAATAACGTCACTACAAACGATTTCGGAGCTTGTAGGTTGATTTTATTATTTTTCCGAGGAACCACAAACGAAAATAAAGTTACTACAAGTGATTTCTAAGTGAATTGATTGATTTAGTACATCTCCGTGGAACTACAAACGAAAATAAAGTCACTACAAACGATTTTGGAGCTTGTAGGTTGATTTGATCATTTTTCCGAGGAACTACAAACGAAATTCAAGCTACTATAAACGATTTTAAAGTGTGTAGATTGATTTTAGTACATTTCTGAGGATCTACAAACGAAAATAACGTCACTACAAACGATTCCGGAGCTTGTAGGTCGATTTTATTATTTTTCCGAGGAACTACAAACGAAAATAAAGTCACTACAAATGATTTTTAAGTGAATTGATTGATTTATTACATCTCCGTAGAACTACAAACGAAAATAAAGTCACTACAAACGATTTTGGAGCTTGTAGGTTGATTTGATTATTTTTCTGAAGAACTACAAACGAAATTCAAGCTACTACAAACGATTTCAAAGTGATTAGGTCGATTGGAGTATCTTCCGAGGAACTACAAACGAAAATAAAGTCACTACAAACCATTTCGGAGATTGTAGGTTGATTTGATTATTTTTCCGAGGAACTACAATCGAAAATAAAGTTACTACAAACGATTTCAAAGTGTATAGATTGATTTTAGTACATTTCTGAGGAACTCCTAACGAAAATAGCGGCACTACAAACGATTTTGGAGCTTGTAGGTTGATTTTATTATTTTTCCGAGGACTTACAAACGAAAATAAAGTTACTACAAACGATTTTCAAGTGAATTGATTGATTTAGTACATCTCCAAGGAACTACAAACGAGAATAAAGTCACTACAAACGATTTTGGAGCTTGTACGTTGATTTGATTATTTTTCCGAGGAACTACAAATGAAATTCAAGCTACTACAAATGATTTTAAAGTGAGTAGGTCGATTGGAGTATCTTTCCGAGGAACTACAAATGAAAATAAAGTTACTACAAACGATTTCAAAGTGTATAGATTGATTTTAGTACATTTCTGAGGAACTACAAACGAAAATAACGTCACTACAAACGATTTTGAAGCTCGTAGGTTGATTTTATTATTTCTCGAGGAACTACAAACGAAAATAAAGTTACTACAAACGTCTTTCAAGTTAATTGATTGATTTAGTACATCTCCGAGGAACTACAAACGAAAATAACGTCACTACAAACGATTTTGGAGCTTGTAGGTTGATTTTATTATTTTCCCGAGGAACTACAAACGAAAATAAAGTTACTAAAAACGACTTTCAAGTAAATTGATTGATTTAGTACATCTCCGAGGAACTACAAATGAAAATAAAGTCACTACAAACCATTTCGGAGATTGTAGGTTGATTTGAGTATTTTTCCGAGGAACTACAAACGAAATTCAAGCTACTACAAACAATTTCAAAGTGAGTAGGTCGATTGGAGTATCTTTCCGAGGAACTACAAACGAAAATAAAGTTACTACAAACGATTTCAAAGCTTGGAGGTTAATTTGATTATTTCTCCGAGGAACTACAAACGACATTCAAGTTACTACAAACGATTTTAAAGTGTGTGGGTTAATTTGAGTAATTTTTCGAGGAACTACAAACGAAAAAAAAGTTACTACAAACGATTTTAAAGTGTATAGATTGATTTTAGTATATTTACGAGGAACTACAAACGAAAATAAAGTCACTACAAACGATTTTTGATTGAGTCGGTCAATTCGAGGAACTTTTCGAGGAACTACAAATAAAAATAAAGTTACTACAAACGATTTTAAAGTGAACAGATTGATTTTAGAACATTTCGGAGGAACGACAAACAAAAATGAAGTCACTACAAACGATTTTGGAGCTTGTAGGTCGATTTGAGTATTTTTCCGAGGAACTACAATCGAAAATTAAGTTACGACAAACGATTTCCGCCAGTAACGTCCGCCAGTAGCCTCGTATTTTCCCCGATAATAGGTCTCGGGGGTGCGATATAACGGTGGGCCGGAAGATCGTAAATATTATATATTCAACCGGAGTAAGCTCCAGCCCGAGGAACTACAAACGAAAAAAAAAGTTCCTACAAACGATTTCAAAGTGAATAGACTGATTTTAGTACATTGCCGAGGAACTACAAACGAAAATATCTACACTACAAACGATTTTGGAGCTTGTAGGTTGACTTGATTATTTTTCCGATGAACTACAAACGAAATTTAAGCTACTACAAACAATTTCAAAGCGATCGGAGTATCGTTCCGAGGAATTACAAATGAAAATAAAGTTACTACGAACGATTTCAAATTGAATAGATTGATTTTAGTACATTTTCGAGGAACTACAAACGAAAATAATGTCTCTACAAACGATTTTAGAACTTGTAGATTGATTTGAGTATTTTTTCGAGGAACTACAAACGAAAATAAAGATACTACAAACAATTTTAAAGTGAATAGATTCATTTTAGTACATTTCCTAGGAACTCCAAACGAAAATAAAGTTACTACAAACGATTTTGGAGCTTTCAAGTTGATTTGAGTAATTTTTCGAGAAACCACAAACGAAAATCAAGCTGCTACAAACGATTTTAAAGTGAGTGGATCGATTTCAGTAATTTTCCGAGGAGCTACAAACGAAAATAAAGTTACTACAAACGATTTCAAGGTGAATAGATTAATTTTAATACATTTCCGAGGAACTACAAACGATAATCAATACGATACGATAATACATACGATTTTTGCGCTTGTAGGTTGATTTGAGTATTTTTCCTAGGAACTTCAAGCGAAAATCGATCTACTGCAAACGATTTTGAAGTGAGTAGGTCAATTTGAGTAATTTTTTGAGTAACTACAGACGAAATTAAAGTTACCAAACGATTTTGAACCTCGGAGGTCGTTTGTAGTCACTTTTCAAGGAACTACAAATGACAATAAAGCTACTACAAACGATTTTACATTGAGTAGTTCAAATCCAAAAAAAAAAAATTTGAAAAAAAAAATTGAAATTTTTTTTTTTGCTTCCTCTTTTACTACGAACGGAAATAACTGCACTACAATCAATAACAAACGATTTTCATCGGGAATCAACCGTTGAAATTTAATTTTTTTAAAGTCGGGTGCTGACATTTTTTAAAGTCTGCTTAATTTTTTTTTGGTGCAACTACAAACGAAATTACTTGTACTACAATCAACTACATACAAAATACTATAGAAAAAAAAAAAACTTAAGATCCGAGCAAGTCGGGTGCCAAGTTCACATAGCTCTCCTTTTTCATCGCGAATCTCGCTTATTTTCGGTGAAAAATATACTGAGAGTCCTTTCTCTACCATTTAGCTGACGGACAGCAAATTCACTGAACTTTCTGGGACATACAGTGTATCACGAGCTGTGATTCCTTGTTTGCCACTCTGCGTACGGATCTGTAAATTGATATCACCCAATAACTTTGCTGACATACCTGAGCTGTTCACTCTTTAGATTTTTTCTCCTATTATATACTGCCTCTGGTTTCGCATTTTTGCATTTGTCGTCGTGATGTGGTTCGATGCGCATGAGTCGACATACCAATCTTCGCTGTTTGCTCCCTCCGACGACAAGAGGGCCCAAAAAGCTTTACCTCGGCTCGGCGTAAATTTCTTTTTGGCTTGTTCATTGGAATTTTCTTGTTCGGTCAACTTGACTTTGCACTTACTCGCAAAGTGGCCTAAACCTCTGCATCGAAAACACCGTACATCCTTGGACTTTGTTTTTGAACCTTTCGAATAAAATGCTTCCTCGCTGCTTGTGCCCTTGACTTTCTTTGGATCCTTTATTTCCTGTAAAAGCTTGGTTTTTATTGCATCCGCAGTTATCGGAGTACCTGAGTTTTCTAAACCCATTATCATAGGGCTGTAGTTATCGGGCAGTCCTGCGAGCAACAGTGTACCAACCCATTCGTCAGGCACCTCGAAACCGACACCGTTTAATTTATGCGCTGTCGTGATAATTATGTTAATATATTCCGCAACGCTTTTACAGTTTTCCAGCTTCGTGGTTGCTAGAGTTTTTTAAAAGATTAACTCTCCGTGTCAACCCTGAGTCTTCAAATGTGGTTTGCAATTTTTCCCAAACTTCCTTTGCGGTTTCACATTCTTGGATGTGTATATAGTTTATCGGATCCACTGATAAAATGATTTTGAATTTTGTTTTTGTTACCTTTTTTACGTCGGCTACGTACGTAGCATCTCCGATAACGCACCCCCATAGGTCATCGTCTTCCAGCATGGCTCTCATTCCAAATTTCCATGTGGGAAAGTTATCCCTTTCTTTCAGCTTCTCGTCCAGACGCAATCCTGAATCTGCTCTCGAGGCGATCGTTCGCTGATAATTTTTGAACGCGACACGTGTACTTTTGAGGTTAGGTCAGTCTCTTCGACTTCTCGACACACCACACAAAAACTCCGAAAAAATATTAGCGCAGTCCTTTGCCGGCGTATTATTTTACGATTTCTATACCAGTTTTTCGTATTTTTTCCTGGGCCCATAACCTGATGAGACAGCATATTTTCACAGGCAATACAAACTCAGTTCGCTCTCTCGTAAGGTTCAACGAGAATTTCTTTTTTATTCACGAATATAACAATGACTTTAGAGAATTTAGCGAAATTCATCTCGCGATATTAATTCTCTTTGTATTTCTTCAACGACGCGTGCCAGACGACTGGGACGAGAATGATCTCGCCCTCTAGAAATTTGGTTGTGCACGCACTAACCGGTTGTTCGAAAAATTCCGATAGTATCAAGAGACGCGGCAGCATCTCGACGCGGAGTATTAAAAAAAACTGAGAGAATCCCAGTCGAGATCACTGCGCACTCTCATGTACGCGAATATGCCTTCCGCCGAAGTCAATTTGAATTTCAATCGGATATAACTAAAAAACAGATCAACTTTTTTAAGATCTATGAGCACTAGTGAACTAGAAATAATTTTATCTTCCAGTTGAGTCAATTTTTATTTTTCTCCGCCAACCTCATACTGAGACATCATGATGTTCGGCGAATTATTCCGAATATTTATCATCGCGAAAATTATTTGACAGTCGACCTGAAACGCTTATACACGAGCTCTATGTCTATCTGTATCAAAGTGATACGGTTTTACACGAGGTCTTGTAGGGTATGTGAGTTGTGGTGTGATACGATAGAGAGGGGCTTGTATGTGGTAGTGGGAATGTGAGTGTGTGTGAGATTAACATCGCGCTCTCTCTCTCTTCATTGTCTTATACATTGTCTTCATTGTCTTATACGCGGTCGCGTCTCAACGCCAAGTACACTACTCGCAAAAATTAAAGGACCAAGACAAATTTCGAAATTTTTCGGTGATTTTCAACAGGCTGTATTTCAGTGAAAAATGGTCGTATCGAGGTCGACTTCGACTTTTTGACAATTCTGTATCCGTTATTGGTTCTATTTGAATGTTCTTGCGAAAATTTGGATTGTTGCTTATCAACAAGTCGAAGAAAAATTAATTTACCCATTCTTAAGAAGATTACTCGATGTTTCGAAACAAAAACCTTGTTCCTTCCATTTTTTTGGAAATTTTAATCAAGAATTTTAAAAAAAAAATTGGAAAATTAAAAAAAAAAATTTCGATTGTTTCTTGTTTTTTTTTTAAATTTAGCCGGTATCGGATACGAAATTGTATAAAAAGTCGATAAAAAATCAATTTTTCCATTTTTAAGAAGATTACCCGATCTTCAGAAACAAAAATCTTGCTCCTTCAATTTTTTTGGAAATTTCGATCCATCGGTCCGGAAGAACCGTTCAATGGATCGATCTGCAAATTGACAGGATTATTGGGGGTACATTCAGCTGTCAATTTTCCTTTAAACATCAGCCTTCCCATCAATATTAGCAAAGCTGCAGTCGATTTACCAAATCACGGAAAAAAGTCACTTTTTTGTACGTTTTTCAGTTGAATGTTGAGGGTGAAAAAAAAATTTCCCCAATACTCTTGGAAGGATCTTGTAGGAAATTTATTCTAGTTTCCGCATCTGCCCGATTAATTTCTGTACGCCGACTGGTTGCTGAGATGTCAGTGGTTAAGGACAAAAAGATCTTTTTTCATTTAAAGTCGGATATCTCTGCGAGAAATCAACGCAGGGAAAAAAATAAAAAATCCTGCAAATTGAAATTTACGCTTTGCTTCCTCATCTTCATTCATAGTTCACATAGCTTCCTTTAACACACAGTATGGCGATCAAATTTGGCTTCCTCATAAAGGAAGCTTTGTTAATTATTGAAAAATATTAGTAATCAATGTGCAAATTCGATCGATTTTCGTCAAATTTGATAGTGAATAACATTGATAGCTATACTAGCTCTTCACAAAAATTCATTGCAATATATAAAAAATTTCAAAAGTTATAGCGTTTACGCTTCTTTTATAAAAATTAAAAATTTGATAAAAATTTAAGCATCTGATCGATTTTCGCTAAATTTAATAACGAACATCCTCGATAGCTATATTAGCACTGAGTAAAGTTTCAGTGCAATGTCTTAAAAATTGCACCAGTCTGTCACGTCCCGCTTTGCGCCCAAACTTTTATAAATTTATAGAATTTATTAGCGTTACTATTTCGCGCAAGAACGGACTTTGACTCGCACTCCCGTGCTGACGCGCTCGTCAGCGCATTCCCAAAGCTCGCGTATTGAGCTCACCTCATGTGTTGCAATCACCGCAGTCAATAACCCTATATGCCAATCACCTTTCCGACCACCTATTCCAAAAAGCCGAATTGCAGAAATCATCGCTCGACTCGCCAACGTTCCGAGGAGCGTTGTCAAGCCGAGTTAGTACCTTGCTACCCACCGTCAGGTGAATCAAGGAGTAATACTCCGGCCTTCAGCCAGTCGCTGCGGCGTAATTCCCGCGCCGCCATATAAGATGCATACGCCCGCTCGTATGTCATGTTGGGACGTTACACAGGGGTGCTCGCGTAGACGCGTAAGTCTCGGGTCGATATCAATGTTTGTCCGTCCTAAAAGATCGTGCCTATGACTCCATAGTCGTAGTAAGATAAGTAACTCAAAGTCATCCAATAAATCACCCTTCGCAGCCATGATCTCACGATCATGGCGAATCATCAAACCAGCGAAACATCAGCTATAAAAATCTCTCGTTACCGAGGTAGAACAACACAACAACCGAAACATAAAACAAAGAATCAACGAATAACTATACGTAACCAAATATCTACATCTATTTCCTCAACTTCGCGGATCTCCCGGCCATCGCGAGTGAGTGCTTATATTATGCCTCTTTGCGCCCTCACTGCATAGAGACTCTAGTGTGATTATAGACTCATAAGTGTATTGGTAAGTTCGACGTCCCGAGCGCGGCTCGGGATCCTCGCTCCGTCTGTACGGGACATACACACACACACACCGCAGCGCGCGATAGTCCGGAGCTCCGGCCGTCTACAAACGTAAGTCAGCAGTTTTGTATTCGAAAGACGCCGTATTTATTATAAGCGCCGTCTTCCTCCTCATTCTGATTTCACGTACTTTTATTATAATAAATTCTCCGCTATATGATTAATTCCTATAAAACTTGTATATTATTGTCGAGACCCTCAACCATTTCAGCAGTGGCCGGGCCCGTATGGGACGGTGTAGAAGCGCCCAAATCTACTAATCGAATGCTTAACTTCCATCTTTCTAACGCATTTTGATTTACAATAATTATATTTACTCTTGAAGCGTACCTCTCGGTACGTAACAAGTCAAAGCGTTTACGCTATTTTTCAAAAAATTAAAAATTTCATAAAATTTTAATCCCTCTATGGATTTTTCCCAAATTTAATAGCAAACAACCTCGATAGCTAGATTAGCTCTGTGTGAAGTTTCTGTACAATATCTTAAAAATTGCACAAGTTAGAGCGTTTAGGCTATTTTTCAAAAAATTCAAAATTCCATAAAATTTTAATCCCTCGATGAATTTTCGCCAAATTCGATACCAAACAACCTTTATAGCTATACTAATTCTGTACAAAGTTTGGGTGCAATATCTTGAAAATTGTAGAGGTTCGAGCGCTTACGCTATTCTTGCAAAAACGAAAAAAGTCGATAAAATCGCAACACCCGTTATAATTGAAACAATTTTTTTTCATTATGAAAAGCAATTCTTGCTCGACAAGTGTGCCAAATTTTAGCTTGGTATCTCGAAGCGTTTTCGAGTTATTAATTATTTACATCTGAAACTCAGGATACATACACACACACACATACACACACACATCCATCTGGACATTTTTTCTAAATATGATTTCTCGATGTCTAAGGACATTTTGAACATATTGGCATAAGAATAGCGCGAAAACTTTTTTTCACGAAAACAAAGCTTCCTTTATGAGGAAGCAAAACGAAATTGAAGCTGGATAAACAGGCTACCTGTTCCATGTATTGGTGTAATTTCCAAGCCCGTGGAACAAAAATAAAAAGGTAAAAAAAATTTGAAAATATTCTTTCGCGCCATTCCTTAAAATTTCGTAAGAAGCGTAGATCCTAAAAATTTTTGACCAAAAGATTTGAAAACTAGAATGTCGGAGCTTCAAAATGCTTTTTTTATGACCTCGATACGACCATTTTTCACTGAAATATAAAAATGTTGCCTGTTGAAAATCACCGAAAAATTTGGAAATTTTTCTTGCTCCTTCAATTTTTGCGAGTAGTGTATTTAAAAACCACAGTGAACGCGGCCGCTACTCTAATATACTCTAGAATACCATGAAATACCGTTAATTTGAATTTCAATTCGATCGTACAGACAAACTCGTCATTGAACCAATAATCTAAAGACTTTTTATCAATGTAATATTATTTTTTACTTTCTATTGTGTCTATTTTCAGATTTTTCGGTGCAGGCAATCTCAAGATATCGTAATATTACCATGAATTTTTCTTCATTTTTCGACAAATAGTTTCAACACCTTGCTTTCTCGCGTTGACTCACTCTCCCCACCATCAGCCGCGCTGCTAGCCGCCGCGTGCCTCAGAGTAGCTCATACACGGGTGTCTCTCTCTCCCCACCATCAGCCAGGCACTTAACACGGATAAATTAAAAGGTGTATTAAGGAGGCAAAGTTGTGTGTGTGCGTGTGTGTGTGTGTGTGTGTATAAATGTTTGTCGTGCGATTATTGGAGGTCGTGTGATGCATGCGCGAGCAGGGGGTTTGGGGGGTGGCAGCCTCCAGGTGAGGTGAAGGGGCGGAGCCCCTTCTGGGGTTGGAGGGGGCGAAGCCCCCCCAGAGAAAGCAAAACCAGTTTTTGAATGTAATTAAATGATTGAAATTACACGATAATTGGGCTGTTCTTTCCTGAGCTATTTTTTCCTAAATTCTCTTTTTTTCTCATCATTATTTTAAAATATGATAAGTATACATGTCATAAAAATATAGTTGAAGAGGTCTTCGTAAAGGAGGCTTGACGAACGACGAAAAAAAATGAGGAAGCTATGTGCAAATTTCAAATTTGCATGATCTAATTTTCAATGCATTTTTACTTTTATTTTTCAAATTATACATTTTTTTCGAATATTATTCCAAATGAACTAACATAAAGTATGTTCAAGACCATTAATTGTAAACAAGATTCTGCCTTTTTAAAATCATGTTTGTTCCTTATAAACAAAATAATACTTTGTTTTTAGGTAAAGTGAGCCTCTTTGTTGAAATTCAGCTTCTACATAGAGGTTCTGAAGGCCTTGGGCAGCCTCTTCGTAGAGTTTCGAAAGGCCTCAGACGGCCTCTCTGTTGAGTTTCAGCCTCTGCGGAGAGTTTCTAATGGCCTCCGACAGCCACTTTGTAGAGTTTCTAAAGGTCTCCGATTGCCTCACCGTAGAGTTTCTGAAGGTCTCAGACAGCCTCTTTGTCGAGTTAGGACTTGGACAGCCTCTCTCTTGAGGTTCAGCCTCTACGTAGAATACTACGTGTAGGACTACCTTGCCAATTCTATAATGCCATCAGTATTTTTAAAATTCATTACTTTTCTATTCATAATTTTTGAATCATTTATAATTTTGCATCAGCGATTTAAAAATAATAATTTCAAACAAACTAAGTTTTTTTCTCATAGGGATTAAAAATAAATCAACATAAAATATGTTTTATTTATGTTAGTAGTATTGGTACCCGTCTGGCGCCCCCCACTCCCATCCCCACTCCTACCCCCACCATGCGGCTTCCCCCACCACAATAATTTTCCCCCACCACCGGTAGAGAATTATCATCGTGATATTGAGAACGATAGTGAGGGTAGAAGTGGAGGAAGGCGGGGACGCCAGACGGATACCAATGCTTTTTTTCTGCTGAAAATGCAAAAATTATCATTTAAGGAATATAGGAACAGTCTGAAATAACTACACAGATTTTTCAGTATAATTATAATATTTTATTTACCCAATTTCCCATAATAGCTATATAATGCAACCCATTTTTATCGACGCATACAACATCCCTGCGTACAAGAAAATCCTCGCTCGATAAAACCACCGTTTCCGATGAATGATTTATTACCATAGTTTTTAACTGTTCGTTTCGCCGTTGAAAAAGCGTTGTGATATTCAGGCACTAATTTGTCATTTTTTCGTGTATTATCGCTGAAGAGATTATTAAATCGAGCCATACTAATACCAGAAGACAGGAGATGCAAAAAAATAATACAAAACTGTCGACACACATCCGATGTATCACTCTGGAGCTGCTTATTGTTGCAGCGAAAGAACTTGCAATTTCCCCGGAGTCCTGCGATGTGCTGCGGTATGATTGGTGGTAATCCATAGCTGTCAAAGTACCAGCCTCTGCCATCTCGATCGACGTACATGGCGACCCAGTGCTCACCTGGTTTGGTGTGCTCATCTGTATTGACTATTATTCCCGCGAGTTTAGTCCATACACGTGGAACCTGCAGCCGGAAATACTCCTGTAGTTGCGACGGGTAAAACTCGTAGAGCTTCTCGTATTTCAGCTGAGTTCATACTCAGCGGCGAAACGACCTCCAAATGATAATGTTTTCTTCATATGCGCATATAAATATGATTTTATTGCCTATCTCTTCTTCAGGCTGTTACGCTTGATCCATTTTTTCATCGCCGATGCGTATGTTAACGCACATTCGAACGCGTCCGGCGTGTGTTTCAATGCGTGAACTAGACATTTTTCAGGCGCCGTTTTTACCAATTTTTCAAACTCTTGCGAAAACATATTATTTTTGAGGCATATAATATTTTTTTTTCCGCTGATCTCTTGGAGAAATTCTGCAGTTTCCAATTCCCATGTATATATTTGCTTCGATTCGTTCACAATTTTACGCAAATGATCAGACATTTCAAGACTTGTTATGTCTCCGTCGTGCCACTCAAGGCCATGCGCGAACATCGAGCGAGAATTATTTAGGAGTCTAGTCATAACTCCCAATTTTTCGTATGGATATGGCGGTTGTACAATCCAATGCCTTGTGACTTGTTTATCAAGAGCCACAACAGCCACTTCTTTTGGAATTATATTGAACGAGTCATCTATCATGCCTCGAATATCCACGACAATAGCCATACTGCGACCGTTCGAGTTAACAACTGCTGACAGACTGATTCACACATATGTCCAGCGTGAAAGCGAGCGTGGTAAAAAATTATGAGCCTCACACATATACTCATACTCAACGAATTGCTAGTCTTCGCACCAAACACATCCATCGCACTCGTCTGATGAATCCATCCCTTCCTTTTTTCTTCTTTAATTACCACAGGAATTTCTCCCATATGCCAATTATCTTCTACGGGCCGTATATTTTTTTGATACCACGCCTTGAGCATATTTGCCTGTGATAATGCGCACTTTCGTCGGTGTTGTAGTATTCCCATGCAATGTCGCAAACATTCGCGGTGTGCTAGGGGCATTTTTTCAAAACCTAGACACTCGCGGTGTTCTGACTCAAGATCGATCACATCGCGAGACAATACGTTACGCAGCAAATCAGCTTTTTCACGCCCCCGCGTTATAATATTTCGCGCACGCCGAGCAATGTCGCGTAAATTTGCATATACTTGTCGGCATGTCAAGTCACCTTCGTACCACTCCAATCCGTGAAAGTCGAGCGTTAAAAAGCGATTTTGCTTTTGCGCAACCTCGGGTTATTCAGAAAAAGCGTACGGAGGTGCAACGATCCAATGCATCATATTCGGACGATCGACATCGACAATAGCAATTTCTTTCGGTAAAAAACGATTTTCCCTGTCACGCATACCCTGTATATCGATTATGATATCCATTCTCGTGTCCATTTCGTTCGAACGCTCACGATAAACTGATTTCTTTTTTTTCTTCGCAATGTCGAGAAAAGACCAAAAGCCGACAAAGGTGGTGTAATTCGATCCTTCACACGTGCATGCGACTATCCAGAGAAGTCAGCAATTACTTGCCGAGAGGAGTCGATTTCAAGGACATTGTCATATTCTGCATATACGACACAATTTACCGTTGACTTGAGCGCTTTCTCGAATCGGACTTCAATCCTCACACTACCGTGTTTCATTAAATTCCAATGCGAGCAGCTGTTTGCCGAAAGATCGGGTGTCAGATCGAAAGCAAACAGACAATAACCATTTGGATAATTTCCACGATCTATCGAATTACCCTCGTTGAGAAAATGTATTCCCGTACCCAAGAATGATGTTTGGTACGCGTCTACACCAAGCTCATTTTTGGTAAAGTCCGGTTGCAAAGGTCGAGAGGGAATTTGCAATCCATCCACATATAAAGAGAAATAATTAATTTTATAATTTTGAAAATTAAACGGATTGAGGGTAGAATTTCCGTTAAACGCTCTATTATCGACGAATCCGATAATTAGTCGTTTCGGTAACTGACCGAGTACCACATTGTCAATTGTTTCCCCGTGTACTCCGGCGTGTAATGAAACAGCCTTTACCTCGACACGAGTCAGCGGATATTTAGCTGTGGATTTTGCCAAGGCTCGAGCGTGAGAGAGCAAAATCCCCGGCGCGATTTTTGTTCGCCGTACAAGAAGCGACGCTTCGAGAATTTTTAATCCAACACTGTTATTCAGGGATGCAGCCATAAGACAAAATGAATCTCTGGCTCGTACAAGGCGTAATCGCATTTCTACTCCATTCAAGAGAAAACGCTCTTGATTAAATATATCGCAATGTAAGTGCCCGAGCAAATCGATCGTTTTCCCCGCTGACAACAGCTCCTTCCGTTCCCTTAGGCCAGAATTATTTTCTCCACTCGTATCATCCATAGCTCCGGGCGTATCATCGTACCACAATACCGAGGTGAGATGCGAATTCTTAGCGCTCGGTCCATAATTTAATAATGTCTCTATATACGCCCGATAAGCGTGTGCATTATTGGGCGGAGAGACCAATTTTTGATTTAAATAGATATCAACTTGATTAAATAATGAATGCAAAAAATTGTTCACGGGACCAATTTCAGGAATTTTCTCTGTAAGAGCTGTTTTTTCACTCGTGCTTGCGATATTAGGTTTTTTTATTTGTACGCGAAGACTGAGCATAGTGTGGGCGAGATCTATGTACTCGTCACCTTGACCAGGCACGACAAATTCTATGGGGGAATCATCCGTGAGTGATGAGATTGGTTTGTAATAAACCCAGTTTGACCCCTCAATCGTAGTTTGCGTTGGAGGAAGAGAAAACAGCTCGAGTTCGGATTTCATGCACTCGCACGAATGCGCATGTAGGAAAGCCATTTTTTTTTTGCTTACGCGAAAATATCAGCTACAGTCCGTTGAATTTTTCTCTTTATTTTTTTATTTTTTTTTCAACGTCTCTTTTTCGTGCTGTTGATTTTCTTCTTCTTTTTTGGAGAGACACGTCGCTTAACACGTCTACTGGTCGAATGTCGGGTGCGCGAAATTTTCCGCTTCTTATATCCCGAGCCCTGCATCAATCGATCAATTTTTTCCTCGGCCTTCCGTTTCAAATTACTTCCTGATTCACGCACTCTTGCGCGAAAAGCATCTTTAAGCGTCATATCTCTCTGTAGCATATCCCCGGCGATATTCGCACCGGCACGCATCGCCTCTTTACCCACAGCTGTCGCGCCTTTGCGCAGGAGTGGTAAAACACGACGAAAAAGCCCTCCGAGAAAGCTTCCGATCCCGTGACCACGCTAATTGGGTGTGCCAATGTAAACGTGGCTAATTCCGCCGTATCCTCGTCGACCCAAGCCGTTCTGTAGATCGCCGCTATGAATCTCGCCGCCGTCGTAATAATATTGCTCCATACGGACTTGTTAGTGCAGCCATTTAAACTGCAGCGTCACCGTCAACGTTCCGTACTCGAATGGTACAGGTTTGCCAAACCCATCCCTTAAATCGATCTCGATCGTGTGCAAATTATTGCGAATAAGTGGGATATAGCGTTGTGCGGGAAAATATTTTATTCTGGTTGTGCCATATTCTCCGACTCCGTCCACTGGTACGACGCGTATTAATGGTGCCTGTATATCGCCAATGATGCTCGATTCACATATATCCGAATAGATGAATAAACTATCCGGGATAGCTCGAGAAAGCGATGCGGGATGCAGACCTTGGAACGATTGCTTTGGCCCTAAAGCCAGATTTGTCAGAGCCTGGTCACCCAGGCCTAGCAATTGCGCTATAATCGGAGAGACGCGAAAATCATGATAACGCGAATCATCGCATATTCGTGGAACTCTAACCCGACCGTTGGGCTCGAGTTTGAAATAAAAATGGCCGTATACACATGTTAGTTTATTAATACAGGCGAGTAAAGTATCGATAGAGGAATATATTCCGCTGGGCACGATATCGAACTTTATCGCTCGTCTCGTATGTTCATTACGACCAGATTTATCGTAGTCTCCGTCTTCGACGCTTACTCTATTTTCCGATTGGGGGATATGGAGGAAGGTCATTGGGTAGGTAATTTCTGCTAGCAAAACCGCCCAATCTCCTTCCAATCGTAATTGTCTCGGTAATTTTGTGGTATATTTTGTCGTCATATTATCCGGAAAGTATTCCATACTACTGTTACTCGGTAATACGACAAAGAAAAAATTATTTTCTCGTAAATTCATGCTGTCAAATATCGCGTTTTACTCTCACGAACACGTGTCAATTCCTCGGTATAAAAAATACCGTCGATAATTTCGTTATCGAGATCGCGTAAAATATATACGATTGGATTACGATTTTTGGATATTCGATCGATTTTAAATAATTCGTTGCTCCATCCACGTTCGTATCCTTTTGCGAATGCTGCTTTCGCACTACTGATTCATACCACATCACCCACTTTATATTTAGGTATTTTATTTTTTCGGTTATGCGTGTATCGTCGAGCAAGATTTTTTCGCGCCTCGGCGGCGTTTTCTAAAGTCACCTGTGCCGGTTGTAATCTTGTTCCGCTGTGACGTGCATGATTATAGGCATTTACAATTTTTTGCAACACATCGATGTAACGTTTGTTTCGCGTATGTGTGAAATAACGCCACATTCTTTCTTTTAACGTGCGATTAAATCTCTCGGCGATCGCGGCCTTTACGTCGGGATTACACGCCGCGCGAAAAGAAATATTTTTTTCTTCAAAAATTCCTGAAAAGGTGCTCCGATAAACTCCTTGCCACGATCAGTTTGCAACTAATAAGGCACTCTATTTTTACTACGAGCGAGTATTCGTGCAAAAGCTCGGGAAACATTGACACTCGTTTTATCGCTCAACGGCTCGACCCAAGCGTATTTGCTCAATACATCTATCACCACCAAGAGATATACGAAATTATCATTATACTTTGCGATTGATCGAAGATCGGCTAAATCTGCCTCCCATACATCGTCGATATTACTCACATTATATGTACGACGAGGAAATTTACGCCGTACAAATCGATGCATGTTATACGAATCTTGTGACTCAAGCCATGGCAATATATTTTTCTTATTGATTCTTTTATCGATAATGGCATGTTTGAGAGTTTGCATGCGGGAAAAGGATGCAGGATGAGCAGGATCGTGATAAATTTTATCAAGGATCTTCATAATTTAAGCGTTGTCCAAGCAAGGCGTCGTCTTTTCGGCTTGTTATTATCCGGCAGCTGATGTCCACGGCCTTGCGGATTCGCGAGCGTTTTATCTACTGCCTTGTCATCCGATTCCTCAGCTGGTCCGGTGTAAAATGCAGTGCCGCTTGTCTCTCCCTCGCTGTCGTTATCGCTGCTGCTGCTGCTACTGAGGCCAATGTTCTTGACCGTCTTTGGCAATATGAGACGCTTACGCGGTGTCGAAGTCACAGCTGAGGGGGCAGCCTCCTCTCGTAACAATTCCGGATTTCCTATAAACTCCTGTGGCATCTGTATCTTCCGGAGGTGTTCGGC
The DNA here is from genome assembly GCA_946863875.1 of Alloplasta piceator. NCBI lineage: Eukaryota > Metazoa > Arthropoda > Insecta > Hymenoptera > Ichneumonidae > Alloplasta > Alloplasta piceator. The sequence goes on along the minus strand of OX333072.1, from coordinate 43,241,330 downwards.
AAAGTGAGCTCTGCCCTCAGGTTTTGCCGTTTTTCTTGCGCGCATAGCGTCATTCACGAGATCAACTATGTTTGAATTTGGAATTCTCGTACCACCAATGGAAACCGCGCCATTCCTGTCCCAACTGATTTTTTTGTTGGGCGAAGTCTTTCTATGCAAATTGCGCAATAATAATTTTGCCTTTGTTCGAAATTTTTTCGGTACACTATCGATAATCAGTGTATCGTTCAATTGGGATTTAACGGCATCGATTAATGCCGTATTACCAGCGTTGATATTATCTTCGCCAATTTTTGATATTTTCAAACTGGCCTCATCCTTCGTCGGGTCATTGTTCGTGTCATCGCTGTCGTTACGCGAAGCCAAGGCTATTCGAAGGTAACGCTGTAAGACCTGCAGATAAGCACTCCACTTGTCTCTCTCGCTCTCGTACAGATCAGAGTTTAATATTTCATGCATTTCTGTATCGGGGCGCGAGAGCGGTGTTCCGTTGGTCTGCACGGAGATGCGGCTCAGCTGTGTAGCTGACTCAGCGTTTCCTTGCTGCGACTTTTGCTCGCCTAGTCTCTGTATATTATTATGAAGAATGAGAACCATTTTTCTAGCATGCTCCATGATTAATATACCGCAAAACAGGAATAAACAGATTTTTGAAAAATGTCGAACTGTTTTTTTTTTGCAATTAATCGCCGTTTTCCCACCCAACTTCCTTTCTTTTCAGCTAAACGACGAAGAAGCGTAGCATGGCAGCGCAAACGTTTTCGTTGGCGATCATTGAGCTTCACATTTCCGCGTAAAACATTCAACGCACACTCGCATATGCTACGTATCAAAGACGTATCAGCTATGCGCAAAATCGCGTGCAATTGCGTCTGTGTGAGGTAACACAATGCGTGTAAAATAATGCACTGTTTTTTCCCGAGAGCTCCTTGCTCAGCCATTACAGCCGCATTACTGGTACACCGCGGCTAGAGTCTCGTATTTTTATTTCTTTTCGTGGTACGTAGACATAATGATACTCATCATCGGGAAATATGCAGGCGCGAAAACGACAATTATCGGGTGTAGATTGTTTGAGATCGAACAATAGATACCCATGAGGCGCTGCAGTCGCATCGAAATACACCTCTTGAACGAATCGCGGATTTTCCGGGCACACCTGTCGCGCGAGATGCTGAATTTGCGCGCGATCTCGTGGATTTTTAAATACGACGATATAATTTGCGTTCAATGATATATCACGCTGCCCATGTCCTTGATGAAAAAGATTTTGCGTGATATAAATTACGCTGAGATTTTTATGATGGCTACCCTTTGTAAATAAATCGACGATGCTATTATTCGAAGCTTCGCGCATGAGATCATCGATGACGATGAGTTCCGGGCGTTGATCATTCGAATAATCCGCCGACTGGGGTAATCCTTCGCGAAATTCAATTTTTTCCCCATATTCCGCATAACCAGGCTGCCATTCCGAGTAATAAAAAAGCATGCGTTCAAATCGTACATCCGACATTTCACGTATGTATTTAAAAAAGTTTTTTACAAAATATGTTTTTCTACATCCCGTGGGACCAAATATCATTGAGGTCCATGGATGTTTCCAGCGTGTATCCATAATCGCGACTGTGCAATTTATTTACGGAATGACTATTTAAATAAGCTTACATGGCGGCGGCGGCGGCGGCGGCGGGACCGCGGTACGAGCTTACATGATGAGCGCTTTTAAAAGCTCAAACGCGCGCGGAATTGCAAGCTTATATGAGCGCGAATATGAGCTTATAATGCGCGCGGCTTTGCAAGCTCATTAGACGCGCGCCCGCAAGAGAAACAGATAATATTATTGGTGAAATGAATAAATTTTGATTAATTGTTTTTATTTTACAGCAATTAATATCCGTAATAATAAAGTCGAATATAAAAACTTGATAATTTGCGAAAATTCCGTGATTTTCATTGAAGAAGTATCGATCATCGCATTATTGCGTATTCAATGGGCGTGACGAATAAAAGTAATTTCATTATGGCCGCGCTCATATCAAAAGATGAAGCCTCGCGCGAGTGAGATTGAGAGAGAGAGAAGGAGCGAATGTGAGAAAGAGAGAGAAAGAGCGAGCAGCGTATGCTACCACGTGCGAATATCCCAGTCAGACGGCATGGCGCCGGACAGCGCGGTGCAGGGGGTATGCTACTGGTGCTACGTCATAAGAACAATGATGGCTGCCGCGCGTGATATATGGTGTCAGAGGAAGCGCGGTGCGGGAGGCAAGCTACTACGCGCGAACGAAACTTTCTCGCTGTGCTTTCCGCGGGAGCAAGAAGGATAGCGGCCGCATAGGCGCAACCTCTATTTTTTCGCGTAGCGTATTATACGAGCTCGCATATTCAGGAGAGTAGGAACAAAAATTTTATTTATAGTTTTATTTTGTTTTCTTCTTACATACTTATACTTATATACATATATTAATGTACATTTTTTAATTTTACTTTTTTTTTACAATTGCAATATTATAAAATATTATATCTAATATTTTTGAATTCTTTGTTCAAGTATTATTTTGAGAAAACCCGTAAGGAAGCGTGGCATAATTTCCCTGTCGTTGGCGCTTTACATTTACCTGGATACATTTCTTTTTTTCTACCCGTGTAACGACTCTATGAAATGAAGTGCGACGAATCGCGTCGAATTTTAACTCAATGGGAGTATTTCGCGCACCTGTCACGAACTTGCGAATAGCCTTATAATTTACGTGAAGGCTGTTTGCAAAATTTAACGTAATACCTTTAACCTTGCAAACCTCTTTCGTTGTGCCATCGGGTTTTTGAACGATAAATGCGTAGAATTTTGGTCCACCTGATACAAACGAAGAAATATATGAACCACGACCATGTTCGTTTAGCTTATCCGTCAGGTCACCGAGAAATTTACCTTTCGGAGGTTCGTATTCCCCGCTACCTTCACGACTTACATAAATACACGAGTTAGTATCGCAATACAATATTCTACGACCGAGTCCCTCGAGATATGTGTACAATTTGAGACGTGCTTGCGCCATTGTATAAGCAGCAATCACAACGTTTGATGTTGAGGACGGTCGAATAGCCGTACGCGTGCTTATATAATTGTCATACATTACATGATGATTGATCGGTAATATGCCAACGACTTTAATTTCAGGGCTCGTAAGCAGATCCATGAGTTTGCTTCGCGTAGAAAAAATCGCTGTGGTAGGCTGATTCTCGCGTTGGCCAAATTTACCCCAAAATGAATTTAACGCAAGTTTAGCGAGTGAGCGAAGGCCCGGATTCGATTGCAAAGCACCTGGATCGAGCCGTATACCCTCGGCTTCCTCGTAAGATGCGATGAAACGAGTAATCGCGCTAAGATCATCAGCGCTATTTGCCGGTGGCCCACTCGCTTCCTGCTTTATTTTCAAAAACGTGTTTATATACTCGGTAAATAAACCGCCATTTAGCGTTATCGGGTCATAACGCGCAATTTCGTATTGCCAAATTTCTTCGATCCGAGTAATCGTATACCCGAGAGAAACAGCTTTTCGCAATTCATCCGCGACCCATGTACCGGGAAATGCGCGTTCATTAGGATCATCGTGTATACCATTTTGATTATTATTATTATTCATATTTTCGCAGCATGCTCTGCACAATGCAAATAATAATTTTCCACGTACGCGATATGGTAACACGGGTAAGTATAAATTTTTTTGTGCTAGCACGACGCATTTGACGAGACCCTCAACACGATCAAGCTCGTTATTTGGACCAATAATTTCACGACATTCATCTCCAAAATATATTCTCGGATGTCCTACCGGAAATTTTCCCGTCTTACACACCCACGGATACAGCGAGCAAACATCCACGTATCTTATCTTTTCCCCGACTTCTATATCGTACAATTTTACAAAATTTTCCGTTCTCCCTCCGAAAAAAGCATCACGCGGATCGAGCGGATGAGGAAGTACCATGGGATGATTTTCCACGTACTCACGCATCTCGTCATTATTTTTTATCAATTCGTCATATTCACATTCCCACATTTCTTCTAATACATATCCCTGCGCTCTAATTCGCGCCGATATACTTACAGTATGTTCGTATCGCTCATCCATCGTATCACCGAATTTTAATTGTTTATCTCTGTTTATACGATAACATCGAGGGCAGCCGTGCCAAAAACATCCGTGAAATTGAAGCACGTGACGAATGTCGGCTTCGTTTTCTTCGTAGTACCTATCCACCGGGGGTAACCCCGCGGGAGGGCGATACTCTCTCGCACGTCCAGCATGTATGATAATACGATGACGTTCTCTTTCGAGCCATATGAGCCACGAAACGGCCTTGCGAGATTGCTTATCGCCCCAGCGGTATCCACCGGGTGGCAATATAGCAATGCGATCGCGTTGCAAAAAAATTTTACGAAATACACGCGAGCATGCAGAAGCGATTGTACAGCTTTCAGCAAAAGGACAAATGTTTCCGCATTGAATCAAAAGTTTTCGAAATGCCAAGCACGAGGGTCTTAAAACTGTTACATCCGTGCGACAATAATGCACAAATTCTTTAGCAAAGTCAAATTGATATTTCGAGCTCTTCATTTCATTGTTCCATTCCAAGAAATTTTCTCGAGCCTCTGAAAACATCGTGTCGGGTGAATAATAATCGAGAGATGGTAACGAACCGATATAATTTTGATTTTCCGGTAAATTGAATAAATGCGGAAATGTTCCTTTTGTAACTGTTTCAGCGAAAATGAATGCTTTCGGTAGTGCGCTGAGCGACATCAGAAGATAATTTAAACTATCGAGAAACGCAATATTTTCGACACGCATGGAGATAATTTTCGTACCATTCATTATTAACGTTGGCATTTGAGTCTTTTTATTCTCGATAAGATAACGAAGAATAAATTGGCCATCGAAGCCCCCTGCATTGTGCGCAATGCATATGATTTTTGAGAATTTTGAATTAATAGCCAGCTCTACGAGAGCGGCAATTGGCTCGTTTGAAAATACAAATTCGCGTTGACTGCAAATAGAACACGGATTTTCTATATCAAGATCATCGAGACACGTCAAACATACTCGCTGCGCGACACAAAGATTTAGCTCGTGCACACGTGTCGAATTATCGCCTGGTAAACGAGAATTTTGCTGTGTTTCGAAATCATAAAAAATAAATTGCAGCGATAGATTTTTTTCTTTTTTCCCAACAGAGTTTGAATCATTAGTTCCTTTAATAGGAGAAATATAGCACGGGTGCGAAATTGAGCGCATAAATTTACACATAGTGCAAAAAATCATTCCACATACATGCTGATGCTTTGATGAATTTTTAATTAGACGATTACATTCGCGACATACTTTTAAAGCCTGACATACGCTCAATTCACGTTGAGCACGACAACCTCGTCCTCTAAGATTTTTCGGTTCCTTATGCAGCGCAAAACACTCGTCCCCAAAAAACATGCGATTACAATCCCTGCATTCCTTGAAAACTGCTCTGTCACCCCTGCAAGCTACCGTTTTACAACGAGGGCATTGCTTGGAGCAGCGATGCTCGTGTGCTCGTGTGTATTTAGCGTTATAATCCAGGCAAAAACCACGACTGCCTAGTGCTCCGGCAAGATTAAGAATTGGTTGATAATGGCGTGAGCGTTCGTAATACAATATGTACAATTTATGTTTGATACGCCTATGCACCTCGATTACAGTTTCTCGTCCGTCATAAAGAGCTTGAACGCGTCTTCCGAAAGTCAAAAATTCATAAACTACAATCGCGATACCATCACGCACCAAGTATTCTTGGAATTTATGAATTTCGCGTACGCCGCATCCCCGTTCCGGTATTTTTACGCGAGCTTCACGCACAAGTTCCATTGCTTTGCTCCGTTGATACTCGCGACGACCGTCCCGAATTTTCTGCCAATTTTTGTGTAATTCACCCGATCAGAGTTCGCCTCGTTGAGAGTAAACCAGCGAGGCAACGATCGAAAGGGGTAAACACAAATTATCGCGATTATGAATTTGCAGAATCGAGTCTTCAGCTATACCCTCGTGTGTCAGACGTTTACGTGCACCACCCTCGACACCACGTACCACACTCACGCTCATTTCACACACACCCTCGTCCAATCTAAATTCTCGAGCACTCTGCGCAATGTCATTTATGAGCGTCCATATATCATTCGCTGAAAATTCACGCACCAGTCGAAAAGAAATCCAAGCTGGTCCATGCGTTAAGGCTGGTGCTGTGAGGGTCATCCCCGCGTAATCGTGTGGATGACAAGAGTTCATGAGATGCGTGAGTACATCTTGTATCGCGCCTTCTAACCACGATAAGTGTTCGGTGTTCGCAGGGGGTGGTCGTACGCGAAAACTGACTCGCCGTCCACGGGTTTTGAAACGGCGAAAATAGCACGTATCTTCAGAGACAATGATGAATCGCTGCCCCGGAGTCAAAATATCCCCCTCATCGCGATCATTGTTATCGACAGCACCACCACCACCACCACCTCCAACTTGAATATCTATAATAAAACGAAAAAATATATATTTATTATGCAAATAGAATGATAAATAACTTATCGAAATTAAACAATAAAAAATATATACTTCTACCACTCGAAGCCATCGGCAGCATCGGGGTAGCGATTTTGAATTGCGTATTCTTGCTCTACTGCTCTTCTGATCATCAAAGGATGATATCTTTGCAACACTTGATTACCCAATATTAACGGAGCTTCTTCCGTGGAATATCCCATATATATGTTAGGAAATCATTTATACAACCACGCCTCGTGTCAAATAATATTTACTCTTTTATGTAAATATTATTTTTTATATAAATTTAAAAAAAGATAAATATCAAACCTGAATCAACATCGGATTCTTCTTCTTCTTCTTCCTCCTCTTCTTCTTCCATTTCCTCCGCGTTGTCTTCTTCTTCTTCTTCGTCTTCTTCATTGTCCTCTAACATGACAACTTCAACCTCGCCGTCGCTTTCGTAATTTGGAAAGGAACTTGTTGATGAGCCGCTTGAGGAAGGTGGTGGTGGAGAACTAGCCCATGATGGGCCTGCTAACGCCAGATTATGCGAGTGATGACATGAATCTTCGATCAATAAATCATGAGGGCGGTAGCGTTTTTTCGAAGCATCGAGCCAAAATTCCTTAGTCTAATCGGCTTCATCGCTCTCATGTTCCGAATCAGATTTACCTTCGACGTTGAAATCGTATATCTCCGCATCAACCAAACTCATTTCTTCATACCGATACACTATTGAATTATATAAAATTCAAGTAAGAAAAAAACCAACCGTCACGCGCGTATAAATAATTAAAAAATTACAATAAAACTTACGGCGTTCTTTGAATATCGGTTGAAATAATGGATCGGAAGACCATCCTCGTCTTCGAATTACTCTCAACAGCGAATCAATCAAAGGTTGAGATTGAAAATACCCTGCATTATATGCCTCGAGAATTTGACTTTTTGAGCAATCATATAAAGCTCCACGAATTTTTCGAAGAAAAATACGAGCGTGCATATAATTAACCATCATTTTGTAATTTTCGAAAGGCCATTTTGTAGCCAAGCGCGGGTTTCGATCAATTAAATAGCGTAATAAATTAAGAAGTACGCTACGCTGTATAATCCGCACCATGATGAAAAAGAAACGTTCGCAATGTCGGTTGCAAATCAACTGTCGAGTTTTGATAGAGTCTCCAACATTTAATATGTCAGGAATATCAGAAGAGAAATTTTATTTTATATACGTGTCCTTTCTTATTGTAAAGAAAAAGACCGTGCTGGTAGGGCTATTCTTCAATGCTGTAATATAATCGTAAGCAAAGCATCTATAGCATAAAAGAATGAGCTCATTTCGTTGAAGTTTCGAAGGTATCAAAATATAACCTGAAGAATCAGTGTGAATAAAATTAAACAACGACACTCTGTATTGAACTCGGGGAAAAATTATTATTTTTACAAGAATATTACCGATAAATCTTCATGAAGCCGAATAAACGGTTTCATTTTTATCGTAATTAACATTCATCGCAAATGTGCAGGCTCTAAAAACTTAATAATTACCATAAATTCCCCAATTGTAGTATATTTTCATTCATGAATATCGATATTCATGTATTCGCGCATTTATAAGGCGTGGCAAATAAAAATGATGGCTGCGATCCTCGCATTTAAAAAACCGCATACGATAAGGGCTATCAGTTTCATGATGGCCGCTGACTAATTCACGATGATGATTGGTACAGCGTATATTATATACAAGAGAGTATAGAGCGATAACTTTTATCACTTCCATGATGGCCGACCGCGAATTCATTATGGCCGTGCAAGTATCAGCGAGTGAGAAAGAGCGTGTGCGAGAGTCTGATGAAGCGAGAGAGAGAAAGAGAGAACAGCGTACGGCCAAGGCTTCCCTCTCGACGATAATTTTTCTCACACCACAAAAGATGGTCAAGGAATGTTATCGCAATATAGAGAAGAATTGCGCAGGGAAAGTGGGGCAGGCGAGGGCGCTTGAGCACCGCAAACAGTTTTTTTTTGCTGAAAAAAATGCAAAAAAAATTACATAAACAATTCGAGTATTCGAATTGATACTTCCAATGGTAAGAGAAGATACAGGCGTTTTTCTCCGATTTTTTGTTTAATTCCCCCTCCTTTGAAAATATAAATCGATAGCCCGAAATTAGGTATATCAATGGGAAAAGGGCATATTGGAAGTAATATAATCCCAGGATTCAAAATCGATCTCTGCCATATCTACGAATAAATATATCTCCTTATTACCGGATAAAATTTTTTTCGATGCAGAGCGGAATATAAATTTTCAAGAAGTAGAGACAATAGCAAACTTTGAATGATTTTGCGATGGTCTCGAGACGGTAATATGATAAATGCTGAGGTAAGCATTTCTTTTGATTTATTGCCGCCATTGTATTTATTGTCCTTGAAAAAATATATACACGTGTGACTGGCTAACTGTCTAGTTATTGGCAGCAGCGGCGGAATTTATAGATATCGAAGAAAAACGACAATTGCGAATAAAAAATAAAAAAATATATATCGAGCGATATTCGAGCTGGAGGGGGAAATGATTTAAAAGCAGCGCAATTTGTCGATTTGATATCATTTAAGAAATCACGAGCGCTCGAAGAGCAACCTGAAATGGAAAATATCGTAGCATCGAACGTTGAAAGACGCGTTACTTCGTCACATCTCGCATCAAGTACGCTATACGGATTAAATAGATCATACGGAAAAATAATAACATCGGGGTTTGAATTATCGCTGGTGAGCGGTTATCTCACTCCGGTTGTCAAGATTTTGGCAAATTCTTTCGCCGGTGTGACGCTTGGAGTGGAGGATTGGGAAACATTCAAAAACGATTATCCCCGAATCGAACGATACTTCAATGCCTGGGGTATCGAAGCTGAAAGAATGTGCGGAACGAAGATGGATAACGGCGTATTCACCGTGCTATTGACCACGTGCTATCAGCAGAGAGCCGTGTGTTTTAGGTGCAGCGAGAGGGACAAGGAGGAAACGGGAAATTTATCAGCAAAACGAGCACGACCGAATTACTCGCCAAATATCACTTTGCTGCATCAAACATTCAAAACTCTCGTGGAAACGAGCAAGTGTATTGACGTACACATACAACGTTTACAACGAGACAGCGCAGCGATGAACGAGTGCATGAGTGAGGTGGTGTCGTATATCCGCCAACACCTGGGCGGAAGAGCAACCGAACGCGCGGCTGTGGAAGAGTTCGTGGAATCAAAAGACTGTGTATCTGAAATAGCGGCAGAAATCGGTGAGAAATTGAAAAAAGACCACCCGAAATTTGGAGAAAATTGTTTCGAATTAGCGCTCCGCGAAATAACAACATTGTATAAAGACAAAATCGTGGAAAGTGTAACAACTTTGATCGAAGATTTTGAATAACTATGTATAAATATTTTTTTCTTCGTTTTATATGTAAACGATGACTGAAAATAATAAATATGTGAAAAACAAAAAAAACAAAAACAAAAAGAAATCATCCTCGAATTGTGTTGTTATTGAATATAAGCGAAAGTATGTATTTTTCGATTCGGTGTAAAAATTGAAATTATTTTGTAAAATTTTTATTCGCTCAAGTTTCAATTAATGCATACTATCGCTTATGATATTCTCCTTCATTCTTTTATATGTATATATATACATATATATATATATATATATATATATATATATATATATCCTAAGCGACCGTAGAAAAAAATAAAAATCCCTCGCAAACTTTTCGATAAAAGTGATGACTCGTGCTCATGTTCAAATTCGTCGAATTATATATGCTCGCATTAAAAATGAATAAAAATAATGATTTGTATATGATGATGTCTACCTCTACCTCTACCTCTACCTCTACTTCATTCAGCGAGTGTATCCCGAGATTTTGCACGTGCAATTTCGCTGACAAGGATTTTTGAGCACCGGAGCATCTTTTTGTCTCATGATGAGAGGCTTTATGTCTTCGGACGAATCTTCAGTCTTGATTCAATCATTGTCGGGATAACGTCGCGCTTAAAAGAATAAAAAAAATGTATCCGCGTATCAATTTAAATTTTCACCCGGAAGAATTTATCGGGCTGATCGTGAGTGTCGTGAGCGGTTGTGGGAACCTGCGGAATTTCCGTACGGAGATTATGGCTGTTCTCTACGAACAGTTAAAATATATGCTTGGAGCGTTTTATTCGGAGGAGCAAGGGGGAAGGCTCTTGGTGGGACACGAGCTTGTTCCTGGTGCCTCGTGTATCGTAGTGAAAAACTTTATGGTATACCGAGGTGAAATTATATACATGGACGATGAGGGGTATACTGAGGTTTGGCTCGTCGATATAGGCGAGTCAGACTATTACTGGAGTTTCAATCTCTACCACCCCGAGCCATATTTCGCGTTGCTGCCTGCACTTTTAATTGAGTGTGAATTGCGGGGAATGGAGGGGCTCCGGGATAACGAGGAAGCCCGAGAAACACTCGAGCTGGTGTGTTTGGGACTCCAGGTGATGCGAGGACGCATAATGTCCCGCGATTATGGCCTAGGTGTTCTTCGCGTTCGTTTCCGCGATGAAGACGATGTTGACATTGGGCGCAACGTCCATGAAATCTTAGATTTAGATGATGTTGGATATGATGAAAACGAACCGGATGAGGGGGTAGTGGAGGCGGAAGAATGAAAAAGCGTGGGTGTGTGAGTGTGTGTGTGTGTGAGTGTATTCGTCCGGTTCGTCATCATCGTCATCATCATTCATCATCATCATCATCATCATCTATCATCGTTCGGTTCAGCAAAAAAAAAGTTGGTACCCGTCTAGTGCCTCCGCTCATCCCCACTCCTCCCCTCACTGTCTACCTCATCGCCGAACTTTTTCTCTACCACCTTAAGGTGGTGGGAGGAAAAGTGGAGTGGTGGGGGAAGCCGCATGGTGGAGGTAGGAGTGGGAATGGGAGTGGGGGGCGCCAGACTGGTACCAATACTACTTATGTTTCATATATTTTTAATACATTTTTTTTATACTTGTCCATTTTTTTACATAATAATACACTTTTCAATTCTTCATGGTTTACAAAATGATACGTTTTTTCAATTTTGTCTATATAATAATTCCGAATGACATTTTTGTTGTGATAATATGCATTATTAGAATAAACAATTTTAAGCGATGTTTCAAAAAGAACTGAAGTGAATCACAAAATGCTTTCAAAAAGTAAAAAAAGAACGCCAAGTATTTAAAAATAGTAAAAAAATAGTCAAATATCAAAATATTTAAAAAGAATTAAAATCAATTAATATAAAAGTCAAGTTATATGTAAAATTCCGAAACATTTAAATAAAAAAACTCCAAAAATTAAAAATTTAAAGCAAATTCTACAAATTTGAAATTCAAAAAACCAAACCACACAAGCTTAGCTAAAAACTTGGCATGCTGAAGTTATTAATGACTAAACCAAACAAAACACTTGGCGTGCAGGGTTGAGAATTAATACGCTCGGCGAGGAAAAACCGCGTCCAGGCGCCCCTACCGCTTAACGAAGGAGTAAACAAACGACACAATAAAAAACAAAATAATTGATCGAGTGCACTAGTAACGAAATATGACAATAAACAAAAGAGGTAATGGACCGAGTAAACTACGAGAAGAGTTCACTGAGAAAAATCTTGTACAATGAATGCTATATTAAAAAAACCGTCCTGAAAATATCTCGCAAATTCGATAAAGTATTGTTGTCGTTTTATTCGTTCGCTGATTGGCTGTGGCATCATCAAACTGAAGTTTGTGTTCGATGCACAACTTCATACTTACCCTCTTGTGTACGATCTGTCACATAATAAATATTGACAGCTGCGATACGCGGATATACATAATCCATTTTCTCCTCATTTTCTACTTTAATTCAAAACATGTTTAGTATGACTGATACGGTGTTGAAGATGTGAGTGCGTAATAATTGCGATATCAATAATTTCTTTTTATTATCGATAAAAGTTCATGGTGTTTTATATACATTACGTAGGATCAATTAATCTCCATGTTCATTGGAGCTGATTTGATATTCGGTAAGTAAAATATTCTGTAAGTAAACAACAACAAAAAATTTACTGCCGAATAAAAATCTTTACATATTTAAATACTACAGGGTGAGGCACTAGCTATTGCCACCTTAAATATCTCTGTTATTATCGACGTCACAAAAAAATGTTCCAGACAAAAGTTGTACGGTGCGAAAGGGGTCAATAAATGTGACGGTTTTTTTTTTATTTGGGTGAAGTCGCTGACGCACAGTGAAGGTCACCTCCACTTTTTTAAATGGTACGGTAGATTTTTTTCCAACCATCTTGTAGAGCATCGCAAACTGCGTAAAAAACATTTGGGGGTCAGAGTCGTTCAAGGTTATGCAAGATGAAAAAGTTACACGAACTTTATTTTTATGTGAAATGAACTTCATTTACAGAAGGTGTTCAAAGTGATTGCCATTGGAATCTCCTTATCACGGATTGTGTACTGAGTCGTTCGCGGTCATTCGAGATCAAAAAGTGACATGAACTTTATTTTTATGTGAAATGAACACCTTCTGTAAATAAAGTTCATATCACATAAAAATAAAGTTCACATCACTTTTTGATCTTGAATGACCTTGAACGACTTTGTACACAATCCGTGATGAGGAGATCCCAATGGCAATCACTTTGAGAACCTTCTGTAAATAAAGTTCATTTCGCATAAAAATAAAGTTCACGTCACTTTTTGATCTTGAATGAGCTTGAACGACTCTGTGCACAATCCGTGATAAGAAGATTCCAATGGTAATCACTTTGAACACCTGTAAATAAAGTTCATTTCACATGAAGATAAAGTTCATGTCACCTTTTCTTCTTGAATTACCTTGAACTACTCTGACCCCCGAATGTTTTTTATGCAGTTTGCGATGCTCTACAAGATGGTTGAAAAAAAATGTACCGTATGATTTAAAAAAGTGGAGGTGACCTCCACTGTGCGTCAACGCCTCCACCGAAATAAAAAAAAATGGTCGCATTTGATGATCCCTTTCGCACCGTACAACTTTTGTCTAGAACATTTTCTTGTGACGTCGATAATTACCGAGATAATTAAGGTGGCAACAGTTAGTGCCTCACCCTGTATATGTTGATCAGGATGTGAGTGAAGGAACTTATAGACGTACTTATGCATGAATAGTTTGAAGACGTTCGGTAAAAAAATATATGTAAGTAAAATCATATTGGTTGAGTATGTATGTGTCAATTCAACGGACGTTTCGTCGGTGACCTCTTCAATTTTTTTTATTTTTTAATACGTTATTATGCGGGCAAAAAGAAGTATCCATTTAAATTTTTAGCTCTCTATCTTGACCCATACCAAAGTTATTGATTTTTGAAAAAATATTTTTAAAATAATCATAACTTCTACAATAATAGAAATATTTTTATTTGTTGAGGTCATTTTTTTCCAATGCACTTTTTGAAAAAAATGTCGAAAATTAAAAAAAAAAATCGAATTGCTATGTTCTTTTAGCTGTTTTAAGATAAATTAAGCAAAAAAATTGCATTTTTTTTTAATCCAACACTTCAATTTTTTTCAAAAAAAGATTATAAAATTCTACGTGAAAAAATACAGATTCTGAGATTTTACTGAAGAAGGGATTTCAAATGACTTCTTATTAAAAAAAATAAATTTCGTTTTTTTTAAATTTTGATCTTTTTTCCTCTATGACCACAATAGTTGATTTCAATTATGTTACAATAGATAATTTACCTTCTCGCTCATATTTCCTTAGTAAATTATAATAATTAACATTAAGAATTACACTTTTTATGTAAAAAAATGAATCAAGTGCAAAACTTGCTTGAATTGTAGTTCATAATGTTAATTATTATTATTCACAAAAGAAATATGTGAGAGAATTCAAATTATTTATTTTGACATCATTAAAATTAACTATTGTGGTCATAGAAGAGGAAAGATCAAAATTACGAAAAAAAAATTTTAATATGAATTTATTTGAATCCCCTCTTCAGTAGAATCGCAAAAATTTCGTTTTTTTGCGGAGAATCTTTTAATTTTGTTCAGAAAAAGTCGAAGGTTTTGCATTTAAGGAAAATCCAATTTTTTAGTTCAATTTAGCTTAAAACAGCTAAAAAACAATTAAAGAACTAGCTGCTATGTACTCGGCGTTGCCCGGATTGAAATATATCGCAAACTGGAACTAACAGACAGTTGTTAACATTGTTGCCAGGTCTGAGGGTCCCCAAATTTGAAGAAATTAGTGAGACCGTGAGGAAATTTTGAAGATTTTAAGAAATTACATAAAAATCTGACGAAATTTTTCAGATTGGAAGAAATTCCATAAAAATCTGAGAAAATTTGAAAGATTTGGGGAATTAAAAATCTGCGAAAATTTCGAAGATTTAAAAAAATTACATACAAATCTGAGGAAATTTTGACGATGTGAAGGAATTGCATAAAAATCTGAGGAAATTCTGAAGATTTGAAGATTACATGAACATCTGAGGAAATTTTGAAGATTTGAAGAAATTCCATAAAAATCTGCGGAAACTTTGAAGACATGAAGAAATTACACAAAAACCTGAGGAATTTCTGAAGATTCGAAAAAAAAAACATAAAAATCTGAGGAAATTCTCAAGATTTAAAGAAAATATATTAAAATCTGAAGAATCTTTGAAGATTTAAAGAAATTACATAAAAATCTGGGGAAATTTTGGAGATTTGAAGACATTGCATACAAATCTGAGGAAATTTTGAAGATTTTAAGAAATTACATAAAAATCTGAATAAATTTTGGAGATTTGAAGAAATTGCATAAAAATCTGAGGAAATTTTGAAGATTTGGGAAATTACATTAAAATCTGCGGAAATTTCGAAGATTTGAAGAAATTACATCAACATCTGAGAAAAATTTGACGATTTGAAGAAATTCCATAAAAATCTGCGGAAATTTGGAAGGCTTGAAGAAATTACATAAAAATCTGAGGAATTTCTGAAGGTTCGGAAAAGAAACATAAAAATCTGAGGAAATTCTAAAGATTTAAAGAAAATACATAAAAATCTGAAGAAAATTTGAAGATTTGGAGAAATTACATAAAAATCTGGGGAAATTTCGAAGATTTGAAGACATTGCATACAAATGTGAGGAAATTTTGAAGATTTAAAGAAATTACATAAAAATCTGGGGAAATTTTGAAGGTATGAAGAAATTGCATAAAAATCTGAGGAAATTTTGAAGATTTAGAGAATTACACAAAAATCTGCGGAAATTTCGAAAATTTGAAGAAATTACATAAAAATCTGAGGAAATTTTGACGATGTGAAGGAATTGCATAAAAATCAGAGGAAATTTTGAAGATTTGAAGATTACTTGAATATCTGAGAAAATTTTGAAGAAATTCTATAAAAACCTGCGGAAATTTTGAAAACTTGAAGAAATTACATAAAAATCTAAGGAAATTTGGAAGATTTAAATAAATTACATAAAAATCTGAGGAACTATTGAAGATTTGAAGAAATTACATAAAAATTTAAGAAAATTCTGAAGATTTGAAGATCATCATTTTTTTTACACGTATCTTTCCTTATCTCATAAACACACTTTTTTGGGCGATACATTTTATTTCCACTTCTTCTACGAGTCGTACAAGAACATCACCAACGATTCCCGGATTGTAACAAAAAAAAACCTTGAAATAGTCATCAGTTTATTCTATAACAACTTTTACACTTCGAATGAGCAATAAATTTCCAAAAGTAATGTTGAAGGAAATTTATATGTAAGATCTAATTTTTCTACCTTCAAGAATATTAAACAGTATTTCTTTTAGAATTGGCATCTTTTTATTAACTTGATATTTTATTGTAAGGAAATAGTTTTTTTTACAAGGGAGAGCAGTGGCCAAGTGGCTAGAGCGCGGGTCTCGTAATCCGCGGGACCCAGGTTCGAACCCTGGCGACACCGCTGAAAAATATTCTAATTTTCCAAGTGTTGTTTATCAGCTGCAATTTCGGTGGATTGGGGACCCCACCTTAAATAATGGAATCCCAAAGACCTCATTGCGATGAGTGGGCGGTTAATTGTACGGTTTCGGTGAGACCTGCCGATGCGGTTCTTATCGCTCGGATGGTGGTTAACCTAACTGTGCAAGCAACTGGCTCACTGGATCACAATGGAGGAGGTAACTACCTAACCGACCGACGATAGTCGTGCTGGAGCGTGCTCGCATTGCTACCGATGGTTTCTTATGTAGTTTACGGTCTGTATCGGTGAATGTTTTTCTGCAGTTTTCCATCACTCTCGGCAGAATTGCGATACAGAATGGAAAAAGCGTAGGGTGCGGGCTGCAGCCCCGGCCTTACCAGGAAAGGTGGGGGGTTTAGTATGAAGCAAGGCTGTACACTGGTAATAAACAAAAAATTAGTTTTTTTTACAAAAAATGGGGATGTAGAACGTGGAACTGTTAAGCTTTACGAAACGAAAATTGTTCACTGACCCCTGTCCTCATGAAAAATCACAAATTATAGAATTTTCACAAAAGATTTTAATATATTCGGTAATAAGTTGTAACATTTATCGGAAACCGAAGAAAAAAAGTTAAATTTACTGTAAATTTAACTTTAACCTTCAATAACTTCTGAAGTGGTAAGTTTATCGAAAAATCATAGAAAACCTCTTTTGTAGGGCGTTCAATTCCTGCACATGTATTGCACATTTCGGTACATTGACTTAAAGCCAAGGCATAAAATTTTGAAAGTTTTTAAAAAATTCACCCCATGTTATTTAAATGGACAATAGAAATTCGCGATAAAGGACCTCTAATCATAAAAATTAGGAGCTCTGCTTTTCACACGCATCTTTTTTCACCTCTCTGAAAGTATTTAATAGCGGATTTCAATAAAAAAAAGTGTCGCTTTTTTTGAATCAATCTAATGTAGAACTACATTTGCAGCAAAGGATTTCTAAAAAATCTCAAAATTGATGGAGGTATAACGATTTTTTTTTATTCCGTCAAGATGGTGTATAATATATAGTTTTTTAACAATACTCAAACTTCGAGGAGATCTGACATAGTTTTTTCATTAAGTTTTGAATAATGTCGAAGAAATTTTACATTCCTCGACACACATTATTCGCGATATTCTGTAAATGTCTGTTCACAAAATATTTAGATCAATAATTGGACTATCAATGCAAATATGAAAATTCCTGATAGGAAATTTAATGAAACTAGCTCACGCGCGCGCTACGCGCGAAGAAAGAGAGGTTGGAGAGGAGTCAAGGGGAGTCGCGCTATAGGAAAGTTTAGTGCATTGGACAAAAAAAAAGAAACCTGGAGAAAGCTTCCTCGCTGAAAGGGACATGTATGGACGGGGTTTGGGGATGGGGAACGAGAGAAGCATAGTTGATTGTTGGATGTTGTAGAAAGAAGGGAGAAAGGAAGGGGGGATGTAAGACCAATGCGAGCAAAGGAAAGGCTTGGGAAGCGGTGGGATAAAATTTGTGCTTGAATATTTGTCGGTATAAAGATTAAAGGAAACGCAGAAATGTAAAAAAGAAAAACAGGAAAGGGTGTTGGAATATTTAATTACATGTTCACGTTATTAAATTTTTTTTGTAAAAGTCAAAGATATTTGAGAATATGTAAGAGTCAATATGTAACGGTGTGTGGAGAAGACAGAAAAAGGTACCAAGGAGGGGATGAAAGGAGACTGTAAAGTTACTTGTAGCGAGTGTATGAATCAATTTCAAGGGGGGCTTTTTTGTGGAGAAGGAAACGCGAAAATGATTGAGAGATGATTGAGGTTTGGAATAGATGAAAGGTCATATGTATGAGGAAGGTTGATACTGATGTGTTTGTTAAAATCAGCTTCTCAAAATAAGTTGTACGAATGAGATTTTATTATTCGAAGTAAAAGATATATATGTGATAACGATGTGGTATGAGTCATAGACATAAAGTATGGACTACGCGATCCGCACTGGAAGCCATTGACTAAAGTGTCCGCCAAGGTAGACAAAGAGAGAACGAAACGGTGGCCATAGCTATCTCTTTCTAACTCCCTCATTGGCTACTGTTAGAAAGAGACAAGACTTGGCCCCCGTTAGTCGCTATCTCTTTCTCTCGGGTGACGCTCTGTGCGTATTCCATACTTTATGTCTATAGTATGAGTTGACGTGTAAGGGTGTGAGTGGAGAGAACAGGGAAAAGAGGTTAAAAGGCAAGGAGACGAGAGCTCGGTTAACATTATATGGGAGATCAAGAGAAAACAATAAAAGAGTAGAAGAACGGATAGAAGAAATCCACGAGAGAGCGATAAGAGGAGAAAGAACGAATATGTTGGGAGGGAAACGAACAAAAAGGAATATGTGCGTTTTTTAGGGAATATGATGCCAAAAAAAAGGGAGAGCGAAAATGATAAACGAATGGGCAGTGGAATTGAAGGAAAATGAAAAGAATTGTTAAATAGAAGCGATGCAGGGTATAAATGATATGGTCCCAAGCAAGAAAATATATGTTGTAAGAAATAAGTTTGTAGAAAACTTTTTAAAAAGTTATCTGCAAATAACACTTCATTGATCGATTGATCTAAAAGGTTTGTTTTAATGGAATTATCTATAGAGATACTTCAATCAAGAGCGAAATAATTTCTTTTTGTTTTATAAATCTGTTTTTTTCCAAAGTTCGAAATGAGACAACGAAAAATACATCGATTTCTAGAGGAAGAGGAAAAATTTCATCGTGTTCGCTTAACGAGAAATATTGAAAATCAACGACTTTACTGAGCAGCGCAATAAGCAAAAAAGGCGTGTCATTTGCATAATAATACCAAAATGCTTTTCAGATGTATAAACGAAAAAAATGTTGCTCAGTAACGTTTGTATTGTGTTTTTTATCTTTCCTGATACCGTCTCAGGAACAGTGATATAATTAATGTTGCGTTCATAACTCGCTAGATGGTATTGACCACTGACAAAATCAAAAGGGTGGTTAACGCGATCTGTAGCGAGTTATTACTGAAGCAAAAACCATAAAATTAATGTGGAAATTTCTCTCTATAATATTATATTATGTATTATATGCATTCATATACACATAGGGGTCAGAATTCCTCTCAGCTAATGATTAAGACATATTTTGCTCTCGTTGTATTTTTTTGCACGAGTATCCTGGAAGCTTGTCGCGCGCGTAGCGCGCGCGTAAGCTAGTACAGGGTGTATAAAAATGATGTGTCGCCACTTCGCCCAGTAAATCTCCAGCTTGAGATCGGTGGAGATCTATCAAAATTTGTAGCCGCAAAATTGACCTTGACCCTGAAATTCAAGGTCAAATTTTTTTATTGGCTTAAAAAATTCTACTTCTTAAGAGGAACAAAAGTTAGAAAGGAACCATAGGTCGGAGATGCGTCCTTCAACCCGAAACGACAATGTCAATTCGAAAAAAATCGAAAAAGTGCGTTCTTACAAAATATTGTTCACAGAAACACGGGATAAGAATTTTAATAATTATAAAAAAAGCTTTTCAACGCAGACACTTCAATATTTATTAATTGGAATCAAGAAATGTTGCAATTGCATGACGCTGACCACACTAAAGTGGATGAATCGGCGTGAGATGGGTGACACAGATCTTTGCGATATCCCTTTGTCGCGTTACCACTACGAGCATCTAATTCCCTAGCTCATTGTTGCCGAAAATCAATTAACACATAGTCCCGCTGAATTAACCTTGACCCTAAAACTCAAAGTCAGTTTCAAAGTCAATTCATCACGTCAAGAGGCATCTAATTCTCGTAGAAACGACGAGTTAGGAATGAACCTTTCAATATCAAGCCGTCAAAACATAAAAAATATGCGTATCTCATTTAGTTCGGAGGGATAAAATTCGGAACTGAAACATAATTAAAAAGGCAATCGATATAACTATACAGACTTGATGTCTGGCACACAACACGCCTGCTGTTCTATGCAAACAAGGCTTTAGATGGCCAGGTTTACGATAAGCGATTTTGATCTTAACAATAGTTGTTGTCATGAGTTGCTTAAACATCTTCATTAGCGGCAGACTATTAGCGTTACCCGGACTACACCACGTGGAGGTTGTCTGCCTGGTATCCCTTGGCCCTGAAAAGGGCCGTTGTGTTTTGTTGTCCGTTTCGAAAGATTCGTTTCAAATCATTTCAATGACGACTGTGTGTCGGGTGCGTATGCAATGTTGGATTAGTCGTCTCCTGCTTCATTATGACGCGGTCGTTGATGGCGGCGGCGTCGAGGAACCCAGAGAATCGAACCATCATGTCTAATTGCTCGAAGCATTCTAGCTTGTTCTCCAGCTTCCACATGCCGGCCACCATTACGCAAGCACGCTCGCAACCGTGCCTCCAAGTTTCTCGAAACCCTGAGAAGAAGTTCTCGGTTTCGCATCAACCTGGCAACTCCCTCATCGATTCGGCGTCTCAGATCTACCGGCGTCCTAATCGCTCGACCTTCTCTGTAGACGATAGCCTGGAGTGCTCCCCAGAAAAAAAAGTTCAAGGGATTTAGGTCTGGAGAACGTGGTGGCCAGAGATGCGGAGCAGGCCGACGACCGAGCCAACGCGATCCAAACATTTCGTTTAAGAATGCACGGACTTGAAGACCGAAATGAGGTGGTGCTCCGTCGTGCATAAAAAAAATGCGATGGCGAGCATGTCGTGGAATCATGTCCCTCAGACGCGGCATTAAATCGCGTTGCAGAAAGTGCAAATAATTGCGACTGTTCAATCTCAGTGGAAGGTAGACTGGACCTATCAGGGTGTTCCCAATGATACCTGCCCAAACGTTTACAGAAAAACGTCCCTGGTGAACTCGTTGCATCATCGCACGAGGATTCCTCTCAGCCCAGATGCGTAAGTTCTGCCGTTTCACGATTGCGGTGCTGGAGAAGCTCGCCTCATCGGTAAACAGAATGCGTTCAAAAAAATGAGGATCTCCCTCCAGTTTCTGTAGCATCCATCGACAAAAATTACGACGAGCGCGGTAATCTCCAGGATATAGTGCCTGAACAGATTGGACGCGGTAAGGTCGTAGGCCCTCTTCACGAATTATGCGACGCACCGTCATGTGCGCTATACCAACGCGAGCGGCTATTCGACGTAAACCCATGACGGGAAAAGCTCGTGCAAGAGCAATGACACGCTCTTCAATGTTCCAATGAACACGAGGACGACCGGCTCTTCGATATCCAGCGTTCCGCACCTCAAACCTCTCCTGATCGTTGAACCGCTCTTCGAGTCGTTGTAACTCACGACGATCTGGAATTGCCCCCGGCCGTAGAGGATGACCGTTTGCCCGATCAAGAAGTAACTGACGATAAATTTCGCGAGCTCTTCCAAAGTTTCCGAAAGCTTGATCAATAGCGCGCAACATAAGACGTTGATCTCGTCCATCTCGTCCACGACCACGATGTGGTTGCCGACCACGATTCATGTTATTACGACAGTGACGACAGTGATAGGGCCAACAAAGATTCAGGTAGTGAGGGCCATCACCGATGGAGCGACCACAACGACTTCGATAATGCTAGAGATGACCAAAACTGCCACGACAAAGACTGACTGCGATAGAAATGACCTGGACTGCAACGCTAAAGACTTCGATTGTGATAGAGTTGACCGAGACTACGGCGACAGACTTCGACAATGATATAATTGTCCAAGACTGCGACGATAGACTTCGACAACGATAAAGTTGATCGAAATTGCAATGACAAAGACTGCGACGATGATAGGATTGACCGAGACTGCGACGAAAGACTTCGACGATAAAGTTGACCCAAAATGCAACGACAAAGACTTTGACTATGATAGAGATGACCGGGATTGCGACGACAAACACTTCGACGATGATAGAACCGACCTAAACTGCGACGATCCTAGAGATGACCGAGACTGCGATGATAAAGACCTCGACGATGTTGGAGATCAATGGGACTGCGACGACAGAACACAGTTTTTTTGTTGATTTTTTTATAACCTCCACGTGGTGTATTCCGGGTAACGCTAATGGTCTGCCGCTGATGAATATGTTTAAGCAACTCGTGCACGGTCACACAAGCACGATATGAGTCTGAAATGTGTAGGTGACAACAACTATTGTTGAGATCAAATTCGTTTATCGCAAACCTGGCCATCTAAAGCTTTGTTTTCATAGAATAGCAGGCGTGCTGTGTGCCAAACATAAAGTCTTTCTAGTTATATCGATTGCCGTTATAATTATTCTTCAGTTCCGAATTTTATCCCTCCGAACTAAATGAAAAACGCACATTTTTTATATGTTTTGACGGCTTGATATTGAAAGGTTCATTCCTGACTCGTCGTTTCTACGAGAATTAGATGCCTCTTAACGAGATGAATTGACTTTGAAACTGACTTTGAGTTTTAGGGTCAAGGTTAATTCAGCGGAACTATGTGTTAATTGATTTTCGGCAACAATGAGCTAGGGAATTAGATGCTCGTAGTGGTAACGCGACAAAGGGATATCGCAAAGATCTGTGTCACCCATCTCATGCCGATTCATCCACCTTAGTGTGGTCAGCGTCATACAATTGCAACATTTCTTGATTCCAATTAATAAATATTGAAGTGTCTGCGTTGAAAAGCTTTTTTTATAATTATTAAAATTCTTATCCCGTGTTTCTGTGAACAATATTTTGTAAGAACGCACTTTTTCGATTTTTTTCGAATTGACATTGTCGTTTCGGGTTGAAGGACGCATCTCCGACCTATTATTCCTTTCTGACTTTTCTTCCTCTTAAGACTTAGAATTTTTTAAGCCAATAAAAAAATTTGACCTTGAATTTCAGGGTCAAGGTCAATTTTGCGGCTACAAATTTTGATAGATCTCCACCGATCTCAAGCTGGAGATTTACTGGGCGAAGTGGCGACACATCATTTTTATACACCCTGTACATTTAAATGAAGGGACAATAATTTTTTAATCATTTCTGAAATAGTTAAGAATCTTTTATTGACTGTTTGCAGTGTCTGAATTTGATAAATGATAGTAGCATCACTGCACATAATTGTTGCAATAATCATCAATATCGTTATACCTCTTTTATCATACATTTTCCTCGATGTAACCTATGTAATGATATTTTATTTATAATGCAATTTCTTTTATTTTCCTTTCTTCGCGGTTGATCGTTTAAATATCGAATACTCATCTTAAATATTGAGGCCTGGATTTACGATGATTATCGTGGATGGTCGTGACGATTGAGCGAGTTTATTCAAGATTCTTCTTCACAATGTAAAAAGCGATACTCTAATTACGGTTGAATTTCATTACTCATTAAAATGAATCAAATCATTACACATAATGCGTTAGTAACACGTAAGCAATTGACAGACCTTAACAGTAAAATATACTCATGTTGATAATCTGCGTTATCACAAGATAACCAGGTATAATAATTTTCTATCTTATCTCATGGAAATCCTGCAGCACCACCGTGGCTTATTTTTCTTAACCCTGCACACCAAATGTTTTCTTTGGTTTAGTCATTAATAACTTAATTTGGTTTTTTTTGGATTTCAAATTTGTAGAATTTGCTTTGAATTTTTAATTTTTGTAGCTTTTCTATTTAAATGTTTGGGATTTTTCCATATAACTTGGCTTTCATATTAATTGATTTCAATTTTTTTTTAATATTTTGATATTTGACTATTTTTTCACTATTTTTAAATATTTGGCGTTCTTTTTTTACTTTTTAAGAGTATTTTGTGATTGTATATAGTAGCATTATATATAGCATTATCTATGAATATATAGCTTCATATATATGGGACATTCCATGCCAAATCGACCACTTTGGAACTCGAACCTTTTCGATTTGGCTGAAACTTTTTTTTTTTTACCCTATCGAAAACATTTTTCACAATTTTTTTCAAATTTTACACGCAGCCGATAAAAATTTATAAATTTTTCAAAAAAATTTGCTTTTCATTTTTTAAATAGCTATAACTTTTCAAAATTTGACGTATCAGGACGATTTTTTTCTTTGATTTTTGTGTTTAAATGTACTTTTTGAAAAAAAATACAAAAAAAATTATAAAAACCCATCTTCATCGTTTTTTTTCAGATTTTCGGAGAAAATCAAAAATTTCTCAATGATTACCATTTTTCTTTTTGTTTCTTTTTATTATATCGAACTTTGACATTTTCTGCAAATCCTCGAATTTTTTCAGAGTGGTGTTTTTTCGATTTCTATTTTTTTTTCCATTTGAAAAAAAACTTTTTTTCAACTATTCTTATTTCTCCTAACACCATTCTGCAAATTTTCGAGGGTGTTCAGAAGACTCCCAAACTTGAAAAAAAAAAATTAAAAACAAAAATTGAAAATGGTAATCATCGAGAAATTTTCAATTTTTTCCAAAAATCTAAAAAAAACGATAAAGATGCGTTTCAATAATTTTTTTATATTTTTTTTCGAAAACTGTTTTTGAATGTTGTTTTCGAAAAAAATTATTGAAACGCATCTTCATCATTTTTTTCAGATTTTTGGAAAAAATCGAAAATTTCTCGAAGATTACCACTTTAAATTTTTGTTTATATTTTTTTCTCATATTTGAAAGTCCTCTGAACACCCTCAAAATCTGGCAGAATGGTGTTATCTGAAATAAGGCGAATTGAATTTTTTTTTCAAATGGAAAAAAAATAGAAATAAAAATATCACCACTCTGAAAAAATTTGAGGTTTTGCAGAAAATGTCAAAGTTTACTATAATAAAAAGAAAAAAAAATTCAAAATGGTAATCATCGAGGAATTTTTGATTTTTTCCAAAAATCTAATAAAAACGATGAAGATGGGTTTTATTATTGCCTCCTCATAAAAAAAGCTTTGTTTTCGTGAAAAAAAAAAATTTTTTCGCGACTTTTATGCCAATATGTTCAAAATGTCCTAAAACATCGAGAAATCATATTTAGAAAAATGTCCGGATGGATGTGTGTGTGTGTGTATCTTGAGTTTCAGATGTAAATGATTAATAACTCAAAAATGCTTCGAGATATCAAGCTGAAATTTGGTTCACTTGTCGAGAACGAATTGCTTTTCATTACAAACAAAAATTTGTTTCAATTATAACGGGTGTTCAGATTTTATCGCCTTTTTTCGTTTTTGAAAGAATGTCGCAAGCACTCTAGCCTCTGCAATTTTCAAGATATTGCACTCAAACTTTGTACAGAATTGGTATAGCTATTAAGGTTGTTTGGTATTGAATTTGGCAAAAATCCATCGAGGGATTAAAATTTTATTAAATTTTGAATTTTTTGAAAAATAGTCTAAACGCTCGAACTTGTGCAATTTTTAAGATATTGCACTAAACTTCGCACAGAGGTAATCTAACTGTTAAGGTTGCTTGGTATTGAATTTGGCGAAAATTCATCGAGGGATAAAAATTTTATGGGATTTTGAATTAAAAAAAAAAAGCCTAAACGCTCTAACTTGTGCAATTTTTAAGATATTGTACTGAAATTTTGCACAGAGCAAATATAGATATCGAGGTTGTTCGCTATGAAATTTGGCAAAAATCCATCAGGGGATTTGAATTTTATGAAATTTTTAATTTTTTGAAAAATAGCGTAAGCTCTGATTTGTGCCATTTTTAAGATACTGCACTGAAACTTTACACAGAGCTGATATAGCTATGGAGGACTTTTGCAATCACATTGTGCGAAAATCGATCGAATTTGCACATTGATTACTAATATTTTTCCATAGTTAACAAAGCATCGTTCATGAGGAAGCCAAATTTGATCACCATACTGTGTGTTAAAGGAAGCTATGTGAACCATGGATAAAGATGAGGAAGCAATTCGCAGGGTTTTTACGAATATTTTTTCTCGAAACTGCTTTTGAATATAGTTTTCGAAAAAAATTAAAAAAAGTTATTGAAACGCATCTTCATAGTTTTTTTTTTGGTTTTTGGAAAAAATCGAAAATTTCTCTATGATTACCATTTTCAATTTTTGTTTTTATTTTTTTTCCAAGTTTCGAAGTTCTCTGAACACTCTAAAAAATTTGCAGAATGGTGTTCCGAGAAATAAGGGTAGTTAAAAAAAAGTTTTTTTTTCAATTGGAAAAAAAAAAATCGAAATCGACAAAACACCATTCTGACAAAATTTGACGATTTGCAGGAAATGTCAAAATTTGATATAATAAAAAGAAAAAAAAGAAAAAATGGTAATCATCGAGAAATTTTTTTATTTTTTGGAGATATGTTATATGAAGATGGGTTTTTATAATTTTTTTTCGAAAAGTACATTAAAAAAAAAAAATTTGCAAAAAATTCGTCCCGATACGTTAAATTTTAAACAAGTTATAGTTATTGAAAAATAAAAAGCCGTATTTTTTGAAAAATGTATAACTTCTTATCGGCTGGGGGTTGAAATTGTAAAAATTGCTGAAAAATGTTTTTGATAGGGTGAAAAAAGATAAAAAAGTTTCAGCCAAATTGAAAATGGTCGAGTTTCGAGTGGTCGATTTGGCGTGGAATGCCGCATAAATATCATTTTCTATATATAAAGCATATTAATGTACTTATAAATTTATATATGGCATGATCTAAATACCTCACATCACGTCGGGCGCCATTTCTAAGGGATTTCTCAAAATAAATGAATAATTAGACCCAAAAATTAAATTAAATGAATAAAAACAAATTAAATGAATTTCATTCTGTCAAATTAGTAATCACAAAAAAAGCAAATTATTTGATCGGGCGCCAGCTGGTTCTTGTCGGTCCAGCAACCGGTACTTGAGAAAGAGAACGCAAAAAAAACTATGAATGATAATAATAATAACAATTCCCGAAGTAGCGCATAACAAATTATACAAGAATAATAATCCTTAATACTATAATAGCGCGAAGAAAAATTCAAAATGAACGACAATGTCTGGTTGCGCGAACAAAGGAATGACGCAATAGGGGTAATGGAGGGGGAAGAGGAGATACGGAAGGTCAGGGACGCGAATCTCAAAATTTGCTAAATTATCGATATCGAATATCTCAGCATTTAAAATTCAGGGTCCGTCGACTCTACGACCTCTTATTTATTACCGCGATCTACAATTTATCACGGAAAACCGCAAGAATCACGAATTCTCGAACAATGAAAAAGGGGAAGGGGGGACTCTACGCGCGAACGCCACGACACCGCAAAATCTCAATACAATTTTATCGGGGAAATAATCACTCTACTCACTCTTTTACTGCTTTCTCACACTCCAAATCTCTTCGTCGTCTGTCTGTCGCAATTTCCGTTCTAATTTTCGCCTTATTACTCTTCTTTCTTACTCGATAATCGCAATTAATATTTCTCGCTGCAAAGCACGTGGGCCCTCGCTAATGCGTGGTCTCGGAATGAGGCCAAGATGGCCGAAATCTTGCTCGATAGGTTAACAATGGCGATGGGATCTATCGGAAGGGGAACGTCGTCTTCTTCATCTTAAACGGAGGGTAAGGGAGGTGAGGAGGAGGAAGAAATTCCGTAGTTCTTCTTTAAGCCGCATGGACCTCAGCGCGACGTACGGTGCGGTGCTGCCTTTATGCCGAAGCTCCAAGTTCGCCGGCAATCGTCTCTCTCTCTCTCTCTCGTTCGCGACGCTCGTGTCGTTGAAATCTCAGCTGTCACCGGTGCACAGCTCGACGAGATAATTTTCGTTATATTTCCGAGGATCAGTCGCCGTTTTGATCGGGACTTCACCTCGAAAGGATTGTGTTGTGTCTCGGCGTATTCTCGAATAAAACCTCGTGCTCAACAGCGCGGGTCTCCTCAATTTCGGTCTTGTCAAAGATTGACGGGCTCGGGCGATGGAAAAATCGTCTCCGAGGCTGCGATGTCGTCTGGAAGCTCCCGATGATCAAATTGCTGCAAATTGCTCGCTAAATGGAGGATTGTTGCTCGTTGGTCGATTCTTCAATCCGGTGTAATTGATGTGGCGATAATCGGAATACTTCAGGGATTTTTCGGGGGAGGTTAGGATAAGTATTTCGACCTGGGAAAAGGGAGGAATTATTTGGGGAATTTTTCAAGGGTGAAAAGGACGTTTTTCGGTGAGAGTAAATTCTTATTTAAAATACGCACTTAAATTTAACAACATTTCGGTTTTCTTTCAGGTGTCGTGGCGGATCCCGAGACCGTCGGACCAATTCCTTATATTTCGGGTGACTTTTCGTCACAACTCCCCCCTGCCAAGAGGGAAGTTCGTCTTCAGAACTTTCGTCTGACTCTAAATAAATCTAAATAAAACTCTTTGGCGCGATGTCTATGTCCAATTCCTTATGATTATTCCCCGTTAACTCCATTTTTTGGAGATTCTAAATCTTCAACGCTTAACATTAGTGCTCTTTAGACGCTGCAAACCTAATTACTCTACTCGAATATCACAGAGAGTTTGACTTAACGCGTCGTTGTTTATCTTAGGAATATCACAGGAAGTATCAGGTAATTAGGTTACTTTAGTCAATCTATTTGTAATTCAGTCTTGAGTCGTTGTAAGGTACTTAATGTTTTTAAAAAATCGGGATTTTCAGATTTCAAAAGGGAAGTTTGGGACTTGGGGATGGGATAGTGTTTTGGCTCTCGGGGATTAGGTTTTGTTTTGGGGTCTCGGGGGTAAGGTTTGTTTTGGGGTCTCAGGGGATGGACTTGTTTCAGGGTCTCGAGGGGCAGGACGTGTTTTAGGTCTCGGGGGATGAGTAAATTTTAGGGAGCAAGTGATGCGATCGTGAGGGGGAAGTGTTTTCGAGTGGATTTAGCGGGGATGGGGACGTTTTTCGATGCGGTTGGGGCAGTTTCGGGTGAAGTGGAATAAGGAGGTGCACGACCGGCACCGTCGAGGTAGGGACCAGGGAACGGGGTCGGGGGTTGGTCGAGGGGATCTTCGGAGTTCGGTGGGAGGCGTGATTTCCAGGGACATTTGTGCGGGGATGGTGGATTGAGGGGATGGGAGCGATACTGGACGGGGTATACGAGGAAGATCGAGAAGGGAAGGGATTTCGAGATGAGAGGATCTGCCGGTTGGGTTGCTCGTTTTCGGGGGTGTGGGAGTCGGTGGTTTGGGAGCGAGAGATGGTTTGGGGGTCGGAGTCGGTTTGCAGACTGGGGAAGGGGAGGGGGAAGGTGGTGGAGAGGGTTTGTTGCGGAGTTTCTCCGATCGGCGGATTCGGTCGGACGGGAGCCAACGTCCGCGGCCTATTGGCGGCAGGGGAACGAGGGGGGTTTTTGGGATTGCTCCCAGGCTCTTGGAAGGGTTCGGGAGGGTTGGTTGCTCGTTTCGAGGAGCGGGGATTGGGATTGGGATTGGGGAAATGGCATAGGGACGGCGTATCTCGTGGTACCTGGCTACCAGATCCCCTTTCTCGCTGCGGCAGGGAGAAAAGGATCGGATGGGATTAAGAGCGAGGGAGTCGAGGGCGCAGGACTCGTCGCTCCTGATCGACCGGTCGGTTCGGGGCTCCTCTGAGCCACTCTCCTTCCTCTCCCAGGTACCCTATCGGGGCGCGGGAGCGGCCCCGCCCGGGTGGTCCGGCTCCTCGTGGGCCTTTCCTCATCGTTGATATCTTGTTCCTGAAAAATATTAGTATTTTGTGAAGGTCTCTCCGGTCTCATCGGGAGGGTGTAAACTTTCAAATCTTTAATGTGACATTTCGCTATTACTCGGCCATCCGGGCCCTCTAATTCATAAGCTATCGGGGTAGTACCGTTTTAATAGTGTACGGTCCGTTATTTCGGGGCGCTAACTTGGCGGCAAAGTTCTGCGCACCAGACAATAATACTCGATATTTCCTCAATACTTGGTCTCCAACTTTAAATCGGTGTCTCTACGGTTCTGATTGTAATAATGAACTTGCCACGTTGCGGCTTGTTCCAAATTTTTGTGTACCCAATCATGAATAAGGGGAAGTCTCTTCATTCTATCTGGCCAGACGTTGAGATCTCCGGGAGTAATGTAGCGGGAAGGGTTTCTATCTCGAAGACTTTTTACAGGACGAGGATTACGTCCGAAATTCAAAAAGGAAGGGGTCATTTGGGTGGATGATTGAACAGCGGTATTCATTGCAAAACATAATTCAGGGAGATGCTCGTCCCATTCGCGATGATCCTCAGCTATGTACGAGGTGATCATGGTTTTGAGGGTTCTATTTACTCTTTCTTTCAGGAGATATTGGGGGCATCCCCATTTATTAAGGATTAATATTTCGAGAGCCGTCATAATGTTGGGTCCTGTGGCTGTCCGTAGGGGTTTCGCTTCTACATATTTCTTGAAAAGGTCCTGAAAAACTATTACATAACGATTCTGTTTCTTACTAGGGGGGAACGGTCCCATTATGTCGGCAGCGACTACGCTCCATGGGCCTTCAGTCGTTCGTTCTCTCATAAGTCCTGTCGGGGGAGTCTGGGGTACTTTATGGAGCTGGCAGGTTTGACATCTTGTCACATATCGGGCTACGTCTTGGAATATTCCGGGCCAAAAGAAATCCTGGGTGACACGTTGATACGTCTTGTCTATTCCCAAGTGGCTGGATTGGGGATTATCGTGGGCGTCTTTAAGAGCTCGTTCTCGAGATTCTTGGGGTAGGACCAATTTCCATGCATCCAATTCTTCAAGTGTGGGATCTATGATAGGGTGGGGATGGTGATAATACAGTTGATCATCTTTGATTTTCCAATTCGGGTATTTGGACGGGAATTCTTGGACGTTGGTCTTTTTCGCTAAATACCAGGGATCGGTAGTGTCGACGAGGGCGGCCAATACATGGTCGCATTCCTCGAACATTCTAGATAAGGCGTCGGGCACAACATTGAGTGTCCCTTTTCGGTGGAGGATCGTCATGTCTAAGGCCTGCATCGCCAAGGCCCAACGGGCTAATCTTCTCATGGGGTCTCGCAATTTACGCAGCCATCTCAAACTGCTATGATCCGTAATGACAGTGAACGCTGTCCCCTTAATATACGGTCTCAACTTTTTAGCTGCCCACAACACGGCAAGACACTCCTTCTCTGTGGTAGTGTACTGGCGCTCGGGTCGTGTCAGCGTTCGGCTCGCAAATAGAATAAGGTGTTCTTCCCCATCAAATTCTTAAGTCAGAACTGCACCGACGGCGGTATCGTTCGCATCGGTATGGATCGTAAAGGGCTTGGTAAAATCTGGACGGGCTAGGACACGGGTGTGGGTAAGGGCTAGTCGAAGGGTATCAAACGCAGCTTGTTGCTGGGGTCCCCAATGCCAAGGAATATCATTTTTAATAATTCGGTTAAAGAGGTTTTGTCGTGGGAAAAGTCTCGAATAAAGCGGGCGTACCAACCGACCATTCCGAGGAATCGGCGGAGCTGCTTCAGGGTTTCCGGTGCGGGATAATTATGGGAGCTATTTCGTCAGGATCTGCCTTCAGTCCGTCGGGTCCAATGATGTACCCGAGATACGGCACTTCAGGACAGAAAAACTCACTTTTTTCTCGATTTATCTCTAATTTCGCCTGTCGTAGGGCTGTCAATACTTTAGTCAAATAATAAAAATGCTCGTCTGTAGTTTCTGTCGCAATAATCACGTCATCCAAATAAGCAAATACGTGAGGGTCCCATTCATGATCAATTAATCGGTCCATAAGTCGTTGGAAGGTCGCGGGGACGTTTGTTAGTCCAAAGGGCAAACGTCGAAACTGAAACAGTCCTCTTCCAGCGACGGCAAAAGCTGTAATAGGACGACTGGAGGGGGATACGGGAACTTAGAAATAGGCTTGACTCAAATCTAACTTGAAAATGTACCAGGCTCGTCTCAATCCGTCTAATATACGGGAGGGGATAGGCGTCCTTACGCGTGACTAGATTCACGTCTCGATAATCAATACAAAAACGGTGTTTTCCGTTGGGTTTTGGGACTATTACGGGATTACTCAGCCAGGGGCTGGTGGATCTTTCTTTTACCTCTTCCGCAATCATTTTATCGGCTTCATCTTGGGCTGATCGGAGAAGGAAAGGGGAAATTGTTCCGGGTGTTTGTCGAATTGGGGGATGTCCTTGTACGTCAATAGTATGTTCCGTCGAGTGAGTGCAACTGAGGGATATTTGAGGACTAGGAGGGATGAGGCGATCCAAGAGACGTTCTAAACGCTTTTTATCTACGGGGGTGGCTTCTACTAATCCATCGCAATGAGGCAGGACAGAGATACTCCAAATAGGACTGGTTCGGCTCGCGAATTCTCTCCAGAGGCCATTTTTAATTCTCCATAAATCCTCGTCATGATCAATCAACATTCGGAAAGCTTTCAAAAAGTCTCTTCTCAAAATGCAGTCGTATCCCGACGGGGCTACTTTCGAATCGATGGGGCGGATTATTCCCTCTATCTCAAACTGCAAGGTTATTATTCCCCTAAGGGGTACTACGGCGCCATTGGCTACACGTACTCCTCCTTTGGTCGATCGCAATGGACTGCCCTCGGCTTCGGCAAGATCCGTCCCAAGATAGGATCCGGTCGCGCCAGAGTCGATAAGGGTTCGGCGTGGGTAACCTCCGATACTTACCCAAAAGAAGTGCCGATTATCCCCGTGGGGATCGCTAATTGTATCTATTTCCGAAAAGCCTGAAGGGCACTCAAAAGTTCTTGATTTGGGAAGTGGGGGAAAATTCTTTAAAGTTTTTAACAGGGGATTTCTCTGTAGCGGGGCTAGGGGCTAGTTCTCTTCCTGTGATTCATCGAGCATCCTTCTAGCAGGCCGGGGAGGCGACGGTTTTACTGTCCTCCCCGTTGGCCGTTTCCCGCCCGAGCACGCGCGCAATTAGTGCAGGTGTTGACGTTGCAACCCGGATACCCGCAGATACGGCAGAAAAATCCGAGGGGCGCCGTGCACTCCCTATAATCGTGCCCGAGTTGCCTACAATTGAAGCATCTCTTAGCGGGAGATGTATAGGTGGGAATCTCAGAAGGTCGTTAGACGGAAATGTCCATGAGGCGAGGGATCGGGGCAGTAGGTTGACTGTTAGCGCGAGGTGGTGGATAACGGGGGCCAGCTACGGCTGGGAAGCGAGGCTGGAGTTGTCTGGGAGCTGAATTTTGTGGGTAACGAGGGGTAGCTTGGCGAGGGAAGGAAGGTTGAGGAGCTGGAATTGAATCCACCGTAGCATGAACGGTGGATGGGGGTGGGTCTTGTGACCTTGGGGGAAGTACTGGAATAGAAGAGTTAGGAGCGGAAACGTTGGGTTTT
The DNA here is from genome assembly GCA_946863875.1 of Alloplasta piceator. Classification (NCBI taxonomy): domain Eukaryota; kingdom Metazoa; phylum Arthropoda; class Insecta; order Hymenoptera; family Ichneumonidae; genus Alloplasta; species Alloplasta piceator. Next base: position 43,207,468 of record OX333072.1, on the reverse strand, counting down.
TCGGGACGATTTTGTGGCACATCCTGCTCGGCAGCGGCAGCGGCACGACCGCGCACACTTTTATCCGGAGGATTGTACCCAGTGGACGGCAACGTCATCTGATCAGCAGGAGGAGGGGGTCGATAATTTTTAGCTCGCGTTTGCGCGTCCTCCAGTCGTTGGCAAGCTCGTTGCAACTGCTGGAAGCTTGCAATCTCATCACGGTGGACGTTTAATGTCAGTTCCGGTTTCACGTTCGCGCAACAAATATCCAATTGAGTCGCGAGGGGCAAGGGAAGGGTGAGGTGACTGAAGAGAGTCCTCATTTTCACCAAATACTGACTGACTTTTCACTCGTTACTGGCTTGAGTTCTCAATACGGCGTCTCGTCGCAATTTTTTCTGCAACCCAGCCGACGCGAATTGGGTCCGAAAGTAGGATACGAATTCGTTCATGGTCGACCAACTGTCCTGCTCAACTCGATACCAGAGCAGAGCGTCTCCTTTCAATGCTTCCGGGAGAGCTCTAAGTAGCTCGTTATCATCCATATCTCGACCCGAGGCATACTCGTAAAGTCGGCGAAGAAACTCCTCGCCGTCTTCGCCTCGCTTGCCGTGGAATTTTGGTCCGTTTCGGCCAAAACAGGACACTTCGGTCTACTCTCGATTCTCCGAGACTCGAAAGTTCCGCGCGATAGCGGGATTGTGTTGCTTGAGGAAGTACTCCACCTGTCAGAGGTAGGGGGCGAGGTGCCACTCTCGTACTGTTCAATATCGGGTCTGTTGTCGGGATTGTGTAAGTCTGATGAAATCCCCATTCGTCTTGGGAAGGAGAGGGTATGTTGGGGAAAAAAGGTGCTTGTGACAATGGGGGCGGAGGGGAGATGGAACTCACTCGTCTTGGGGGTGAAGATTCTGCGAAGGTCACTGTTCGTCCGCGGGGTTGATTTGGAAGCGAAGGGAACGGATGCATCGCACCCGCCCACTGGGACGCATTCCCAGTTCTGTTGGTGAGGGAGAGATTCAAAACGGGATGTCCGCGAACATTTTGTGGGGAAGGGATGGAACGGGGTGCAGGTAGCGGAGAAAAGGGGTCAGTCGGGTTAAGGGACTGTTGAGTAGTCACTTGTGTCTCGTGAGAACTCAAAACTTGTCCGTACAAACTGTCGTCTATTGCCACCATCAAGGTAAATGGGGGATGAGGCCCCCTTTCGTCTCGTCGCGGGTTCCAGAAGGTCTGTACCTGCGGATACAGTCGGCGGATTTCGTATCGTGCGTAACGGTCAGCTAATTCATCCATGGTGCCGTCACAATCCAATCCCGCTTGGTCATACATTTTAACCAAATCGCGGGGGCGCGTTATTTTTAAGGACTCCTCCCTAATATTTCGCATTGCCTCATATACTTCGGGAGGAATAGGTTCTTCAGTCCGATCGTCAGTGTGTTGTATTGTAGGGGTCATTGTAGGAGTCACTGTAACTCCAGTGGTCCACGTGGTAGTGGTAGTAGTTGTGGTTAACGGAGGATCCATATTGAGCGACATTTTGGGCAATAATACAGAAAAAAGTAATGAAACAGAGGGATTTGGGTAAGATAAACAACGAGGCGCTTAAGCAGCCAACAGGTATCACAATAATTCACAAAAAAAAAGAAATATTCAATCTTCAGCAAAGATAAAAAATATTCAATCCAAAACAATCACAAACCCAAAATAATAGGAGCACCAATGTGAACGCGGGGTGCCGTGACTCGCAATGCAAAAGAATTGTTTTTTTTTTTTTTCAATTTAAAATATCTCAAATTACTATTAGTTTTATCGCGGTGGGTACTATTACTCACGAGTCTTTCTTAATGTTCTCGAAATTTTGCAATATCGTATTTTTCCGCTGTATTTTCGAAATTTTTCTCAATTCTAAATATTCGCAATTTTCCTCAATTCTAAGAGTTCGCAATTTTCCAAATTTTTCGAAGTATTAACTTTTTGGTGTTTTCGAATTTTCGCTTAAATCTAATGTATTCTGAAATTTTCTCAATATTTTGTGATATTTCAATTTTCCCCTAATTTCTCAATTTTTCGCAATATTTTCAAAATGTTCTCAATTTTTCTTAATTTTTCAAAATTTTCTCAATTTTTTCAAAATTTTCTCAATTTTTCAAATTAAATGAATTTTATTCAGTCAAATTAGTAATCACAAAAAAAAGCAAATTATTTGATCGGGCGCCAGCTGGTTCTTTTCGGTCCAGCAACCGGTACTTGTGAAAGAGAACGCAAAAAAAACTATGAATGATAATAATAATAACAATTCCCGAAGGAGCGCAAAACAAATTATACAATAATAATAATCCTTAATACTATAATAGCGCGAAGAAAAATTCAAAATGGACGACAATGTCTCGTTGCGCGAACAAAGGAATGACGCAATAGGGGTAATGGAGGGGAAAGAGGAGATACGGAAGGTCAGGGACACTAATCTCAAAATTTGCTAAATTATCGATATCGAATATCTCAGGATTTACGATTCGGGGTCCGTCGACTCTACGACCTCTTATTTATTACCGCGATCTACAATTTATCACGCAAAACCGCAAGAATCACGAATTCTCGAACAATGAAAAAGGGGAAGGGGGGACTCTACGCGCGAACGCCACGACACCGCAAAGTCTCAATACAATTTTATCGGGGAAATAATCACTCTACTCACTCTTTTACTGCTTTCTCACACTTCAAATCTCTTCGTCGTCTTTCTCTCGCAATTTCCTTTCTAATTTTCGCCTTATTACTCTTCTTTCTTACTCGATAATCGCAATTAATATTTCTCGCCGCGAAGCACGTGGGCTCTCGCTAACGCGTGGTCTCGGAATGAGGCCAAGATGGCCGAAATCTTGCTCGATAGGTGAACAATGGCGATGGGATCTATCGGAAGGGGAACGTCGTCTTCTTCATCTTAAACGGAGGATAAGGGAGGTGAGGAGGAGAGAGAAATTCCGTCGTTCTTTTTTAAGCCGCATGGACCTCAGCGTGACGTACGGTGCGGTGCTGCCTTTATGCCGAAGCTCCAAGTTCGCCGGCAATCGTCTCTCTCTCTCTCTCTCGTTCGCGATGTTCGTGTCGTTGAAATCTCAGCTGTCACCGGTGCACCGCTCGACGAGATAGTTTTCGTTATATTTCCGAGGATCAGTCACCGTTTTGATCGGGACTTCACCTCGAAAGGATTGTGTTGTGTCTCGGCGTATTCTCGAATGAAACCTCGTGTTCAACAGCGCGGGTCTCCTCAATTTTGGTCTTGTCAAAGGTTGACGGGCTCGTGACTTGTGACTTTTCGTCACAATGTATATGAATATATGTATTTACATTGTGACGAAAAGTCACCCGAAATATAAGGAATTGGTCCGACGGTCTCGGGATCCGCCACGACACCTGAAAGAAAACCAAAATGTTGGTTAATTTAAGTGCGTATTTTAAATAAGAATTTACTCTCACCGAAAAACGTCCTTTTTACCCTTGAAAAATTTCCCAAATAATTCCTCCCTTTTTCCAGCAGAATTACCTATCATAACCTCCCTGAAAGATCCCTGAAATACCTCGAGCTTCGCCGCATCACGCCAGAGAATCCCAGCCAGGAATAGCGACGCAGAAATCCTCCATTCGGCGAGCAATCTGCAACATCCTGGAGAACTTCCGGACGATATCGAGGCCTCGGAGACGATTTTTCCATCGCCCGAGCCAGTCGACATTTGAGACGACAGAATTGAAGAGACCCGGCGCTGTCGGGTACGAGGATTTATCCGAGAAAACACCGAGACACAACACAATCCTTTCGAGGTGAAGTCCCGATCAAAACGGCGACTGATCCTCGGAACTATAACGAAAATTATCTCGTCGAGCTGTGCACCGGTCACAGCTGAGATTTCAATGACACGAGTGTCGCGAAAGAGAGAGAGACAGACGATCGCCGAGAAGCGAGCAGCTTCGACTTAGTGACGCGAGGCGGCAGCACCTGGCAACGAGAACGACGAGACCTTTCCCTTCCCTCACCCTCCCCTCACCAACGAGATGAACGAAGACGACTACGGTAGCCATTGATTGAGCATCGAGCGAAATCGCGGCCATCTTGGCCTCATTCCGAGACCACGCGTTAGCGAGAGTCCACGTGCTTCGCGGCGAGAAATGTTAATTGCGATTATCGAGTAAGAAAGAAGAGTAATAAGGCGAAAATTAGGAAGGAAATTGCGAGAGAAAGACGACGAAGAGATTTGGAGTGTGAGAAAGCAGTGAAAGAGTGGGTAGAGTGATTATTTCCCCGATAAAATTGTATTGAGATTTTGCGGTGTCGTAGCGTTCGCGCGTAGAGTCCCCCCTACCCCTTTTTCATTGTTCGAGAATTCGTGATTCTTGCGGTTTTGCGTGATAAATTGTAGATTGCGGTAATAAATAAGAGGTCGTAGAGTCGACGGACCCCGAATCGTAAACCCTGAGATATTCGATATCGATAATTCAGCAAATTTTGAGATTAGCGTCCCTGACCGTCCGTATCCCCTCTTCCCCCTCCATTACCCCTATTACGTCATTCCTTTGTTCGCGCAACGAGACATTGTCGTCTATTTCGAATTTTTCTTCGCGCTATTATAGTATTAAGGATTATTATTATTGTATAATTTGTTTGCGCTCCTTCGGGAATTGTTATTATTATTATCATTCATAGTTTTTTTTTGCGTTCTCTTTCTCAAGTACCGGTTGCTGGACCGAAAAGAACCAGCTGGCGCCCGATCAAATAATTTGCTTTTTTTGTGATTACTAATTTGACTGAATAAAATTCATTTAATTTGTTTTTATTCATTTAATTTAATTTTTGGGTCTAATTATTTATTTATTTTGAGAAATCCCTTACAACATACATAAAGACATAGAGGTACATAGAGGTATATACAGGTATATATAGGTATATACAGGTATATTCAGGTATATATAGGTATATACTGGTATATACAGGTATTTACAGATATATACAAGTATAGAGAAGTATATAGAGGTATCTACCAGTATATACTTGTATATATCAAGGGACGCGGCAGCGTCTCGACGCCAAGTATTAAAGAAACTCGGAGAATTCCAGTCGAGATTACCGTACACTCTTACATACGCGAATATGCCTCCCGCCAGAGCCGATTCGAATTTCAATCCAACATTACTAAAAAACACGACAACGTTTTGAACATTTACAAACTACGGTCGTCCTAAAAAAAAAATAAGCTTTCCATTAATACCATTTTTATTTTTATTTTGCCCACGTGATACTGATATATAATGATATTGGGCGAATTAATCCGAATATTCGGTATCGAAAAATTTAAGTCTGACGTCACGTGTTCCTCAAGCACGGGCTCTATATGTATATGCATTAAAGTCACACGGTTTCCCACGAGGACTTTCAGGGCAGTGTGAGAATATGTAAGTGTGTGCGTAGACTGCGCGCGGCGCTCTGCCTCGCTGTATGATCAAGAGTCGCGATAGCGACTCGAGACAAGTACATTGCCCAACCTTACCGACACGAGGAGCTTCCAGCGGACTCTCTAAACAGCAAGGATCTTGCTTATACACAAAAGTATATCTATATTAAAAAATAGATTTTTTCGATTATACTTGAAATATACGGTGTAGAAAATTCGAAAAATACACGTAGTGTTTGTTATTTTTTGAAGTGAAACTTCTTTAGGCGCGGTAGGGTAGTAAATTCGTTCGACCAGCGTCACGAAAATGCGAAACCACTTAGCCGGAGAGAGGAAGCACTGAGAGGGGAAAGTGGGAGCGATGCTTCGACTCTCTCTCTCTCTCTCTCTCTCTCGACAGGAGCGTTTTCGTTTTTCCTTTTGAGATTTTAAAGTAAAACGCGACGAATAAGTGAGATGAAGGGAAAAAAAAGATGCGGAAAAATTTAGAGCCTTCAGGCAACAACAAAAAACGAAAAACCAGTGCGTGCAACTTCGCGCGTTAGAAGTGAAAGTTCTTAGGTTAGAGATGAAGTTTATTTGATGCATTGCTTATTATTTTTGTTATCGATTATTGTTTATTTATTTTTAGGACTAGGATATGGATATGTGGGATTCAATTAACAAACACCACTCTTGATTATATTCTTTTTTTCAAATTTTATTACTCGATTTCCATTAAATTAGATTGTAATACGGAAATAATTGGTTTATGATAGCTGAAGTAAGAAACAAATAATTTTGAAGGTAAATTGTCTAAATAACGAGAGAATACTGTGTCGATGGTAGTGCTTAATCTGGTTGTAGACAGACTTCTGTCAGTGTTCAATGGTAAATTGAATTTTTTCTGCAAAAATTTAATCAAAGGGTCAGCTACGTCTGAGTTGAATTTGACGTTGAAATCACCTGCCATAATCATTGGGATTATGGGACCAAGAGGGATTAGGTAACGAGTTGGACAGTTGGTGACATTTATGCAGCGGAATATCGATTGGACAATAGAAAGGTGATTATGATGGTGATCGTTCACATATCGCCCAAATCATGTGTTCGTGACACCATAAAACTAATTCACAAAGTTTTATTGGCCCACACTACTGAAGGTGCAGCGCTGTTGCAAGAAGATTATGACGAAATCCCAACGATTATGGCAGGTGATTTCAACGTCAACTTCAACTCAGACGTAGCTGATCCTTGGATCAAATTTTTAAAGGAAAAATTCAATTTACATTTGAACACTGACAGAAGTCTGTCTACAACCAGATCAGGCACTACCATCGACGCAGTATTCTCTCGTTATTCAGATAATCCACAGTCAACATTATTTGTCTTTTATTTCAGCTATCATAAACCAATTATTTCCGTATTACATTCTAATTTAATGGAAATTAAGTAATAAAATTTGAAAAAAAAAATATAATCAAGAGCAGTGCTTATTAATTGAATCCCACATATCCATATCCTAGTCCTAAAAATGAATAAACAATAATCGATAACAAATACAATAAGCAATGCATAAAATAAACTTCGTCTCTAACCTAAGAAGTTTCACTTCTAACGCGCGGAGTTCCACGCACTGGTTTCTCTTTCCGTCGACATCCAAATGAATGGTACAGGTGTTTGCATATGGAAGATATCGAATTTATATTGTTATTTTCCGAATATTACGACGATCATGGTTTTTCTCCTTCCTCGATTTTTCGCAGAACGAATTCCCACTGCACGAGCCGATCCCAATCGCAGATACAATTTCTGTGCTCAGTGATAGGCTCGTGGTGGAACGATAAAGCGAACCACACAGAAATATATCTTCGCACCATCGAACAGCGGATCAAACAACCGAAATGATGAATGCAGAAATTTACGTACCGACCATCATGTATAACCTAAAAAATAAATATCGATGCGGCTGTCTTCCCGAGCAACTTTATATTTACTAATTGCAGTGTCGATTTTATTTTTTTGTTTATAAAACGTGCATCGAGTTAATCTATATTTATATATTATAGTATATATATTAGGGCGATTTTTTTTCAACTTTTTTTATTTTTTTCACTCCCCACCTAAAATGTTGTTGCATATGTCTGAAAGAAACTACCCCGAAAGTTACAGCCCTTAATATTAATATTAAGTACTCGCCCTTCGCGTGAAAATATTTCCCATCTAAAATACACGTAAATAAAAAACTTTTTTCTTCAAATTGCTATAACTCCGCGGCATTTTATGCTATCATATTGTCCTTGGTCGCAATTTACGCAGAATTGAACGATCTTCAAAAGTGTTCTGGGCAGCGTAAGTGTAATTTACACTGGTGAGATGGTACGAATCACTAAAGTTGATTTTGACCCACACTTCTCGTTTTTTTGCTGTTATTTTCGAAATTATCGACGTTATCGAAAAATTGCAAACGACAGTTTTGTTGAAAATTTAATTTCCTACAGAAAAGGTCCTTTAGACCTACTTGCGAAAATTGATATTTCTTGAGATATTGGACCTTAACTTGGTTTTGGTATACAATTTTTATGGTTTATTGAACCAAAAGTTTCAATTTTTTGATATTCTATATCATATCACCATATCACATATCATATCACCAGTGGCGAAATGATATGGAATATCAACAATTAAGAACTTTTGGTTCGATAAACCGTAAAAATTTTATACCGCAAATAAATTAAGGTTCAATATCTCAAGAAATATCAATTTTCTCAAGTAGGTCTAAAACACCTTTTTTGTAGGAAATTAAATTTCCAACAAAACTTTCCTTTGCAATTTTTCGATAACGCTGATCATTTCAAAAATAACAGCAAAAAAACAAGAAGTGTGGGTTAAAATCAACTTTAGTGACTCGTACCATCTCACCAGTGTAAATTACTCTTATGCTGCTTAGGACACTTTTGAAGAACGTTCAATTCTGCGTAAGTTGCGACCAGGGGCAATATAATAGCATAAAATGCCGTGGAGTTATAGCAATTTAAAGAAAAAAGTTTTTTATTTACGTGTATTTTAGATGGGAAATCTTTTCACGCGAAGGGCGAGTACTTAATATTAATATTAAGGGCTGTCACTTTCGGGGTAGTTTCTTTTAGACATATGCAACAGCATGTTAGGTGGGGAGGGATGAAAATTAAAAAAAAAACGAAAAAAAATCGCCCCAATATATATATATATCGTCACATTTGTTTTAGTTTGTTTTCATACATTATTTGGAAAAATACTTTATATTCAACGGCGGTTCGACAACACTCATTGTAAATAGAAATGATTTGGTTACAAAACGTGCATCGAGTTAATATACATGTATCACATTTGTTTGGATTCATCTTTAATATTTGAAAACCTTAAAAAAAATAAAAATGATATGTGCTCAATAAAAATTCAAAAACCATATTCACAGTTTGTATGGAAAAAAATGATGTCGTGATTTGTGCTGCCAGAATATGATAATTTTGATGTACTTGAAGATTCAAATGTTCCCTTGAACAACAAAAATTACAAATTTATTTACTCAACGCAAAATTAAAAGGGTTTGCCAATTCTTGGTAAATAATTCTTTTAAATGATGGAAAGCGGTCTAAGAATTGTTTGACAAGGACTTCCGGAGACTTTCAATTTTTTATCAATGTAACATGTTCATCGTTTTTTCAGAAAGATTTATTTAGAATTTATTGTGATCTGTAAAAAAATGTATTCAGAATTCATTATGATCCGTCGGAAATTTTTTATATCATACAGTTTAATACCATACTTGATATTATTAATATTAATCTTAGTATTTATAATAATTTGTTTGCTGCGCACCGGTCAGAATTCTATTCATAATGCGGTTTATAATTTCTTAACTCATTGACGGAAGATTTTGTATCGAGAATCCATTTCGTGATGTTAGTTGAAAAAAATTGTGAACCTCAATGTTGATACTATTTTGTCCATAGCACAATGACGAATTTTAGAAGGCTAGTCACGTGATAAAAGAGAACTAGCCAATCAAAAGTCAAAAGTGCGGGAGCACCGCTGGTGATCCTGTACACCACCAACGCTCGTACATTGTCATGGTCGTTCGGATCATTGTTGAGATCAATCGAAATCACGAGAAATTAAATTCAGTGCTTCGTGGCGAACTAAAGAGTGCGAGAGAGACATTTATACTTACCGGCGTTTTTGTACGTTCGCTATTTTCTTTCTGTTATTAAATAAAGATGTATTTATTGTGTGTTTTATACTTAAAACTGTTCATTCCTCTCCTCTCAATACTCCTAAATTCGCAAATTTCGTTATTCCATTGAGGCAAATATTAATCACCTCAATAAGGACAACATGATTCTGCTCACTGCGACATGGACAAAATTCTATTCATAATGAGTCTTATGATTTTTTTATTCATCGTTGGTAGATTTTGTATACAGGATTTGATTTGTGGTGTTAGTTGAAGAAAAAAAGTTATGAAACTCAGTATTAATAGCATTTTGTCCATTACATAATGAAGGAAATTCTATAAATATTGAGGTTTATGATTTTCTCTCTCATCGATGGACGTTTTTGTTTCAAATATAAATTGTGTATTCTATTGGACAAACAAATTATTATAATTATATGAAAATTATATATTCAAATGAGATTATAAATAATATTATACTATATACATCTTTGTGGATTATTGCGGATGATACTAGCTCCAAAAAACAAGCTGGCCACGAAACGCCAAACCTGCATACATGGTTTTTTTTTTAACCAATAAATGATATAGCGGGAATGAAGGTCAGGATTAGGTGAGGACTATCGGTTATGAGGTATATCATTTATTATCATTCATGGTAATTGATGAGAGAACCAAGAATCTCAAATTTCTTAGCATTTCGTTTGCTGCGCACTGGTTAAAATTTTATCAATAATGAGGTTTATGATTTTTTAACTCATCGATGGGAGTTTTTGTATCCAAAATATGATTTGAGGAGTTGGGTAAAAAAAAAAATAATGAACCTTAGTATAAATAGCATTTTATTCACTGCACAATGAAGAAAATTCAATCTATATTGAGATTTATCATTCGTTCTCTCATCGATGAATGATTTCGCGTCTAAATTATAATTTTTGCAGTCCATCAGACAAGCGAAATTATGAACTAAGTATATAAAAATAATCTGATTACATGAAATTATAAATAATATTAAATTATATAATCAAATAGAATAATGAATTATGTATAGTCGAAAAACCGAATGGAAACACTTTGCAAAAAGTCGACAAATCACCCCCAAAAACACCAAAAATGGTTTACAAAAAATGGAGACAAGTACATTTACGAAAGTATCTCTAATTCAGTCTTCTTACAAAAAGTTGTGAAATAAATAGACATAAAACTCACAACACGCATTGCCAAGCACTTGTAGTTTCCAAATGTAACGTTAAGGGACAACACCACTGTGACCCGCTGTTTTTTCACATTTATCAAGAATTTTTTTTTGTGGAAAAAAAGGGATATTCGAAAGAAAATTTTTTTGGTTTTGTTCCTTGTTTATAAATGTATCAAATAACATTTTTTCACATTTTTCACGCCGCATAGTGGCGCTGGGAAAGCTCTCGCGTCAGGTGCTGTCATCTCCGCAGTGGTTCGCGGCACGCAGCAGAACTCTCTTCCACGTCGATCTGAAAAAAATACCGAGTGTTTTCATTAATAATATGATATTTTAAAGAGAAGTACATAAGAATTGGGAAAAATATTGATTTTTAAAAAATAGGCACGCCTTTGAAACTAAAGAATGATTTTTGAGCAAAATTTCTCGTCAAAAATGGGCTATAACTTTTATAATTATTGAGATATCAAAAGAATCCTCTGTACCTCTCTGGATAATCCACTTTTATTGATACATTAAAAATTTGAAGTCGATCAGATGAAAATTGCTCAAGTTCTGCTGCGTGCCGCTCTCAAAAAAGTGGTTTTGAGAAAAACGCGTTTAAAGTTTTAGGTTTGTTAATTTATGTTATAAATTGAATAAAAAATCATTTACCTTCAATCAGCCGTGCTGGCACCATATTGCTGGCCTTCGAGAAGTAAAATCGTTGTCTCCTGATTCTTTCCTCGAACTTGTTAAGGCTTTTTTCGCTTCTTTTGCAGCGTCTGTGAGCGAGCGTTCCGTGAGCTAGATCTGCGCTGCGTTGGTCTCAACGCAAAAGTCAAAACAATTTGGGCCGATGGTTATCCCCAACGTCTCCAGTATTTTCATGAGACTTCTCAGGCCATCATTAAACACTAATACCGCAATATCAGTTGCAATATCAATGATTTTTTTGCTTCCAGACTGGCACTTGGGGGCTATTGCCCAAACTGGTTTATTGTAGCTTTCGTTATTGTTTTGCGTATAGGCACCCAAACAACGCTGCCGCAAATCATCCCAGCTTAAATTTTTTGAGATTGACTGAATTGCCTTGAATATTTTTTGAGGAAGAGGCGGTTTATGGCGATATTTAGAGATAACACTATTTGCGACCGCGCCCTGCCACGAACACCACGATATGGCACCTTCCGGGCAATTGTCATATTGTGGCTCACTGTCTGTGGACATTTTATGTTTGATAGTTGCCTAAATAGCCTTCCTCATTTTGTCAACATCATCGCTGTTCCTCCGAATAGCCAAGCCGTAATATGTGCTCAACTCGTCAATCTATTTTCCGGTGAGCTTTCCTCTGCCAGACAATCCTTTTGTTTTTTTCACGATTTTGCGAAGACGCGTCCCCATACGTTTTTAAACAGTACCCGCGGTGTTTCCTTTGTTTTCCCAATGCTCGCAAGCTTTGCAGTATTTCGATTTAACCATAACGTCAATCACTTTTTGAGTGTACCAGCTGATTAGCGATGTTATACCGAAAAGCGAGGTGAAACCGCGCTTTTGCCACGATCCGTCGCCTGAAACGATAATTCCATCCGCCACCCCATTTTCCAACGAAATTCTCTGCTCCTCAAGTGCAGCATTTTTTTGCTCATTGCACTCACCTCTTCAGTGGCAATCGAAATCGAATTTATGATTCGATCGAAAAAAAATGAAATATGGGGCACGGTAGATCCATGAATGCACAAAATTGATTCAGGCTATTCAAACCGACGCCAAGAAGACGCATACTGAATACGATGCGACGATTTATTTCGTATGCGTTGCCACACTGTAAAAAATTTTTGTATCAAATTTAATTTAAAAAAAATGAAGTTTTTATGCATATTCAATATATTAATTTTAATATACGTTCGTATATTAAAATTCCAATACATAGTATGATTTTTAAAGCAGAATCATGAAAAAAGATATGAAAATTAATATTCTTTTGTAAATTAAAATTAAAAGAAGTTATTTGATTTTTCATATACTTATATTGGAATATTACTGTACACATTGTATATGAAATTTAGTATCCTGTATCTGCATAAAAACTCCATATTTTTTTATCAAATTTAATACAAAAATTTCTCACGGTGCAACTAAAATTGTACGCCCGAGATATCCACTGTGACGAAAAGTCCCAATAAAAATAAAATAATATCGCGGCGGTCACGGAATCCGCCACGACACCTGAAAGAAAAGCGAAATACTGTATTATTTAGTTGATAAATTAAAATTAGAATTAATCTCGCGAAACTCGTCCTATTATCCTTGAAAAAATTCCCGAATTACTGTTACTATTTGCCAACAAAATCCCTCCCAAAAATTCCCGAAAATATTTCATCATCACCACAGAAATCCACCGCCCTTCAAGAAGCGACCAACGAGCAGAAATCCTCGAATATTGAGCAATCTGCAATATTTTCTCCGTCGTATCGGCAGAGGACACCGTGACCTTATGCGCGTATTTTCTCCAACATCGAGCCGATCGACTTCATTGAAGATCGATCCACCGAGACACAGCACTATTTAATACCCGAATTTTACGGAGATATCGAGACACACTATTACATTTTTCCAGGGTGACGTCCCGATCAAAACGGCGACTGAGCCTCGGGAAAACAAATCTGGAAATACGACATCGAGCAGCGTTGACAGCTGTAATCTCGAGCCACGAGAAACATCGAGAAAGAGAGAGAGAGAGAGAGTTCCCGGTAGCGTGCAGCTTCGAATTCAAGGCGCGAGGCGGCAGCACCGAATGAGAACGACGAGACCCCTCCATTCCCTTCACCCCCCCTCACCTACAAGATAAACGAAGAAGACGAGCTTCGCCATGGATCGAGCATCGACCGAGATCGCGGCCATCTTGGCCTCATTCCCTGACCGCGTGCGAGCGAAGCCACACGTGCTTTTTATTGCGAAAATTATTATTGCGTAGTAGAGAGCATAGAGAAGTAATTTTGAGGCGAAAAGAAAAGAGCACTTGTTCAATAGAAGACGAGATAGAGACGAGGAGAAAATTTGGAGAGAAAAAGAGTGAGTAGAGTGAATATTTCCCCGTGTAAATTGTATCGAGATTTTGCGGTGTCGTGGCGTAATAGATTCTTCCCCCCACCCCCTTTTTGCGAATGGACTGTTCCATTCTTTTGAGAATTTCCTTTCGTAATTTCAAGTGACATTGTGTATCGCGGTAATTAATAAGAGGTCATAGCGTCGAAGGACCGTGTATTAGCCCTGAGTTAAGAGATTTAAGATTTGCGAAGCCCCCTTGCGATTTAACGTACCTGCCTTTTCTTGTTCCCTTTCCTCCCCTCCCCTTATTGCCCCTATCGCGCGATTTCCTTTGTCGACTCGCGAGACGCGCGTATAGTCGCTGCGTCTCACGTTATTTTGCGCCGAGCAACCTTGAATTTATTTTTGTACTTTTTTTTTCTTTGCGTTGTACCGGTTGCTGGACCGACGAACCAGCTGGCGCCCGAAAATTTTTATTATCATTATTAATATTTCGATTTTTCTATTTTTGTCATTACATAAATAATATTTATTTAATTCTTTTTTTTTGGTGTTTAATTATTTCTTTTGATAAAATTGCGAATTCCCTTACACCACATTAGGGATATTCGCAAGGGTCAGCTCGACCGAAAAGTGCAATGGAAGAGCTTCGCCCTGGAGGAACCGCCTTAATCATCACGGTATAACCTCTGCGCCAGGTAAGTATATTGGGCACGCTGGCCGTCCGGTATATAACACCGTCATACACGTATTTCGCTTGGGCACAGAGGTCCGAGCGCATGGGACGCATAGTGGTGGATGCGTCAACTAGCACGGCCGCTGATATTGATTGTAATTTTGGAAAATAAGTGTATTAATTTCCAATAACGCATCTTAAAAATGCGAAAAAGCATATAGAAACCATTTTAATATACGGGGATTTGAATTTTCAACGTTCATCTTTCAATTTTAATATCCAAATATTAAATTTAAGATGAAATTGTTAATTTTCAAATACCATGTATATTAATTTCAAGTTCGTATACTTGTTATTGAAATTCCCTATACTGTATATTAAATTTCATTGCAATATTGAAAAAAAATGTCAATGGTTGATTGCAATTTTAAGAAACAAGTGTTTTAATTTTCAATAATTTATTTGAAAATTCCGAAAAAGTATACAAAAACTATTTTCATTTACGGGTATATTAATTTTCAATGCTCACTCTTTTAATTTTAATATACAAATATTAAATTTAAGATGAAATTGTTAATTTTCCGATACCTTGTATATTAATTTCGGTTTCATATACTTGTTTTTGAAATTTAATATACTTTTGTATATTAAATTTAATAACATTTTTTACAGTGCAATCATAGGACACGAATTGATTAACACTTTTTCACAATGGCCGCAATCGACCGCGATATTGAACTCGAGTCCGCGCAAACTTTTTTCGGTGAATTTGATGTCACGATCACACACTTTACATTTCACTAACGTGGATATAATGTTCAATGCAGTTAAGAATTGTACTGTACGATAATTGAAATCGTTAGTAACACCGACCTCTAAATGGTCCGATGATTTTAACTTTTTCGCCCACGTGCTCACATGCTCTGCAAAACTGTTTTCGGAGCTATAATGGTTCGGAAATTTTCAATTTGAAATTTTCGATCGACTCCTCGTCACATAGCTCCGTTTTGTTCCCTTTTTCCCCGTGTACACTTTCTTATCCTCCATTTCAACTTGAAAATAATAATTTGGAGCGTTTGATATTCTCAAACGAATCGATTCGGAGCGATTAGACACGAATAGAGTCGCTTCTATTCGCAAACTGGCGCTGTGACGCTATCGTATAGCTATAGCCGGTTTTTGTGAAGGGAGCCAAAAGAATAGCTGAGAAAGGCGGGAAGAATACCTGGCGACCCTAAGGCGTCCAGCTGCGCGGGACCCCGAGCGTCGCGGACCGCTGCACCGCTCCACAAAATATTCAATATCTACGAATATAATTATTTTTTCGACCTAGGTCCAACGGCATTTCAATCTTAAAAGTATTGTACATTTTTTAAAATGGTTTTTGAAAAATCGATTTTATGAAGCCGTCACAGTGGTGTCGTCCCTTAAATGTGTAATCATGATTTTGAGGGGTGGAGACAAAATAAGAAAATTCGAAAAAATCTTGACGGTAAAAATTTAATAAATAGTGCAATCAAGTGAAAATTGTTAACAAAGGGAAATTATCAATGAAAAAAATAATCAAAAAAATAAAAAGTACTTGGCGAGTTTTTTCACTGAGCATACCTAGTTTTCACCTGTTAACTAAAAACACGTATTGTCTGATCATCCGTTAAAAACGACCACCCCAAGAACTTTTTTTTTTATTATTTTTTTCATTGATAATCTCCCTTTGGTAACAATTTTCACTTAATTTCACTATTCCTTTAATTTTTACCGTCAAGATTTTTTCCATTTTTTAAAATTTTGACTTCACCCCTAAAAATCATGATTACACAGTTAACATTATATTTGGAAACTACATGTGCTTGGCAATGCGTGTTGTGAATTCCATGTCTATTTATTTCACAACTTTTTGTAAGAAGAATGAATTAGAGATACTTTCGTAAATATACTTGTCTCCAATTTTTGTACATCATTTTTGGTGTTTTTGGGGGTACGATAGAGAGGGGCTTGTAGGTATATAAAAACATATACCTGTATATACCAGCATATACCGTATATGCCTTTATATACCTGTATATAAGGGAATCTCTGTCAATTCAGCCCCTTTTATTTCAACCATCTCAGATGTGCCCCATAATTGGTTATATCAAAGTGCTACTTAAAGGCATTCTATGTGAATTTTTTCAGATTTTTTATTTCAAAATTTTCGAAATCGCTGTTTCTTTCCAAATGAATATATCTCGGAAACTAGAAGTAACTGAAAAAAATGTCGATACATAAGTTTCGTGTTAGTATTTGAGCGGAATATTTGAAATAATTTTTACGTTCTGGTAACGCTAATTTTTTACGAAAAAAGGGGATAATTATTTTTTTATTCAGAAAAGGCCTTTTTGAGCTGAAAAAATTATAGAGTCTCACAGTATACCTGACGATATTGCAAAAAAATCGCCAGAGTGGCACGAATCGAGGTTCTAGGGTAAAAAAATCTCAAAATAATAGATGAAACCACACAGAAACATTTAAAAGCAGAAAACTGTAATTGAGGACGATTATACTGCCTTCCAAAAATTCACAAACACAATTATCCGCTACATTCAATCGTATCTTCTATTAATAGCCCTACACATAAATTGACCAAATTCATTCAAACGAAACTTTCAAAATTAATAGACACAACAAACTCACACGTTAAACACAGTTTCTCGTTTAAAAAATTGGTATCAAACATCTTTGATGTAATCTCACTATACACCAATGTACCTTTGGAATTAGTCACATGTTACATCCCGACATTTTCGAATTATAGCGACATTTTTCATAATTATTTCACTCCATTTTAATAATTCCTTAATATTTTTGGTAGACCTAAAATTTCATTTTTATTGAAAATTGATTATTAATTTTGCTCTCGTGACTCGCTCTCACGGGAATAAGAAGCGCGTTTTCCGGTGTCTTAATAAAATGCAGTCGCGAGTCGTCACCTCGCTCGAGTTCTCGGCGACGTTGCGATTCGGGACCGTGGGATGCGCCGGCAGACCAGGACTCCACGCACAAAACAGCTGAATCAGGAATTTTTGCACGTGGGGCTGAAATCAGAATCCCCCAGAAACTCTCCTTTTGCTCAGGAGAGGGAAAATATTCTTTTTGAGTCACTGGAAAAAGTCATTTGCAAATCAGTCTCAGATTAAACTCGGAAGAGTCAAAACTTCGGGATCTCGGGCTCCGGGTTGTTCTGTGTCCTCCCTGCGCCGCGTCTGTAAACCCTGTCCGCGTGTAGGCGGGATAGGTATCGCATAGTGGGCTATTGCGTCGCGAGCACCCGTAAAATTATATCAATTATTCGAACTGTTTTCGACCGTTTTAGTATTTAAAGATTGTGAATCCGGGTCGTTCTGTGTCCTCCTTGCGCCGCGTCTGTAAACCCTATCCGCGTGTAGGCGGGATAGGTATCGCATAGTGGGCTATTGCGTCGGGGGCGCCCGCGTGAAACAACTACATATTCAAACTGTGATCGTGACTGAGAAAATTGTGATTGTGACTGTAACTGAAACCATTGTATCATCAAAGGAAACTTTGGATAATCAGCAAGGGTGAGCGAGTCTGAGAATGTGTGTGTGTGTGGAAAATTAGTTTAGCATGTTAGGATAGTTGCGTGCGGAACCTAATACACTGTTTTTTTCTCACTCAATTTCCTCGAAGATTTCTACGGCTAATAAATTGAGAGTTATTTTAACCGGTCTTTTTATCATTTTACTTGACATTCAAGTCATAACTCAAACGATCACCCATCTCGCAACGGGAACGGGCCTGTATAGGACGAGGCAAGACACCCAAAAATTCAGCGACGGTAAGTCGTGCGGGAAAATTATGATCTCGAGTTACGTTCGCACGTAGCACATACAAAACCTCCAAAAACGATGAAATCTCTTCTCTGAAAAATTTCCACTCAACGAAGTAATAAAAACAATAGAATTCATAACGTTCTCGACCTACTTTATCTTTAACGACAAAATATATCAACAAATATTCGACTTACCAATAGGTTCACCGTTAGCCCCGATATTATCAAACATTGTAATAATCGACTTAGAAACCAACTGCTTAGAAAAACTGAAATTCACGATACCAATCTACAAAATATGCGTAGACGATATTATCATAACTCTGCTTACGGACAAAATAGATTCAACACTTAACATCTTTAAAGCATACCACACTAAACTATAGTTCACAGTTGAAGTAGAAACAAACTACAAATTACCAGTTCTAGACATGTTGCTAATCCGCAAAAACAACTCAATAATCACAGACTGGTACAGAAAACCAAATTGGTCAGGTCGATTCATAAACTTCTTCTCTCAACACCCTCTTAGCCAAAAACAAGGAATTATCATGATGTTGGTAGACAGAGCGATAAAACTATCACACGCATCCTTCCACCAAAAAAACATTGAACTAATCAAAAACACAATGACACAAAACTGTTACCCAATTTCCTTCACAGAAAAAGTAATAAAACAAAAGCTAAGATTAATTCATTCACAATCAAATAAAAACAACACATTCGACTACTCCAGATTAATAAATTTACCCTATACTGAAAATATTCACCATCAACTAGTCCGCCTTTTTCGACAATTCAATATAACACTAGTCACTAAGAACCAACACAATATTCACTCTATCACCGGTTCTACAAAAGATAAAATAGACAACATGGATAAATCGAACGTAGTTTACCAAATCGATTGTAATGATTGTGATGCATTGTACATAGGACAAACAAAAAGATATCTGAAAACGAGGATCAACGAACACGAAAATAGTCTAAAACACACTATCACAGTAACTACAGCGTTAGCAAAACACAGAATATAACTAAAACACAATTTTAAATTTGATGACGTTAAAATTTTGAATAATGAAAAATGGCTTAAAAAGCGATTAATTCTGGAAATGATACAGATTAAAGCACACTCAAAAGCGATCAATTTTAGAACTGACATCGACAAACTAAGCAGCATATATAATTCAATAATTTAATAAAACTGAATAACAACTGGAAAACCTTAAATTACCATCCATTAATTGAAAATTCATTACCAAATCTAACAGTTATCAATTTAAAACCGGTCCAAAACCGGTCAACACATCTAGTCCGGCAAGAAAAACAACTAACGGCAATCGGCAATACTCAGTCGCTACTCAGCTCTCGAAACACCATGTAATGAAAATTGTTAATTTTGATCAAAAATGAATCTGGGAAACATCAAACATAAAATTCATAGGTAAATAACACGTACACAAAGGTATCACAAAAAACATTAACTAAGCATTAAAATATTATAATCCTCCCTCTCGCAGACACCAAGGAGCACAAAAAAAAGACCCGTCTTAATACAATAATATCATAATGAATATCATCCAAGATTCACGAAATGATTAAAAATTCCCCATACAAATTCAGGTCAGTCGTGACACATAACAATACTTAAGCTTATAATGTAAAATATATTATACAAAATAAGACAATAATGAATGTATGTTTGGAAATAATAAATCTGAAGAGGATCCGAATAAGGATCGAAACGTTATACCAAAAAAATGGTTTACTGTTATTTGGACCTACTGGCCGAATCGCAGCCGATTCTTCCTTCACTATTGTCTCCATACGGCCGCATACTCAAATCAACACAAGTATATCAAGGCATATACAGGTATTTAGAAGTATATACTAGTATATATGTATACAAAGAATGTTTCGAAATAACTGTACTGTATTCTCAACGGTGTATACAGAACAAGCCATGCACTTTCATTTTTTCTTCTTCTGTATTTTCGACGATTTCAACACCTATTTATATAAAATTCATGTAAATAAATTTAATCAGGAAAGATACTTCGAAAGAACTTTCAAAAAGAAGTGAAATCAATCACAAAATACTTCACAGAAGTAAAAAAAAAGGACGCCAGGTATTAAAAATCCCGAAAATTCGAGTTCAAAAAAATCCGCAAAATTAAAAAATTTAAAGAAAATCCGAAAAATTTGAAATCTGAAATTTAAAAAAATTGAAAAAACAAACAAATCACATAAGCCAAGCTAGAATCTGGGCTCGCGTAAGTTATAAAGAACCAAGCCAAACTAGAAAACTTGTCGTGCAGGGTTAAGAACTAATACG
Source organism: Alloplasta piceator (assembly GCA_946863875.1). Taxonomy (NCBI): domain Eukaryota; kingdom Metazoa; phylum Arthropoda; class Insecta; order Hymenoptera; family Ichneumonidae; genus Alloplasta; species Alloplasta piceator. The sequence continues at coordinate 43,186,776 of OX333072.1, read as the reverse complement.
CTCAGCGAGGAAAAACTGAGTCCATTCGCCCTTACCGTTTAAATAAAGAGTGAACAAACGAGAGAATAAAAAAGAAAGCAATTGAACAAGTGGACTAGTAAGCACCCAGAAGAATGAACACAAGAGGTAACGGCCGAGTAAACTAGTGAGTAACTATCAGAAAAGCTTACTGAGAAAAATCTTGTACAATGTTTATATTTAAATAAACGAACAATGGCGTTATTATTCTTTCTGGAGTAGTTGAGAATCTTTTATTGACCTTTTGTTATGTCCGAATTTGATAAATCATAGTAGCGACACTGCTTTGTAAAAAAAACAGTAAATTTAATGTACCGACGAACATGAAATTTACAGAAAGCGTACATTAAATGAGAATTAATGTACTTTGCACTAAAAGTTGCAAATATGTCATGAAATTTAATGCAGAAATTCATTGAATTTACATGATGAGTGTTGTATAATTTTCAAGCACAGGTTTTGAGATATTACTGTTAAAAACAAAAGTAAATTTAATGCTCTAAACTAGCTGAAATTTACAGAAAGCGTACATTAAATGAGAATTAATGTACCCTGCACTGAAAATTCATGTACCAGACATTAAAATTACGGAATTTTGCTGTAAAATTACATCACTTGTTCCTTAATGGACCTTTTCAAGAACAAGTACATTAAAGTTAATGAACTTTATTGAAAATTGCAAATGTGTCATGAAATTTAATGCAGAAATTCATTGAATTTACATGATGAGTGTTGTATAATTTTCAAACACAGATTTTAAGATATTACTGTTAAAAAGGAAAGTAAATTTAATGCTCTAAACTACCGGAAATTTAGAGAAAGCGTACATTAAATGGGAATTAATGTACTTTGCACTGAAAATTCATATACCAGACATTGAAATTACTGAATTTTGCTGTAAAATTACAGCACATGTTTCTCAATGGACCTTTTGATGAACAAGTACATTAAATTTAATAAACTTTTATTGAAAATTCCAGATGTGACATGAAATTTAATGCAGAAGTTCATAGAATTCAAATGATGGGTGTTGTATATAATTTTCAAGCATATAGATTTTGACATATTACTGTTAAAAAAGAAAGTTAAGGATTTTAACTTCAGATTTGCAATCAGGCGCTGCTACAACTTCCGAGTGCTAAGTTTCATCCGCATCAAGTCATTTTTGGATGTTCGGCCGCCATGTTGGATGCGCCATTGTAAATTTCAGAATTTCCAGCTTAGACTTATAAACAGCGTCCCCAAGCCCCCCCGAGTACTGAGTCTCATCCGGATTAAACAATTCTTACATTCTCGTCCGCCATATTGCAGGCGCCATTTTGAATTTAAGAATTTTCAAATTAGATTGCTGATCAACGATCCCAAAAACTCTCGATCGCCACGTTTCATTGAAATGAAATCACTGCAGCATTTTGATCCGCCATTTTGAGATTCAGAATTGTTCAGATTCATGATCATTAATCCACAAAACTCCCAATGACCGACTTCCATTGAAATCAGAACGTTTTTCAATTTCGATATGTCATATGGGATCCGCCATTTTGAATGGTATGAAGTTCGCTATTTTCAATTGAAATTCGAATTGGCGAATCCGAAAATCAATTTTCACGGACTATCACGCACATTCAAAAGTATACCATTATTTTTTTGGTACTCCAGTATTCATATGTCACATAAGTAAAGAAAGTTCATAAGTAGTCGGTAGCGTAATAGGTAGCGTGTTAGGTAGTTAGGTACGATAGGTAGGGTGATAGGTAGGGTCGCAGGTTCGAGTCCCCGTCGAAGAGAGTCAAATTAGATCGGATAATTCGCGCAGATTTGATTTTTTTCTCTGTATCTCTTTTTGGAGCTGGTGAACTAGGCATATTGAATTATTTTCTAAAGGCTATATATTTTTTATAACATGCTTAACAATAATATATTCCAGCACAGTTCAGTAAATTTCATGAACCCAATTTCTGCAAAACTAATGAACCCAGCAATATTTTTAATGTAACGTTATTTGAAAATTACAGCATTATGGTGTTTGAAATTTAATGAACGGTACATGCATAAAAACTTCCAGCGTACTTCTTCATTAATTTTCAGATACGGACTTTCGTAAAAATACGGCACACGTTCCGTAAATTTCATGTACACGTATTCATTAAATTTCAAGTACGGCATTTGTAAAAATAAAGAAACTATCGGCGAAATTTCCTAAGAAGGGTCACTGCAAAATTAATAAGCCCAGCATTATTTTTAATGCAACGCTGCTTGAAAATTACAGCATTGTAGTGCTGGAAACTTTATGATCGGTACATGAATAAAAACTTCATGTACATTTACATTAAATTTCAATAAGTTTTTTTTTACAATGTGCACATAATGGTTGCAATAATCATAAATATCGTTCCTACTTCTTTTATCATAATTTTTTCTCCGTGTAACATATGTAACGTTTTTTTATATTTTTATCACGAATCATCTTTTATTTCCATCTCTGAACGGCCAATCGTTTAAATATCGAATACTCATCTGATCTATTGTGACAAAAAGTCACTATTTCTCCAACGGCGGTCTCGGGATCCGCCACTACACCTGAAAGAATACCGAAATATTGTTTACTTTGATTGCGTATTTTAAATAAGAGTTTAATTTAATCGAAAAACATCCTTTTCGCCCTTGAAAAATTCCCCAAATAATTTTCCCTTTCTCCCAGCCAAAAAAGAATATCTTAACCTCCCAAGAAAAATCCCAAAAATATTTTTATTCTCACCGCACTACTCCAGCATATCGAAGAAGCGACCAACGAGCAACAATCCTCCGTCTAGCGAGCGATTGCAGCATTTTGGTCGCCGAGAACTTCTAGACGACATCGCCGCCTCGAAGACGATTTTTCCATCGCTCGAGCCAGTTGGCATTTGCCATGACAAAATCAAGAAAACACCGGAACAACACTATATTTTTCCGGGGTGACGTCGATCAAAATGGCGACTAACCCTCGGAAATAAATCCAAAACTATTTCGTCGAGCTGTGCACCGGTGACAGCTGAGATTTTCCCGACGACGACGAAAAGTATCTCGGAAACGAGAGAGACAGACGATCGCCGGCGAGCGAGCAGCATCGGCATAAAGGCATGAGGCAGCAGCACCGGACCGTCAAGTACATCGAGCTCCGCGCCGCGACGGCAAGGAGAACTACGAAACCTTTCCCCTCCTCATTCCCCTCGCCGCGAAATGCGATATGAAGAAGACGACTTTCTCCTCTCCTATACCCCCTCGCCCATCGATTCAATCATCGAGTGAAATCGCGGCCATCTTGGCCTCATTCCGAGACCACGCGTTAGCGAAGCCACACGTGCTTTTCCTCGAGATTTTTGCGTAGTGAATTTAAAAGTAAAGAAAGGAGAATAAAAGACGAAAACAGGAAAAGGAATATCGAGAAAGAGAAGGAGAAAATAGCGAAAGAAGTATTGTGAGAAGGAAAAGAGAGAAAGAGTGAGTAGAACGATTATTTCCCCGAAAGTATTGTATCGAGATTTTGCTGCGGTGTCGTGGCGTACGCGTCGTAGAGTTCCCCCTCCCCTTCTTTCACATTGTTCGAGAATTCGTGATTTTAGATAGTTTTTGTTATAAATTGCGTATCGCGGTAATTATTAAGAGGTCGTAGAGTCGACAAACCCCCGAACCGTAAACCCCGAGATATTCAATACCGATAATTTAGCGAATTTTGAGATTAGCGTCCCTGACCTTCCGTATCCCCTCTTCCCCCCTCCCTTGCCCCTATTGTATTAAGGATTATTATCATTGTGTAACTTGTTTTGCACTTCTTCGGGAATCATTATTATTATAATTCATGGTTTTTCTTCGCGTTCTTTTTTCTTTTGTACCGGTTGCTGGACCGTAAAACTGACTGGCGCCCGATTGAATAATTCGGTTTTTTTTGTGATTAATACGTGATTGAATAAAATTTATTTAATTCAATTTCTTTGGGTCTAATTATTTATTTATTTTGAGATATCCCTTACACCATATTTGTGTCTTTCCATATCAACTCAACGATGTTTTGACGGAGACCCCTTTGATTTTTTTTATTTTTTGATATGTTATTATACATGTGTCACGTCCCGCTTTTCGCTTAAATTTTATACATTTATTAACGATAATAAATCCAAAATTTATTATCGTTATTGCTTCACGCGAGAACAGACGTGGACTTACGGTCCCACGCTTAAACGCTCTCGTCAGCGGATTCCAGGGATTCGCGCATCGCGATCACCCCATGTGTCGCAAATCACGATCGGCAACTTTTCGGTCGATGGCACCTTTCGGTCACCTTGAGCGAGCTCGTGCATGGCCACCAAGGGCATGCACACGCCGTTTCCGAAAAGCCGAATCGCAGAAATTCTCGCTCGACTCGCCAACGTTCTGAGGAACGTTGTCAAGTCGAATCAGTACCTTGCTACCCACCGTCAGGTGAATCAAGGAGGAATACTCCGGCCTTCAGCCAGTCGCTGCGGCATAATTCCCGCGTCGCCATATAAGATGCATACGCCCGCTCGTATGTCATCTTGGGACGTTACACAGGGGTGCTCGCGTAGACGCGTAAGTCTCGGGTCGATATAATCGTTTGTCCGTCCAGAAAAGATCGTGCCTACGACTTTATAGTCGTAGTAGAATAAGTAATGTTTCATAATGTAATGAATCACCCTTCGCGCCCATGATCTCGCGATCATGGCTAACGACCGACAATGGTAATAATAGACAACAACTATTATATCTCATAACAACAAATATAAATAACATCCAGTGAGAGTTTACATGAAACATCACGTGTGAACAACCGGCGATCGACACGTAAATCGGATGTAAGAACTATCCGTCGGTCGCCACGAAAGACAGTACGCGCGGGCATCAGTGCCACGGAACGTCGTTATCAACGATACCGGCTGATCGGTTCGCGAGTGCGCGGATATATAAATATGCGTTTATATTTCCCCCGTCGACCTCGTGACGTATTATGGACCACGCGTTTTCGGCCATTACAGTGAGTGCGCGGAATATACTTCTTCGCCCTCACGGTATAGGGACTCTAATGCGCGTATAGACTGTCAAGTGTATTGACAGTTAAGTGTATGGACGTTTAAGTGTAGTAGTAAGAACGACGTTCAGAGCGCGGCTCGAGATCCTCGCTCTGTCTGTACGACACTCAGGGATGGGCGGACTCGAATCAAAAAGTATTTAAATACATGCTTTAAATGATAAATCATTTTTGACTCGTGATTTAAACGGGCTCGGAGTATCAAGTACTTTCGGACTTGTGATTTAAACGGGCTTGGAGTATCAAGCCTTTTTTGACTTGGGATTTAAACGGGCTCGGAGTATCAAGTCTTTTTTGATTGGTGATTTGAACGGGCTCGGAGTATCAAGCCTTTTTTGACTTGGGATTTAAACGGGCTCGGAGTATCAAGTCTTTTTTGATTGGTGATTTGAACGGGCTCGGAGTATCAAGTACTTTTGGACCTGTGATTTAAACGGGCTTGGAGTATCAAGCCTTTTTTGATGTGGGATTTAAACGGGCTCGGAGTATCAAGTCTTTTTTGATTCGTGATTTGAACGGGCTCGGAGTATCAAGTACTTTTTTACTCGTCACTCCTTTCGATTAAGAGTGACAAATTCTTTTTAATTCTGAGTATATTTAAGCTTTAAATTCATTTTAATTCCTTTTTTAATCGAATTAAACGACGAAATTCATATTAATTCCTGAATATTTTTTAATTGTACCATGGTCAAATCGATCCCGGTACAACAAATTATAACTCCGCATACGGAGAATAATAATTAGTGACAAATAAATAAATAAATAAATAAATAAATAAATAAATAAATAAATAAATATTTTTTTTTTTTTTTTTTTTTTTTTTTTTTTTTTTTTAGTATCGACCAAATCCGGATTTGGTTTGGTTGAGTGTACGTATTCAAAAATTTTTTTTTTCAATACTGGCCCGTATTTAAAAAAAAAAAAAAAAAAAAAAATAATTCAATTATTTATTTATTTATTTATTTATTTATTTATTTATTTATTTATTTGTCACTAATTATTATTCTCCGTATGCGGAGTTATAATTTGTTGTACCGGGATCGATTTGACCATGGTACAATTAAAAAATATTCAGGAATTAATATGAATTTCGTCGTTTAATTCGATTAAAAAAGGAATTAAAATGAATTTAAAGCTTAAATATACTCAGAATTAAAAAGAATTTGTCACTCTTAATCGAAAGGAGTGACGAGTAAAAAAGTACTTGATACTCCGAGCCCGTTCAAATCACGAATCAAAAAAGACTTGATACTCCGAGCCCGTTTAAATCCCACATCAAAAAAGGCTTGATACTCCAAGCCCGTTTAAATCACAGGTCCAAAAGTACTTGATACTCCGAGCCCGTTCAAATCACGAATCAAAAAAGACTTGATACTCCGAGCCCGTTTAAATCCCAAGTCAAAAAAGGCTTGATACTCCAAGCCCGTTTAAATCACAAGTCCAAAAGTACTTGATACTTCGAGCCCGTTCAAATCACCAATCAAAAAAGACTTGATACTCCGAGCCCGTTTAAATCCCAAGTCAAAAAAGGCTTGATACTCCAAGCCCGTTTAAATCACAAGTCCGAAAGTACTTGATACTCCGAGCCCGTTTAAATCACGAGTCAAAAATGATTTATCACTTATTTCTTTTTTAAGTTCTTTATGCCCATCCCTGACGACACTCACACACCTACACACATACAGGTAGCGTGCGATAGTCTGGGGCTCCAGCAAAACGTTAGTCAGCTGTTTTATTCGAGAGACGCCGCAAGTGTTGTGAGCGCCGTCTCTCTCTCTCTTATATGTACATGTTCGCAGTGCGCGCAGATCCCCGCTCGCCCTCCTTGCATACGTTGAGATATCGTGTCACCCGTGGTACCACGGTATAATAAATCCTGTTGTATATGATGCATCCTAACTAGGCTGCGTAATTATTGACGAGACCCTCACCCTTCTCAGCAGTGGCCGTGCCCGTATGGGACGGTGTAGAGGCGCTCAAACTAGTAATAAATGCTAAATACCTATCTAAGTAAATGCATTTTAATTCCTATTAATTATATTTATCCTTGTAACGTGCCTCTCAGTACGTAACACATGCAAAAAGAAGTATTCCTGCCAATTTTTAGCTCTCTATCTTAGATCATACCGAAGTTCTAGATTTTTCAAGAATATACTTAAGATAATCATAACTTCAACATTAACCAAGCTATTGTAATTTGTAAAAAAAGTCTTTTTTTTGTTTTTCAAGGTACTTTTTGAAAAAAATATTAAAAATTTAGAGAAACAAATTTTTAATGTGTTTTTAACTGTTTTAAGCTAAAAAATTGGATTTTCTTTCAATGAGAACCCCTTCGATCTTTAAAAAAAAAAATTATAAAATTCTTCGTAAAAAAACAATATGTTTGAGATTTTACCGAAGAGGGGATTCAAATAACTTTTTATCGGAAACAAATTTCTACATTCTACAAACTTCTATATAAACCAAGATATTGTAATTTGTCAAGAGGTCATCTTTTTTTGTTTTTCAATGTACTTTTTGAAAAAAAGATTAAAAATTAAGAAAAACAAATTTTCAATGTCTTTTTAACTGTTTTGAGCTAAAAAATTGGATTTTCTTTAAATGAAATCCCTTCGATTTTTTTCTAAAAAAATTATAGAATTCTACGTAAAAAAATTAATTTTTTGAGATTTCACCGAAGAGGGATTCGAATTACTTCTTATCGAAAAAAAAAAATTCGATTTTTTGTTTCGTAATTCTGATCTTTTTTCCTTCTATGACTACAACAGTTTATTTCAATGATGTTGAAATAAATAATCTAACTTGCCTCACATATTTCCATTGTAAATTATAATAGACAACATCAAGAATGAAGATTTCAGTACGTTTTGCACTTTACTTTGCGAAACGTACTTGAATTGTAATTCTTCATGTTAATTGTTGTAATTTACAATGGAAATATGTGAGGCAAGTTAGATTATTTATTTAAACATCATTGAAATCAACTATTAGAGTCATAGAAGAAAAAAAGTTCAAAATTACGAAAAAAAATCGAACAAAAATTGTTTCGTTGAGAAGTTATTTGAATCGCCTCTTCGGTAAAATCTCAAAAATTTTGTTTTTTTTTACGTAGAATTTTATAATTTTTTTTGAAAAAAATCGAAGGGGTCGCATTAGAAGAAAATCCTATTTTTTAGCTTAAAACAGTTGAAAAGACATTAAAAATTTGTTTTTCATGATTCTCAGTCTTTTTTTCAAAAAGTACATTGAAAGACAAACAAAAATGACCTCTTGACCAATTACAATATCTTGGTTAATATAGAAGTTTGTAGAATGTAGAAGCATGTAGAAAAGTTTTTTCCGATAAGTAGTTAGTTGAATCCCCTCTTCGGTAAAATCTCAAAAATGTTATTTTTTTTTAAAAGAATCGAAGGGGTCTCATTGAAAGAAAATCCAATTTTTTAGCTTAAAACAGTCAAAAACACATTAAAAATTGGTTTTTCTTGATATTCAATATTTTTTTTAAGAAGTACCTCCAAAAACAAAAAGAAATGACCTCTTGACAAATTACAATATCTTAGTTAATGTAGAAGTTGTGATTATTTTGAGTATTTTCTTGAAAAATCAATAAATTTGGTATGGCTTAAGATAGAGAGCTAAAAATTGGCATGGATACTTCTTTTTGCATGTTAACATAATGAAAAATGAAAAAAATCGAAGGAGTCACCGTCAAAACGTCGTTGAATTGATATGGAATGACACATATATACACTCAGTCGAAAAATTAAAGGAACACCAACATTTTCGAGATATTTCAGCGATTTTCCAAAGGCTGTCACTTTGTTAATTTCGGTCGTAAAAAAATTTCAAAAAAAGCATTTTAAAGCTTGAATCTTCTACTTTTAGAATCTTGAGTCAAAATTTTTTTATGGGCATCACCCTCGACGCGGTCAAAAGAAATATCACGGTAAAAATTTTCTCGAAATTTTTGCTTTTTTCAAAACAGTCGATGGGCTCCAAAAAAAATTTTCGAACTTAACCAATCTATGGATCGTTTAGCTGAATTATTTGGCTTCAATTTGCTTCTTTTATTTTTGTTCTACGAACATTTTTCGCTGAGATATCGGCGATTGGACAGAAATTCGTTTTTTTTTTTAAGTCTTTGATATCTCTGGAACTAATGATCGTACAGCGAGTAAACGCTGGGTTTCGCAAACTTGAATCTACCCTCTATAAGTGTCTGTTATTATCATAAACGAAAAAGAATTGTTTCCATGCTTAATTTTGACTCGAAAAAGTCCAAAAAATTAGCTTTTTTGCTTGTTTTAGAAAATCTACCACAACTTTGCAGATATTGCGAAAAATACCGATGTTTTGAGGTCCTTTTTTAGCTCAATACATACCTAAAAACCATGCCACTTTTAAAAACAATCGGTTGAACCGTTTATTTGAAAAAAAAATTGTATTGGCATTTTTTTCACAATTTTGCATTTAATATTTAATAAATATCGAAATAAAATTTAAAAAAAAAAGCTAATAAGTTTTTTTATTTAAATTTAAAAAATTTGAAAAAATTAAATTTTGAAAACAAATTTTTTTTTTTTCAAAATGAGGACTTTTTTTTTAGTTTTCACGCTCATTGAATGCAAATTTAAGAGAAAAAAAAACGAAAAACTTTTTTATTCATTTTTAACATCATTAATTAATTGGTCATTAAGGATCAATAAACGTGTTCTTTCAATTTTTCTAAAAGTTTGATGACTAGGTCCCAAAAAACGGTTCGATTGATTGTTTTGAAAATTGCCATGGTTTTTAGGTATGTATTGAGCTAAAAAAGGACCTTAAAACATCGGTATTTTTCGAAATATCTGCAAAGTTGTGGTAGATTTTCTAAAACAAGAAAAAAAGCTAACTTTTTGGACTTTTTCAAGTCAAATTAAGCATGGAAACAATTTTTTTCGCTTATGACAATAACAGGCACTTATAGAGGGTAGATTCAAGTTTTCGAAACCCACCGCTTACTCGCTGCACGATCATTAGTTCCAGAGATATTGAAGATTTAAAAAAAAGACGAATTTTTGTTCAATGACCGATCTCTAAGCGGAAAATGGTCGTAAAACAAAAATGAAAAATTGAATTGAAGCCGAAGAATTCAGCTTATTGATCCATAGATTGGTTGAGTTCGGAAAATAGTTTTGGAGCCCATCGAATGTTTTGAAAAAAGCGAAAATTTCGAGAAAATTTTTACCGTGAAATTTCTTCCGACTGCGTCGAGGGTGATGCCCATAAAAAAATTTCGACTTAAGATTCCAACAGTAGAAGATTCGAGCTTCGAAATGCTTTTTTTGAAAAATTTTCACGACCAAAATTAAAAAAGTTACAGCCTTTGGAGAATTGCTGAAAAATCTCAAAAATTTTGCTGTCCCTTTAATTTTTAGAATGAGTGTATATAAGCAAAATACCATTCACTCATCACGAGATCTCAAAAAATACACGTCCGATTGAATTGAAATTTGGCATGATTACTCCTTTCTCGACGTAGACGCTCACTAAGAACGGATTTTGAGTAATTCCTATCGGAAATCGATTTTTCACCTACCATCACAAATACCATCTCTCTCTCACACCATAGCAAAGGTTACCATGGCAACGGTAAACATAGCAACGGTTACCATAGCAACGTTTATCATAACAACGGTCAACAACAACGGTTACCATGGCAACGGTTACCATATAAACGGTTACTATAGCAACGGTTACCATAGCAAAGGTTACCATAGCAACGGCTACCATGGCAACGGCCACCATGACAACGGTTACCATAGCAACTGTTACCATGACAACGGTTACCATGGCAACGGTTACTATTACAACGATTACCGTGGCAACAGTTACCATAGCAGCGGTTAACATAGCAACTGTTATCATAGTAACGGTTACGATAGCAACGGTTACCGGGGCAACGGTCACTATAGTAACAGTTACCATAGTAACGGACACTATAGCAATGGTTACCATAATAACTATTACCTTGACAACGGTTACCATAGCGACTGTGATATTATGATAACAACAATTACCATGACAACGGATAATATGGCAATGGTTATCATGGCAACGGTTACCATAGCAACGGTTACCCTGGCAACGGTTGCTATGGTAACGGTAACCATAGCAACGGTTACCCTGGCAACGGTTATCATGGCAACGGTAACCATAGCAACGGTTACCATAGCAGCGGTTACCATAGCAACGGTTACCATAGCAACGGTTACCATAGCAACGGTTACTATAGCAACGGTTACAATGGCAGCGGTGACCATGACAACGGCTACTATAGCAACTGTTACCATAGCACCGGTTGCCATAGCAACGGTTATCATGGCAACGGTTATGGTAGCAACGGTTACCATGGCAACGGTTATCATAGAAACGGTTACCATAGCAACTTTTATCATAGCAATGGTTACGATAGCAACGGTTACCATAGCAACGGTTACTATAGTAACGATTACCATGGCAACGTTCACTATGGCAATAGTTACTATGGCAAAGGTTACCATTACCTCTGTTGCTTAGCGTAGCTAAGTGGGGTTGATGGTGAGTGCAAATTAATGTGGGGGTGGAAGTAGATAATAGTGTAGGTACTGTGGGTAGTTGTGGGGGTGGGGATGTGTGTAAGTTGTTACATGGGTGAGTGTGTGGTTGGTTTAGGCACGGGTGAGAATGGGTTTGAGTTGTTACGTGAGTGTGTTGCTTAGCTTGGATAGGTGTGGGTGATTGTGGGGTTGGAGGTGGGTGTGAGTTGTTACATCGGTGGGTGTGGGTGTTATATTACGTACAATCGCAACACTATAATTTTGAATTTATATTTATTATAGTCTGGAAATTGAGCATTTTGTTTATATTTCACGTCTAGGTTCCACAATCAATTTTTATCGTAAGCCCAGCGTATATGAAATCCCGAAAACTAAAATCCAAATTCATAGTCCACGCGGATGGAGTCACTGGGCACAGCTAGTCTTAAATATTGAACAGCGATGACATCCACGATGTACGCAGCAATGTGACCAGGTTTGGATTGACGATGATTGTCGTGGATGCACATGACGATTGAGCGGACGTATTGAAATATTCAAGATTCTAATCGATAATACAAAAAGCGATGCTCCAATTACGGTTCAATCTGAAAATCGCATAACGATCATTGCACATAATACGTCGGTAATACGTGAGCAAACTAAAGTAGAAGATTAGATAACTTACCTTGACAGAAACGGAAACATTCACATAACTTAACTTTCTTCTCATTTTCCCACTCACGTGTCCAACGCATGCGCACGAGGCTCGAGCGGGGTGAAGTCGGCCATGGCCTCGATTCTTGTACACAGCGGCGGCAACGGCGGCGGCGGCGATAATCTTATATAATATAGAGATACTAGGGGTCCGTGCGGCTCGGTCGCTACACGCCCTCGCATCGTAACCCAAACCTCCAAATCCAAACCCAAACCTATAACCGAGCAGGGTTAAGTTGGCCATGGAATCGAAGCTCGAGCAGGGTAAAGTTGGCCATGGCTTCGATTCTTGTACACAGCGGCGGCGGCGGCGGCGATAATTTTATATAATATGAAGAGATAAATACTAGGGGTCCGTGCAGCTCGGGCACTACGCGCCCTCGCATCGTAACCTAAACCTTCAAACCCAAGCCTCCAAACCCAAACCTCCAAACCCAAACCTCCAAACCCAAACCTCCAAACCCAAACCTCCAAACCCAAACCTCCAAACCCAAACCTCCAAACCCAAACCTCCAAACCCAAACCTCCAAACCCAAACCTCCGAACCCAAACCTCCAAACCCAAACCCCCAAACCCAAACCTACAAACCCAAACCTCCAAACCCAAACCTCCGAACCCAAACCTCCGAACCCAAACCTCCAAACCCAAACCTCCAAACCCAAACCTCCAAACCCAACCCTCCAAACCCAAACCTCCAAACCCAAACCTCCAAACCCAAACCTCCAAACCCAAACCTCCAAACCTAAACCTCCAAACCCAAACCTCCAAACCCAAAACTCCAAACCCAAACCTCCAAACCCAAACCTCCAAACCCTAACCTCCAAACCCAAACCTCCAAACCCAAACCTCCAAACCCAAACCTCCAAACCCAAACCTCCAAACCCAAACCTAGAACCAAACGGGGTGAAGTTGGCCATGGAATTGAGACTCGAGTGGGGTGAAGTTGGCCATGGCCTCGATTCTTGTACACAGCGGCGGCGGCGGCGGCGGCGATAAGTTTATATAATATAGAGAGATCTATGTATGTATCCACGTACATTCCTGTACATTCCGTGATAAAATATATAGATATATGCACTGTAATGATGACTGTACGGAGAGCAAAATTCAGGTAAAGATCCAAACCACTCGACTCGTGAGGAGTTTTACTCCTCGAGGAGTTATACCCCATCGAGCATATGCGCATTCGATCCTCGATGGTCAACACGTTCAATGAGTTCCGACGGTCGATCCCATTGACTCAGTATACCTATAAGTATCTCTCTGTATATGTATATTGGACTGATGCCCAAAATGCGATTCTTTTTTTTCCAAAATCCCCGATTAAATACTTTCGGGGGAGTGAAAAAGATGCCCGTTAAAAGCAGAGCTCCAAATGTGATATATTCAGAAGTCTTCCGTCGTGAATTTATATTTTTGTTACGTCAAAAATCGGAGTTTTAGGAACTATTAATTGATCTTTGACAATGGATGTGCTGATTATGATGACAACGAGCTAGACAGAAAAAGAAACTTAATCTTTACTACTTATTATTATCTTTATCTTATATCCTTATTATCTTATTACCTCCTTATCATCTCCTCATTATCTTATTATCTTTACTCCTGGCTGTCAATCTCAAAACACATCTGCCCTATTTTAAAGTATAACCTTGCGAAAAATTACTTGAAATTGGGCGCGGAATATTGCTCGTACTTAAACGCAATCGGAGCTATTTTATAAGGAGGCACAGTCTAGGTCGGGGAAAGGGGTTTCATTAGAAATTAAGGAACAGCACCATGGTGACGGCTTCAAAAAATCGATTTTATTCAAACCATTCTGAAAAATCTAAAATACTTTTTTTAAGATTGAAATGCCGTTGGACCCAGGTCGAAAAAATAATTATTTTTGTAGATATTGAATATTTTGTGGAGCGGTGCAGTGGTCCGCGACGCTCGGGGACCCGCGCAGCTGGGCGCCTTAGAGTCGCCAGGTATTCTTCCTGCCTTTCTCAGCTATTCTTTTGGCTCCCTTCACAAAAATCGGCTATAGCTATAGGATAGCGTCACAGCGTCAGTTTGCGAATAGAAGCGACGCTATTCGTATCTAATCGCTCCGAATCGATTCGTTTGAGAATATCAAACGCTCCAAATTATTATTTTCAAGTTAAAATGGAGGATAAAAAAGTGTACACGGGGAAAAAAGGAACACAACAAAGCTATGTGACGAGGAGTCGATCGAAAATTTCGAATCGAAAACCTCCGAACCGTTATAGCTCCGAAAACAGTTCTGCAGAGCATGTGAGCACGTCGGCGGAAAAGTTAAAATCATCGGACGATTAAGAGGTTGGTGTTACTAACGATTTCAATTATCGTATAATACAACTTTTCACTGCATTGAACATTATATCCACGTTAATGAAATGTAAAGTGTGTGATCGTGACATAAAATTCACCGAAAAAAGTTTGCGCGGACTCGGGTTCAAAATCGAGGTCGATTGCGGCCATTGTGAAAAAGTGTTAATCAATTCGTTTCCTATGATTGGCAATGCATACGAAATAAACCGTCGGATCGTAGTCAGTATGCGTCTTCTTGGCGTCAGTTTAAATGGCCTGATGAAATTTTGCGCATTCATGGACCTACCGCGCCCCATATTTCAGTCTTTTTACGATTGAATCATAAATTCGATTTCGATTGACATTGAAGCGGTGAGCGCAATGAGCAAAAAAACGGCTATACTTAAGGAGCAGAGAATTTCGTTGGAAAATGGGATAGTGGACGGAATTATCGTTTCAGGCGACGGATCGTGGCGAAAGCGCGGTTTCACCTCGCTTTTCTGTATAACATCGCTAATCGACTGGTACACTCAAAAAGTGATTGACGTCATGGTTAAATCGAAAATTGCAAAGCTTGCGAGCATTGGGAAAAAAAGAAAACCCCGCGGAGTACTGCGAATGGAAAGCTACCCACGACGATGAGTGCCAGGCGAACCATAGTGGCTCATCCGGAAAAATGGAAGTCGACACAGCTATCGAAATGTTTCAACGGTCTGAAGAGCTCTATGGCATAAAATATAAATATTATATTGGTGAAGGCGATTCTAAAACGTTTCTGGGCATATCGGATAGCGATCCATACGACGATTTCGAGATAAAAAAAAAAGAGTGCATCGATCATGTCCAAAAACATATGGGAACGCGCCTCCACGAAATCGTGAAAAAAACAAAACGATTGTCTGGCAGAGGAAAGCTCACCGGAAAATTGATTGACAAGTTGAGCACATATTACGGCTTGGCTATTCGGTGGAACAGCGATGATGTTGATAAAATGAGGAAGGCAATTTGGGCAACTATTAAACATAAAATGTCCACAGACAGTGAGCCACAACATGACAATTGCCTGGAAGGTGCCGAGTTGTGGCGTTCGTGGCAGCGCGCGGTCGCAAATGGTGATATTTCTAAATATCACTATAAACCGCTTCTTCTTCGGAAAATATTGGTGGCAATTCAGCCAATCTTCGAAAATTTGAGCAGGGACGATTTTCTGCAGCGTTGTTTGGGCGGCTATACGCAAAACAATAACGAAAGCTACAATAAATCAGTTTGGGCAATAGCCCCCAAGTGCCAGTCCAGAAGCAAAAAAAATCTCTGATATTGCAACTGATATTGCGGTATTAGTGTTCAATGATGGCCTGAGAAGTCTCATCAAAGTACTGGACACGTTGGGGATAACCATGGGTCCAAATTGTTTCAACTTTTGCGTTGAGACCGACGCAGCGTGGATCTAGCTCGCGGAGTGCTCGCTCACAGACGCTGCAAAAGAAGCGAGAAAAGCCTTAACAAGTTCGAGGAAAGAATCCGGAGACAACGATTTACTTCTCGAAGGTCAGCTATATGTTGCCAGCATCGCTGATTGAAGGTAAATAATTTTTTATTCAATTTATAACATAAATTAACAAACCTAAAACTTTGAACGCATTTTATTTAAAACCACTTCTTTGAGTGCTGCACGCAGCAGAACTCGAGCAATTTTTATCCGATCGACTTCAAATTTTCACAGTATCAATAAAAGTAGATAATCTAGAGAAGTACATAGGATTTTTTTGATATCTCAATGATTATAAAAGTTATAGCCTATTTTCGACGAGAAATTTTGCTCAAATATCATTCTTCAATTTCAAAGGCGTGCCTATTTTTTAAAAATCGACATTTTTCCGAATTCCTATGTGCTTTTTTTCAAAATATCATATTATTAACGAAAACACTTGGTATTTTTTTTCAGATCAACATTGAAGAGAGTTCTGCTGCGTGCCGCGGACCACTGCGGAGATGACAGCACCTGACGCGAGAGCTTACCCAGCACCACCATGTGGCGTGAAAGATGCGTAAAAAATGTTTCTTGATACATTAATAAGCAAGGAACAAAACCCAAAAAAATGCTCCGAACCCACACAGCAAAATTGATCCCGGGACCATCCCGAAATAGTCCCATTCGTGTCCTACTAAGATAGTACGTCTTATGAACGTCTATGGGAGGAACCAGTGAGATATTGTTCTATCCGAGATTAATATTGGATGTCTTGAGGATATCCTGTCGCAACCGTTATTAGACGATCCCAACGCACTCTCTTATAGACTTCTGTGGGAGGTAGTGGTAGGACATTGTTCTACCCGAGATTGATATAGGATGTCTTGAGGATATCATGCCATCACCGGGTGTAGGCGATCGTACCGCACTCTCTTGTAGATGTCTATGGGAGGTACTAGTAAGATATCGGTCTACTCGAGATTAATATAAGATGTCTTGAGGATATCCTGTCGCAACCATGTTTAGACGATCCCAGTGCACTCTCTTATAGATGTATCTGGGAGGTACCGGTAGGACATTGTTCTACCCGAGATTAATATGGGATGTCTTGTGGATATCCTGCCGTTACCGTGTGTAGACGATCGTACCGCACTGTCTTGTAGATGTCTATGGGAGGTACTAGTAGGACATTGGTCTACTCGAGATTGATATAGGATGTCTTGAGGATATTCTGTTGCAACCGTGTTTAGACGATCCCAGAGCACTCTCTTAGAGATAACTCTGAGAGGTACCGGTAGGATTCCGTTCTACCCAAGATTAATATAGGAGATCTTGAGGATATCCTATCGCAACCGTAATTGGACGATCTCAACGCACTCTATTATAGACGTCTGTGGGAGGTACTGGTAGAACATTGTTCTATCCGAGATTAATATAGGATGTCTTGAGGATATCCTGCCGTGACCTCGTGTAGACGATCGTACCGCACTATCTTGTAGATGGCTGTAGGAGGTACTAGTAGGACATTGGTCTACTGGAGATCAATATAGGATGTCTTGAGGATATCCTATCGTAACCGTGTTTTGACGATCCCAGCGAATTCTCTTAGAGATGTCTCTGGGAGGTACCGGTAAGACATTGTTCTACGCGAGAATAATATAGGATCTCTTGAGGATAACCTGTCGTAACCATGTTTTGACGATTTCAGCGCACTCTCCTAGAGATGTCTCCGGGAGGTGCCGGTAAGACATTGTTCTACGAGAGATTAATATGGGATGTCTTGAGGATATCCTGCCGTAACCGTGTTTAGACGATCCCAGCGGACTATAGGAGATGTCTATAGGAGGTCAGCCATTCCACGGCGTTAGTTCCAGACTCGCCGCGAGATGGCAAAGGCTCTCGCATACGGATCATGCAAATAGAATGCTTATATAGCCGAGCGTGAACACGGACATTTGACACCGAAAGGAGTCAGACCTCATAAGAGGCCATATTACGAGGAGTACTTGCTGTCTCCCTCTGTACTGTACCCATTTTATTAAATTTTCATTAATTAATTGAAATTAATTAATATTAAATCGAAATAAAAATAATTGTCCACTGCTGTGTTGGCAGTCCAAGAGACGTCCCGAAGACATCCCAAAGACATCCTGGGACGGCAGTGGGACTATCCTATTGCGGTAATCACTGCAGACATTTCGAAGCTCATGGGAATCCCATGGGACCATCCCATTACCATCACGGGACAATTGAGTCAATTGACGTGATATCCAGAAGACGTACTTGGGACGTATCATTGCTGTGTCTGATAATTCTGGAATACCGTGGTGACGTCTTTATGAAGTCTCGATAATATCTCATCGATATCTCTACTCTGCTGTATTTACAGTCCAAGAGACGTCCCGAAGACATCCCGGGACGACAATGGGACGATCCCATTCCGGTAATCACTGCGGACACTTTAGAGCCCATGGAAATCCCATGGGACGATCCGATTACCATCACGGGACAATTGACGTGATGTCCGAAAGACGTACTTGGGACGTATTTTTGTTGTCTGGGAATATCTCTTTTTTTTCCACAAAAAAAATTCTTGATGAATGTGAAAAAAACAGGAGGTCACAGTGGTGTTGTCCCTTAAGGAATGGATTTCACGTGAATTCAATTGGGTTAAAAAGTATTTATCGCGAACACCTTAACACTTCGAATTAACACTGTCAAGAAAAATTGAAAGGGGGTCAAAAGGCGGGGCCACAAGAAATTAAAATTCTTACCTTGACTGATGTTATTCAGGAAACTGGAATCAACATAATTCGAATGTTTGTAGCGGGACATGTCGTGGCCTACGATATTGTAGTCCAGGAACTCGAAGCGTGAACAAATGAATGGTCGAAACGCGTCGCTCGAGGTTCAAAATTTATGTATAATTCGGAAAAATTAAATTAAAATAGTGACTACCAACACGTAGTTCACTAATTTACAAATATCGAAAAATTCGTGGAATGCTCAAAAAACTTATATTCCAATTTTTAAAAATATATATTTTCCGTTAATTCGAAAATTCAGAAATCTAATTTAAATATGAAAATGACTCTTTAACTCGATAAATTACAAAATATGGAAAAATTCGATTTTCCAGAGTCAAGAACTGTCAAAGAAATATTTAAACCCCACTCGAAATCAGCTCGGGAAAAACCAGAGACTGTTTGTCGAAGTCGGCGTATGAAAGAAAATCCTTGAGTCCGGAATAATATTCTAAGTCTTTTTTACCGCCGTCTCAAAATATTCTAAGACCCAGGTCGAAAGAGAGAACGAAGAAATATTACAAATCCAAACTGTTGAGACTGGAATACTATTCTAAGTCCTTCTTATCGCTGTCTCAGAATACTTTGAGACCCAGGTCGAAAGCAAGAACAAAGAAAATATACAAGTCCGAACTCTGAGAAAATTTACAATTTTGAATAAAATTTCAACGACGAAGGAGTTCCGATTTTTTCGAAGTCTGAGACTGTCACAAGAAATGTTTAAACACCACTTGAAATCAGCTCGGGAAAAACCAGAGACTAATTGTTGAAGTCAGAGTAAGAAAAAATTTTCAAGACTGGAATAATATTCTAAGTCCTTCTTATCGCCGTCTCAGAATATTCTAAGACCCAGGTCGAAAGAAGAAGCCAAGAAATATTATAAGTCCCAACTCGGAGAAAATTCGGCGGAACGTAGCGGTATCGTAGCTTCGTCGTTGATCATTGAAAGTTCCGGAAAGAATGACTCTTGAGGAGTGAATTTCGCGGGTTTTTATACCCAAAAATTAACGAAAATCATGGTCGATGGAAAGAGAGTAGAAACCTGTGATTGGTCCACGACCCATTAAAAGTGTACCCCCTTTTCCTACTTTTCTTGAAATTAGTATGCAGGAAGGATATCCTCAGACTGTCTTCCGAGGGCTCTTCAAGATCTAGAAGAGACTGTTCGAACTGTCAACATTTCGATATATGACCTTTCCTTTCCGATTTTCGTTCATTTTCTTACATTACCTACTTTTATAATAAATAAAATATACGTCAACTAAACATACTAAGAGATTATAATAATTACGAATAATCGTACTTTAAATAAATAATGGTTTATGATAAACGGAGTATGTTAAATGCGTTTGCTCAAATACAGTAATGTTAAAAATTGAAACTTTGCATTACGCCTTTTCCAAATATAAAAATTCATTCTTAAGAAGAATAGTGAATAATCATTCTCATAATTTTATGATTCGCATTAAGCAACTTCTAATTGTTTTTTTATCATCTTATTTCTGCGTCTATTTGTTTAATGAAGTTATATAAATATATTCTCTGATTTATAAACTAAATAAGTTCAGATTTGTTCGATTGTCTCGCTAACTAATATTGTTTCTAAGCGTGTATAGTTTGTTTAATAGTTTTTGTTAGAAATAAAATAAAACGTTTCGGATAAGAATTACTCATATGCCATCGGGCATCGAGTTGACGCCTGCACAAGCATCGACGCATCTCTCTCTTTCTTATTCTTCTTGGCATTTCGTTTGGCAGTCCAGCCGGGACTGTGGCATAGGCAGTATCCTGTCAAGTTTCATTACATTTTGACAGGGGTTGGTTCTTGGGTACCTGTCAAGAGTGGGTGCGAGCGAGAGAAAAACAGTGCATACAAACTAGCGGAGAAAATGTATGAGAAATATACATAGAATTTATGCTCCTGTGGCTCTGGTGAATCTGTCGCGTGCCTGCTTGATAACACCGGCACACAAAATCAAAAAAGTGGTCTGTACTTTTGACCAGACCCACCTATCTATATGTATTTTGATGCACTGAATCCGAATCCGAAGTCCGTTTGGCTCATACACCCTCAACATTTTGAGTAAATTGCGAACATCTACTAAAAATGGCTAAAATTTTCGAATAATCGCAGTAATGAACATGAAACCAATTTTATTGAACCAGATCAAGTATGTTCATTATGTATTTTGATGCGCTGAATCCGATTGCCGAGTCTGTTAATCTCGACCATGCATTCACTGCCGTCCAAGAATTTGAACACACTCGCCCCTGCAATTCCGAGCCACACAAAAAAGTTGCACTGCCCTTTTAAAAATAAGCATATTTCAATTTAACGAGCCAAGTTTTAAAGACGATATATTCAACTTTTTTTTGCTTTATCCGAAAAAAAATTTCGATTTTTTAAAAATTCGGTACGTCCCTTGAAGCATTTGGTTGTTTTTTTTTTGCATACGACCGATGAAATTTTATTTGAACGGTTTTTCACATGAAAAACTTGTGGAGGGGAGTATAAGGTTCAATTTCGTTTGTTGAAAAGTTTCGACCAATTTTCTTTTGCAAAAAACAACCATATTTATAAAATGAAGCGTTACTCCAAAACTACTGAGTTTTTGTAAAATCATTAAGAGGGTAAAAAGTTTCATACAGCTGTTTTGGATTTAATAAAATTTGTTCAGACTTTTTACTCAACATTTTTTTTCGGGATTTTTCTCTGTCAACGAGATTTTTTAAAATCTTCAACATGGAGTCTCTTACCTCATCTACACGGCTTTTTCTTCGAAAAAAGTCATTCACATGGCTTTTTTATCGGAAATGCCGTGTAGATGAGGTAAGAGATCGGATTGTTGGAGATAAAAAAATTTGAGAAAAATTGTTGGAAAAAAATTCTTAAATAATTACATTGAATCCAGAATAATTGTATGCAACTTTTTACCTTTTTAGTGATTTCACAAAAATCCAGTAGTTTTAGAGTTACGCTTCATTTTATAAATATGATCGTTTTTTACAAAAATTTGAATGTTTTTGCAAAAAAAATCGTACGAAACTTTTTAAAAAACAAAATTGAAACTTATACTCCTCTCCATAAGTTTTTCATGCGAAAAACAGTTTTAACAAAATTTAATGGGTTGTACGCCAAAATTTCAACGCCAAAAAAAAACAAAAAAACGACCATGCTTCAAAGGACGCACCGAAAGCGAAATGAAGCTGAATATATCCTCTTGGAAACGCCACTTGTTGAATTGGAAAATCTTTATTTTTAAAAGAGCAGTGAAACTTTTTATGCGGCGCGGAATCGGGCCAAGTGTTTCCAAACTTTTGGACGGCACTGTATGGGTGATCAAGATTAACAGACTCGGCAATTGGATTCAGCGCATCAATTGTACATAAGAAACATACTTGATCTAGTTCAATACAAATTTTGTCATACTCATAACTGCTATTTTCTGCCGTTTTTAGGCATTTTTAGCGGTTTTTCGCAATTCACTCAAAATTTTCAGGGTGTATGAGCCAAACGGACTTCGGATTCAGATTCAGCGCATCAAAATACATAGAGATAGGTGGGTCTGGTCAAAAGTACAGACCACTTTTTTAATTTTGTGTGCCGGTGTAATTTATTGTTTCCTTAGATTTTCGACCAGTATATCTTGCGATCTCGATTGTCATGAATTGATTCTTCTGTCAAGAGCAGTGAGAACGGGTGACGCTAAATGCATACAGATTAGAAGGAAGGTGCATCAAAAAATACAGGGTGTTTCTATCCTCATCTTAGGATGTGTATGTAAAAAAAAGGTTGTTTACGATCCGGTGACATTACTCAGTTTGTCGCTTGCATGTTTCGATACTTGACTGCTTCGTTAAATTTTCAACTCATGCTACAGTCCAGTTCAAATCTTGATTTCAAGATCCTCAGTTTCTTCATCGGATGTTTTATTGAACAAATCTGTTCCCTTTAATTAACTATCTAATTGAAACCTCATTCTTATTAAATATTTATCATTAAACGCGAGTTGGGGAAATCAAATGTTCATTTCCTTCCATATTTGTTTTGTTTCTGATAGACAATAATGGAAAAATTATTTATTTAAAAGGTGAGGAGGTGGTGAAATTGATTTGACCGATCTCGGTCGATCCAATGTGTAGTGAACGTCTTTTAGTTCTCGTCTGATCCCTTGAAATTTATTCTTTAACTTTTATGTTCATGAATGCTTATTGGTAAATAAGTAAAATTGTGTTTGAACAGTTTTTCTCTTCCCGAAGGCATCTTTCATGGTTTCCTTATAAAGTTTGATAATAACCATATATGATTGGCTCCGAAGTCGATGATTCTTCAAGTGACTTCCCCCATGAAGTTTCATGATCGAGAAATTCTTAATGGAATCCTACATGCCTCCTTTCCTTCGGACCAAGAATAATATTTTTGGAAGAGGGTGTACCTCGCAATAGCGTCGAGAGAATGATAAGACGTTCGTGCGTATAGAGCTTATTTCACGATCTTTTCCAAAACCGGCTGGAATATCAAATTTCTTAATATTATTCGTCTTATATTTTTTTGATATTAGAAAAATAATTTTCGTTACGCCAGGACGTAACATTTTAGATTTAAATGGCATAGGAAAAAAATTTTTGAACTTTGAAATTTTTTGCCTTGCCTTCCCTATTCCATTCCCTATAAAAATATGTATCGCAGATTTTGGTACAGTGACTTGACGCCGAGGTACGACATTTCAAAGTTTAAACATTTTTTTCCTGTATTATTTAAATGGAAATTTATGATGAGACATCTCGAAATATTAATATTAAGATAAACTCTGCTTATATATATACAGTGATGTGCAATTGAAGTGACGCACTCGGTTTTTTGACTCCACCGCCTCCAATTCACTCGTGACGAAAAAGCTGCCAAATAGTTTTTTACATGAAATTTTCACCCCCGCTTTATGCCGTTGAGGTCAGCTCAATCGGACAATAATTCAAAAAACGGCAGCCATTTTTACCATTTGGTACGCTCGAGAAAAATGGAAAGATTTTGATTTTTGCTCGATATTTTGATTGCGAGCTCAAAAATTGATCCAGTAAGGACATAGTTGGCAAGGGAGATACTTTCTGAACAAAATGCTTTTTTTTTAAATCGGGCTTGAAGCTGACCGGATGTAAATAAGGATAACTCGGGAACGACTAATCCAATCGGGATCTTCTTTCGCGAGGAGCTGTAATGGAACACCCTTAAAACGTGTGCAATAGAGTTGCGAAGATAGGTCTGCTGGAAATTAGTAAAGAAGTTAAATTTTTTTTCCTCCCCCCTTTTTTATTTTCAACGAATTAATTAGGTAAAGCTGCGGAACTCACTTATGAAACATTCACCATTGGAGAAGTGACGTCCAGACGAAAAAAAGCACCCCTTGTTGTTATCGATAGGACCCTTGATAGGGGAGAAATCAACGATTGAAGACCTGGCTACCGTAATCCCACGTCGCGATAGCGCGTGCCGTGTGGCACGAAAAGTCGAGCCGACGCCACTGCGAATACCGAGCATCGGTATCGCAGGCAAGGGATACACCGCTGCCACTACCCTCGTCTACGTTGCCGTAGCAACGGAAGCTGAATTAAACAATCGAACATATTATACTGAACTGTACGTTAAATTCATATTTAAATTTGGATCTTCTGAATAATCAGGAACATGTTCAATAGTTATTGGATATTAATCAATTTTTAATATTAATCTCTACTTAATATTAATTTTTATTATTAATAAATTATTATTTAATATTAATCAATTTTCTCTTAGACCAATAAACAGGTTTGGAAAATGGCAACAAGTTTGTCTTTCTAGCGCTAATGTTAAAAATTTAATGTTTAAAGAAAACTATGTTGGAAAACTTGTACTGGAGAGTTGATAATTTTCGAGTAAGAGCGGTATACGGAGGACAACCTGTGATGTGATAGTCTTTTATTGCCGTGCGAGAAACAAAAGCTATACTCATAGCGGTGCCGCATCGCTCGCACGTGGAGTCCGAACAATGGTGGGTTATTATTTTATTTGCTGGGTAATTCGGCGCTAGTTTCCATTGATAACCGCAAAACCCTTTCGTTCGTTTCACAACTCTGATCAGCAGAAAAGGAGACAATTCTTATTCTTCTTGTCCAAGACCTTTAAATTTTTTACAACACCGGTCCTTTTAAACTCCGGCTGCCTTGCGGGAGTCCTTCAAATTTCCCCCATTCTGTTTTCGCAAAAATATTATGATCCTACTATAGAATAATATGCATGGCAAAATAGCGGCCTTTTTTCTGCAGGTCAGATTTGTGAAATGATAGAGAGAACATTTCGATTCTCGATGAAAACAAGGGCGACAGTCTTTCGTCAATAAATCTACCGAGCAAAAAATTGCTCGAACTTTTGCTCTTACTCAAGAGTTACACCCTCTCGAGAGCAAGTTAAAAAAAATATTTTTCGTCAAACATTAAATTTGTAACAAGGGGCTACAAAGATGACCTTGTTGCCTATTTCCAAACCCGTTCATCAGTCTGAGGGAAAATTTATTAATAACAAATAATAATTTATTAATAAAAATTAGTATTAAATTGATATTAAATAGATATTAATATTAAAAATTAATTAATATCAAATAAGTATTTAACATTTTCCTGATTATTCAGAAGATCCAAATTTAAATGTGAATTTAACGTACAGTTGATTATTATATGTTCGATTGTTTAATTCAGCTTCCGCTGCTATGGCAACGTAGACGAGTGGCTTATCCCTTGCCTGCGTTATCGATGCTTGGTATTCGCAGTAGCGTCAGCTCAACTTTTCGTGCCACACGGCTCACGCTATCGCTGCGTTGGATTACGGTGGCCAGGTCTTCAATCGTTGATTTCTCCCCTATCAAGGGTCCGATCGATAACAACAAGTGGTGCTTTTTTCGTCTAAACGTCACCATTCTAATGGTGAATGTTTCATAAGTGAGTTCCGCAGCTTTAGCGGATTAATTCGTTGAAAATAAAAAAGAGGGAGAGAAAAAAACAGAAAATCAACTTTTTTACTAATTTTCAGTAGACCTATCGTCGCAAATATATTGCACACGTTTTGAGGGTGTTCCATTACAGCTCCTCGCGAAATAAGATCCCGATTGGATTAGTCGTTCCCGAGTTATCCTTCTTTACATCCGGTCAGCTTCACCGCGCTTTAAGTCAATTAATAATTGCCCGAATTTTTTTTTTTTAAGCATTTTGTCCAGAAAGAATGCCTCTTGCCAACTATGGTCTTACTGGATCGATTTTTGAGCTCGCATTAAAAATATCGAGCAAAAATCAACATCTTTCCATTTTTCTCAAGCGTACCAAATGATAAAAATGGCCGACATTTTTTAAATTATTGTTTGATTGAGCTGACCTCAACGGCATAAGGCGGGGGTGAAAATTTCACGTAAAAAACTATTCGGTAGTTTTTTCGCCACGAATGAATTGGAGGCGGTGGAGTCAAAAAACCGAGTGCGTCATTTCAATTGCACATTACTGTATGTGTTATTCCAGCCCAAGTGTGTAAACCCGTGACCCTGACCCTCTCGGATTTATTTGATTTTTTTTCACATGATCGCGTTGAGTCTAAAATATACCCTTATAATTATTTCAGATTTTTCCAAACATCCCTCATTTCAAAAAGAAATTTTTTTTCGAAAAAACGCTATTTTTAAAAAATCTAAAAAAATTCTGAAAAAACCGTGATAATATATAAAAATTTTCAAGCTATGACCCGTAGTGGGCAGATTTTTTTCTGTGTTTTACAAGCTATTACCGTTCGCAAAATTCTAAATAATTCTCAAATAGCTCTCCTCGAGCAGATACTGAATATTTTGGTACTCAAATTCAGCACCTTGAGCAGATACTGAATTATTTTGCTACTCAAATTGAATATCTGCTTAAGATGATTTATTTGCGAATTTTTTGGAATTTCGAGAACGTTATTAGCTTGTAAAACACAGAAAAAAAATCTGCCCACTACGGGTGATAGTTTCAAATTTTTTATATATTATCACGGTTTTTTCAGAATTTTTTTAGATTTTTGAAAAATGGAGTTTAAAAAAAATCTTTTTTCAATTCATCACGTAAAACACAGAAAAAAATCTACCCACTAAGGGTGATCGCTTAAAATTTTTAAAAATTGTCACGGTATTTCAGAATTTTTATAGATTTTTAGAAAATGGCGTTTAAAAAAAAAATCTGAAATAAGGGATGTTTGGAAAAATCTGGAAAAATTATGAGAGTATTTTAGAAAAAAAATCAAATAAATCGCCACGAAAATCCTCTCTTACGAAAATCGGTTTATTTTAAGAATAACGGGCGCCAGCCGCGATAAACGCAACCCGATTTGCAATGATGTTGCAAGGGAGAAAATTATTGTCTGGCTAGACTTCAGCCCTTGAAAAATGGTAGAGGGGCGGTCCGTTAAAAAAGGAAAATCGAACAAATCAACGAAACACAAAATCACAATTCATGATAATACTAAAGGTGTATTTTATTCAAGAAAAACTTCCAGGAAATAATTGTTTCTACCAGATATCCTATCTTTTACGATATGAAGCCGAAAAATCCCAAATTTTCGGTTGCGAGACTCAACCTTTATGTGACACAATTTAAAAATAAAAAAAGACCTACTAAAATTCCTCCAAGCTACTTCTTTTACCCTTCGAAATTTATTTAACCAAAATTCTAAGTCTTATTCAAGTTTCCGCAATTTTCAACGAACAAAAAAAAACGATCTACGTGTCTCGATTTTATTGCGAGGGTCTTCTTGACCTTGACGTCGTGGAAAGCGTGGCGTCCCCAAACTCGTTCAAAAGAAAAAAGAAAATTACCGCGACGAAAAACCGTAAAAATAAATCGCAATTAATCAACTTTACATTTGCCCGACGCGAGAGCCACGTTAAATTTTATTCGTCAATTCGAATTCTTAATTTTTTCTGATTTTTCAACCCGTTGATCGCGACGTGCGCCGCTCGGAATTTTGGCCGTCTATCCTTTTTTTTAGAGCAAAACGTCACTTAATTACAATGCAACACGAAAATCTAACCTCACGACCCTCGCTCGACGGCCACCTTTCGATTCACACGCGATCCGATCCTTCTAACTAGATCTTTTATTCAAATGCATTTGATTTTACTGATTTTAGTGCTCCTGCTCGTATCCCGGGAAATTCTACGACAATACACAACAATTCAACTCACACGTCAACGGAAGGACACGATTCTTTCCCACGACCGATTTTATTTCACGATATTTGCCAAAACAAGGGCACAAATTAAGAGTTGATA
Organism: Alloplasta piceator; assembly: GCA_946863875.1. Classification (NCBI taxonomy): domain Eukaryota; kingdom Metazoa; phylum Arthropoda; class Insecta; order Hymenoptera; family Ichneumonidae; genus Alloplasta; species Alloplasta piceator. The sequence continues at coordinate 43,158,493 of OX333072.1, read as the reverse complement.
ATACCGGGAACTTCACGACGAGCTTTCGTTTCCACGTGCAAGGCAACCGCGCGACAAACGTTAATTCATACAATACAAAGAAATATAATTTCGTCGTTTCGCAAAGAAAAGAATTTAACAATGATTTTAATCGATGAAGAGTGGCAACGTATTGTTACGTACGGTTTTTGATACCGTCGTAATTAATATTATTATTTAATTTGAATTATGATTATTTGCGCGAGTTTGTCAGGCGTCGGCGCTTGGGTTTCTGCCCTAGTTAAAGCGGCGTGACGCACCTCACCTGTAGCGTGTGTGTGTGTTGATCCGGACGTCGGCGCGTGTCTGTATCGTGTGATGTGGAATTGGACACCTGCAGGTTCAGCACTTTACAGTTTATTGAAGTTTATTCGGAAATACAACGATTATGAGGATTATATAAATATTGTAGTATTGATTCGGTAATGTTCGGAATGTAATTCTTCATATGTCTCGACACGTAATGCCGCTAAGGTAATCATTGCGAACAAGATATATAAAGAGACGTGAAGTGCCGCTAAGGTTAACTTACACGTATTGAGTTCTTATACGTTTCACGATCACAATTATTTGCGAAAGGACTCGTCAATCACACCCGCGAGGACCTAGGTACGCGAGCGGACTTGCATCTAAGGAACGAGACCCCGACCGGTTGCTGAAAGCGTCGTATTAAGACTGAAGAATGATCGTTTTGGAGAGGTCCTTGATACTTAGGGCAAGTCGTGGCGTGGGTCTTGTGGGAGTGTATTGAGAAATCATATTGGGAAATCGAAAAAGGGGTTTCTGCTGATTTTCGGTAGATGGTTTGCTCGTGCCCTTGTTGCGACAGCGAGAGTTAAAGACCGCGGAGGAATCTGCGGACTCAAGTCTTGCATGATTCCTCGGCCTCGCGGAGGCGATGTCCCGTGTAGAATTTGATGTGCTCGTGTTCCTCAATATCTCATATGAGTGTTGGTCCGTAACAGCATCAAGGACTCACCGGCATTTGAAGTAAATTCGCTCGGAATTTTTCCTTGGCTCAATATGGCTGCTCGTTATTCTACGAGTCCGTTTCCTTTACTATTCTCTAATACCTCGTCAGTCGCCACGTCTCACTTGCTTCGTTGTCGCCACGGGAGTCCCCTTATTCATTTCTCTCCGGAAGACGAGAGCTCATCGCCCTTCACTCTATTCTAATTTTTCTACGCTTATGTCTGGCGACGCGTGCCGTGCTGTCTCGCCGGCGTTAGATGGAACGATACAACAAACGCACGCGATTATTTCATTGATTTCTGTGTGCGAGATCTCGTCTCGATGTAACGTTCCTGCCCGTGCGATCGATGATTTTCTTCCTGGCTGGTTTTGAAGACCTGGAAAGTACAGCGTCGGTAGGAAACTGGAACCTTGATGACAGGGTCTCCTCGATGTTTTATTTCCCTGTCTTCGTCTCCCGGAAGCGCAAATTCGGCGTAGAATGGACGACCGGCTCTCTTATCATTGTCCTCGGTTTCTCCTCGATTCCGCTTGTCCCTTGTTACATAAAATTTACAGAATCGTGCATATTTAATTTAAAAAAAATTCCTGTTACTTTTCAATCGAACTCTCGACGGAATCGATCGGTGGCGGCTCTCGTAGCGAGGACGAAGTGCAGGTAAACATTAGTTTCTAGCTTTGTAACGCGGCAAAAAAACCGCGTTACAATACATATACAGAGAGATATATTATATAGGTATACTAAGTCAATGGGATCTCCCGTCGAAACTCATTAAACGTATTGATCATCGAGGATCGAATGCGCATGGGCTCGATGGGGTATAACTCCTCACGTGTCGAGCGGTTTCGATCCTTACCTGAATTTTGCTCTCCGTACGGTCATCGTTACAATACCTATACCTATAAATGAGGCAATCCACCCATTTCGCTCGGCCGTGACCCTGACCTTTAAATTTTTTTCATTTTTTCAAATAAAATAGTATACTATGCAAAGAGTATTTTGACCAATTTTTAAATTTTTATTGCATGTATTAGGTATACAACTTTGCTCCCGCCGTTTTTTCCCCAAAATTTAAAGCTTTATTGTGAAAAACTAATTATTCATTCATGTTTCAAAGTATTGGCCATCGTTTGCCACTACTTCTCCCATCTTTCCGGCAGCAATTGGATCCCGCGTTGAAAGAATTGGTCATCTTTTGAAGCGATCCACGAATTGATCCACATTTGGACTTCTTCATAAGACCGGAAGTGCTGGTCCTTCGGGCCGTGTGCCATCGATCAAAATAGGTGATAGTCAGAGGGAGCAACGTCTGGAGAATACGGCGGGTGGTGTAAGACTTCACATTTCAACGTTTCCAAGTACGTTTCGACAACTTTTGCAATATGAGGCCGAGCATTGCCATGTTGCAAAATAACATTTTCGTGTCTTTCGAGGTATTGCGGTCGTTTTTCTTTCAACGTTCGGCTCAAACGCATTAATTGCTTTCGATAACGATCCCCTGAGATGATTTCAGATGGTTTTAACAGCTCATGATATACTACACCGAGCTGGTCCCACCAAATACAGAGCATGACCTTAGAACCGTGGATATTCGGTTTAGCCGCCGGCGCACAAGCGTGGTCAGGATATTTTTGAGCGCTTGGGGTTATCGTAATATACCCATTTTTCATCACGTCACAATGCGATGCAAAAATCCTTTCCGTTTCTGTCTTTCGAGCAATTGTTCACAAGTACAGAAACGCCGTTCGATGTCTCTCGGCTTCAATTCGTATGACACCCAATATCCTTGCTTCTGGATCATTCCCGAGTCCCTTAGGCATTTTAAAACTGCTTGCTGACTCACTCCCAATGATCTTGCCAACGGCTCTTGAGTTTGACACGAGTGTTCATCGAGCAAATGCTCTAATTCTTCATCTTCAAAAACTTTCGATCTTCCACCACTATGTCGGTCTTGTACGTGAAAATCACCGTTTTTGAAGCGTTGATACCACTCCCAACATGTTCTTTCACTCATAGCAGCTTCACCATAAGCTTCTGAGAGCATTCGGCGAGCCTCAGCCGCAGATTTGTTAATATTAAAAAAATATATCAACACCTCCCGCAAATGACGAGAATTTGGCTCATAAACTGACATTTTTAATCCGCGCTAATTATATTGTGTAAACACAAATTAACTATTGGTGCTATCAGGATATGTTCACAAGATACCAAAGAGTATTGAGTATTGCAAGCCGGTTATAATGTTTTTGTTCGACGTCTACTTGTCGCTAACGCCATCTATAGAAAAATGACGGGAGCAAAGTTGTTACAATTTTTCGAAAAATCTGGATTTCAGAAGTTTCGGAACCGTTCTAACGCCGATATCTCTTAAATTAATCGATAAATCGAAAAATGTTTAGAAATCGATTTTTTGCATATTAGTTAACACTTTCATAAAAAAAAACGAAAAACATTTTTAAATCATCGTTGTCAACAATTTTTCAGCGGGTAAAGTGAAAATTATTTTTTTCAAAGATGATTGCCATTTTTTATTTTTTTCAAAAAATTCTCTAAAATAGTATGATGAATTATATGAATTTTGACGCTTGTTCCATTATGGGCCCATTTTTCCTTCTATTGAAAAAAAAATATATTCCATTTTTTCTCACGAAATTTTCGAGTGTTTCGTGTAAATTGCTATAATTATTTTTATTAGTAATAACACTCGTAAGTGATAGTTATTGTACTCATTAAGAATTAGTAATTATAGTGATAATTTTACAATTAGTAGCCCGATCTAAGATGTTAAAGAATTATTTTTGCATTACTTTCCTATAGAAGAAACGTATGTATTATAGGAGATTATATGAATGAAACACTTACATATTTTTTATCTTGAGAGAGGTATAGATATTTATTTTCTCACTCATTTGAAAAGTTTACACAATCGAAATTGTTCAGATATCAAAATGTATAGCACAAAAACTAAGCGACCGGTATAAACGAGTGTAAACCATAACGGGTACCCAAAAATTGCACTGCGTTATGCCTGATAATAAAGGTGTCTTAAGAGTAAAAGATTTTTCAAAATCTGATCGGTCTCGATTGTGTAAACTTTTTAAACGAGTGAGAGAATAAGAATCTATACCTCTCTCAAGATAAAAAATATGCAAGTGTTTCATACATATATTCTCCTATAATGCATACGTTTCTTCTATATAGGAAAGTAATGGAAAAATAATTCTTTGTTGTGACCTCGAATTTCGACTCGACTCGAGAGGAGGAAATGAGATCCGGAATTGTGGGATATTTGCGAAGGCAAATGAAATTGCTCAGTTCGACGTAATGAAAAGTATTCGGACTTTATTGAGAAAACCAATATGAATAGTAATTAAATAATTGTAAGTGAAGTTTAAAGATCGACCAACCGCTTCGAGAGTTCCTCGAAGACTGTCGAATTTTGTCGTGAGCTGGAGTACACGCGCTGCATTGTCAGCAGCGGTCAAAGACCTGCAGTTATTTGTTAGCGTTAACAAATCGAACGTTCTAGAACGTCCGGTCAATACTCTTGCTATGTGGCAATAACGTATTGTTGCTACTTGCTCGGGGTACAACATCCCTCCCCCTTTAAGTGGAATCACTCCGTGATTTTTGTTGTCTCTCGAAATGGTCGTCGTTACATTTTCGTTAAATTATACGTTTTTCCATACATTTTTATATTTTATACCGTACCAGTTGCAGGGGTATTGCACTTAAATCTTACTGTTAGATCTGAACGATTCTTTCGTTTTGCTGGTCTTGGTTCTTCTATCGCTGATACGGTTGGCATTGCGTAAACAATTGGCGGTGATTTTTTCTTGTATAGATAAATGCACAATGCTACAATAAATATAATTATGAATGATCCTATGGAGTATGTGCTGACCGATTGACAATACATAGTTGACAGTTTCTTATTTGAATTTCGTTTTTCTTTTAAATTTTCTATTCTGTCTCCAATGCGATTTAAGTCCGCTGGGTCGTGCACTATATCGTGTGTTAATGTATTATGTGTGATTAAATCTAAAACGTTTAGTTTTCTTATTCCGCTTTCTAAAAATGTCATGTCAATTGCGGGTAAATAAGAATTTTGAACGTTTGTTCTATATCTGATAAAGATTCTAATCTAAAATTTCTAGATGTGACGGAACATTTCTCGTCCAAAGCCAGTCTTCCTGTATCTATTATCGTTTCATGTGTCGCTTGTGTCTTGTTACATCTTATTGTTAGCGCATCGGCGCTTGGTGCTTTGTATAACCAGTGATTTATTTTCTCTAGCACGATCAGTATTATAGTGTTCAGATGAGTTATTCTGTTTGCATTGTTGCGCGTGTGAGTGTGGATTATTATACATAGCTATCTCGCATGGTACTCCTGGTTTTATCGTCAATATTCCGTTTTTTGCTTTACAATAGTAGTGATTTTCAATTTTTTTACATTGATTTATTTCATTTTCATCTATTGATACACATGTTTGTGATTTTTCATCGGTAATAACATGTTTCCGGGTAGTCTCTACGAACGAAAATATATTTTCTTTTACTCTTGACGGTAACGGATATACTTTACTTATAGTATACAAATTATTATCGATCAAAGGTATTTTTATTACTACTACTAACGTGTAGCGTGTACTATACGCTCCTATATCTGCGTACTTGAATAAATTGCTTATCGTTGTACGTTCTAGACGTGTTGGGAAAGTCAGTCTGGTCGGTAAGTTCGGTACTGCTTCCCTTAAATTATCTATTAATTTTCTGGGTGAGATTATGCCTGGATTTATTATTCCATAAGTTATTCCTGACAAAAAATCTACCATTCTTCGCATGTCGCTTAAAAGTGATTCGATCATCATGCTCAATGCTGTGATTCGTTCGTCTAATTGTTGTCTTGCTGTTTGTTCGTTTACTTTGTTTGAAAGACTTTCCTCTACGTTTTTTACAAGAGTTTTCAACATGTTTTCGTTTGCTGTTAATTCTTCCGTACTTTTATTAAATGCTTTTACGGTGTATTATAAAATCTGTAAATTGTCTTTTATTGATGTTTATGCGTTTTCTTGTCCTGTTGCAATGGTATTAATTTTGTTGTTAATTTCTATTACGTCATTTTCGTCCATATTTCCCGTGATTGATTTAATGACTGTACTAAGTCCGTTTATCAATCCACGTCTTATTCGTATTCTTTTTGCTCATGTGATGTCGAATGATACCTCGACTTCATCCTTCAATTTCTGCAACATTTGCTTTATTGAACTCGTTAGAAAGTTACATAGTGCATCTTCGCGTATTTCCTTTTCACACGCTTTAAAAAGTCTTTTTAATCCGATCTTGATGTTCGCTTCTCTTCTGACGATGGGTTGTAAATCTATTTGTATCGCTAATTTCCAATTAGTTGATGAGATCGACATCTTTCCTATCTCTTCATAGTAGATTCCTGGTGCTGTGGAAAATTTTTCTATTTCGTATGACCGTTGTCCCGTTTCCGCTCCCTGGGTCATTGTTATCCCGAGAGTCCTGCGGACATATTCATTGTTCAATTAGTTTTTTATTTTTTATTTTTTATTTGATTTTTATTTTATTTTTTTTATATGTATTCACTCTTCTTTATTTCTGTTCTGATTCTGTTCTCATTTTCTGTTTGGTAAGCGTTTTGTTTTTTTTTTTCTTTTCGTTCTCACGTTGAGAGCGAGGTTTGGTTCGCGACTCATCGGACTTCATTCCGTCGTTGATCGTCGAACTGGTAAGTTTTTATTTTTTCAGGGCGCGCCGTTTTTTTTGTAATTATTTTTTTGAAGATTTAAAATATCAAGAAAAATTTTCTTCTCTCCTTATTTATTTATTTTTTTTATTTTCATCTTTTAATTTTTCGTGGTATCCTAAAATTCACTACGGTTAAAAAACTTTCGTGTATATACGTATTTTTGTAAGATATTTTTCGTTTCTTGCACAAGTTTGTGCCCTTATTATTCGCTGGATCGGTGTTCGCCGAAATCGGAGAGGTAGGTATCAGCGAAATGTGAGGCGGGCCTCCGTCTGTTGGCTCGTCGTAACCTCTCCATTCCCCTATACTCTTCGTCTCAGTGCTCGACGTAGTGCTTGAGAGGATTTATATGATTTCTCCGTTGTTTTTTCCCACGGCCAATAATGTAGGTAACGGGTGACTCTTTGCCCATTACCATATAAGGCCCAACCCATTTTGCCGTTAATTTTCCTGACCGTCCTTGGCGAACGACTGGGCTCGATAATAATATTTTATCTCCCAGCCTGGATTTTTGTTCTTTTGTTTTTTGGTCATCATATTTTTTTGTTTTTAACTTTCTTTCCATTAAATTCTCTTTTGCTTCCTGCCATGCAGTTCTCAGTTTTTGTTTGAGGTTTTGTAGGAAATTATCATATGTGTGTTGTGTGCTCGCTGGTGTTTGAAGCGCGGTCGGTAGCACCGCGTTTCTCCCGAACACCAGTTCGTGTGGCGAGAATCCCGTTGCTGTGTGTGGCGTAACGTTATACACACACATGGCATATGGTAGCCATTCATCGCAGTCCGTTTGATCCTTAATCACAAATGCCTTGAGATATTCCGCCAATGTTTTATGCGATCTTTCTAGCGCACCGTTGGATTCCGGATGGTACGCTCTGGTTTGTGTCTTTTTTATTTTGAATAATTTGCATAAACCCTTGAATATTTCACTTAAAAAATTCGTTCCCTGGTCTGATAAAATTACCTTGGGTGTTCCATATTTGCAAATTATTTCTGTTGCGAGTCCTTTAGCGACGCTTTCCGCTTCCTGATTTTTCAAGGGTATGGCTGCGCTAAATTTGGTTAGCAAATCCTGGAATGTCAAAATATATTTGTTTCCATGTTCGGTTTCGGGTAATGGCCTTACTATATCGACAGCGCATTTTTCGAATGCATGCTATGGCGTGTCGGTAATCATTAAAGGTGCATTTTTTCTGTATGCCGTTTTATTCCGTTGGCATTTATCACACTTTGTGACGATTCTTCTATTTCTTTCTCCATTCCCGGCCAGTAGTATAGTCTTTTTATTCTGTTTAGCGTGCGTTGGATTCCTTGATGACCGCCTAACGGTGTGTCATGATATTCTTCCAAGATAAGTCTTCTTTCGTCCATGGTGGGGCTGGCATGTGCCCAGTTATCATCGCATTCTTCACTACAGCTGATGTCGCTATCTTCCGATTCGTAGTTTTCATTCACTATTTCCTTCTCTTTCTCTCCTTTGTCTTTTGTGTTCTCCTTTTCCTCGCATTGTTCGTTCTCCGTCTCCGAGTCGGTGGCGGGTGGGGGGCTCGCGCTCTGTGGCATTACCTTGCGTGGTCTCCCTCTTTCCCGCAGCCCCTCTGGCCCTGGGTGTCCGGCGGGTGTCGCGATCGTGCGAGTGGTCTTGCGCGGCCTTCCCCTCCCCCTTTTGTCTACTATCGCCGTATCACTCGCTCTACCCGGCTGCTGCAATCCGAGTAGATACAACCGGCTAAGGGCATCGGCGTTCGGATTCATTTTTCCAGCTTTATATTCGACTGCGTAGTCGTATCCTTCAAGTTTTATTCTCCATCGCATGATTCTCGAACCTGGGTCTTTTATGCTAAATAACCAGGTGAAAGGTTTATGATCTGTAACGATTGTTAAGGCAGTTCCATACACATAAGGTTGAAATTGAGCTACCGCCCATACTATCGCGAGCATTTCTTTCTCCGTTGTAGAATAATTTATTTCAGCTTTATTCAATGTCCTACTCGCATATCATATGGGTAAATCCGATCCAATTTTCCCTTGCGATAATATGCCTCCGATTGCTTTGTCTGATGCGTCGGTCGTGATAACGAAGGGCTTCGAAAAATCTGGATACTACAAAATTGGGGCAGTGATGATTTTTTCCTTCAACTTTTCAAAGGCGAGTTGACATGTTTCTGTTTAATCGTATTTTTTAACTTTTTTTATCAATTCCGTGAGAGGTTTCGCAATTTTTGCAAAATCCAAAATTAATTTCCTGTAGTATCCTATCAGTCCCAAAAATGATTGTAATTGCTTCACGTTTTTTGGAGCAGTGAAATCCTGTACTGTCGATATTTTCGAGGGGTTTGGTTTTACCCCTACCTCCGTTATGATGTGTACCAAATATTGCGTTTCTTTTTTCAGGAATTGGCATTTTCGAGGTTGTATTTTCAATTTCGCCTCTCTCAGTCGTTTGAAAATTTCCTCGAGTCAATCTTCATGTTCTTTGAACGATCTTCCGTAAAGGACAATATCGTTTAGGTATACATAACATTCAATACCTCGTATTCCTGCTAGTACGGCGTCCATTAATCTTTGGAACGCCGGTGGTGCATTTTTCAAACCGAAAGGCATGCGATTGAATTCGTCATGCCCTAACGGAGTTGAAAATGCTGTTTTTTTCTTTTTCTTTCTCCGCCATTGGTATCTGATGAAAACCCGATGCGAGATCTAGAGTCGAAACATATTTTGCTTCTCCCAACTGGTCCAGTATCTCTGTAATATTAGGCAGTAGGTATGAGTGGCCTTCGGTGACGTCATTCAATTTTTGAAAATCAACTACAACCCTTTTTCTTATTATGCCGTCAGCACCGGTTTTCTTTGGCACCACCAACGAAGGTGCGTTCCATTGGCTTTTGCTCGGCCGGATAATTCCTTCTTTCAGCATTTCCTTCGTTTGTTTCGTCACTTCCTGTTTGTGTACTTCTGGGAGTCGATCAGGACGTACTTTGATCGGAAGAGTATTTTCCTTTACGTGTATTTCGTGCTGTACTTTGTTCGTGCCATATAGGGGTTCATCCTCTATATGAAATACGTCTGCATATTGTTGGCGAAAATTCCTGAGGTATTTTTCCTCTTCCGAATTGAGATGTGTTTCTCTCGTAATTTCTTTCCATATGTTTTCTATACGTTCATTCGCATAGTACGAGTTGACTGCATTTATTACGGCCGTAGGCGCTCGAATTTCTGCTGAGTCAGCGGAGTCTCCTCTGTCCTCCTCGAGCTCGACCGTTGGTCTCTCTATTTCGAGCGAATATTCGTTTGTATTGCGTATCACGGTTAAACAACAGTGAAAGTCACGTTTGACAAACCCTCCGCCGAGTTGCACGTCCTTTTCCAAGGTTCGTCCTGAAATGATTCCTTGCTTCGGGCCGGTCGCCTTTGCGCAAATTAAAATTTCCGCTCTTGCTGGTAGGGACAATTTGTTCTATCCATTGATTAAGGGCATACAGTGCCCATACATTTTAATTGTTTCTCTATTTAAAATGTCGACTTTATGTTTTTTCATAAAATCTATTCCCATTATCCTGTCAATTCCTAATGGTACATCATCTCCCAGGACAAAAAATGGGTGATTTATTTTTGCCGTAGGAGTCTCCAACTCCAGCATGATTGAAGGGATAAAGAAATCGTTAGCTGTTTCCTCGGCCGTAGGAACGTTCACGTTAAAATTTTTTTTCATACGTCCTTGCTGCGGATCGTATTTCTTTGTCTCGAACGCGTCATTTTCAACGTCGCGTAGCGTACGTACCATTGACCTCGCAGCTGTGCTTGTATCGTTTTTCTCGTGTCTATGGGTTACCTTTCCAATGTCGAATGAGCTGAGGGTTTTCTTTTCGATTATTCCGACCCGTTTTTCATTCTGAGGTTTATCTTGTTCTTTATTTTTCCCGCGCGTGTTGACTGCCTTTGATAGTCCCTTTTTGGTCCCTGGTATTTTTGCTGTCCTTGATCTCGTATTCGATGGCGACAATCCCTTTGGTAGTGCCCTGGCTTCTTGCAGTAATGGCAGATCACCTCTACCTGATTCATACCTTTTGATGGTGCTGCCGGAAGGCTCTGTCCCCCATAGCCGGAAGTTGTACTTCTGCAGTCCTTGGCCAGGTGCCCTATCCTGTTGCACTTGTGGCATTTTTGTGGCTCTTTTGTGTGCGTTTGACGGTAGATTGAATCTCCTTCTTGCATCGATTTTTCCTCTTATATTGCGCCCTTGAGCGCCTCACTTAAATCGGTGAATCCTCGGGCCTGAATTATTACCCGATATTCCCTTTTTTATCCTCTTTCGAAATTATGCAGAGCTAATTGACGTACATATGTTTCGAATGTTTGTTTGCCCGCGGCTGTAGCTTCGTTTATCGTACTTGCGTCGATTAGTTCCATCATTATTCCCTCAAGTCGTTGACCATAAGTTAATACCGTTTCTCCGTGTTTCTGCTTACACGTATTAAATTCAACCACCAACGCAGCTGCTGTACGTCGCGTGCCATACAAAGCTGTCATTTGTTCCTTAAATTGTCGGAATGAATTTATCTGTTTATATCACGTATCTTTTCGGGCTTTTCCTACGATTTTTGTCGCTAATACTGATTCTAGCAACGACGCGCGATCTCGCACGGCCACGTTTTTATCGGCATAACCGAACGCTTCGATTATATCGTCTACTTCTTCCAGTTTCGATCCGTCGAACCGGGGTATGAGGCTACGAGCCTCCTTTAGGGACATGTATTCCACATTGTCTGGAGTTTCTTGTCAAGACATATTGTTCGTCTGTCCGTCGATATTTAGCAATGCAAAATCTATCGGGTTTATTTCTCGACCGCGTTCTGTTTCTACTACGTCAAAGGGGTCGCTCTCCTCTACTTCAGGGTCGAGTCCAGTTACAGTGACTCTTCTTTTCTTTTTTATAAATTTTGTACGTCTAGTGGGTACAGGAGTACGTCCAAATTCTCGAGAACAGTCTGTTGCCCTACGTCGTTTTTTTGAATTTTCGGTTGATTCTTCTACTCGATCGTAATCTAACGAACGATCGAAAAATTATTCTAGCGATCTCGAAATCGACTTATTTCCGCGTAACTACTAGCTCGTCGTCAGACATATGATGTTAAAAAATTGCTGGCTTTGGCGAGTTACAAAAATTTTGTTCCGTCACTTACATTTATTATAAAGGAAATGACAACCGAAGTTGCCATCTCTGTGTGACCTCGCCTTTAAAGGCATATACGGCTGTTACGTCACTTACATGTAATGTAAAGACCCAGCCGCCGAAACGACTGAATCCATGCTAACTCGCCTTTACAGGCACACGCTGCATTCATTTTCGTCTATCTACATCGCGAATTCCCCTCCATACGGCAACGGGCGATGGAAAAATCCTTTGACTTCCGTAGCCGAAAACGGAAAGAGCGGTTTGGCTACGCGAGGATCCGAGACCCTCTGCGTTGGATAACACAAGGGGCTCATCGGATCCACGCGTACTCACGGGGAACCTCGGGAAGGCCCGCTCTCTGTGTCCCGGCCGGACACAAGCCCAGAATGTTCCGTCACTTATATTTATTATAAAGGAAATGACAACCGAAGTTGCCATCCCTGTGTGACCTCGCCTTTAAAGGCATACACGGCAGCACAAAATCAATACGAGACACCCCACTAGGAGGTGCCTCACGCAAACCATCTCTACGCACCGGCTAGCCACCACCGGACGACATGCCGCATTTGACATCAGGAATTAGCCGCTTGGTTTCTCAGGAAACTTCACGTTACCAGGGAACGCCTCGCGGAGGCTCCTTGTGCAAGAGGCTACCACGAAGGAACGTGGTTACTCGAGCTCTGCCGCGCTGCTACCCTCGTTCTAATGGCAGCAACTTGGCCCACTTAAGGGCAATAGCTACCTCACTTTCAAAACGGTAGCTAGACTCCTTCCTAGTGGAACCTATGACTAGGCCGGTCGTGGGCGTCAAATTCCACCGCAGGAGTAAGCGCAAACGCCGGACGAACCTAGCGTATTCGTTCAAATCGCTTATCCAGGCCTCCCATCAAGTCGCTGCCCGCCTTAGCGACGAGCAGCTTTGGTTGACTAATTGAGCGGGGGCGTCACTCCCCGACAAGAATAACCGTGGGCCAAGACCACAGAGCGCCCGATGTTTGTGTGAGAAACATTCGGAGCGCCCCAGTGTGGCCTCAACCGCCTGAGAGCCAAGTCTCCCAGGACCGGATCGTGAAAGGCACGCACGGGATGAACCAACAATGCTTCCGTGGAAACAATGCGGTCAACCCGTAACGTACACAGACCGTTCTCGTACTTGCCCCCGTTCCGTCACTTACAGTAAGATGAGAAGACGCTTGATGATCTTGACCCTCTTCCCGTTGATTGTCTGGACTCCTGATTGCCTTCTTTAGCGATGTCATCGCTGGATACCAAGTGCCTCTTCAGGGAGTCTTCGGTTCGGTTGATCGTCCTTCCTTCCTTGATCCTCGGTCGCCTAGAGTGTGGAGTGTCTTCTCTCGTCCAGTTTCTCGTACAATCGATATTATATCGATTTTTCGAACTGTTGGCAATCCCACCGCTGCCACCAATGTTGTGACCTCGAATTTCGACTCGACTCGAGAGGAGGAAATGAGATCCGGAATTGTGAGGTATTTGCCAATGCAAATGAAATTGCTCAGTTCGATGTAATGAAAAGTATTCAAACTCTATTGAGAAAACCAATATGAATAGTAATTAAGTAATTGTATTCCTCGAAGACTGTCGAATTATGTCGTGAGCTGGAGGCTTACGATTTTGGATAATCGCGTTTCGTCATTTCTACACGTGCTGCATTGTCAGCAGCGGTCAAAGACCTGCAGTTATTTGTTAGCGTTAACAAATCGAACGTTCTGGAACGTCCGGTCAATACTCTTGCTATGTGGCAATAACGTATTATTGCTACTTGCTCGGGGTACAACATCTTCGACATATTAGATCGGGCTAGTAATTGTAAAATTATCACTACAATTACTGATTGTAGATAAGTAAAATAATTATTACTCATGTGTACTATTAATAACACAAATTATTATAGTAATTCATACGAGACACGCAAAATACTCGTTAAAAAAATTGAATTTTTTTTTTTTAATAGAAGGAAAAATTGACCCACGATGGGACTAGCGTTAAAATTCATACAATTTATCATATTATTTTAGAGATCTTTTTGAAAAAAAATAAAATAGCATTCGTCTTTTAAAAAAATAATTTTTACTTTACACGCTGAAAGAATATTGACAACGATGATTGAAAAATGTTTTCCCTTTGTTTTTATGAAATTGTGAACTAATATTTTAAAAAACCGATCTTCAGTAACTTCTGAAAGACAGCTCTGTGTACGGTCATTGTTACTATGCTTTCAAAAAATGGGACTTTTTTCGAAATCTCCAATCAAATACTTTAAGGGGAGTCGAAAAAGATGCCTGTTAACGGCAGAGCTCGGAATATTAATATTTAGAGGTCCCTTGTTGCAAATTTATTTTTCATATTTAAATGACACAGGAAAAAAATTTCTAAACTTTGAAATTTTTTACCTCGGCCTCAAGTCAACATACCAAAACAAGCGATGCATGTTCTTGTAGGGAATGGAACCTTTTACAGAAAACGTTTCTCATGATTTTTCGATAAACTCTCTCCTTCAAATGTTATTCACGGTCTAATATTATATATATATGGGAAGATCCATTACTTTTCGAACTTATCCTGCGGGGTCGGATCAGCGATTTGGCTGCTGATTTTTTTCAAGAAAGTAGGTCATGAGAAAAGACGATCTTGAAATTTTCAGCTCAAAATAATAAAGTTTGTTGGCGGTAGAAATTTTGGAATTTGAAAAAAAAAAATCGATTTTTCAGTCATTTTCACGATATTTTGCACGAACTTCTACGAGGCATGAGCAATCAAGTAGAACGGCATTTCCCTTCTTTGACCTCCTCTTTTCAATAAAAAAATAGTTTTTTAGGCAAAAGCAAAATCCGGTTAATTGCGGACCCCTTCCTTGAACTTCTATTTTCGCAAAATTTTGCGTAAACTTGAAACGCTGTCAGGTCAAGGATTTTCTACGCAGACTAATTTCCGATGGGTCACATTTTTCATCTTGGTATGTACAATAATTACCTACACTAATTTTTAGAAATTGCAACGTTCTTTTTTATACACGGCCTCGCAAAGCCAACGAAATTTTGAAAAATCGCTGTTTTCAGATAGCCGTAACTTTTTTCTATCAACTTGAAATCGCTTGAAACTTTCAGGGAATATACTTTATTATATCCCCAAACAACGCTGAAAATTTCAAGCTTGGTTTTGAACTGGTTTACGAGCGGTGAATTTTTAAAATGGTCCAGTTTTCCTTGTAATCTTTCCTGTTTTGTGGCATTATCAATGGCTTACTGAATTGCGCGTGTAAAATTTACGCTTTGCTCTTAATGAGTGTAATAAAAAAGTATGAAAATCTTGCAAAATTATATATCAAAGTAATGTTATAAAAATTCGACTTAGAGCCCTATAATATACACCGCTATACACTCTACGAGAATAGGATTATTATAGTTATATAATATTTTTATTTATCTTTTACATTATATTTTAGGATTTAAATTTGTGACGTTTGATTATCTTTATCGAACGAAGTGATACTCATTGCTATACTCTTATCGTCAATGGGCTTATAGCAATGGTACAATCTTGTGTCCTTGATGGCCTTAATGCTGTCCAACGCTGCAGATGTCCAACGGAGTCAAAGACATTTAAAAAAACGATTTTACAGCGTTAAGACAATCAAGGACACAAGATTGTACCATTGCTATAAGCCCATTGACGATAAGAGTATAGCAATGAGTATCACTTCGTTCGATAAAGATAATCGAATACACAAATTTAAATCGTAAAATATAATGTAAAAGATAAATTAAAATATTATATAACTATAATAATCCTATTCTCGTAGAGTATGTATTTTTCTTATATAGCGGCCCGCGTAGAAAAAAAGAATCTTTTCAAGAGTCTTGCAAAGAATCTTGGAAAGAGTCTTGTAAAGAATCATTCCAAGAATCTTGAAAAGAGTCACGTATTGGATCCGGAACAAGACTCTTTCCAAGATTCTTGGAAAGACTATTTGCAGGACTCTTGAAAATCTTTTAAAGATTCTTTCAAAGATACTTTTCACGATTCTGAGAATCTTTTCACGATTCTGAGAATCTTTACAGGATTCTTTGAAAGGATTAAGTTTTCTCAAAATCTCACGAAAAACTAAAAACTGACCAATTCGAGTCAATTTTCAAAAAAGAAGAAATTTGAGAAAATCGAAAACCTTTATTTAGGAAAAAGATAGAAAATCAAAAATAAAGATGACCCTGATGGCCAAAGTCCGTTTTAACACGCCATTTAATCTTGGAAAGATTAATTGGAAGAATCTTAGAAAGATTCATTCAAAAAGTCTTGGAAAGATTAATTGGAAAAATGTTGGAAAGACTGATCGTAAAGAATCTTGTACAAGCTGATCGCTCGGGAGAATCGTAGAAATAATTTTGTTCTTTCCAAGATTCTGTATATGAGTCATCTTTATTTTTGATTTTCTATCTTTTTCCTAAATAAAGTTTTGGGATTTTCTCAAATTTCTTCTTTTTCGAAAATTGACTCGAATTGGATAGTTTTCATTTTTTCGTGAGATTTTGAAAAAACCTCATTCTTTTAAAGATTCTTCCAAAGAATTCTTTAAAGATTCTTTCGAAGATTCTATTTTTCTACGCTAGACTCTTTTCAAGACTCTTTCCAAGATCTCGTAAAAAATCTTTCCAAGAATCTTTTCTGCAACGATTTAAAGAATCTTGCAAAGAATCTTTACACGATTTTTTACTCCAAGGTAAATAGCCTTTCCAAGAATCTTTCAAAGAATCTTTCTAAGAGTCTTGGAAAGAGTCTCGTTCCGGATCCAATACGTGACTCTTTTCAAGATTCTTGGAAAGATTCTTTACAAGACCTTTTCCACGATTCTTTGCAAGACTCTTGAAAAGATTCCTGGAAAGATTCTTTTTTTCTACGCGGGGGTATATATTATAGGGCTCTAAGTCGAATTTTTATAACATTACTTTGATATATCATTTTGCACGATTTTCATACTTTTTATTACACTTATTAAGAGAAAAGTGTTAATTTTACACGCGCGATTCAGTAAGTAATTGATAATGCCACAAAACAGGAAAGATTACAAGGAAAACTGGACCATTTAAAAAATTCACCGCTCGTAAACCAGTTTAAAACCAAGCTTGACATTTTCAGCGTTGTTTGAAGATATAATAAAGTATATTCCCTGAAAATTTCAAGCGATTTCAAGTTGATCGAAAAAAGTTACGGCTATCTGAAAACAGCGATTTTTCAGAATTTCGTTGGCTTTGCGAGGCCGTGTATAAAAAAGAACGTTGCAATATCTAAAAATTAGTGTAGGTAATTATGGTATATACCAAGACGAAAAATTTGAGCCGTCGGAAATTAGTCTACATGGAAAATCCTTGACCTGACAGCGTTTCAAATTTACGCAAAATTTTGCGAAAATAGAAGTTCAAGGAAGGGGTCCGCAATTAACCGGATTTTGCTTTTGCCTAAAAGACAATTTTCTTAATGAAAATAGGAGGTCAAAGAAGGGAAATGCCGTTCTACTTGATTGCCCAAGCCTCGAAGAAGTTCGTGCAAAAAAATCGTAAAAATGACTAAAAAAACGATTTTTTTTCCAATTCAAAAATTTCTACCGCGAACAAATTTTATTATTTTGAGCTGAAAATTTCAGGATCGTCTTTTCTTATGACCTACTTTCTTGAAAAAAATCAGCAGCCAAATCGCTGATCCGACCCCGCAGGATAAGTTCGAAAAGTAATGGATCTTCCCATATATATATATACATATATACACACAGTCAAAAAATTAAGGGAACAGCAACATTTTTTAGATTTTTTCAGCGATTTTCCAAAGGCTGTAACTTTGTTAATTTTAATCGTAAAAAAATTTCAAAAAAAGCATTTTGAAGCTTGAAACTTCTTCTTTCGGAATCTTAAGTTTAAATTCTTGTATGGGCATCACCCTTGACGCAGTCGAAGGAAATATCACGGTAAAAATTTTCTCGAAATTTTTGCTTTTTTCAAAACAGTGGATGGGCTCCAAAAAAATTTTCCGTACTCAACCAATCTATGGATCGTTTAACTGAATTCTTTGGCTTCAATTTGCTTTTTTAATTTTTGTTCTACGACCATTTTTCGCTCAGATATCGGTGATTGAACGAAAATTTGTCTTTTTTTTTATCTTTGATATCTCTGGAACTAATGATCGTTCAGCGAGTAAACGGTGGGTTTCGAAACTTGACCCTCTATAAGTGCCTGCTATTGTCATAAACAAAAAAAATTGTTTCCATGCTTAATTTTGACTTGAAAAAGTCAAAAAAATTAGATTTTTTTCTTTTTGTAGAAAATCTACCATAATTTTGCAGA
This sequence comes from Alloplasta piceator, assembly GCA_946863875.1. Classification (NCBI taxonomy): domain Eukaryota; kingdom Metazoa; phylum Arthropoda; class Insecta; order Hymenoptera; family Ichneumonidae; genus Alloplasta; species Alloplasta piceator. The sequence goes on along the minus strand of OX333072.1, from coordinate 43,140,201 downwards.
TATTGCGAAAAATACCAATGTTCTGAGGTCCTCTTTTAGCTCAATACATACCTGAAAACCATGCAAATTTTCAAAACAACCGGTCGATCCGTTTTTTGTGACCGAGTCATCAAACTTTCAGAACAATTGAAGGAACACGTTTATTGATCCTTAATGACCAATTAATTAATGGTGTAAAAAATAAATTAACAAGTTTGTCTTTTTTTTCTCTTTAATTTGCATTTAATGAGCGTGAAAACTGAAATAAAAATCCACATTTCGAAAAAGAAAATGTTTTTTTTTGAAACTCAATTTTTTTTCTCTTTTTTAATTTGAATAAAAAAATTAATGAGCATTTTTTTTGAATTTTATTTCGATATTTATTAAATATTGAATGCAAAACTGTGAAAAAAATGCCAATACAATTTTTTTTTTCGAATTTTGGTTTTTTTCTAGCTTTCCCCGCTTGTTAAATGCAAATTTAAGGGGGAAAAAAAGAAAACATTTTTCGAAAAATTTCAGCAACATAAATTGGTCATTAAGGATCAATAAACGTGTTCCTTCAATTTTTCTAAAAGTTTGATGACTCGGTCACAAAAAACGGTTCGACCGATTGTTTTGAAAATTGGCATGGTTTTTGGGTATGTATTGAGGTAAAAAAGGACCTCAAAACATTGGTATTTTCCGCAATATCTGCAAAGTTATGGTAGATTTTCTAAAACAAGAAAAAAAGCTATTTTTTTTACTTTTTCAAGTCAAAATTAAGCATGGAAACAATTTTTTGTTTCTGACAATAACAGGCACTTATAGAGGGTAGATTCAAGTTTCCAAAACCCACCGATCATTAGTTCCAGAGATATCGAAGATTTAAAAAAAAGACGAATTTTCGTTCGATCGCCGATATCTCAGCAAAAAATGGTCGTAGAACAAAAATAAAAGAGCAAATTGAAGCTAAAGAATTCAGCTAAACGATCCATAGATTGGTTAAGTTTGGAAAATATTTTTGGAGCCCATGGACGGTTTTGAAAAAAGCAAAAATTTCGAGAACATTTTTACCGTGATATATCTTTTGACTGCGTCGAGTGTGATACTCATAAAAAATTTTGACTTGAGATTCCGAAAGTAGAAGATTCAAGCTTCAAAATGCTTTCTTTGAAAATTTTTTACGACCAAAATTAACAAAGTCACAGCCTTTGGAAAATCGCTGAGAAATCTCGAAAATGTTGCTGTTCCTTTAATTTTTCGACTGAGTATATATATATATGTATATTACACTGTGAATTCGTGTTAACTACTGTTGGTCACTTCTTTAAAAATTAGGTTATTTATGATAATGCAATTCAAACTTTTTTTTGTAGAAGGATTTCACGATATTTAGTAATAAGCGTGAACATTTAAATGTAAACGTTGTTTCCAATAAAAATGTGGAAAAAGCTCAAAAAAATTTTTTGTTTCACTTCACTGATGATAATGAAGTGTTTCGGGGCAATAAACATGATCCTTTAATTTTTTTCAAAAATTCGATTGCTTGAATCTTGAAACAAAAAAACCGTTCGATAGATCAAATTGAAACTTTACGGGGCTTTAGTTGGTATATTGAGCGGTAAAATTCACGCTTCACATTAGTCGTTTTATCAATATTTTTAATTTTGCCGTTGGCTTTCTAAAAAAACAATAAATAGCCCTTTTTCTCCTGCTTTTTCGAATTCATAGCAAAGATGGAAAACATTTTTTTTCCAAAAAACTATTGTCAATTTTTGTAGAGCATTAATTCAAGTTTATGAGACAGCCCTTCCGATTGCTGTGCGATCATTGGTTGCTGAGATATAAATGGTCAAACACAAAAGGATCGTTTTCCATTAAAAGTCCGAAATCTCAGCGAAAAATGATAGCTACCCGGCTCATGTAATGGTTTAGCTGGAAAAGAAATTTCCAAGTAACTGCAGCAAAAAAAAAGTGATTGGTTTGTCTTACTATTTCTTAGGATTGCGTAAAACCTATAGCTTTGAATTTTTTTTTGCTGAAAGATCTTCAAACGAAAAACTTGAAGCTTCAAATTGCTTTTTTTACGACTTCGATTAGACTATTTTTCACTGAAATACAGCATTGTAAAAAACCACTAAAAAAATTAAAAAATTTTTTTGATCCCCTAATTTTCGTCAGTAGTGTATATATAAATACATATCATATATGTGTCATTCCAGCCCAAGTGTGGAAACCCGTGACCCTGACCCTCTCAGAATTATTTGATTTTTTTCATATGATCGCATTAAGTCTCACCCTCATAATTTCTTCAGATTTTTCCAAACATCCCTTATTTTCATTTTTTTGTTGAAAAAAACGCAATTTTTTAAAAATCTAAAAAAATTCTGAAAAAACCGTGACAATATATAAAAACTTTCAAGCTCACCCGTAGTGGGCAGATTTTTTTTCTGTCTTTTGCGTGATAGATTGAAAAAAAAAATTTTAAATGCCATTTTTTCAAAATCTAAAAAAATTCTGAAAAAACCGTGATGATGTATAAAAGTTTTCAAACTATCACCGGTAGTGGGTAGATTCTTTTTTCTGTGCTTAACAAGCTATAAACGTTTTCAAAATTCCAAAAAATTCTCAAATAGCTCCCCTTGAGCGAATACTGGATTATTTTAGTACTCAAATTAAGTATCTGCTCATGGTAAGCTATTCGAGAATTTTTTGGAATTTTAAGAACATTAAGAGCTTGTAAAAGACAGAAAAAAAATCTGCGCACTACTGGTGATAGCTTGAAATTTTTTATACATTATCATGGGTTTTTAAAAAAATTTTAAGATAAAAAAAAGAGGCATTAAAAAAAATTTGTTTTTTTTGAATCCATCACGTAAAACACAGAAAAAAATCTGCCCACTACGGGTGATAGCTTGAAAATTTTTATATACTTTTATTTATCACCCATAGTGGGCAGATTTTTTTTTTGTTTTACGTGATCGATTTGAATTTTTTATTTTAATGCCTTTTTTTTTATCTTAAAATTTATTGAAAAAACCGTGATAATGTATAAAAAATTTTAAGCTATCACCAGTAGTGCGTAGATTTTTTTTCTGTCTTTTACAAGCTCTTAACGTTCTTAAAATTCCAAAAAAATCTCAAATAGCTCACTTTGAGCAGATACTGAATAATTTTGGTACTTAAATTAAGTATCTGCTCAAGGTGAGCTATTTGAGAATTTTTCGGAATTTTGAGAACATTAATAGTTTGTAAAACACAGAAAAAAAATCTAGGTGATAGCTTAACATTTTTTATATATTATCGCGGTTTTTACAGATTCTTTTTAGATTTTTAAGAAATGGCGTTAAATTTTTTTTTTTCAATCCATCACGTAAAATACAGAAAAAAATCTGCTCACTACGGGTGATGGCTTGCAAATTATTATATATTGTCACGGTTTTGTCAGAATCTTTTTAGATTTAAAAAAAACGGTCTTTTTTTCATTTTTTTTTTTTAAGTGAGGGATGTTTGGAAAAATCTAAAAAAATTATGAGGGTGTATTTTAGACTCAATGCGATCATATGAAAAAAAATCAAATAAATCCGAGAGGTTCAGGGTCACGGGTTTACACACTTGGGCTGGAATGACACATATGTGTGTGTGTGTGTACGCCCGTTTACTCCTGTGTGCTCCGTTTCAATCTGTATAGGTATATGCATAGTAGCGATGACCGTGCGGAGAGCCAAACTCAGGTAAAAATCGAAACCCTTTCGCTTTGCGAGCGGTTTTGTTCCTCGAGGAGTTATACTTCGTCGGAATCGTGGGCATCCGATCCTCGAATAGTTTCTACCTGTTCGAGAGCGCCGGGATTCAATCGTTGAACGATTTAAGCTGCCCGATCCTTCCGACTCGGCGCTCGTTCGAGGAGGAGATCGTCTCCCGAGTTTCATTTGCCGTTCTTTCGAAGAGTTATATTGCGGGGTTATTAACTCGCCAACGAGTTATATGGCTACCCGCTCGGTAAGAGCATACTCACTGAACGAGTGAAACTCGCAAGGATCGGATATTTTACCTGTTCTTTGGCTCGCTCGTGATTCGCTCGTAATCCCTTGATTTAATTACACATTACTTGGAGCATTCAAATTAAATTTAATTTAATTTAAAAGCTCGAAGTAATGACGTATTAAATATAATTTAATTGAAATGCTTGAAGAGTAATTAAATTAAATTTAATTGAAATGCTCAAAGTAATGGGTAATTAAATTTCATTTACTTAATTACTCATTACTTCGAGCATTTGTGATTCGGTAATGGGTAATTACAAATTTGCCCATCTCTGCTCCAAACAACACAATTGTCTCGCGGAAGAACACTAATCTTTTGCGAATAATTTACTACAAAACACGAGGGCGCAACAACAAGATAAATAATTCCGGAACGACACAATGAGCTCTCAATTCTCTGCGCGAGGTGTCCGCGTGACAGCATATTTTACAAGTTCTCAAAATATTATAAAATACTAATCAGCGGTAGTAATTTTTTACAAAATATAAGAGTGGTGACGTAGACGTGGACTAACCGACTTTGTAGTGTCGATTCTCAATTCTTCGGCTCGATTTTTCCGCTCGAATATTCCCCTCAGATGGAATCTCCTTTCTTTCACTTGTTCATCACGTCTACACCGCTCTGCTGTCGCCAAGAGAGTCTTTTCTCTTAATTCTTCCCTGGAAATCGAGAACTCATCGTACCCTCCCTCCTCACTCTATCCTGTAACCACTGTAACGTTCCTAGCCGTTGATCGATGTTCATCATCCTGGTTGATTTTGAAGATTTAGCAATTCCAGCGTCGGCAGGGAATTGAAAACTCTGATATTACGGTCTGCCCGATGTTTTTTTCCCTCCAGTAGGCTACCGGAAGCGCACTTGGATGCAGAATATGGCTACATACACATAAATATACATTCCCTAAACAATTATTCTGGTTGTGTGTATCGATTTTAGTGTGACCTAAACTTATTGAGATAAATTTTTAGTTTAAACAAATATTTTTGTAACAGATCCTCGCATTTTTGGTACGACTTGGGTTTTGATTTTCTGCATTAGTTGATAGGGTTAATAACCCTTAAAATCGGCGTTTATTTCAACAACAACACATAATAGTAGCTTATTGATATTAATTTATATCGAAATTGCGGCTGGTTACTATGACAGTTTTTTTCGGTGTTTGCATGAAGGATGGATGTATAAAGTTTCTTTCTGACAGTATTGGGTAACCGCATATACGCTCATATGGATACAGCCATGGTGGGGAATAGTTTGGTGAAGATGTGCTCAACCCGCTCCCGCTCTTATTATTCCACTTTCTGGTCAGCTTGCGCGAGAGGGATACTCATTAGAATTATATGGTTTTAAGAGTGAGGGCAAAATTATGTGTGAAAAGCAAGTCGAGAGTGGAGAAATCGCAATGTTTACCGGCCGGATGTTCGTGCATAAGCATTCATCCCAGCTTCAATCATTTGCGCATACTCCAGAGATCGGAGAAGGTATGAACACACATGAATGTCGACTTCTCTATAGACTGTGTTCCTTTATCTCTTCTTTTCTTGTTTTCTTCAATTTGAAGTGGTGTACTTATGCAATGTCATTTTTCCCTTCTTTCCTGATGAAACTTCCTTTATGCGTCATGTTCTTCGTACTGATGTACATTAGTAATTTTTATTTAAAAATTGTATCTTGCTCTTAATGTTCCTATTCCTAATTATTTATTTCTGAAAAACAAATGCATGTGTTTTCAACCTTCCGTTAATATCTGAGTAGTTCAATGTCAATTGGGAATTGTTGAAGTCCCCTTACCATTTTTAATTGTATTGTAAGTTCCTCCAAAAAAAAAATTCCAATCATTAGGGACGCAGTCCCTCTGCTTTTTTTCTAATTCTAGTCATATCTTTATTCCAAGAGCTACGGAAACGGTCGTTATGCAATTTTCTTCTCGTTCGTTTCTGATAATGGGAAAAGTAGCGAGAAGAATCTGTTCTCCCACACACTGTGACCCGACAGCATCAGCCGTCTCATTGTCCCAGTAATGATAAGAAATATTTAATGTTGGAATTCGTTACCAATGGTAAATTAATGGATTTTTTCGGGGAACCGTCATTAGGGTCGATAAGCGTATGTCGGTAAGGAAGGCGACGTTTATGAGTTTATTCCATGATTTGTATCTGATGTATTCAATAACTTGTAGAAATCTGTATAGTGTATGTTCCTTCTTTACTCCCCGATTTTACCATTAGTCGCCCCATTTTTAGGCACTCACTTATTAATGACAGAAAGTGCCTATTGCAACCACCTCGAAATCTGTGCCGGATGTCCGTCCAGACCCAGTTCTCAGAAACCGGTGGACGGAATTAAATTTCCTTTGGAGGGTAGTTGTGTATGGTTGTAATCTCTATGCTCGAGGAGCTTAAATCCAAACGGATATTGTGCAACAAAGATTTTTGAACAAAATAGCAATTTTTGAGCAAAAAAAGACATTTTATAACCATATGTAGTTGAAACTTGGAATTTCTCTAACGAATTCTTTTCTAACTCACAGAATGTGTGTATATGATTGTAAACAAATGTCTGACGAAGTACGAATCCAATCAGACACCATTAAGGTTGCAATTTTGGCAAAAAACACCATTTTAACCAAAAAATCCTATTTCTATCTGTATGCACTTGGATCTCCGAAGTTCACGGACGAATTTTTCTCTAACCCACACAATGTCTGTATATAATTGTAAACAAATGTACCACGAAGTATGAATCCAATCAGACACCATTGAGCTTACAATTTTTGTAAATAAAACACAATTTTTAACGACAAAACAGCTATTTCTGTCCATATGCTCATGGATCTCCGAAGTTCACCAACGAATTTTTCTCTAACTCACACGATGTCTGTATATGATTGTAAACAAATGTCCCACGAAGTATGAATCCGATCAGAGACCATTAAGTTTACAATTTTTGCAAAGAAAACACAATTTTTAACGAAAAAAAGCTATTTCTGTCCATATGCACTTGGATCTCCGAAGTTTACGGACGAATTTTTTTCTAACTTACAGAATTTCTGTGTATGATTATGATCGAATGTCCCATAAAGTTTCAATCCAATTAGACACTGCTAAGTGAATAACTTTCGCACAAAAACAATATTTTAAACAAAAAAAAGACTATTTTTCTCACTGACAGAATTTCTATATGACTGTAAATAAGCACTGTGAAGTCGTATTTTTGCGAGTCACAAAGGAACTCGATAACGCGCGTGGAACAACCTCGCTCCACGGCTGAGTCCCTCTCGAACGCAACCAACAGGGCAAATTCGTTAACTTGTCGATAGTCTCTAATTTATTTTGTATTTCCGAAAATTCTCTTGAGCGAACGACGGTTCCCGTCGTTACCGACATGACGTCATCGAGGATATTCTCACCGTCAAGGAAATCAAATGGGAGAGCATCGAGGCTAACGAGAGCAATATTTAACGCTCTCGTCACCAACACCACCGAGTCTCGCAGCTCATATAAGTGAGCTTCTCTCACCACCATCGACGAGGGCCACGCATACCAACATCATTCTTCGTTGTCGCTCTCGGCATCATCGCTGAGAGAGCGCCAAAATCCAACGCCGTCGCACGGCTCCTCATCGCCGGAGAATTACCATCGTTCGGAGATTATTATTATTATTATTGTCACTCGTCCGTAATTTGGGAGAGAATCGATCGCGCTCTCGTTCTATCGCTCACGCCATCGATCTACCCGCCGCCTCGAATCGATCGCGCAATCGATTATCAAATCGCGCTAACATTCGACTCGAATTACATTAGGGTGGGGGTAAGAAACCGAGCTTACGAGGGCGATTACGAAAGTTCTCTCGAGGACTCAAGCCGACGTGAAGAACGAGGAAGGACGTCGTCTCCGTGCGGGTATCAAGCTTCGCCCAAGAACGCGCATCCACCGAATAAGTCAAGGATCGAGAGCCTGAATTGTTCAGGACTCATCCGAAGAAAACAAACCGGTGAGACTGTCGTTTCGTTCATTTTGGTATTGGTTTTGGGAAACTTCGCGAGTAGAGGCAATTTCGAGAGTATTAGACCAATTTGAAGCGATATTGTCGCGACGGCAAGTTAACGCGCACGGCCACAATTTCAGTATTTTTCCGCGATCAATATCTTTTGCGAGTTACCGTTCAGTTTATCAATTTCGTAAAATCGCCGAGAGGGATTCAATTTTCATAATTCACGAAAGCGAGAGTCCATAGAATAATTAGAATAATTCATTTAGAACTCTCGGTCTGAAAGGAGAATTAACGGCCATTTTGTACCAGTGCGTGGAAGCGGAGAAAACCGTTAAGATATCGGCCATTTTGGGTACGACGCGTAAAGACCACGAGGCCGAGAGCAAAGCAAAATAAAAGTATTGTATAGAATATTACCATCCGGTATCGCGTGTTATCAAAGATATTTAGAGTAAATTATTAGCGTTAAAATTAAAGAACGAGAAACGAGATCACGAGAAAAGTGAACCGCAATTTAAATTGTATAGAAGCAAGAGACGTGAGCTTGTTAACTTTTGAATAAGGATTATTTATTGAAAAAGGGAATTTTGACTTTTGTTTGCCTTCGATTTCGTCTCGCCTTCCGCGAGTCGAAATAATAATTAATTTAAATAAAGAAATTCGTGTTTCCCGAACTCCGTCACCACAGAGTAATTATTTGGAAGTTCCAACGTCCCTTAACCGCGCCCCTCTACCATCCTCAAGGGCAGCTAGCCAGGCAAAGAAAGAACTCGCGAGAAAGCTCAAGGAAATATAAATTTTGCTATCGTAATTTATTGCGATAGGTGGCACCCAATCCTTGAGTGATCTCGTGAGCGTTTTGTGACCGTAAGTGTCGGCTTTTCCGTTGTGTAAGAAAAGTCACGTCACAGCACATATCACTTTCACTGCTTTCACGTAAAGCATAGACCGGCGTACGCGACGTCACCACGTACGTCACGACGCCGCTACGCCACGTACAGAGTAAAAGAGGAACTAAACACGGCCGAGCGTGCCAAATTCGAAACCCATATTTCGCTCTTATAAAAAGTACATGATTCTTTTGTGTGCTTGCGCTTCTTTGGCAATATGGCGGTCACCCACGCGTTTCAAACATGAAAAAACAGAATCTGAGCATTGATTTATATCCGAAAGCTTTTTTTACTTATTATAAATGGACTAATAATCATTACATGATTAAAGTGTTATGATAAATATGCCCATCTCAAATGTCACTAATATTCTTCATTACTGCCTAATATTGTAACAATTCTGTGAATATAATCTATGAACTGGCCTGATGTTTCGATGTCGATTGTTATTTGCATATTTTTTGATGTCCTAAAATGATGTGTTCCAACCCCATGATCTTCGCTTGACGTTTATGCCTTCGTCCAGGAGGCCCAGTTGGGTACTTCTAATATGTTGATGATTAGACGAGTTATCTTCTTGGATGTACGCCGCCTGGGATTGCTGGTTCGTTCAGCTATGTTGACGTGGAATTACTACATGAATGAGTCGGGTTCCTTAACCCTTTGTTTGTGTCTATTACGGAGTTTGGGCGACACGCATCGTCCTTCCGTGGTTTCCGGTATCCAAGCGTCGTGCGAGACTTTTAGGAGTTGTTGAGATCCTGGTTTGAATAATATTTGGCCTTCTTCCTGTATGAACAAACTAACATAATCAATTTAGTTTTGCGTGTAGTGAGAGAAATTAAGCAATATTATAGATATTTATGCAGCTACAATTTCCTAGTATATATTTTTTCTAATATCTATATTATATAAGACCGTTCAGAAAAAAAAATTTTTGTTTCTCCTCCCAAACAGGCTCAAAAGTTTCATTTGGGTATAAGAAAAGCTCTGTGAAAATATGAGCTCTCAATATTAATATTTACATCGTCCTCATCGCTCTTTTCTATTTTCCATAAGAATAACATGGGAAAAATTATTTTTACGTCTTCTGATTTTTATAACTAGCAAACGATCCATCTTACGGGAAATCTAGAGACATACCTTTATACAGAATTAAACGCCCTACATAAAAGGTCCTGAGTAACTTTTTGACAAGTCAACTCGTTCAACAGTTATTCAATGTTTAATTTCAATTTTTCGTAAACTTTGCCGATTTTTGGATATTACACCGGAACTAGTTAGTTTTATCGACAACATGTGGATGGAATTTCATGTTAAACATAAATTAAACTTTCAACAAAGGTTAATCAATGTTCTCACTTTAATAATAAAAAAAATAGAACGCTTCAAGAAAATTGTGCAGCAGCAATTCGCTCAAAAATGTATTATTCTATTAAGAAATTCATTGCAGTATGTCAGTACATTTTTAATCGTTTTTATTTTTAAATTGAAAATTTCAGATCATTCGGTTCAATAGTCAAGGAATGGTTGTGTCGCAAAAATTAACTTACACTCTGTTTTACTGTAGCGTCGATAAAACAGATCTTTCACATGCTCGTAATGTTGAAAGCTACGACGAAACAAAAAAATTTAAAGAAATTGAGAACTCAAAGAAAAACTAATCAATCGTATCATTACTGTAATTTGCAAAACATCGAGTTATTAAAAAATTATATTTTCAGTATTGTGTTTAATTTTTTATTCATCTCGTGGTGTATTTTTATCGATTATCTTACTAATTGAAAGAAAAAAATTTATCAAATCTTTACATGAATATTTAAAGGTTACTCGAAAACATCTAATGCAATGCACTTACAAATATAAAAAAATTATGAGTGACCTTTAAAAATGAATATTTTGAGCTAAAAATTTGAGAAACTTATTTTTTTTTGTCTATAAAATTCTACCGTAATATACATGTTAACATTAACGTAATACATGTTGTACATGTAAATTAATTCTTGTACATATTGATATGTTTGTCATAAGAAACAAATTGGCGCACGCTTCTCTTGTATTATATAAAAATAAGCAAATATCCATAAAAATAATACACATTTATAAAGTAAAAATATTATTATCGTTTCCTCACCACTATGAAGTGGATAATTCGGCGCGTTTCTTCAAAGTTGTAGTCCCCTTTTAGGCCGATTTAACTTCGTTGAGAATTTCCCCATTATATTGATACACGGAAACGTTACACCAGGTGGTAATATCAACCTTAAGTGTTAATGAAGAAATTGTTAACTCGACTAAATTCCAATTTTGTTCTCTGTTAGAGTTTTGCCGAAAAAATACTAATAATATATATATATATATATATATATATCCTGTTATTTTCAAGATATTCTAAAATTGAGCTTCAATTCAAAATTCTTACGAAAAAAAAGATTGCATCAAAAAATATTTTTCTGAATAATTATATATAGTCCAAAACCATGCTTATTTTTAAAAATAACGTGTACTTTAAATTTGACAAAAATATTTATTGGTTAAATTAGAAAACTGAGGATGTAATAAAAAAAATTAATTTCATTCTTTGATTTGATTTTTCATAATAGATTGACTAAGTACTAAATCGTGAAATAAAACACAATTTTTAAACATCTTAGATAATACTTCAATTGCTTTTACTAACCGCGTCATAAATTAAATACTTCTTTCCAAACAATATTTTCAATTTCATCTGAGATTTCAGAATTATTTTCAATACAAATTTCATTTGAATTTCTACATCTAAATAGAGCTACATATAATTGAACATGTGAAAACAAAAGACGTTAGATATAAATTCCCATTTTATCTAAACTTTGACCTTGAGATTTGTTAATGCTAATTGCAAATGCCATAACAACAGGAAATCGTCTCCGGTAAAGAATAAATGGCAAAGAGGAAGACTCTCTAGTATCCAATATAACCCTTGGTATGAAAGCAAAATTACCAGCCTTTGTACCAGTTGTTATTTGAACTCTAATATTGAAATTATATAAATGAACAATTTTCAGTCTTGTGCCATTACAAAGTCCATCATTTATGCTCAGAATTCTAATAAGCATTACAACCGTGCCGACTTTTAAAACCAATTTATGAACAGGGAGTCCTGGAAATTTTAAAGGATTTGAATATTCTATCGGATAATTTAAATTGATATCATCATCGGTTTGGTGAAGTCCTTTATGTTTTGCATAATCAATAGCATGATATGTTTTTCCAATACTTTTAATTTTTTTAAATATCTTTTCATTTAAAAGATGCGCATCTTCATTAAGGCAAGTTAAAATTACCCGATTAGATAAATCATCGTCATTCAAAATTTCGGTACCGTAAATTTTGAGACAGATATCATTCGTTCTCCAATTTTCAGGTATCCGCAATGTTGTTAAATGACCTGATCCAATTTTCAATAAAAAACTTAAAAATGATTGATCATGAGTATGCATGTTTGTCTTTAATTTCATAATTTCAAAGTGATTCCACAGACGTGAAAATTTTATTGTATCTTTAATGATATTCAATTTTGTTCCGTATTTGACCACTGGAAGATATTGTCGAAAATCTCCACCTTATATCATTAATTTCCCGGCAAATGGAACATCTTCAAGTCAACAACAATCTCGAAGAGTTCTATCAACAATTTCTAATCCTTTCTTCGGTATCACTGAAGCTTCATCCCCAATAATTACATCACACTCCCACAATTTCTTTTTATCTGATGTTAAATTTAAAAACGAACTTTCGATTAATGTTAAATCTAAAGGTAATTTAAAAGTCTTGTGACTGGTCATATTTCCAGGTAATAAAATAGATGCAATTTCTCTCCAGGCCATTGGTAATATTTTTCGTTGAATACTTAAAAAATAATAAATTAATACTTTATAAAGAAGTGTTTTACCAGTACCTCCGGGTCCATCAATATAAATCATTTTTTTATTACCGTCTTGAATTACATAATGGAAAATTGTTTTTTGCTCAATGTTCAATTGAACAACTAATTCTTCAAATTTATTTTTATTGAACATCAATGTTTCTTGAACATTTTCAATGTTGATATCGAAATTAAAATCTGGCTCCGGAAGCCCAAAATCTGTCCATTTCAAATTTTCTAATTTAAAAATTTCATTTATTTCGAATAATGACTTATTTTCATTGTTATCCGAAAAACCTTCACAAAAATATTCTTCAAATTTATCCCAAATTTCTTTTCCAATTATAAAGTTATCGGAAATGAGGAACCATGCAAAAAATCTACGTAATTCTTTAGGTAGCATAATTATGCAAGCTTCCTCAAAAATATTGAAATTTTTTTTCTCGCATTCAACTAATCCCATTGAAATTGCAGCTTCTTTAAATGTCTCTTGAGTTATATTTTCGTGTCTTTTGAGATCATCGAAACATGTGGCCCCGAGAACGCGATTTAGAATAAGTTTTAAATGAAAACGTTTGATATTTTTAGGACTCACGCTAACAACACGACCGATTGCTCTGGAAAATACTTCACGTTCTATCCAAATCTTTTTCAAAGGATCGGATTTACATTTTCTCGGAATGTTTGGATATAAAGTTCTTTTTGCTTTATCGTCAATTTTATTTATTTTGAACCACGCTGTCAATGTTGTTTTAGTTTTTATTAAAGCATTTTCCTCTTTATTTTCTTAATAATACACTGTTGATTTTCCGTGTGTAAAGCTAATCGTACAATTGTATGGGATCTCCCTGAAAGAAACAGTTCTTGAATTCGTCAAGCAGCCTCCATTGGACTGACATAACGACTGTCAATATAATTTGCAATTTCATCATAAATTTCTGCATTTGTTTCTAAATTATTTTTTTCTACTTTTATATACACTCGATCGCGTCCTTTGTGTAAGTACTTATATAAATATTTAGTGCTCATGACCGATGCACAATACTCGACATTTATGTGACATTTACATTTCAAAAGAAGTTCTGGATTAAAAGGGACAACCATGCTGTTATCTACTGCTACGAAATTTTCGTTAATCATACTATTATAAACGTGTCCTGAATTGATATTATTTCTACGTCTATATTTTAAAAAACCATTTTTCTCAAATTCGGTAGATTCACTAAACTTTTTTGGAAATTTTTTTGAACACACATCTTTGGTTTCGTCTTAACATGGGGAGTATTCCGTGTGGGGTCCATGAAACATATGTCTTATTACCAATGCTTGCAAGTCAGGATCAGTTGAAGGGATTTCCGCACTGATAAATTTACCAATAATTTCAGGAATTGTTAAATTAGTTTTATAATCTAATACATCAACCTATGAGCATGAGGCAATCCGCTTTTTTGAAATTCGATAGTATAAACATATGCTAAAACGTCTCCAAAAACTTTTTCACTTATAATATCTGACAAAAGAGATTGTAATTTTGAATGAAATAATCTTACTGTAATATTTGGGATAGCATTACATATTGTTCCCGGAAGGAATTTTTGTAAAATTCGTTTTAATTCTGGCCCAATTTGGATTACACGTCATCGTTATAAATAAATCAGGTCTTCCAACTTTTTTTACAATGGCCATTGCATCTTGATAATTTTGAGGCATATTTCTAGGACTACCTAAATATGTTGAAGGTAAAACAAAAATATTTCCCAATCGTTCGAACTTGTCGGAATTCAAGACCCTACGTGCAATATGATCAACCAATCCCTGATAGCATTCAATTCGCAATTTTTTTTTGATTGAATCTAATGAAATTAAATCTATTATTTTCGATTATAATATATGCTCAAATAATATATTGTTGAGTTAATCGACCACAATATAAAATTGGATTGAATTTACTATTCAATCTAAATGCTAAACGGTGCGAATAATGCTGAAGAGCTGTAAGCCTTTTTGTCGAATTTTTATTTTGAGTAAGTGATGGACTCCATCCTAAATCCCCATGCGGAAACATGATTGGGAAGGACATAGGGTCTGTATGAAAAGATAATTTATTCAAATATGATTGAGAGTCAACATCTTTATTCGGAAACTTTTAATAAACCTGCAAATCAAAAATAGGAACTTCACCATCTTTTGAAATTATCAATGCTGCACATTCAGCAGTTGTAGGCAAATTATAACGATGTTTGTTCGAATTTTTATTTTGAGCAGAATACAAATAATACTCCGGTAAAGATTTATCCTGAGACAATTCATATAAATGCTTGTATTTTTTTGCATATGGGTTTACATTGCTTAAGACTTTTGATATAATTTGAATATGTTCTTTGACTAATTTTTTATTTTCTTTCAAAATTCACTCTGTTATTCTATAATTATCATAAATCTAAATTTGTCCACAGCGTGGTAAATCACCTTTCTTCGGAACAATACTTTTTGAAATGATATGACAAACCTGACCTTGAATTTTTAAGTTATAAACACCACGTTCGATATCATTTATTTCATTAGTGCAAAAACTCGCAAAAGAAAAAAGGCTATTATAATAACGGATCAATTGTCGAATTTTTTTATTATATAATAATGTTTTTAAATCATTGTTATATTCACTTAAGGGGGTTGAGTCAGCGTCGAAACGGCGATTTTTAATAATAAATTATAATTTTTGTAGAATACTTATAAATATGATGTTATGTCCACCATTTGAGGTACCAAATTATCAATTTTTTGGGACTAGTTTGCACCCTTAAGGTGCAGCAATATCCTAAAAAGCCTAGTTTTGAGTTTTTACACTCTGCACATGATTCAGAACGAACCACTAGACGGATTTTGTTCTACGGCGTCTCATTTTTTTCGTAACGCTGTTTCCCACGGGATAAACGCGGCACATTTCGTTTTTTGCCCTTTATTTCAGAGTTGCAGGCCAGTTTTGAAATTGGTAGCCTATTTTGAACTTTCCAGACATTGTCCTGGTGACAATTTCAACTCGAATCAAAATGTGCCGCGTTCATCCCGTGGGGAGAAGCGTTACAAAGGCAATGAGATGTCGTAGAACAAAATCCGTCTAGCAGTTCTTTCTGAATCATGCGCAGAGTGTAAAAACTCAAAACTAGGTTTTTCAGGACACCGGTGCACCTCAAGGGTTTTAACTAGTCTCAAAAAATTGTTCATTCGGTACCTCAAATGGTGGACGATAGATCATATTTGTAGACATTCTACAAAAATTATAAATTATTATTAAAAATCGCTGTTTTTACGCTGACTCGACCCCCTTAAGGGTGGAAGTTGTACTTTTCCACTATGACAACTTTTTTTAGAAAATTCCACTTTCCGGAATAATGCCGAACAGAATAGTCAGATATAATTAATAACTCCAAAATCTAAATACGTCGTTCGATTTGACCACATTTAAATAACTCTTTGAACATTTTGTCTTTTATTTATACGTTCTTCAGGCATATTTTCAATAATGTATTTCTCTCTTTTTTCTTCAATTGTTCTTCAGGCATACTCTCGACTATATCTTTTTCCTTTTTTTCTTCAATCGTTCTTCAGGTATACTCTCGACTACATCTTTCTCTCTTTTTTTCTTCAATTGTTCTTCATCCATACTCTCGACTACATCTTTCTCTCTCATTTTCTTCAATCGTTCTTCCGGCATACTCTCGACTAAATCTTTCTCTCTTTTTTTCATCAGTCGTTCTTCATTCATACTCTCGACTATATTTTTCTTTTTTTTCAATTGTTTTTCATTCATTCTCTCGACTACATCTTTCTTTCTTTTTTTCTTCAATCGTTCTTTATTCATACTCTCGACTAAATTTCAACACGATCAGATTTTCTTTTTGTATTTCAAATTGTTTCTGTTGAATTTTTGAATTGTCTTTTGATATTAGTTTTATTTTTATTTTCTGAAAGATACTTCGGTCATAATTCCTACGGTACTTCTGCCAAAAAATAAAATTGAAACATTTCATAATATCGTAATGACCCGAATCTAAAGGACCTGTTAATAAAAGATTCAATTCACCGTTACTATAAGTTTGTTTATATTCACGTAAAATTTCAATATTATTTCTATAAATCAATACTTTCACATTATTTAAATTCACAAATGATTGAATTCCGACCTCTCCTCCATAGATATTGTCTTTTGACATATACAATTTGTAAGATTTCTCATTATCAACAATTGGACTGTAAGATTGATCACCTATTATAAACAAGTGATAAAATGGCCAATTTTGAATGATGTTTAAAACAATTTTTAATCTAATTTGTCGATGTTTTTCTTCATCGTTGTAAACGAAATGAGTAAAGGATCGAAACAAACAATTACCATCTGGTTTGATAATTTTTTCTATAGCAACTTCCAATCTTTTAACAATTTCTAAATTTTTTTGACCGACTAATGTAAAATCGTGCACTACTTTTGAGTAGTTTTATTTATTTTTTACGTTTTCATCGTTTTTAGATTTTTCTTTACTTTCTGTTATAATCGAGATTACAGATGTTTCCTCTGCGTTATTATTTTTCTTTGCGTTTATTTTTATTTGTAGTCTATAAGTGTATTTGATTTTATGTTTTCTGTGATTGGATTTGAAATCGAAATTGCGATTGATTTTACATTTGACTTTTCATTGTTTTGTTTACTGATTTGACAGGTGTTGTGTCTTTGCCGTTGTATTAAAGCGTGATTTTGTTTTCGATTTCACATTTGACTGGGCAATTATTCCATGTGCTGGATCCTCATCAGTTATTTTTCTAAAAATCGATTTCGTTTTTATATTTATTTTTGGCTGCATAGTTGTTTTGATTTTAGATTTTATAGTTTTTATCCTTGAACTCGATTTAGTTTTGGATTTCGGAATCGACTCCGTGATTGCTCCTATCGGTGAGCTTACCATCATTGTTGATTTCGGCTTTGTCTTCTCAGTCGATTTTATTTTTGATTTGACGTTGGTTTTTGATGTTGCGGTTAATATTTTAAGGTTTGAACTTGCTTTAGTGTTTGGTATCATCACCAATTTTGGAATTGCGTTCATGAACTATGGGTGCTCACAAGTAAGAACATCGAAATGCCCAGCATTTATAATTCCTGATAATAAAAGAGGCAAATGTCCCTTCTGACAATGTTGTCCAATTTTTCTCGGAGATTGCATATCGTCCCTATAAACGGATACATGCACGTCATATAAACTTGCAAATGACCAAATTTCTACCTCCCCTCCGCAGACACTATCGTTTGACCTGTGCAATTTATAAGATTCTTTGTCATTGAGGATTTTACCGTACGATTCATCCCCCAAGATGAAAGGTTCGTAATCTACCAAATTTTGAATAACGTTGGACACAATAGCCAATCAACTTCTCTATGTTTGTTTTGATTGTTATAAAGAAGATAAGAAAATTATCTGAAAAGACAATTTCCGTCACCTTTAATAAACTCCTGAATTCGATTTCGGATATTGACCATTTTTCCGGAATGGTCGAAAAAGTCAATGAAAATAATATAACTAATAAAAGAATAATGAATTTACTAATTATTATGAGGAATTTATTTATGTTACTCCCTTTATTTTATTTTTATTGAGATCAGGTGTTGAAATTCTTGTCTTACAATTACTCGAAAATTCTTCTATCAACGGATTGTAAAAACACGTAACTGCTTTTCTAAAAAAATTGAGACTTCACAAAATCTTTCAGGATTTGAATTCTTTGAAATGAGAACATGTACGCTCAAACTCTATCAATTTTAGATCCGATGGATCACACAGGGGATATATTGTATGGACATGGAACATACATTTTCTTAAACAACAAATATATCCCAAGGATCCATCCTGTGGACATTCGATAGTTTTTATTTGCCGGTAGTAATTGGGCATTATAAGTTCATAAACGGAAATCATATTTGAAATACGTCAATTAAACGTTTATGGAATAGTCCATGTAGGATTCAAAGTAGATGTGTAGTAGTACCAAAATATGTGAATACTGTAGATGTACATTCAAGTAATTTGGGCAGCTACGATATAAATAAGCCGATTAACCATCCTACATAAAAAAATTGACCTGGACACTGCAAGCTATGTTATAGTCAACCTGGATAATGAAAACTATGATGCGATCGATCTGGACACTGAGAAGTATCGAGCGATCATCTTGGTCACATGGAGTTATGGAGTAATCGACCCGGTCACCGAGTACTGTCGAGCGGCTAACTTGAACATCGAAAACTGTACATATAAAAATCTGGAAAAGTTGACCTGGATACTAAAAGCGATGATATAGTCAACCAGGACATCTCAAACTATGGAGGGATCTATCTGGACAGTGAAAACCATCAAGAGGCCAACACGGACACCGAAAATATGAGGAAGTTGAACTGGACACTGAAAGATAAGATATAGTCAACCTGGACATCGAAAACTATAAAAATGTTCACCTGGATACTGAAAGGTACGATATAGTCAACCTAGACACCGAAAACTATGAAGAAGTTGACCTGGACATTAAAAACTATGATATAATTAACTTGGACACCGAAAACTATAGAGAAGTTGATTTGGAAGCTTAAAGCTATGAAGAAGTTGACCTGGACACTTAAAGCTATGATTGAATCAACCTGGACATTGAAAACTATAAAGAAGTTGACCTGGACACTGAAAGTTATGATATAGTCATCCTGGACAATGAAAACCATATAGCGATCCATCTGGACACTGAGAACCATCGAACGGTCAACCTGGACATCGAAAACTATAAACATGTTCATCCGGACACTGAAAGTTACGATATAGTTATCCTGGGCACCGAAAACGATGAAGAAGTTGACCTGGGCATTAAAAGCTATAATATAATAAATCTAAACACCGAAGGCTATGATACAGTCAACCTGAACACCGAAAATTATGAAGATAATTTGATCATATAGAATGATGAAGTATAAAATTATACCAAAATATGATATAGTCAACCTGGACATTCAAAACTATAAAGAAGTTGACTTTGACACTGAAAGTTATGATATAGTACTAAAAAAGAGTTAACTGGACACAGGAATCTACGGAACAGTACACTTCAACATCGAAAACTGTCGCGCGTTGAATCTGCACACCGAAAACTATGAAACGGTCGACTTAGTCAATGAAAACTATGGAGCAGCCCAACTGGACACCGAAAACTATCGATCGGTGAACCTAGACATACAAAATTACGGATCAGTCTACCTGGACACAGAAAACTGTCGAAAGGTTAACTTGGACACGAGAAACCATAGAGAGATTGACCCTGGCGCCTAAAGTTATGATACAGTCGACCGAAAATCTATAAAGAAGTTAGCCTGGATATTCGAAGCTATGATATAGTCAACCTGGATACCAAAAACTATGCAGAAGTTGATCTGGACACTGAAAGGTATGACATGGTTAAACCGTATACCGGAAAACTGTGATATATTCAACCTGAACACCGAAACCTATGAAGAAGTTGACCTGGACACTGAAAGTTATGATATAGTCAACCTGGACAATGAAAACCATATAGCGATCCATCTAGACACTAAAAGTTACGATTTAGTCAACCTGAGCACCGAAGACTATGAAGAATTTGATCTGGACATTAAAAGTATGATATAATCAACCTGAACACCG
Organism: Alloplasta piceator; assembly: GCA_946863875.1. Taxonomy (NCBI): domain Eukaryota; kingdom Metazoa; phylum Arthropoda; class Insecta; order Hymenoptera; family Ichneumonidae; genus Alloplasta; species Alloplasta piceator. The sequence continues at coordinate 43,119,697 of OX333072.1, read as the reverse complement.
AAAGCTATGATACAGTCAACCTGAACACCGAAAATTATGCAGATATATACTTTGATCATATAAAATGATAAAGTATAAAATTATACCAAAATATGATATAGTCAAGCTGGACATCGAAAACTATAAAGAAGTTGACTTGGACACTGAAAGTTATGATATAGTACTAAAAAAAAAGTCAAATGGACACAGGAATCTACGGAGCAGTACACTTTAACACCGCAAACTGTCGCGCGTTTAATCTGGACACCGGAAACTATGAAACGGTCGGCTTAGACAATGAAAACTATGGAGCAGCCCAACTGGACACCGAAAACTATCGATCGGTGAATCTAGACATACAAAATTACGGATCAGTCTACCTGGACACAGAAAACTGTCTAAAGGTTAACTTGGACACGAAAACCGTAGAGAGATTGACCCTGGCGCCTAAAGTTATGATACAGTCAACCGAAAAACTATAAAGAAGTTGACCTGGATACTTGAAGCTATGATATAGTCAACCTGGACACCAAAAACTATGCAGAAGTTGACCTGGACACTGAAAGGTATGACATGGTTAACCTGGACACCGAGCACTATGATATAGTCAACCTGGACACCGAAAACTATGAAGAAGTTGGCCTGGACACTGAAAGCTACGATATAGTCAACCTGGACACTGAAAACTACGAAGAAGTTGACGTGGACACTGAAAGTTTTGATATAGTCAACCTGTACACCGATAACTATTCAGAAGTTAACCTGGACACTGAAAGTTATGATATATCGATCGGTCAACTTAGACATAGGAAATTACGGATCAGTCCACCTGGACACCGAAAACTGTCGAGTGGGTAAGTTGGATGCGGAAAACTATGGAAAGGTCAACCTTAGCAATGAAAAATATGATACAGTCGACCTGCATACCGAGCACTATGACAGATCTCATGTCAAGAATCTTAGAAATACAAAAATTATAATCATAAAATCCATTATGATCATAAAATTTGTTGTTTTAAAAATATTGAGAGTCTTCTCCAAAAGTGACATTACCTGTTTAACTCGTATCCAAAATCCGTCCGATTTTTCGTCCAAATCGTTTGGATCCTTTGTTTATTCTGGTATCTCACCTCGATGAAATTTAGGAAAGACAATCCCTGAAATTTCTTTATCGCTCGTACCTCATAATAACGATTTTTTTACGATTAATAAACTATTTTAATAAAATAGCCCGATTAACACAAACGTCAACGGTATGAGGCCAAGAGCAAACAGACGCGAATCGACGTGAAACTGACGTGAAACATATGGGGCGTTCCACGCCAAAGCGGTTGCCAGTTAGCTTTTTCATCTCCGATTTTTTTTGATTTTTTTCATGTTTTAGTAATGGTTGAAAAAGGCCTCCATGATTTTTTTCATTTTTTTTTGTTGAACCGTTTTCAAGATATCGATTTTTCGAAAATTACGTAACTTTTTTTTTTAAACCTCCATAACTTTGCTAAAAAATATTGAAAAAATATTTCAAATCGTGCTTTAATAAGATTTTCAAGTGGTAAATATAAATTGCTGATTTACAAAAAACACGTTCTGATCGATTTTCTTCAAAATTTTTTGTAAAAAACTGTCATTTATCATCGTATCGATATTATTACACAAATGAGATATTTTTATTTTAAAATCAAATTGTTCAATGAAAAAAAAACACCTTCGATCGCAAAACGCATTCGGAAAAAAGACGATTTGTCAAGACCTCACAAGGAATGTCTGAAACGATGACCCTCCGCCGGGTCAATTGCATTGGAATAAATTTCATCGTGAAGAACATATTTTTTACACTATACAATACAATTGTTATAGGTCACAGATCCATATTAATCGTTTGAAAATTTTTAAAAATCTCTTGTGCATGAAACGCCGATAAATTGAAAAAGTGTAAAGCCCATCGTATAAGGAGCAAGGAGCGTGTTTTTTAACCGAGTTCTTTCATCCATCATTTAAAACTAAAAAATAAAATAATCATATTATTCATCAAATCGTCGATCCTGTTGAATCAAAATCATACATAATTTGTAAAATTTTAAATTTCATATAGATCTTGCGTAAGCTATGCATCTGTTATTCGATGTTCATTTGTAATTTCTGAAAGACGGGAGTTGGAAATAGTTGATTTTTTAAATGTTTCGGACTTTGCGGGCATTCAAACGAGAAGTATGAAAATATTGATAGAGCATGCGTAAAGGATCTTATAAAAATAATCATAAATCGATAAAAGAGGCTGCAAAAGTTTGGATACTCTTCTTTCATAGATAATTACTTCAGAATTGTATTTTTGGCAGTAACATTCTTATCCGTTCGATTTATCACAAATGAACTGAAAAGATCTATTATGGAACTCAAAGAGATGACAAAATATTGGTTCATCATCCCTGCATTTAATAATGAATGTTCGGATATTTGATTCCATAAGATATCGTAAGACGTGTTGACAGTTCGGCGCTTTATTTCAGAGTAATAGATGAGGCAGCCAAAATAACAAAACACGATCTCAATCAATTAACAAATGAGTTCCATCCAATACCCCCTTTCGAGATGATGACGAAAATTAATTTTGAGAATTAAACGTTATTTATTCCAGGGATATCGAGACACTTGCAATATTACGGGTCCAGAAGTCCTTTAGTGAGCAAATCAGCAGCCGTATCGTTTGTTGCAACATATTCCACTTCGAAATCTCGATCACTTCCCGGACAAAATGATGATAGCTTTCAATATGTTAAGTACGATTGTGAAAAATTGAATTCTTTGCGTGTTTTCGTGCACTACAATTGTCGCTAAAAAGTTTTAATTTCGTCATTTTTTTGTATCCAAATACTTTTACTAATCTCTGAAGATACATGGCGTCCTTTGCAGCTTTATTAAGAGCCATATATTCTCCTTCCGTCGAGGATAACGCGACAGTCGGTTGATTCCCAAGAAACGAGACATTCCCCGAGGATAAATGTAAGCTCGGTGTATGATCTTCTATCGATGATACGATTCCCCCAATCTGCATCGACGAACCCTTTAAAAATTTTTTTCAGTTTCCTTCAACATCAGGCCAAGATTCGACGTTTCTCGTAAAGATCGCAACACTCGATTCGCCGCAGTCCAAACAGTTTTGTCGTACCATAAATTGAATCAACTCAGATAAATTACAGCGTAAGCTATATCGGGTCCAGTACATACGGCATGATATATTAGAAACCTAATCGATTATCTGTACCGCTGTTTGCATATCTTTTGATTTGTCGAATCTTCGTTCTTTTGTAGTTTTGTTCAGAGATCCAACGGGGCTTGCCGAAATTCAAGATTCATTCATCTTATATCGATCGAGGATACCTTTTATGTATCCTCGTTTATGCATCGCTGCTCCGTTATTGTTTCGTAAAAATTCTATACCAAGACAGTGATTTATATTGTCAACATGTTTGATCTCGAAACTTTTTGACAAATAACTTGTAAGTTCCTTAATCATGTTTTATTGTTCCTTGATCCGTCATTATGAGTATTTCGTTTTTGCATTGTTGATAGAAGACGCAAGGATTCTCGTTTGATTCAATCAATTTGAATTTCTTTACTTCTTTGGCCAAACGTACGTGCCATCGACGATCCGCTTAATGCCTTCTGGAGAAGACAAACTTCGTTTCCTACTTCCAGTTTTTTTAACATAACTCGTGCGACATTGCCGATTCTGCTGGACGACTTTTCAGTGCGAATAATCTGTTCCAAAATTTTGTTAGGGCTTTCTGGAACTTCCATGTAAATATTTTTCTCTAACATACCGCTTACAAGAGCTTTTGTGACATCGAATTGTTGAAAGTTCATGTCGAACTTGGCAAGTAAAGCTGTCATGATTCGAATCAAGCAGAGTCCAGTAACCGGTGCGAAAGTTTTGATAAAATCGATTCCGGAATGTTGAGAAAATCCTTTTGCAACGATCCTCACTTTTTTCTTGAACGTTCGGACTGAATTATATTCATTTCGCAGAATCACGTGACTTCCAACGACTTCCTGATTTTTTGGCGGATCGATTACATTCTACGTATCATTTTTCATATCTGATTTTAGTCCGCTGCAATAACTCGGAACCACTCGCCTGATTCGGCACTGTTGAAAACTTTGCAAATTGAGGTTTTCGCAATACAAAAAACACATTCGGTACCCCTTTTAACGTTTGGGTTTTCTTTTATTGCATTAACCGTTTGATACTCTTTTCGCGGCCTCCCTCTTAGTCCAGTCATTATAATATTTGGTCTTCCTGGACCTCCCCTCAGTGCTTCTCTCGTTTCGTCTTCCTGGCAGTCTTCTCTGCTTTCTTCTTCTTCTTCAAAATCTTCGTCGTTATTTTCAATATTTTTATCGTTGTATTCTCTGATTTGATTCAGCGGCGCTTCAAGCAAATTATTCTCAATTCTTTTCAATGAGAATTCGACTTTTCGAACTTTCGAGATTCTTTGTCTTTTTCAAGAATAATGAACTCGTCATTATTTCTTTCAAATGAATTATACGAATTTTCTTTGAATTGTACATCTCGCGTAATAACGATTTTTTATTCTTCCGTTATCCGGACTGTATGCTTTTGATGTCTCCGAATAACCAACGAAAATTCCTTCTCTCGATCGAGCGTCGAATTTTTCGTTGCCCGACTCCCGAATTAAGGTTACGACTCAGGAATTAAGATAAGTTACAGTTAAGGGTCTTCGAATTCCATTTTCTCTTAAGAGATCTTCCATATTTTTGCTCATGTATTCCTCACCGTCGTCGGTTTCCAAGAGTCTGATTTTCTTTTCCGTTTGCATTGCCGCCATCGCATAATATTCTTTAAGAAGATTACAAAATTCCATCTTTCGTCTTGATCATTCGCACTTCGCACCATTTCGAGTAGTCATTCATGAAAATGACGAAGTATCGCGCATTTCCATTCGACGCGACTCTCATTAGTCCACAAATGTCCGAATGTACGATTTTTAAAAAGTTTGGAACTTCCATCCGCTTTCTTCGAAAATGTTCTTCATGACGCATAAAAATCTTATCATCTCTCCGCGAAAATAAATATCGCAATATAAATTTTCTTTTGCTTCACCCAGCTTTATTCCTAGAACCGCTCCAGTTTTATGCCCACTCACGAGATCATGCATGTTCATATGTCCCATCCGGCAAGGCAACTTATCGGTTTCTTCGAACGGCGATTCTGTCATCAAATTATCAACGGCATCTTTTTCTTTCACGAAGTATAGTCCACCAGTTCTGCCCGCTTGCGAAATCGCATTTCCGGCTTTGTTGACAATAGAGGCTTGGTTTTTTTTTTTGAAAATCACGTCGTATCCATGAACAGTAATCTTACTAATAATAAATTCGTTTGTAAATCTGGTAAATAGAGAGCATCGTGCAACTTCAGATTCGTGGATTTTCTTTCAAATTTGCTTGCAATCGTAACAGTTTCCCGAATTTTATATCTGTCGAAGAATTATTAGCGAGATTCAATTTTTTATTTTTCGTTTCATTAATCGTAATTGAATTCTCTTTATCTTTACATAAATGCGAAGTGCATCAGCTATCAAGATAACAGTTTTTGTCAAGACTTTTCGATTTCGCTTCGAAAGCTTGCCAAGAAGTTTTTTATTTTTCGTAAAAAGCTTTCCGCTGTATTCGCGTTGTTGCAATTTACTTATGTGACCTTTCTTTCCACTTTGATGGCACTTGAATTTAAACGGCTCCTTTTGTTTCATGTCCGTTCTAACGCTCGTCGAATTTTCATTTCATTTTTTGATAAAATTTTCGTTCGCAATCATTGCTTCCGATTAAATGATGTATGTACCGTTTTTCGAGCATTTACCTTTTCAACGATTTTTTGTCTTTTCTGGAGTCAGAAATTCACCGCGCCACTCGATTGCGCGACGAAACTGCTTAAAACTCAAAGAAAGACTATATAATAATATAATTCTCAATAAATCTGGATTGATGCCCATAGACTCTTCTTCCTTCACTATTGTCTCTCTACGGCCGCATACCTAAATCACCACATAGACTCTTAGTTCAGTTTATCTATAATGTGTCGAAAAATTGTCGAAGATGATTTCTAACGTCATCGTTATCGTCCATCAGATGCAACGTTAATCTTTTCGGTAGTATTTAACCCATACCTTATTTGATGTAACGCAAATATTGATCTGCATCAATTTGCTTGAATTTATTAATAAAATCACGTCTGATTTCGCCTTTTGATCTTCGTTTTCCCACGTTGCTATTGCTATTGCTATTGCGACTTCGTTTCCAGCACCAGGAGCGGGTTTCTTTTTTTCCCCGTAACGTACGACCATGTACCGTTTTTTATCAACAGAGCTTCTATGTTCTAAATTGTTTGTCTATGTATCGTCGTACGAGAAACATGAAAATATCGATGAAGTGTGCGTCAAAGAGCTTATAAAAAATAATCATATATCGATAAAAGAGACTGTAAGAGTTCGGATGGATTCTTTGTGCGCAGAAAATTACTTCGGAATTAGATGTTTGGAGGTAACTATATTATGAGGTCCATTTATTAAAAGCGAGTTCAATAGGTCTGGTATGAAACTTGAAAAGATGACAATTTAAAATATAAAACACTGTTGCTTTTGTATAAATTACACATACTCACCATTTACTCTGTTTCAACATGTCTACGGTCAATTATGAATAAATGAATATAAACGTTTAAACGAAATTAACCTGTATCGTCTATTACACATAACGTTTCTCCTATAAAATACGGTTAAGAAGATAACTTACTGACGCACGGTATCTACCGACCAACGATAAAAAAACTGTTTTACTGACTGTAAGATATCCAACGAAACTCTAGTCACGTGGCTGCCAAGGCACGTGCTTGCACGCCACTTCTGGCGCGGGTGGTGGTCCAGTGTAGGGAAACCAATCAGCGCTCTGGAAATTTGCGAGGGTGTAAGACCCGATATAGTGCGCTATACCAGACAAGTGACCAGTACGGGAACCAATCCCGCTCGGAAAATTTTAAGGGGGTGAGGCGACCAGTACGGGGATCAATCAGCGCTCGGGAAATTTTGAGGGGGCGGGTTGACCAGTTTAGGGACCAATCACAGCTCGGGAAATTTTGAGGGAGCAAGGTGATCAGTATGGGGACCAATTAGCACTCGGGAAATTTTAGGGGGTACCACCCGAACCCGTCTGCGCTACTCTGGTGGGGGTGGGTGACCAGTATAGGGACCAATCAGCGCTCGGGAGATTTCCCGATCGTGGAGAAAGGGGGCGTGGCTAAGGAGTTGGGGTCAATCACAGACGACAATGAGGCCCCATGTGGTTGAGGTGGAGACAGACAGGGAGGGGGCAGGGCCAGAGGGAGAGGGGTGAGGGAAGGACCCTGTCTCCCTATCCTGGTACATTACTACTTAAGATTTTCAAGTGTTAAATATAAATTGCTGATTTACAAAAAACGCATACTGATCGATTTTCTTAAAAATTTTCTATATCTTAGTATTGGTTAAAAGAGGCCTCCATGATTTGATTCAATTTTTTTTGTCCAACCGTTTTCAAGATATCGATTTTTTGAAAATTACGGAACTTTTTTTAGTGTTGATTTGGGTATGTGCCCGTATAGAGACAATAGTGAAAGAAGAATCGGCTGCGATTCGGCCAGTGGGTCCAAATGACAGTGGACAATTTTTTTGGTATAAAGTTTCGATCCCCATGGAATGAATTTGTACCGAGTGTTATCCAGGATTCATCAAGTAATCAAAAGTTGCCCGTGCGGGTTCGGGTCAGTCATGACAAGTAACGCTTTAGCTTATAATGTAAAATATATTATACAAAATAAGACAATAATTAGTGTAATTTTGGAAATGGTAAATCCGAAGAGGATCTAAATGCGGATCGAAACGTTATACCAAAAAAATTGTCCACTGTCATTTGGACCCACTAGCCGAATCGCAGTCGATTCTTCCTTCACTATACTAACTTTTTTTTTTTTTAACATCCATAATTTTGCAAAAAATAGTGCAAATGGGACGTATTTTCATTAAACTTGTTGTTTATCAACGTACTTTTGATAAAAAATATTGAAAAAAAACCAAATCGTGCTTCTATTAAATTTTAAAGTGTTGAATATAAATTCTCGATCCTTCATTCTATGGCCAGCTTCATCCCGCTCGATTCTCGATTCCATGGCCAGCTTCATTCCGCTTGATTGTAGATTCCATCTCCAATTTCACCCAGCTCGATTCTCGATTACATGGCCAACTTTACCCCGCTTGATTCTTGATTCCATGGCCAACTTCGCCGTCGCGTCGTAAAGGTTTAGGTTTTCCAGGTTTGGAGCTTTTAATGCAGATGTTGGAAGGATCAAAGGATCAGGGCTTATTGTGGGATGAGATCCGAGAAGGTACCATGTCCCTTCTATGTTAAACGTTGAAGAATCAGGTAGATTACACTCAATTGGCTATACTTGTTCGGTAAAAATGCGTGTCCTGGGCTTCAAGAAAGTTTGTTTATTCTTTGTGTATATAGGGAGTTCAGTATAGCACCTCTTCGTATGATGCAACTCAACACATATTCCAAAAGTCGCACCGCTTCGCCTGCCAATATGCTGGTATAACTTAGACAATGAAAACTATATAACTATATAAACTCATAACGGTGTATGCAAATTCGTCAGGGTCATGTCTTGCAATGGATAGGGTGTTTAAAAACGCTCTGAGTTGCATTGTTCTCTCAGAATTGCTGTGTACGTTTTCCTTAATTAAATTCTAATCTGTTTGCTGGTATAAATAAAACGAGAGTTGACATGTATGAATAATCCTGAAATGGAACTGGGTTCAACTTGGTCCTGACTGAACGAAAGGGTTTCTAAACTTTCTCTTAAGAGAATGTTTGAATGTCCTGTTTGCAAAAATACATATCCACATTTTTCCACTTGCCGTCCAGTCGATAATGCGAAACTTATGTCACTTTTTGATGCAATGAAAACCTTCCTAAATTCGTTTAGTTCCGTACTAGATAGTCTCTCAGCTTCACCTTTATACAAGATTTTGACAGAGTCTTCCTCACACGCGTCCTTAAACATGGGGTGCCAGTGACTACGTTCTCCGTTTATGTCTTTATATTCTCCTACCATGAATTCGAATTTAATTCCATTTTGTAAGTGGATCTCCTTAGTTTTGATATTCAGTGGGGCAAAATATTCCTGTCACGTGATTTTCGCATTACCTTGAACTAACGCTTTTTCCCAGGATCCGTAATGGTCAGAGTAAAATGTCCCTTCACAACTACCATCTTTGCCTACTGAACCAGTGAAATTTATTGGTTGATTAATAGTTTTATCAGTTACGAGGCCTTGGACTTTGGTTTGTCCCATTTGTATAGCCTTGCTGGAATGCATGTTAAGGGGGTCCTCTGTCAGCGTGAAATCGGGAAAAATGGTTTTTTTTTACGTTTTATCCACTCTTTTACAAACTTATTTACCAAGTCATAGATCCTTACGTTGAAAAATGGCAAAGTTACAAGCGAATCTGTAAACAAAGAATTTTGAACATTTAGAAATCCATTTTCAAAATTCTGCATTTTTTTCACAGATTCTGGATCATAAATAAGCAATCTATATCATGATTAGGAAGTGGGATGCGGCTGCCTTATATTTTTTTTATAATTTTTTTATAATTTTTTTTGGTTTCTAAAATAAAAATGAAAAATTCTAATATTCCTTGTGAAAGTGAAAAAAAAATAGACAAAAATAAAACATGTCTTGGAAAATTTTGATATTTTGCATATTTTCCAAAGTAAATAAGAAAAATCTTTTTTTGAAAAAAAAATATTCTCATTTATTTTGAAAAATATGCCAAATATCAAAATTTTTCAGAATTCAAATTTTTCAAATTTCAAATTTACAAATTTTTCAAATTTACAACTCTGCGGACCAATAAAAACGCTTGAAAGAAGTGACTACAGGCCAATCAAAAAAATTGTCGCAAGTGATCAGAAAGTGTAACAGAAAACAAACGTTCGCACGTGGTTTATCATTTTTTTATTGTATTCACTTATTTTTATCGAGTGTTTATTTATTGGTTCAAAAGTAATATAAAATATCTATACCGATCGTGAAATTACGTGAAAGTGCTTTTTTGATCTCGACAAACGACACGAGCAGTTTCACAGTGGTCAGTAATACGTCAGTTCATATGTTTATTATATTCAATTATTTGTAAAGGCAATTGTATTCGTCGTCTTCACTAAATAATCGAGTTGATTTTCATATTTATTTACACTTTTTTCAGTCAGTGAATTGAATTCCGTACCTTATATGTACAATATAACCTTCAAACTATCAACGGATTGGAGGTTATATTGTAAAAAATGTATAGCATTTTTGGTGTACAAAGATTTGTAAATATTAAAAATAATTAAAAACACAAATATGGAAAAACCGTGACAAGCGTGTTAAAAAATTTTTTGTCTGCATGCAATTACCATGAAAAATATTGTTTGTTATACAGGTACAGTAATCGGTGGAGCAAAGGACTGAGGAAACGTTTTTCCATACATTCAACTTCGGAGGCTGTTTCCCGAAACCTGGATCTTCAAATACTCTGCGCGCAATCCTGACCGAACCGCTTTATGAATCTTATCCTACGACGTCTCATTTTCTTTGTAACACTTTTACGGACCGCTTGAGTGCAGCACATTTTTATTATAATCAATATTGTTTTGTGTGCAGTGCTCTAAAACCAAAAATGGGTCAAGGATTCAAAAAGTGGCCTGTAACTCCAAAATAAGGATCTAAAAAAAAAAATGTGCCACGCTCAAGCGGTCCGCAAAAGTTTTACAAAGAAAATGAGACGTCGTAGGATAAGATCCGTCAAGCGGTTTGGTCAGAACTGCGCGCAGCGTGTGAAAATCAAAAATGGATTCATGAGAGTTCCACTGCACCTTAAGGGTTCTAACTAGCGTCGAAAGTTGCTACATTTGATACTTCAAATTGTAGCCTATCTGTGAAATTTCCACAAATGCCGTGAACATTTATATTGATATTCAAAAATCGGCATTTTGACGCTGTCAGTCTCCCCTTGAATCATGTTTCTTTTGATATGTTTGGCGAGAACTGATAACACCCGTTAACTGTATCCATAGTGTGAGAAAAAATCCCACAAATCTTCACAACTCGATAAAGTTCGATGAGACATTGTATTACCTTGATAGAAGTAAATTGATTTGCTTCGACTACCTGTATGTATATTTTTGCAAACTCGACCTCTGTTTGTGGTATTTGGCATTTTCCCACTTCCAATAGTGATATAACCATGACGCTTGTCGCTTTTTTACAGTCGTATCCGATAAGTCCTCCGCCGTCCCGCCGAAGTGAAAATTGGAAATAAACCATAAAATCGTCATGAGTGAAGTGGCTTGGTGCTTTACCTTTTGGAGTTTTGCCATTTTGGAGCCAATGAGAATTAAAGAAGAATGATGATACAATTCCTTTTTTTGTTTTTTTTTTTAAATTTTATTATTTGAATCCCTAACATTTATTTATCGTCTATTGCTATCTTATTATTGATTATTTTATTATTATTCCTATTAATTGCTATTATTATTATGGTCGTTTTCCCTTTCCCTTTCTTTTATTCTTTTCTCTCTCTCACTTTTTATTTCATTTTTCCCTCAAATGTAAAAATGACGGGTTTCTTTGGTTCGATCTGATTGGTGTCTTCCTTTTTTGCTTCTCTAATCCTGCCGAGAGTCGGGTAGAGCAATGGGGCTTCTTCATCCTTGTTCTTACCGTTTGAAACTTTGACTCCAGATTTTGGACGATCTAGGGAAATTGAATTTTCCTTTACCTCTGAATTTACTTGAAAGCTAGCCATTTCCATATAAACGGGCTGTTGAGGTTGGTTCAAGTCTTCGATTCTTTGTAACATAAAAGAAGGATATCGAGGGACCTGGTAGTGAGAGGGTCCAGCCAAATTTTCAGATGATTCGTTGTCATCTTATTGTATTTGTGTGTGTTCATCCATCCTGTACATAAGTGGTATAAGACGGTTGCAAGTTACTTGTGTTCCTGTCTTAGTTAGGATGTGAGTGCGGGGTGTTAAATGAAATGATGAGTGTCCTCTAGTTACTGGAATTTCGTTATAGCATTCGTCAGTAGCACGTATTCGTACGACAACTGGAATACATTTGACAATATGTACCACTTCGCCTAACATTACCCCCATATAGCCAAGTTCTTTCATTAGGTTATCTGCAAATTCATCAGGCGTATGTCTTGCATGAACTATGTTATTTTATAACATTCGTCGTTCTAAACCGCATTGTTGCATCATGATGTCCTTATACATTTGTTGCATTTTCGACGTACACAAATTTGGAATTAACATATGTGAAAATGTCAAGGTTTGATACAGAGATTGGTCTTTTCTTTATGAAAGGCTCTGACCTAGATGTTTCAACTATAAGTATTTCGGATGCTCCGTTAAGAAGAGTCGGTGTCCACATTTTGTTATATAACCTCGGCTGGAAAGAGCAAAAGGTTCGTCTCCTTCGACTATAGAGTATACAGTTATTTTTGACTGAGGATCTAGGTCTATAATTTTGCTGGCATATCCCTAGTACAGAGTTCCAAAGCTGCCTGCCTCACAATTATTCTCGAGGATGGTATTCTAAAAAGTATTTCCGCCGTCGATATCTATGCAGCGAGTGGCTGATAATTCACAGCTTGTCTCTGACCTCGGATGTATTTTATTCGTTTCTGTACTAACTTGGGCGATATAATCTTGTAGCGTAGTTCTTACATTTTTCTGGACCAAGATGTCGACTCATGTTCCGTAGGGATCTGAATATGATCCACCTTTGCAATGACCATTGGTTATTGACCCAGCTATACTCACCGGTCGGCTTATTGTGTCATTAGATTTAAGCCCAAGAATTATATGCTCTCCAAATTTTGTTTTCCTATCAGCATGCGTTTCTGTACATGAATCTTGAGAGACATCTCCTACGTAGTCATAAAGTCTGTTTGTTACTACGGAAGAATGCGAAAATATTCTACACAATGTTACGAACGGAAAACTTCGACCTTACATTGTATTACTTTAATGGAGGGAAATTGATTTACTTGAATCAGGTGAATATAAGTTTACGTAACGTTTACTTGTGGCTGAAGTATGTCGCATTTGCACACTTCTAATAACAAGGGGTGGTGATGTTAGTCGCTGCCTCTCTACTGCACATCCGATCCGTTTTTATTTTAACTAGAATTACATTGAAGTTGTTAGATACACATATAGGACTGACCCGCCGTACATAGCATGGATGTGTGCATAAATGAACGATGTCACCCGGTAGTGAACCAACCAGCCACTGATAGACTTCTGTGATATTAAAACAAATTTATATATATTTTATTTTTATTTTTTTATATGGACCCAATCACGGGAGATTTGCTAGAATTTCATGAAGAGAGGAAAAATAATGATGGGTTCAACACCCACCTCTTCCTTCATGATACCAAAATTCTAACCTCCGCGTGCCCTGCTTCCGGCTGATATAGTCGGACGAGTGATGTATCAATGTCGGTGAACTGTACAATTGTTGAAGCGGAAGAGGAGAGCAAGAAAGATTGTACGAAATCTTCTTCCCCCTTTTTCGTGTATTCTTGTCAATTGTAATTTACAATTTCCAAACCGGTGTAAAAAGAAAGAGTTGAAATAAATTCTCTGTTCAAAGTTACGGGGACAGTAAAGAACATTTGGCAAATCATTATCCTTGAATATTCCATTATTTATCTACTATTATTATTATTTAGTTATTCGTTGATTTGTTTTTATATATATGTATATTTTTAAACATATTTTTTTCTTTTGTTTATCTCTGATAATTTGTTTTATTATTTTTCTTCCCCTTTATTATTATTTTTTATTTTTTTTTATTTCCCTTATAAATTCTGCTATTTACCATTGTTATCGTTGTTGTGATATAGGCTAACAGCATTTTATTATGGTGAGTCTATGCATTGAATATGTAAAATGAGAAAAAAAATTTGTGTCAGTGTAAGCGTGTGTAAATGCGTGGGCGTGGACGTAATCAGACTTCGGTTGAAAAGGTTGTTCTTGAAGATGGGTGGGACCGACCGGTTCGTGTTCCCATATCCACTTGATCTCCTCTAATGAATATGGTTCATCTTTTTCTTTTTGCCTTTTGTCTTTAATCTCGTGTATTTTTGTGTTGATTGCTGCTACTAAATCTGTTGTCATTTCTCCGGAGTCAACAAACTCCTCCATTGAGCTGAACGAAATTGGAGGAGAGAACGACCTTTCCTCTTCCTTTTTTTCATGTTCCCCGCATTTATCTCCGCAAACATAATATTCTCTCTCTTCCGGATTTGAAAAAAAAAAATGGGGAAACTTTCAGTTCTTCTTTTACATATGAAGTCAATTTTATTTCTGCTGAACCATTCTTATTCCTCATTGGTTTCTGCGTATTTGAAGTCTCCGAAACCTATGGTTTCCATTAACACACCTTGCTGGCCTATTTGCATTAGGGTGCAACCATTCCACCTGTACTTTACCCCTCTCAGGATAATGTTTTTACCGTGGTGTCTGGAAAGTAAATAAGACTATCGTCTTAATGCTTGTGGTGTCGAACGTCGCCACTCAGGAGGTACGTATACCATCCGTTTACATTGTTCAGGAAGCATAATTCTCCAATGACAATGATAATACTCTATCCCCTCCATAAGATTGGGTGATATGGTTTGATTGATTTTGATAGGCAAAATATCTCCATGTGAAAAGATATATTCCGAGTTGTTGAAATGAGACACCTCTTCTTGAATAAGTGGCAGTCCATTTCTCGCTGGAATGGGTGTCGTCCTAAGTTCTTGACCATGGGGTACCGATGCTTCGGTTGTCCAATGATATTTATCTCCTAATGTGATGTCTTCGGCAGGACTAGCTCTCAATTTCCTAACCCATTTTCGTAAACGCTGACGGCGTGTCAGGGTCGCCCTTGCCTTTGGGGATAAGGACTAGCCTACCCGTCTTCCACCGGTCGCTGAACGTCCCAGTCGTCAAACACGTGTTGTACAGGTCAAGAAATATCTCCGGCCTCAGGTTGACCATCAGCCGGAGGATCTCCGCCGGTACACCGTCTGGTCCCGGCGCCTTACCACTCTTCATCGCGGCAGTTGCTTTATTAAGCTCCTCCGCAGTGAATATGGGGGCTTCCGGAACATCTGTATTGTCTATAATGTTCGTCCGTATTGAGTGTGTCGGGAACAATCCGTCAACAATTCGCTCTGCAGTAACAGTATCTTTGAGTTCTGGCGAGACTCGGGCCCCAAGTTTACCGGTCACTATTTTGTATCCGGTTCCCCAGGGGTCCGTGTTCACCTCCTCGCAGAGTCTCCTCCAGCATTGCGTCTTGCTGTCCCGTATCGCGTTCGTCAGTGCCTTCCGTGCTGTCCGGTAAGTAGCTTGGAGGTTTTTCCTTTCGGGTCTTCCTCTAGCCCTCGCGACTTGTCGTTTATTTGCCAGACAGATCCTGCGCAGTTCGGCTATTTCGTCTGTCCACCAGTAATGTTCTCGTCTGTTACGTCTTTATCGAAGTTTTGGCATCGTACTATTGCAGAGCCGGTTAATCAATGTGGCTGTCTCGTCCGTTAGTTTTTCCGCCCTTCGCCGGCCAGCCAGTTCGGGAGGAATGTTCGTCGTTGGGGCTGATGCTGCCATCAGCTCCTCTGTGAATTTCTGTACGTCGAGTTTATTGAGGTTCCACCGCGGGGGAAGCTGAGTCCTCGTTCGTCTCGTTATCGTCTGTCCTGCCACTTCGAAGGCGACGTACTGGTGATCGCTGGCCGTATAGTCTTTGATCACCCACCATTCCCTCCCCTGCGGTACTATGCTGTCGGACGTCATTGTTACGTCAGGGATTGAGTCGCCAAACCCCGGACGTCTGTACGTCGGTGTATTGCCTGTATTTGCTATTACTAGATCTAGCCTAGCGGCCATCTCCAGTAACAGTCGTCCGCGTCTATTCGTTTCTTTCATTCCCCACTCGATTGCCCTTGCATTAAGGTCCCCCGCGACCACAATATCCCCGGGCAGATCCCTGATTCCGTCCTCGAGGAGCGCTACCTTCCTCTCGAACTCCGCCGCAGCGCCGTTGGGTGTCAGGTAGACGCTGACGTAAGTGACAGCGCCGACCCTGGCCCAGACGTAGTCGTCCCCGACGCCACAGTTAGTTATCCAAGATTGGGCGGCACCCCTTACCCAGATAGCTGTTGTCTCTGTCTCGTTCGTTATGTAAGTCGGTGTTGCCCTTTTTCTGTATGGTTCACACAGGATCAGGATGTTTGCGTCATGTTCGTCAGCTATCTGTGGTAGTAGCATGTCTGCTGCCCTACTTTGGTTCAGGTTTCCCTGGATTATCCGGTCCGTCTTCCGGCTTGTCTCCTGCACTCCCCCAGCGCGGCTCGGAACGTCGCGCACTCTTCGGAGCCAGAGAGGGGCGCTATCTCCTTTTCGCCGGCCTCGACGCAGGGAGCACAGACCGGTCTGTGTTTGCAGTCTGTCGCGTAGTGTCCGGTATGCCGCACTTCCGGCAGCATTTCGTCCTGTCCGCGTTTGTGCAGTTGACCTTAGTGTGTCCAAAGCCAAGGCATCTGTGGCATCTCATCACTGTCAGTCGTTTTCGGACGCGGCAATGTGTCCACCCGATACCGATCCGTCCCCACCGAAGCAGCGCATCGGCTTCCGGCGATTCAAGATCGCCATGTACTGCTCGGCGCGGTTCGGTCGGAAGATGTGAACCCCAAAGTCAGCGTCTCGTCCCGTTTCCCGTCTGAGCGCCGCTGTCACTTCGTCGGTAGTCGCGACGCAGTCCGGATCCATGATCTCCAGTTGAGTCTTGGAGGTCACGACCCTAACACTGCCCGCTTTCCCGATTGCGTCCTGTATTTGACGCCGGAACTCGTCACGTCCGTCCGGTTTTCCGGCGTCTGTCCGTATCTTGAGGAGACACAGTCCGTTTTTGGTCTTCCTCAGAGTCGTCACCTGCACGTGACTTCCCCCTGGGTCGACCGCCGTTCTAATCTATCGCACAATGTCCGAATATGTCTTGTCTGTCCCGGGCTTAATCAGGACGGCCGTCCCCCGTTGTCGGGGGGCCAACCGACTCTGTTCCACCCGAGGTTCTTCGTTCGTCCGTTTGTCGATCTTGTCCGATTTCTTCCGTGTCACCGTTTGCCAGGTTTCGGCCAGATGCACAGTTGGGGGCCTCTTCTGGGAGGACTCCGGTGTGGTCCCGGTCGGCTCCCTTTTTCATTTTCTCTTCGTTGTCTTCTGTTTTCCCGTCACTGTTGTGGTCTTTGTCGTCCCCGTTTCTGTAGATTGTCCCTTCTGGCTTGGTCCGCTAGACCCGCTGAGCGCTAGGTCGGCGGCCTCCAGAATCGTCTTGATTCCGTTTTTTACCGTCATATTCATGTTTTTTTGTATAGCCGCTGCCTCGGCCATGTCCGTCGCTGTCCTATATATTAGAGTCAGTAACTCTGTCAGGTTTCTGTCCAGTCGTCACGTGAGTCGCGTTAGTAATGTCGGTCTGTTCCGTCTGTCATGTCTGTTCGTTGTTGCCGTCGGTAGCGGAGGCATAGCCTGCAGCACTGCCTACGCTAGACGCGCTAGCTGTCCTACCCCGTCTTGGGAAGCTCAGCAGTGCCTCGCCTGTCATGTCGGTTTTCGTCGTCACTGTCCTTTCCTCCCTCTCACTGCCCTTGTTTCCTTTGTTTTGCATTTTTTTTATTCTTTCGGTTGTCCAGCGCTTCGTGTGCAAAGGGGTGGGCCGCAATTATCAGGAACGGGTATACCCTCGGAGAACTACGACTCCTACCCCAGTTCCCTGAGGCCTGACCTACAATTAGCCGATCCCGGAAAACACGGACGGATCAGCGCTCGCCCGGGGCAATGCAGCTTCCGATTGCAGCATCCAGTGCACACTTCCCGATCAGGGCCCGAAGGGGCTGGTTCCTGGTTCATACCTCAGTGGCCACCTCGGCAGAGCAAGCTCACAGCAGCCTTTTCCCCGAGGCAGAGGAAACGCCTGCGCACAGTTGAAGGCACTCCCAGTGTGCTGAGGTGTGCACCGATCATGTTTCCTTGTTCAGTATAACCCCCTGTAAAGTGTGCGTGTGTATGAGTGCCTATGGTGATGAAACCACATTCATCCACGGGGAGAGCCCGTTTATAGGGATCCCCTTCATTCGTTTTTCGGGCGACTCCGTTTATAGGTGTCCCCGAGCATTCGCTTTTTCGGGAGGGCCTGTTTATAGGGCCCCCAATCATTCGCGCGTCTGGATCGTCATTGGGCGTGTTTGTGTAAGTGTTTGCGATGTGTGTGTGTTGTGTTGGGTCCGTTAGTTTCCCCTTCTGCTGGCTTGCAGGCTAGGTACTCGGCCCTCCCACCACGACCAGGTAGACCCATGGGAGAGATTATTATTATTATTATTATTATTATTCTCTTTTTTCGAGGTTTGTATAGTGTCAATAATATTTTGTCTACAGCGTCGGGTACAAACGATTGTATGTCCGTAAAGAAAAAAGGATCTTCCGATAGGCTCCATCCGGCACAGTTGACATATGCTGAAAGGAATAATTAACCCAGGTTGTTTTGGCAGAATTTTCAAAGGTTCACATTTATTCCGCGCTCAAGGGCACACATTACGAATGATATTCCCTTATTTTTCAAAAAAAAGAACACTCATTAAACCAAATAAAAAAAACCAGATTCAGCAAGACTTTGTTTTCCTACTATTTCCTCTTTGGGCCGAGTGGCGAATGTCCGTAATCTTTTTCCCAAATTTATGACTAGAGAATGACGTGGCATCCTCTGGTGATTATTCTTCTTTGTTGAAAGTAAGGATACAGTGCAACACGGCGAAGAATTGGGCAGATATACTAGCCCGTATGGTCCGAAAACATCTCGACCCCTAGGGGCTAGTCGTGGAATGGATGCAGGACCAACTCCTATTAGTACATTACCGCACGGTATCTTCCTTATAAACCTGCATTCTTCTTGCCATCTTTGATAGTCGGCCATTGGTTTGTCTCCCTCTAGCCATCGACATATCTCTACGCCACATTCGAAACAGCGAACCGTGTCTCCTCTTTGGGTGTAATAAAATCCGGCCGCCGCTAATGCACAGGAATCCATGAAGCTGACTTCCCAATTTTCAAAACTATTGAGTCTTACCGCTTCGCTGCAGTAGTTGACTCCGTCTGCCATGCTAGTTAAAAGTTTCGAATTTTGTTACTTGAAGTTAGGCGTTGGTAAATATTTTCAGATTAATATGTTTTTTACTTGATAAATTTAACTTCGTTAAGGTTATTGTATTTATTGTCGTAATTTCCTTGGAAATGGAGGTGATTAAATCCTCGAGTTGTTTAATCCCTTTCACTTCTCTTATTTAAGATTATAATTTTAAACAAGAACACAGCCCGCTAAACAGTCTTGAACCGCTGCTCCCAGGGTTTTCTAGCTTTCTTGTGTTTTCTTTTGCATGTTGATGGTTCTTAGATCTTTTTGGAGTTTCGATAGTATAAACGGCACTTCCTTAGTATTTAGGACAAAGATAGAGCTTTTTAGCACATGATTCGCATGCAAGAGTAGGAAGGATCTTGCGATGGGTTTCTTACGATATAACTGACACGTATCACGAGGAATGATGCGTGATGGATCTAAAACCTCGTATAATTCTCGACAACTGCGGGCATTACTTTTCCCCTATTCATCAAGATGAATTGGCATTCCGAAAATCTTGTAGCATGCCTACTCCAGACATTATGGTATGTTTCCCAATCTTGTAGTTTCCTTCCATAATGAAAGCCAACTGCTTCATCTGAATTGTGAATAAAGAAGAATCCTGCTTCTGCTAAAGTTTCACCTTTCGGTTCTGATTCTTTTGGCTAATCGAAGAAGGTGTATAATCTTTCGATAAAACAGGAATGTTTAGGATGTTTAGGGGTTAATTGGACTTCAAGCATGGCGACTCTTTTACGCCGGTATTTTCTAGGTGTTGTTAGTATTAATGAGTCGAATTTTAGCAGTAATGGTCCTTGTTTCGTTTCGGGCCCTTCACCTATCCCTAAATCCTCACATCCGATTTGAAGTTCAGAAACCGAGATTTCTATCGTTGGCATATTTCTACCTTGTGTGTCCCTTACAAAGCGACATTCGAGTGCACGCCGGTGATGTTCCGCCATTGGTATGTCATCTTTTGACCATTGGCATATTTCGAGATTACACTCGAAACAACGAGTTGTTTGATCTTTTTGTGAATAATAAAAACCTGCTGCCGCCAATAGTTGAGGATCCATGGCCTTGTTTTCCCAATTTGCCAAACTTGCTTCCCTGGTTGCTGTGATGCGGTAATTGACTCGGTCTTCCATTCTATAAGATAATGTTCCAACGCGTTTTGTTTGTAATATTTATATTAATTTGTAAATGCGTAATCATCGTCCTGAATTTATTACTATCATATAAGCTTATATATATACGTATTCTATTCGTGTCCTTTTTGTTTGTTGTTATGTTGCAGGGTCACAATAATGGTCGGTGATAGGTTAAGAAAGAATAGAGGCAATCTAACTCACGGACGGCCGCTGTGACACAGCTTACCTTGTTTATTGATGATTTCTGATCTAGTACAAAAGAAAGGATTTGAACCGGAGTTGCAACAAATCTCCTCTTCCCATATCCCTTATTCCTTGAAGTTTTCGAAGAATTGGTTCCTTATCGATAGGGCTGTTGAGTATATCGCTTCAGTCTTAAGTTCGCATATGTCGCTTCTCGCTACTCTTACTGCAACAATTAAAGATTCCGTATTAACAATTAAAGCGACTACCGTATCGTGTGATCCCAACTCTATGTATTGTTTCATTTTGATATTGAATTCGTGCAGGGCATTAATCATCCTCGTATGTAACTCCTTGACTTCGAGATCTCCAAAATATTCTTTTTTCCCTTCAATTATTCCAATAATTCCCTCCATAATCATGATATCCAATCGCTTTTTGCATCGGTAATGCGTTTTTCCCACGTTTTTTTAAATTGGTGATCATAGAGATTTCTGAAACCTTGTTTCCTGACATTTTCTTTCCATAAATAAGGACGACATTTTTTTTACATGACCCTTTTCTGAGTTATAAAAAAAAATCAAATTATGGGTTTAGTCTAAAAAATCGAAGAGTACGACTCTCATGTCATCGGCTACTGTTATCACTTCCTTTATATTGATTTCCTCTCAAAGAGCACTGGCCATTTCTTGAAGCATATTATCAGTAATCTCTTTGATAGAGCTGCCCAAAGCATGTTTATTTCCTGAAATTGTTTCACTTATTCTTTCAAGAGCCGCATTAGCCAATGTTTCCTTAGTCCTAGTTGGGGTTTCTTTTTCCGTTACGGAATTTCCATGTGGGTTTGTATTTCCTTTCTCCTCTTTATTTCCCGTGCCTTCTGACATTCCTTAAAAGAGAAAATTTCATTTTTTCTGTTGTAGTATCTTTTTTTTATTGTAAGGATTCATAACTCCCCCTTTTTGAATTTTCCCAGCATGATTTCACGCTCATAAGTCAATTCGCACCTTAATTTTGTGTTCATTCAGTCATCTCTGTTTTTCTGACCTTAAAAGGGTCTGCCTTGTTAAATTGAATCGTCTACCTTACTATTGTCACAAGTTGGTAACGGGCATATGTGTGCTACGTAATCGATTGGGATGTACTATGCTAGTAATTTGTTTATTACCAGTGTACAGCATTGCTTTATACTAATCCCCCCCCTTTCTCAGTAAGGCCGTGGCGGCAGCCCGCACCCTACACCTTTTCCATTCTGTATCGCAATTCTGCCGAGAGTGAAAGGAAAACTGCAGAAAAAACCTTCACCGATACAGACGGTAAGCTCCACCTAAGCGCCCGTCGGTAGCAATGCGAGCCTGCTCTAGCACGACTATCGTCGGTCGGTTAGGTAGTTACCTCCTCCATTGCGATCCAGTGAGCCAGTCGCTTGCACAGTTAGGTGAACCACCATCCGAGCGATAAGAACCGCGTCGGCAGGCCTCACCGAAACCGTACAATTAACCGCCCACTCATCGCAATGAGGTCTTTGGGATTCCATTATTTTAAGGTGGGATCCCAACCCACCGGGATTGCAGCTGATAAACACTTGAAAAATTGGAATATTTTTCAGCGGTGTCGCCGGGGTTCGAACCCGGGTCCCGCGGATTACGAGACCCGCGCTCTAGCCACTTGGCCACTGCTCTCCCCTGTACTATGCTAGTATTTTTCCTAATTCTAATTTTGACATTACCATTTGTTGAAACTTCCATGATTTCATGGGGTCCTGCGTATTGATCGGCGAACTTTCCTAATTCTGGTCCTTTGAGAAGAAATACTGTTTCGCCAATTTTGAAATTGAACGGGATTTATTCTTTTGTCATGTATGGCTTTTGCTTTTTCTTTTGCCTTAATTAAATTGTCGCGCCCGTTTTGTTGAATTTTGTGAACTTGGGTAATAAATGTTATTAAATAACTGTCATAAGTGGCTATTTTATTTGCAGCACGAATAGGTAGATTAGAGGGTATTCTAGCTATTTTGCCGAACACTATCATGTGTTTAGTTCCTTCTTGAACATTGGTATTGTAATTAAATATGGCTAATTCAACCCAATCATCCCAATTATTCTCTTTACAAGTATATTGTTCCAAGTATTCACCAAGCGCGTGATGAGACCTTTCCAATGAGCCGTTGGATAGTGGATGGGATGCTATTGTTCATATTTTCCGTATTTCAAATAATTTTGCAATTTCTTTAAAGAAATCACTCAGAAAATGACTACCTTGGTCGGTCAATACGCTCTTGGTGCTTCAAAATTGCAAATAAATATTTTTACTAAGGCTTCGGGAATAGTTATTGCAGTAGAGTTGGGTATTGGAATTGCCGAAGAAAATGTGTGGAGCTGATCCTGAATGGTTTAAATATACAGTCATCGTCAATTGAAGTGGGGCAAAGTGTTTTTTCTCGATTTTGGCAAAAATTTGTCCGATTTAAAAATTTCAAAAAAGTACATTGAAGTAAATTTTATTATCTTTCGAATGAGACTAGGTGGAATGCGATCGGTCAAGAATTGGCCGAGTACGAGCAGATGGAGTCAGGACGTGCAAATCGTGAATTCAGAGACACCCTGAAAAAAAGTATGTGCCATTGTCGAATGGCTTTCTAACTGAAATCATTCGAAAGCGCAGCTCATGGTAATCAGGATTCAAAAAAAAATTATTAATCGGTCAACTCCAGTGGATGATATAGCCCCAGGAAGTTGAAACGGTTTTTCGACGATAACTTGGAAGTTTCTTGATCGATTGACTTGAAATTTATCAGAGAGTCGTGTTTCGTCATAGCCGACGACCCGGTCTAGGTCGTGTTATAAAAACTCTCCTTGGGGATGAGATCCAGGATTGTCCCGATGGCACCGTGTCAATTACTCACATTTTTAGCAATGAAAGACTTAAATGCCGAAAATGTGAGTTGGTCCATTATTGAGGGGAAGTTTCAACGAACAAATCGTGTGGTCACGCAATAC
This sequence comes from Alloplasta piceator, assembly GCA_946863875.1. NCBI lineage: Eukaryota > Metazoa > Arthropoda > Insecta > Hymenoptera > Ichneumonidae > Alloplasta > Alloplasta piceator. The sequence continues at coordinate 43,096,056 of OX333072.1, read as the reverse complement.
CAAAGTCAACCTCTATCACAAATGGGAAGGGGTTGAGAAATGGGATGCAAATGCTGAAACCAAAAAAGATCGCGTCCAGAGTCGCAAGGCGATGCTCAATTGTTTACGCACTCGTCGGCTGACCACACGTTTTCTCACTACTGGGGCTAGATGGACCGCTTTGAGATTAATCAATATTGGGAAAAAAAACCTTTTTATTTTTTTAATCGTTTTTTTCATGACCATTTTTATTTCTTAAGGGGGTATGCAGAAAAGAAATTTTTCAAAATCAATAACTAACGTGTTTACCAAAATTCTGACTTTAAAACAGTGTCGTTTTTCTTACCTTACAAAACTTTTTATGACAATATTTTGTTCATTACGGTTTTTGCAATTATTAAGGGGGTATGCGCAAGAGAATATTTAAAAAATCAATAACTACCGTCTTTATTGAGATTTTGACTCCGAAACAGCGTGGTATTTTTTATTTTACAACATTTTTTATGATCATTATTTTTGCATTGCGATTTTTGCAATTGTTAAGGGGATATGCACCAAAGAACATTTGAAAAATCAATAACTACCGCGTTTGACGAGATTCTGACTTTGACAAGAGGTTACATTTTTTATTTTGCCACATTTTTCATGATCATTATTTTGTCATTGCGATTTTCGCCATTCTTAAGAGGATATGCACGATAGAACATTTAAAAAATCAATAACTGCCGCGTTTATCGAGATTCTCACTTTGACAAAAGGTCACATTTTTTATTTTGCCACATTTTTCATAATCTTTATTTTGGCATTGCGATTTTTGCCATTCTTAAGGGGATATGCATGAAAGAACATTGAAAAAATCAATAACTACAGCGATTATCGAGATTCTCACTTTGACAAAGAGTCATATTTTTTAATTTGCCACATTCTTCATGATCATTATTTTGACATTGCGAATTTTGCAATTGTTAAGGGGATATGCACCATAGAACATTTAAAAAATCAATAACTACCGCGTTTATCGAGATTCTCACTTTGACAAAGAGTCATATTTTTTATTTTGCCACATACTCCATGATCATTATTTTGGCATTGCGATTTTTGCCATTTTTAAGGGGATATGCATGAAAGAACATTTGAAAAATCAATAACTACCGCGTTTATCGAGATTCTCACTTTGACAAAGGGTTACAATTTTTATTTTACCACATTTTTTATGATCATTCTTTTGGTATTGCGATTTTTGCAATTTTTAAGGGGATATGCACGATAGAACATTTGAAAAATCGATGACTGCCGCGTTTATTGAGATTCTCACTTTGACAAAGGGTCATATTTTTTATTTTGCCACATTCTTCATGATCAATATTTTGGAATTGCGAATTTTGCAATTGTTAAGGGGATATGCACCATAGAACATTAAAAAAATCAATAACTGCCGCGTTTATCGGGATTCTCACTTTGACAATGAGTCATATTTTTTATTTTTCCACATTCTTCATGATCATTATTTTGGCATTGCGATTTTTGCCATTCTTAAGGGGATATGCATGAAAGAACAATTGAAAAATCAATAACTACCGCGTTCATCGAGATTCTCACTTTGACAAAAGGTCACATTTTTTACTTTGCTACATTTTTCATGATCATTATTTTGTCATTGCGATTTTCGCCATTCTTAAGGGGATATGCACGATAGAACATTAAAAAAATCAATAACTGCCGCGTTTATCGAGATTCTCACTTTGAGAAAAAGTCATATCTTTTATTTTGCCACCTTCTTCATGATAATTATTTTGGCATTGCGATTTTTGGAAATGTTGAGGGGATATGCATGAAAGAACATTCAAAAAATCAATAACTACCTCGTTTATCGAGATTCTCACTTTGACAAAAAGTCACAATTTTTATTTTGCCACATTCTTCATGATCATTATTTTGGCATTGCGAATTTTGCAATTGTTAAGGGAATATGCACCATAGAACATTTAGAAAATCAATAACTGCCGCGTTTATCGAGATTCTCACTTTGACAAAGAGTCATATTTTTTATTTTGCCACATTCTTTATGATCATTATTTTGGCATTGCGATTTTTGCCATTCTTAAGAGGATATGCATGAAAGAACATTTAAAAAAATCAATAACTACCGCGTTTATCGAGATTCTCACTTTGACAAAGGGTTACAATTTTTATTATACCACATTTTTTATGATCATTATTTTGGTATTGCGATTTTTGCAATTGTTAAGGGTATATGCACGATAGAACATTTAAAAAATCAATAACTGCCGCGTTTATCGAGATTCTCACTTTGACAAAGGGTCACAATTTTTATTTTGCCACATTCTTTATGATCATCATTCTGGCATTGCGTTTTTTGCCATTCTTAAGGGGATATGCACGATAGAACATTTGAAAAATCTATAACTATTGTGTTTATCACATTCTCACTTTGACAAAGCGTCACATTTGCAATTTTGCCACATTTTTCATGATCATTATTTTGGCATTGCGATTTTTGCCGTTCTTAAGGGGATATGCATGGAAGAACATTTAAAAAATCAATAACTACCACGTATATCGAGATTCTTACTTTGACAAAGGGTCATATTTTTTATTTTGCCACATTCTTCATGATCATTATTTTGGCATTGCGATTTTTGCAATTGTTCAGGGTATATGCACGATAGAACATTTAAAAAATCAATAACTGCCGCGTTTATCGAGATTCTCACTTTGACAAAGGGTGACAATTTTAATTTTGAGACATTTTTTTTTATCTTTATTTTGGCATTGCGATTTTTGCCATTTTTAAGGGGATATGTACGATAGAACATTTAAAAAATCAATAACTGCTGCGATTATCGAGATTCTCACTTTGACAACGAGTCACATTTTTCATTTTGCCACATTCTTCATGATCATTATTTTGGCATTGCGATTTTTGCCATTCTTAAGGGGATATGCACAAATAAAACTTGAAAAAATCAATAACTACCGCGATTATCGAGCTTCATACTTTGACAAAGCGTCACGTTTTTTATTTGGCTACATTTCCTATGATTATTATTTCTGCATTGCGATTTTCCCCAATTTTAAGGGGATATCTATTGCAAAAAAATTAAAAAATCATCTTCTACTGCGTTTTTCGAGATTTTTACTTTAAAAAAGTGTCACATTTTTTTATTTTGCCATATTTTTTATAATTATTATTCTGGCATTGCGATTTTTGCCATTGTTAAGGGATATGCACAAAAAAACTTAAAAAAATCAATAACTACCGCGCTTATCAAGATTCTCACTTTGACAAAGCGTCACATTTTTTATTTTGCCACATTTTTCATGATCATTATTTTGTCATTGCGATTTTTGCCATGCAAAGGGATATGCACAAAAAAAATTTTCAAATGAATAATTACCGCGTTCATCAAGATTCTGACTTCCATAAAACGGCACTTCTTTTATCATACAACATTTTTCATGATCATTCTTATTATATTGCGATTCTTGCAATAACTAAGGGGATATGTACAAAACAAATTTTAAAAATTCAAAAATACCGTCTTCATAGAAATTTTTACTTTTCGAAAGCGTAACTTTTTTTCATTTGCAATAATTTTCATGATCATTTTTAATTTATTGCGATTTTGGCAATATATGAGGGAGCATGCACAAAATAAAATCAAAAACATCAATAACTATAGTGTTCGCCGAGATTTTGACTTCGACGAAGCGTAACTTTTTTCATTTTTCAGTATCTTTGATGGATAATTTGTTTTTAATTTTATTTTTGCAGTTATTAAGGGCTTATGCAGAATACAATTTTTTTTTAAATCACACAGATTCAGAATGAAGTCAAAATCTATAAGAAGTCGCACTTTATTTTGTAGCTGTTAAAAACTTCCAACTTAGAGAATTTTTTCCTGGACTAGTTGAAGAAAGAAATATTTTATCGTTGTTGAACACCTGCGTACATTGTTGAAAAAAAAGTTCTTGCAATGGATCAGCAGGTTTTTTTAGTGCGTCTTTTGAACGCTGAAAAATGTTTTCTTTGAACCTCGTGGTAACCGGATATTTTATTAATCCACCGGATGCGACCTGTAAAATTTTTTTTCATAAAAAGTTCATCGATTTTTAAGCCCTCCATTACTCAGCCGGTGAGTTCTGTCGATCGACTCGCAGAAACTCACCGTTGCACTGTGGGTAGATTCACAGAAAAATCGGCAAAACTAGGCCGATGTGCGTACTGAAAAATGCAATGGTGATTCTTAAGTTTTTAACCTCGCTGATTTCAAATCTGGAATCAAAATTTCGAAAAAACAAAATGGCGGACCGGAAGTGACTATCTGCGTTACTAAAAAGAATCCGATTTGAGTAGGGATCGGTAAATTAGCGGTTTAAAAGTTACTGATTAAAAATCTCAAATCCAAATTTTGAAAAAACAAAATGGCAGACCGGAAGTGACTATCTGCGTTACTAAAAAGCATCCGATTTGAGTAGGGATCGGTAAATTTGCGGTTTAAAAGTCACTTATTGAAAATCTCGAATCAAAATTTCGAAAAAACAAAATGGCGGACCGGAAGTGACTATCTGCGTTACTAAAAAGCATCCGATTTGTGTAGGGATCGGTAAATTTGCGGTTTAAAAGTCACTTATTGAAAATCCTGAATCAAAATTCCGTAAAAAAACAAAATGGCGAACCGAAAATATATTTTTATCTTACTCATAAGCAACTTTTGCTATCAGAAATCAATATTTGTGTTTTAAAGGTTGTTTTTTATAAATTTTGAATGAGATTTGGGGAAAACAAAACGATTGTCTGGAAGTGAGGGAAAGTTTTCAAATAATTTCGGAAAATTAGTTATAAATCATTTTTAACGAATTTTATTGCTAAATACATTTGAAACAGCAATCGACACTTAACGAATTGAATTTTACCGAAAATAATACGTGCGTTATTTTTTTTTATAGCCGATGTGCAAGAAGCACTCAAAAAAACGGATCCACGCATGCAACGTTGATAATCCAAGTTTGAGTCGAGTTCTGTCAACGTCTACAGTTTTCATCAGCTCTATGTCATTAAATTGCGATGATGTGAGATTGCATATATAGCAACGCATTGCGGATTTTGTATTTGTCACGGAGTTGCAAACTTTGCCGTCAATCATAGTGAAATACAGCTCGTATTTAACAGTAACTTCCTTCCCGTCAATAAATGTCGTAAAAGGGGTGAGAGACTCGATCTGATTATCAACGTGTTGCCGTTCCTGAATCGTTGACGACACAGTTTCTTTTAAAAATTGAATTCTAATAGGGCGACAATACCGTGGAGATGAGGGCCTGGGATTTTTCCAAAGGACGAATTCTTTTTTTGAGATATCCGATCCTAAAATTTGCAATGGAGCTAAAGACGTTAAAAATATACTCGCATCAGAACTCTCAGCATTCGTAAACTTTTGTTTGTATTCACTGTGCCCAGAGCTTCCATCACAACCCCATTTACAAATTAGTCTTAAATTCTCCGATTCTTCAGGGCGCAAAGAGTTAATCACGTCAGTTTGCAACTTTAGAATTCTGTCGCAAGTGTGATCAATCAAAAACTGTAATTTCACTTCGGCTAAAGTCTCAGTTACCGTTTTATCTGAAGGGTAACAACGGTTTTTAGCAGCAACGACTTTTGCGTACGATGGATAAATAGCAACTTTTTTATTTCTCAAAGATCGCCTGATGTCTATGTATTGCTGTTTTGTTAGTTTTGCATTTACAAAATCTATCAGTGCTTCATCTCCAGACATCTCAACTAGCCGTGGATCTATCGACGATTCATATGCTGTTCGGTATCTTGCAGCTCTTGAGGGAGATTTTGTTGTGATGTTTTTTAAAATAGTGGCAGCATCGTTTAATCCTGCAGAACTGAGTCTCATCCTGGTGGCCAAACTTAATTCCTCCACGCAATGCTTTTCACTGACTTCTAAAGCCCTTCTTTTCTTGGTACGTTCACTCGACTCTTCGAAACTCAATTTTCGAGGTCGCCCAGATACACCTGAAGTTGATGGCTCTCCAATTGGTTTCGTACAATTCTGAAAAAAATAGCGCGAGCGTTATACTATACATCTTGACCCATAACTCGAGTTTTCGGAACATCGATGAAATTAATTACCAAAATAGTTATTGAAGTTTGCAACCATTTTTCATTTTTTTTTTTAAATGCATCGTGGCTTCTGTGCACTTCGAGCCATCTACTTTTGATATTACAAAGTAATTTTTTTAATGAATCCTTTTCATTGTTGTCAATCGTGAAAGATTCGGATGACTCAAAAGTAATTTTTTCCTCAAAAATCTGAAGCTGCTCATCCAGGCACAATTTGAATTTCTCCTTAATCATTCCAAAAGTATCCTGATAAGTGCACGTGTAATCCATGGCACGTGAACCTAGAATAAAACAAGTATGATAAACATTTACTAAAAATGAATGTGTTCATGGGAAAAATTTTAATCTAATTGTAAATGATAGAATAAATTATTGTAACATTTTGAACACCCGTTACATGAATCATGACTCTTTACGAATAGATCACTGGGTAGAAAATTATTTTATATTCCACAAGGACCGGCTATTGTCCCCAGCAGGTATACGTTTACCTGCTGGGGACTATGCGCCCAGCCTGAACAAAGAAGCCAAGCGTTGCGCGACATGAGAATTCCGGTTCCCAAAGCCAGATATGCAACAATCTGCAGAATTTTTTTTATAAATTCTAATCTTAATAACATTATCAATAGGCTACAATGTTCAAAAGTCTGGGATCTCCTGGGATCACAACTATTTTTATACTTCTTTTGGAAAAATAAATTTACAAGCTTGCTTAAAATGCATACATTGAACACTCTTTTATACATACAATATTTCAAATTTCAAAAAACTATTTGACACGATAATATTCAACATACCTTCAAGATTATCTCCCATTTTACCGATTTGAAATCGGTAGCGTAGAACAAAATATATTTCACTTTGCGCGAATCGAAAATTTCAGCGTACAAAATCGCTACGTTCTTCACTCTCGAACGGTCGAGTTCAGACTGTCGTAAGTCGAGTACCGCGAAGGGTAGGGACCGGTCCTTTTACAATAGGGCGTACAAATACCTGGTCTTTGAAATGACATACATAGAAATACGAAATGAGAACACTTAATTTTTGGGATTTGCCGATTTTTCTGTGATTCTGCCCACAGTGCGTTGCCCGACTTTCACCACGTGGAGGTGGATGGACGGGCGCATGGTGCAACACCTTCGAAAGTCGCGCGCGTGTGTGTGTGTGTTTGTGTATTTGTGTGTATGTGTGCGTGTGTGCGTGTATGTGTATGTGCCTTTGCGTGCTTGCGTGCATGCTTGCATGCGTGCGTGCGTTCGCGCATATGCTCAATTAATATTTCAAAGATTTTCCACGAGCTCTTCTTAACGCAACGCAGCGGTCGTGTATGCTGAGTATCGTGTGTGCGATATCAGCTTGCGGTATGTTGTCCCACTCGTCAGTCACTGCTCTCTCCAAATCTTGCAACGTTACCGGAGGAATTTCGCGTGCCCTTATCCTCGATTTCAGCATTGCCCATACATTTTCAATCGGGTTTAAATCCGGACTGTTTGCAGGCCACACGCTTCTGTCCACTTCATTTTCGGCCAAAAAAGCGTTCACGACGCGCGAGCGATGACACGGGGCGTTGTCATCCACGAACACGAATCCCTCGCCTACTCGATTTGATTCGGGAACCACAACCGGACCCAATATTTGATTGATGTATCGCTCGCTGTTTACCGTTTCGTTTTTGAAAATGACAAGCCTCGTGCGCGATTCAATGGAAATCCCCCCCCCCCCCCCACACCGTTATCGAGCCACCCCCGAAAGCACGAGACTGGTTGATATTTTTCTCTTTCATTCTTTCGCCTGTCTTCCGGTAAACACGTTTAGATCTTGAGTTCATGTGAAGCATAACTTTCGATTCGTGCGTGAAAAGACATTTTTCCCACTGATCCCGAGTCCAATCCATGTGATCAGCAGATTTCAAACCGCGTTCTCGTAGCCTTCGACCAATCGTGCTACAAGAAACGGGCCGAGGTATTTTCCGTTTTAACATTGTCGCCGTTACGCGCGGATTATTCCTTGCTTCTTTTACAATCACTCGGTCTTCTCGCGGTGTTGTAACTCGTTGGCGTCCTCCGCCGTGCCGGTATGATGCGCTGCCCGTTTCTTGGTGTCGTTGCAATAAGCGATGAATCGCTCCCTTGCTTGCTCCTATTACTTCAACTATTGTACGTTGGCTTTGGCCCATCTCGTACATCGCGATCGCACGCCCCATATCTACCTCCGATAATCGAACCATTTTTTGCAAATGAAAATTACGAGTCGATACGCGATCAAAAATACGTCTCACACAATGCTTGCACGATGTTTGAAAAAATGATAGTCGTCGTGAAGATACGACTTTGTTTTCTGCAGTCGTAAAAAAATATCTCTATAAATTGACGGTAGTTTTTGATTTTTTTAAATTTGTTTTGTACATATCCCCTTAGTTATTGCAAGAATCGCGATATAAAAAGAATGATCATGAAAAATATTGTATGATAAAAGAAGTGCCGTTTTATAGAAGTCAGAATCTTGATGAACGCGGTAATTATTCATTTAAAAATTTTTTTTGTGCATATCCCTTTGCATGGCAAAAATCGCAATGACAAAATAATAATCATGAAAAATGTGGCAAAATAAAAATTGTGACGCTTTGTCAAAGTGAGAATCTTGATAAGCGCGGTAGTCATTGGATTTTTAAATGTTCTTTTGTGAATTTCCCCTCAAGAACAGCAAAAATCGCAATGCCAAAATAATGATTCTAAAAAATATGGCAAAATAAAAAATGTGACAATTTTTTATAGTAAGAATCTCGAAAAACGCGGTAGTAATTGTTTTTTTTAATTTTTAAAAAATGAATATCCCCTTAAGATTGGCAAAAATCGCAATGCGAAAATAATGCTAATAAAAAATGTGGCAAAATAAAAAATATAACACTTTGTCGAAGTGAGAAGCTTGATAAACGCGGTAGTTATTGATTTTTTTTAGTTTTTTTTTGTGCATATCCCTTAACAATGGCAAAAATCGCAATAACAAAATAATAATTATAAAAAATATGGCAAAATAAAAAATGTGACACTTTTTTAAAGTAAAAATCTCAAAAAACGCAGTAGTAATTGATTTTTCAATTTTTTTGAAATGGATATCTTCTTAAGATTGGAAAAAATCGCAAGGCAAAAATAATAATCATAAAAAATGTAGCCAAATAAAAAACGTGACGCTTTGTCAAAGTAATAAGCTCGATAAACGCGGTAGTTATTGATTTTTTCAAGTTTTATTTGTGCATATCCCCTTAAAAATGGCAAAAATCGCAATGCCAAAATAATGATCATGAAGAATGTGGCAAAATAAAAAACGTGACTCTTTGTCAAAGTGAGAATCTCGATAAACGCAGTAGTTATTGATTTTTTAAATGTTCTATCGTACATATCCCCTTGAGAATGGCGAAAATCGCAATGCTGAAATGAAGATAATAAAAAATGTCTCAAAATAAAAATTGTGACCCTTTGTCAAAGTGAGAATCTCGATAAACGCGGCAGTTATTGATTTTTTAAATGTTCTATCGTGCATATACCCTTGACAATTGCAAAATTCGCAATGCCAAAATAATAATCATGAAGAATGTGGCAAAATAAAAAATATGACTCTTTGTCAAAGTGAGAATCTCGATATACGTGGTAGTTATTGATTTTTCAAATGTTCTTCCATGCATATCCCCTGAAGAACGGCAAAAATCGCAATGCCAAAATAATGATCATGAAAAATGTGGCAAAATTGCAAATGAGACGCTTTGTCGAAGTGAGAATGTGATAAACGCAATAGTTATGGATTTTTTAAATGTTCTATCAAGCATATCCCCTTAAGAATGGCAAAAAACGCAATGCCAAAATAATGATCATAAAAAATGTGGCAAAATAAAAATTGTGACCCTTTGTCAAAGTGAGAATCTCGATAAACGCGGCAGTTATTGATTTTTTAAATGTTCTATCGTGCATATCCCCTTAACAATTGCAAAAATCGCAATACCAAAATAATGATCATAAAAAATGTAGTAAAATAAAAATTGTAACCCTTTGTCAAAGTGAGAATCTCGATAAACGCGGTAGTTATTGATTTTTCAAATGTTCTTTCATGCATATCCCCTTAAGAATGGCAAAAATCGCAATGCCAAAATAATGATCATGAAGAATGTGGCAAAATAAAAAATATGACTCTTTGTTAAAGTGAGAATCTCGATAAACGCGGCAGTTATTGATTTTTTAAATGTTCTATGGTGCATATCCCCTTAACAATTGCAAAATTCGCAATGCCAAAATAATGATCATGAAGAATGTGGCAAAATAAAAATTGTGACCCTTTGTCAAAGTGAAAATCTTGATTAACGGGGTAGTAATTGATTTTTTAAATGTTCTTTTATGCATATCCCCTCAAGAATTGCAAAAATCGCAATGCCAAAAAGATAATCATGGAGAATGTGGCAAAAAAAAATATGACTCTTTGTCAAAGTGACAATTTCGATAAACGCGGCAGTTATTGATTTTTCAAATGTTCTATGGTGCATATCCCCTTAAAGATTGCAAAAATCGCAATGCCAAAATAATGATCATGAAAAATGTGGCAAAATAAAAAATATGACGCTTTGTCAAAGTGACAATCTCAATAAACGCGGCAGTTATAGATTTTTTAAATGTTCTATCGTGCATATCCCCTTGAGAATGGCGAAAATCGCAATGCCAAAATAATGATCATGAAGAATGTGGCAAAATACAAAATATGACTCTTTGTCAAAGTGAGAATCTCGATAAACGCAACAGTTATTGATTTTTTAAATGTTCTATGGTGCATATCCCCTTAAAAATTGCAAAATTCGCAATGCCAAAATAATTATCATGAAGAATGTGGCGAAATAAAAAATATGACTCTTTGTCAAAGTGAGAATCTCGATAAACGGGGTAGTGATTGATTTTTTAAATGTTCTTTCATGCATATCCCCTTAACAATTGCAAAAATCGCAATGCCAAAATAATTATCATGAAGAATGTTGCAAAATAAAAGATATGGTTCTTTCTCAAAGTGAGAATCTCGATAACCGCAGCAGTTATTGAGTTTTTCAATGTTCTATTGTGTATGCACGATCCCCTTCAGAATGGCGAAAATCGCAATGACAAAATGATGATCATGAAAAATGTGGCAAAGTCAAAAATGTGATTTTTTGTCAAAGTGAGAATCTCGATAATCGCGGTGGTTATTGATTTTTCAAATGTTCTTTCATGCATATCCCCTTAAGAATGGCGAAAATCGCAATGCCAAAATAATGATCATGGAGAATGTGGCAAAAAAAAATATGACTCTTTGTCAAAGTGACAATTTCGATAAACGCGGCAGTTATTGATTTTTCAAATGTTTCATGGTGCATATCCCCTCAACAATTGCAAAAATCGCAATGCAAAAATAATGATCATGAAGAATGTGGCAAAATAAAAAATATGACTCTTTGTCAAAGTGAGAATCTCTATAAACGCGGTAGTTATTGATTTTTTTAATGTTCTTTCATGCATATCCCCTTAAGAATGGCAAAAATCGCAACGTCAAAATAATAATCATGAAAAATGTGGCAAAATAAAAAATATGACGCTTTGTCAAAGTGACAATCTCGATAAACGCCGCAGTTATTGATTTTTCAAATGTTCTATCGTGTATATCCCCTTAAGAATGACGACAATCGCAATGACAAAATAATAATCATGAAAAATGTGGCAAAATAAAAAATGTGACCTTTTGTCAAAGTGAGAATCTCGATAAACGCAGTAGACATTGATTTTTCAAATGTTCTATGGTGCATATACCCTTAACAATTGCAAAAATCGCAGTGCCAAAATAATGATCATGAAGAATGTGGCAAAATAAAAAATATGACTCTTTGTCAAAGTGAGCATCTCGATAATCGCTGTAGTTATTGATTTTTTCAATGTTCTTTTATGCATATCTCCTTAAAAATGGCAAAAATCGCAATGTCAAAATAATGATCATGAAAAATGTGGCAAAATAAAAAATATGACGCTTTGTCAAAGTGACAATCTCGATAAACGCGGCAGTTATTGATTTTTCAAATGTTCTATCGTGCATATCCCCTTAAGAATGGCGAAAATTGCGATGACAAAATGATGATCATGAAAAATGTGGCAAAAAAAAAGTGACCTTTTGTCAAAGTGAGAATCTCGTCAAACACGGTAGTTATTGATTTTTCAAATGTTCTTTGGTGCATATCCCCTTAACAATTGCAAAAATCGCAATGCAAAAATAATGATCGTAAAAAATGTTGTTAAATAAAAAATACCACGCTGTTGCGAAGTTAAAATCTCAATAAAAGGTTATTGATTTTTTAAATATTCTCTTGCGCATACCCCCTTAATAATTGCAAAAACCGTAATGAACAAAATATTGTCATAAAAAGTTTTGTAGAGTAAGAAAAACGACACTGTTTTAAAGTCAGGATTTCGGTAAACACGTTAGTTATTAATTTTTAAACATTTCCTTTTTGCATAGCCCCTTAAGAATTGCAAAAATCACATGGCAAGAAGAATGATCATAAAAATTATTGCAAAATGAGAAAAGCGACGCTTTCTAAAAGTTAAAATTCCGGTAAACACGTCAGTTATCAATCTTTCAAAATTTCTTTCCCGCATACCTTCTTAAGAATTAAAAAAATCGTTTTGCAAAAAGGGATGATCATAAAAAATATTGTAAATTAAAAAAAAGTTACGCTTTTTAAAAGTCAAAATCTCAATAAACACGCTAGTTATTGATTTTGAAAAATTTCTTTTCTGCATACCCCCTTCAGAAAGAAAAATGGTCATGAAAAAAATGATTAAAAAATAAAAATGTTTTTTTTTTCCAATATTGATTAATCTCAAAGCGGTCAATCTCGCCCCAGTAGTGAGAAAACGTGTGGTCAGCCGACGAGTGCGAAAACAATTGAGCATCGCCTTGCGACTCCGGGCGCGATCTTTTTTGGTTTCAGCATTTCCATCCCATTTTTCAAACCCTTCCCATTTGTGATAGAGGTCGACTTTGGTATTGCGCGACCACACGTTTTATTCGTTCAAACTTCCCCTCAATAATGCACCAACCTACATTTTCGGCATTAAAGTCTTCCATTGCTAAAAATGTGAGTAATTGCTACGGTGCAATCGGGACAACCCTGGATCTCATCCCCAAGGAGAGTTTTTATAACACGACCTAGACTGGGTCGTCGGCTATGACGAAACACGACTCTCTGATAAATTTCAAGTCAATCGATCAAGAAACTTCCAAGTTATCGTCGAAAAACCGTTTCAACTTCCTGGGGCTATATCAACCACTGAAGTTGACCGATTTTTAATTTTTTTTTTTAATTCTGATTGCCATGAGCTGCGCTTTCGAATGATTTCAGTTAGGAAGCCATTCGACAATGGCACATACTCTTTTCTAGGGTGTCCCCGAATTCACGATTTGCACGTCCTGACTCCATCTGCTCGTACTCGGCCAATTCTTGACCGATTGCATTCCACCTAGTCTCATTCGAAAGATAATAAAATTTACTTCAATGTACTTTTTCGAAATTTTTCAATCGGACAAATTTTTGCCAAAATCGAGAAAAAACACTTTGCCCCACTTTAATTGACGATGACTGTATTCATCGTTCTGTTTGGGTTTTGTAATCGGACCTACTATATCCATAGCGATTTTGTCGAAAGCTGTTGCCGGAGTATCTTTAATCATCATTGCTTGTTTAGTTTTTACACGAACAAGTTTTTAGGCACTCACTATACATGAAAAGTGCCTATTGGTATTGCCTTCCATAACCTATTTCTTATCAAAACAACCATACAAACTTTATACCAACATATGTTGGCATATTATACCAAAACAAAAAATTTTGGATTTTCCGTCACGTCGGCTATCTGTATGTGCTCATAACTCAGCAATCCATAAACGGATTCCGTTCAAATTCATAGCACAGTTTTGTTTTACTATAATCCCAAAACCTTTTTTGACTCAATCCATTCAGAGAATTTTAAACATGACATTTCCCACAAAAGAAAGCCATTTTGAGCCAAAAAGCCATTTTGGTGTCCGTCCAGAGTCACATCTCCGCAGCCTGCGAACCAATGTTTTTGTAACTTATAGACTTTCTTTATATGATCATAAAGACGTGTCCTGTAGAGTTTGAAGTCTTTACAGTTCTTCGAACCATTTTGTTTTAACGAAAATAACTTTTTTCAGTTTTTCGTTCATTGCACGAAGATGCGTTAACGAATTTTTTTTACTTTTACCATGTACTTCCATTTTAAAACATTCTAACTATTTCAAGAGTTTAAAATGATTTAAATAATTTGAACATGGAATTTTTAATATTGTTGTTTTATTCATTTATAACTTTTCAACGTTTTCGCCAAATGTTATTTTTCTTTCAAATATAATGATTGATAATTAGTACACTTCTATGTATTTAAAATTTTCTTCTCAAATATTATTATCACTTTTATGCAAAGAAAAAAATTATATGAAACATAACCTTATGTTCCTGAAATACACAATTTTCCTAATGAAAAAAAACATCCCCACACAATACACCACACTACACTCGACCGAATTGCACAAATTGTCACTTTAAAAAATCACATGTCATATTTTTCAACATTATAATTTAAGTAAACAATACAACGGGTCAACGGCCGTGATTACGATGACAGAATTTTAAAAAAAAAGGAATAAGAATCAGCTAATCGCTGCGCACTTTAGAGAAACTACGGCAATGGCTGGTTCTTATTTTAGGACACGCCTATTCATATGACAACATGTTCGAGAATAGTCGTTCTCTCGAAAAAACAGGAATTTTTCTTTTCCAGAAAAAACGAAATTTCTATAGAATATTCGTATGTATCTGCATGTATGATGTATATATAAGCAACTTTGTATAACATTTTCTAGAGAAATGTATCTCGCCCGTTCCAACTAATGGATAAATGTATTTTCTGTTTAATTCTTTTCATCTAGAGTTCATCTAGAGATAAACGAGTACGCGAAGTGTGCTTGTTTTAATTGGCATTGTAAACAGCGTTGAATGTATTGTTGTACATCTGATTTTGAATTCTTCTAATAATAATGGTGCCTGATTCGATTGTATGTTTTACTGACCCCTCTATGGCCAGCTATGGGTGAGATGTGCATTTCTTGTATCATTTCGTTTTGTAGATCCGCCGGTGGTTAACGAACGAGCCCATTGCAAATAATTATTTTAAAATCACTTGTTTCCAGTATGCTTGATATTTGTATCGAGATTTCTTCCCGAGGTATGTTACATATGTGTGTAGGTTTTGCTATACTGACTGTTTCTAGGTTCAACTTCTTGATTAAATTCTTGCATGATATTAATGAAAGTTTAATATTTTCAAGTATTAAAGTAAGACTTTCTGCAGCATTCTCTTTGATAGGCAGTGCGATATTAAATTTGGTTCCTCTTTTCATCGTTTAGGCATGATTGAATTTCATTTTTTTTGTTTGTAGGTAGTTGTCGTTTTTGCTTGATAATGTTGCACCTGAATCTAAAGGTTGTACGTCAATAGAGACGAAATAAATTAGGTTATCTTTACGAGTCTGTAAAAGGTCTCTCGATTGCTTCATATTGGGGCTGCCCGTGGTATCGTGAGTGAGCGGTGACATTGCCTGGTGTTTGAAAAAGGGGACACTTGTACTTTTCCGCGACGTTATCTGTTCGTTTAAAGAGCCGGTATCGCTCGATTCTAATGTTGTAATCCTGCGTCGATGGGTTTTTCTCTTCGGTGAAACTTCTATTGCTTCGTCATCATTAAAATCCCTTTCTTCATCATCGTAACAATTTTTTTCCTGACTTGTTGATGGAAAGGAAAAATTTCCGTCCATTTCTGTTTTTTCATATATAACTTTGGTTTGGTTACCAGTCGTGTTTTTACAACTACGTTTTTCAGGGAATTTTGTCCCATGTTTGTTTCGAGGTTTGTTGCTTAGTTGTGCGTTTTTAGACACCTCCCCATCATTATGAGTTATGGGAAAATTTTGGACGTTCGCTTCCTTCAATAAAATACGTGAAACCCCGGAATCATTCGGGTTCGTAATCTTTTATCATTTTGTGCTTCATCTACATCCATCTCCGTCTGATGTGTTTGTATCGGATTTTTACTTTCGTCATTGCTTACAATTTTCATTTCTTTCAGGATTGTGTATTGAGTTGTGACTATCTACATAACCGCTAGGTAAAATCCCAATTCTTAATGATCCTCATTAGAAATGTTTCGGATATACCGGGTGTCCCATTTTAATCCTACAGTTGATTTATTTTGAAAAATATTGCTCTGATCAAAAATTGAGTGGGATGAAACTTTTAGGGTTCAGAGGGGGACGTTCGAAAAAAATTTTTGTTTTGGTCTAAAATTCAAAATGGCGGCGTTAAGATGGCTAACATGTTTTTTTTATGAAGACATGATTTTTTTTTCACCAAAATTTTTTTCAGATTAAATCTAACATCTTTTATAGGAACATTTTTTTGATACAGCCTACAATAGAGGGTGTCCCATTTTAATCTAACAGCTGAATTATCTTGAAAAATACTGCTCCGATAAATAATCAAGTGGATTAAAACTTTTAGGGTTCAAAGAAAGCCGTTAAAAAAAAATGTTTTTTGGTCCAAAATTTAAAGGGGCGGTGTTGAGATGGCCGAAAGGTTTTTCAAACAATGACAACATGATTTTTTTTCACCAAAAAATGTGTCAAGTCAAAACTAACAACTTTTGTTGGAACATTTTTTTTATTCAGTCCATAAGAGATCACCATTTTTTACTATTTTAGTATTGTCCGGGATAACCACGAGAACGAGGAGGTAGAGTCTCGTCACTTTCGCAGGATTTTTTCCACTCCAACCTCTCCTTGTTAGTGTATCTGACTGTATGAGTGTGTGATTTTGTAAGTGTGTGAGTTTGCAATGTTGTAAGTTTGAGTGTGTGGAACACTCATAAGGATTAAGTGACTGGGCTCGTATTGTTCGAAATCAACTGGACGCAACATTTGGTCGAAGGTGGATTGGTCGAGATGGACCTGTCCATTGGCCTCCAAGGTCACCTGATCTTACCTCTCCCGATTTTTTCTTGTGGGCTTATCTTAAAGACGTTGTCTACCGTCAACCTCCAATAACACGAGAGAATATGCGGGAGCGGATAAGAGCTGCCTGCCGTGCAATCCCGAGAGAAGTTCTCTCAAGAACAGTTGATGGTTTTAAGAGGAGAGTAAAGGCATGTTTAAACATGAATGATGGAATCCTTGAACACCTTTAAGAAGATTTCAGAAAACTTTCACGAGGAGGATTTAGAAGACCTCCTCGTCTTCGTCATTATGCTGCATAACGCTAAAATAGTCAAAAATGGTTATCTAGTCTAAAATATCCGGGCTATAAAAAAAATATTCTTACAAAAGATGTCAGATTTGATCTGAAAAAAATTTTGGTAAAAAAAAATAATGTTTCCATTTTTAAAAAACATGTCAGCCATCTTATCGCCGTCATCTTGAATTTTGGACCGAAACAAAAAATTTTTTTGAACGTCTCCTTCTGAACCCTAAAAGTTTCATCCCACTCAATTTTTTATCGGAGCAGTATTTTTCAAGATAATTCAGCTGTTAGATTAAAATGGGACACCCTCTATTATAGGCTGTATCAAAAAAACGTTCCCACAAAAGATGTTAGATTTAATCTGGAAAAAATTTTTGATGAAAAAAAAATCATGTTTCCTTAAAAAAAAAACATGTTAGCTATCTTAACGCCGGCATTTTGAATTTTGGACCAAAACAAAAAAATTTTTCGAACGTCCCCCTCTGAATCCTAAAGGTTTCATACCACTCAATTTTCGATCAGAGCAATATTTTTTAAAATCAATTAACTGTAAGATTAAAATGGGACACCCGGTAGAAATTGTGTTTGTTTCCGTTCGGTTCATATATAAGGTTGAAGTCCTCTGTATCTTCTTCCGAACGATATCCGTTCTCTGATTCAGCGTTCATTCCATATTCCTTATGCCAATTATACTCTCCTAAATCATTGAGTGGTACTAGTTTATTTAATTCGTCCTCCTCTGCGTCACCTTCTCCTGAATCCTCCTCCAATAATGCCAAAATGTCTTCCTCAGTTGAGCTATGTTTCTTTTTCCTTCCCTTTCTCGATTCTGGATTAGTTCAAATCATCATTATTTACTATGGCTGGGGCTTCTTTCTCATAGGTGTCGTATTTTTTCTCTGCTTTGCTTAAAGCTCTTGATGCATAAGCGCAAGCATGATCGTGATTGATTACTCCTTGAGATAAAATTCCACCAATCGCGACACCAGATACGCCGGTCGTTAAGATAAAGGATTTTGAAAAATCAGGGTGTCTAAGGACAGGAGCTGTACACAATTTATTTTTCAATAATTCAAATGACTCTTGTTGGTCCGGTCCCCAATTAAATTCTATTTCTTTCCGGAGGAGCGATGTAAGGGGTTTTGTGATTTTCTCGTAACTTTCGATAAATGGTCTGTAATAACCTGTGAGTCCTAAAAATTGCCGAAAATTTTTAATGTTCTTGAGTCTCAGGTATTCTCTGACCGCTTCTAACTTGTTTGGGTCTGGTTCAACTTCTTTATCTCCGATTATGTGGCCAAGATATGCTACTTATTTTTTGAGGAATTCGCATTTGTCAAGCTGTAACTTAAGATGATCTTAAGGTGATCTTCAAGATCTTTGGCATAAATTCCTCTATCGTCAAGATAAACAAAAACGCCTTTCCCCAATATTCCGCTGAAGGTAAGATCCATTGCACAGAGGAACATAGGGGGGGGGGGGGGGCGTCGCGTAACTCAAAAGGCATTCTTACATACTCACAATGTCCTCTAGGTGTAGTAAACGTGGTTTTATGACTATCCTCCCGGCCGACTTCGATCTGGTGAAAACCTGACGCTAGATAGAAAATCGAAGAATATCGTGCACCTCCTAGCTGATCTAATATTTCGATGATATTCGGGATGGGGTATACGCCTGCTATAGTTTTTCATTCAAGGATCGATAGTTAAAAACCACACACCATCGTTTATTTCCTTTAGAATCAGCTTTCTTAGGCACAACCCATACAGGACAATTATAAGGGGATGTGGATGGTATAATTATGCCGTTTGCTAACATTTCTTTAATTTGACGGCCTATCTCATCTTTTGCAACTTCAGGCCAGCGATAGCCCCTTGTATTAATAGGTAAATCGTCTATGGTAGGTATTCGGTGTTGCAATACAGTTGTACAACTGAGAGGTTCCTCAGACAAATGATACAAGTTTGCACTTCCTTTTAGAAGGATTCCAATAGACTCCCTTTCTTCTAGATTTAAATGATCTAATCTTAGCACTTACTGGATCTTAATGAAACGATCCTCTATGCATGAATTCTTGATTAAATCACAATGGTTTTTACTAAAACTAAGCGGTGTATCTTGTGTTGTTTTATTTAAATCAAAACGATGTACTAGCTCACAATCCGGTACCTTAAATGAAGTTTATTTTCTTGAATGTTTTCATACTAAATAACTTTACTGATCAGGGGGTTTTCGGTGCATTTTCTCCCCGATGATTCGACATTGGACTCTTCAATTGACAAAGAACTTCGTGATACTATTTGATCCTCCCTTTTTGGTTTATTTTCCTTGATGCATCCAGAATTAAAATTGACATCCCTGATCTCAACATTTGCGCACACGTGGTCTGCAGTTCTGTGTCATTGGTTTGCTGGTCTTCAAGAAGCAATATTGTGGTTAAAGAAAGAGTTGTTCGATAATTGAACTTCAGAAATTTGACCATGCACAGGGCCAACGTTGTCAGGTTGATTTGCTCCTGCGTTAGGTATTTCCCAACTTGGTCTGTAAATACTGTGGTCATTCATAAAATAATTAGTTGAGTCGACTCTAAAAATAATCCCTGTTCTAACTTCCGGATCTAGTTCCTCCGAAGAGCCTAAATTTGCAGAAGCCGAACGAAGGCCGACACTATGCACAGAAATTCCTTACAGGGTCATTTATTCTAATTGTGTTAGGCACCTCTCCAACGGAGCCTTTCTTAACTCTCGTAGGTACTGACACTTTCGTTGGCCCTACATCGGAATAGTTTACTGCGTTCATTGAATTTAAACCATTACTCAAGTGGCAGGTATGGACAAGTTAATGGCGCAATTTTTTTCCCGTACGTTGAAATAAAAATGATTATTAACCTCTTCTTTCTCCGTTTCTAGTTTTTCCCTTGTATTCTTATCCTCTGTTTTTTTTCACCAAAATCTGTTTTATTTCTTTTATTATCGCATTTTTCTTTCTTCGGTTTTTCTTTATAATATATTTTATCCTTTTTGATTCTTTTTTGATGTGTTATGCTCTCCCGGCTAATTTCCTTTTCATCTGAATATCCAACTTCCTTCGTATCTGCAGCGGAACAAACCTCGTCTTCCTCTATTTTACGCAGTTTCCCGATGAGGTTTTTCTTTTTAGTCAATTTCTTATCCGCCGAATCCGTAGTTTGAAATTTTCCCCAGATTGTAAATCCAGCTTTATCTTTTAATTCCAACACCAGCACATGCACCTGTACCGAGTGAGGATTTATATTTGTGATGTACCCGTACGCTTTTCCATTGTTATTTCTCAAAAATCCCTTTTGTACTATGAGTCCTTTTCCTGCATTTAAAGATGGTAAATATCCCTCTCTAGCTTCTCAATTTTTCACTCGAATAAAGCTTAATTCAGTTGATTCTTTATGAATTAGGATTGTCTTTGGTGAGGTGAAAGGAATTTCAATTCCTTGCATTCGTCGTAGTCAATTTTTACTCGATTTTCATCTAAATACTCTGATCCCAGTATTCCATCTTCTTCAATGGGAAAATCATCTATTACTTTATGAAAAGTAGTAAAACGCCCAAAAGCTTCTATTGTAACATATCCGATTGTATAGATTGATAACTTCGTGACCCCGTGTATTTGTTAGATTTCCCCTTGATTTATCATTTCTGACTTGGTTGTACAGTTTTGTTTTAGCGAATTTGGTCCTGTCCCAGTATCAATCATGAGAGTAATTAAAGTCTCAAAATCGTTTGCGCTCATCCTAACCGTGGGGACAGAACGCTCTCTCTCTCTCCAAATGGATGTTGTATATTTGCATTGCTCTAGGTTCGGGCTTCTCACTGCTATGGTTATTGTACGTATCGGGTGCGTATTTTGCGGGGCTTCGTGCGATCCGCCCTGGGATGGACCACTCGCGTTTCCCTTTGCCTCATTAAATTTCTGTTCGTCGTTTCCCTTTATCTGGCGCTCGCAGGCAAAGTGTCCTGGATATTCGCAATGATAACATACTCCTTTTTTATTCTGTCTGTTACTTGTAGCTTGGCGATAAGTTTGGGTAGAATCGTCCCTAAAAAAACATCTATTAGCTTCATGCCCTTTGTTTTTTCACGGATCTGGTTTTGGTGGAAAAAATACACACTCACGAGAGACGAACAATTAACAGTGATTATTTATTTGTAGCCGGTGAGAAATAACATTTTGTACATATAAATCCCGATGTAGACTTGCCCGAGAAGATTAAGATGGAGTATTTTCCGTTAACCCGAGTGAATATAAATATTGTGGCGGACCACGCGGTGTGAATTAAACGTACGAGTGGTCGTAAGTCTCTCGAACTTGTCTCGATGAACGTACGAGAGGTCGTTAGTCTCTTAAACGTGTCCCGATGACCAGATCTATTGTTTGTATGCCCGTACAGAATACTTAAGGAAAACCGTGAAAGTGAAATTCCCCGACCATGTACAATTTCGCCGGTTGTAATTTAGAGAAGAAGGGGAACTGCGTGGTTGTCTATTCAAGCTTTGCGTGAACACTGCTGAAATCGATCCTGTGTATCGACGAGAGAGCTTCAGCGCATGCTCTCTCTCCCGTAAATTCTATGCCCGTAACGTGGCGCCGCCGCTGGCTGCTCGTGGTGGCTCAACCGTGGCCACGCGCAGTGACGTGTTAAAAATAGCCAATGAAATTTATGCTCGATCCTGAACACCCTTCCTTTCTACAGATTTGACATCTAATCTCTGCAGGTTGTTGGCATCTTAGGGACTGCGGTATTTGGGTTGAATTGGAGAGTTTTGGAATTTGATCTTTTTTGGGCAATCGTGCACAATTAAGGGCTGTATGACCAGTCCCCTTACAATGTTGGCAGGACGCATTTGAATTAGATTGATTTTTGATTGCTTGGGGAGAATATTGGAAACAACGTGCCGCCGTATGACCACGTTTATTGCAAAGCTGTAATATTGTAATTGTAGCCCCAGGGTTGGCAGGTTTGTCTGACCTCATCTCTGCTTGTCTTTTGACACATTGTTCATGGTGCGGCCATTCTTTCCATAATACTGGCATATCAAGATTTTCCGTTGTTCCTTTTTCTTTTTAAAACCTTTATTTACTTGATTTCTAATTTGGTCACAATTTTCAATCGTGTGTCCAGTTGTACCGCAATTTTGGCAAACCAGAACTTCGCTACTTACTACATTTAATGAGCGCTTATTTTCGGATTAAGTATGTCTATTTTCATTCACTTTGCCTCTAACTTTTTGCAGTGCTGTCTCGGCGATTAGATGTTTTTCAATTCTTATCGCTTTTTGTGATGCCTCTTCAATGGTTCTTATAGGGCCCATTGTTCAATTTCCCGTTTAAGTCCTTGCAAAAAACATGAATGGACGCCTTCTTGAGTATTATTTTTAAACGTGTCATCCACGTATATATTTTTCTTGACTTCATAAGCGTCAAGTATTTGAGACCTCCAGTCACGGACATGGTTAGTATAAGCTATCATTGATTCGCCTGAATTCGGTAAATGGTTCCTAATTGCCCCCATAGCTGGTGCATATTTCTCGCTGGAGAATAGATCATTTTCAAAAATTCGAGAAGTTTTTTCATAGTATCAAAAGTTTTTAAGTCTATGGTCCGTCGTGGTTCGCCCTTAATTTTTACCCTAACTGCTTAAATAAGGTATTTCTCACTTTCGGGTTCGAGCATCTCAAGAGCTTTCTCACATCCCTGAATGAACATTGCTAGTGACATTTTTGTGTTTTCGTATTCGGGCAATCCGGCCAAAGCGTCGTTTAAGGATACTAATTGATTGCGAATTGCGATTTTTAGAACTCTCTTTTCCTCCTTTGGAAAATTTGTTATGTTACCCTCGTTCGCCTTATCCCTGTCTTTATCTTCGTCCCTGTCGTGTTCGTAGTTTTTGTTACTTGATGTAGGTGTTTATCTTTTGCTATTCCTATTTTCTTTCGTTCTGTTTATATCGTGTTCCAGAAGTGTTCCAAAAGTGCTCTTAATGAGCTTGAATTTGTGCCTGTATTGTATTTGATAATTTCATGTAGATTTGTTCCAGGTGTAGTTTGTTGCTCAATTTCGAGAATTCTCCTAGGGGGTTCTAGATTGATATTCCTTTTCCTTGGGAGAATTTCGAGGAAGTTCAAAAGCTTGGGGGCCACAAACGGTGTTTCACCTCTGCAAGAATAAAAACTTTGCGATTGATCTACGAATGTTTTGACGGGTGATTCCCGCGTGCTTGTGTTATTAATTGTTTTGTGTGATTCTGGAATTTTCCTGAGTGCTGTTAGAATACGTTTGCTCCTTATTGGTGTTTCAAAAGGCTCAGGGTTAATGAATTGAAAAATTTCCTTTTCATTCTGGTAGGGAGTCTCCTCTTCACTAGAAATAGGGGAACTTTCTGTTCGTTCGGGATATAATTCTTTAAAAATTTCCGTTATCTCAGGAGTTTCTTCGTCACGAGTATCTATAAATACAAAAGGGAAAAGATTTTCCACGCAATTTTCGCTAGTTTGTGGGATTAACGATGTATTTTTATTAGTTTTTTGGAATTTTCCAATTCCGCGACTATCGTCCTCGGAGTAAATTCGAATATCCTCGCTGGCGTCTTGAGTCCCTCAAGACGACCACTTCACGGTCCCCAGATTCTAGAGCTACTTCCGGGTATTGAGTGTCTACTGGATTCCTCCGAGTAAAAAAACTTATCGAGCGATAAATCGCTATTACTTTTTTATTTTTGCAACACAATTTTCGGCGAAGAAGTTGAGATGGATTTATGAGAATCTTGGATACTAATATTAGAAAAAGATCTCGACATTCTATCGGGCGAGATTCTTCCTCTTTTAGTAGTACTCTTTAGTAGTACTACCGTCTTCGGAAGAACTATGTTCCCCAATCGGATTCTCGTTTACCCTTTTCCCGGTAATTTTTCTTCCACGTTCGTCGGGAAATAATTCAAACACAGAATCATTAATCTTTGTTTTTGATTTTTTTAAAGGCATTTGTAAAATTTCACAGTTAGCGTTGTTAGTGATTTCCAAGCGATTTTCATGGGCACTACTACTATGCTGGACAATACTTTCTACTCAATATTGGCCTTTTCATCAATTCGGATAGAATATCGAAAGGAAGAATTGATTCATGTACGAACACAATCTATACAGGTTCCGATCAATTTCATCTCTTTATTTTCATGCCTGGCCTTTCTTCCACCCTTATTTCTTTTCTTTTTCTTGGATGTCGATTTTACTAAGGGATAGAATGTTACTGTTATAAAAAACTTATAATGTCAGTACCGAGGGTCGCAATCGTTATTTCGGCAATTTACAGGGAGGTCTAATGGAACATCTATAATAGTCCGGGAGCCCACGATACTACGTATACCTCGAACGGAAGGCCATTTGAAAAAAATGTAACGTGATTCGGAGTGACCCACACAACGTAGAATCGTTGCTGTGCCGGGTCAAATCCTGACCCCAGTATCCGTAATTAATTAAAACTCGTGCTTCATTTTTGTAATATCTACCACGAAAAGGCAGCCACAAAAAACCTTTTTCAGATTATTTGCCACACTGCCACCCCCAAAGCTGTCCCTAACCCCGGCACAGTTAATTCGAAGGGAAGCGAAAAAAAAAGTTCTACTACCTTTTCGCGAAGATCAAGAAAATCTTTACAAAAGTTGAAATTGAGATAAGCTTTCAACAAAAAAAATGACTATGCCAGTTCTCCTGTTGACCCTAACCCTCAGTACAGCGAAAAAAACCAACCCCTAGCTCCGACTGTTTTTTGTCGCGCCGCTCGTGACAAGACGAATCCGGCGCTTTTTCTTTAGCAAAATCTTATGCTATAAAAATGTATTTCTTTATTTTTGTTTCAATCCTTTACACGAGCAAAAAATACTTTCATTTCTTTCAATTTTCTTTGTATGACCGCGATAAAAATGTTTTTGGAGTACTCCTTCGTTTTCATCGTTGAGTCGCCGGAAGTTCGCAAACGTTGAAGGTGAACGAATGGAAATATAAATATAAAGAATATAAAGAAGGAATATAAAGAATATAGAATGGAATATAAAGACATATAAATTATAACTATTATATGTATGAATAGGACTGCTTCAAAAAAAACTTTTTTTTTGTTTTTTGTTTTCTTACTTCATGAAACTATAGTTTATAACTTAATATTGAACCTCACGGAAGGAAATTGCCGCGCGATCTTTTTTAGAGGTGAATCTTTGACTTTTTGTTTTTTCCATTTGATTATTACGTAACAAATTCTGTTCTGACGTTTAGAGGGAGATAATATTTCTATACAATGTACGGTACTCTGTATAGTTGCGTTTGACAACTTAAATGTTTCCTCGAATCAGGGCGTCGTGGAAAGGTTTTAAAGTGGGGATCCTTCGAGATATGGGGAGTTCTTTTTCAAGTGGGCCACTTTTTTCACGCTTTCCAATTTTTTAGGCGTCCGTTCAGGATTTTCAATTTTTCATCATAAATAGAAAATCCTGAACGGACGCCAAAAAAAACTTAAAAAAATCACAGACGTTCCTTTTGACTAATATTTCGAACTGACAGATTTAGAAAAAATTGGAAAGGGTGAAAAAAAGTGGCCTGGTTCAAAAAGAACTCCCCATATCTCGAAGGATCGTCCCTTTTAAAATTTTCTACGATGCCCCGATTCGAAGAAACATGTAAGTTGTCAAACGCAACTATTCAGAGTACCATCCGTTGTGTAGAAAAATTATTGTCCCCCTCCAAACGGCAAAACAGAATTTTTTACGTGTTAATCAAATGGCAAAAATAAAAAGTCAAAGATTCAGGGCTAAAAAAAATCGCACGGCGATTTCCTTCCGCGAGGTTTAATATTATGTTATAAACTATAGTTTGAAGAAGTAGGAAAACAAAAAACAAAAAAAAAGTTTTTTTTTTAAGCAGTCTAATCCATACATATAATAGTTATAATTTACATTTCTTTATATTCCATTCTATATTCCTTATATTCTTTGTATTTATATTTCCATTCGATCACCTTCAACGTTTGCGAACTTTCGGCGACTCAACGATGAAACGAAGGAGTACTCCAACATTTTTATCGCGATCATACAAAGAAAATTGAAAGAAATAAAAGTTTTTTTTTCTCGTGTAAAGGGTTAAAACAAAAATAAAAAAATTCATTTTTATAGCATAAGATTTTGCTAAAGAAAAAGCGCTGGATTCGACTTGTCTCGAGCGGCGCGACAGAAAAACAGTCGGAGCTAGGGGTAGGCTTCTTTCGCTGTACTGAGGGTTAAGGCCAACAGGAGAACTAGCATAGTCATTTTTTTGTTGAAAGCTAATCTCAATCTTCAACTTTTGTAAAGATTTTCTTGATCTTCGCGAAAAGGTAGTAAAACTTTTTTTTCGCTTCCCTTCGAATTAACTGTGCCGGGGTTAGGGACAGCTTTGGGGGTGGCACAGTGATTATTCCCGACAGTTTTCGATACAAACAAGAATCTGAAAAAGATTTTTTGTGGCCGCCTTTTCGGGGTAGATATTACAAAAACAAAGCACGAGTTTTAATTAATTACGGATATTAGAGTCAGGATTTGACCCGGCACAGCAACGATTCTACGTTCTGTGGGTCACTCCGAATTACGTTACATTTTTTTCAAATGGCCTCCCGTTCGAGGTATACTTAGTGTCGTGGGCTCCCGTATTATTACAATAGCTGTGGTACATGCTTTCCTGGCTCGCGCGGGGTTAAAATGCGTGCACGCAAGTTTTCATTAAAAAATGAAAATTGATTGCAAATTGTATTATTGACGCTTAGTATAAACTTATATATTATAGCCCGAACTTTTCTACAAGGGCGTATTTTTCTCATTGTGGTTCACAAAATAATGTTAAAAACTTGCAATAAAATATGATTTATACAAAAACAAATTTCGTTCCAATCGTGTCAGTGATTGACATTTCATAGACAAGGCGAGTACAAAACTAATGCACTTTTTCTGAAAGAGAAATGAGCGAATATGTTTATTTTTACTTATTTACGATATTTTTCATTAAAAAAACAATCAATGTCGAGAAACTATCACCAAACTTAGTGATATAACATGAGAACTTGATACTATTACCCAGATTTTTCAGAATTTTTGAAGAGATTTTCAAGAATCATAAAAGCCAGTTGCCAATTTCTTATACTTTTTAAGATCTTGCTCAATAACTTTGTTATTAAAAGAAATCGGCTTACCACTTGAGCAATAGGTGCAAAAGGCGCTTCACAGAACGTTAAACAACAACTACAAAATGAATTTATTCCTCAA
The DNA here is from genome assembly GCA_946863875.1 of Alloplasta piceator. NCBI lineage: Eukaryota > Metazoa > Arthropoda > Insecta > Hymenoptera > Ichneumonidae > Alloplasta > Alloplasta piceator. The sequence goes on along the minus strand of OX333072.1, from coordinate 43,068,240 downwards.
TTTAGCTGAATCGACCGCCTTAAAGATATGAGATTCCGGAGAATCACAAAAACGATTTCGTTTATGAAAACAAATTTGCCTCATCATTTGTATTTGACTAATTCTAGATAGTTATTCTTACAGTATATAATTACCCGAATAAGTTCGGTTATAGTTACTGATGAATACAATGAGTATAATAAAAAAAGATTTTATTGTAGTAACGTCATGGTTTTTTATGTACAATTTTAGGTGACGGTTATGAGGTTCTGGAATACATGGGAACTGGATTACCTCGAACTGACTCAACATTGAATACAATACTGGTCCCGCTGTTCACTGTTCCCGTGATTCTTGTACTCCTCACGCTTGCAGTATTTCGGAATTTTGGCTATTCGTATTTGCAGTAAGTTAATCTGAATTATGTTAATTGTTATTTATAAAAAAAAGAGGAACTTGATCAAGTCGAGTTACAAAAAAGACCAATTTTTTATCGTCAATTTCTGTTGCTCATAGCTTAGGGTTTCTACACATGTGGTTATAGAGCTAAAAAAAGTTTTGACGTTATTGGAAAAACTCGAAAAAAGGAATGAATGATATTCACCATCACTGTTACGTCTTGGCTCTTTTTGCCTTCATTGCTAGTTATAACTCATAAATAATTACACATTCTAATCAAATAATTTCATGACCATATTTGGCATATTCACCAAAATTATCATTCAGATATTCACACGTCCGAATGGAAATTCATTCTCGAATTTGGGCTGAATCATTTCCTTTCATTTATTCACAATGATTCCCAGAAAATACTAAAACGGACGACGATATTAAATTTCGCCGATCCATATCCGCCAAATCGATGCACGTGGCATCGCACGATATACCTATCTCTTCTCTCATCCTCAAAATCCACAATTCGCATTTTTCATCGCTCACGCGTGGCCTGCATGGTCAGCATTTCGGCCAGCACCTCACGTCTTCGTCATCCATTCCCTTATCTCCCTAAATCAGTCTCACTTCAAACTTCAAACAGAAAGTTCAACATTAAGGAGGTCAAGTCAGCGTCAAAACGGCGATTTTTAATAATAATTTATAATTTTTGTAGAATGCCTACAAATATAATGTATCATCCACCAGTTGAGGTACCAAATGAACAATTTTTTGGGACTAGTTGAAACCCTTGAGGTGCACCGGTGTCCTGAAAAACCTAGTTTTGAGTTTTTACACTCTGCGCATGATTCAGAAAGAACTGCTAGACGGATTTTGTTCTGTGACATCTCATTTCCTTCGTAACGCTTCTTACCACGGGATAAACGCGGCACATTTTAATTTAAATCAAAATTGTGACCAGGACAATGCCTGGAAAGTTCAAAATAGGCTACCAATTTCAAAACTGGCCTGCAACTCTGAAATCAAGCGCAAAAAACGAAATGTCTGCGTTCATCCCGTTGGAAACAGCGTTACGAAATAAATGAGACGCTGTAGAACTGTAGTGTTTCGCGTGTGAAAACACTTGAGATTGAATTTCGAAGGTTCAAAGTCGGAAGGAATGGTCGTAGGGGGAGTTAGGATATGAGAATGTGCTGCCATGGCAATAAGTTGAGTTATGCGAGCGGTTAAGTTATGTGGAGTTCAGGTTTCCGGCATCCTCATCCGGTATCCTATTCACGAGTACAGCTGAACAGCACTTGCCCATCTGATGAAATCCAAACCCGTGACGATCCTCATGGACCAAAGTATAACGGCACGTGAGCAGCTGATCAGGAGCGTGAGCGGCGAAGAGGGAGAAGCTACAACGCTCTAGAGAGGATATTATACGCAGGTACAGAGCCCGGAATTCATGTGGTATGGTGAAGGGGGGAGAGCGATTAGGGAAGAGAAATAATAGTACAGGCAATAAAGAAGCCCGTTACTCTTGTCCATAATGCACCCAATTACAGGAGTTATTTTTTTTTTTTAATAGGTTCAGGATCGAGTACTGAACGTAAATGCAGAAAATCCTTACAAATTTTGAGACCGGAAGTGCTGCCATTTTGAGAAAAACCGTTTCGGCTTATATCTCCGTAACCGTGTACGTGAGGCCAAAAATGGTAATAACCTTTATTGTAGATAATTAAATTTCCTATCTTTTTTGTGAAATATTTTTTTTGTATCACTTACCGTTTACGACTTATACGACTATTACGATTTGTTTATTGACCTTCAGACCCATATCTCTTCTAATCATTGTTTAAGCAGTGTAATGCTAATGACCTAAGTTTTCAATCTACACATTTTCTACAGCTTTTACTTCCAACTTTTTTTCCTTAAATTAATGTTTTTGAAGTTATAACGCGTTCAATGTTGCACTACCAGGTGCAGGGTTAATAAAAATTCAATAAATATGTAAAAACATATTAATGATAGTGACATAATTAGCAATAAATAATTTGCCTTTTTACTTGCACTAAACACCGACTACCCGTTGAAATTTTTTTGAAATTTATATTATATTTTATACAATGAAATAGTACTTTACCTCGAATAAGCCTTCGGTTATTATCAAATATTCAATTATACATATACGGGTGGCGTAATGAAACAAACGAATAAGAAAACGGGACATTTATTTGAGGAGACATGGAAAAGTTATTTTAAAAAACTTCTAACAGAAAATAAATGATAAATCTTCCTTGACTCACAGTTGAATCTTCACCGCCCGCAAAACGCACGAGAGTCGAAGAAGATTTATGATTTATTTTCTGTTGTACGTTTTTTAAAATAAATTTTCCATGTATTTTAAAACAAATGTCCCGTTTTCTTATTCGTTTGTTTCATTACGTCATCCGTATATGTAGGGAAGAGTTGGGTAGGGGAGCCACATGCGATTTCTCGGAGGTTTGTAGCTTGTAAGAATCGAAATTCGTGTGTAGGACCACAATTTATATTGAATTCCATCAAACCTAAAAGAACGTCAATAGCAGCTTATAAAAAATTATTCAAAAAAATTATTGATTTGTGCTCTAGAAAAAAAAAATTTTGCTTGCCAGAAAAACGTAAAATATAATTACACTCTGCGTGACAGCTCGTGTTTCACGTTTTAATCGATGGTGTTATTATTTATGATTCACTTAGTCACTTATATTTTTATGTTTATCTCTTAATTAATAATGATTTTTATCAATAATCAAATTTTTTCATAGTGGGGTACAATGAGCCGATAGTTCCCATTGACCATGAACACCACGAAGTTGATGCGAACTATATATGACATCGATGTTTTGTCAATTTTTTTTGATGTTAAATATATAGAACATGAATGGCTCATTGTACCTCACCGAGTGGCTTATTGTACCCCACTAGTGGGGTACAATGTGCCATTCTGCAAATCTTTTCGAATCTAATTATTCTGGTATTTTCAACCTTTTTTTAAAAAGATGATATTTTCATTATACGCTTAAACGTCTAGAAAAACCGATTATAATAGTTGTTTTTCTACTCAGACTACCATAGCGAAGGTAAAAATTCTTCAGAAAAAAGTGGCTCATTGTACCCCACTCTCCCCTATAATTAAATATTTGATAGTAATCGAAGGCCGATTCGAGGTAAAGTACTATTTAATTGTATAAAATATAATATGAATTTTGAAAAAAATTTCAACGGGTAGTCGCTGTTTTTTGCAAGTGAGAAGGCAAATTATTAATTGCTGATTATGTCACTATCATTAATATGTTTTTACATATTTATTGAATTTTCATCAGTACACTATGCATACTTCGTTTTTATTAACCGTGCACCTGGTAGTGCAACATTGAACGCGTTATAACATAGAAAATATTGATTTAGAAAAAAAAGTTCAAAGTAAGAGTTGTAGGAAATTTTTAGATTTAAAACTTAGGTCATTAGCATTTTATTGTTTAAACAATTATTAGAAGAGAAATGGGTCCGAAAGTCAATAAACAAATCGTAATAGTCGTATAAGTTGTAAACGGTAAGTGATACAAAAAAAATTATTTCACAAAAAAGATAGGAAAATGAATTATTTACAATAAAGATTATCACTATTTTTGGCCTCAAGTGCACGGTGACGGCGACATAGGTCGAAACAGTTTTTCTCAAAATGGCGGTACTTCCGCCGGCCAAATTTGTAAAGATTTTGTGCGATTACGTTCAGTACGTGATACTGAACCTATTTAAAAAACAATAACTCCTGTAATTTAGTGTGAGAAAAAATGCTCTATTGCCTGTACTATAAGGAGAATCTCTGTGGCCCGCGTAAGAGCGCTAATCACCGTGCGGGGGTCTCGGAAGAATGGGGCAAGCATCTCGGGAGAGGATAGAGCAAGGATCGAAAGAATATTGATCATATCAAAGAATAAAATAGTCGAAATTTGGTGGTGACGAGAGCCTGACGTATTGCGAAGAAGTGGTCATCGAAGAGCTTCCGGCTGTTGCAGCGAAGCGGTGAGCTCGATCCTCTCCTGAGCTTTCCGTGCGTGCGGAGTTCTTTCGCCAATTTTGTGCCTCTACTTTTGTAAGTATTTGAGACCTATTATTTTCCGTTAATATATTTCGCCATGCGGCGATTTGGAGAAATTTGCAATAATGGTCGCGTTGCGTTAATAATCTGAGTATGCATGGCAAAAAAGCACCGGGTGAGTGTTCTGATATTTGGTTAAATTTTATGTATAATTATTATTAGTAGCTATGGTATTCGGAATAAATGTTTCGCGTAAAAACAGTGTAGAATGGCAAAGTGCGTGAGTTTCGAGAAAGGCGGTCCGCGCGGAATGAGTCATATATAAGCGCCGCGCGTGCTGTCTCTCGCTTCGTGAGTCGAAACTTCGCTTTATCTTGCGTTCGTTAACTGGTTTTTTTTCGGTTTTCGTGGATTCTCGCATACAATGACACGTAATCTCATTTTGATTTTCGCGAGCGATCTATATTTAGTTTTGATAGTATTATTATTATTGTATTATTTTCGTTAACAGTAGTTGGTGTACCACTCTGGCGAAAAAGTGGTGGGGGAAATCCGCCCCACCACTTTGCGCACCAGAGCGGTATTATTATTATTATTATTATTATTATTATTATTATTATTATTATTATTATTATTATTATTATTATTATTATTATTATTATAGACGAAGAAGTGGTAGGGAAAGTCCCAAGCTTCTCGCGCCATATTCGCCAGAGCATCGAGCGAGCGAGCACGATCACGCACGCACGCACACGCGCGCGCACACACACACACACACACACGTAATTCTTTTTTATATTACTCACCGCGGTTTATCGTCTTTATCCTCCTCCTCCTCCTCTTCCTCTTCCTCCTTCTCTGCCGCTCTTCCGCTTTTCACGAGCTATTTTTTCCTTCGTTCCATTTTCACATACACACACTTTTTTCGAGCAATGTTCTTCCAGGTGACACTATTGTTGAGATTATTTTGAATTTATTATTTTCATTATTATTATTATTCTACACTAAGTATCACACACACACATACACACACACACACACACACACACACACACGAGCACAAACGTGCGCGATCACTCTTCGACATCTTCGTTGGTTTTGTCGCCATTATGCAGCTCCTCAGCGTCGTTAAGGACCGCGTGGACAAGTTGGCCCATATCTTGAGCCTCCCAAGTTCACAGCCAAACCCTCAAAACGCCCTTTTCGCTATTAAGGGCTAGAGTGCGCCCGTATATTTTGTCCACACTATGGCACATCAATTCTAAAGCCTATATATAATAAAAAAAAGCGCTAAATAACTTCGATATTTTTCAATCAATATTTTTTAACGCTAAAAATATTTTTATTTCATAGATAATAGATAATATTTTCTTCTTAAAAATTTGATTTTAGTGGAAAATGGTTTATTTTAGCGCATGGGGCATGTAAAATAAATACCTTAGAGCGCTTGTTAATACATGCCCCATACAACACAATACATGCCCCATGCGCTAAAATAAACCATTTTCCATTAAAATAAAATTTTTAAAAAGAAAATATTATCTATTATCTATAAAATGAAAACATTTTAAGCGTTCAAAAATATTGATTGAAAAATATCAAAGTTATTTAGCGCTTTTTTTTATTAATCTCTCTATTTAATCATAACGAGCGGCGGACACGAAGATCGGCACAAAGTTGAGACCGACGAGTATATAAGACATTCCTTACGAGCCGACCAATTCGTGACACTTACCATTTTTTATTTTGTTGAAAAAATGTTTATACGTACTGAAAACAATTTTCGTCTGCACGCTTTTCGCTACGAAATTGTTTTAAAAATTTCACACAATTTTTAAATGCTCGTAACTTTTTAAAACCAATTTTAAACATTTGCTTTGCAGCGTCTCTCGATGAAAATTTCGCGCCACAGTCTTTTTTCGAAAATTTTGTAAACAAAAAATTGTTTCGCAAAATTTCATAAAAAATTTGCTTGGAAATTGTTTTTCAACAGAAAATGATTGACATAATTTTTTTGCAAAAAAAAATATCTTGCGAAATTTTCGTAGAGATGTTGCGAAACAATTGTTGAAAATCGGCTTTTGAAAAGTTACAAGCAAAATTTTGTTCACAAAATAGTTTTCAGCAATTGCTGTGCTGTTGCGCAAAATTTTCGTAGAGAGATGTTCTGTCTACGAAAATTTTGCGCAACAGTCTTTTTCCAAACATTTTGTGAAATTGTAGAAAAATGCTGGAGATTCATTGCGTAAAACAATTTTGTCGAATAAATTTTGCAAAATGATTTGCGTGCAAAAATTTGGCGCTTGCAAAAAATTGTTTCGCAAAATCTTATTAAAAAGTTGCTTGGGAGCTGTTTTGCAGCGAAAAATGTTTTTCATAATTTTTTGCAAAAAAAAAGGTTCGCAAGATTTTTGAAAAAAATTGTTTCGCAAAATCTTATTGGCAAAATAGTTTTGAGCAATTGCTTTGCAACATCTCTCAACGAAAATTTTGCGAAACAGTTTTTTTCAAAAAATTTTGTGAAATTGCAGAAACATGCTGCAGATTAATTGTGTGAAACAACTTTATCTAATAAATTTTGCAAAACAATTTTCGTGCAAAAAATTTTCCGCTTGCAACAAATGGTTTGCAAAATTTTTGCTGAAAAAAATATCTCTCTCTTTTTCCAAAAATTTTATGAACAAATTCGCTTGTATAAATTTTGCAGAAAAATATTGCAGATTAATTGTGTGAAACAATTTTGTCTCACCAATCTCAGATTGAACCGACTTTTTTCGTTTTTGCGAAGCGCTTGTAAAAAATAGTTAGCAAAATTTTTGCAAAAAAAAAGTTGTTTCGCAAAATCTTGTTCACAAAATAGTTTTGAGCAATTGCTTTGCAACATCTCGCAACAATCTTTTTCCAAAAGTTTTGTGAAATTGCAGAAACATGCTGCAGATAATTTGTGTGAAACAACTTTGTCTAATAAATTTTGCAAAATAATTTTTGTGCAAAAAATTTTGCGCTCGCAACAAATAGTTTGCAAAATTTTTGAAAACAAAATTTTTTTCTGCAAAATCTTGTTCACATAGAAGTTTTGAGTAATTGCTTTGCAATATCTCTCTACGTATAGTTTGCGCAACAGTCTTTTTCCGAAAATGTTGTGAACAAATTTGCTTGCATAAATTTTGCAGAAAAATATTGCAGATTAATTGTGTGAAACAACCTCGTCTAACAAATCTCAGATTTCACCGACTTTTCTCGTTCTTGCGAAGCGCTTGCAAAACATGACATGATATTTTTGCAAAAAAAAATTGTTTTTCAAAATCTTGTTCACTAAATAGTTTTGAGCAATTGCTTTGCAACATCTCTCTACGAATAGTTTGCGCAACAGCCTTTCTCCAAAAATGTTGTGAACAAACTTGCTTGCAGAAATTTTTCAGAAAAATGTTGCAGATTAGTTGGGTGAAACTTTTGCAAAATAATTTTTCTGCAACAAATTTTGAAAACATTTTTTCAAAGATAAGCTTTCATCAGTTGTTAATAAAAAATGACTAAAAAAGTTAAAAATAATTTAATTCCGATGAAAATAAGTTTTCAAACAAAAGTGTGCTGCATTTTAAACGCTTCGAGAGATTGAAGTTAACTTTGGCGCGCTTGTCAAGCACAAATTGCTCTTCATTATGAGCGAATTTTTGTTCTTATTCTAACGGGTGCTCAGACTTTACCGACTTTTGTCCTTTTTGCAAAATGGCGTAAGCACTAACTTCTGCTATTTCCAAATATAAGCGTGCTGCATTTTAATCGCTTCGAGATATCGAAGTGAAATTTGGCACGCTTGTCCAACACAAATTGCCCTTCATTATTAACAAATTGGCACGCTTGTCAAGCACAAATTGCTCTTAAATGTGAGCAAATTTTCTGTTTTCATTCTTACGGGTGCTCAGATTTGATTGCCTTTTCGTTTTTGTAAAATGGCGTAAACAGTCTAGCTTCCGCTATTTCATTTTGTGAAAGAAAAGATTCGAAAAAAATTCCGTTTTTCATCATAATTTTTCGATAGATAGATCAGTAACCGGGGCGTAGAAGATCAGGTCTAATTGAACGTAGAGGTTCTTTAATTTATGGACAGTATCTCGGCTGCTTGATGCTAACGAAACAGAAAAAATGAATTAAGTATATTCAGCTACCTCAAAAATTTATCTACCGATTACGTTCTAAAATCTTTCTAACATCCAACCAAGTCTCGAATCGTATTTATTTTGGAGCCACGCGTTCCTTATCATAACATGATAAAAGCTTAAGGATGATTTAATCCTACTGTCCCAGCCAAAGATTTTATCTAATTAAAATTTCCGTACTACGTGATACAATACAAATCTGAAAAAATCGTAGCACCCTTCCCCCATAAACGACAATGATTTATAATATCCTCGCCCAAAAGTCATTAATAAATTGTTTGAATCAATAATTATTCAACAATTTTTTGGAGGATGCTCGCATAATTTACCGCAAGGATTGGAGAAATCACTCTGACTATCGAAATTAATCGATCCCTTGATGGAGATTGTTGACATGGAGACCTTGGACTGTCCATCGCTGCAACAATTATCAAAAATGGCGCCAAATACAGACTGCTTGTTGCATTCGTTCGACTCGAAGTATAATTGTGCTAATGCAAACGTAAAATCGTTGAAAAAGTGGTTAAATATATACCACGCATTGTACGAGCGCGGGACTTTTCAAATAGAGGAAAACTTTTTTTTCGGTAAAACGTGTTTTTTTGTTTTATTATTATTATTCGAAGCATGGAAAAACTCAATACAAACAATAATTAATTTTCCTTAATGGCTGGTTTAACGAAGAATGTAGATTCTCTTTGAAATTTTTTGAAAAACCTGCAATAATATATATATATTTATATATATATATATATATATATATATATATATATATATATATTCATTCTCTTCACACTTATGAGATCTTGAAATGTATTTCATTTACTTAAAAATAAATTTCGCTGCATTCGAAAAAATGTTTCCATCTGCTTTCGCGTGCTTGCTCTCTCCTCGTATTTAAATACGAACATTGAAAAGGTGAATGACAGTTTTTCGCGTTCGGAGGAGCTCCAAAAGTCTGCACGTTATTTGGTCGCATAACATTGTAATCATTTTGAAGTTCACGGATAAGAAAAACTCAAAAATAAATTTCGTTGCAGTAAAAAAAAATTGATAAACTTGACCGTTTACCCAAACTCAAAAATAGATAAGGATGCTTTACATGCTCTGAGAAGCACCAAAAATCTCCGCGATGATTCATTAAGCGGTCATACAATTGTAAATGTAAAATATTTCATATACATTATCTCCAATATTATAAAATATAGAAATTAATGAAATCGAAAAAGTCAATAAAAATTGTGTGGTTCCGTTTATGCCGGCTGATTTTTTGTCTTACAAAATTGAGCCAATTAGTCCAATTCCTCGGCTGCGCAATGTATTTTTTTATTTTTTCCGCTCAAATTAATGTTGCAGTTTATATTTTTATATGAATTAAATCGATTGTCCTTCATTAGATCATTGTATTTTGGAGAATTTATTATCTCGAGATTGTACGATTCAAATCCTAATTCTCTCAAATTGTCTCGTTCTATGCCCTCTAAATGGTGATAAAATTAAAAGATTCTTATATATTCGATAATAAGAGCTTGTCAATATAAAGCTGAATGATTATAATCTTGTGATTTTGCTAAAACCATAGGGAAATAACAATGGGGTAAGAGGGGAAAAGAGGTTTCCCGGAATGAGGGAGGAAAGGCGAGGAGGGGTAATGGGAAAAGGAGTAAAAAACTCCGCCCTTAAGGTTATGCGAAGGCCCTCCGTACTTAGCGTTGAACCTGGGAATTATGTTTGAATTTATTTGTGTCGGCCCTGAAAAGGGCTGGTGGGTTTCGTAATGTGCCTAGTCTCGAGAGAGAACGAGGATTCGAGGTTAGGTGGTCAAGGCCGTGCGATTTTTAATCCTCCTCACTGATGTGTCCGAAGAGGTTTTCGAGAAGATCTTGCTTATGAGGAGAATATGCTCCCTTCCGAGTAGGCGGTGTTTTTTCTGTGGAGAGAGGTGCCACCGGGGGCTGATTTTATTTCATTGGCCTCTCCAATAGAGGGAGGAACCCGCATGGAAGTGTTACCGGTCGCACCGGGTTTGTCGCGACGCGCCCCGGCGCGAACGTTTGCCCCGCAGCTGCCAGAGGGCGTCGAACTCCGGAGGGTATTCTGCTTTTTGGCGAGAGCGTGGCGTTGATGGTGAAGAGCTCCGGCTGAACCTCTCTGGCTCACTCCTCGTAAAGCTTCTCGAAATCTTCCGCTTCTCCCACCCGCTCCTCCGGTACCTTAAGGGTGCCTACCCATACAGCGTAACTTGCGTTCGCGTAACTAGCGTACGCGTAAAATCACTAGCACATTTACGCTGGTTTCTTGGTCCTAAATGCACATGGCGCGTATTTTTTCAAATATGGCGTAAAGCGTATTTAGCGCAACCAATGGTAGATCGCGTATCATATAAATTACTATGACTAAAATTATAAGCAGCATTGCGATTGGATGCTGCAAATCGATGTTGCGCTAAATACGCGTCATGGGGAGTTAGGACCTTCAGATGCGAGAGTGTGTGAAGCGGAATATGTGTACATAAACATTGGGATACATAACCTACATATTGAGTACTCAGCAAACAATATCTTATAATTTCTACTGTCAATCGTTAATAACCAAAAAGAATTTGTTTTTCTACTCGTTTGTTGAAATTGAATAATACGGATACGTTCCTCAGGAATTCACGTGTGTTTGAAATGAATTCCGATCTGGCATTGATCATTATTTGGAACCGATGGATGAAGTGGAAACGGAGCATCCATGCAAATGCTAAAGAAAAAACGCTGGTCGACGCCAATTATTAAAACTATTTGCACTAAGAGAATTTATGGTGCAAGATGAACAATCAGCTGCACATAAAATGTGGGTACGCCCTATCTTCCCATCAATGCGTAGAAAGATGCAGGGTGCAGGTGACAATTAGGTCAAAGAAATGGAGTTTGAAGACCGCGAAATGTTTTTTAACTATTCAAGAATGTCCTGTGAGATGTTTGACCACTTGCTAGCTCTCGTTGGACCACTCATAGAAAAACAGCAAGTAATTCGAGACCCGATCCCACCCCGTACACGACTTCTGGCATGTTTGCGTTACTTGGCAACTGGAGATAGCATGACATCAATCTCATATGCATTCCGGATTGGATTAAATACCGTCTCCAAAATTATTCCGGAAACGTGTGCAGCAATATGGAATTGCCTACACGAGTCAGTTTTTCTTACAATTAATGAAGACAATTGGTTAAATATTGCCAATGACTTTACGACGAAATGGAATTTTCCCCATTGTATTGGTGCAATTGATGGGAAGCACGTAGTAATTCAGGTGAGAAATACATCTTTTTGGTGCTTTGTGAAATTGAATGATCATTTTGTCATATCACATATTTTAGGCACCTCCTCGTAGTGGCTCAACTTATTACAATTACAAGGGAAGTCACAGTTTTAATTTGTTAGCCATTGTTGACGCCAACTATTGCTTCACATTAGTTGATATTGGAGCAGAAGGTCGACAGAGCGATGGAGGAGTCTTTCGCAATTCAAACTTTGGAAGATTTGAAAATAGGACAATGTGTCTCCCAAAACCAGAATCTGTAGAGCCTTGTTGGCCTTCATTACCGTATGTACTGGTAGCAGATGAAGCTTTTGCTTTAAATGATTACACAATGCGACCATATCCTCGAAGCGGCCGTTTAAATATGAGGAAAAAAATATTTAACTATCGACTTAGTCGAGCCAAAAGGATGGTCGAAAGTACATTTGGTATTCTGGCTGAGCGATGGCGAATTTATCGTCGACCAATAATTGCTTCGGATTCCACTGCGATTGCAATCATACAAGCTACAACGTGCTTACATAATTTTATAATGCAGAGTGAAAGTAATGTTCCTTCAAACGAAAGGCGCTACGCTCGTATACATACAGAAGCGCAACCCACGACTAGAGGGGCAATTCAAGATATATCCAATGCTGGTAGAACGAATGCTCACACTCGATGTGCAACCACAGTTCGTGACAGGTTCGCTGAGTATTTTGAAAATGCTGGAGCAGTGCCGTGGCAATGGGAAAAAGCTCTCATCAACGATTTTTAAATACATACTTGATCAATCTCAGTATGTTTACAGAAACAATATGTAAAAAGATTGTAAACACAGTAACACGTTACTAAGCGGTCAAAATGTTCTTATACAGTTGAATTGTAAAGTAGAAATATAATTGAATACTTGTGATGCCCGGAAAATATGAAATCCGTATTCAAGTCGAAACTAAGGTTTTGGCAGTAACAAGTATCCATAATTTCATAAAGAACATTTGTATAAACTCTTGTATTTATTAAACAATGAAACATTAAACTGCTAACAATAGATATCACCGATAACTATTATTCCAGACCTTAATCCTATATCCTGCACATAACAATATGTATGGTGACAATAGACATTTATTTAAATCCTTTCAGAGCCGGATGTAGTACTAAAATTTGCTCGTGTTATACAAACTTTATTATTCTATTCATATAAACTCAATTAAAATGAAATAAAAAATAATCAGAAAAGTTTATGATGTTACGTCTGCTCATCTAGCAAATCGGAACTATACGTAAACTATGAACGTGAATAACAGTATTTTATTCGACACGTTATAACGTAAATTGTGACAATTAGTTGCTGAGAAACAATATAATTTAAAAAAAAGGAAAATCTAAACAATCATAAGAAATGAGATTCTTTTATGATCACATCATAGCATGTCGTATATGTGCAACACATAACTTTTTGGTTTTCATTTTGGCAATCCTTTGTATGTCACATATTAATGAAGCAAAATGATACTAAAACTAACCAGAAAAATGCATGAACGCACGAAAACCCTGAGCGAGCATCTAGCAAAATGTCGCTAAATATTTAAAAAAAAACAAAGAATTTGTGTAACGTACATCCTTATTTTCGTATATTGCAAAATCCGGGAGACCAGAAAAGAGCTTATTAAAAAAAAAAGGATTTTCGCCATCCTTGCATCAACCCGTCGTAACCTTAAGTATGTCTCACACGCCACCTCTTTGGTTTCAACTTAAACTCTCTTTTATGTTTTCAGACGTCAAGCAAAATAAAACTAATAGGAGAAATATTTGAGTATACAAGCCATGCGCGAAAGTCTATCTTATCACAACGCAAACTTTACCGCTAGCGAATGAGAATCTCGTTCAAAAAGTAATTAAAGTATTCTATGGAGCGACATTCTCCTTTGAACATAATGGAATTATATCTGAGTCACTCCATTTCATTTCGAATAATAGTTGGAATCGACCCCTTTCGATTTCGATGAAATTTGGTCAGAAGGTTTCGCTTTTAATCAAACGAAGTTCTACCAAAGGAAAAAAATTAAAAGAAATTTTTTCAAAAGTTATCCAGTATTTAAAATTTCACATTTTTTCAAATCTATCAAGTTCATTTTTTAAATATCTCGAAAACTATTATAGCTACGAAAAAACGTCCTGAGTACATTTTGAAGAGTATACTTTGGGCTATGAAAAAAAAATACATTTCGAATAAAAATTTTGAAAAATGATGAATTCGGAGAATTTTTAATTTGTAAAAATCGTGAAAATCCAAGTTGTAAAGTACATTTTTCGTTCAATTTTTTTTATATAATACCTTGTACTAATCTTAGAAGATCCTGAAATTTTCAGAGGGGTGTTCTTTCTTTTTTTCAAAAATATGAATTTTTGAATTTTTAAAAGTCGTGTAAATCCACGATCAGCATTGAATATTTGGTAATTTTTTTCTATATAATACCTTGGACTGATCTTTAAATCTCCTGAAAGTTTCAGCATGGTGTTGTATTCTTTAAAGAATAAAAATTTTAGAATTTTCGTAAAAAAAGGTTGGTTTTTTTTTTGGTAAATTTCGAAAAAATATATCTTTGAAACATAAAAACATCATCTGGGAAATTTCAGAATCTTTTAAGTATGGTAAAAAAATTTGTTTTTTTAAAATCAAAAGTAAAAAATTTATATTTTTGAAACAAAACAACACCATGCTGAAACTTTCAGGATCTTTAGAGATGAGTCTAAAGTATTATTTAAAAAAAATACCAAAACCTTAATGTTGATCGTGGATTTACGCGACTTTTAAAAATTCAAAAATTCATATTTTTGAAAAAAAACAGATCACCCCTCTGAAAATTTCAGGATTTTTTCGGAATATTTTTTTTTCATAGCCCCAAGTATACTTTTCAAAATGTACTCAGGACGATTTTTCGTAGCAATAATAGTTTTCGAGATATTTAAAAAATGAACTTGACAAATTTGAAAAAATGTGAAATTTTAAATACTGGATAACTTTTGAAAAGAAAAATTTTAATTTGTTTCCTTTGGTAGAACTTCGTTTGGTTAAAAGCGAAACCTTCTGACCAAATTTCATCGAAATAGAAAGGGGTAGATTCCAACTATTATTCGAAATAAAATGGAATGACTCATCTATATCATTAAAATAAAAAACTGGACACGGCCGAAGATCGGGGAATATTTTATGAATCTGCATCAACAGATTCATCCTCCGCTTCAGCGAGCAGAGTCAAGAACTGTATTTCAAGTCGGGCTCTACGTCGGTACGACAACCTTCGCATGCCCTCTCCAAGTCTTAGAAGGAACCCATCTACTGGCTCGACTGGTTGGCTCGTTGGCTCTTTCAGGGCTTCCATAAAAGCTGCTTGTATTGTCATATCACCTTTGTGTTCTGAAACATGACGTGAAACGTTCAAACATCAAATAAAGTGATACAACTATGGTAAAAATTATCATAGTATCAACAAGCACACGAGGAAAAAGAAAGATTTACATTAATAATCATAATAATCCAATTAATTAATACATACTTTTTGTTGGGCGTCTTTGTTCTTGCACAATTTCATCGGGACACGCCTGAGAGGAAACTGCAGAAGAGAGACTATCATAATTATGATATTCCTTAAAATAAAAACCCTAATTGGATTCATTGTCGGAAGTAACGTCCGTAGTAGAATCAGAGTTCATAGAAATGTATATATATGGAAAGGAACAAACTTCTTAATGTTTTTGCCGCCGCAGGTGCAGTCAGCGGCGTCAAGGCAGTACGCGGCAGTTAAGTTCAGCTGGCAGAAACCGATGTCTGCGGAACAATATGCTTGGCAGTTTCCGCTTTTCGAGAAACAATTCGGTTTACCGAAGGCAACTCAAAATCGTCGTGACATTCGAATGTTTCATCGCAAATGTCGGTTTCTTCCAAATTGGACACGTCGAGCAGTGAACTTGTAGTGCTGTCAGTATCAAATGTTTGCAATGAGAATCGGGTATAGGAAAAAATGTTTTTTCTTGATGTTTCAAATACACTACTGGAAAAAATTAAAGGAAAAAAAAATTTTCCTCAATTTTTAGTGGTTGTTCGCAATGCTGTATCTCAGCCAACAATGGTCCTATCGAGGTCTTAAAAAAAGCATTTTCAAGCTTGAAGTTTCTAGTTTCAAAATCCTTCAGTGAAAAAATTTTCAAAGCTACAGGGTTCACGCAATCTTGTGAAGAACCGAGAAAAAAAATGTGGTCAATTTTTAGTACTTTTATTTCGGTTGCAATTTTTACGAATAATTTTTTCCGGCTCAACCATTGCATGGACCGGATAGTTTATTTATTTAGCTTCAATTTGCTTTTTTTGGGAATTAAAACGGTTTAATTAATTTGTTTGTTTAATTCAAACAAGTCCTTTTGTGTTTGACCATTGATATCTCAGCAACCAATAATCGTACAGAAATTCGAAAGGGGGTTTCAGAAACTTGAATTAATGCTCTACAAGGATTGCCGATGGTTTGTTTTGAAAAAAAAAAAAAAATTTTCATCCTTGCCATCAATTTGAAAAGACAGGAGAAAAAGGGTTATTTACAGTTTTTTACAAAATCAAAGGCCAAATTCAAAATATTCACAAAACGACTATTGCTGAGCGTGATTTTTACAGCTCAATATACCCATAAAAACCCTGTAAATTTTCAATTTGATCTATCGAACGGTTTTTTTGCTTTAAGACAAATTTTCGAAAAAAATTAAAGGAAAATGTTTATGCCCCTAAAGTTATAACAATTATTAAAGTAAAAATTTTTTTGTTGAGCTTTTTATGAGCTTTGATAGAACAAATTGAAATTTTATAGGGTTTTTTGTAGTTATATTGAGCTGTAAAGATCGCGCTCAACATTAGTCGTTTTGTCAATACAGTACGACCCTTCAATAGGGCCTCACGCAATAGGGCCGCTTCCCCTAGTTTCTCGATCGAGCGCTTCCCCCACTCCGACTCAAACTCGGAGCTCGAGTTTTTTGCATGCGAACCCCTGGATAGGGCCGCCCAGCCTAGGAGATCTTACAAGGGTGAAATGAGATGTACATTGTAATGAGCATTATCGTTTTCAATCATTCTTCTTATACTACAAAAAATTTTGCTATACAGCACCAATACTTTTTATTAATGGAACGCACCAATTTTTCGCGTCAATTACATATACGAATTTTATTGCCATGTATATGTGCCATTCTAAGGAATTCAACGACGTTTTATCGGTGACCCCTTCGATTTTTAATTTTTTTAAATATATTATTATACATGCAAAAAGAAGTATTTATATCAATTTTTAGCTGTTTATCTCAAACTATACCGAAGTTATTGATTTTTGAAAAAGGATCATCAAAATAATCATAGCTTCTAAAATAACCAAGATATTCTAATTGGTTAAGAGGTCATTGTTTTTTGTTTTTCAATGTACTTTTTGAAAAAAATATCGAAAATTAAGAAAAAAAAAATTTAAATGTTTTTAAGCTGTTTTAACTTAAATTGAGCTAAAAAATTGGATCTTCTTTGAGGGGGACACCTTCGATTAAAAAAAAAAAATTCTCCGTAAAAAAAATTTTTTCGATTTTTTTTTCTCGTAGTTTTGATATTTTTTTCCTCCATGACGACAATAGTTGATTTCAATGATGTTAAAATAAATACTTCAAGTTCTCTCACATATTTCCTCTGTAAATTATAATAATTAACATTAAGAATCACAATTCAAGTAAGTTTTGCACTTTATTCAATTTTATTACATAAGAATTGTAATTCTTAATGTTAATTATCATAATTTACTAAGAAAACATGTGGGCAAAATAAAATGATTAATTTTAACATAATTGAAATCAATTATTGTAGTCATGGAGGAAAAAAATATCAAAATTACGAAAAAAAATCGAAATTTTTTTTTTTATGAGAAGTTATTTGAATCCCAATTTCGGTAAAATCTCAAAAATGTTGTCTTTTGATGTAGAATTGTATTTTATTTTTTTTGAAAAAAATCAAAGGTGTCGCACTGAAAGAAAATCCAATTTTTTAGCTTAATTTAAGTTAATACAGCTAAAAAAACGTTAAAAATTTTTTTTTCTTAATTTTCGATATTTTTTCCAAAAAGGACATTGAAAAACAAAAAATAATGACCTCTTAACAAATTAGAATATCTTGGTTATTGTAGAAGCTATGATTATTTTAAGAATATTTTTTCACAAATCAATAACTTCGGTATGGTTTAAGATAGAGAGCTGAAAATTGACATGAATAGTTCTTTTTGCATGTAATGTAGTATATCTATATATGCGGTAGGTCGAGGCCTCAAGTCTGAACACGTAGACTCGCGTTCGAGGCGGCCCTATTGTGATGATCGCATGCGAAAAAGAGAGAGAGAGAGAGACGGAGAGAGTCTAAAAGCGCGGAGCGCGCGCCTGGTGGGGGTATGCGATATATGACGAAAAACTCTTCCCCTTGGGGGCTTTTGCGGCCCTGTTGAAGGGTCGTACTGTATTTTGAATTTGGCCGTTGATTTTCTACGAATCGTAAATAACCCTTTTTCTTCTGTTTCTTCAAATTCATGGCAAGGATGGAAAATGTGTTTTTTCAAAAAACCGCCATCGATCCTTATAGAGCATTAATTCAAGTTTCTGAAATCCCCCTTCCAATTTCTGTGCGATCATCGGTTACTCAGATATCAATGGTCAAACACAAAAGGACCCTTTTTCATTAAAAGTGCGATATCTCAGCGAAAAATGGTCGGACAGAGGTCTCAAAAAATGAAAATTGAAGCTCAATGAACAAGCTATCCGGTCCATGCAATGGTTGTGCTGAAAAAAAATTTCCCAGAAATTGCAGCCAAAACAAAAGTACTAAAAATTGTCCAAATTTTTTTTTCTCAGTACTTCTTGAGATTGCGTGAAAACTGTAGCTTTGAAAATTTTGTCACTGGAAGATTTTGAAACTGGAGACTTTACGCTTCAAAATGCTTTTTTTTTCGACCTCGATACGATCTTTTTTGACTGAGCTAATTGTGAAAAAATTTTTCTTCCTTTAATTTTTTCTAGTAGTGTATTGAAAAAAACTTTGCGATAAAAACTGACGTTCGTGTACTCAGACAATCTTCTAAAAATCTCATTGCTTCATAAAATTTAAATTTTGTTTTATTTTTAGTTGCGGCATCAGCCGCTAATCTGCTGCTACTACGATTGTAGTAGTTTGTCAAATATTTCATCCTCGATTTTGGATATACATTCCCGCTCAAAGTTTGGATACATTTGTTGATATTTCTTACTGCACTAGAAGTTGCATAACTCCGTCAAAAAAAGAGATAATCAAATTTTCAAAAAAGCGTTTCGAAGGGAAGAATTTCAGATCCGTTTTCCATTTTCGAAATATTTCTCATGATTTTTTTTCGACCCGCTATGCACTTTTAAATATGAGCGTTTTTTGGTCTTTTTTCGATCACAGCGAAGGGCGGTTAAATTAAGGACATTTTTTTTTTGTCTTTTTTATCTACGGTACATTCGAAAGGGATAGCAGACACTCCATATTTGTCACTTAAAAATTTTCGTACGATTTTTTCTCGCAAGGTTATTTCACTTTTGGCTGAAAAAGACAAATTTCGAAGATGTAACATGACTCAAAAACTATAGGGTTCAAGAGAAAATGTCAAGCATGAAAAAAGTAGCGTAGGTATACACGAAATTCCCTAGAATTATCTCAGAATTTTCCTATGAAACTTTTTTTTCACTATTTTTGCTCGAAACTCTCTAGTAACGTCCGAGAGAAACATTGCATCTGATTGAAATTTCCGTACATTGTGATACAATAAAAATCTGAAAATATTCAGTAGCATTTGCCATGCTATAAATAACGATTATCATTAATAATTATTGATCATTGTTCATCAACAATACTATTGCTCAAAAATCATTAAAAAATTGTTTTAACAATTGTTTAAACAATTTATTAATAACCTTTGAGCAATATTATTATTGAAAATTGTTTATCATAGCATGCTTAATGTTGCTGATTTTTTCAAGATTTTTATTATATCACAAAGAACGGAAATTTCAATCAGATAGAATGTTTTCCTGGGACATCACTATTGAGTTTCAAGCGAAAAAGTAAAAAAAAAAAAATGTTCATAGAAAAATTCTAGAATAATTTCAGGCGATTCCGTGTATATCTACGTTACTTTTTTCATACTTGACATTTTCTCTTCAATCCTATAGTTTTTCGGTTATGTTGCATCTTCCGAAATTTGTCTTTTTCAGCCAAAAGTGAAATAACCTTGCGAGAAAAAATCGTACAAAAATTTTTAAGAGACAAAAATGGAGTGAGCTTATCCTTTCAACTGTGCCGTAGATTAAAAAAAACAAAAAAAAATGTCCTCAAGTTATATGCGCCCAATTCGCGATGGTCGAAAAAAGACCAAAAAACGATCATATTCAAAAGTGCATAGTGGGTTGAAAAAAAATCATAAAAAATATTTAAATAATGAAAAACGAAGCTGAAATTTTTCCCGTCAAAACGCTTTTTTAAAAATTTGATTATCTTTTTTTTTTGACGGAGTTATGCAACTTCTAGTGCAGCAAGAAATATCGACAAATGTATCCAAACTTTTAAGCGGGATTGTATATCCAAAATAGAGGATGAAAAATTTCACAAACTACTACAATTATACCTTATACTATGAGGAATATATGTGACAAGTTTGAAATGAATATATATATATTTAATAAGTCAAAACAATGTTTGAATCATTGACTGGAAAAAATACGCGTATTTCCCCTTTAAAACTTTGACCTCTGTGGGGGCCAGGTTAAAAATTGAGATATCGAGCTGAAATTTGGACTGAGTTTCTATTTATTTATTTAAAACCGATCAAGGACTATCGTCAAAGGAAAAAGCAGCATACCTTAAATAAGGACCACCCTAATATATAAATTGTTTTTCACACTTATAAGTTCTTGATATGTATTTCATGTACTCAAAAATAAATTTCGCTGCATTTGAAAAAATGTTTCTATCTACTTTGGCGTGCTTGCTCTCTCCTCGTATTTAAATGCGAACATTGAGAAGGCGAATAACAGTTTTTTCGCGTTCGGAGGAGCTCCAAAAGGCTGCACGTTATCCGGTCGCATGACGTTGTAATCATTTTAAAGTTCACGGATAAGGAAAACTCAAAAATGAATTTCGTTGGGTTTAGGACAGCTGTTTTCCACGCAGAGTGCACGTTTACAGAAATAAATTTCAAAGCTTCCCCGGAAGGAAAACTCAAAAATAAATTTCGTTGCATTAAAAAAAAAATATGATAAACTTGACCGTTTACCCAAACTCAAAAATAGATGAAGATTCTTTGCGTGCTCTGAGAAGCACCAAAAATCTCCGTGATGATTTATTAAACGGTCATACAATTGTAAATGTGCAATATTTCATATACATTAGCTCTAATATTATAAAATATAAAATTTAATGAAAACGAAAAAGTCAATAAAAATTGTGCGCTTCCGTTTATGCTGGCTGATTTTTTTGTCTTACAAAATTGAGCCAATTATTAAAAACCTGAACTTCCTCGGCTGCGCAATGTATTTTATTATTTTTTCCGCTCAAATGAATGTTGCAGTTTACATTTTTATATGAATTAAATCGATTGTTCTCCATTAGATCATTGTATTTTGGACAATTTATTAACTCGAGATTGTACGATTCAAATCCTAATTCTCTTTTGATTCTAATTCTCACTCTAATTCTCATTCAAATTCTAATTCTCGTTCTATGGTACCGCCTTTATAACCAACTAAAATAGGTTGATCATGATCACTTTTTAAATTAGCACTGATAACATGTGAACCGTCATCCTGGATCCAAACTTCAGAGTCAACATTTTGAAAGGGGATACCGTGGACGAAGTTGGTTACCTAGGCCACTGATTTATTATCATCGAAGCTTGAATCGTAGAACCGTAAATTCAATCGAAAGCTCGTTTGAAAAACATCACCCGATGTACAGTCGATGATAGCCAGCGCTTTATACATTAGCCTCCTCTCAATGTAAAATCCCTCGATGTCAATTATATGAGTTATTCTGTTAGCTATATTATTCTATAATAACAACAAAAAATTGTTGTGGCCCGTCAGGCCAGGTTGCCTCGACATCTTTTTTCTATTTTATTAATTTTATTTTCCCCTGAAACAAAAAAAAGAGAAAAGTCAATTAAATCAGTATTAAACATGCATAGAAGATTATTAGAAGTGATAAAAAACTTACCCATAGTCTTGAAAATCTCTTCGCTGTCGCTTCGTCCTACGCTGCAGGGGAAAATCTCTTCTCCGTTGGGGTTTCGACTGAGCCACAGTACCTAAAAACAGAGAAATCGATTAATATTTAATATAAATGAATATATTTTAGTATCAATTGAACTTATGAGATAGTACTTACCAAAGAATACTGCCTGCGTAGCAGCCTCACTGCGTCAACCGAAAATTGCCTCTCCGGAGGGCTTCGCCTTGCATCCGATGAATCTGAAATGAGAAAGGAAAAAACAAATTATCAAAGACAATCAAACTTACACTAAATTAAGGCTAAAAACATAACTAATAGAACTTACCAATATCCCACGACGTGCTGCAGAGATCGACGAAGCACCTAACCTGCAAAAATACCAACAAAAATACAAATAAAACAAATAAAACATAAAAAAAGCGCTCACACGCGACAAATAATGAACGCGAAAAAAACACCCACTACACATCCACATTAATTAAACTACGTATATTTAATCATTTATTATTGTTTTAACGCGAACACGACACAATCATATTACGCGGATTTAACACATGTATATTCGAGACCACGCACTTTCGTTTTATTAATGTTTTATTATTTTATGTTTTAAGCCATAAGCGCACACTTTCTTATAAGCGATTGATTATTCAATTACTATCATTTTTAACACTCGTTCAGCTGTCACTTCACATGTAAATATCAACAAAACATACTTACCGATGCGCGGGTACGTAATACCATGAAAATCCGCGAGATGGCGAGCGCGCCAGTTCTAAGATTGGCCGCGAGAGGGCCAGCGGGTTGAGCAAGCCATCCCACAAGCGAATAGACGGACAAGAAGAGTTAAATATGCGTGCTGGAGCGTGGTTTGTGATTCTCGTTTTCCGAAAGGAATCCAGAAGCCGAAAGGTCTCTAAGATTGCCGAAAGGTGTCTTCTTGCCGCAAGGTGAGCGTTCCGCAAGGAGCTTAAATCTCGAGAGAGGTTATTCTTTTTACCAAACCACTCCTATACGTGGCGCCGCATATATAGGGGATTCCTCTCCGGAGGAAAACCGTATCCACAGTTTCAAAATCCTCTTCTAGGAATCTGTGGAGCACAGTCACGTTCCTTTTTTTTTGCGAAAACCTACATAACCTGTATATAATTTCGTATTTTTTGATTAAAATAAATTATCCCTTTTTATCGTTATTCCTCGTTTGTTCAAATCATTTTCTTGTGACCCTACGCTTAAAAAACGCAACGCAGCCCACTATCGCCGCCAAGCACGACGCAACGCAGTTCGAGTTATTTTACCGGACTCAACATCCAATCCCCGGGTTTCTCATGTCACCCCCGACGCGAAATACGCCGCAAGGTTCCGTAGGGCCGTGGAACTCTGGGAAGTGTTAGGATCTAGGCGTACGACCTCTCCGAGTTACCGAGACCGACGGCTTCCCGAGATACCACTTTCCCCGGAACGCCCCTCTTCGGCCCTTAGGGTGCCTACCCACACAGCGTAAATTGCGTATGGCGTAGCGTAACTTGCGTACGCGTAAGATAATCCGACCAATCAGAATGCCTGATTTGGGGATCTAGTGATTTTTACGCCGTTACGCTATGATGTTTACGCTGAAACCAATTTTCTGCGTAAATGCGCAGGATGTATGTTCGTCAGTATATATGTGAGACGTGTGAGGCCACGTGCTTGACACGCTCGGAACAGCTGATAAGTGATGATATTAACAATAATTTAATAAAAAGAAGCACATAATTAAAGATATTGATGATGAGTAATACGCCGATAAGGGTAGGTGGTTCTTATCTAAAAAATATATTAAAATAACATTAAAAGTTATAAGTAATGTAACGTAATAAAATGTGTCTGTTTATGACTATATGTTCTTTGTTCTAAAAAACAGCACAAATGTGGTTATTGCGGATGGCTGTTTGGGCTTACCACTGATTTTACTCAACACCAGTGCTTCAAACACTACGTCGAAGGCGTTGACCACATCAATGTGCATGAAAATTATGTCGTTAAAATACGTGAGTTTGTAATCGTAGAGAAATTAGCAACATTACGCTAATGAAACTGTTACAGCGATCAATTTTCATAAAAAGTTTTCCTAGAAAATTGCTTAAAAAATTGCTGTTGCTTCAAAGAATCTCTGCTTTCCAAAATATACTTTTTTCAAGTTCTTTCATTTATAAATTTCATATTAAAAATTGGGTATAGTATTTTCTCTCTCAAATTATTATGGATGAAAATATGTAAGGGATTATTGCAGCTACAAATGAATTATTTGTGCCCTGCGAAGAATTCTACTGCCTATCATATAATTTGCATGATTTATATTTTATTTGTGGAATAATTTTCACAGCCCCAAATCAATAATGGTTATATTCCGAACAAAATTTCACTACTACGACAACTGAAAATGTTGTCGGTGGTCAATGCTTTAGTTAGAGCAACGTTGCTAACCTTCTATGACTTTTTCTAAATGTTTTAATGATTTTGATTCATGTTGCCCTAATTCTTTTTGTTAAATGTGCAGTTAATTAATAAATGTGTATTTAATGAAACTTATCAACCGTACAGTCTCGAGAAACAATGACGGCGCAACAGATATACCGAGAAGTGATGATATCGATGAACTCTTAATCAGTGTAGTTGCAGTAAAACCTGCATCATACGATCACCGTTTGCCTGCATCAGAAAGAACAGTATTGCGAAAAAATGCAATGTTGGATGAAGTGTCCAATTGCCTTGGTGGTGAGCTGACATTTTGTTATTGCAATGTATGCCTTTCTTTTAATTTTTAAATATTTATAGTACATGTTTTGTAGGTGTTCTCGATCGAGACGAAGCTAAGGGGCGCTGGAAGTATTTGAGAGACAACTTCGTAAAAGCACGTAAAAAAATCCGAGCCTACGTTCCCAGCAGATTAGCGGCTGATGCCGCAACTAAAAATAAAACAAAATTTAAATTTTATGAAGCAATGAGATTTTTAGAAGATTGTCTGAGTACACGAACGTCAGTTTTTATCGCAAAGTTTTTTTCAATACACTACTAGAAAAAATTAAAGGAAGAAAATTTTTTTCACAATTAGCTCAGTCAAAAAAGGTCGTATCGAGGTCGAAAAAAAAGCATTTTGAAGCGTAAAGTCTCCAGTTTCAAAATCTTCCAGTAACAAAATTTTCAAAGCTACAGTTTTCACGCAATCTCAAGAAGTACTGAGAAAAAAAAATTTGGACAATTTTTAGTACTTTTGTTTTGGCTGCAATTTCTGGGAAAATTTTTTTCAGCTCAACCATTGCATGGACCGGATAGCTTGTTTATTTAGCTTCAATTTTCATTTCTTGAGACCTCTGTGCGACCATTTTTCGCTGAGATATCGCACTTTTAATGAAAAAGGGTCCTTTTGTGTTTGACCATTGATATCTGAGTAACCAATGATCGCACAGAAATTGGAAGGGGGATTTTAGAAACGTGAATTAATGCTCTATAAGGATCGATGGCGATTTTTCAAACAACCGCCATCGATCCTTATAGGTCGCACAGAGGTCACAAAAAATGAAAATTGAAGCTAAATGAACAAGCTATCCGGTCCATGCAATGGTTGAGCTGAAAAAAATTTTCTCAGAAATTGCAGCCAAAACAAAAGTACTAAAAATTGTCCAAATTTTTTTTTCTCAGTACTTCTTGAGATTGCGTGAAAACTGTAGCTTTGAAAATTTTGTTACTCGAAGATTTTGAAACTGGAGACTTTACGCTTCAAAATGCTTTTTTTTCGACCTCGATACGACCTTTTTTGACTGAGCTAATTGTGAAAAAAAATTTCTTCCTTTAATTTTTTCTAGTAGTGTATTGAAAAAAACTTTGCGATAAAAACTGACGTTCGTGTACTCAGACAATCTTCTAAAAATCTCATTGCTTCATAAAATTTAAATTTTGTTTTATTTTTAGTTGCGGCATCAGCCGCTAATCTGCTGGGAACGTAGGCTCGGATTTTTTTACGTGCTTTTACGAAGTTGTCTCTCAAATACTTCCAGCGCCCCTTAGCTTCGTCTCGATCGAGAACACCTACAAAACATGTACTATAAATATTTAAAAATTAAAAGAAAGGCATACATTGCAATAACAAAATGTCAGCTCACCACCAAGGCAATTGGACACTTCATCCCACATTGCATTTTTTCGCAATACTGTTCTTTCTGATGCAGGCAAACGGTGATCGTATAATGCAGGTTTTACTGCAACTACACTGATTAAGAGTTCATCGATATCATCACTTCTCGGTATATCTGTTGCGCCGTCATTGTTTCTCGAGACTGTACGGTTGATAAGTTTCATTAAATACACATTTATTAATTAATTGCACATTTAACAAAAAGAATTAGGGCAACATGAATCAAAATCATTAAAACATTTAGAAAAAGTCATAGAAGGTTAGCAACGTTGCTCTAACTAAAGCATTGACCACCGACAACATTTTCAGTTGTCGTAGTAGTGAAATTTTGTTCGGAATAAAACCATTATTGATTTGGGGCTGTGAAAATTATTCCACAAATAAAATATAAATAATGCAAATTATATGATAGGCAGTAGAATTCTTCGCAGAGCACAAATAATTCATTTGTAGCTGCAATAATCCCTTACATATTTTCATCCATAATAATTTGAGCGAGAAAATACTATACCCAATTTTTAATATGAAATTTATAAATCAAAGAACTTGAAAAAAGTATATTTTGGAAAGCAGAGATTCTTTGAAGCAACAGCAATTTTTTAAGCAATTTTCTAGGAAAACTTTTTATGAAAATTGATCGCTGTAACAGTTTCATTAGCGTTATGTTGCTAATTTCTCTACGATTACAAACTTACGTATTTTAACGACATAATTTTCATGCACATTGATGTGGTCAACGCCTTCGACGTAGTGTTTGAAGCACTGGTGTTGAGTAAAATCAGTGGTAAGCCCAAACAGCCATCCGGAATAACCACATTTGTGCTGTTTTTTAGAACAAAGAACATATAGTCATAAACAGACACATTTTATTACGTTACATTACTTATAACTTTTAATGTTATTTTAATATATTTTTTAGATAAGAACCACCTACCCTTATCGGCGTATTACTCATCATCAATATCTTTAATTATGTGCTTCTTTTTATTAAATTATTGTTAATATCATCACTTATCAGCTGTTCCGAGCGTGTCAAGCACGTGGCCTCACACGTCTCACATATATACTGACGAACATACATCCTGCGCATTTACGCAGAAAATTGGTTTCAGCGTAAACATCATAGCGTAACGGCGTAAAAATCACTAGATCCCCAAATCAGGCATTCTGATTGGTCGGATTATCTTACGCGTACGCAAGTTACGCTACGCCATACGCAATTTACGCTGTGTGGGTAGGCACCCTAAGGGCCGAAGAGGGGCGTTCCGGGGAAAGTGGTATCTCGGGAAGCCGTCGGTCTCGGTAACTCGGAGAGGTCGTACGCCTAGATCCTAACACTTCCCAGAGTTCCACGGCCCTACGGAACCTTGCGGCGTATTTCGCGTCGGGGGTGACATGAGAAACCCGGGGATTGGATGTTGAGTCCGGTAAAATAACTCGAACTGCGTTGCGTCGTGCTTGGCGGCGATAGTGGGCTGCGTTGCGTTTTTTAAGCGTAGGGTCACAAGAAAATGATTTGAACAAACGAGGAATAACGATAAAAAGGGATAATTTATTTTAATCAAAAAATACGAAATTATATACAGGTTATGTAGGTTTTCGCAAAAAAAAGGAACGTGACTGTGCTCCACAGATTCCTAGAAGAGGATTTTGAAACTGTGGATACGGTTTTCCTCCGGAGAGGAATCCCCTATATATGCGGCGCCACGTATAGGAGTGGTTTGGTAAAAAGAATAACCTCTCTCGAGATTTAAGCTCCTTGCGGAACGCTCACCTTGCGGCAAGAAGACACCTTTCGGCAATCTTAGAGACCTTTCGGCTTCTGGATTCCTTTCGGAAAACGAGGATCACAAACCACGCTCCAGCACGCATATTTAACTCTTCTTGTCCGTCTATTCGCTTGTGGGATGGCTTGCTCAACCTGCTGGCCCTCTCGCGGCCAATCTTAGAACTGGCGCGCTCGCCATCTCGCGGATTTTCATGGTATTACGTACCCGCGCATCAGTAAGTATGTTTTGTTGATATTTACATGTGAAGTGACAGCTGAACGAGTGTTAAAAATGATAGTAATTGAATAATCAATCGCTTATAAGAAAGTGTGCGCTTATGGCTTAAAACATAAAATAATAAAACATTAATAAAACGAAAGTGCGTGGTCTCGAATATACATGTGTTAAATCCGCGTAATATGATTGTGTCGTGTTCGCGTTAAAACAATAATAAATGATAAAATATACGTAGTTTAATTAATGTGGATGTGTAGTGGGTGTTTTTTTCGCGTTCATTATTTGTCGCGTGTGAGCGCTTTTTTTTATGTTTTATTTGTTTTATTTGTATTTTTGTTGGTGTTTTTGCAGGTTAGGTGCTTCGTCGATCTCTGCAGCACGTCGTGGGATATTGGTAAGTTCTATTAGTTATGTTTTTAGCCTTAATTTAGTGTAAGTTTGATTGTCTTTGATAATTTGTTTTTTCCTTTCTCATTTCAGATTCATCGGATGCAAGGCGAAGCCCTCCGGAGAGGCAATTTTCGGTTGACGCAGTGAGGCTGCTACGCAGGCAGTATTCTTTGGTAAGTACTATCTCATAAGTTCAATTGATACTAAAATATATTCATTCATATTAAATATTAATCGATTTCTCTGTTTTTAGGTACTGTGGCTCAGTCGAAACCCCAACGGAGAAGAGATTTTCCCCTGCAGCGTAGGACGAAGCGACAGCGAAGAGATTTTCAAGACTATGGGTAAGTTTTTTATCACTTCTAATAATCTTCTATGCATGTTTAATACTGATTTAATTGACTTTTCTCTTTTTTTTGTTTCAGGGGAAAATAAAATTAATAAAATAGAAAAAAGATGTCGAGGCAACCTGGCCTGACGGGCCACAACAATTTTTTGTTGTTATTATAGAATAATATAGCTAACAGAATAACTCATATAATTGACATCGAGGGATTTTACATTGAGAGGAGGCTAATGTATAAAGCGCTGGCTATCATCGACTGTACATCGGGTGATGTTTTTCAAACGAGCTTTCGATTGAATTTACGGTTCTACGATTCAAGCTTCGATGATAATAAATCAGTGGCCTAGGTAACCAACTTCGTCCACGGTATCCCCTTTCAAAATGTTGACTCTGAAGTTTGGATCCAGGATGACGGTTCACATGTTATCAGTGCTAATTTAAAAAGTGATCATGATCAACCTATTTTAGTTGGTTATAAAGGCGGTACCATAGAACGAGAATTAGAATTTGAATGAGAATTAGAGTGAGAATTAGAATCAAAAGAGAATTAGGATTTGAATCGTACAATCTCGAGTTAATAAATTGTCCAAAATACAATGATCTAATGGAGAACAATCGATTTAATTCATATAAAAATGTAAACTGCAACATTCATTTGAGCGGAAAAAATAATAAAATACATTGCGCAGCCGAGAAAGTTCAGGTTTTTAATAATTGGCTCAATTTTGTAAGACAAAAAAATCAGCCGGCATAAACGGAAGCGCACAATTTTTATTGACTTTTTCGTTTTCATTAAATTTTATATTTTATAATATTAGAGCTAATGTATATGAAATATTGCACATTTACAATTGTATGACCGTTTAATAAATCATCACGGAGATTTTTGGTGCTTCTCAGAGCACGCAAAGAATCTTCATCTATTTTTGAGTTCGGGTAAACGGTCAAGTTTATCATATTTTTTTTTTAATGCAACGAAATTTATTTTTGAGTTTTCCTTCCGGGGAAGCTTTGAAATTTATTTCTGTAAACGTGCGCTCTGCGTGGAAAACAGCTGTCCTAAACCCAACGAAATTCATTTTTGAGTTTTCCTTATCCGTGAACTTTAAAATGATTACAACGTCATGCGACCGGATAACGTGCAGCCTTTTGGAGCTCCTCCGAACGCGAAAAAACTGTTATTCGCCTTCTCAATGTTCGCATTTAAATACGAGGAGAGAGCAAGCACGCCAAAGTAGATAGAAACATTTTTTCAAATGCAGCGAAATTTATTTTTGAGTACATGAAATACATATCAAGAACTTATAAGTGTGAAAAACAATTTATATATTAGGGTGGTCCTTATTTAAGGTATGCTGTTTTTTCCTTTGACGATAGTCCTTGATCGGTTTCAAATAAATAAATAGAAACTCAGTCCAAATTTCAGCTCGATATCTCAATTTTTAACCTGGCCCCCACAGAGGTCAAAGTTTTAAAGGGGAAATACGCGTATTTTTTCCAGTCAATGATTCAAACATTGTTTTGACTTATTAAATATATATATATGCATTTCAAACTTGTCACATATATTCCTCATAGTATAAGGTATAATTGTAGCAGTTTGTGAAATTTTTCATCCTCTATTTCGGATATACAATCCCGCTTAAAAGTTTGGATACATTTGTCGATATTTCTTGCTGCACTAGAAGTTGCATAACTCCGTCAAAAAAAAAAGATAATCAAATTTTTAAAAAAGCGTTTTGACGGGAAAAATTTCAGCTTCGTTTTTCATTATTTAAATATTTTTTATGATTTTTTTTCAACCCACTATGCACTTTTGAATATGATCGTTTTTTGGTCTTTTTTCGACCATCGCGAATTGGGCGCATAACTTGAGGACATTTTTTTTGTTTTTTTTAATCTACGGCACAGTTGAAAGGATAAGCTCACTCTATTTTTGTCTCTTAAAAATTTTTGTACGATTTTTTCTCGCAAGGTTATTTCACTTTTGGCTGAAAAAGACAAATTTCGGAAGATGCAACATAACTGAAAAACTATAGGATTGAAGAGAAAATGTCAAGTATGAAAAAAGTAACGTAGATATACACGGGATCGCCTGAAATTAGTCTAGAATTTCTCTATGAACATTTTTTTTTTTTACTTTTTCGCTTGAAATTCAATAGTGATGTCCCAGGAAAACATTCTATCTGATTGAAATTTCCGTTCTTTGTGATACAATAAAAATCTTGAAAAAATCAGCAACATTAAGCATGTTATGATAAACAATTTTCAATAATAATATTGCTCAAAGGTTATTAATAAATTGTTTAAGCAATTGTTAAAACAATTTTTTAATGATTTTTGAGCAATAGTATTGTTGATGAACAATGATCAATAATTATTGATGATAATCGTTATTTATAGCATGGCAAATGCTACTGAATATTTTTAGATTTTTATTGTATCACAATGTACGGAAATTTCAATCAGATGCAATTTTTCTCTCGGACGTTACTAGAGAGTTTCGAGCAAAAATAGTGAAAAAAAAATTTCATAGGAAAATTCTGAGATAATTCTAGGGAATTTCGTGTATACCTACGCTACTTTTTTCATGCTTGACATTTTCTCTTAAACCCTATAGTTTTTGAGTCATGTTATATCTTCGAAATTTGTCTTTTTCAGCCAAAAGTGAAATAACCTTGCGAGAAAAAATCATAGGAAAATTTTTAAGTGACAAATATGGAGTGTCTGCTAACCCTTTCGAATGTACCGTAGATAAAAAAGACAAAAAAAAATGTCCTTAATTTAACCGCCCTTCGCTGTGATCGAAAAAATACCAAAAAACGCTCATATTTAAAAGTGCATAGCTGGTCGAAAAAAAATCATGAGAAATATTTCGAAAATGGAAAACGGATCTGAAATTCTTCCCTTCGAAACACTTTTTTGAAAATTTGATTATCTCTTTTTTTGACGGAGTTATGCAACTTCTAGTGCAGTAAGAAATATCAACAAATGTATCCAAACTTTGAGCGGGAATGTATATCCAAAATCGAGGATGAAAAATTTGACAAACTACTACAATCGTACTTTATACTATGAGGAATATATGTGCCAAGTTTCAAATTTTTCCATCAATACTTACTAAGTCGAAAAAATTTTCAGATCATTGACTAGAAAACATACACGTATTTTCCCTTTTAAACTTTGACCTATGTGGGGGCCAGGTTAAAAATGAGATATCGAGCTGAAATTTGAACTGGATTTCCATTTATTTATTTAAAACTGATTAAGGACTATCGTCAAAAGAAAAAACAACATATCACAAATGAGGACCACCCAAATATATATATATATATATATATATATATATATATATATATATATATATATACATATATAAATATATATATTATTGCAAGTTTTTCCAAAATTTTTAAAAAGAATCTACATTCTTTGTTGAACTAGCTATTAAGGAAAATTAATTATTGTTTGTATTGAGTTTTTCCATGATTCGAATAATAATAATTTTAAAAAACACGGTTTACCGACAAAAAAAGTGTTCCTTTATTTGAAAAGTCCCGCGCTCGTACAATGCCTGTTATATATTTAACCACTTTTTTAACGATTTTACGTTTGCATTAGCACAACTATACTTTGAGTCGAACGAATGCAACGAGCAGTCCGTATTTGGCGCCATTTTCGGTAATTGTTGCAGCGATGGACAGTCCAAGGTCTCCATGTCAATAATCTACATCAAGGAATCGATTACTTTCGATAGTCGGAGTGATTTCTCCAATCCTTTGCGGTAAATTATGCGAGCATCCTCCAAAAAATGGTTGAAAAATGATTGGTTCGAACAATTTATTAGTACTTTTTGGGCAATATTATTATAAATAATTGTTGTTTATGGGGGAAGGATGCTACGATTTTTTCAGATTTTTATTGTATCACGTAGTACGGAAATTTCAATAAGAATTTTTTTTTGCTGGGACAGTAGGATTAAAGCATCCTTAAGCTTTTATCATCTCATGATAAGGAATGCGAGGCTTCAAAATAAATACGATTCGAGACTTAGTTGGATGATAGGAAGATTTTAGACAGGAATCGGTAGATAAATTTTTGAGGTAGCTGAATATACTCAATTCATTTTTTCTGTTTCGTTAGCATCAAGGAGCCAAGATGCTGTCCATAAATTAAAGAGCCTCTACGTTCAATTAGACCTGATCTTCTACGCCGCGATTACTGATCGATCTATCGAAAAATTATGATAAAGAACAGCATTTTTTTTGGAATCTTTATATTTACGCAAAATGAAATAGCAGAAGTTAGATTGCTTACGCCATTTTTCAGAAACGAAAAGTCAATCAAATCTGAGCACCCGTTAGGATGAAAACAGAAAATTTGTTCATATTGAAGAGCAATTTGTGCTTGAAAAGCGTGCCAATTTGTTCATAATGAAGGGCAATTCGTGTTGGACAAGCGTGCCAAATTTCACTTTGATATCTTGAAGCGATTGAAATGCAGCACGCTTATATTTGGAAATAGCAGAAGTTAGTGCTTACGCTATTTTGCAAGAACTAAAAAAGTCAGTAAAGTCTAAGCACCCTTAAGAATGAGAACAAAAATTCGCTCATAATGAAGAGCAATTAGTGCTTGATCAGCGCGCCAAGCTTAACTTCAATCTCTCGGAGCGTTTAAAATGCAGCACGCTTTTATTTGAAAACTTATTTCCAATCGGAATTGAATTATTTTTAACGTTTTTAGTCATTTTTTATTAGCAACTAATGAAAGCTCATCTTTGAAAAAAAATTCGTTTATTTACTTTCTATTTTTCAGTATTTTTTGCAAAAAATGTTTCACAAAATTTTTTGCACAAAAATTATTTTGCGAAATTTGTTTCACACAATTAATCTGCAACGTTCATCTGCAAAATTTCTGCAAGCAAGTTTGTTCACAAAATTTTCGGAAAAAGGCTGTTGCGCAAACTATTCGTAGAGAGATGTTGCAAAGCAATTGCTCAAAACTATTTTGTGAACAAGATTTTGCGAAACCATTTTTTTTTTTGCAAAAATGCTGCTAACCATTTTTTGCAAGCACTTCGCAAATACGAAAAAAGCCGGTAAAATCTGAGATTTGTGAGACAAAATTGTTTCACACAAATAATCCGCAATATTCTTCTGCAAAATTTATGCAAGCAATATTGTTCACAAAATTTTTGGAAAAAGACTGTTGCGCAAAGTAATCGTAGAGAGGTATTGCAAAGCAATTGCTCAAAATTATTTTGTGAATGAGATTTTGCAAAACAATTTTTTTTCGCAAAAATTTTGCACAAGAATTATTTTGCAAAATTTATTAGGCAAAATTATTTCACACAATTAATCTGCAGCATGTTTCTGCAATTTCACAAAAATTTTGGAAAAAGACCGTTTCGCAAAATTCTCGTCAAGAGATGTTGCAAAGCAGTTGCTTAAAACTATTTTGTGAACAAAATTTTGCAGAACAATTTTTTTCCAAAAATCTTGCGAACCTTTTTTTTGCGAAAAATTATGCGAAACATTTTTTGCTGCAAAACAGCTTTCAAGCAACTTTTTAATAAGATTTTGCGAAACAATTTTTTGCAAGCCCCAAATTTTTGCACGCAAATCATTTTGCAAAATTTATTTGACAAAATTGTTTCACGCAATAAATCTGCAACATTTTTCTACAATTTCACAAAATGTTTGGAAAAAGACTGTTGCGCAAAATTTTCGTAGAGAGATGCTGCAAAGCAATTGCTTAAAACTATTTTGTGAACAAAGTTTTGCTCGTAACTTTTCAAAAGCCGATTTTCACCAGTTGTTTTGCAGCATCTCTCTACGAAAATTGTGCGAGCGATTTTTTTTGCAAACAAATTATGCGAATCATTTCATGAAAAACAATTTCCAAGCAAATTTCTTATGAAATTTTGCGAAAAAATTTTTTGTTTACAAAATTTTCGAAAAAAGACTGGCGCGAAATTTTCATCGAGAGATGCTGCAAGGCAATTGCTTAAAATCGGTTTTTGGAAAGTTACGAGCATTTTTAAATTGTGCGAAATTTTGAAAAAAATTTCGCAGTGAAAAGCGTGCAGACAAAAATTTTTAAGTCGGAAAGACTGCTTTCAGTACGTACAAATTTTTTTTTAACAAAATAAAAAATGGTAAGTGTCACGAATTGGTCGACTCGTAAGGAATGTCTCATATACTCCTCGGTCTCCGCTTTGTGCCGATCTCCGTATCCGCCGCTCGTTATGATTAAACATAGAGATTAATTTAAAAAAGCGCTAAATAACTTCGATATTTTTCAATCAATATTTTTTAACGCAAAAAATGTTTTTATTTCATAGATAATAGATAATATTTTCTTTTTACAATTTTTATTTTAGTGGAAAACGGTTTGATTTTAGCACATGGGGCATGTCAAATATATACCTTAGAGCGCTTGTATCAGGCTCGCCGGTATACGCGTATATTTTTCACGACCTTTACGCCCTTTTATGCCTCAGTCGTTGTCACGCGCTGCACGTATCTATTTCGTCTATGTGCCCATTGCGACGCGTGTCTCCAAGTTTGAGTTCACGGTCATGGAGCAATATTATTTACATTCGCGCGTGCAATTTTGCTGACAAAGATTTTGAGGGAGAGGCGGAACATCTCCACCTTCTCCGTTGACGAGAAGGTTTTATGCCTTCTGCAACTTTAGTCACATTCCTGTCGCGGTTCGAGCTAGCTCGGCATCGAGTATTTTTTCAAAAATATGTCCGCACTTCGCATTAAGTTTTCAAGAAAAGTTTTTTTTCGGCGTTTTGGTTGGTGCATCGAGTGGGTGCCACGTTAATATTAGAACCGGGCGTATGATTGTTGCTTATGAACAACTTGTTGTTATGATGCGAAAATTCTACGTGACGGATAAAAAAGGAAGGATCCTCCGGGATAACGAGCGAGTCCCTGGTGAGATCTGCGTGGTTGTTTAGAATTTCACGGCTTTTCGCGCTGAGATAGTATATTTGGACGAGTCGGGTTACACGGAGGTGTATTTAGCCGATTTCAATGAAAAATAATTCTTTCGTGGAAACGAAATATTTTATATACGCTCGTTTTTTGCGGATGCACCGGCCCTTGTGGTGTTGGCCGAATTGCGAGGGTTGGAGGGGCTGAGGGGAGATAAAGGGGCTCGTCGAGCTTTGGAATTGGTGTGCTGCAGTGTGGACAGAATATACGGGCGCATCTCAGCCCTTAATAGCGAAGAGAGCGTTTTGAGGGTTTGGCTGCGAACTTTGGAGGCTCAAGCCATGGGCCAACTCGTCCACGCGGTCCTCAACGATGCTGAGGAGCTGCATAATGGCGACAATACCGACGAAAATGTCGAAGAGCTATCGCGCGCGTTTGTGCGTATGCTTGTGTGTGTGTGGGTGATACTAAGTGTGAAATAATAATAATGAAAATAATGAATTTAAAATAATCTCAAAATCAGTGTCACCGGGAAGAACATTGCTCGAAAAAAAGTGTGTGTATGTGAACATTGAACAAAAGAAAAAAAAAGCGCGCGAAAAGCTGAAGAGTGGCAGAGGAGGAGGAGGAAGAGGAAAGGGAGGAGTAGGAGGATAAACCGCGGTGAATAATATAAAAGAGAATTACGTGTGGGTGTATGTGTGTGTGTGTGTGTGTGTGCGTGTGCGGGTGCGCGCGTACTCGCTCGCTCGCTGCTCTGGCGAATATGGTGGGGGAAGCTTAGGATTTCCCCCACCACTTCTTCGTCCATAATAATAATAATAATAATAATAATAATAATAATAATAATAATAATAATAATAATAATTTTCCTACAGGGGGGAAATGCCTTTACGCACTGTCGGGAGCGATGGTTTGGCTCCCCGTGTGTCGGACTCCTCCGAAGAGACTACCGACCAAAACCCCCCCTGTATCTCCAGACGAGCACCCCGGAACCACGTTAGCATTACTTCGGGGTGGCGCCATTAGTTTTTTTGAACGCCCCTTAGGGCGTTCCTTCCTCCAAAACTCTCTTCTTTCGACGGAGGACAGCTTCCGCGAAGGGAGTGACCTCCGTCCAAGTTTCATCGTCCAGGAGCATAACTCCGATAATATTTTCCGGGGTTATGCTCCCAGTAGTAGGGTGCGCACTATGGCGACCCCCACTCCTATCCCCACTCCGCGGCCGTGGAGAGCTCGGCTGCGGATGTGAGGCAAGAGGTGTGAGGGGGGTGGGGGGATGGAGCGTGTCGCCATAGTGCGCACTGTGTTATTATTATTATTATCCAAATAATGTGAATTATTCAAATAATAATAATATATTTTTTATTTTCAAAAAGCAGAATTAAGAATGTACAAGGCGATACATAAATTTTACAACAAAAAGTAGTACGCGAATATTAGGGATTAATTAATATTATTTGTCCTCCCACGTTTTTCTCGATACAGTCGATGGCCACGGAGATGAGGTCTATGACGATATGCATGGCGTCGTTGACTAGAGGATACTCCAGCTGTGAAAGATGAAGAAAGAGAGGAATGTTGTGAGAGAGGCTTGGTGCATACGCAGCGTAAGAAATAGGCACTTCATATAAGATTTTCACTACATACCTTTTTAAAATTATTCTCTGGCAGCTTTGAACTCCAGCTTATTGAACTTCGTCCCGTAATACTGCATGATTAAATTCTTGCTGGCTGCGGCATCGGCCATCTGCTGGAATAGCTCGTCCGCATCTTCGAAAGCCTTGACGAATCTTGCAGGTAGATAGCACGTAAATTCGCTGTCCACATCCACGACAATGCGTATACCCCATTTTGTTTGGACGGCTTTTATATTAGTGATATAGTAGTCTTTTTGGAGCTCTAGCTCCGACAGTCTTTTGACAGGCAGAAGTGCCTCTAAGCGGCCCACTTGATTGATTCGTGTGAAATCCATTGTCCAGCTTTAGTTTACCCAATTTTCGTGATAGGGCGCGAAACTCTGATATTACCTGTACTTTTGCTTTAATCGTTGCAATATCTTGCAATAAGACGTCTAAGCGTACTTGTAATTCGCGACGCTTACTCGTTTGAAGGCTTGAGGATAATGGCTGTCCGTCAAAGAGCGCAGATACTTCAGATCCCCCACCCAGCAGACCCATTCCCCTACCAGGTATACAGAGAAAAGCAGCCCGAGCTCAACTAGTGCAGCATTCGTCTGCATTGTCAAAAGCAGTATCTAGCCTTGGCGACGGTATTGGTTTACCATAACACCACGTGTTACTTACAGAAATCAGCATTTTACAATCTGTGATATGCGAAGATTGAATTTGCCTTTGTGAGGATGATCTCTTCGAAGAACTATGAGAGATGAGCGCATCATCACTACAATATATGGATTATATGTCGTGTAAGGTTCAAGGTTGTAGAGACAAAGAATGCGTATTTTTTAAATATTTTTTATTTGATAATTGTGGTACAATTAGCGGATACGAGAACAACAGCTTTGCACACAAGGCAAAGTTCTTTTACTCAAAGTATTGAAATTATTATGCCGACGCCCACCTCCTATATCGGCATTCTTGTTAAACGCTTTCTTCAAGGGCTTGGATTTGTCATGTATATTTATGTACTCTTTGTAGTAGTCATACACTATTTTATCGTTCCGCATTAAATCGGTTGAAAACACACTCCTAAGCCGATGAATACCAAGGCCTGTAGACATGAAATGAAGAAACATAACACAATAATGTCCACAAGTCTGTGATTCAGGACCCTGAAGCTGTATAGCGTTGTAGCGAAAGAATTTGCAGTTCTGTCTGAGACGTCTGAGATGCTGTGGGATGATTAGTGGCATTCCGTAACTGTCGAAGTACCATCCAAGTCCATCTCGACCGACGTACATGGCGACCCAATGGGTTCCGGGCTGCTTGTGGCCATCGGTATTAGCGACAATTGCTGCCGGCTTTGCCCACACCTCGGGGATGCGATCTGCAGGATAAACTCCTATAGTACGGCTTTTTATATTGCGTAGAGCCTGTAGAATCTGCACGGCGTTCATAACAGACAGCGATTACAGAGGCGCAGGCGTTTTTTTTTTATATCGACTGCTTTCGGGCGTTCCACTGATAGTAATCCAATTTTCCAGGCCGTGGTGGTTCTGTACCCCCACAAGGAACGATCGCTATGAGAAAGCCACTTTTTGATTCTCACAGCGTTGTTGAGAGCACACGTAAATGTGCAATTTTTACGCAATAGACCGTGATATGTGCAAAGAGTGCTGCTCTCAGGAAGATTACGAAACGATGGTTCTTCATCTTCTTCTTCTAGGTTTATAACGAAGCAGTCCGTTAGCTGCGTTAAATATGCCGCTTTATCGGCTCCTCTTGTAAACAGGCGATCAGACTGTGCCGCAATTTTCATTAAAGCAGACTCAACTGAGCGTAAAGGCATTTCACCCTCGGTCCACTCTATACCATGATGATTGCATTGTAGCCACGTATTTTGTCGTTTTACACTTGGTGGTAGAACATTATAAGCGTAAGGCGGCGATATAATCCAATGGGCCAAGTGAGATGTTTTTACAGAGACCACGGCGATCTCTTTAGGTATGAAATTATTATGTTTATCCTTCAGACCCTGTATATCAATGACAATGTTCATGGCGTCTCTCAATCGTCGTAACACCTCAGGCTTTGAGCGCAGACTGACGATGAGCATTGCTCGTTTTGTGGATATATGATACCCTCGCTGATATAAGCTTCACGATCTAACCGCTAAAATCCACAATTACCTGTCTGGATGAGTCAATCTCCAGTACATTATCATATTCCGCATACACAATACAATTAATTGTTGAAGTTAGGGCTTCCCCGAAACGCACCTCTATCCTCACACTACCGTGTCTCACCAGGTTCCAATGAGTGTTGCTATTGGCTGAGAGATCGGGCGTAAGATCAAATGCAAAGAAGCAATTGTCCCACGGATAGCCAGAGCGTGAAATGCAATTACCCTCATTGAGAAAGTGGATACCTGTGCCGGAAAATAATGTGTGGTATGCGTCCACGCTCATATTATCAGACGTAAAGTCGGGCTGTAGAGGCTTTGACGGTATCTGCAGGCCATCAGCGTACAAAGATAGATAATTGATATCGTAATTTTGAAAATTGAATGGATTCATTGCGCGATCACCATTGAAAGCCTTATTATCGACAAAACCGACAAATATACGTTTAGGTAACTGTCCAAGTATGACATTGTCAAGAGTATCCCCATGTACTCCTGCATGCAGCGATATCGCTTTAACTTCAACACGCGTCAAAGGATACTTTGCTGTGGATTTAGACAGAGCTCTTGCATGAGCCAGGAGTATACCAGGCGCTATTTTACGCGCCGTACAAGTAACGAGGCCTCCGTAATGCGAATCGTGCAATTTTTCGAAGAACTCATGAGACAAAAGGCGTTATTGGTGCGTACGAGTCGCAGGCGCATCTCAACACCGTTTAGCAAAAACCTCTCTTGATTGAAGATATCACAGTGTAAATGCCCGAGAAGATCGATCGTTTTATTCGCACCTAATACGTTTCGGCGGGCTACAAGACCATTATTAGCATCAGCCGTATCGTCCATTTTACCAGCTGTATCATTATACCATAGAACACTCGTGAGATGCGAGGACTTTGCAGAGGGCCCGTAATTTAAGAGGGTTTCGATATACGCTCTATAGGCGTAAGCGTTGCTAGGGGGTGACACAAGCTTTTGATTGAGAAATACATCGATCTGATTGAACATTGAGTGCATGAGATTATTGACTGGTCCTACTTTTGCAGGCTCGGCCTCCTTTGTGCTCAGAGCTTCTATCTTAACGCGCATACTCAACATAGTATGTGCAAGATCAATGTACTCATCCCCCTGGCCCGGAATGACAAACTCTATCGGTGAATCATCCGTCAATGATGAAATTGGCTTATAATACACTGAATGTGTTCCCTCAATCGTTGTCTGGGTCGGTGGTAGTGTGAATAGCTCAAGCTCCGACTTGAGGCACTCACACGAGTGTGCGTGCAGGAACGCCATTTTTCCCAAGATCAGGCTAAGCAAAAATGTCTGTCACTGTTCTTGATTTCTTGTTACGTATCTTGGTTACTGATTTTGTCGCTCTTCTTTTCACTGTTTTCTTCTTTTTACTCCGCTTGTTTTTCACACCAACTGAACGTTTTCGGGACTTCGCGGTCTTCTGTCTTTTTTTCACACCCGTGCGCCGTGATGTGCTCTCAGCGAGAGAATGCATCAGCTTATTAATTTTACCAGTTTTATACCCTGAGCCCTTCATGAGTGTACTAATTTTTTCTTCAGCCTTACGCTTCAAATTCTCCCCCGACTCGCGCAGGTGCGTTTTGAACGCCTCTCTCGGGTGAATACCAGAATCCATGATATCTGTAGCAGCGTTGATGCCCGAGCGAAGCGCCTCTTTACCAACGGCCTTAGCGCCTTATTTCAAGAGAGGTATTATACGTCGAAAGAGACCTCCCAGGAAACTCCCGATACCGTGACCTCTTTGATTCGGTGAGCCTATATACACATGGCTGATACCACCATAACCGGTTCGAGCACCACTCCCCGTTTGTATATCAAAGTATTCGTCATAGTAACCCATTGTAGAATTATCCAAGTTAATCCGTACGCTTGAACTGTAACGTCACCGTCAGGGTCCCGTACTCGAATGGCATCGGCTCGCCAAATTCATCCCTTATATCAATGGTTATTGTTTGAAAACTAGCGCGTAATAGAGGAATGTAGCGCGGTGGTGAGAAGCTTCTTATTTTCACAGAACCGTAATTATGATTATCAGCGGCAGCGGTTGGCACGACGCGTAGGAGAGGCGTGTGCACATCTCCAGTGATATAAGGCTCACAGATATCGGTATAAACGTACATCATATTTGGAGTTCCGCTGGCTAAGTTGGCAGGCCTTCGAGCAATGTATTCTTCCTGAGTTACTGCTATATCCCCTTCTTCAGTGAATCCTAAAACCTTGTTCAATGTGTCGGCGAGGTAGAAAGAGTGGTCGAGGTTTTTACATGATTCACAGATACGCGTCACCGTCACATATCCGTTGCGGGCGTACTTAAATTTCAGATGGCCCGCAACATAGGGTATTTCATTAATAGTCTCGAGTAATGTGTCTATGCTATGGTATACACCTCGTGGCACACAGGCATGATCTACCTTAAAATCAACGTTCCTGAAGACGTCTGCGGTTACTCCCGT
Source organism: Alloplasta piceator (assembly GCA_946863875.1). Lineage (NCBI taxonomy): Eukaryota > Metazoa > Arthropoda > Insecta > Hymenoptera > Ichneumonidae > Alloplasta > Alloplasta piceator. The sequence goes on along the minus strand of OX333072.1, from coordinate 43,025,891 downwards.
TATAATATTTATAAAGTTTTGCTTACCCTCGGGCGGTATATGTAAAATTGTCATGGGTATGTGTATTTCAGCTAAAGAAACAGCCCAGCCACCCTGGAGAGACATGCATTGTGGCAAATGTGTGGTATACCGTGTTGTTACATTATCGGGATAATAACTCATACTACTATTGCTGGGTAAAACCATGTAAAACTCGTCTTTCATTTTACAGGTCGTTACTTAGTTTCCTTTGTCTGTACTCTTGATAATTCAGCTTCATAAAATATACCATCAATATCCTCGTCTTGAAGATCCCGCAAGACGTATATTACGGGACAAATACTGCGCGATACACGGTGAATCTTGAATAGCTCACTGCTCCATCCACCCTCGTAACCTTTTGCAAAGGCTGCTTTCGAACTACTGATGCGTACAATGTCACTCACATTGTATTTAGGAGAGCAATGTTCGGTTCTCCTGTACCGCTGCATCAGATTATTCCGAGCCCTAGCGGCTGTAGCGAGCGTTACGGAGGCAGGAGTCATTTTTATACCGCTATGCGTAGAATTGTTGTATGCCGAAACAATGTTCTGCAGAACATCGAGGTAACGTTTTTGCCTAGAATACGTGAAATAACGCCACATTCTTTCTTTTAGCGTTCTATTGAATCTCTCGACTATAGCCGCTTTTATATCGGGGTTCCTCACCGCACGGAACTGTATATTCTTTTTCTTTAAGAGGCCTTGGAATGCAGCGCCTATGAATTCTTTACCCCTGTCCGTCTGTACGCAAATGGGTGATCGCTCGTTACTATTTTTTTTAGATAAAATGAGATTAAACGCTTTAGCCACAGATACAGCAGACTTGTCGCGTAAAGGCTGAACCCATGCAAATTTACTAAGAACGTCTACAACAACGAGGAGATAGCTATAATCGTCATTATAATCCTTAATCGAGCGAAGATCTACGAGATCAGCTTCCCAAAAGTCATCAATGTTCCGTACATTATAAAAACGTCGTGGGAAGCGATGTCGTACGGGGCGGTGTTTTGTGTAAGCGTCCTGTGCTTCAAGCCACTGGAGCGCCTTTACCCTAGAAATTTTTTTCTGACGTGCTTGTCGTAGCAGTTTGGTAGCACCTGAAAACGATGCTTCATGGGATGGATTAAAGTACACCTTTTCTAAAGTTTTCATGATTATAATTTAAGGCTAGTCCAGGTTACACGTCTTTTCTTATTATGATAATCACGACCGCTTTGCCCGGTGCTATGTGTCTTGACCACTGGGGATTTGTTCTCGTGACCGCTGAAAAACGATAACTGACTCGTTTCGGACGATTCATCGCTGGCTGTACTGTTATCGTCATCCGGCAGCTGTTGAAATGTTGAGTTTGCTCTTGCCTCCTCCCACAATGCCTCATTGCCGATAAACTCCCGAGGTGCCTGGATCGTTCTCAGAAATCTGGCAAAGGTACTGCGCCCCGCTGGTGTAGGTATTTTTCGTGCCCTCATGGCATCGTTCACCAGATCAACAATATTTGAATCTTTTATTGTCTTTCCGCCGACTGACACGACCCCAGCTGAATCCCAAGAAAAATTAGATCGCGGTGCGTCACGTAAACGGCGAAGCAGCAGTTTCGCTTTCGTGCGAAATTTAGCTGGTACACTCTCAATTATGACGGAATCGTTCATGTCATTAGAGCCTTCTTTATCAAAGCCACGCTCTACAGGGGCTTTATTCTTCATGAGAGTATGGTACTGCTGAGCTCTCTCATCATCGATGAAATGGAGATAACGTTGTAGTACAGTCAGATACGCGGTCCACTTTTCCCTCTCATCCTTGTATGCATTAGAATTCAAAATATGATTCATCTCTGCGTCCAATCTAGTCAGCGTAGCGTCAATTCCTTGTGCAGGGCGTGTATGAGACGTGTCCGTACTAAAAACTGGCTGTTTATGACTTTGTTGGCCCAGCTGCGATAGATGTTCTTCCGGTACGAGTACCATTTTTCTTGCATGCTCCATCATCCGCGTCCGCCGATCAAGCTTGATATAACAGTGCCTAGTATTGGTGCTAGTAGGAGAGGTAGAAACCCACCACTCTGGACAACGAATCGTTTCCTACTCTTCCAGCAGCCTTTTTTTGAGGCTAAACGGCGAAGAACGGGAGCGTGCCGGCGCAATTTTTTTCTCTGGTCAGCCTTCAGAGGCACGTTGCCGCTAAGAATGTTCAAGGCGCACTCACAAATACAGCGGATAATGCCTGGATCTGCTTTACGTAAAACAGCCTCGAGCTGCTCCTTATTGAGATGTTGAAGACCTCGCAATATTGCAATGTGCTTTTTGCAGAGCGGTGAACCACCTCGCGCCATCACGCGTGATGAACTGTCGATCGTCATGATATATCGCTTCTTTTAACCTCCTTTCTACGGCGGGCCTTCGGAATGACGCTACCCCTAAGAATGTACCATACGCACTGGCAAACGCTATGATTAGCACTTGATTTTTTTTTGAGCGAGTCAGACGTGCTTCTTATCGTGGTGGCTTGTTGAAACGCACTCAATAAGGCGATGTATTTTTCGTAACGTGCCGAACTTTTAGACGTCATTACACGCGCTGAACTGGTAATTCGCTAGAACTGCAGCTACTTTTAAACTTTTTCCGTGGCACGTACACAAAATGATAAGGATCATCGGGAAAAATACCGGTGCGGAATCTACAATTGTCGGGTGTTGACTGCTTCAAATCGAGCAATAAATAGCCATGCGGTTTGGACGTCGCATCGTGATAGGCCTCCTGTAAAAAACGTGGATTTTCCGGATATACCTGGCGCGCGAGATGTTGAATTTGAGCACGATCACGAGGGTTTTTGAAAATTACAATATAGTTGGCGTTTAACGAAATATCCCGTTGACCGTGTCCTTAATGGAATAGATTTTGAGTAATAAAAATAACGCTCATATTTTTATGGTGACTGCCTTTGGTAAAAAGATCTACCACATTATTGTTTGATGCCTCTCGCATCAAATCGTCGATTATTATGAGCTTTGCACGAGGATCGCTCGCATAATCGGCACTCTGAGGTAGGCCTTCATGAAACTCTATCGACGTACCATACTCGGTATATGCGGACTGCCACTCGGAATAGTAGAAAATAATTCTCGCGAAGGGCTCACTGTTCATACACGAAATAAACTTTAAAAACTTTCTAACAAAGTACGTTTTACCGCAACCCGTGGGACCGCAGATCATCGAGGTCCAGGGATGTTTCCACCGCGTATCCATCTGTACGAATGATAAAGTTTTCAATACAGCAGTGCAAGATAAAGAGTTTGAACAGTCGATATGTGTATAACATTTTTTATTGTACGGTAGCAACATAAAAATTTTACATCAATAACATAAGTATTTTACAAACGCTGGTTAATTTCTGTAGCCGTAAGGGAGCGACCCGTATTCACCATTATGTCTTCGCTTGACACTCATTGGCATACATGATTTCTTTTCGGGACGCGTAACAACCTGATGGAACGCTGTTCGTCGAATTGCAGAATATCATAGTATGATTGGTTTCTCTCTTTCCCCTTTTATAAAGGATCGTATTGACTTGTAATTTATCAGTGAACAGTTTGCATAATTAAGCGTGATGCCTTTAACTTTACAAACCTCACTGTCCGCACCGCCGGGGGTATTAACTATGAAAGAATAAAATTTTGGGCCTCCCGAAACGAATGATTTAATATAACTGCCCCGGCCAAAAGGGCTTAATTCGTCTGTTAGGTCTCCTAGAAGCTGACCCGTTGGTGGCTCGTACTCTTTAGGGTCACTCTTTGTTACGTAAATAATGGAATCGGTGTCGCAGTACAGAGCACGCTCACCCAACAGCTCGAGATAACCATAAAGTTTCAAGCGGGCTTGGGCTGTAGTGTATGCAGCTATTACAGAATTTGCTATACTGGATGGTACTACAGCATCGTCAGTTTTCGTGTAATTAACATATAACACCTGGTTATTAACAGATAGCATGCCAGTGATTTCGTACTCAGGACTGCTCAGCAACTCCATGAGTTTTTTGCGCGTTGATACTATCACAGTCTGTGGTAAATTTTCGCGTTGTCCGAATTTGCCCCAAAACGAATTGAGACACAATTTAGCTACAGAGCGTAATCCCGGATTTTTCGCTATATCATCGCGATTTAACTCAACTCCTTCAGAATTCTTAAAAGAAGCTATATAACGGTCTTGTGCTGCCGGGTCTTCTAGGCAATTTTCGGGCCATCCGCTAGCCTCTTGTTTGATTTTAAGAAAGGTATTTATGTATTCGACGAAAAGGCCTCCTTCCTGCGTATCACGGTTGTAATGCGTTATCTTATACTGCCAAATTTCGCTTACGCTTAATACTTTGTAGCCGCACATGATGGCTTTTCGCAGCTCATCTACCACCCAGGTGCCGTTGAACGAACGCTCGGCAGGATTTTCATGAGGACACTCCTCTTGATTCATTATTTCGCAGCAGCTACGGCACAACCCAAATAACAGGCGCTGGTGCATGCGTACCGGTAACACGGGGTGATAAAGATTTTGCGGCGCAAGTATCGTACATTTAACAAGACCCTCGACACGCGAAAGGTCGGTATTGTCGGGTCCTGTCAACTCCATACATTTATCCCCGACATATACCGTTGGATGCCCTATAGGATATTTACCATACTTGCAAATGTATGGGTACAACGAGCAAACATCAACATATTGAATCTGCTTCGTACCTTTGACATGGTGTAACGTAACCATGTTCTCTGTACGCCCGCCAAAAAAAGCGTCCCGTGGTTGAGAGGGTCTAGACTGACTAGAGCATGGTCACGCACGAAATCGCTCATTTCCATATTGGTCTCAATCATACGATCATACGCGCACTCCCAAATTTCCGTTAGCACGTAACCGCTTGAACGGATTCTATGCGATATGGTATTCGTTCTTTCGAGACGTTCGTTCATTGTCGAACCGTCGCCTTGTTTTTTGTCCCTGTTTACAGTGAAACAGCTTGAACAGCCGTGCCAATAGCAGCCATGAAACTGTAATACGTGACTTGTATCTGGAGTTTCATAATAACCGTCTACCAGTAAATTTTGAGGCAATTTGAATTCGTGCGAGTGCCCTGCGTGAATAATATGGCGGCCTAAAGAGTGCTCCATCCATACGAGCCACGAGACCGCTTTTTTAGACTGTTTATGAGCCCATCTGTAGCCGCCCGTAGGTATAATACCGATCGTGTTACTTTTTAAGAAGTTTTTGCGAAAAATTTAAAAGCATGCCCACGCTATTGTTGTGTTTTCGGTAAACGGGCACACCCGCCCGCTGTTCATGAACATTTTCCGAAAAACAACACAGGCTTGTCTTAATATCGTGACGTCGGTTTTACAATAGTTTATAATTTCGTTCGAAAAATTAAACACATAATTGGCACTCTTTAGCTCGTTATACCATGCCAAAAATTGCTCGCGTGCTTCTTCATGCATAGAGTCAGGAGAGTAGTAATTTACAGGCGGCAGTGGCCCAATGTAATTTTGATTTTCGGGTTTGTTAAATAGGTGAGGAAAAGATCCTTTCGCAAGAATACTTTTCAGGCCGAAAGCTTTTGGCAATGCACTCAGAGACATATGGAAATAGTGCAGACTATCGAGAAACACCAGTTTACCAACGCGCATGGTAATGATTTTTGTACCGTTCATAATTAAAGAGGGGAGCTGCGTTTTTTTTCCTCAATAAAATAACGTAGGATAAACTGAGCGTCGAAGCCGCCGGCGTTATGCGCTATTAAAAATGTACGTGAGAAACCTGGGATACTTTTCATGCCCAGCTCTACGAGCTGACATACAGGATTCGCCGTAAATATAAACTCATGATCGCCGCAATAATCGCACGGCTCGTCTATAGAGATGTTATCACAACACCTCGTACAGACGCGTTGAGCCACACAGAGATTCGGCTTGTGAATATGTGTTGATGGATTGCCTTCTACAGCTGTACACTGCTGCGTTTCAAAATCATAGAAAATAAATATATTTTCTTTTGAATCGTCAGCAGCGCGAACAGGTCTCATGAAACACAGATGATTATAGAGCTGTTGCGATTTGCATGTTTTACAAAAGCCCATTCCGCATTTATGCTCCTTATTCTCCAAAGGTCTTATAGAGCGAAAACAATTATGGCATCGCTTAAGGGACTCACAAACAGTGTTTACCCTGCGCCCACGGCGGACTGCAACAGCCCTATGATTTTATAAACACCTCTCTCCAAAGAAATCACGATAACATGCCTCACATCTGATTGTATTGATCGAGAGCATCTCGCAGGGTGGTGCTTGAAGACAGCGAGGACATTTCGCTTTTAAGCACCTATGATTGTGACGAAAACGGGCATTACAAGTCGCGCAAAAGTTTAAGCTGCCAACGGCGCCACGCAAATTTAGAACGGGCTGAAAATGGTGTGACCTTTCATAATACAGAATATACAGTGTATGTTGAATAGAGCCCGTGGTATTCGTAACCGTTTGTGTACCGTCAAATAGAGGGCTTTCGCGCCGTCCCAAAGTCAAAAATTCAAAAACTATTATAGCATTCCCCTCTTGAGCCAAATAATTTTGATATAGAGCAATTTCGCGCATACCACAACCAGCACGCGGTATGTTAACATTTGCGTTTCTCGTGAGCTCGAGCGCTGCCTCTTTTTGAAGTGATCCGTTTATTTGCCTAATACGCTGCCATCTACTGTGTAGGGCTCCCGAGCGTATTTCGCCCCTTTCAGCGTATGCCCGTGCTGCTACTAGTGAACGCGGTAAGCACAAATTATCGGTGTTTTGAATAGTCAAAATCGATTTTTTAGCGACCCCCTCATGTGTTAAGCTTTTTCGCCCGCGACCCTCTACGCCTTTAACAATGCACGCTTTTATATTAAAGGAATCGTCAATGTTCAGAGAAGATGTACTTTGAGCAACGCTTGTTATTAACAGCCAAATATCTTCAAATGTATAATCGCGGATCGGGCGGAATGACAGCCAAACGGGGCCGTGCTGTAAGCTATTTGTCGTGAATGAGATACCCGCATAGTCACATCCTTCACAGTATCTCGTAAGATGTGTCAAAAGATCACGGAATGCTCCTTCAAGCCATGCTATTACGCGCGTTCCGGGAGGAGGCTGACGGATACGCATCGTTGTCTCACGGCCACGTAATTTGAAGCGCTTAAAATATCGAGCTGTATCCTGTATGATGATGATCCGATCACCAGGTGGTTGCACATCTCCAAACTCCTCGTTCCTCGTAGTTCTACGTGTTCTTCCGGCACCCGTTTGTATATCTGTAATAGAATAATGGTATAAAAGACTTGAAGTTAGATAATTGTAATCATATATTGTAATTTTAAAGTACCTCGTATTAATCTTGGTACTGGAATATTGATTCACTTGATGAATATCCTGCAGTCAACACAACAGGTTAATTTAATGCCATACGTACTATATCAAATGCAAAAACAGTAATAAGAGAGGGAACAAGAAAGGGTTAAATAGAACACTCTCTATGTATATATATACAGTAGGGTGGGCCGAAAAGCCCCTTTTTTAAATTCTTTCAACAATGCCGAAAATATTGCTCATTACATTGAATCATTATTTCTGAAAAATATTCCAAAATAAAATTTAGAGTTACAAAATATGTATGTTAATTAGAAACTATCAATCCCACGTGGTTTGATATAATGACCTTTTTTGCAGCGAATTGAATTTCTCATAAAAAAGCGAAGAAAAAATTTGTTCATCGCTTTGAATTTTGACGAGCTTTGGAGGGCCTATCATTAATATAAATTTTTAAAATTTATTTACCTGAATCCGATTCCATCAAATGTTGAAACAAAGGATCAAAGCGCCCGGCGATTATTTGCGCGTCGTCAATACGCTCATCCTCAAAGTAACGATCCATGTGATATTCGCCGAGCTGATTTTCATGCAATATAACGTCGTCTTCGCTCATTGAAAGAGCGTTATTATTCACAGCTGCAGCTCTATCAAGGCCACGATCCTGCTCGTGATTACGGTGCGATGGCCCAGCTATAGCACCATCAGCCTCGACAGCTCTGACCCGGCGGTACACCGCTATACGAATTGTTGTATTTGATTAATTGAAATTTGAATTGAAATTAAAAGGCGTATACCATATGATTATACTTACAAGCTACGCTGGGGTTGTTGCTAAACATCTCGGTTACATCGGAAATACTCGACATTGTCGCTGAAAATGCTCCAGCATCTTCGGGCTGGTGGCGAAATCCCGATGGTCCGTCTGCTAAATTAAATTTAAATCATTTAAAATGATTTAAATAATTTAAATAAAATTATAATTTAAATAAAATAATTTAAATAATTTAAAGAAATCCCAATGGTGGGTCTGCTAAATCAAATTCAAATCATTTAAAATAATTTTGAATACTCACGGTTGAGGTTGCCTTGATGTGCTAACGCCTCTTCTTCTTCTACAGCCCTTGTCGCTTCCACGAGAGCTTCCTCTTCTTCTTCTTCTTCTTTTTCTACGGCCCTCGTCGCTTCCACGAGCGCTTCCTCTTCTTCTTCAGCTGCTTCATCGTAGAACTGTCGATAGCCTATAATAATGATAAAATAATGAATGTTAATCGGTAACAATATAGGCATAGTAGTAGCGACATATCAAAACATGATTACTTACTTTTAATTTCACCGACAAGACCTTGGACGCAGGGTGTTTCTAAAACGCGACGACGCTGTAGCTCCTCGAACACACAGAATAGCACTCGTCGTCCACTTAATATGCCTCTGTTATAGGCCGCAACAATAGCACGCAAAGGTGCCCACCAAATAACATATCTCAGTCTCTTTATGAGGCTATCACCCGATAGACGCTGCAAATCACAGCACCACTGGGCGTTACATCGACGCCTCAGTTGAACACTATGCCCTTTCGCTAATCGCAAAAGGCCTAATATACACAAACGCAATGAGCGGTCTGACATTGTAATTTATGATAATTAAATAACGCTCTATATAGCGGTTGAATCGCGACTGACAAATCTCGAACGAGTATTATAATTATGGGTGCGTATTATACTTCAATTTTCAGCGTTGTTTCTTTTCGAAATAAGCAACGTTGCAGCTACCGCATCCCAGTAAGATGCTGCAAGGCCTTGCTCGTTCGAAAAAGCATGTACGAGCAAAGCAGAATTGTTTAATAGTCTAAGCATATTATTTTCTCTGTCATCAGTAACACCAGCCCTCTCACATCATACCTAGCGCTGTCAGGGGGGTGTTTTTCAATAATATGAAAATATAAATTTTGAATTTTGGCAAAAAATTTGTTCACCATAATTAAAAGATTCTGAAATTTCCCAGATGGCGTTTTTGGTTTCAAAAATATATTTTTTCGAAATTGAACAAAAACAAAAAAAGCAACATTTTTTGCACAAAAATTGTTGCAAAATTGTTTCACACATTTTTTCAAAAAAAGCTTTGGCGTAAAATTTTTGTGAATAAAATTTTGCGATAATAATAATAATAATAATAATAATAATAATAATAATAATAATAATAATAATAATAATAATAATAATAATAATAATAATAATAATAATAATAATAATAATAATAATAATAATAATAATAATAATAATAATAATAATAATAATAATAATAATAATAATAATGATAATAATAATAATAATAATAATAATGTGGAATTTGGGATATGGAATGGAATATGGGAATATGGGGGGTTTAAAAAAGTGTTTCAAGCTTTCCGATCTGGGATGGATTTTATATTTATATAGGCGCGATTTATATAGGCGCCCTATATAAATCATATGCATATAAAATATTGTAGGTATGCACGTGCAAGATTTGCACGTGCAATTTTGCTGACGATGTGTGTACCGGTTCTCTCTCTCTCACATCATGTCTCTCTATCTTCGTCTTTCACAGAACGCGCGCGTCACCGTGTTCGAGTTCACGGTCATTAGGAGCTTATTAAATATGATATACAAGGGGTGGGGATCTCTGAATGTATAATTCACTGGGATGCAGCATCCTTATTGTCATCTGTCGCCTTAGTCGTTTAGCAGGCGGTGTGCGCGAAACATAGATTTTTTGTCGTTCACTGTGATTTTTGAAAATGTTTCCGCGCTACGGGGAAGTTACTCTAGAAGCGGTGTTTGGGTGCCATGTTGTAAATGTCGTGACAGCGAGCATAATACAAATACGCTCGCAGGCAATGGAAATTGCTTTTGAACATATATCGGGCTTATTACAGCGATTTTATATCGAGCAGTGCCTTGGTACGCGCTTAGATATAGAACATAGGGTGCGCGGCGCTACATGCATTGTCGTGCGCTTTTACGTGGTGTATCGCGGTGAAATAATATACTCGGACGATACAGGATACACCGAGGTGTATCTCGTGGATTTTGGTGAGAGCGAGTTTTTTAACAGCAATGAAATCTTCAAGCCACTCGAGGACATTGTTTCGGTAACCCCTGCGCTGTTAATAGAATGCAGTATATGGGGCTTAAAGTCCTATGAAGAAGTTCATGGTGCTGCCGAGACCCTCGATGGTGTGTGCATGGGATTAGGTGTGACAACCGCGTACGTAGTCTCGATATCGCGCACCGCTCGCACCCCTTGCATCATGCTCCGCGGCAGCGACCACCGGGATGTTGGGGAGATACTTGCCGGTATGTTCGACAATCACGATCACAGATATGATGTGCGTGAATTGGACGAAGGTATTGACTGCTGGGGGCCGGAGACGGAGAAGGATTAAACGCTCGTGAGAGCATGTGTGTGTGTGTATGTGTGTGTGTGTGTGTAAGACATTGTGTGAAAATACGCGTAAAAAACTGAACGACAAGTCAGAAGAGGGGTGGAGGAGGGCCGAGAAGGAAGAGCGTGGTACTAAGTAGCGAAACAATTACATGTTTCACCACTTTTTCGTATAATAATAATAATAATAATAATAATAATAATAATAATAATAATAATAATAATAATAATAATGATAATAATAATAATAACAGCGCATTATGGCGGCACGCTCCATCCCCCCCCGCACCCCCCTCACACCTCTTGCCTCACATCCGCAGCCGAGCTCTCCACGGCCGCGGAGTGGGGATGGGAGTGGGGATAGGAGTGGGGGTCGCCATAGTGTACACCCTACTACTGCTCCCGAACTTTTCCTCTAATGGTGCCCTCCACACGTTCCATTCTTCGCATTCGAAGAATGTGTGGAAGGCATCGTCTCTGGGGGATCTGCAGGATATGCAGCAGGAGTCCGGCACTTTACCCATTCTGCACAGATAAGACCGGAAATACCCGTGCCCCGTCAGCAATTGTGTGAGGTCATAATTTACTCCACCATGCTGACGGTTGATCCAGGTGTCCAAGCGAGGAATGAGTCTCGCTGTCCACCTGGCCCGCGGATCCTCATCCCATCTCTCTTGCCAGGTCAGCATGCTACGGGACCTGGAAAGCGCTTTTCGTCTCTCCCTCTCTTCCTCGTCAGGAAGGCCCTGGTGGACGAACTTCCGCTCCTGGGCGAGGAGGTCAATCGGCATGACCCCGGCTATCACTAGCGCAGCCGGCTCTGAGACCGTGCGGTAAGAGCAGGCGACACGGAGGGCCCCTCTCCGCTGCACTCCGGCCATGCGCTTCCGGTATTTCTCGTACCAGAGCGCATCGGCCCAGACTTCGGCACCGTAGAACATTATGGACTCGGTCGTGCGTAGCAGAAGGCGACGCTTGCAGGGCTGAGGACCGCCAATGTTGGCCATTACCCTGCTCAGCAACGTCGTCACTGCCGCAGCTTTGTCCGCTCTCGATATTATTTCTTCCCCGAAGCTGAGCCGAGAATCGAGCTTCAACCCCAGGTACTTTACAGACGCCTTCGTCTGGACCGTCGTCTCTCCTACCTGCATATCCCTTATAAGCGGGATATGCTTTTTGGTTAGGAGCACGACCTCAGTTTTCGCTAGCGCTAGCTCCAAGCCGTGGTCTTCCATCCAGGAGTGGACCCGACGCATTACTTGGTTGAGTCTCATCTGCGCTCATCTGCGCTCATCTGCTCATCTGGCTACGTCGTCCGCATACTCAACCAGAAAAGAACCCTCAGGCACCTCCATTCGGAGAATCCCGTCATATGTGGCATTCCAAATGTCGGGACCTAGTATGGACCCTTGGGCTGCCCCTGCTGTTAACTCTCGACTAATCGGACCATCTGCGGTGGTGTAAACGAGGAAGCGATCGTTCAGGTAATCCTCGAACATCCAGTAGAGATATCTGGGGACCCTGAAGTCTCGTTCCAGCACCTGTAGCGCGTCACAACACCGCACCGAGTTGAAAGCGTTCTTCACATCCAGAGTAACCAGTAGACAGACGGGGCGGGAGAAATGGTTCCCCCGCTCCGTACCCCTGGCTGCTCCAACAACCTCCTGGATTGCGTGTATCGTCGACCTTCCTTTCCAAAAGCCATATTGTCTATCAGAAAGGTCTCCAGAGGCTTGGATGGCCGCATGGAGGCGAGGTCGAAGAAGCTTCTCCACAAGTTTGCCAGCCGTGTCTAGCATGCACAGGGACCTGTAGGACGATGGATTGTCTACTGGTCCCCCTTTGCCCTTCCCGATCAACGCCAGCCGCGCGAGTTCCCAGCGGCGTGGAAAGATTCCCGCTTGTAGGCAGGCGTTGTACATCGTGAGAAAGATCGTTGGATGCCTCTCAACTGCGGCTTTCAGCACCTCTGCTGGTAAACCGTCAGGGCCTGGTGCCTTCTTGTTTTTGAAAGACCGCGCCGCGGCCTTAAGTTCCTCCTCCGTAAAGAGGGGAAGTGGTGCGTCCTCGGGTGTTCGAGGCCGCGCGGTTGCTTAGGGTGGCTGGGGAAAAGGGCATCGACGATACCGCCGATGATCCCCGCATCTGTGGGAACGCTTTCAGAGAACGCCCCCAATTTGCGGAGGACCAGTTTTTACCCTAGTCCCCAAGGATCCTCGTTAAAATCCTCTCCAAGCTTCTTCCAGCAGCGGTGCTTACTCTGCTTGATGGTCCGTCTCAGCACTTTCCTCGCCGCCTTATAGGCGTCAGTGCTAGGGGCTGCGTCGGTGTCGTGGCGCCGGGCTCTCAGGGATAGTCTCCTCAAACGGAGACACTCCCGCCCCAGCTCCGCGATCTCGTTCGTCCACCAGTACACGGGACGTCTATCATCCCGTGCAATCCTTTTTGGCACGGCGTCACTGCAGGCCTGATGAAGGTGGGTCATTACTAGATCCACCGTCTGTTCAGCGCCTGCGGAGCGTGGAAGCTCGTCAAGGGTTCGCTGGCCACGTCATAGCGCCGGAGACAGCTTTTGGGGGTCCATTTTATCGACGTTCCACCTGGCAGGTCCTCGTGGTGTTCTGATTTGGACTGGAGCTACATCACGTCATAACTACATCAGCTAGCCCAAGTCTGGACGCCATGTCCAGCACTCGTCCACCCCGCGAATCTGGCCGAGGTTCGGCCCATTCCAGAGCCTTTGCATGAAAGTCTCCGGCCACTGCCAGTTCACCCTTCATGCCCCGGATAGCGTCTTCCAGGCCATCGAGTTTGGCCTGGAAGTCTGCGATGCGCTCGTTTGGGGTAAGGTAACAGCTGACGTAGATAACGCCGCTGGACCTCACCCGAACGAAACTGCTGCCGGAGCCATGGTCGACGACGCAGAAGCGACGTCGATTCGGAATCCAAATTGCCGCCGTGCCCAGGAGGTCCGAATACCATCCTGGCCCTTCCCTGTTTCGATATTGCTCGCTGATAAGAACTATATCAGCAGCTTTTTCGAAACATATCTGGGCCAGAAGTTCGTCGGCTATTCAGCTCCTATTCATGTTCCCCTGCAGGAGGACTGTCATTGCCCTTGGCTTCGCCGAGGGCCTTGCGGAATGCCCCGCATTGCCCTGATCCCGCTATGTGCCGTTAAGAGTCTGGCTTCCCTTCGACAGCGCGGCAGAGAGAACAAAAAGGCTCAGCCTTGCAGCCAGCTGCCCTGTGTCCCTCATTGCCGCACCGATAGCACAGATTTCGCCGGTCAACGCCTCTGCACCGGGTACTCTGGTGTCCGTACGCGAGGCACTTGAAGCATCTCGGCACTTCCACTCTCCTTCGGACATGGCAGTTAACCCAGCCGATTTTGACGCGAGCGGTTTGCAACAAGGTCCTCGCCCCTGTTTCGTCAAGGCTGACGATGGCGGTGACCTGTTCCCGCGCGTTCGGCCGAATTAACACGACCTGCAGGGGGCCCTTGTACTGTCCAAGGGCTATCTTTAAAGCCTCTTCGACCTCTGTTTTCGTGGAGCAGCTATCAAGGTCTCGGATCTCGAGACGAGTCTTCGGGACCAATTCCCTAACGCTGCTCTCACTTCCAGCTGCGGCTTTAAGAGCTGCTGAAAAAGCCGCTCTCGAATCGGCCGATGAGTTTCGCAGCCCGAGCAGGACCTCTCCTGCTCGTGTGCGCCGGATCGACCCACAGTAGGAGAAAAGCCCAAAAACCTGGCCAAAACCTCAAATGACCTTTGACGGGAATGAAAATTGGCTTACAGGGGTTTTCAAGGTCGCTGATTACGAATCTGAAAGCCAAATTATCGTAAACAAAATGGCCGATCCGATATGGCTGACATGAATGTTAAAAAGTTGCCAGATGTCGACAAAAATTGGTATTTACGGGTTTTCAAGGTCGCTGATTACGAATCCGCAAGCCAAATTATCGTAAGAAAATGGCCGATCCAATATGGCCGACATGAACGTTAAAAAGTTACCAGATGTTGACAAAAATTGGTATATACGGGTTTTCAAGGTCGCTGATTACCAATCCGATATCTATTGTTTATAACTTGCAACGAAGAGCTTACAGCAAATTGTTATAAACAAAATGGCCGAGTATCCTGCTCAATAGATAAATTAATATATAAAAAAAATCATCATAATAAAATAAACGTGAACAGTGTATTCTACGCAATTATTATTTTTATTTCCAAAATACATACGGAACGTTTCAAAAATAGAAAATTTTATTCTTAATCAAAATCGTAATCGGAGTCGGAGTCGGAGTCAGAATCATTATCCGAGTTTGTATCTATTACAACTCCTGGCACGGCTTCAATCTCGGCGCAAAATTCGTCTGCTGCAGCAGTCACTTTAGGAGCGATCAACATCGCTACAGCTTCCGGCGATAAACTCTTCAGCTTCTTCTGTGGTAGTCTTCTGACACTTGAAATGTACGGATCAGAAGTAACTAAGAGCCGATAAAAAACATCTTCCATAGTTTTAACCCTGGAACTTTTTCGCGCAAAATCTTCTCGATATCGTTTGATGTCTTTGTTTCGAGCTTCCTGAGCATCTTCGGATAATTGGCCGATTGGTAATAGAGCATGAGTTATTATCACTGGCCCATGAATTAATAGTTTGTGCACCGAAGTAGGCATGGAGTACCAAGGGTATAATGCAACGGTCTTTCTTGCCGTTTCAATAGCATACTGTTCAAATCTTTTACAGTTTATCTCGTGGCCACACGATATAACTTGTAGGATTACGTACAAGCGTTTAATTACTTCTTCGTTGACCCCCGTTATCGCAGCGGAAACCGTCGAATTTTCAAAGAATCGCCGAGCTGTGTTGCCATCATTGCTGCTGCCGTATCCAGGCCTTGGGCGATCGATATTTAGACCCAATTGCTTCTTGAATCCTTCTTGAATGGCCCTCTTGCGTTCCTGGGTAATTTTTTTTTCTTCGGCACTTCGAGCTTGCCATTTTTTAATGCCGAGTTTGTAAGACACGTGTAAGCAATACTCGAAGCACCGTATCCACGCATGCAGCGTCGACAATCCGAACTTCAAATTTGTTTCATTGATTTCCCTTTGCAATACAATGTCGATGGCATTAAAATCTTTGCTGGTTGCTCCACACAAATAGCACCGTTGAGCAGATTTCGTCAATGAAACAGCGTTGCAAACTTTACCATCTATCATGGTGAACAACAACTTGTACATTACGGAGATTTCTTTTCCATCTATTACACTTTCGAATGGACGAAGTGACTTTATTTGTTCTTCAACAATTTGGACTTCATTAAGTGTTGACTCTGTGTCTTCGCGTAGAAACAGTAGTCTAAGCGGTCTACAAAATCGTGGAGACGAGGGTCTGGGGTTCTTCCAAACAACTATTTCTTCCTTCGATTGTTGATCATAACACACGAGTTGGAATGGCACGACTGAAGTAAAGAATACATGCGCATCAGATTTGCTGTCATCACTGAACGTCTGCTTATATTCACTTTGCCCAGAATTTCCATCGCAACCCCACTTGCAAATCAAGTCCATTTTACGAACATTATCTGGAGTCAATCTTTGAATGAGTACATTTTGGACGAGTAAAATACGTTCAACTGTATGATCTAATAGTGCCTGTAGTTGGACTTCTGCACTACTCTCTGTAATCCTGATTGCATCACGTGGTGGATAACAACGCTTTTTTGCTTTCATCACTTTTTCGTAAGACGGATATAGCTTACAGTTATTTTCCTTCTCTAATCTTCTCATTCCCTGGTAAGTACTCTTGGAGAATTTATATTCAATCATAGCGGAAAGTGCAGCCTCTTCGGATAAAGTAATTTCATCCGTTGCCGAGTAAGCTTTACGATACTTGGAAGCTCTTAAAGGACTCGTCATTGTTACGTCCTTAATAACTTTTGCGGCGTCGGATTGTCCTGAAGAGCGAAGGCTCATCTGAGTAGCGTATGCTAACTCGACCGAGTTGAACGATGTACGAATATCTTGGGTCTTCCTTCGTTTAGATCTTTCACTGGACATTGTAAACTCAAGGGACGGGCGGCCGCCCGTATTACCCGGGCTTGTTACTACAGTGTCTGTGGGTGCGGCAAAACATACCTGCTTGATAAACCATTCACCGTTATTCTTGAAAAATACACAGGATTTTCTGTGAACTTGTTGCCACCTCGTTCTCATTTGATTGAAGAGTATCGAAAAAGTCTGTTTCAAGTCCTCAGGCACTACAACTGTACGTCTGGTGTCCTTGGAAATTTTTTCTATTATAAATTCGATCAAGGAAGCAAATTTATCGGATAAATGCTCGCTGATTATCAGAAATACTTCTTTCCTTGTCAGCACCAATTCTTTGTAACCGGATCCTGTAATAAAGACATAAAATTGTAGAAAATTGGTGTTAAAGGAAAAGATAAAATTTTCAATTAATACAATAACTTGAACAATGTACATTATTTTCCCAAATAAATAACCGCAATAATTGAAGTAATTTTAAAAAAATTAGACAGAAAATATTAACATGGATTTGGTTAAAAGAAAGCTTTGCTTACTATGTAATATATATATATTCAAATATTTCATTTGAATGTTATAACATTTCATTCATATTTAAGAAATTTTTATGTGATTGATTTTAATATGTGTATATATATATATATATATATATATATATATATATATATATCTATATATATATATATATATATATATATATATATATATATATATATATCTATATATATATATACAGGGTGTCTCATAAGTAACGGGACGGCTGAATATTTGCTCAGCTAAGATATTTTTCCAAACGGACAAGGTCATTCTCGTAGTAACTTTTGACAAGGAATTCAATGGTGATCTTAATTTTAACCTTGACCACCACCTTCAAGGTTATCTCAAGGTCATCTTTTGTTTTTCGAATGAAAATCCCCCTTTTTAACATCGGCAATTGAAAGAGCGGAAATTTTCACGTTCAAATATGTACTCAGGTCATAGTTTCATTTTGACCTTGAAGGTCCTCTAAAGTTAATTTGACTTAAACAAGGTGTGAATACCTCTGGGAATTAAAGCTTTTCACATTCTTTTGTAAGGACTAAAGTTATTAATTTTAACAAGACGCATTTGGTAGTGACCTTGACACTGACGTTCGAGGTGATTTCAAAGTACACCTTTTTTTGAATGGAAAATTCTATTTTTGCTTTCTGAAATCAATATAACGAACAGTTTTACATTTACATTGAAATATTCGAAAAAAATCAATTTTTTCGGAATAAGTTTAATTACAGAACTCAAAAATATAGGTTTCCAATAAAAAAAAATAGACCTTGGAATTACCTTGAAAATCATCATCAAGGACACTACTAAATGCGTCTTATTGAAATTAATAACTTTGGTCCTTACAAAAGAATGTGAAATTAAGCATTAAAGTCAACTTTTTTAAAAATGGAAACATCTATTTTTGATTTCTGAAATCAATATAACGAACAGTTTTACATTTACATTAGAATATTCGAAAAAAATCGATTTTTTCGGAATAAGTTTAATTTCCGAACTCAAAAATACAGGTTTCCATTAAAAAAACAAAAAGTTGACCATGGAATTATCTTGAAGGTCATCGTCAAGGTCACCACTAAATGCGTCTTATTGAAATTAATAACTTTGGTCCTTACAAAAGAATGTGAAATTAAGCATTAAAGTCAACCTTTGTTTTTTAATGGAAACTTCTATTTTTGATTTCTGAAATCAATATAACGAACAGTTTTACATTTACATTAAAATATTCGAAAAAAATCAATTTTTTCGGAATAAGTTTAATTTCAGAACTCAAAAATACAGGTTTCCATTAAAAAACAAAAAGTTGACCTTGGAATTACCTTGAAGGTCATTGTCAAGGTCACTACTATATGCGCCTTATTGAAATTAATGACTTTGGTCCTTACAAAAGAATGTGAAAAGCATTAATTCCCAGAGGTATCCACACCTTGTTTAACGATAAGTCAAATTGACTTTGAAGGACCTTCAAGGTCAAAATGTACCTATGACGTAAGCACATATTTGAACGTGAAATTTTCCGCTCTTTCGATTGCCGATGTCAAAAAAAGGGGTTCCCATTTGAAAAACAAAAGTTGATCTTGAAATAACCTTGAAGGTGATCGTCAAGGTCAAAATTAAGGTCACCATTGAATTCCTCGTAGAAAGTTACTGCAAGAATGACCTTGACCTTTTCGAAAAATATCTTAGCTGAGGAAATATTCAGCCGTCCCGTTACTTTTGTGACACCCTGTATATATATGCAACCGTATATATCATAATTAAATCACAGAAAATTTATATATATATATATATATATATACATACATATATATTAAAATAATTTATTTCAAGCGTATAACAGCCGTCTTGTCCGTTATGATGCTACTTCACCCATTCTCAGGTAGAGGCGCAGAGGCTGCTCAATAGTGCCGCGTGCACGCTCGGCTACCGCACGATGCGAAAAAAATCATAACGGACAAGACGCACGTTTTCCGCAGGTAACTCTTGTAAATTTCGAAAGCTTATACATTAAACTAAAGGCTGAGACTAGGAGCTTCGCAAAATGTGACAAAATATATAACTTTTCGGACCGTTGAAAATATAAGTTTTCAAAATTATTCAATTTTATTTATGCCGAAGGCTATACTACATTTCAATGATTTATACATAAAGTTTAGATTCAACCGATGTAAAAATATGTTCTACATACCTCCAGAAGTCGTATCCATGTTGCAGAATTGAAATTAAATCCGTCACTTTAAAGTTATGGGTTTTTGAAGTCAGCGTTATTTTCGTCTGTTCAGCGCGTGACACGTACACTCTTCACGAACACTAACTGCCAACTGACGCTGCGGCGCAGGTATACACTTAAAGGGCTTTCCCTTCCACGATAGAATGCAGTTACTAGTCCTCTACCTGAATGACTACTCAACTGACCCTATTTCGAAAATTTATTTTTTAGGGTTTTGGCCAGGTTTTTGGGCTTTTCTCCTACTGTGCGACCGTACGTCAACCCCGTGGGCTTCGGGATTCACCTTTTTGCGGACATCGTTGAGGATCTCCGCATAGGTTTTACCTTCTGCCGGTTTCAGTACGATCGCCTCCGGTTTTCTCGGGCGTGATTTCTTAGCCGCAGCTGCCGTCTTCTGGGGCGTATTTGCGGGCCTGCTTGCTTTGGAGGCCGGCAAAGCCTTTTCGTTGCCGTCTTTTTTTTCTTTTTCTTTCCTCGCCTTCTTGCACTGGACTTCTGTCCAGGCATTCTTCGGCGAGGCCTCTTTTTTTTTGTTTGTACCTCCGTCGCTGAGGGTACAGGCGGACTCGACGCCGGCCTCTCCTTCCGTTCGGCCCTCGCGGGCACGACGGTGATAGATGGCGCCCATGAGCAGCTCGCTTCCGCATCAGGAGCACTCTGGAGTCTGGCTCTCGGGGCCGCCGGTCTGTTTAGGAGGCTGTGAGCCTGCTTAATTGGACGGCGAGTGTCCTCGATTCCCTCCAAGTGCTCCTCCAGGGTGGGCAGTCCATCCTTTATCGTCTTGTTGACGTTTGGCTGCTTTTTTACGGCATCACCCATTGTTTTAATGAGCCTGCGCATTTCTGCGAGACTCGCCTCCACCTTCCTATCGCTCTCGATAAGCAGCTTCGCGAGGGAAGATAACTCCTTGCTCACTGCATCTTCGTTGTTTCCTTTTGAATGGGGCATTTTTTTCCTTGGGTTGAACCAGCGCTTCGTGTGCAAAGGGGCGGGCCGTAATAGTCAGGAACGGGTATACCCTCGGAGCACTTTGACTCCTACCTCAGTTCCCTGAGGCCTGATCTACGCTTAACCGATCCCGGAAAACACGGACGGATCAGCGCTCGCCCGAAGCAATGCAGCCTCCGACAGCTGCATTCAATGCACACTTCCTGATCAGGGCCCGAAGTGGCTGGTTCCAGATACACACCCCAGTTGCCACCTCGGCAGAGCAAGCTCACAGCAGCCTCTTTACCGGCGCAGAGGAAACGCCTACGTCGGTTGAAGGCACTCCCAGTGTGCTAAGGTATGTACCGATCAATGCATGACTCCCAGCCGCATCTACATGATGACAGACGCTGGCGAACACACTGCCCGAAGAGGGAACAGACGTGTGCTCTTCTGCATGCAAATTTCCGTTTTGGTCCGCGGGTGGTATATTATGTCCCACTTACCCGACATATCTGCCGAGCATTCCCCTATCCGCCACCTGGGGACGCGCCCGATGGGGATCGGAAAAACCCCACACGGGAATAATAATAATAATAATAATAATAATAATAATACCGCTCTGGCGCGCAAAGTGGTGGGGCGGATTTCCCCTACCACTTTTTCGCCAGAGTGGTACACCAACTACTGTTACCTTCCGAATAATTGTCGCGACATATCTCCGAAATATTCAGTTTTCATTTGCTCGATTATTTATGTTGTTTTCGTTCTCACTTCCGGTTGTTGCATTATGATTTTCGCGAGCAATCTATATCTAGTTTTACTAGTATTATTATTATTATTATTGTAATATTTTCGTTACCTTCCGAATAACTGTCTGGATATATCTCGGAAATATTCGCTTATTATTCGCTCGGTTATTTACGTTATTTTCGTTCCCACTCCGGCTATCTTCTTATGATTTTCGCAAGCGATCCATAGTTAGTTTTAATATAATTATTATGATTGTCTTATTTGTATTACCTCCCGAATAATTGTCGCAATATTTTTCCGGAATTTTCAATTATTATTCGCTGGAGTATCTACGTAATTCTTCTCACTTCCGGCTATCTCATCATTATTTTCCGAGAGGTCTATATTGAGTTTCAATAGTATTATTATTATTTTTATTTTTGCTACCTTCCTAGCAATGGTCGCGATGAAGTCCCGGAATTTTCAGTTATTATTTGCTCAATTATTCATTTGATTTTTTTCTCACTGCCGGCTATCTAATATTGTTTACGCCAGTTACCTTTTTCAGTTTCAGCGAATTGCATCAATCGCTTTCGGCTATCTCGTGTTATAATTTATATTGTCGAAAGTCAACTCGATAGTTATTAGACTTTTTTGCTCGTGGTATAAGAGCCTATTTTTCTTCGATTTTGTTATTTAAGATAAGTCCTGGTGAACCGCGTAACTCCTTAAGGGGAAAATTGTCAACCGGAAGATGCGTTATGACTGTTTTCTAATAAAATTAAACTTCCGACAGTCCGACTTTTTTTAATCGCTCCGACCTTGCCCCTCTACCATTAGTCCCTCAGGTGAGCTGAGCTAGCCGAGTGTCCCTCGGTTCTCACCGCCGTATTTATCGCACGTCATTTTAGTGTTCCAGGTGGGAAATGAAATTAATGTCGATCTTCGATCGGCGGTTCGTAATATCTGGCGCCCAACGCCTGTCATTGACACCGTATATTGCTGCGCTGCGTGGAGGACCTATTTTGAGGAGTTATTTCATCAAATTTGTATTGTATTTTTAAGTTGTGTTTTTTGGGTTGTTGCGAGATGTTGCAAGTGTGCGTGGTCCGTAAGGCTAAATAACAACCAGGACGGTTCCGGAAAAATTCCGTTACATATTGCATTAATCCAACGCTTCAGGCGATTGAACAAACCTGGCAGACACGTCAGGAAATCTGCCACGGGCTCATCGATACCTTATGTTCGCCTCATTATCTCCACCTGCAACATGTATTGGTAGCCGGGGTCACCGAAACGTACTTGGCTAGCCGCCCTGAAATCGGCCCAGGAATCCTACCTTCTCTGATTATTACGAAACCATTACAACGCGACACCCGTGAGGAAGAACGGGATACATCGAATCAAATCGGTATTGGTTATCGGCAGCAAAGCGCGGGATCAATATATACTGTGACGTGATTTTTCGGAATCACAGCCACGAAATCAGAAACGCTCACGCAAACCATATCGTTTTCGTTTTGTTGCCCGATTTAGGAAGGTAAAGAAAATGTGTTCTCACCTTGGTCGCGTTTCGAGCACGTAACAAATGATTTTGGGTTTTATTCTGTTAAGAAAGTTTAGAAACGGTCGCGCCCTCGAATCCGTCGGAAAAATATGTCTCCAGGTAATGAGTCGCCCGACGGAGGAGAGCGGCCGACGAGGAGTCGGTGGAATTGTCAAAAGTCCGGCTGCAATGCCGGCGCCCCAACGTAGAAAAAACCACGAGCTGGAAAGCAGGTAGAGAGTGTTACGGATAATGGCGGGGAAGCATTGCGCTGCATTAAGCAGTGTAGAGCCTTGCCTTCGCTCAGGTTCCAGGGGAAGCTGCCATCACAGTGGGGGATTTCGGCCGAAGTGTGACCAAAAATCGAGAAAGTGATTTTTTTTTAATTTATGACCGGTGGGGATTTACTCAGGAATATCCCCTCTATTCAAAACTGTTAAGCCCGCCCCCCGACGACCTGTGGTTGCCGAGATACTTCAGTGTAAAGCTGACCCTCTGCAACGCACATGCTCGACGCGCGCGTCCACGAAATTAATCACAAAGTTCAAAGTAATATTTACGCGAAGTTGAAATCGCAAAAAAATATTGAAAATATGGCTGAGGTTCCTGAAGGTATGTAGAATATTATAGGCATTTCACTATTTCTAGAAAACTGTATTACATATAACTTACATCGAAAAAGTGATAATTTATTTGAAAGAAAACTGACGATACACACATGAAAAGTATCAAATTTTACGGAATTCCGCGCTCATTCTTCGATTAATTTGAAGTATAAGCTGTTAGTAAATGATTCTGAAAGAGCCAGCCTCCACTTTTGACCGGGTTAGATGTAACGTATTTTATTAGATCGGCGTGTGCGCTCAACAAAGGTCTCTGGCTCGGGCGCCGCGCCGCCGCCCGCTCGATGCCTACGTGTTCGGGCTCGCAGCTGCAGGTCATACATTGTGTCTCTTCTCGGAACGGATAACTGGGGGGTGAGGGACAGTTTGTATAATTTTGGCATTTGAATAACAAAAAACTGTCCTTTTCTCCAAAATGTGTTTATGCGAAATTTTCTCGCAAAGGCACGTTCGAAAATTCAAAAACATTAAAATATAAAGAATATTTTATACATCTTATTTTCATCTTTAATCAAATATTGATTAAAAAACTATATATGATGTAGTGTGCAAACAGAGCTCCATAATACATGTTATTCTAACATCGCAAATAAATGTAATTATATATGGTTCCATTTTTTTTAAAGGATCCCAGGATCAGGTCGTCGTTTGGACGCGGAAAAAAAAATTCGCGAAACTGCGTAACTGCATGAAATCTGACTTCAATTCTCAATTGAAAATTTTGGAGCATGAACTGTCGAGAGAAGCTGATTGTCCTGTGCAAATACAGTTGACCGCAAGATCGCAGTTAACGAACTTGTTATTTAAAATGCGAACGAAGTGCCAGGAGGCAAGAAGCAATGAAAGATTTTTTGACGGAAAAAACGAAAATTAGTTAAACACTGATTTTTCATTCTCTCTTCGCACAATAAAGCAATCAGAAGATTACGGAGCAGAAAATTCAACTTCAAAAGAATCGCGAACCTCACCTGGTCGCCGGCGTGGTCGGCCATCGTTGGACTTCGCTATATGATATTCGCTAATGATATTGACAAAATTCTGAATCTGCCATTAATCGAGTCAAATTTAAGTTACGGTATGTCAACACTACACGCGTGGATCCGTATGTCGAGTGTTTGCTGCATATTTCTTACAAATTATACCTCAAAAATGGCAAGCCCGTACGGAGAGTGAAAAGGCATCAGTTAAGCAACGAAAATCTGATATCCAAAACGGGTTGAGATCGAGCTTGGGACTTGTGGTAGATCGACCAGAACCGGGTTATGGCAGCAGTAACGATGTTAATACAGCCAGGCGTTTTTTTCGAAAATTCGCCGGAAGTTTCACTGATGACTGGAATAAATGAACGGCTGATGGAGAACTTTCACGCAATTCTACAAATGATATCCCGTGGAAGAAATATCAATGTGGAAAAGTACAAAGAATACGCATTGGAAACAGCAAGGAAGTATGTAACCGAATACCCGTGGTATAATATGCCAACAGCAGTGCATAAGCTGTTGATGCACGGTTCACAAATAATAGCTTCCGCATTTTTGCCAATCAGGCAGCTATTGGAGGAGGCCTAGGAAGCCCGGAATGAGGATGTAAAAAAATATCGAGAGGGATTTTCTCGCAAGTGCTCCCGAGAAAGGACGATGCAAGATGTCCTCAACTGGTTGCTGGTATCCTCAGATCCATATATCTCAAGTTTAAAAGAACTTCCAGCGAAGAAGCACAAAAAACTATCGACTGATGCTCTGCGGCTGATATCCTGTAGCGACGCAGAAGATGATTCAACCAGGGAACTGTCCACGTCCGAGAGCGAGGAGTATGACTACGATTGAGTATTATTACAATTTTTTTGAATAAAAGTGATTATCATAATCAATCATCACCAAAATGTCTCGAATTTTGTTATAGTCGCCCCAAAAACTCCTCCAGTATTTTTCAGCGATTTCCATCCAGTATTTCTAAGATCGAACGACAATATCTCGGCCGCCATTTTGTTTTTGAAAATTTCGATACCAAATTCGTAATCAGCGATCCCAAAAACGTATCGTAGCAAACCTTCAGCCATTTCCAACTAGTATTTCTAAGATCAAACAACGATATCTCGGCCGTTATTTTGTTTGTGAAAATTTCAATACCAAATTCGTAATCAGCGACCCCAAAAACAGATCTTAGCCAACTTTCAGTCATTTCGAACCAGTATTTCTAAGACCAAACAACAATACCTCCGCCGCCATTTTGTTTTTGAAAATTTCGATACCAAATTCTTAATCAGAGACCGAAAAAAACCACGGAATACCAAATTTGGTACAGTTCTAATCTTTCCCTGATTTATGGACTCGACTCGGTCGAAATCCTCCACTGTGTGCCACCGAGATCCTCTACACGCTATCAAGAATGATAATTCTCCAATCACGCTCTCGGAAACGGGAGGAAGAAGAATAATGAGGCAGCATCTGTCGGTCAGAGAATTTGGATGATCACTCAAATTTTCGACAAGAGATTAGGAGAGTCGGTCTGCGATCGTCGTCGAGATAAGACCTCGCGCTCTCGCTATTGTGTCCGCTTTGTGTTAACGCTCGGTCTCGCTCTTTCTCGTTCGCGCTACGTATAACGTGTCTCGCTCTCGCTTGTGAGGTATACGTGCGCCTCGCGGCTGTGTGTGTGCTTATCGATTTCACAAGCGCTCTCGTACTATAGTAACTGAGAGAAGTCATTTGGCTCCCGGTGAATCTCCCAGTGGGATATTCAAGTGCCGAGTGGTACTAGTTTCTCGTGTTTCGACGGGAATGGATCTTGCCAACTCCCTGAAAGAAAAAACATCATTCAGACGAGTCGTTCGTTTGCTACGATCCCGTTACGGTCTCGAATTTGAATCAGTTTCCGTGCTACTTGCTGACACCCAACTCCGACCCTCTCTGCCATAACCCGCATCCTGAGCGGCCGCACATTTCCGCAACCACTCATCTCTGTTCGTACGTTTCGTCCGTTTGTTATGTCTTGTTTCGTCCGTGCGGGAATCGAGGTCTTCCCACTGGATTCCCAGTTCAGTCCGGTTAGCCCACCGGCAAAATAAAAAGTGCCTTCGAGGAGTCCCACTCGACTCCCAGGTATGGCCGGTTTGTTAATTTCCAGGGAAACAAAAATTAACTGGCGCCCACCAGGAATGTTTAGACGTTACGTGCAGGGGTGACGGTCGAAGGTGACGAAATCATTATCGTCTTGATCTTGTGAAAGAAAATAAAATCCGTCACAAATTACGCCCGACGTGGGGCTCGACAGCAAGTAGTTAAAAGTGTCGCTTTCGTTCTCGCATACGTTTTCGTACAGTACATGAAACGCCCTGTACGTTGTCTAATCTAAATCGTCATCGCAGTTTTTTGGAGCTCTCTGACGTTTACGTTCTCGAGCGAACTGAATCCGCCTCTACCGAAGATTGTCGAACGAATATATTTAGCAATAGTCGTTCTCGAAAATTAAATGCGGAAATTTCCATCCGAAATTTTCGCTGCTCTCGAACATCAATTCCAAAAATTTCTATTCGAAATTTTTGCTATTGTCGAAAATCTATTGCGAGAAGTTCTACTCAACATTTTCGTTGCTCTCGAACATTAATTACAAAAATTTCTATTCGAATTTTTTTTTCTGTTCTTAGAAATTGGTTGCGAAAATTTCTATTGAAATTTCCGCTGCTCTTGGAAATAAATTAGGAAAATTTCTATTGAATTTTCGCTGGCCTCGAAAATTAATTGCGAAAATTTTCATTGAAATTTTCGCCGCTTTCGGAAATTTATTGCAAAAATTTCTATTTGAAATTGTGACGGCCGATCGGGTTATAATAAATGATAAGAAGGTGAATGTTGATTATATAAATGCGGATAAAAGTTTATTGAGTTCGTAAGATCAGAGGAAGTGCACGTCTTGATCGTAGGGATGTTGGAGATGAACTGATTAAGGATTAGGAGAGAGTAGAAGCGTGAAGTGTGGAGTGGAGAAAAGTAGGGGTCCAGGCGAGTGGAGAGAGGCCACGAGCCGGTGAAATGAAGCCCGCGGGACCAAGGGCAATGCAGTGAGTTTTCTAAGAAGGGAGATTGGGATATGCTGAGGAGTACGGCCTAGCGTGAGAGGGAACTGATAAGAGAGTATGAATTGTAGATAGATGGCGTGGGGAGAAATTTGTAAGATATGGGATATTATGTATGATACCGTGACACTCCTCCTCTTATAAAAACGATGGTCCCCATCGTAAGTTACAGTAATTTGGTTCAAAATACCTCCTCACTCGCCTAAATACTCAGTCGCTACTTAGCTCTCGAATCGCTATGTAATGAAAACTGTTAACTTTGATCAGAAATGAATCTTGGAAATTATCAAACATGAAATTCATAGGTGAATAACACATACACAAAATTCTCACAAGAAACATAAACTAAGCAATAAAATATCAAAATCCTCCCTCTGACAGACACCAAGGATCACAAAAAAATGACCTGTCTTTATACAATAAATTCATAATGAATATTATCCAAGATTCATTAAATGACCAAAAAAATTACCCGTACAAATTCAGGTCAGTCATGACACATAACATTTAAGCTTATAATGTAAAACATATCATACAAAATAAGACAAAAAAGAATGTAATTTTAGAAATAATAAATCTGAAGAGGATCCGAATTAGGATCGAAACGTTATACCCAAAAAAATTGTCCACTGTCATTTGGACCCACTGGCCGAATCGCAGCCGATTCTTCCTTCACTACTTTATGCACAATGCACAATGAAGGAAATTCAATCCATATTAAAGTTTATGATTCTTTCTCTCATTAATGGATGATATAGTATTTAAAATATAATTTTGCTTGTCTGATAAATTGCACAAATTATATGTTAGACACCAAAACATACATCAAAAAGAGAAAAAATTATAAACTCAAATATGGATAGAATTTTCTTATTCTAATTATAAATTTATAATTTTGCTTGTCAGATGGACTGCACAAATTATATTTTAGAAACCAAATCATCCATCGATAAGAGAAAGAATCACAAACTTTTACATGGATAGAATTTTCCTATTCTAATTATAAATTTATAATTGTGCTTGTCCGGTGGACTGCACGAATTAGATTTCAGACACCAAATAATCCATCGAAGAGAAAAAGAACTTCTATGTATAAAGAAGAAAATCTATGTATAAATTCATAATTTTGCTTGACCGATGGACTGCACAAATTATATTTTAAACACCAAATCATCCATCGGTAAGAAAAAAAATCATAACCTTCAATATGGATAGTATTTCCTTATTCCAATTACCATAACTACCAATTGCATAACCTACATCATAGACAGCAAATCATCCATCCATCGATGAGAGGAAAAATCATGAAATTTAATACGGATAGAATTTTCTTATTCTAATTATCACCTTATAATTTTACTTGTCCGTTAAACTGCACAAATTATATTCTAGACACCAAATCATTTATCGATAAGAAAAAAAACCATAAATTCAAATATGGATAGTATTTTCTTACTCTAATTATAAGTCTATAATTTCGCTTGTCCGATGGACTGCACGAATTACATTTTAGAGGCCAAATCATCCATCGATAATAGAAAGTATCATCAACTTTAATATGGATAGAATTTTCTTATTCTAATATAAATTTATAATTTTGCTTGTCCGATGGACTGCACAAGCCATATTATAGACACAAAATCATCCACCGATGAGAGAAAGAATCATAAACTTGAATATAGATAGAATTTTTGTTATTCTAATTATAAATTTATAATTTTGCTTCTCTGGTAAACTGCACAAATTACATGACCTCCCCTCGCTAGACACCAAATCACCCATCGATAACAGAAAGAATCATAAACGTTGATATGGATAAAATTTCCTTCATTCTGCAGTGGACAAAATGCTATAAGGTCAGCCGATTCACCCTTTAATCAATTCAAATAATTGATAAGATAATAATATTTCATAATAATACAAACAGAAATTCATTAATTTATTATTCAACGGCATGCACCCTGGATATATATTTATCATTTGCGCGAGATAGTTTTTCAGATATTTCTGTTACTTAATTTTTGTGGTATAAATTAACAATATTAGTGAATATCTAAAATATAATTTTTTACTTTCATGATTTATAATAATCACCTGAAATGCGGTTGGAATTCGTTGTCATTGACAGTATAATTAGTAGACTGATTCAAAAAAGCGACTATTTTTTGTTTTTCGAAGAAACGCATGAAATACTTTCGGGAAGGTGAAAAAAGACGCCTGTTAAAATTAGAGCTCTTAATAAAAATATTTAGAGGTCCCTCATCGCATATTTTTATTTCAGTAATAGAGCAGAGCGGGTTCGAACTCAGGGATCTCAGGGGGGTGCGGGGACGGGGGAGCGCGGGGTCTGTTGCGGGGAAGGGTATGCAGGGGAGGGGAGCCATGTGTCCGTAGCGCTGGCGCGTGTGCAGGGCGGAGGGAGGGGGGATCCATAGGTCTCGCAGCGAAGGGTCTGCAGGGTGAGGGGGGGGGGGGGGTGCACGTGCGAGTAAGAGGGATGGATAGATGGAAGAAATATGTGTGCATGAGAGTGATGGAGAGATAGATGAAATATGTGTGTGTGAGAGAGATGAAAAGATAGATGGAATATATGTGTGTGTGAGAGAGAGAGCTAGATGTAAGGAATATGTGTGCGTGAGAAAGACGGACAGATGGAAGGATCTCGTGTGTGGGAGAGAGAGAGGGCTAGATGGGGAAGAATATACGCAATAATAATAATAATGATAAATCAAATTATTTAATTCTTCTAAATGATTGGATCTCAAATGTATGGGGTGGGGGTGATATGTTGGAATTGACGAAAGCGATCAAAGAAAACCGAAAAAAAATTATTTCTCGAATTACTCTCAAGATGGAAAGATGTGCAAGTATGTACACAATCCATCCATCGAAAGAACCCTGGACGTTAACGAAAAATGAACTGGAATCAGTTCCCAAGGGTTTTCTCATAAGATATTACAGTGAATTTATTAATATGCTGTGGGATCGTTTACCTGAACATTTGCAGTATGATAGCGAAATACAGTCATATCGTGATTGTAATGATCATTATAATCCGCCGTGGGAGCGGACTCACATCGATGGTCCAGCACCCATGCGCCGAGATTGTCAAGAGTGTTTTATAATGGACAAACTCGTGTACATATATGCGATTAAACGTGCTAAGAATCCACAGAAAATGACGACAAACGAGCTACGATTCATATCACCAAGGGTGTTTAAAAAATATTTTATTGAATTCACGGATATTTTGTGGGATCGTTTACCCGAATATTACAAATTGGATAATGAAATTAAATCATACGGAAGATGCAACGAGCATTGGAACACACCAGCGATGAGAGATCATACAGATGGTGCACCACCTCGACGTCGAGATTGTCGAAAGTGTTTGGAGGAGAGTGCGTGGGACGTGTTTAAGCCTGTTCAGCGATGCAAGTGTACGTTAGCAGCAGGGGGTGCATGCGTCGAACGTGTTTAAGCCTGTTTAGGGATGCAGATGTTCACGACGGCGGCGACAAGTCACAAGAACACGTCTAAACATGCTTAGGCGCAAGTGTTTTTTGACGAGGGGGAGGCTGCAACGGATATGTCCAACAAGATTGAGCCTGTTGGATATGTGGAAAATGCATGGAGAGAGGGGATGACTAGAGGGTTAGTGGAAGGGGATGGATGGTGAAAATCTGGAAATAGTCGTAGAATAAAGAGAGAAGAGCATCAAATCACAGCTTTACGAGCTCCCAGCAAGACGTGATCTTGGACAAAGTTCTCAAAACCATATTCATACAAAAAAAAATGGCTTTCTCCGGAATTAACGACATTTGCAAGATGTCCGAGTTTCTGCCAACGAAAAAGTTGAAAGATCTCCAAGTCGACGGGGAATATTCAATCTCCAACATCCGGCCTGTCATAACAAAGTATGGCAAGAGATACGTCGCTGAAGTTAAGAGAGAATTCGCCATCTTTTTACCCGGCCGAGCCGTCAAAGCATTCGAACGAGAAGCTGAAGCATTTGGAAAATTACTTCAAGCTGCTCAGACTGGTCAACTCCGTATGAAGTACATCGGTGGACAGTGGAACAGTGTCGAATTTCACGAAATTTAAAAAATATAAAATAAATCTGTATATATATGTTCAATTGTCTGTGAATTGTAATATTGTAAAGGAGAAGGAGAAGGAGCAAAAGAAAAAAAAAAGTTTTGTATCAATAAAACAAAAAAGCACATAGAGTAAGAAATGATTTTTTATTCAAAGATCCCTCGCCTACATAATGCACGGTATACATATAGCCAGCTTTGTAAAGATTTAACATTCATCGTTGCACAATTGAATCTCGTATCTTTCGTATGGTGTGGACAATTCGATGGAGTTTTCAGCAACTTCTTCAGCGATGGACAGTCCAGAGTTTCCATATCGATAATCTCCGTTGGCAAGTCTAAGCTCGTTAGCCATAATGACTTTTCACTGCCTTTCACAAAGATCTTGCGAGCGCGTTGTAAAATAGCTCGAAGAAGCACTCTCAATGCGTCGTATGGTATGCTGCCATGGTCCCACGGTATTCCATGAAAATTGCGTTCCAACCATTTATTTGTAATTTTATATTTTGTCGGTAGAGCGTCCCATGAATATGGTGATTCGAAGAAAAGCGTTAGAGGTTCAGAATTTTTCTCATCCGCTCGAATGATTAAAATTTCTTTGAGGATAAATTCGTTGGTGGGTCCCTTGAAACCCTGTAGATCGATGACAAACTCCATCTCGACTGATTTCGAGTGTGGACACTTTAGTGAATTTATACCAGTTTTTTTACCCCACCACTTATAGGATTGTACTCTACAATACGATCATGTAGAATGAGGCAGAATGCACATGTTTGTGCAGGTATATTCGTTTTCGTCTCAAATTCTAGACGTACATCCACGGGTCCGGACTTGAGGGAGTCATTTTGCTTTGAACAATCAATCACCACGAGAGGTGCATATTTCAGAAATTTCGTTTTGTTCAGCCATGGCTCACTCTCCTTATTGTAATACGTAGACTGGAAGTTTGTATACATATCGTAGAGTAGTGCATACTGATTTTGTTGTATATTCAAATTCATGTTACCATATGGATAACATTGGGAGTTCAAGTAAAGTTTCACATTAGTTAAATTACAATGATCGAAATTGCTCGCATTCTTAGTTGTAACATTTCTTCTTCCCGTTTGAAATGCAAGAATTACATATCGCGGTTTTTCCAGCTGAGTTGAAGTCTTGATGGGCCACACATGTTTAGAGGTGGTAGGCATAAGCGGGTATTCATATAATTCCCACGTACGAAAACTCATGGAAATCGGCGTGTCTTTGGCGATAAACTTTAAAAGTTGAATTTTTTGTTGATCCGCCAAGGTGACATATGGTACAAGCCATTCAATTTTACGCAATTCAAGCGTATAATTTTCAGCAGTTGTTTGGATTAGTGCATTGACATCACTGCGTGATCTAGTCAAAATCAATTCATGCTTCGCATTCACAACCATTTTTCGATAATCCTCAGCAAAGCCCAACAGCATACGCAGTGGTACGCATACATCAAAGTTACCCGACGCATCCACGATTTGTTTGGTCTCTTTTACATCGAGCCAACCCGTATTTTCAAGCATCGCGCTCTTACTCGGTGTGAAAGATGTATATCCTTTTATAAGAGATGTAGTTCCCACATTCTTATTACGATCAATTTCAATCGCATTAAGTTCATAGCGCACTTCTTCGAATAAATAGCATATAGCATTGTTAACGAGACTCGTTGCAGTTGTCGGTGTACCGTCGGGCTTTGTTAGTTTTCCGTAAATGTGCAGGGAACTTTTACTCGGCAGAATTGATAAATCTTGATGCTGTATTGAGATACGTATTTCATCACTGTTGTTGTATGTTGACGTTGCGTATGGTTGATGAGCATGAACCTCATAATGTGCGATGGATTCGTCGAAGATGACGGGCGTCTGAATGTTTACGATTTCTTCCTCCATTGCACGCAGCAGATGCACAACGCACAGAACAAATAATTCCTCACACGCGCACTCCACGAACTTTGAGACCCAAGTTCTTCAAAAGTTGTACGTTTTGTGGTTCTTCATTAGTTACAAATCGTCTTTGCTTATCCAACTATTGTGTGCATTGTCGAAACCCAACCATTTCACATATAGCTGACTGCCACGTTTCTTTAACACTTTTTCAATGAGATATATATCGGGGTATTGAACACTCAGCAGCTCGTGTTCACAGAAACCACCCGCAATGGGCTCATTTTGATGATCTTTTATATTATACGTGATGGGGTTAGTTTTCCTAACTCAATATATTGTAAATATCTCAGTTGTCCAGTTTGGCGTGTAACCTTTTTCAAATACATTTTTAAATTTACTAATGCGCACTTGATCGCCAATTTTGAATTTCGCACGTTTTCCCACCTCAGTTCTTTTATAAATATCGTGTAGTATTTGTCTTTCATTCGCGGCATTTACATTTTTCGGCTTCATTTTAATGGTACGATGAACGGTGTTATTATACTCCACAATTAACATATCGAGGATATCAGTCCATTTCCAGTTTCCACGGAGGCTAAATTGAATCCACATTTTATTCTGAAGCGTACGGTTAAAGCGTTTACATATTGATGCTTTTAAATTGCTATACGTAGAATACATGTGAATATCGAACTTTTTCATAAGCTTCTTAAATTCGGAATTATAAAATTCTTTCCCACGATCGACGTGTAGATTTTTCGGCCTACGTCCATTGACAAGAATTGATTCCATTGCCGCGGTGACATCTTTTCCACTCTTGCTCTTTAGTGGTTTGGCCCATGCGAATTTGGAGAATATATCGATGACGGTGAGGAGAAATTTATGATTGGAATTTTCGCGCGCATACGATGACATGTCGACGAGATCAGCTTGCCATGTTTCATCCAGGCCGCGTATATCCACATGTCGACGTCGATAGTTTCTTTGAGCTGGCTTATGCAACTCCTCAACCAAAGCACGCTTTTTCTCATTCATGTTTTTTTTTCTTTTTCTCCCCGCAGCACTTTAACAATTTGTTCCGTTGACGCTTAGAATTTTAGGTTTTACACCATTTTTTGAAGTTTTCACAGTATCATTAAGTTGAGTGATTGTAGTTTTCAAATTTTCTACTTGTAAACGAAGTTCGGTGATCTTTGCTCTTACTCGACCTTCAAGAGCACTTGCTATGAATTCATAACTTTCATTCATTGAATTCGTTATTTTATCGTTGAGAGTATTTGTGTGAGTCATCAACACACCAAGAGAAACAGCATCTTCTAATGCTTTTGCGTCACCAATATTACACAGTCGTTTTTGCTCCAAATTATAATGGCCGTCTGCTGTAGTCTTGAACCCAACACCCGGTTTACCTGGAGGGCCCACATCACCACCACCACCACCACTTGTATTCAACTGTCGTCCAAACACATCGATAGTCATGTTGGGAATGCATGGAAATTGGCCCCGTAAGAGTTAATAAATGATTTCAGCTTCACGTAATTCTTCAATAATGGAAATGATCTCGTTGGCATGCGAAGAGTTCCCAGCGGCTTGTGATGCGACGAGAAGACGAAGACGGTCCACTAGCTCATTCGGATCATCCCAGTGAACATAGTCATATGACATATTTTTTCGAGCCACCTTATACTTTGATACATTTCCACCTTTGTGCGCGCTATGTTCTATTATCGGAGAAATAAATTTACGTAATTTATAACTATTATTTTCCCGAAAAGCGCTATTACGCTTATAATTTTTTCTATGTGCATTCGTAGTCGTAACAATTTTCTCATAGTTGGTCAAATCGCTCGTTGTAAAATAATTGAGCGTTGGCACTTTTTTAAATAGTAACTCGACCAATCCAATACTTTTTGGATACTTTTGATGTCCAACATAAATATGATCGGGTTTGAAATTAATCTGCGAATCACCCACCATTAATTTATCGTCGGCGAGGTTTCGCACCCCATATGAGACGTCCAAGGTCGTCTTTTTATTCTTACGCAGTAGTCCGAGATATTCACGTATTAATGATCGACATCTCCCGTGAATTTATCATCAGCATCATCCGATATTTCATCATCCGTTATTTCATCATCATTATTATTATCATCAGCACTATTATTCGCAGCTATAACCATCTCATCAAGAGCCCCGTCAAACGAACTGTCCAGGAGGGTGCTATTTTGTATGCCTTCAATATCGTGATACTCCTCATCCTCCTCCCCCTCCATCTTCTCTTCTTTCTTGACATTCACTTTTTCATCCTTAATTTCTTGTTTCACGTTCTTTTTATATGAAACGAGTTCCTCCAACTCCTTGACGATTGGTTTAAACACATCTTGCATTTTTTGTTGCGCACTATCGCGGCCACTTTTTAACATTTGATGTTTCCGCCGTATTGCATCACTTGCCTTTGCAAGTTGACACAGTAAGTTTTTTTCCCTCAAAAGTTCCTTGCTTTTCATGTTGACACAGATACGGCAGACCTCAGACTGTCTCTCTGCTGAGAATGAGCAATTATTTATCATCGACAGTTAGGAAGGAATCAAAACCTCTTCTGTATCTACCCGCATTAATTTCACTATCTTTATCAATCGTAATAAATCCATACTTGTCGGATTTCCAACATTTAACACACATATTTTTGAAGCATGCGTAGGTCATATCCGTATTCACGTGATCGTTATACACATGTTTAAGATTCATATCATCCTGTTTAAATAGCACCACAAAATTTGCATTATCTCTTACGAGATGTTTCGGGATACGAGTATATGTCTGACAAAGATAAAAACTGTCGACAATCTCGTGTCTTCCCATGGAAAAAAATGCTCTAACATTATCCTGTTTTTCACATGCTATATCGTCAAAGATGAATATTGAGTTTGGACGAGCGTCACTCGGCGCCACAACTTGTTCATGCTCATTAAATGGATAATATTGAACGTCATCAACTGGTTCGAGTAATTGTTCGAGCAATTTGTACTTTGGTTGTTTCAACGATTTAGAATAGAGATAAATATTCTCAAATCGCAAGCCATTGGGGTGTATTAGTAGCGTCAGTAATGCATTAGTTTTTCCACAATTTGACGGACCACAAAACACTGCACGAATACTATCGGGTAGTATGTTTCCATGACGTCTTTGCTTCTTCTCCCCACCCCCTTCCACAAGTTTATCGAAATTAATTATGGGTAGTTGCCCGCCGGAAACTTGTTTCTTCGACTCCATCTCACATACGACTAATCGAAAAAACCCATATAATTCTCTTTATAATGTGAGTAATAATCAGTCGACGATTGACCTTTGCACAGTGATGATTGTGCATGAGAACAAGAAATCCGGCAAAGGTTTAATCAATAGTCTAATTAATAATCTTCCAGTGGAATTACATCTACCTGGCTATCAATATTGTGGGCCTGGTACAAAGTTGGTCAAGCGTCTTGTTCGTGGTGATCCGGGCATAAATCCATTGGACGCTGCATGCAAAGTGCACGATATTGCATATTCGAAAAATCGCAATAATTTAGAAGCTAGACATTTGGCTGATAAAGTGTTGGCTGAGCAAGCCTGGCAACGTGTAACCGCGAAAGACGCTAGTATTGGTGAGAGAGCAAGTGCTTGGGCTGTGACGAACATTATGAAGGCAAAAACGAAATTTGGTATGGGAATGCAGTCTGTGAAAGGAAAGAAAAAAAAAAAGATAAAGCCCCAAAAGAGTATTTGTTTGAAGAAAGTTATTAATGCCGCGCGGAAAGCAATGATTCGAAGCGATGATCCTCGTAAAGTCGTTATGACGGCATTGAAAGGCGCGCGTGCTAGTGTACGGGGCAATAAAGTACGCACTCCAAGAGTTCTACCTGTTCCCCGGAAAATTGGTGGTGTCTTGCCTTTTCTCGTACCCCTCTTCGCAGGCCTCAGTGCCGCTGGTGCATTGTCTGGTGGAGCTGCCGCAATAGCTAACGCTGTAAATGCTGCTCAAGCTGCTAAAAAACAATTGGACGAAAGAAAGCGGCATAATCAGAGGGTTGAGAACATTGCTCTGGGAAAAGGTTTGCACTTGAAACCATACAAGCAAGGATTGGGACTTTACATTAAGCCAAAAAACGTATAATAACGCTACCACGACAACCTCTCACCGACATCGATCTGCTGAAGTATGCGAAAATCATGAGAATTCCACATTTCCGTGGGATTTATATGCGTAATACATTACCTACAAGTGGACCCCTCACGCATGAATCGGCAATTGTGAATTTGGATGAAAATGTGGGTCCTGGCACACATTGGGTTGCGTACAAAAAGATTGGGGGAAAAGTCGTCTACTTTGACAGTTTCGGCAATCTCCCACCACCATCCGAACTAATGAGATATTTTGATGTTGGTAGCGTTAATTATAATTATAAAAAATATCAAGAATATGATACGATTGAGTGTGGACATTTGTGTCTTAAATTTTTATGTTGGCAGTTAAATCGTCGAGATAGATATACACTATATAAACGTGCATTGTAGTGCTTTGGGTTTAGTATATTATTTGCAAGCATCATGGATGATAGTATAACATTGACGCTATCGGGATCATCCTCAGTTCTTGAGACACAATTTTTTCCCCCCATCGAACTGTCTCCACACAAGACTTATGCTCTTGGACTCGTCGAACTGCTTACATTCAACTCAATACCCAACATCGACGTTGGATGCAACAAGCTTTATTTTGGATCACATATGCCACATAACCATATCACATCACATAACCATACCAACAGGCAGTTACGAAATAGAGGATATTGAAAAGTATTTACAGGCAGAATTGTCTCATAATAACGTAAAATTCCAACTCAAGCCAAATAATATTACACTACGCAGTGAAATCGAGTGTGATCAACCTCTCATCTTCTCAGCTAATGATTCGATTGGACCTCTGTTGGGCTTTGGACCAAGGGTATTGAAAGCCAATAAAAGACATGAGTCTGATCTACCGGTGTCCATTCTCAAAGTGAACGCCATACGAGTAGAGTGTAATATAACCACAGGCGCATACATTAATGGGCAAAAAGTTCACACTATTCACGAATTTTTCCCGTCTGTGCCGCCTGGCTATAAAATCATCGAGGTTCCATCAAACGTCATTTATCTTCCAATCACGACTCGAATAATTGACAATATACAACTTCGTATTGTCGATCAGAACGGAGATTTGGTGAATTTTCGTGGCGAAGTCATCACCATACGACTGCATCTAAAATCCAATGGGCATAGTCTACAACAGAATACCCATTATTAATAAGCGATCATGGGATCCCGAAACCAGTCGTCGATCAACGCTCAAGGCGCTAACACCACAAAACGTACAACTTTTGAAGAACTTGGGTCTCAAAGTTCGTGGAGTGCGCGTGTGAGGAATTATTTGTTCTGTGCGTTGTGCATCTGCTGCGTGCAATGGAGGAAGAAATCGTAAACATTCAGACGCCCGTCATCTTCGACGAATCCATTGCACATTATGAGGTTCATGCTCATCAACCATACGCAACGTCAACATACAACAACAGTGATGAAATACGTATCTCAATACAGCATCAAGATTTATCAATTCTGCCGAGTAAAAGTTCCCTGCACATTTACGGAAAACTAACAAAGCCCGACGGTACACCGACAACTGCAACGAGTCTCGTTAACAATGCTATATGCTATTTATTCGAAGAAGTGCGCTATGAACTTAATGCGATTGAAATTGATCGTAATAAGAATGTGGGAACTACATCTCTTATAAAAGGATATACATCTTTCACACCGAGTAAGAGCACGATGCTTGAAAATACGGGTTGGCTCGATGTAGAAGAGACCAAACAAATCGTGGATGCGTCGGGTAACTTTGATGTATGCGTACCACTGCGTATGCTGTTGGGCTTTGCTGAGGATTATCGAAAAATGGTTGTGAATGCGAAGCATGAATTGATTTTGACTAGATCACGCAGTGATGTCAATGCACTAATCCAAACAACTGCTGAAAATTATACGCTTGAATTGCGTAAAATTGAATGGCTTGTACCATATGTCACCTTGGCGGATCAACAAAAAATTCAACTTTTAAAGTTTATCGCCAAAGACACGCCGATTTCCATGAGTTTTCGTACGTGGGAATTATATGAATACCCGCTGTTGCCTACCACCTCTAAACATGTGTGGCCCATCAAGACTTCAACTCAGCTGGAAAAACCGCGATATGTAATTCTTGCATTTCAAACGGGGAGAAGAAATGTTACAACTAAGAATGCGAGCAATTTCGATCATTGTAATTTAACTAATGTGAAACTTTACTTGAACTCCCAATGTTATCCATATGGTAACATGAATTTGAATATACAACAAAATCAGTATGCACTACTCTACGATATGTATACAAACTTCCAGTCTACGTATTACAATAAGGAGAGTGAGCCATGGCTGAACGCAACGGAATTTCTGAAATATGCACCTCTCGTGGTGATTGATTGTTCAAAGCAAAATGACTCCCTCAAGTCCGGACCCGTGGATGTACGTCTAGAATTTGAGACGAAAACGAATATACCTGCACAAACATGTGCATTCTGCCTCATTCTACATGATCGTATTGTAGAGTACAATCCTATAAGTGGTGGGGTAAAAAAACTGGTATAAATTCACTAAAGTGTCCACACTCGAAATCAGTCGAGATGGAGTTTGTCATCGATCTACAGGGTTTCAAGGGACCCACCAACGAATTTGTCCTCAAAGAAATTTCAATCATTCGAGCGGATGAGAAAAATTCTGAACCTCCAACGCTTTTCTTCGAATCACCATATTCATGGGACGCTCTACCGACAAAATATAAAATTACAAATAAATGGTTGGAACGCAATTTTCATGGAATACCGTGGGACCATGGCAGCATACCATACGACGCATTGAGAGTGCTTCTTCGAGCTATTTTACAACGCGCTCGCAAGATCTTTGTGAAAGGCAGTGAAAAGTCATTATGGCTAACGAGCTTAGACTTGCCAACGGAGATTATCGATATGGAAACTCTGGACTGTCCATCGCTGAAGAAGTTGCTGAAAACTCCATCGAATTGTCCACACCATACGAAAGATACGAGATTCAATTGTGCAACGATGAATGTTAAATCTTTACAAAGCTGGCTATATGTATACCGTGCATTATGTAGGCGAGGGATCTTTGAATAAAAAATCATTTTTTACTCTATGTGGTTTTTTGTTTTATTGATACAAAACTTTTTTTTTCTTTTGCTCCTTCTCCTTCTCCTTTACAATATTACAATTCACAGACAATTGAACATATATATACAGATTTATTTTATATTTTTTAAATTTCGTGAAATTCGACACTGTTTCACTGTCCACCGATGTACTTCATACGGAGTTGACCAGTCTGAGCAGCTTGAAGTAATTTTCCAAATGCTTCAGCTTCTCGTTCGAATGCTTTGACGGCTCGGCCGGGTAAAAAGATGGCGAATTCTCTCTCAACTTCAGCGACGTATCTCTTGCCATACTTTGTTATGACAGGCCGGATGTTGGAGATTGAATATTCCCCGTCGACTTGGAGATCTTTCAACTTTTTCGTTGGCAGAAACTCGGACATCTTGCAAATGTCGTTAATTCCGGAGAAAGCCATTTTTTTTGGTATGAATATGGTTTTGAGAACTTTGTCCAAGATCACGCCTTGCTGGGAGCTCGTAAAGCTGTGATTTGATGCTCTTCTCTCTTTATTCTACGACTATTTCCAGATTTTCACCATCCATCCCCTTCCACTAACCCTCTAGTCATCCCCTCTCTCCATGCATTTTCCACATATCCAACAGGCTCAATCTTGTTGGACATATCCGTTGCAGCCTCCCCCTCGTCAAAAAACACTTGCGCCTAAGCATGTTTAGACGTGTTCTTGTGACTTGCCGCCGCCGTCGTGAACATCTGCATCCCTAAACAGGCTTAAACACGTTCGACGCATGCACCCCCTGCTGCTAACGTACACTTGCATCGCTGAACAGGCTTAAACACGTCCCACGCACTCTCCTCCAAACACTTTCGACAATCTCGACGTCGAGGTGGTGCACCATCTGTATGATCTCTCATCGCTGGTGTGTTCCAATGCTCGTTGCATCTTCCGTATGATTTAATTTCATTATCCAATTTGTAATATTCGGGTAAACGATCCCACAAAATATCCGTGAATTCAATAAAATATTTTTTAAACACCCTTGGTGATATGAATCGTAGCTCGTTTGTCGTCATTTCCTGTGGATTCTTAGCACGTTTAATCGCATATATGTACACGAGTTTGTCCATTATAAAACACTCTTGACAATCTCGGCGCATGGGTGCTGGACCATCGATGTGAGTCCGCTCCCACGGCGGATTATAATGATCATTACAATCACGATATGACTGTATTTCGCTATCATACTGCAAATGTTCAGGTAAACGATCCCACAGCATATTAATAAATTCACTGTAATATCTTATGAGAAAACCCTTGGGAACTGATTCCAGTTCATTTTTCGTTAACGTCCAGGGTTCTTTCGATGGATGGATAGTGTACATACTTGCACATCTTTCCATCTTGAGAGTAATTCGTGAAATAATTTTTTTTCGGTTTTCTTTGATCGCTTTCGTCAATTCCAACATATCACCCCCACCCCATACATTTGAGATCCAATCATTTAGAAGAATTAAATAATTTGATTTATCATTATTATTATTATTGCGTATATTCCTCCCCATCTAGCCCTCTCTCTCTCCCACACACGAGATCCTTCCATCTGTCCGTCTTTCTCACGCACACATATTCCTTACATCTAGCTCTCTCTCTCACACACACATATATTCCATCTATCTTTCCATCTCTCTCACACACACATATTTCATCTATCTCTCCATCACTCTCATGCACACATATTTCTTCCATCTATCCATCCCTCTTACTCGCACGTGCACCCCCCCCCCTCACCCTGCAGACCCTTCGCTGCGAGACCCATGGATCCCCCCCCCTCCCTTCGCCCTGCACACGCGCCAGCGCTACGGACACATGGCTCCCCTCCCCTGCATACCCTTCCCCGCAACAGACCCCGCGCTCCCCCGTCCCCGCACCCCCCCTGAGATCCCTGAGTTCGAACCCGCTCTGCTCTATTACTTATTTCCCATGTAAATAACACGGAAAAAAAAGTTTCAAAAGTTATTCAAGGTTAAATTAAAAAATAGAGTTAATTTCACTTTTTGTTTCACTTTTCTGAAATAAAAGTTTAAATTGCATTAACATAAATTTCTTATTTTTTAAAGAAATTACCAACATAAGTTCACGCATATTTACACTCTAACATACATATGTATTAGAACGTGAATCACTTTTGAAAGAGTGGGGAGTGATCATAAGAAATCTTTTTTGTAGAGCGTTCAATTCTCTACATGAATATGTGTCGTTTATTTTGGTGCATTGACTTGAAGCTGAGATATAAAATGTCAAAGTTTGAAATTTTTTTTCCCCGTGTTATTTAAATGGGAAATAAAAATATCCGAAGAGGGACCTCTAAATATTTTTATTAAGAGCTGTAATTTTTTTTAACTGGCATCTTTTTTCACCTTCCCGGCTGTATTCAATGCGTTTCTTCGAAAAACAAAAAATAGTCGCTTTTTTAAATCAGTCTAATAATTGAATCAGTCTAATGATTGAATCAGTGTAAACCTCTTTAACATAATTTTGGACTCTTGGCATTAAAAGTTCTCTTTTCACAGAATATTAAAATCCATTTCATCATCACTTTCTTTATTCATATCTAATAAATCTTGATCACTTTCATTCGAATCATCAGTTATTATTTGAAACGAATGATCGATTGGTTGGAAAATAATAATGACATTTTTATTATTATTTACCAAACTGACTGAAGAACAGCCAGAAATCCGGCATTTTATGGGCAGCCTTACTAGGAAATGACTAGAAAGTTACTAGAATTCTGTCGCTTTCTGGTAACTTCCTAGTAAGTTACTAAAATAAGTGTGTAATAAGCGTCCAAGCGAACGTAGCTATGTCGTTCTGCAACGCTACGCGTGACGTGCGTAGCAGACGGAATTGTGCGAAAAAATTGTCAGAGGAGAAAATCACCCAAAAGCAGATGTGGGCTCGAACGAAAAAATAAAAGCCGATATCATCGTTATGCCAATAGCTACAGCCTTGGTATTGACCCAATTCGAAAAAGAAAAAAAATCTTTTCAATGTGCATAATTAACGTCTATAATACTCGATAATTCATAAGATACGATTAACGAAAACTCAAATATGTGGCTAATTCACGTTGCTTGCGTATAAGAGACTTGGTGCCTCTCGAGGTCCGTGAACTTTGCCGTAAATGCACTTGTCTCAAGACGCTACCGTGTCTCTTGATTATAGCATGTTTCGAACATTTTTTAAATATATACGAAGATGTGTAAAATTTCAAATGTTACAAAAAAAAATTTCAAGTTTCAAAGGTACTTACCTATAGATCCAAGGAGATAATTTGTACATACATAACTGGCTTTATTCCGTTTTCATTCGTATTTCGTTTTCGTCCTTCCTTCCTTCTTACTTATTTTTGTCTGTTCATATACGCGTAGATGACTTGGTTAGATTTGAACGATACTGTATGTGGCGTGCGTTGGAGTACGGTGTAGGTGTCGATGAGTATTTTTTGTATTTGTAAATTTGATGTAGTTCACGTTGGTAAAATTTATGTTTCTGCATTTTGCTCACGTTGCA
The DNA here is from genome assembly GCA_946863875.1 of Alloplasta piceator. Lineage (NCBI taxonomy): Eukaryota > Metazoa > Arthropoda > Insecta > Hymenoptera > Ichneumonidae > Alloplasta > Alloplasta piceator. The sequence continues at coordinate 42,981,535 of OX333072.1, read as the reverse complement.
CTGTTTCAATTGAGTTTTTTTCAATGCGAGACAAAAATTGTCGTTTTTCGATATTTTGAGCGGGTTTTAATAAATGATAAAATAGGTGAATGTTGATTATGTAAATACAGATGAAAGTTCATTGAGTTCGTTAGATCAGAGGAAGTGTGCACGTCTTAATCGTAGGGATGTTGGACATGAACTGATTAAGGATTAGCAGAGACTAGAAGCGTGAAGTGTGAAGTGGGGAAAAGTAGGGGTTCAGGCGAGTGGAGGGAGGCCACGAGCCGGTGAAATGAGGCCCGTGGGTCCAAGGTCAATGCAGTTAGTTTTCTAAGAAGGGAGATTAGGATATACTGAGGAGTAAGGTCTAGCGTGGGAGGGAACTGATAAGGGAGTACGAAGTGTAGATGGATGGCGTGGGAAAGGAATCCATATGATATGGGATATTCTATGTATGAAACCTTGACAAAATTCTCGTTGCTCTCGAAAATTCATTGCAAAATTTTTTTTAATTTAAATTTTTGCTGTTCTCGAAAATTAATTACAAAAATTTTCATTCGAAATTTTCGCTGCTCTCGAAAATTGATTGCGCAAATTTCCATTGAAATTTTCGCTGCTCTCGAATAACAAAATGGAGAATGAATTTTTATTTATTCTCCCGCTCTCAGAATTTATTCGTGAAAATTTCCATTCAAATTTTCGCCGCTATCGAATCAGAAAATGGGGAAGCCATTCTATTTATTCCCCCGATCTCGGAAATGATCTACGAATATTTCTGTTAGAACTCTCGCCTCTCCCGATTAAGGAGATGGAGAATGAAAAATAATTCTCGTTCTCTCTTGCTCTCGGAAAATCTAAAATTTTTTCGGAATTCCTTTTCGGAATTTTCCGACAATCTCGATTGATCGAGAAATTCTATTTGAATTTCTGAGTTCTCGATAAAATTTGTTCTTGAGAAAATTCTGAAAAGAATTTTCAACTATCACGATTAAGCGAGAAATTCTGGTTGAATTTCTTGGCTCTCGAATTATACGAAGGCGCCCCCCTCCCTGGGAGATTTTCGTGGTTCATCAACACAGTTATTCATCGTACGATATTAATTAATTGTCGTTCTCGTAAAACCGGTGATGTCACGAAGTCTCGATACGCTTGAGCGTATAACCGTTAGGCGTAAGCCTATTGTTCGAGCTTCGAATGCCCACGAAAAGCTCTGAAAATGGGCAAAAGCGATCTCGGAGCTTCCGAAGGGCCCCGCTCCAAGCCCTCTTGCTACCATCATCGATGAGCAAGGATTCGTGATCGATAGAGTCCATCGCTGATCTTCAAGCCGGAAGGTACATGCATACAGAGAATCTATCGCAAATCTCCGTATCGAACAGAGCTTTTTCGAGATCCTTAGTTATCGTTCTTGTTCTCGTTATGATTTCGCGGTTCTTGTTCTGGTTCTCGATGCGCTTTCGCGTGTTCTCGTCTATTTCGCGACTTCCTCGAAAATTATAAATTTTCGAACGCTCTCGAATTTTTCGAGATTAACCGCGATTGATATTTCGCGATATTCTCGAAAATTATAAATCCTCGAACGCCCTCTAATTTTTTGAGAATAACTGCGGGTGGTATTTCGCGAGTTTCCCGAGAATTGTAACCTCCTTAGCTCTCGATAAAACAATTTTGGTGAAAATTCGTTCAGAGAATTCTCATAGATCTCGCAATCGAGAAATTTTATTAAATTTCTCAGCTATCGATAATAGTATTTTGTGCATCTAGGGCCAGAGATAAGTCTTTTTGTTGAGCGTGAAGTTTGCCGAGACGAGCGAAGCGAGGGCCGAAACCACGCGAGACAAAAGACGAGTCTCTGGCCCGCGTTGCAGACGATCTTTTTTTCCCCATGGGAGATTTGAGTGTCTTTTCACTATATGCGTGGATAGCCAAAAAGAGGCTCTTTTTTGACAGCTAAGAGTGAAAATAGTTCGGTCGAAAATAGTTCGGTTCTTTTTCCCCTCCGGGGAAAAAGAACCGAACTCGTCTGTCTTCGCACTTACAAGGGGAGGCCACCTACCTCACCCCACTGATTTCATCCAAACTTTTTAGGTATGTAGTACGTGCCCAGGAGTGTAACAGGTGTAAATATAAAAACCCGCTTCTCAAGCAATCGCGAGAAATTTGACATTGAAATATTCCGTTGTCTTCATATACTTGTTACGTTAAGAAATTTACAAGGAGCGCCTGGCCTAGCGGCTAAGCGCTCCAACTCACAACCGCAAGGTCGTTGGATCGAATCCACTGCTCGCATCTTTTTTTTTTATATTTATTTCGTTTTAATTTTCTACTTTATTCTAAAAACATATTTATCACGATTGTGCTGTGACATCGTATTTTTGCACGCGTCACAAATGACTCGATAACGTACGTGGAACAACCTCGCTCCACGGCTGAGTCCCTCTCGAACGCAACCAACAGGGCCAAACTGTAAATTTGTCGTTAGATTTTAATTCATGTTTGTATTTCCGAAAATTCTCTTGAGCGAACGACGGTTCCCGTCGTTACCGACATGACGTCATCGAGGATATTCTCACCGTCAAGGAAATCAAATGGGAGAGCATCGAGGCGAACGAGAGCAATATTCAACGCTCTCGTCACCAACACCACCGAGCCTCGCAGCTCATATACGTGAGCCTCTCTCACCACCATCGACGAGAGCCACGCATACCAACATCATTCTTCGTTGTCGCTCTCGGCATCATCGCTGAGAGAGCGCCAAAATCCATCGCCGTCGCACGGCTTCTCATCGCCGGAGAATTATCACCGTTCGGAGATTATTACTATTATTGTCACTCGTCCGTAATTTGGGAGAGAATCGATCGCGCTCTCGTTCTATCGCTCACGCCATCGATCTACCCGCCACCTCGAATCAATCGCGCAATCGATTATCAAATCGCGCTAACATTCGATACTTATTAACCAAGGGCGGGGGGAAACCGAGCTTACGAGGACGATCGTAGAAGTTCTCTCGATGACTCCTGCCGAAGTGTTGAACGAGGAAGGACGTTGTTACCGTGGCGTTATCGAGGACCGTTGCTCAAGAAAGCGCATCCGCCGAATATATCAAAGATTGAGCTCCTGCTACCTTACGGGACCATTCTGCTGAAAACAAACCGGTAGGACTGTCGTTTTGCTCGTTTTGGTTGTGGAATTGAGGAAAATCGCGAGTAGAGGCATTTTCAAGGGTAAAAGAGTCCCAAAACGAAGCGATATTGTCGTGACGGCACGTTAACGCCCGCTAATTCGAGTCTTTACCGCGACCAATATCGTAGCGCGTTCCGTTCTGGTTTATTTAAATGTTAGAATCGCCGAGAGGGATTCATTTTGGTTATTACGCGGAGGTGAGGGTCCACTAGGTTAATTAGTTCTAGTTCATGTTAAATTCTCGGTCCGGGGAATGCAGGAAAAGACGTTATCGAATAGTTGTGTTACTGATTATCGTGAAATTGGAAGTGATTTCCGGGAAATTCGGTCGTCGAGAGACAGATGGGTGGACGCGAGTTCAAAAGGGGAAGTCGCCGAGGTACGGTCACTTTCATGAGAATCGGTCGCACTGCGTGAGCTCTCGAGACGCGAAGTGAAGGGTAACAGAAAAATACGAGAATTGTTGTAAGAGAGTTAACGCGTCGTATTGAGATGTATCAGAGTTTTCGTGAGTAGAATAACGTGTTGTAAAATTGTATAGAAGCGAGACGCGAGCTTGTATTAGAGAATAAGGATTTTGTCTCAGAGAAAACGGGAACTTGTGGTATTGTGAATTTTGATTTCTTGATTGATCGTATAAATTCAGTTTAATAAAGTAAGTGTTGTGTTTCCCGAACTTGCTGCAGAGAGTATTTATTGTAGAATTTCCAACGATCCCTAACCGCGCCCCTCTACCATCCTCAAGGGCAGCTAGCCAGGCAAAGAAATTGTTGAACTCACGAGAGAACTCAAGGAAATATAAATTTTGCTATCGTAATTTATTGCGATAGCTGGCGCCCAATCCTTGAGCGATCTCGTGAGCTGTTTTGTGACACGAAGAGTCGGCTTTTCATGCGTTAAGAAAAGTCTCGTCACAAATTTGGCGCCCAACGTGGGGCTGGGCCGTTGAGAAAAGCGAAAAATTCCCTTAATACATTTTTCGGATTTAATTAAAATTTTTAGTACCTCGTTTGATCTCGTTTCGCATAAAATATTTTTTGTTTAAGTAAAAATTTTGGTAAAAGTAAAGTAAGAAGATAAAAAGTTTTAAGAGAAAATAGGAAGAATCGAAAGAGTCGTGAAAAGAGAAAAATTATCGAGCTCGAAAGAGAATTGTAGAATATTCGAGAACGAAGGAGGAAGAGATAGAAAGAGTAGATATCTGAAATAAAATTTTGTCGAATATTCCCGAGAATATATTTGCGAATGCTCGGAAAGGCGTCGTAGTCGAGCCATAAAGTTTTTTTTCTCTCGCGCTTTGTTTTGGTCGTGCGTCGCACGACAGTGGGAATAGTGTGTCCGTCCGTGTGTGTGACTCGTCCTTTGCGTGCGCGTGTGTGGGCAGCGAGAGCATCAGTTTACCTAGATCTCGCTGGCTGGACACTTCGTCGTACGCTCTCGTTATCGTGGCCAAAAACACAAAGAAAAAGAAATATATTAAAAATGGCAAGCAAAGTTCGTCCGTCAAAGTAATTGTTGGTTAACTATCGTGTACAGTGATTATTTAAATTTGTGTCTTGCTCGAGAGAGAATCGTGATTTAGAATAACTAATTAATTTTGTTTGTTTACGTTGTCGGCTCTGTCGTCGAGTACGCGAAAGGGTGATCCCGAGCTTCACTCGAGATCTTTCGTGCTGGGAATATTTTGATTGAAATTTCTTCGGAATAATCGACAGTAATATTGTCTCGCGTACCTCTCTATATTTCGTGCTGTGAAATTTTTTATTAAATTTTTTTTTTTTGTTGTAAATAATAGCACGTAATACTCGCGTTCGTGAATAATTTATTCTAACTTATTAAGTCTTGGATATCGCGTGATAATTCATTTTGGATTTTATTTTTTATTTTTTTCCTCTCGCGCAAAACGTTGCATGCGTGCTTTTAAGCGGAATATATTTTTTTTTGTATCGTTGATATATCTATTTCATCATTGATATTTATTGTGTGATTCATATATTTCGCCATTGATATTTCTTCCTTATGATACTATTCGATTATTTAGAGAGCAATTACTCTCGCCCCGCAAATTATACCGGAGAAACTCAAAGTGCATCGAAAATCTCGTTTTGTCGCGTCGACGCACTCCCCCACGTGTTTCGTGTCGGTGAACCGCAAGTGTGCGCGTTTATCGGTGAATCTCATTCGTGAGCAGCGCGCCAGCGGGTGTGAAGGGCTCTCGCGCATACCCGTACCGTGTATCCCCAGCTTGCTTCGCGCAGCTTCGTGCCGCGCGTATGAGTCTCGCGCGCATGAGTACGATCTACCGCGCAAGTAAGAGAGAGAGAGCGCTGACATGACGCGCGTACAGTCGAATCCTCGCGAAGTGACACTCACCGAGTATAAGATTTTCAAACCGTGAGTTATGCCGTCGATTACCAAATTCGGTCAAATTGTTTCCGCGAAAAAGAAAATAGATAGCTATTCGTTGCTGAAATGGTCTTAGTGCCTTGACAAAGTGACAGGTGCCGAGAACCTTGTCGTCGATTCGCGCCGGAGAATTAGAAACTTTGACGCGAATGGATAGAGAAAATTTTGTTTTAAAATTACGTGACCAGCGTTATCGAACCGACGTGATTTCGGGAATTTAATATATGACAAGCGGTCGTTTACCGCCATTTGGTAGATTTTTATCGTTTTGGCTTCCCATCCTAAATTTGCTTATGAATTTTTTTTTTGTGGTATTTCGAATTCGTAAAAGCAACGAATGTTATCGTTTTGCGCGTGAACGTCGCCACTACACCTGCGACGCGTTATCACGGAGACACTCGAGAAAATCAAGACAATCCTTTTTTTTCTTGCATTTATTTTTGTCTATGAAATCCAAGACGCTCTCGGAGGTCCCGCGACTTCAATAACGATTGAAAATAAAATCATGTATCTGGTTCGCTATCGCGTGAGACGAGACCCTCGTAATTACACCCATAATTGTGTCATCCGAGGGATAGCCTAATTGATGTTGCATGTTTTCGTATTGTAATGATAATTGAATCCCGCTCGCCGTTCATTAAAATGATGCTTTGTTTATTCGCTGTAATAAAATATGAAAATAAAAAGCTCTGTTGGTACCGTTCGTGCTGAAACTCGCTGTTGCGACAAAAGAATTTTTTTTCCCTTTTGTTGTAAAAAAATTCTGCGTCAGTTAAAATCTGCACGAGCAAAGCTTCGGTCTTATACGGCCGGGTCGGCCTTTTCATAGGGGGGGAGGTGTTGTGACATCGTATTTTTGCACGCGTCACAAATGACTCGATAACGTACGTGGAACAACCTCGCTCCACGGCTGAGTCCCTCTCGAACGCAACCAACAGGGCCAAACTGTAAATTTGTCGTTAGATTTTAATTCATGTTTGTATTTCCGAAAATTCTCTTGAGCGAACGACGGTTCCCGTCGTTACCGACATGACGTCATCGAGGATATTCTCACCGTCAAGGAAATCAAATGGGAGAGCATCGAGGCGAACGAGAGCAATATTCAACGCTCTCGTCACCAACACCACCGAGCCTCGCAGCTCATATACGTGAGCCTCTCTCACCACCATCGACGAGAGCCACGCATACCAACATCATTCTTCGTTGTCGCTCTCGGCATCATCGCTGAGAGAGCGCCAAAATCCATCGCCGTCGCACGGCTTCTCATCGCCGGAGAATTATCACCGTTCGGAGATTATTACTATTATTGTCACTCGTCCGTAATTTGGGAGAGAATCGATCGCGCTCTCGTTCTATCGCTCACGCCATCGATCTACCCGCCGCCTCGAATCAATCGCGCAATCGATTATCAAATCGCGCTAACATTCGATACTTATTAACCAAGGGCGGGGGGAAACCGAGCTTACGAGGACGATCGTAGAAGTTCTCTCGATGACTCCTGCCGAAGTGTTGAACGAGGAAGGACGTTGTTACCGTGGCGTTATCGAGGACCGTTGCTCAAGAAAGCGCATCCGCCGAATATATCAAAGATTGAGCTCCTGCTACCTTACGGGACCATTCTGCTGAAAACAAACCGGTAGGACTGTCGTTTTGCTCGTTTTGGTTGTGGAATTGAGGAAAATCGCGAGTAGAGGCATTTTCAAGGGTAAAAGAGTCCCAAAACGAAGCGATATTGTCGTGACGGCACGTTAACGCCCGCTAATTCGAGTCTTTACCGCGACCAATATCGTAGCGCGTTCCGTTCTGGTTTATTTAAATGTTAGAATCGCCGAGAGGGATTCATTTTGGTTATTACGCGGAGGTGAGGGTCCACTAGGTTAATTAGTTCTAGTTCATGTTAAATTCTCGGTCCGGGGAATGCAGGAAAAGACGTTATCGAATAGTTGTGTTACTGATTATCGTGAAATTGGAAGTGATTTCCGGGAAATTCGGTCGTCGAGAGACAGATGGGTGGACGCGAGTTCAAAAGGGGAAGTCGCCGAGGTACGGTCACTTTCATGAGAATCGGTCGCACTGCGTGAGCTCTCGAGACGCGAAGTGAAGGGTAACAGAAAAATACGAGAATTGTTGTAAGAGAGTTAACGCGTCGTATTGAGATGTATCAGAGTTTTCGTGAGTAGAATAACGTGTTGTAAAATTGTATAGAAGCGAGACGCGAGCTTGTATTAGAGAATAAGGATTTTGTCTCAGAGAAAACGGGAACTTGTGGTATTGTGAATTTTGATTTCTTGATTGATCGTATAAATTCAGTTTAATAAAGTAAGTGTTGTGTTTCCCGAACTTGCTGCAGAGAGTATTTATTGTAGAATTTCCAACGATCCCTAACCGCGCCCCTCTACCATCCTCAAGGGCAGCTAGCCAGGCAAAGAAATTGTTGAACTCACGAGAGAACTCAAGGAAATATAAATTTTGCTATCGTAATTTATTGCGATAGCTGGCGCCCAATCCTTGAGTGATCTCGTGAGCTGTTTTGTGACCCGAAGAGTCGGCTTTTCATGCGTTAAGAAAAGTCACGTCACAGTGCATATTATCAATTTTTAATTATCCATTTTGATGGAGAAATTTTTTTTTTCACGTCTCCCGTGCAAAATCGAACTTCCTACGAAAATATACAATAATTTATTCTTTTCCAATGTCAATAATTTTTACTATAAATATTTTATTCGCAGTTGATTATCGTTGCTCTATAACAGAGCATAATGCGGAATTAGGATTTTTTTTTGTGAGGAGATTAAAAATAGAGAAAATATACCCGAGAACTTGTTTGCAATGAATATTTTCATTTATTTTGTCTTACAAATTATATTCAAGGAGTACTGCACGAAGCAGGGCGATACTCGTCGTAAAAGCATGGGAAATAATAATTTTTGCGGCATCTAGCACATGTAATGAATGCCGAATTTTTGCATTCACATGGTTTTTTCAAAACGTCCGTTGCGAAGCAAACTTGGTTGACATTCAAAAACATTTCTCGGTCATCGCACAATTTGGCCGCAAACCACGCGTATCGGAGCATACCAACGAATATTGGCACGGACAACTGATGATGAACAATGGATTGAATTTTTATGCAATCTTCTCTCGCGTTAATCTCCCTGTTCTGTTCGAAGATATGCTCACAATTTTGCATTCTTTTTATGAGGTTCTTTACCTGCCTGTAAAAATATACGTCGCAAGGCTGTACTAGCGGGGTACATTTCGGCGGAATAACTTTAATGCTGCACTTTTATCTTGCAGGGGTAAAAAAATTTTTTTGAAAATTCTTTCCAAGAATCCCGCAATCGAGAGATTGTTTAAATTTCTCAGCTCTCGATCCATTAATTTTTCCCTGAAAATTCCTTTTGAGAATTTTCATAGATCTCGATATCGAGAAACCTCATTCAATTTCTCAGTTCTCGATCCATTAATTTTCCCTCGAAAATTTTCTTTTCGAGAATTTTCATAGATCTCGCAATCGAGAAATTTTATTAAATTTCTCAGCTCTTGATGAAACATTTTTTTTTGAAAATTCCTTTCGAGGACCTCATAGATCTCGCAATCGAGACATTTTATTAAATTTCTCAGCTCTCAATGACACAGTTTTTTTGAAAATTCCTTTCGAGGATTTTCATAGATCTCGTAATCGAAAATTTTTATTAAATTTCTCAGCTCTGGACAAAACTTTTGAAAATTCTCGAAAAGAATTTTCAAAAATCTCGCCATCGAGGAACTTTTCTTGAATTTATCAACTATCTATTCACTAATTTTTCCTTTGAAAATTCTTTTCGAGAAGTTTCATAGATCTCGCCATTGAGAAACTTCATTAAATTTCTCGGGTCTCGATAAAATATTTTGGTTTTTTTGAAAATCCGGCATCGGGATTCTCACCGATCTCGTTAAAGCAAGAAATTCTGTTGAACTTCTCAGATCTCGATACAAATCTGTTTTTTTTTTAATTCCGTAATCGGAATTGTCACCGCTCTCGCTCAATCGAGATATTCAGTTCAATTTCTCAGATCTCGATGAAAATCATTGTTTCTAAATTCCTTTATGGGAATTCTCACCACTCTCGTTTAAGCGAGGAATTCCGTTGAATTTCGTAGTTCTCGATGAAAGTTCTTTCGTTTTGAAAACCCGTTATCGGGACTCTCATCGATCTCGCTCAATCGAGAAATTCGGTAGAATACCTCGGATCTCCGTAAGAATAATTTTTTTTCTTGAAAATTCTTTCGGTAATTTTCGCTGGTCGCGCAAACGAGAAATTTTATGGAATTTCTCGGTTCTCGAAGAAATTCAATTTCGTTGAAAACTCCTTTCTGGAATTATCATGGATCTCCATAGAGATTCGTTTTTTTTTAACCGTTATCAGGGTTTTCATTGATCTCGTATGATCAAGAAATTCCGTCGAATTTCTCAGGTTTTGGTGAAAATCGTTTAGGAAAATGCGGCATCCAAATTTTCCTCGATCTCGTTTAATCGAGAAATTCTTTCGAATTCCTCGGATCTCTATAGCCAAAAATTTTATCGGATGCTGCCGTCGTATCGTCATCGTCGTAGTGGTCATCGATTCATCTTTAGTGAATCTGATTCCGCTCTTATAGGGCCGTCCGGAATCGTGCGTGTTTAACAGCGGCCATAAAATGTTTGGCCCCGGAATGAAAATTCCTTTTTTCAAAAAACCTTCTCGTGCGAGCGCGATTATGCGCTTAGTAACCACTCTTGTCTTCCCTAAAATTCAATCAGCTACCGTCAGCAACCGGGGGAAGAAAAGTTCTGCTGTATAAGATTGGCGTCAAAACGGATCTCGTACAAAAACCTTCTCGTGCGAGTGCAATTACGCATTTAGCAGACGCTGATTTATGTCTCCCCAGATATAAATCATGCTACCGTTAGTAACCCGGGCAGAAAAGTTACGCCGTAAAAGATTGGCGCCAGAACGGATCTCGTACAAATAACCTCTCAACACCCTCGTCGGCGTGAAGAGTAGTCGATACAAGATGTCGCGCTACTGCATCCATGACTCGTGATTAGCTACCGTTTGAGCCCTACGCCAAAGCCACCCGTGAAGGGTGAGGAGTTGTGACGTGATTTTTCGGAATCACGGCCACAAAGCCAGAAACGCTCTCGCAAAAACGTATCATTCTCGTTTTGTTGCCCGATTCAGGAAGGTAAAGAAAACATGTTCTCGCCTTAGTCGCGTTTCAAGCACGTGACAAATGATATTGGATTTGATTCTGTTAAGAAAAGTTTAGAAAAGGTCGCGCGCTCGAATCCGTCGGAAAAATATGTTTCCGGGTAGTGAGTTGCACGACGGAGGAAAGTGCCCGACGAGGAGTCGCGGAGGAATTGTCAAAGGTCCGGCTGCAATGCCGGCGCCCCAAAGTAGAAGGAACCACGAGCTGGAGAGCAGGCAGAGAGTGTTACGAACAATGGCTGGGAAGCATTGTCCCGCATTGAGTCGAGCAGAGCCGTGCTTTCGCTCAGGTTCGGGGAAAAGATGCCACCGAGATCCTTAACACGCTGTCGAGGATGATACTTCTCCAATCACGCGCTCAGGAACGTAAGGAAAAAGAATAATGAGGCAGCAGCTATCGTTCAGAAAATTTTGATGATTATTCAAATTTTCTACAAGAGATTAGGAGAGTCGGTCTCCGATCGTCACCGAGATAAGACCTCGCGCTCTCGCTATTGTGTCTGCTTTGTGTTGACGCTCCGTCTCGCTCTCTCTCGTTCATGCTTCGAGTAACGAGTCTCGCTCTCACTTATGTGGTATACGCGCGCCTCGCGGCTGTGTGTGTGCCCATCGATTTCACAAGGGCTCTCGTACTATAGTCACCAAGAAAAGTCGTTTGGCTCCTGGCGAATATCCCAGTGGGTTATTCAAGTGCGGTGTGCAATGCATCGGTACAAGTTTCTCGTGTTACGACGGGAATGGATCTTGCAACTCCCTGAAAGAAAAAACATCATTCAGACGAGTCGTTCGTTCGCTACGGTCCCGTTACGGTCTCAAATTTGAATCAGTTCCCGTGCTACTTGCTGACACTCAACTCTGATCCTCCTTATAGCAGAGAAACGCAGACGTGTGTTTGAATACTCGAGAATCTTTTGAAATATCATCAATTCCACTGAAACTAAATGGAATCAACTGATATAAGTAATTGAAATATTATAATAATTTATTGAATTTTATTGTCTTAACCAAAACATTTTGAGACGGAGAGACGGAGACAGTGCATGTCATTTTCAATCTAAAAAATCAAAAAAATCGGTTTTTTCAAAGTGAAATAGTAAAATGCTCCGCATTGTCCCATCTTTAAAACTATTAGAGATTGTAGATTAATATATTACAAATGAGATATCCAAATTTCAGCTGCCCATATTTACCAGTCTAATTTTAATCAAACTTTTTGTACAAATGCACAAGACGGGATAAATCGAAAAAAGCCCAGACAAAAATTTCGAAAAGTCAAATAATCGCCTTCAGTCGTCTTCAAATTGATGAGTCGGAGGTTTTCGGGTCGTTGATTACAAATCTAGTATCTAGAGACTCATAATTACAAAATTCACGATGGTGGATCCAATATGGTGAACACAATTTTAAAAATGTATATAGATTCTGCTTAAAATTGGTATTTAGAGGTTTTTGGGGTTTGCTGATACGAATATGAACTCAGAATTGCAAAATTCAAGATGGCCTATCCAATATAGCGGAAACGATTTTAAAAATGCATATAGATTCTGCTTAAGATTGGTATATAGGGACTTTTGGGGTCGCTCATTGCGAATCTGAAGTCAGGATTGTGAAATTAAATGTCGCAGACAATATTTGAAACAAAATCATCTCCAAACTTGGTATATGTGAATTTTTAATTAACGCAAGACTTATTATTAATTTAGTATTTGAAACCAAAAAAAAATTGAAAATAGTATATTGAAATATATTTCTAGTATTTTTTCCAATCAACGTTTTTAGTTAACTCCCCTGTACACAGCACAAAAGTCAGAAATACTTCCTCGCGAACTCTTTTTCAAGACTACTTCTAGAGCAACAAGTATGATATCTCGCAGGCGTTAGTCTGAAGAAGTCTGAAATAAGAATTACTTGAGAAGAGTGTAAAGGTAAAAATAACCTCAAATTTGTTTTAACACATTTTTCTCGGAGATGGCTTGATGAGATGAAAAAAGATTAGTGGGGTTGCCTGCGTAATTAATGTGTACAGTTGGCCCCACTACCCTTTTTTTTATTCTATCAAGTTATCTCCGAGAAAAATGTGTTGAAAGTTCCAGCTCTATCTCTCTTGCACTCACGAGAGCGGAAAGGCGGGGGAGGGGGTTCACCCTCCACTTAAGAGATCTTCGGAATGAATATAAAAAAAGTTATTAGAAATCGCATATCCAGATAAACACGTGATAATATTTTTTCGGATACATATCTAAACCGTTTAAACTCTGGGTAAAAAGAATTCATAAGTAGTTGGTAGCGTAATAGGTAGCGTGGTTGGTTCTTAGGTAGGATAGATAGGCGGGTCGTAGGTTCGAATCCCGGTGGAGGCAGATGAAATTGAAATTATGAAATTGAGTTTTTTTCTAATTTTTTTTAATGCAGTCGGTTCAGTAGCTATGTAAATAAATGAAAATACGTATTGAAAAATTTTGCAAACGATAGAAATAGAAAAAAAAACTGATTTTCAATAATTTCAAAGAAACCCTCAAAAAGTTATCTTGACGATGTCCTGTGAAGAATTCTCGAAAAAGTAGTCTTTACGATATTTTTTTGGAGACATCAAAGATCTTCAAGACAATTTTTCTCAGATATCAAAATCGTTCCTCAAAGTGGCGTATTCGAATACTTTCTGTCTTTACTGAGATGTCTTTCGGAAAATGTATTCAGATGTCCAAATCTTACATAAGACATCTACAGCGTTTCATTCAGACTTCATATTGCTGTGTGGGTCATCAAATAAAAATTGTTTAGTAAATTTGACCATCAGAGTCCATATATTGACATTTTGCCCGATTTACATCTGATTCACTTGTACTGCTGTCATCCATTTGCAGTTTCTCAGCAATGTTTGTATTCAACGGTGTTTCGAGCAGTTTACTATATCACAGCTACGCATACATTTCTACAAAAAGTTTGATTAAAATTTGGCGAGAAAATATGGGCAGCTGATATTTGGATGTTTTATTTTTAATATATTAATCTACAACCTCGAATGGTTTTTAAGACGGAACAATGCAGAACATTTTACTATTTCATCATGAAAAGATCAATTTTGTTAATTTCTTAGATTGAAAATCACATGCATCACTGACTGCTCGCACGAACGCTTTTAAAATCGTGTCCGCAATATTGGATCCACTATCTTGAATTTTGCAATTCTGAGTTCAGATTCGTGATCAGCGACCCAAAAAACCTCTGTTTACCAATCTAGGACAGAATCTATATACATTTTTGAAACCATGTCTGCCATATTGGTACTGCTATCTTGAATTTTGCAATTCTGAGTTAAGATTCGTAATCAGTGACCCCAAAAACCCTTATATACCATTCCGGGACAGAATCTATATACATTCCCGCGTAGAAAAAAAGAATCTTTCCAAGAATCTTTTAAAGAGTCTTGCAAAGAATCTTGAAAAGAGTCTTGCAAAGAATCTTGAAAAGAGTCTTGTAAGGAATCTTTCCAAGAATCTTGAAACGAGTCATGTATTGGATCTGGAACAAGACTCTTTCCAATATTCTTGGAAAGATTCTTTACAAGATTCCTGCAAGACTCTTGAAAATCTTTTTAAGATTGTTTCAAAGATACTTTTTACGATTCTGAAAATCTTTTCACGATTCTGAGAATCTTTTCACGATTCTGAAAATCTTTACAGGATTCTTTGGAAGAATCTTCGAAAGATTTTTTAAAAGGATTAGGTTTTTTTAAAATCTCACGAAAAACTAAAAACTGACCAATTCAAGTCAATTTTCGAAAAAAAAGAAATTTGAGAAAATCGAAAAACTTTATTTAGGAAAAAGATAGAAAATCAAAAATAAACATGACCCTCATGGCCAAAGTCCGTTTTAACACGGCGTTAAATCTTGGAAAGATTAATTGGAAGAATCTTAGAAGGATTCATTTAAAGAATCTTGGAAAGATTCATTCAAAGAATCTTGAAAAGATTAATTGGAAAAATGTTGAAAAGACTGATTGTAAAGAATCTTGTACAAGCTGATCGCTCGGGAGAATCGTAGAAATAATTTTGTTCTTTCCAAGATTCTGTATATGCATCATCTTCATTTTTGATTTTCTATCTTTTTCGTAAATAAAGTTTTCCGGTTTTCTCAAATTCCTTCTTTTTCGAAAATTGACTCGAATTGGTTAATTTTTAGTTCTGCAACGATTTGAAGAATCTTGCAAAGAATCTTTACACGATTTTTTACTCCGAGGTAATAGTCTTTCCAAGAATTTTGTAAAGAATCTTCCCAAAAGTCTTGGAAAGAGTCTTGTTCCGGATCCAATACGTGACTCTTTTCAAGATTCTTGGAAAGATTCTTTTTTTCTACGCGGGTTTTTAAAACCATGTCCGCCACATTGAATCCACAATATTGAATTTCGCATTTCTGAGTCTAGAAACATAATCAGCGACCTCGAAAATCCCCGATCCATCAATTTGAAGAAGACTGGAGACGATTATTTGACTTATTGGAGTTTTGTCCGGGTTTTTTTTATTTGGCCTCACTGCGTGTTTGTTGAAAAAAAAAAGTTATGAACCTTAGTACAAGCATTTCGTAGACTTGCACAATGAAGAAAATTCTATCCATAATGAGATTTGTGATTCTTCAACTCATCGATTGAAGTTTTTGTATCCAAAATGGAAACGTTTCGTGAATTTGAGCGTTCAGAAATATTGCGAAATGAATTTATTTTATTTTGGATAGCTCGAATTTCACGTGTGTTTATTTCTCTCGCTTGGCCTTCGCCGTGAGAGAGAGTTAGATGTTTGTTTGAGTCCTCGACGCCCTGAAAATACGTGAGAGTACGCTTCTGTGTGTGCGTGTGTCGTGTGTTACAAATTACGTTTGCTGAATATTCACGCCTTGGAGGATTTTAATAATTTGATGGAAATTAAATTATTATTTTTAAGATCCCTCAGATTTGGTGTTATCTTTCATGTAGCGCATTACGGCCCGCTTAGAAAGTCAGACCTTCTATCATTGGGACTCAAGAGTAATTAGGTTCTGCCCTAGCAACGCTCGTGAAGCGAGACGTTGATATAAAAAATGACAAAAGGGTAAATCTCGAGAAGCGAGTTTAGCGAGCGAGTTTAGATAGTAAAGCAGTTTCTTTCTTTATTAGTGTCCGGTCGATTCCGTGAGAGATGCAAAATATTATTTCCTAGGACTCGACTGGAATCAGGAAGGCTCTAGGATGGAAAGAGTGAATTTAAAGGGATTGACGTGAATATCCGAATTTACGCAACGAAGATCTTTGTTGTGTGAAGGAGTAGAGAAAGAGTGCATGCGCGCGCGCGCGCGTGTGTGTGTGTGTGTGTGTGTGTGTGTGTGTGTGTGTGTGTGTGTGTGTGTCGCTTTCGGATATAATGCCAAATAAGATGTGTGAGAGAGACAGAAGCTCTTTCTCACAGCATTTAATTTCGATAGAATGTTCGGAATATCGTTCGCTTAAAGATCCTGATGATAAGAATTATAATTCTTCAAACGGCACGCTGACGATAAAATCGTGGCCGATGATTTTACGTTATTATAAGAAAAATAATTTATTCACCACGGTCACAAAATGTGTCGTAATAGAGCTTTACACTTAATTTATAATTTCGCAAATTGTTTCCACGAGGAAACTCGCCTACAGGCTAACCTCCCTGCCCAGCTCCACGTGTCTTGCAAGAACAGAATTTATTAAATTGATTGGTTTAATCATTTCGTGAATATTAAGCAATTCATTGATGAAAGAGCACTGAGCGACGCCCAGCAAGCATCCTCTTCCCATGATCCAACTTCCCAATGCAATGTGGGGGCTTCACATAGAAAAAGGCACCTGAACGCAAAGTCGCAGTTAAGACCTTATAAGACTAAATATCGAGCAGAGCTCGATGCGTGATTCAAACTTGATAAGTTTTCATAGTAGAGTGCCGGAGTGTGATTTTGGTGGCGCTTTTATATCCCTTGGAAATGATGATGGTGGGAGTGCCCCTTCTCCAAGCTTCTATGGCTTTCCATCGACCGTTCTGGACAGTTCTCGAACGTTCGATAATGTGACGTATTTCCGGTGATAATTGTGCAAAAAAGAGGAAGAGTGGGCAGTGATAAAAGGCGTCCTCTTAATAATGGGCTTGACTCAGGGCCTAGGTGTTCTCGCCCCACCTCTCTCACGACGATGAACTTGGTGACAGGAGGTCGAAAAGGCCGTCCCGTTACAATATAATTACAAATTAAATATGTGCAGTCTTTCAATGAAGAAAATTCGATCTATATTGAGGCTTATGATTCTTCCTCTCATCGATGGATGATTTGGTGTCTGAAATATAATTCGTGCAGTCCATCGGACAAGCGAAATTACCAATTATATAAAAATAATATAATGACATGAAATTATAAATAATATTAAATTATGTTATTAAATGAAATTATGAATTATGTAAAGTTGCAATAACCGAAGGGAAATACTTTGCAAAAAGAGAACAAATCACCCCGAAAACTCCAAAAATAGTGTACAAAAACTGGAGACAAGTATATTTACAGTAGAAATCAATAAACATTAGACCCTGAATACGTATCGCCAAGCACATTTAGTATCCTAGTTAAACTTTCATTTACAAGTATCTAGTGATTATTACAGTTGTAAGCGAAATTTATAAAATTTGAACACATCTTTACGTTTGAAAATAAAAAATAAACCCATTACTGAAAATAAATAATAAATTGATCAAAAAAATTTGATCACAAAAACAAAAAGCACTTGGCGATTTTCTTTACCTAAAACAACCTCAGCTTTATTACTGAAACATCTTTTTAAATATTGCCCAACTCACTAAGTACTTTTTATTTTTGTGATCAATTTTTCTTATCGATTTATTATTGATTTTCAGTAATGGATTTATTTTCTATATTTACACGTAAAAATGTTTTTATATTTTATAAACTTCGCTTCCATACTGTAATAATCACTGGATGCTTGTAAATAAAAGTTGAACTAGGATACTACATGCGTTTGGCAATAATACGTATAGGGTGTAATGTGTATTGATTTCTCAACTTTTTGTAGGTAGACTACGTTAGAGATACTATTATTAATGTACTTGTCTCCAGTTTTTGTACACCATTTTCGGTGTTTTGTGGGTGTAATAATTTTCCCCGAAATTTCCTAACCTGTTTTTCATATTGTCAGTCCTACATTTTGTTGATATAAATATTGATATCAGATTCGTAATCGGCGGTCCCGAAAACATTGAAAAATATATTTTCAATCGATTTTTTACACGATTTTATGTTTTTATCGGCCATATTGAAGCCGCCATTTTGTTATTCTAAATTCTGATATCAGATCGTAATCAGCGATCTCGAAAACATTGGAAAAGTACATTTTCAATCGAATTTTTTACGAATTTTACGTTATTGTCGGCCATATTGGAGCCGGGATTTTCTTTTTCTAAATTTCGATATCAGATTCGTAATCAGATTCTCGACATTATCATTCTCAATATTCTTATCATTCTTGATGGCAATCGAGGATGATAATTCTTTAATAACGTTATCGGAAACGTGGGGAATTAGAATGAGAGGGCAACAGCTATCGGACAGAGAATTTTAGTAATAATTGAAGTTTTCGAAAAGTGATTAGCAGAGGTGGTCTCCGATCGTCGTCCAGATACGACCTCGCGCTTTCGGTATTGTGTCGGATTGGTGTTGGTACTCGGTATTACTCTCTTTTATTCGCGCTATGCGTAAGATGTGTTCCGCTCTCACTTGTGTGATACATGCGCCTCGTGGCTACGTGTGTCCATCGTTTTGACAAGATCTCCCGCCGTGTAATGACAGATATAATTCGTATTGCTCCCGATGAATATTCTCTCGAAGTTTTCAAGTGCAGTATGCAGTGCATTAGTGCTGATTTTTGTGTTTTGCCGAAACAGATCTTGCAACTCCCTAAAAAAAAATCATAAATAAGTTCTCGTGCGCTACTTGCTGATACTCAACTCCAACCCTCTCTACCATAACCCGCATCCTGAGTGGTCGCGCATTTGCGTGGTCGCTCAGAATTTTGGGAATCCGAAATCATTCATCCTCGCTCATACGTTCTGCCGGTTTGTTCTGTCCTGTTTCGTCCGTGCAGGAATCGAGGTCTTCCCACTCGATTCTCAGTTCAGTTCCGGTTAGTCCACAGACGAAATCCCACCGTCCCACTGGTGGAGTTAGCGCCTTCCGACTTGATTCCCAGGTATGACCAGTTTTTTAATTCCGGGGAAACCAAAATTGACTAGCGCCCACTGGCGTGTAGAACGCCACGCACCAGGGTGGCGGCCGAAGGTGACGGATTCGATATCATTTCTCGATCTCTCTAAAAAAATAATCCGTCAAGAACTATATATTTCTTTCCGACGGAATGTAATGTTTTCACTGACATGTCAGCGACGAATTTAATTTTGCATAAAACGCATTGTGCTGTTCCTTGCTTTTTTTAGCACAGGTCTCAGCCAATTTTTGAATTTTGATCTTCATGCCATTCTTCTCGATATTTTTGAGTATGCTTTTCAGTTTCTTCTTAGGATCACGTATTTTTCTTTTGGGGTGTCACAGAGTGATCATGATTTCTCTTGCAAACATTTTTCGGTTCTCTCGACGCTATATCAATTGCTATTATGAGGTGAAAGAAAAATTCATATTCAACGACAAAGTGTATCAAAACATAATGATAAACGCAGGATACCACGAATTTATAACCAAGATCCGAGATTACAAAATGAGATAAATCAATGTTGGACAAAAAGTTAAACGATGAACGAATATCGCACACATGTGTGGCGACAGCCTTTGAGATTCGAGTATCAAATAGACTCGATCAATAGATAACATGTTTGTCACGTACTGCTGAAACGAGTGATTCACAGCGATCGCTGATCAGTCACGCTCCGGTGCTCGCTCGACACTGTTGCGATCTCGCTATTATTGTATCTATATAATGACGAAATGAGGTATTGAAAATCTCCTTGGTGTTGCTGATTCCGGTCATAATAAATGGCAACGAGAAAAGGAACGAATCACAATTATTGTTCACGATAAAGAGTAAAAACTAACCTTACAACGGGTGATCGGTGAAGAGGGGACTAGAGTCGAGGCGCTCGTGGAGACAGGAAAGACGTCGTAGATCTACGAGTTAACAAAAAAAAGACTAATTTAAATCTGTGAGCATTATAATCTCGAAATAAAACCATCTTGGAACATTAACAATTTATGGAAAACCGTGTCAGATTTTGTAAAAGTGCAAGCAGAAAATGAAAAGAAAGAACAAGGGAAGGAATCAAATCAAATTATGAAGTCCAAATTATTATCTATAGCGACAGACGAAGACACATCGAATGACGTCATGGCTTCGAAAATAGGTAAACTCATAGAGTTCAAACCAGAAAAACAAACATGGGTTGACTATATTGAACAAGCCGAATTCTTACGGACTACAAGAAGCAGCGATGGATGCATTAAACTCAATGAGGCATCAAAAAATGCTAACGCCAGTAGATCAGTCTCACTGGGCTACACCGGTAGTATTTGTTAGGAAATGCAACGTAAATCGACTACTTGATGGCATCACCGCAGCTCCGCGAATTTTTCAAAAGTTCATGTTTACGATTCTGTCTGGAATACCCGGAATACAAATATATTTAGATAATGTGAAAATACAAGGAAACAATCTAGAAGAACACAATCAACGATTTACAGAAGCGTTACGCCGTTTACATCAATCGATCCCCGATTCAACGTCGAAAAATCGATATTTGGCGTTAAATCCATGGATTTTCTAGGATACCAAATTTCCACGGAGTATTGAGCTACAAGAGAATAAGGTAACGGCTATAAAGAATATGAAAGCCCCAAAAGATCAACGCGAATTGCAGGTCTTCCCGGGAAGAATAAACTGTTATGGTTCATTAAAGACAGAGCAACGATTGCTGAACTACTTCACCGACTGTAAGACGCTGACGCAAACTGGAAATATATAGAACAGAAACAAAACACTTTCGAAAAATCAAAAAGTCAATTGATTGGATCCGGAATATTGATCCATTTTAACGACAAATTACCAATTGTTCTCTCGGCCGACACGTCGCAAATTGGGGTAGGAGCCGTACTAGCCCAAAAACTACCGGATCAGACGGAAGAACCGATAGCTTATTTTTCAAAAACACTAAATAAAATACAGCGAAAATATGCTTGAATAGACCGAGAAGCTCTTATGTTAGTGCAAACAGTTGCACACTTCCATCAATACTTATCCGGACGTTCTTCCTTTTGGTTACAGATCATCGGCCACTCTTGGGAATTTTTCAACCTAGAAACCGAAACCCCGACCAAATTTCACCGAAATTGAAACGGTATAAAACTACCTTGTTGGCTAACAATTGCAAATTGAGCTATCGTCCACCAAGAAAACACGGTAACTCTGATTTCCTGTCACGATTACCGCTAGAAGAAGAACTAGGAGAGGAAGAAAAAAACGGCGATGTTCTCATGCTGGAGGGCGTGACGAGAAATTCAGTATCTGCATCGGAAATTGCAAATGAAACCGTCAAAGACCACATAAAATTATGGATTACCACAGCATGACCGAAAAAAGAAAAAAAGAAACATTACCAGAAAAGAATTTCACCAGCAGAAATGATGTTTAACAGGAAACTTCGAACAACCTTGGATGTGTTATTACCTCGGCAAAAACACCCTTCGAATGCCACAAAGAGCACGCCAAAAGGAGCTTGGCGCCGGCAAGTCGGAGATTGTGGTAGTATGCGAACACGTAAAAAAGACAGCGCAAAATGGACTAGAGCAACAGTCAAAAAAAAGGCCCTCTATCCTATGAAGTACGAGAAAAGCAAACAGGAAATGCATATAAACGTCATATCGATCATTTGCAACACGTTCCGAAACTTATCACACGAGAAGCAAAACTGGAAGAAGAAATAGCATCGACTCAAAACAAACAACGAACATAAAAAAACATCATTATAATTTACGAAAGAAATACCTCACAACTAGAAACTTTGATTTTTGTTTATGTTAATGTTTTTATGAGAACTATTCACTTTTCACATCATTTGCTTAGTAAACCAATGGAACAATTTTGTTATGTTCTCTCAAAACATATCTAAAGGAGCGGGGTGTCACGTACTGCCGAAACTAGTGATTCACAGCGATCGCTGATCAGTCGCGCTCCGGTGCTCGCTCGACGCTGACACGCTCTTGCTCTTATTGTATCTATATAATGACGAAATAAAGTATTGGAAAACTCCTTAGTGTTACTGATTCCAGACATAACAATATTACACTTCGAGAAAAAGTGTGGGCAGCTTATACTGGATGTCAACCACGAAGATGACCATGTGAAGCCTGCGGCAACTCTGGAGGATAGCTTGGAGAGTATATTTTCCTCAGTTGCGGCCAATTTCACACTATCAGTTTCATTGTATCACCCGGTACATATATAGAACTGACTCTTTTCTTATGCACGACCACAGTCTTACACAGACCGTGTACGAAACCTAACAGTTGGCAACAATTTGAAAAAACTAGTACACCTTACGGTGTAAAGGATTCTCGTTCATACAAAAAAGCAACAATTGATATTATGGTACGAATTATGTGATGATATGCGAAAATATAAAATTATGATACATTTTTGTATTATGATAAGCTCGTTATTGTACATAGTCATGTTGATGAATTTATAGTATTTTTCCATAATTATGATACGCATTGGCAACGCTGTCGAGCGCTGATTTGAAATTCGAAAAGCACTCTTTGAAACGATTTCAGATGTTCTATCCACCAGTACAAAAATTATCAGATTAATTTGTAGCTTTAGCAATACCACTTCCGTCATTGCATACAATATATTTTTTAAGCTCTTGCTGATATTCTAACCTTAAATATTCAACACTATCTTAAATTTTGATTGCAGGTTGATTTCTGGATGGCGAGAGGCATGTTCGATTGGCATTAGTGGTAAAAAAATAATAATTTCAACAGCTCAAAGTTCATTCGATTTTGCACGCTTCGAAAACGTTGCGGATGGGGCCGTTAAACTCGCTGATAGTACATGGCCGACGCGAGAAGAGAACGTGAAGGAAGACGGTGACCTTGATGCACGAACGACTTCGAGCAGTAAACGTTTTGAGAACCCACTTTACAGATCAGAACATTAAATTGCAGCACGCGAAACTAGAATCGTAGCTAAAGAAAAAATTACCGATATCAATAGCACTGTGAAACTTACTGAATTAGATAGTTAGATTCAGCAGGACGTTGATTCAAAGTCAGTCTAGACTAATAATGGAAATCTTGGAAGAAAATTATAAGGACGAGATGTAGGACTTCAATAACTACTGTAAAAGTTCACAGTGTGCATATCTTATGGACCTCGAGTCACCCAAATCGATTTGCATTCAAAGGAGGTTTAATTATTACAGGTTTACTTATTACAGTTCATTTACACGTACTTGCACAATAACTGGACAAAATTAATATAATTGGATGTGAAAATACAATCATTTTTATGCTTTCCGTACGCTATCAGCTTTTTTATTTACGTTATGAATGCAGTGTGAAGTTCTTTAGCCCTTGTGAAAATACAAGACATGATTTACAAATAAGTGCTGCACGGATTTATTTATTATATTGAAAATAAGACGTCACTTTTATAGTGAGAGTTTCTAACGGGTGAGCAGAGGATTTTTTTTTGCTTGTACACTGGGTCATTTACGTAAATATAAAGAAAATTTTCCCACTCTGTACATACATTATAAAATCATGGTCGTTTGTGATGCTCGAGAGTGTTGAAAACATCCTATTCCGTACTTGCCCTTTTAAATGCTGCAAGTGTTAGAGTCGTCAAGGCTTAAAAATGAACGACCATTTTATTTGACGAAATGTTCCCTTCGGTGTTGTGTAATCGAAAAAACTTTTATTAGATAACTTTGATACGGAAAATGTCCGTGTGTATGAAATCGCCTTTCAGCTTTTGCTGAAACGCAATTTCACAGGCAAACTCTCATTTTAGGGGTGATTTTTTCCGATTTTTCGAAAAAAAGCTATGATACTCACGCGTTGAAAAACTTACGACTTAAACTCAAAACTATTGTGCATTAATTTTTAAATCTCTCGCATAAAATATTATTGTGAATGAATTATTGTTAATTGGTTCTATGGATAATAAGTAATTATTATTATTATCGTTATTTCAATAGTTGTTAATATTTTTGTTCAAAATGATAAAATCCTCGGCATGTTCTTCTCGTAATGAACATTTTATTGGTAACCTACTTGGCTCTTACTCCCATCGAGGCAATAATTTATAATGGAAATTAATCAATCATTCTTAGTAATTGTATTCATTGAATCGATTGCTCCCTAGTTATTAAGCTTAATAGTTTTCGGTGTCCAGGTCGACTGCTCGATAGTTTTCGGTATCCAGGTCCTTGGTTTCACAGCTTTCGAGATACAAGTCAACCGTTTCATAGTTTTTGGTGTCCAGGTCAACCGCTTCCTAGTTTTCGGTGACCAGCTGAATCGCTTCGTAGTTTCCGGTGTCCAGGTCAACCGCTTCATAGTTTTTGGTGTCCAGGTCGACTGCTCCGTAGCTTTTGATGTCCGGGACAACTGCTGGATAGCTTTTGGTGTCAAAATGACCCCCTCCATAGTTTTCGACATCCAGATTAACCGTTTCACAGGTTTCAGGGGCCAGGTCCACCGCTTCCTAGTTTTCGGTGTCCAGGTGATTTGCTTCGTCGTTTTCAATGTCCAGATCAACCGCTCCATAGTTTTCGGTGTCCAGGTCGACTGCTGAATAGTTTTCGGTGTCAAAATAAACAGCTCCATCGTTTTCGACGTTCAGGTTGACGGTTTCACAAGTTTTGGGGGCCAGGTCAACCACTTCGTAGTTTTCGGTATCCAAGTGAATTGTTTCGTAGTTTTCGGTATCCAGGTCAACCGCTTCATAGTTTTTGGTGTCCAGGTCAACTGCTCTGTAGTTTTCGGTGTGCAGGGTGACTAGCAGATAGTTCTCGGTATCAAAATGAACTTCTCTAGAGTTTTCGATGTCCAGGTTAACGATTTCACATGTTTTTGGGGCCTGGTCAACCGCTACATAGTTTTAGGTGTCCAGGTGAATTGATTCGTAGTTTTCTGTGTCCAATCCAACCGCTTTATAGTATTTGGCGTCCAGATCGACTGTAACGAAGTTTTTGATATCCAAGTCCGCTGCTCGATAGTTTTCAGTGTCGAGATTGACTGTCTCACAGTTTTTGATGTCTAGATTTACCCTTTCACAGCTTTTGAGGGGCAGGTCAATCGCTTTATAGTTTTCGATTACCAGGTTAATTGCTTCGTAGTTTCCAGTGTTTGAGTCAACCGCTTCATAGTTTCCGACGTTCAGGTTGACTCTTTCACAGGTTTTAGGGGCTTGATAAAGCGCCTCATAGTTTTCGGTGTCCAGCTCGACTGATCGATAGTTTTCGGAGTCAAGGTGAACTTTTCCGTAGTTTCCAATGTCGAAGCCGACTGTTTCGCAGCTTTGGGGACCCAAGTCAGCCACTTCATAGTTTTCAGTCTCGTGGTGAATTTCTCTGTAGTTTTCGGTGTCCAGATTTAGTGCTCTGGACTTTTTGCTTTGCTATCAAGAGAAAATGGCAAAAGAAAAGTTTTGACATTGGGAAATTAGTTAAACAAAAATAATAATGCTTCAGTGTCGTCAGTAGGATAAAGCATACTGTAGTATGGAAAGTATTAACATTACTTATCTTCAAACCACCTTAAGAATAAGCAAGATCAGAAAAAATGCAAAGCAAAAGCGTAGTAATACAAAAAGAATGACGCAAAAGCGGATTCAAGTAGATTAAAAATCACTGTAGTAATAGATTTTCGAAAATCGTTTTTCTGCGTACCCCCTTGAGAATTGCGAAAAAGGAAAATCCGAAAAAATGTACATCCAGAAAATAGTAAATCAAAAAGACTGATGCTTCAGTTAAGATAGGAAATTGATCAGATCGCACATCTTGAAAATAGTAAAAAGAAGAGAATGACGCTTGAACAAAATTCGCATGATAAAAGACACGGCAGTTATGGAATTTTCAATGTTTCTTTCATGCGTGTTCCTATTAAGAACGACAAAATGAGAAAAACTAAAGAAATGTGCTAAAAATTAAAAAAATGACGTTTTTTAAGGGCAGGTTATCATTCATGACGATGAAAAATTTAAATTTTTTGTTTTTTACATAATTTGCATCCATAGAATGTTTATAACACGATAGTAAAAGAATATTTTCATATGTCAATTAAATCGTCGAGGAGATCGAATTGAGTGCAACTGGATATCAAGTTGATATCATTGTGAGAAACAATTGATATCAACTCGAGATTAACTTTATATCAACTCAAGATGAACTTCATATCAACTCGAGATTGACTTGATATCAACCTGAGATTAACTTGATATCAACTCAAGATCAACTGATGTCAACTCGAGACCAACTTGATATCAACTTAAAGTCAAGTTGAAATCAACTCGAGATCAACTTGATATTATCTTGAGATCACCTTGATATGAACTTGAGATCAATTGGACATCGACTTGATATCAACTCGAGATCAATTTGATACCAAGTTGATATCAACTTGATATCAAATTGATGTTAACGATATTTATTTTTTCCGTATGTTTCTCATGTCCTATCGTATCGATATCAAGTTGATAAAATAGACTACGATTAATTGTAAAGAACGATCACGTTTAATCGCGAACATAAATTTCATCTTTCGAAGTTAGCACTATCGATAGTTCATCATTGCGCCTTGCAAAAAACGACATTAACGATCGTAGAAATCTTGGGAAATGAAATCAACGTGCAGGTCGGTTACATAAATTTTCGAAAAATGTTGAAAACTATTCCGTTTAATTGTGGACATTGATTTTATGCCTCGGAGCTAGCTCTATCGTTGGTCCATCGTTTTGTGAATCAAATAAACGACGTGGGCGTTCCCTCTAATCATTGGGGATGAAATCAACCACGAGGAGAGAATTAATTTTTTTTAAACTTCTATGAAACGATAGTGTTGAATTGCGAACATGAATTTTATCTATGGAAGTTAGCACCATCGATAGTTCTTTATGTCCCTGGCGATAAAACGACATTGACGTTCGTACAAGTCTTGGGGGATGAAATCAACCACGAGAACTGTTATATAAATTTTTGAAATCTAAGGAAAATGATTTCGTTTAATCGCGGACATTGACTTCATCCCTTTGATTTAGCACTATCGATGGTCCGTCTTCGTGTACAGCGAAAAAACGACATGGGCGCTCGCACTAATTTTCGGGAATGAAATCAACCACGAGAACGGTATAAACTGTAACGCGGTTTTTTGGCCGTATTACAAAATACATAATAACACGCACTTCGCCCTTGCTACGAGAGTCGACGCCTGTAGGTCCCAAAGAGAGTTCGATCAAAGATAAGAATTTTAGTCACTAATCACGCACGAATCTGTAAATTTCATGTACCGAGGGACACGATGAGATCGAGAGAATTAGGAACGACAATGCAGAGAAAATACTCGTTCATCCAACTCTAGTTTACGCTTCCGGGATAAAATGAGGGAAGAAAAACATCGAGGATACCATGAGACCCAGGATCCAATTCCCTACCGACGCTGCATCTTCCAGGACGTCACTATCAGCCAGGAAGGATATCATCGATCGCACGGCTAGAAGCGTTACAACGTAGCGATATTTCGTGCATTTAAATCAATTAAATATTCGCGCGCGCGAGTTGTATCGTTTCGTCTAACGTCGGCGAGACAGCGTGGCGCCAGACGCCGGTAAGCGTAGAAAAATTAGCATAGGGTGGGGGAGAGTATGAGTTCTCGACTTCCGGTGAGAGCGAGAGATCGGGACTCTCGTGGCGACAGCGAAGGTGTAAAGACGCGTAGGCAGAGAAAGAAAGAAAGTAGAAGGAGAAATTGGAGAAAAGAGAAAAAGGAGAGACCGATCAGGCCGAGAAATATTCTGGGGAAATTCGCCACCACCTCTTCAGTGAGTCTTTGCTACGCTTCCATATTTTATACGTCGTTCTGAAAAGAAATTTATCGAATCATATTGTTTCCGAAAATTGTTAAAATAAAAGACCGGCGGAATTGTGTGTCGCACGGTGGCCTCGCGCGAGGAAGTCGAGAGCTCGCGTGTCGTTCCGGGAAATTTATCTCGTTGTGCGCTTTCGTAATTTGTGTAGGTAAAGGTTCATAAAAGAATTGTGTCTTTCCGGAGGACTATCGGGTTTGTTCGGAGATAAATTTTCCTTCGCGAAACGTGCGTGAGTTATTTTTTTTTTGTATTCCGGGAAGAAAGATCGTTAACGTAGAATATTCGAACTCGCGTGGAATCTACAGGTCATCGTTAAACGGGAGTCGTGTTCTAAGTTGTGTTGTAGATTCGCGATTGTGAAAACCTCGTGTTTCTTGTTCGTATTTCCGGGCGTAAATTCCGTGTGGCGTTGATACGAAATATAATTTCCGTAAATTCTCGTGGAAAATTTCAGACGCGTGATTAATTCGATAACGAAAGAAAATCCGTAATAAAATAAAACCTAATTAAACTCGACTCTCTCTCAACGATTAAAATAGCATTTTAGATAAATTCCGTAATTAAATAAATATTTCTTAGCATATTTCGTGCTTCCTTCTCTTTTTCTTTTTTTCGAGCGAGTTTGGAAGGCATGCTTCTCGTGTACTTAAGGTCGAATGACACTCGTGATAAAATCGAGACAACTAAATAGGATTTTGTTTTTCTTAGGAAATTGATTAAAATTAAATTATTGCGTAAATAAATTCCGAAGGGTGAACCGAATAGCCTGGGAGAATTATAGTAGGGAACCTTTCTTGAATTTGTTTCGAGTCACGGTTGAGTCTCGCAACCTACTAAAAATTATCATTTTCCGAATTTATCTAACTTACTGTGAATAAAATATCCGAGTGTTTTTCCTGGATGAAATGTCAATAAATTCAGTTAAGGATTTCAGGAATATAAATTAGTGGACTTTTATTTTCATATTGGCTTACTTTATTTCATCATCACGGACCGCCCCTCCACCATTTTTCCCAAGGCTGCAGCATAGCCGGACAACTCTTTTCCTTTTTTTTATCATTGTAAAATCGGGTCGCGTGTCTACGCGGATGGCGCCTTTATAAAAGAATAAACCGATTTTCAGGAAAGGATTTTGTGGCATTCGAAAGTGTATTGAGGGCAATTTACGGTCACAAAACACGTTCCAAAAAATGTAAAGAACAATTACTAGCAAAAAAAACGACATCGGCCTTCGTTCTAATCTTCGGAGATAGGGTCAATCACGAGATCAGAGTCAAAAATCCAAAAAACTTCAGAAAAGAGTTTACGTTGGATGGCGAACATTGATTTTATCAATCGAAGTCACATGGACCTTCTCCCCAATCTTTGGAGATAAAATCAACCATGAGAGTTGTTTAAGGCCAGAAATCCCTTTAGAATTTTCAAAAAATCGATTTTTTTACATATTTCGAAAGTATAATACCCAAAGAATATACTGACCAAAGGAAAACCCGAAATAATGAATATTTGCGGAGTTATCGCATATAGTGTACAGCGGAGCGACAACATGCGCGGTCAGGTAGAGCGTCGTACACTGCTGACCATTAATGCCTGTTTTGACAAATGGGATATAATTTTCCCATCTTTATGAAACTGACAAGTTTCAGACTGATCAGCCCTTCGAGCCCTTTTTGACTTTGACACGTATCTGTCGTATTCGATAGCGGTAGAAATCAAGGTTATAGATGTTTAGTCGGAAAGTAGCGCCCCCGCCGCGGTATGAGTTTCGGGGTAATAGATATTATCTAAATATACGGAAGTGTCATATTTACACGGATGTGATATTATTGGTTAAGTGACATCGCGAATCATTTCTGAATATTATGATTAATGAGAAATACGCAAGTGCGCTGAATAACCGAAAACTTAAAAAATGAGAATAAAGCCTAAAACCGAAAAATTTCGTAAAATTCCAGTTCATGAACGCAACACAACCTAAAAGTTTATCTTCCAACAGCAGCACGAAAGATTCTGCCCGGCTGGGGATCGACGCAAGTCGACATTTCACCTCGTCCCATGGAAGAAGAACATCCTAAAAAACTCATGCCATAAGAAAATTAAAGATCCATTGTCAACTCTTCTCATGTTTTGGCGCCGAGCTTGACAAGAGATGAGGGACGAGTATTTTCGTTGATTTTTTTCATATAACCTTAAATGGAAATGACAGAAATTTACTGAATGAATAATTTTAATACGTAAATGTTGATCGATGACTGAAATTGAAATATTTAAACACATTCTCATTAATTGCCAAAAAACAGAATATAATCTGAAATTTCCTTTCCCAACATCATCACGAGAGATATCATTTGTATCCCCACATAATTCTACCCAGCGAGGGATCGAACAAAGTCGACATTCCACCTCGTCCCATGGAAAAAGAAAATCCTAAAAAAAACCCATGAGTAATATTTTTATTAATTATTACACACTTTTATTTACTTTCACCTGTCCCGGTGTCTGTCTGTCTGACTGTAATCAAATCGTGCAGGTTGAATTTGACCAACTTCTCGGTTTCCGATTGAGTTGAAATTTTTCATGTATATGGAAATCGGATGACAATGCAATATTATCACAAAAAAATTGCAATTTATTTGCAGGAAAATTATTTTGCAACGAATTTCATAAAAAATTTGCTTCAAAATTGTTTTGCAACAAAAAATAATTTGAAAAATTTTTGGCAACAAAATTGTTTTGCAAATTTTTGTTCACAAAATGGTTTAAAGCAATTGATTTGCAACATTTCTCTACGAAAATTTTGCGCAACAGTCTCTTTCTAAAAAATGTTGTGAAAAAACTTTTTTGCATAAATTTTGCAGACAAATGTTGCAAATTAATTGTGTGAAACATTTTTTTTGCAAAAATTTATGCGAAACTAGATATAAATCACTTAATTAGTTATTTCATATCATAAACACTGAGAAGTGAAAAAAAAATAAGGAAAAAAAAATTTTTTACAAGCTTTTATTAGTTATCAATAAAAAATAACTAGAAAGTTATAAATAATTTTATTTCGATTAGAAATAAGTTTTCAAATATAAGCGTGTTACATTTTAACAGCAAAAGAAAAAAAGAGAGTGTAACACGCTTTTATTTAAAAGATTCTTTCCGAACGGAATAAACTTATTTTTAAATCTTTAGTTATTTTTTATTGCCAATTAATAAAAGCATGTTTAAAAAAAATTTATCGTTAATTTTTTTCCTACAACCTTGAATGAAAAAAACAGAAATTTACTGGGTGAATAAGTTTAATACGTAAATGTTAATAGATGACTGAAATCAGAATATTTGGACACATTCCCATTAATTACCAAAAAAACGGAATACAACGTGAAAATTCCTCTCCCACAAGCATCATGAGAGATTCATTTTCATTCCCAGATAATTTTACCCAGCGAGGGATCGGCGCAAGTTGACATTTCACCTCGTCCCATGGAAGAAGAACATCCTATAAAACCCATACCATAAGAAAATTAAAGATCCATTATCAACTATTGTGATATTGTGGCGCAGAGCTTGGCAAGAACTCTCCCATTCTTCCTTACGGATGAGAGATGAGTATTTTTTTTACTAATTATTACAAGCTTTCATTTATTTACTTTCACCTGTCCCGGTGTCTGTCTGTCTGTAATCAAATCTTGCAAGTTAAATTTAACTCAATTTCCGGTTTCCGATTGAGTTAAAATTTTTCATGCATATGGAAATCGGATGACAATGCAATATTATCACAAAAAATTTTCTATTTATTTGCAAAAAAATTGTTTTGCGAAACCATTTATAAAAAATTTGCTTGAAAAGTGTTTTCCAACAAAAAATGTTTCGCATAATTAAAAAAAAAAAAATGTTGTGCATTATTTATGGCAAAAAAAATTATTTTGCAAAATTTTGTTCACAAAATGGTTTTACGCAATTTATTTGGAACGTTTCTCTACGAAAATTTTGCTCAACAGTCGCATCCTAAAAAATTTGGTGAAAAAACTTTTTTGCATAAATTTTGCAGAAAAATCTTGCAAATTAATTGTGTGAAACATTTTTTTTGCCAAAAATTATGCGAAACTAGATATAGACACGGAATTAGTTCTTTCATATCATAAATACTGAAAAGTAAAAAATAAATGGAGACGAACGTTTTTTTTTAAACAAGCTTTTATTAGTTGTCAATAAAAAATAACTAAAAAGTTAAAAATAATTTTATTCCGATTGGAAATGAGTTTTCAAATAAAACCGTGTTACATTTTAACAGCAAGAGAAAAAAAAGTGGGTGTAACACGCTTTTATTTCAAAACTTCTTCCAAATCGAAATACGATTATTTTTAACTTTTCAGTTATTTTTTATTGACAACTAATAAGAGCTTGTAAAAAAAAAATTTCTTTGTCCATTTTTTTCCTTTAACCTTAAATGGAAATAACAAAAATTTACTGGATGAATAATTTTAATACGTAAATGTTGATAAATGACTGAAATCGAAATTATTTGGACACATTCTTGTTAATTACAAAAAAACGGAATTTAATCTGTAATTTCCTCTCCCAACAGCACATCACGAGAGATTTCATTTTCATACCCACATAATTCTACCCAGCGAGGGATCGACGCAAGTCGACATTTCACCTCGTCCGAAGGAAGAAGAACACCCTAAAAAAACCCATACCATGAGAAAATTGAAGATCCATTATCAACTCTTCTGATATTTTGGCGCAGAGCTTAGCAAGAGTTCTCCCATACTTCCTTACCGATGAGAGATTAGTACTTTTTTTATTTTATCAATTATTACAAGCTTTTATTTACTTTCACCAGTCCGGGTGTCTGTCTGTCTGTAATTATATTTTGCAATTCAAATTTGACCCATTTCGCGGTTTTCAATTGAGTTGAAATGGTTCATGCATATGGAAATCGGATGACAATGCAAAATTATCCCTAAAAAATTTCAATTCATTTGCAAAAAAATTGTTTTGCGAAATTTTGTTCAGAAAATGGTTTTAAGCAATTGATTTGCAACATTTCTCTACGAAAATTTTGCGCAACAGTCTCTTTATAAAAAATTTTGTGAAAAAACTTTTTTGCATAAATTTTGCAGAAAAATGATGCAAATTAATTGTGTGAAACTTTTTTTTTGAAAAAAATTATGCGGAACTAGATATAAATCACTAAATTAGTTATTTCATATCATGAATACTGAGAAGTGAAAAATAAATGAACGAACTGTTTTTTTCTTTTAACAAGCTTTCATTAGTTGTCAATAAAAAAATAACTAAAAAGTTCAAAACAATTTTATTTCAATTGGAAATAAGTTTTCAAATAAAAACGTGTAACGTTTTAACAGCAAGAGAACAAATAAAGAGTGTAACACGCTTGTATTTGAAAACTTATTTCCAATCGGAATAAACTTATTTTTAACTTTTTAGTTATTTTTTATTGACAATTAATAAAGGCATGTTAAAAAAAATGTATCGTTTATTTTTCTTCTGCAACCTTGAATGGAAATAACAAAAATTTACTGGATGAATAATTTCAATACGTGAATGTTAATAGATGTCTGAAATCGGAATATTTGGACACACTCCCATTATCTACAAAAAAACGGAATATAACCTGAAATTTCCTCACCAAACAGCATGACGAGAGATTGATTTTCATTCCCACATAATTCTACCCAGCAAGGGATCGACGTAAGTGAACATTTTACCTCGCCCCATAGAAGAAGAACATCCTAAAGAACCCATACCATGACAAAATTGAAGATCCATTATCATCTCTTCCAATATTTTGGCGCAAAGCAGTGCAGCCAGATCGGGCGTAAAATCGACCCCCACTCTGCGGCTTTGCGCGGTGCCACACAATGATGGCTGCCCGTGTCTGTGAGCGAACGACGTTCGTGTCGCTTCGGGAGAGCCGAGCGCGGCCGAAGCGTCGACCCCTCGCGCGCTGTTGTTCTTCCACCCCATGGCGTCAGATATACGAACACACGTAGAAGTCGCACGTCCGTGTGCGACTACAATGTAAGCCGAAGCCGAAGCTGCCGAGGGCCCGGGCTCCGCGGAAAAACGCGGTGAGACTCGAGGCGTGACGTCACCCGGGATCACGAGCGGGTTTTTTAAAATGTAAATGATTTTTTCCCTCGGTGCTCTCCGTTATCAATGAAAACGGAAAAATTTATCGGGGAACATTATAAATTATTTTTCAGTTCATACGTCGATTGAAATGTAATAATAATAAATAATAAAAACATTTTTCGTCAAGAAATTATTTGCGACTTATTTACAAGCGATCCTAAATAAATAATTTAAAATGGAATTCAAATGTAAACCTCTTTATGAATTAAATTATTTCGTTGAAATAATTTAAATTTAAATTTGAATTTAAATATTTTTACGAAAAATATTCATTTGTGACAACAAATCAAACCAAACATTTAACAATATTTTATAAATTATTGTTATTCGATTTTTCAGCACTTGAATCCAGTGTCAGAAACATGCCAGCGACGAAAAATTATTAACACCCGATTATATAGTATTCGATTTTTTAAAATTTAATATAAACAGTAAATAGTACATGCAACATTTTTCATATTGCATATTGCACGTACATACCTCATGATTCAAACAATCTTGATGCACAAGAAAATAGCAAGTAATTGTAAGCGTCGAAAGAGCGGTGTGGATAGTGTGCTCGCTCACACTCTTGAGGGTGCGGGTTCGATCCCATCGCCTGCAATTTTTTTTTTTAACATACATTTTTGGAATTTTTTTTTTTAAATATGGTGAACTGTTCATTTCCGGAACAACCACCATAGATGGAACATTTTTTTTTTAATTAAAATTTAAATTTCTCAACTCTTGATGAAAATAAATATTTTACTGTAGGTTAAAACGAAACAATACTATTCTAAAAATCTCAGGATCTTTTAAGATTAATAAAAGATATTACATTAAAAAAAATTAATGAAAAATGTAATGTTAATCGTGGATTTGCACGATTTGTAAAAATTCAGGAATTCATTTTTTAAAAAAATAAAAAAAACCCTCGGGAAATTTCAGGATCTTTTAAGATCAGTGCAAGGTATTTTATTCAAAAAATTGAACCAAAAAAATATTTCGGAAAAAAATTTTGAAAAATGATGAATCAGGAGCATTTTAAATTTTCAAAAATCGAGAAAATCCTAGCTGGACATTAAATTTTTGGTTCAATTTTTTGAATAAAATACCTTGCACTGATCTTAAAAGATCCTGAAATTTCCCGAGAGGTTTTTTTTATTTTTTTTTAAAATGAATTCCTGAATTTTTACAAATCGTGCAAATCCACGATTAACATTACATTTTTCATTTATTTTTTTTAATATAATATCTTTTATTAATCTTAAAAGATCCTGAGATTTTTAGAATAGTATTGTTTCGTTTTAACCTACAGTAAAATATTTATTTTCATCAAGAGTTGAGAAATTTAAATTTAAATTAAAAAAAAAATGTTCCATCTATGGTGGTTGTTCCGGAAATGAACAGTTCACCATATTTAAAAAAAAAATTCCAAAAATGTATGTTAAAAAAAAATTGCAGGCGATGGGATCGAACCCGCACCCTCAAGAGTGTGAGCGAGCACACTATCCACGCCGCTCTTTCGACGCTTACAATTACTTGCTATTTTCTTGTACATCAAGATTGTTTGAATCATGAGGTATGTACGTGCAATATGCAATATCAGAAATGTTGCATGTACTATTTACTGTTTATATTGAATTTTAAAAAATCGAATACTATATAATAGGGTGTTAATAATTTTTCGTCGCTGGCATGTTTCTGACACTGGATTCAAGTGCTAAAAAATCGAATAACAATAATTCATAAAATATTGTTAAATGTTTGGTTCGATTTGTTGTCACAAATGAGCATTTTTCGTAAAAATATTTAAATTCAAATTTAAATTTAATTTATTTCAAAGAAATAATTTAATTCATGAAGAGGTTTACATTTGAATTCCATTTTAAATTATTTAATTAGGATCGCTTGTAAATAAGTCATAAATAATTTCTTGACGAAAAATGTTTTTATTATTTATTATTATTACATTTCAATCGACGTATGAACTGAAAAATAATTTATAATGTTCCCCGATAAATTTTTCCGTTTTCATTGATAACGGAGAGCACCGAGGGAAAAAATCGTTGACATTTTAAAAAACCCGCTCGTGATCCCGGGTGACGTCACGCCTCGAGTCTCACCGCGTTTTTCCGCGGAGCCCGGGCCCTCGGCAGCTTCGGCTTCGGCTTACATTGTAGTCGCACACGGACGTGCGACTTCTACGTGTGTTCGTATATCTGACGCCATGGGGTGGGAGAACAACAGCGCGCGAGGGGTCGACGCTTGGGCCGCGCTCGGCTCTCCCGAAGCGACACGAACGTCGTTCGCTCACAGACACGGGCGGCCATCATTGTGTGGTACCGTGCAAAGCCGCAGAGTGGGGGTCGATTTTACGCCCGATCTGGCTGCACTGGCGCAAAGCTTGGCAAGAGTTCTCCCATTCTTCCTTACGGATGAGAGATGAGTATTTTCTAAAATCATTTCTCTAAACACTTAAGGGGAAATAACAGAAATTTGTTGCGGAAATAATTTTAATACGTAAATGTTGATAAATTACTGCAATCGAAATATTTGGACACATTCCCATTGATTACCAAAAAACGCCATATATCTGAAATTTCCTTTGCCAACAGCATCACGGGTGATTTCATTTTCATGCCCATATGATTCTACCCAGCGAGAAATCGATGCAAGTCGACATTTCACCTCGTCCCATGGAAGAAGAACATCCTAAAAAACCCATACCATAAGAAGATTGAAGATCCATTATCATCTCTTCTGATATTTTGGCGCAGAGCTTGGCAAGAGTTCTCCCATTCTTCCTTATGGATGAGAGATGAGTATTTTATAAAATCATTTCCCTATAACTTTAAATGGAAATAACAGAAATCTACCGGATGAATAATTTTAATACGAAAATGTTAATAGATGACTGAAATCGAAGTATTTGGACACATTCTCATGAATTACCAACAAATGGAATATAACCTGAAATTTCCTTTCCCAACAGCATTACGAGAAATTGATTTTCATTCCCACATAATTCTACCCAGCGAGGAATCGACGCAAGTCGACATTTCACCTCGTCCCATCAAAGAAGAACATCCTAAAAAACCCATACCGTAATAAAATTGAAGATCCATTATCATCACTTCTGATATTTTGGCGCAGAGCTTGGCAAGAGTTCTCCCATTCTTCCTTTCGGATGAGAGATGAGTATTTTTTTAAATCATTTCTTTACATTCTTAAATGGAAATAACAGAAATTTGCTGCGAGATTAATTTTAATACGTAAATGTTGATAAATTACTGAAATCGAAATATTTGGACACATTCACATTGATTACCAAAAAACGTCATATAACCTAAAATTTTCTTTGCCAACATCATCACGAGTGTTTTCATTTTTATGCCCATGTAATTCTACCCAGCGAGGAATCGATGCAAGTCGACATTTCACCTCGTCCCATGGAAGAAGAACATCCTAAAAAACCCATACCATAAGAAGATTGAAGATCCATTATCAACTCTTCTGATATTTTGGCGCAGAGTTTTCCCATTATTCCTTACGGATGAGAAATGAGTATTTTCTAAAATCATTCTCCTATAACCATAAATGGAAATAACGGAAATTTACTGGATTTATAATTTTAATACGTAAGTGTTAATAGATTACTAAAATCGAAATATTTGGACACATTCTTATTAATTACCAACAAACGGAATATTACCTGAAATTTCCTCTCCCTACAGCATCACGAGTGATTTCATCATCATTCCCATATTATTCTACTCAGCGAGTGATCGATGCACGTCGACATTCCACCTTGTCCCATGGAAGAAGAACATCCGAAAAAGCCCATACCATAAGAAAATTAAAGATCCATTTTCAACTCTTCTGATATTTGGGCGCGGAGCTTGGCAATAGTTCTCCCATACTTACTTACGGATGAAAAATGAATATTTCTCAAATATTTTCAAAACGAGAACAATTACTTTAAATGAACGGAAAAAAATATAAAAAACCCTGAATGAATATTTTTAACATGGGAATGTAAATAAAATCAAATGAATAAAAATAAATCTCAATTCATTAAGATAAAAACTATAAAACCTCGACTATATTTTCTTACGAGAGCTAAAATGAAACTTCTGAATTAAACAATCCGCCTATAATCATTATACAAGTTCTTTTTCAGTTATTCTCGAAATTGATTTCATCTCTCGAAAATAACAGTAAATATAAGTCTAGTGTTCTCGCTACGTTTTATGGTGCCACATACTCGATCTTCACAGTGATTCACGACAGGGGACGAATTCATAATCCCAGCATGGAACATTCAGTCTATAATATTTTTTCAGAGTTTGTCATGCAATTTTCTAGGGCAATTTGACGTCGCGATATTATATTGAACGTCATTCGAGTATTTCGACGACCGTGACAAACCAATTTACTCGATCTGCGAAAAATACTACTATAAACGATAAAATCAGGTTCCCTGGTTAAACGATTTCGTTATTATTAACATTAAAATTTTGTTTCGGCCATTACGATGGTTGGATTTATTTTCCGCGATAAAGAAAAACGTGCGTCTTCTTTTCTGGCTACTTGCAATAAACTAAGCTACTACACCTATACTATTTCTCACTGCAACAGATAAGATCAATCATACCGAGTAAACGTTTCGGCGTCAATCGTATTTCAGAAATTTTTATCTCACTACCGTGGTTGATTTCATCTCATGCGATAACAGTCTCTATCTCTATAAGTTTTCAGAGATTTCCTCAGACGGAAACTACTCTACCCGCACTACATATTTTTGCGCGAGATGAAATCAATTTTTACGAGTAATCGATTCCACACCAATCACTATCCGACCATTCTTGCAGCCATTTCCAATGTTATTTTGATCTCCATAAGATGTCTGTTAACGATAGTCAAGTGTTTTCGTAACTTGCCACAATAAAACAAGGCCACAAAAACTTTTTACTACATCCCCATTCTTTACTGCAAGAGATAAAATCAGTGTTCAAGACAACGCGCCCTTCAGCACAATTCTAGAGTTTGCCAAGCTCTTCTTATAGTTGATTTTATCTTTAGCAATGATATTAAATGTCGCTTGAGTATTCTGAGTACTCGTCACGTACGACATTACTCCACCTACGACGTATCACACTGCAACAGATGAGATCACCTTTCCCGATTATACAATTTTCTTTCTATTATCATTATAAGAAATTGTTGAGGCCATTGCGGTGATTGAATTCGCCTCGCACTTTGATACAATACTTTTGTCCAATGTCGTGAATAACTGTTTTAACCTGTATTAACCTACTACACCTCCGCTATATCTTGCTGGAAAATTTCAGATTAGCATAACCGTGAAAACGTTCCTCATACAAACACCAGTTGTGTATTTCGCACCTCATTCTCAAGTTTCATTACGATTCTTGTGATTATAGTGACCTGTATTATAGTTTCGTTCAGGTCCCTTAAGATAAGAAAAACTCAGCACCCACTACATCTTTCTGCGGGAGCTGAAATCAAAGTTCCCGATTAAACAGTTCGACTTTAATCTTTATCCAAATATTTTCCCAGCTATGCTCTGTTCTGATTTTATCTCTTGAAAATAACAGTAAACGTAAGTCTAGTGTTCTCGCTACGTGCCACGGTTGCACCTACTCGACCTTCACAATGTTTCACGACAGAGGACGAAATCATAGTTCCAGCTTGGAACATTCGGTCTTTACTATTATTTCAGAGTTCGTCACGCAATTTTCTCGGTTGATTTAGTCTCTCGTCATTATATCGAACGTTCTTCGATTATTCTGACTCCTGTGATCAACCAAATCATTCGATCTCCGACGTATCGCAGTGCAAACGATGAAATCGGACTCCCCGATTACACAATTTCGTTTTTATCGATATTTCATCATTTTTCATGCCATTTCATCTCCCGCGATAATGAAAAAACGTGTGACTTGTTTTCTGGCTACCCGCAACAAACTAAGCCGAAACGATTACTCGGTATCACTGATTTTATCTGATGTAGTGAGGAATTAGTGGAGGTGGAGTAGCTTCGTTTATTGTGGGTAGTCAGAAAACTGCACAAACGTTTTTAATGAACGCGGGAGATGAAATCAATCACCATGAAAGCCTGAAAAATATTAAAATTTCAATAGCAACGAAGTCATTTAATCGTGGAGGCTGATTTTATCGTTTGCAGTGATAGTTAGTAAGTTTCGTATTACCATCGTACGGCTTCAATTGCCTTTTACGCTCCTCGAGGGCCGGGCTGCAGCCCGCGCCCTACCCCTCACCAATTATGCTGGATCGCAATTCTGCCAAGGGTGGAGGGAAACTGCAGAAAACCTTCACCGATACAGCCGGAAACTACTTGACTTCCCCGGTAGTAATGCGAGTAAACTCTAGCACGACTACCGACGGCCGGTTAGGCAGTTACCTCTTTGTGATTCAGTGCAATTCAGTGGGCCCGTCGTCTGCACGGTTATGTGAACCACCATCCGAGCGATAAGAACCGCGTCGGCAAGCCTCGACGGAACCGTACGAACAACCGCCAACTCATCGCAGTGAGGTCTTGGGATACCCTTATTTAAGGTAGGATTCCAACCCACCAGGATTGCAGCTGGTAAACAACACTTGAAAAATTGGAATTTTTTTCAGTGGTGTCGCCGTGGTTCGAACACGGGTCCCGCGGAATACGGGACCCGCGATCTAGCCACGTGGCCCCTGCTCTTCATGCGTTTACAGTGATATTTGTCGCAGATAGAGTAATTTGGTTTGTCACGGTAGTCAGAATACTCGAGCAACGAAAAAATTCAATGTAATGACGCGAGATCAAATGAACCAAGAAAATTGCGTGACGAACACTTAAATAACTCAAATGACCGAATGTTCCAAGCTACAACTATGATTTCGTCCCCTGCCGTGAAAGATTGTAAAGATCGAGTAGGTGCAGCCATGGCACGTAGCGAGATCACTAGACTTATGTTTACTGTTATTTTCGAGAGATTAAATCAGATCCGAGCATAGCTGAAAAAGTACTCGGATAATCATTAAAGTCGAATTATTTAATTGGTAACTTTGATTTCTGCTCCCGCAGAAAGATGAAGTGGGGGCTGAGTAATTTTTATCATAAGGGATCTGAACGAAACTGTAATACATGTTACTATTATCGAAAGAAATGCAATGAAATCCGAGAATGGAATGCTAAATACTCAAATAGTAATTGGACCAGAAACGTTTTCTCGGTTGTATTGATTTCAACTCTTGCAGAAAGACATAGCGGAGGTGTAGTAGTTCGGTTTAATGCGGGTATTCACGATACTGGACAAGAGTGTTTCATCGAAACGCGTGTTTTATCTAAGCGCGAGGTGAAATCAACCACCGTAATAGCATAACAAATTTCTGAATAATAATGAAAAGGAAATTGTATAATCGGGAATGGTGATTCGATCTCATGCAGTGTCATACGTCGTTAATGAAGTAATTTGGTTCGTGACAAGTAGTGAGAATACTTGAGCGTCATTTGATATGATCGCGATAGATAAAATGAACAATGAGAAGTGCGTGGCAAACTCTGAAATTATAATTGAGGGCACGTTGTCTAATCCAGAACACTGATTTTGTCTCTTGCAGTAAAATATTGTGAATGTCTAATAGCTGTGATTGCGGCAAGTTGCGAGAAGACTACACTACCGTTCACTGACATCTTGGGGTGATGGAATTAACATTGAAAATGGCTGCAAAAATAGTCGGATAGTGATTAGAGTGAAATAGCTTACTTTAGAAAATGATGTCATATCCCGCAAAAAGATGTGGTCGGGGTAGAATAGTTTCATTCTGAGGGAATTTCTACAAATGTGTAGAGACGGTCACTGTTATCCCACGAGATAAAATCAACCACGAGAGTGAAATTAAAAATTATGAAATAACAATTGACGTCGAAACGTTTACTTCGTATCACTGATTTGATCTGTTGCAGTGAAAAATAGTACAGGTGTAATAGCTGAGTTTGTTGCGGTTAGCCAGAAAACAAGACACACGTTTTTTATTATCGCTGGGGATGAAATTAGTCTACGTAATGGCCTGAAAAATGTTTGAATGTAAATAAAAACGAAATTGTGTAATCGTGGAAGCTGATTGTATCGTTTGCAGTGATATTAGTAGCAGATCGAGTATTTGGTTTGCCACGGTAGTCAGAAATCTCGAACAACGTTCCATATTATATCGAGAGATCAAATGAACCAAGAAAATTGCGTGACGAACACTGGAATAACTTCAATGACCGAATGTTCAAAGCTGAAACTGTGAATTCGTACCCTGCCGTGAAAAATTGTAAATGTTGAGTAAAGGTCACGTAGCGAGAACACTTGACTTATGTTTACTGTTATCTCGGGAAATCAAATCAATTCCGAGCATAGCTGGAAAAGAACTTGAATAATGATTATAGTCGAATTAATTAATCGAGGAGTTTGATTTCAGCTCTCGCAGGGAAATGTAGTGGAGGTTGAGTAGTTTCAATCGTAAAGGATCTGAACGAAACTTTAATAAAGTTCACTATTATCACGAGAAATAAAATCAAAACCGCGAATGAAGTGCGAAATACTCAAATAATAATTGAACCAGGATTGTTTTCTCGGTTGTACTGATTTCAACTCTTGCAGTAAGACATAGAGGAGGTGTGGTAGTTTAGTTTATTGCGGATATCGACGATACTGGACAGAAGTGTTTTATCGAAGCGCGTGTTTTATGAAAGCGCGAGGTAAAGTCAACCACTGCTATGGCATAAAATTTTTTTGAATAATAGGGAAAGCGAAATTGTATAATCCGGAAGGCGGATTTTATCTCTTGCAATGTGATACTTCGTTAACAGAGTGATTTTGTTCGTGACGAGTAGTGAGCTACTTTAGTGACGTTTAATATCATCGCGATAGATGAAATCAACAATAAGTTGTGCGTAGCGAACTCTGAAATTGTAATCGAGGGCAAGTTGTCTAATCCAGATCAATGATTTTGTCTCCTGCAGTAAAACGATGTGAATGTCTAGTAAATGTAATTGTAGCAAGTTGCGAGAACACTGGAGTAACGTTCACTGACATTTTGGGGACATAAAATTAACATTGAAAATCGCTGGAAAAATAGTCGGATAGCCAGTGGAGTGAAATTGTTTCATCAAGAACATTGATTTCATCTCCTGCAAAAAGGTGCAGTAGGGGTATAATAGTTACCATCTAAAGGAATTTGTACAAAACTGTAGAGACTGTTACTATTATCGCAGGAGATGAAATCAACCAGGAGAGTAAACAGAAAAAATTTTGAAGAAAAATTGACGCCGAAACGTTTTTTCGGTAACACTGATTTTATCTGTTGTAGTGAGAAATAGTACAGGTGTAGTTGTGTGGTGTGTTAGTTGCGGGTAGCCAGAAAACAAGACAAACATTTTTCTTTTTTGTGGGCAATGAAATC
The DNA here is from genome assembly GCA_946863875.1 of Alloplasta piceator. Lineage (NCBI taxonomy): Eukaryota > Metazoa > Arthropoda > Insecta > Hymenoptera > Ichneumonidae > Alloplasta > Alloplasta piceator. The sequence continues at coordinate 42,937,970 of OX333072.1, read as the reverse complement.
GATCACCGTTATAGCATGTACAATTTTTGGATAATAATAAAAATGAAATTGTATAACCGGGGAGGCTGATTTCATCTCTTGCAGTGAGATACGTTGCAGATCGAGTAATTTGGTTTGTCGAGGTAGTCAGAATACTCGAACGATGTTCGATATAACAACGCAAGATCAAACCAACTAAGAAAATTCCGCGAGGAACTCTGATATAATTTTAATGACCGAAAGTTCCAGGCTGGAACTAAGATTTCGTCCCCTTCCGTGAAACATTGTGAAGGTCAAGTAGGTGTAACCGTGGCACGTAGCCAGTATACTAGACTTATGTTTACTGTTCTTTTCGAGAGATAGAATCAGATCCGAGTATAGCTGGAAAAGTAATCGTGAACTTTGATTTTAGCTCCCGCATAAAGATGTAGTGGAGACTGAGTAATTTTTATCGTTAGCAATCTGGACGAAACTATACAACAGGTTACTGTTATGAAAAGAAATAATATGAAAACTGATAATGAAGTGGGAAATACTCGACTGGTAATTGGACCAGCAAGGTATTCTCGGTTATACTGATTTCAACTCTTGCAGTAAGACATTGCGAAGGTGTAGTAGTTTGGTTTATTGCGGGTATTCACGAGACTGGAAAAAAGTGTTTTATCAAAGTGCCAGGTAAAATCAACTACCGTAATGGCATCAATAACTTTTGGCTAATGATAAAAAAGAAATTCTATAACCGGTAAGGCTGATTTCATCACTTTCAGTGAGATACGTCGTATATCGAGTAATTTGCTTCGTTACCGGTACTCAAAGTACTTGAGCGACGTTCGATGTCATTGCGAGGAATGAAATCAACTATGAGAAGAGCGTGGCAAACTCTGAAATTGTAATTAAGGGCAAGTTTTCTAATCCGGAAACACTGATTTTGTCTCTTGTAGTTAAACATTTTGAATGTCTAGTAGCTGTGATTGTGGCAAGTTGCGAGAACACTAGACTACCGTTCATTGACATCTTGGGAAGATGAAATTAACATTGGGAATCGGTCGACTCGAGTGAATGATATAGCCCCAGGAAATTGAAGCAGTTCTTCGATGATAACGTGCAAGTTTCATGATGGATTGACTTGAAATTTATCGCAGAGTCGTGTTACGTCGTAGCCGACGGGCCGGTATGGGTCGTGTTGTAAAAAAAACTCCTCGGGATCGAGATCCACGGTTGTCCCAAACGCACCGAGTCGATTATTTGCATTTTTCGCGGAAATTTTTTTTTTTCACGAAAATGCGATTCGATGCATTATTAGTGGAAAGTTTTAACGGAGAAAACTTGTGGTCGTGCAATACCCGAATCTACCTGAGTCACTAGCGCGAAGCGGCGAAAAAATAGCATGGAAATGCCGAAATAAGAAAAGATCGCTTCCGGAGTCGCAAAGCGATGGTCAATGGTTTTTGCATTCACCAGTTCACCAGATCACTAGTGGGGCGAGATGGACCGCTGTGAGAATAATCATCATTGAAAAACAAACTTTTTTGAGCTTTCCTTATTTTTTTGACGACTTTTTACATTTCCATTTCTGCTATCCGTACGGGGGGATTGCACGAAAAAAATCTTTGAAAATCGATAACTACGGTGTTTTCCATAGCATCGACTTTGCTGAAGGTTCATTTTCATCTCTTTACTTTTTATCGATGACCATCATTTTTGCATTTTTATTTCCACCGACCTTAAGGGGGAACGCGGAAAAAAAACTTTCAAGAATCAAAATCTGGCGTGGTTTTCCTTATACTGACTTTGCTAGAGCGTCACTTTTTTATTGTACAGTGTTTGTGATGACCATTATTTTTGCACATCCAGTTTTGCTATTATGATGAAGTTGTGAGGGATAGAAATTAAAAAGGAGTTGTGAGGGAAAGAAATTTAAAACAATCCTTAGCTACCGTGTTTATCGGAGCACTGACTTTATTGATGCGTGACTTTTTTCATTTTGCAGTATTTTCAATGACTATTATTTTTACACATTCATTTTTGCGATTCTTCAGGGGTTATGCAGGAAATAAAATTTAAAAAATCAATAGCTACCGTGTTTACCGAATTACTAACTTCGTTGAAGCGTTGTTTTTTATTATTCAACAGTAATTTTCATGATTATTATTTTTGAACATTTATTTTTGCAATTCTTAAGGGGTTATGCTGAAAATTAATTTCGAAAAATCAATAACTGTCACGATAATCGAAACATTGACTTTGCTAAATCATGACTTTTCTATTTTACAGTATTTTTAATTACTATTATTTTCGCACATTCATGTTTACTTTTCTCAAGGGGTTATGCAGGAAAGAACTTTCAAAAAATATATAGCTACCGTGTTCATCGGATTACTGACTTTTTTAAACCGTGACTTTTTTATTTGACAGTATTTTTGATGACCATCATTTTTGCACATCCATATTTACTATTCTTAATGAGTTTGCGGGAAAGAAATTTAAAAAAACCAATAGTAACCGTGTTTTCCAAAGCAGTTACTATACTTACGCGAGACTTTTATTTTACAGCATTTTTTATAATAATAATTTTCGCACATTCATTTCTTCAATTCTTAAGGAGTTATGCAAAAAAAGAAACATTCAAAAATCATTCTTTTGCTGCGTCCCTTGTTGAGATCAGCGAAAATGCAAATGCAAAAATAATCGGCATCAGTAAATTTATAAATCGAAGAAAATGACGCTCGCTCGGAATTATTATTATGGAAAACATACTTGTTATTAATTTTTTTTTCTTCCCTGCATAACCCCTTAAGAATGGTAAAAATGAATGTGCAAAAATAATTTTCATAAAAAATCCTGCAAAATGAAAAAAGTCACGCTCTAATTGATGTTAAAAAATAACGGCCAACATAGTACTATAAAATAAACAAAGTCACGCTTTAACAACGTCAGAAAATCGATGAACACGGTGGCTATTGACTTAAAAAAAAAAAACTCTGCATAATCCTTTAAGGGGGTCTATATACATACTACGCATGTATATTGTACATACGTATAGGTTGTATGGGGTATTCCATAACAAATGTACTATTCTCAGATCCGGACTCTCTCTGATTTGGTTCATATTTTACTTTAAGACTATATTTCAGTTACCAGGTACCTCAGATTTTGCCCAGATTTTTTTCAACAGTTTTCATGTTTATTTTATTTTTTTCGAAACGAAAATTTTGTTTTTATTAGAAAGAAAAATCGAAAAAATATGATATTTTGTATAAACATTTCTTAGCAACTACACAGAATGGGCACATTTTATTTTCCAATATATAGTGTCCAAAATACAAAAATAAAACTAAGCGTCCAGGGGTCGAATTTGAACCAAAATGATGTGGCCTTTAGCTTTAAGCACAATTTTGCTGATGCAAAATTTTTTGCATAAGTTTTATATTTGTGCGTGGTAAAATAAATATTCCTCTGTAGAATACGTAGGAAATGGAGAAAATATTTATTTAAATGAATTTGAATCTCGCGCGCTTGCAGCGCGGAACTTATTGTATGTAAGCAATGAAAATGCCTAAAAGAGGTAATTTGTCGATTGGAAGATGATATACAATTCCATATACCAAGTAGTAAAAAGAATCCATCTAAAAGAATCCAAGGGAATGCCTTGAAAAAAGAAAATCCAAAAGAACACTTTTTTCGGAATTTTTTTTTTCAGTTGCTATGTTTACAGCGTTCCATACGTCCCGGAATAATATCTACCGGAACCCGGAACGTCCGGAACCATTTGGAACGCTGATGGAATGCTGAATGCATCGTATGTGTATTGTCAACGATTTCCACGCGCCCGGTTCAGATTTATTAGTGTTTACTAGTTTATTAGTAGTTTATTCGTGTTAAAAAGATAATTCATTACTGTGTGAGCTGCTTGTGAAATTTAGTGAAAGTGTGCTTTGTTTGTTTTAGACAAACTGGACAAACCGCACCATCGGCTGTCACACAGCCGTTGGTTATGTCAGTATTATATTTACTTTATTGAATAATTCACAAAAACGACCATTGAATTTTGTAATTTTCCAACTTATTTTCCAATCGCTAGATTGAGATTTTTTTCAGCGAAGCAAAGTTTATAACCTAAAAAGTGTCAAAGAAAGTGTTTATTATCATCTAGAAGAAATTTAGCAATTTTTATCTCAAGACATATTGTCCTTAAAGAACATGAAATAATAAGAAAATAAATTAAATTGAATAATTGTTGAAAGTCATTAAAAAATGGTTTCCAATGTAACGTCCGGAGGCGTTAAGATAATCGAGCCTAAGCGTCGAGCGGCTAACGCTTTACTCTGTTGACTATTTATCGCGACAAAAGTAACAACAAATAATCGGTAGTGGGAACGTACACTGAAAGATCTCCGGAGACCTTGTTTTATCAACTGGTTATTAAATTTAGATTCACTTGTTCGTTTCGGAGTTCCTTTTCACACCCAGGATTATGCTTTTTGACCTAGGTTGATCGTCGATTGATGATTGACACTTGATTTTAGTTAACACTCGTTTATTATTTTGACGTCGAGTATTTCTTTACATCTCACACAATTCACAATTTCGAGAATACAATTTTGAATAATGAGTCGACGCGGTAACAGACTTCGCGGACAATTTCGAACACAAACTTTTAATATTAAATAATGATAATAAAAGATTCGCTCACGACGATATCAATTCCGAGGCTAGATACGCGATCGCGGACACACTAGGATAGTCCTACTCCTCACCCTCTCGCGAAGGTTCGGAGCGTGACGACTCAACGCCATCGAAGACTGAACGAAGACTAAACTTGAATTTGTCGCTGCGCAAGAGTTTTTAAAGGGTCTGTTTGCTCAGCGGGAGATGATTTTACAAAGGGCATAGGGGGATAAGCATGGTGAAATGGCCCCGGGCGAATATTTAATCGCTACTTCGAGGATATGTAGGTACTAATGAAAGACAATAGCCCTCCAAAAATCAGACGTCTAACTCAACGCGATTTCGAGTAAATCAATAAATACTCAAAAATCGAAAAACTTTTTTATCTCAGGAACGGCTTAATCGATTTCAATAAAATTTTAGGACGTTACAGGGATACATAAAGACTTTCTCCAGAAAAATTAACAGCCATATAGGGTTTTATTATTCTGTAAAAAAAAATGTTTTTTTTTTTAAATCTTTTTTTTAATCATGATAAGATTTTAGCAAAATTATGAAATATTTTTTTTTCGAAACTTCGCACTCTTTTATATAACATATATTTTTTTTGATTGACTCGAATTGGTGCGCCATATTGAAAAAAAATAAAAACTGTTTTTTAATATGAATTTTCCGTTTTTTTGATAATTATTGGTCGTTATTATATAACAACAATCGATATATGATAAACTTTATTTTTAAAAAGTCAAAATTATTTTGGTAGAATTGGTAAAACAAATTTTACATCAGTTGATTAATTCTTACTAATTAAAAAAAACAATCAATGACAGTGAGTGAAAGAGTGATATTTCGTGCCTACTTTAATCACTTTTTAAAAAGAAAAAACACACCCACACTCCATGCTATTTACGCCGGCCCTGAGTAGGCGCCATAAGGTGCCACAAAATGTGCCGCCTCTGTCAAATACGTAGAGATCAAATCCGTGGCGGTCAAATAACACTGTACTCCCGGTCTGCTGCTTACCTCGTGATATAGATATAGCGCTCTGAACTCGACATTGGATGAGTGCCAATGTAAACATATATGATGCGCCAATGTAAACACATATATACACGCACACTCCCGAGTTTTTTGTCGACACGGCGTGCGTCCAGGCAAGGCCGCGAAAATTGAGAATAAGATCAGGTGCCGGGAGACCGGAAGTTCAGTGTGCGAAGGAGTCCAGTGTACTAGACGTCTGAAAAAATTCTGTTACAATTAGTGGAATAAAGTTTTCTGTCGCTCTTGTTTTTAACTGTCTTAAAAATGTCATCGTCCAAAACGAATACCGCTCAGTGCTGTATATGCTTTACTTATATAAGAAAAACTGTGGGTAATCACAAGCTCATATCATCAGAAGAAGACGTTGATGAATTCTCGGCATGTTTTGACACTGAAATTTACATTGGGGATGTTATATGTGCTGCTTGTCGAATGACAAAATATAAAAAACGAAAAGTCGACGAAACAGTGGTTGAAAATTCTGCTGATAGTGCGTCTGAAGTAATTACCAGTCAAGAATTAGAGAAATCAGAGTCCAGTTTATCTCAATTGAGTCTCTCTCAATCAAGTTCTGAAGATCGAACCTTTAAAATGAACTTGAAACCTGTCGAAAATGAAGAGTACATTACGATCTGCATGAAGAGAACAGTTGCCACGCACAAATATTGTTGTGTTTGTTGTGTTGTTGACAAAGATTTGATTGTTGTCCCGCAAAATGCTAGGATGCAATCATTTGTGAAGAACCGAATCTTCATTCCAAAACGGAATCGTTGCTGTGAAAAACATCTTATTCACAAACGTTTCTACGAAGATTATCTGAATATGATCAAAGTTTATTCGAATTGGACTTTAATATCGGCATCAGAATTGTTCGAGACCATGGACAACGTTGCTGTCGAATGCGATTCTACTCTACTTGATCGAATAAGTGACTTTAATTTGTCAGACCAGCAACTCTATGTTTTCACTGGTATCACTTGGGAAAACTTGATTGAGCTACGAGGTCTTCTCACATCTATGCGTAATACTGAGACTCGCAGTGTCACTCAAGCACTAATTGTATTTTTATTCAAGCTGAGAACTGGAAATTCTAATAAGTTGATATCATCTATTTTACAACTAGAAGAAGAGCAGCTAGTGTCTCATTATTCAGCTCAGATAATTCAATGCTTTGAAAATGACATACTTCCTTTATATTTTGGTTTTCCGGCGGCTTCGAGAAATGACCTTATACATAATCAAACATCTTCGACTGCAAAGAAGCTTTATACTGATATCGATGATAAACTCATTTTGATTTGTGATGGAACTTACGCGCGCCACCAAAAAAGTTCGAATAACGATTATCAGCGTAAATCTTATTCTGGTCAAAAAAAAACTTCGCTGTGCAAACCGTTCACTATTTGTACGACAAACGGATATATAGTAAATATGATGGGACCCTATTACGCGAATCAAAACGACGCTGAAATAATAAAACACATTATTGACGATCCTGAAGGTTTAAGCTCATTAATAACGCCTGGAGATGTTTTTGTTGTTGATCGTGGTTTCCGCGACGTGAAAGAACATTTAGAAAATGAAGGCTATCGCGTTCTAATGCCAGCATTAAAAGGAAGACGTAACCAATTAACCACAGAAGAATCAAATGAGTCACGATATGTAACCAAGATTCGTTGGGTGGTTGAAGCGACCCACGGGATGATAAAAGAAAAATATCAATTGCTCGATCACACGTTTGACAATAAAATGATTCCAAAAATTGGAAACTACTATAAAATTGCCTCATTTCTGCACAACAAGTTTAACAAGCGACTCGATTCTGACTTAGAATTTTCTGATGAAGTCATTCAAAGGATGGATTCACAAAAATTCATGAAAAATACTTTAGCTGATGAAGTAGAAAAAAACAAGTGGCAACGTAAGAAGCTTCCTTTTCAAACGATAACAACAAGTGATTTGACTGACTTTCCAGAAATGACAGTGAAAGAATTAAAGATTTTATTCACTGGTTCTTATCAATTTAAGCAGGCAATTTCATACCTCGCAGAAATGATTGATGAATCAGGGAATTTAAATCTTCAATACGTCAAGGATAAAACTAATATCTTAAAAATATTAGTTCAGTCACGTCATATAAGCAGGAAGCAATACAGATGTTTCATAGAATACAAACGGAATTGTATAGGATGTACAGGTATATCCAGGTATAGCTGTGAATGTGCAAATGGGCGAAGAACTGTTGGTTGCTGTTCCCACATTGCAGCAATTATTTATTATTTAGCATATGGAAGATATTTATCGCAGATTCCAATGCCAGCTCAATATTTGAACAAACTATTCGATTATGATCAAACGAATGTTGTAATAGAAGAAGACAGTGATGAAGACTGAAAATCAGTGTACAATTGTCCTACATGCTTTATTTTATTTTTTTTCATTGTATCGCGGAGTAATTATTCTTGTAAATAATGTTAAAAATGTAAATAATGTAAATAATGTACATAATGTAAATAATTTAAATAATGTAAATAATGTAAATAATCTAAAATTTCTGTGTTCATTATAATATCCAATTCGATCTAAGTTAATTAATAAATAGTCAATTATAAAAGAACCGTTATTGATTGTTTTTGTAATAAAAATTAATCAACTGATGTAAAATTTGTTTTACCAATTTTACCAAAATAATTTTTATTTTTTTCCGATTAAATTTATAATATATCGATTGTTTATTATAAAATAACGACCAATAATTGTCAAAGAAATAGAAAATTCATATTAAAAACAGTTTTTATTTTTTTTCAATACGGCGCACCAATCCGGGACAATCAAAAAAAATATATGTTATATAAAAGAGTATGAAGCTTTGAAAAAAAAATATTTCATAATTTTGCTAAAATCATATCATGCTTAAAAAAAAGTTTTTTTGAAAAAAACTTTTTTTTTTACAGGATAATAAGACCCTATATGGCTGTTACTTTTTCTGGAGAAAGCCTTTATGTATCCCTATAACATACTAAAATTTCATTCAAATTGATTAAGCCGTTCCTGAGAAAAAAAAGTTTTTCAATTTTTCAGTATTTATTGATTTACTCGAAATCGCGTTGAGTTAGACGTCTGATTTTTGGAGGGTTATTGTCTTTCATCAGTACCTACATATCCTCGAAGTAGCGATTAAATATTCGCCCGGGGCCATTTCACCATGCTTATCCCCCTATGCCCTTTGGGTACACGGATTTCCCTACGTTTCTATTGGTGAATACAGTTGTTTTCCGCGTTGGTCTAGTTTCGAGACCCACGGGATGAAAAATCTTAATCGGGTATATTCTTTTCTAGTACAGCTGACTATTAATGAACATTTTTTTAGTTTTCTCTCTTACTGAGGTAACACGTGCATTCCCCTGCTGAGTTTCTATTTTCATGTGGGAATTGGGAAAAACAAGGTTTCTTCGTGAAAGAAAGGCGTATGAGGAGTAGGAGATTTCGGGAGTGCCGTTGTTTTGGAACTAAAGGTTTGGAAAAACGCTGTTCTCTGTAGTACTTGTATCCCAGAACATCCGGGAGAGGCAATAAACTGTGATTTTTACAACCTGTCATCCAAACAAGATCAGTCCACTTGGCGGTTTCTTTTAATATTTGGAGCTCTTTTCGGAAAGGGCCTATACTAGTACACAGAGACGAGCGCGAGGGTATATGTATACGTGGAGTGGATGCGTGTGTCTATGCTCGCCTATATACTTGCGAGTAGGCCGGTAGGGATGCTCTGGTCTCGGTGACACTTGTGTGCGCACCGGTTTGATGATTTTACGACTTTCCTCCATGCTGAGATATTTGAGCAGCTTGGGATCTGATATGCACGTGTTTCCGTGAGATATTTTGGATATTCCGAGTTAATCGCACTACGTGTGGGAAAGCGACTAGAATTGTTAGCTATTTTGCTTTTACGAAATGCGTCGTCATGAGCTGGTTTTTCCCTAACTATATTAAGACGGTGGCGAAGGGTCTGAATTTAAACAAAACAAGAAAAATTGAAAATACGTCGTACGTGACACCTCCCCACTTAGAATTAGTCATCGTCCTCGGTGACTTCAAATTTGTGCACATTTACTGAAATTTATTGAAGAAAATGTGTGGAAATAGATAATCCTGTTCTTTTCTCCCTTTTATTCTATTATTCAGGAAGAAGGTTATTTGGTGTCGGGTGGACAGGTTTATGTTAGGTAATCGGGTGGATGGGTTTACGTTGGGTAATCGGTTGACGCTTTCGTCTTGTAAGAGTTTTTCCTCTGTCGATGTAGTTTCCTTTTTAAATTATTATTTTTTTTTTATATTGTTAAAAATATATATTTTTTCTTTTGTAGTCATAGAGACCCTTTTTCTCCCACCTACGGTAAAATTTCTTTTCCTCTTGATTGGCGAGGAGATGGTATGGTTGGTGGATGATAGAACGGATAAAAATATTCGCGTTCTCTGAATCTTTCCAACAATTTACCGAGGCTCAGAGGGGAGGAGACGAAAATGTCTCATAATATATATATATTTTTTTAAATTATTATCATTTTTTTTTGAATTATATATATATTTTTATATATTTTATATTCTGTTGTTTCTTTTTTTTTTTTTTTTTTTACAAAAGGAAAAACATAACGACGGAAGGCTCATGGTGCGTCTTCTGAGGGATTCGGCGTATGTAGAGAGGAAGGGAAATGTGAAGGAGAAGAGAAAGAGAGTGAAGAAGAAAAGGAGATAGTAACAATTATAAATAGCCTGAAGGGCTTATGAATATAAGTGTTTTGTGCACTTTGACACACCCAGAATCGATGATTAATCCCTTCTAATTTTAAATGGGCACACTCGAAATTCACACGCACTAAAATTACGGTTAGTTTGTCACGCTACATATATAAATTTTTTCTTGAGATTCGCACACTAAAATTATTCACACACTAAAATTACTGTTAGTTGTCACACTCTTTTCTTTCACTTTTTTAACGTTTTGTAAAAAACTTTTTTTTTCACTATGGCCGGAGTCTTATCATTTTGGCACTTTCACTATATGTTCAAAGAAATTTCATTCTTCGACGCCGTTGTCGTTGATGATGGTCTTGGAGTCGGAACCCGTGTCATCTGGCAGTTGCCAGAAAAAGCCCGATTAAACCGTTGACGATTTCGCTGATGTTGAACGCATACCTGAGCTCATCCACGGCACGTTCAGCTCGGTCGGTGGTATTTGCACTTCGAATGCGGGTCGATTAGATTTCTAATGCAACGTTCGAGGCTGCTTGGACTATGATGATGTCCAAGATCCAATTTATCGATAACTCTCGTTTGGCTATGTCGCGCTGGTGTCAAAGTTTGATTGATGCAAGAATTTTTTGTTTTTCATTTCTTTAGGTTGTGATGGTCCTGGTGTCTTATATCGTTGTCTTTTTCGTTGTGGGCGTGTCCTCGAGCGATGTTTCAATTCTCGCCCTTGATAGTTGGCGTGTGACTCTCTCGTGGTGTCAAATTCGGAGACACTGACCTAGTCACGCTGCATATGCGGTGGGCACTAGACAGTTTGGGTCAAGTGGCAAGTTCGCTCCAAGGAACGAGTGCGTGTTGGTACATCATATAGAACTTCTTTAAATTGGATGTCGTGATGAGGAGGTTCGGCAGGTTGATAACTGTCGCTCGAATGGTCTTCTCCCTCTTGTGTTATGACCGGCGGTTTCAGTTTTTCACAGATGGTCTTAATTTGGTCCCTTATATCGGCTGTGACGCTGTTTCTTTTTCGTCGATCCTCGGCAAAACTTCAAAACTCAGCGACTGCGTGCTGGTTTTCACTTTTCTCGTCACAAAGTCTATTTGTCGGACGGCTTCCTGACACTAAGTCGGTGTGCAGGGATTTTCCTCTATTTATTTGGAGTCGCTAACATTGACAGTATCCCCCTGTTGTTGAATCGGTTTTGTCGTGATGTCAATGGCCATTATTGTTTTACGTTTTTCTTCGAGTTTGTCGAATGTTGATCCGTGAGCTTGTGATACTTGATTATAGTTTTCGAGGATTCTTGATCCTCAAGGTTTAATTCGCGGATGGTCTCGTTCCGTAGAAATATGTTGTCGATTATTGACGCATAGAAAATTAATTAAAATTGGAACAGTTTGCGAATACCGAATTTACGACTATTTGCACTAAATATGTACTCGTATTCATTAGATTATTGAAGTTGGAATTATACAATATATATTGCACATCCGTATGATTGACATGATTGATAATGATTTTAATAATTGCAGGATTTTGTTTCAAATTGTTTTTACTGTCTTGTGAATTTATCGTTCATTATTTGAATTTAGATTTCTTTTTATTGATATGGTCTGCCAATGAATTATTATTTTATTATTATTATTATTATTATTATTATTATTTTTTTAATAATCGATTTGTAATTAGTTGATTTCTTTAGTTGGCACAATATCTATATTTTTAAGAATTTTTCCCAAGTTGATCGTTAGATTTAGTTTGAAAAAGAAGTTATTATTATTTTATGGCGATGCAATGATAATAATAAAAATTGAGGTTGATTAGGCTATATTTTGTAATTTTATTTCTTGAATTTTTGACATGCGACTAAAGCAGGTAGCATGCTTGATTTGAAAGAACTGGTTATTTTATAACAAAGTCTCTAATTTTGGGAAAAGCATGTGTAAGACGAGCTATGAAGAAAAATAACAGAGTAAAAAAAAACGTGCTTTTGTTGTTTGTAATGTGATTTTGAATTTGATATTGCATTTATATTAATTTGCATATTAATTGAATATTAATTGACAGTTATCATCATGATTCCACATTACACTTGAAATTGGTCAAACGGGTTAGCAATCAAGCTTATTCCAATCAAAAAAAAATTTTTTTTTGTTATTTCAGTTTTTTTTCTTTTTTTTTTTGGTCGGTGATAAGCATGTAAAGATTTGAATACATGAGCAAAGTTCTTAAGCAATTGTCGCCTTTCAGCAAGATTAAGGGGTGCACAATTTTTGGCACATGCGACTGGAAGAATCTGTTCACTTTCAAAAGAATAAGGTTGGCATTTTTGTATCAGTGGTCGTGACTGAATTGTGGATTTCGATACCACGGGGGTTTTGGAAGTCTTTCGATCGTTTTGTACTCTTTTAGCAATTACGATTCCGTCAAAAGGACAGTTCTTAACTGCAGCGAATAGAGGTATGTTTTTCTTCACTTTAAGTCGCCAAGTTTTCTTTATAGGGTCACAAGATTTCGTGTGACGAGTTTTTAACATTGTTAATTTCATTAAATCTGATAATATGGGTGGAACGTTGTTTTTGAGGGGGTGGCAAAAACGATGCCCAGCGTTTCGATCGAGCTGTCTGCAATAGTTTTTCTTGGCTGAATTGAACAATTTGGACATGTGAGCTGTCGGTTTATTTTTGCCAATTTTACTTTCACTTAAAACTGCTTTGCTTATGTTGTTTGAATTTTTAGTCAAAATACTAGGTTTTGAATTTTCAAAACCTGAGAGAAAACCTATTTTGAAAAGAGTTTTTGGCGATTTGATTGGGGCTTCCATCCTGGTGCAAGATTTTATGATAAAAGTGTTACTGTTTTTCTCGTCTGAAGTCTTGCTGAGAGTATCACGAATTGGGGATAGTTTTGGCTTCGTTTCACTTGATTCTTCACGAGGGTATCTGTCAAATTCTCCGAACGTGTTTTGGTGCATGACGTACGGAGGATGAAATTGAGAATGGTATGGATAAGTAGCATTCATCGCAGACATGCTCGGCATCGGTGGGTAAAATCCATGCGGAGGATAAAAATTGTAAGTTCCATAATTATGAAAACGTCTTTGTGGTCGGTTTCTATTGAACAAGTAGCGAGAGTAATTGCTTGAATAACTTCTGTTGTTTGGCAATGTATTTGTACAGTCTCGAAATATTCTGTGACAATTGGAATATTTATTATTCAACTTTTCATAATCCACGACGTCTCCGAATGAAACGCGACGGAATTTATTTTTTCGAAATCATCGACTTTGTTTTGATTGAACCAAATAAAATAAATTTGAGTTACGAGCATTTGCACCTTGCATGTCTCTCTCGACGCGCTGTACAAGTTTAAACGCATCTTCGAGGGATTGTGGATCTTTTATGCTGATAGCATATAACAGATAGTCTGATAATCCTTTTTTAAATGATTCAAAAACTATTCCATCGAGCATAGGCAACATTTGGTTAGTCTGTGTCTCAGTAAATTTATCTTTTAGAGCGTCTATTGCACACGTTCTCAGTTGTTTAATTCTTGTATAATAGTCTAAGACAGTTTCGTCTCGTTTTAATCTGATTGTTTGTATTTTTGCACAATAATATGGATATGATTTCTTGGGTGCAAAATATTCTTTTAAAACATTTGTCAAATCTTCGATTGAATTAATAACTTTATCAGCGACGGCATCGCGTGCTGTTTCTTGTAATTTTGACATGATTGCTTTAAAGAAGGAATCTCGTAAATCTTCGGTAATGAATGTGTAACCATTTTCAACACTTTGAATAAAAGATTCGATTGGCATATTTTCACCAGTAAAATTTGGTACATGAAGCAGTGCTTGTTGGAGCGCTATGCATTCGCCCATGTTGATAAGTAAGGCATCAGTAATATGTTGATGATGAGTAAGATTTTGAATTTCTTGATCGTTAGCCATTTTGAATAGCAAATTATTTTATTTTTTTATTTTGATTCTTATTTTTAATAGATTTTGTTTATTTATTTTATTTTCGACGGTTTAGTTTTTTTTTTTGTGTCTCAAAATTTGAATTTGAATTTGATTATTATTATTGGAGTTTTTTTATTTTATTTTTTTTTAATTTTTTGTAGATATATATATATATATATTGTCTCTTTTTTTATTATCAAATTTTTTTGTTTTTTTTTTCTTTCTTTAAATTTTTGCAAAATCTCCAGTCAGTAAAACATTCAGCGTATCCCACCGCTGTCACCAAAAATTTTTAATCTGTAACGTCCGGAGGCGTTAAGATAATCGAGCCTAAGCGTCGAGCGGCTAACGCTTTACTCTGTTGACTATTTATCGCGACGAAAGTAACAACAAATAATCGGTAGTGGGAACGTACACTGAAAGATCTCCGGAGACCTTGTTTTATCAACTGGTTATTAAATTTAGATTCACTTGTTCGTTTCGGAGTTCTTTTTCACACCCAGGATTATGCTTTTTGACCTAGGTTGATCGTCGATTGATGGTTGACACTTGATTTTAGTTAACACTCGTTTATTATTTTGACGTCGAGTATTTCTTTACATCTCACACAATTCACAATTTCGAGAATACAATTTTGAATAATGAGTCGACGCGGTAACAGACTTCGCGGACAATTTCGAACACAAACTTTTAATATTAAATAATGATAATAAAATATTCGCTCACGACGATATCAATTCCGAGGCTAGATACGCGATCGCGGACACACTAGGATAGTCCTACTCCTCACCCTCTCGCGAAGGTTCGGAGCGTGACGACTCAACGCCATCGAAGACTAAACGAAGACTAAACTTGAATTTGTCGCTGCGCAAGAATTTTTAAAGGGTCTGTTTGCTCAGCGGGAGATGATTTTACAAATTTGGGTACACGGATTTCCCTACGTTTCTATTGGTGAATACAGTTGTTTTCCGCGTTGGTCTAGTTTCGAGACCCACGGGATGAAAAATCTTAATCGGGTATATTCTTTTCTAGTACAGCTGACTATTAATAAACATTTTTTTAGTTTTCTCTCTTACTGAGGTAACACGTGCATTCCCCTGCTGAGTTTCTATTTTCATGTGGGAATTGGGAAAAACAAGGTTTCTTCGTGAAAGAAAGGCGTATGAGGAGTAGGAGGTTTCGGGAGTGCCGTTGTTTTGGAACTAAAGGTTTGGAAAAACGCTGTTCTCTGTAGTACTTGTATCCCAGAACATCCGGGAGAGGCAATAAACTGTGATTTTTACAACCTGTCATCCAAACAAGATCAGTCCACTTGGCGGTTTCTTTTAATATTTGGAGCTCTTTTCGGAAAGGGCCTATACTAGTACACAGAGACGAGCGCGAGGGTATATGTATACGTGGAGTGGATGCGTGTGTCTATGCTCGCCTATATACTTGCGAGTAGGCCGGTAGGGATGCTCTGGTCTCGGTGACACTTGTGTGCGCACCGGTTTGATGATTTTACGACTTTCCTCCATGATGAGATATTTGAGCAGCTTGGGATCTGATATGCACGTGTTTCCGTGAGATATTTTGGATATTCCGAGTTAATCGCACTACGTGTGGGAAAGCGACTAGAATTGTTAGCTATTTTGCTTTTACGAAATGCGTCGTCATGAGCTGGTTTTTCCCTAACTATATTAAGACGGTGGCGAAGGGTCTGAATTTAAACAAAACAAGAAAACCTGAAAATACGTCGTACGTGACACTAAATTTATAATACCCTCCAAAAATATTGTTTGTTCCACAGGAAGTGTCAACCAGCGATGCCAGAGACTGCGGAACATTTTGCCAGATGTTGAACTTTAAAGGCTCTTTCCCGAAACGTAGTATTTTAAATACTCTGCGCGTGATCCAGGAAGAACCGCTGGACAGATTTTGTTCTACGACGTCTTATTTTCTTCGTAACGCTTTTTCCCACCGGGTGAACGCGGCACATTTTGATTAAAGTCAAAATTGTGACCAGGACAATGCCTGGAAAGTTTAAAATAGGCTAACAATTTTAAAACAGGCCTGCAACTCTGAAATAAAAGGCTAAACAAAAAATGTGCCGCGTTCACCCGGTGCGGAAAAGTGTCACAAAGAAAATGAGAAGTCGTAGGGTAATATCCGTTGAACGGTTTATTCTGCATCACGCGCAGAGTGTAAAAACTGAAAACTAGGTTTTTCAGGTAACCGGTGCACCTTAAGGGTTCTAACTAGTCCCAAAAAATCACTTATTTGGAACCTCACATTGTAGACGATAGGTCATATTTGTAGGCATTCTACAAAAATTAGAAATAACTATTGAAAATCGCCGTTTTGACGCTGATTCGACCCCCTTAAGAAATGCAAAAATGAATGTGCAACAATAATGATCATCAAAAATCCTGCAAAATAAAAAAAGTCATTTTGTCAAATTCGTTTCCCGCACAACTCCTTAAGAATAGCAAAAATGGATGTGCAAAAATTATGTTTATTAAAAATACTGTAAAATAAAATAAGTCACGCTTGAGCAACGTCAATACTTGGATAATCGCGACAGTTATTGACTTTTCAATATTTCTTTTCAGCGTAACTCTTTAGGAATTGCAAAACTGGATGTGCAAAATCAGTCGTAATCAAAAATACTGTTAAATAAAATTAGTCACGCTTTAAAAAACTTATTAATTCGATGAGCACGGTAGATATCGATTTTTAAAAATGTTCTCCCACATAACCCCTTAATAATTGTAAAAATGGATGTGCAAAAATAATGGTCATCAAAAATACTGTAAAATAACAAAATTCACGCTTTAGCAATGTCAATACTTCGATGATCGCGACAGTTATTGATTTTTCAAAACGTCTTTTCAGCATAACCCTTTATGAATTGCAAAACTGGATGTGCAAAAAAAATGCTCATCTAAAATACTGTTGAATAAAAAAAGTCACGCTTCAAAAAACTCAGTAATTCGATGAACATGGTATCTATCGATTTTTTGAAAATTCTTTCCTGCGTAACCCCTTGAGAATTGCAAAAATGAATATACGATAATAATAGCCATAAAAAATACTGCGGAATAAAAAAATTCACGCTTCAACGAAGTTATTAATTCATCCAACATGGTAGCTATCGATTTTTTTAAATTTCTTTCCTGCATAACCCCTTAAGAATTTCAAAAAGGAATATGCTAAAATAATGGTCATCAAAAATACTGTAAATTGAAAAAGTTACGCTTCAGCAAAGTAAATATTTCGATGATCGCGTCAGTTATTGATTTTTCAAAATTTCTTTCCAGCATAACCCCTTCATAATAGCAATAATGAAAGTGCAAAAATAATGGTTACCAAAAATACTGTAAAATAAAAAAAATCCACGCTTTAACGAAGATCGTAATGCGATAAACACGGTAGCTATTGACTTTTTAATATTTCTTGCCTTAATTGGATTGAAGTTGGTACTAAGTTGATATCATGTCGATATGAAGTCAATTCTAAGTTGATATGAAGTTGATATCATGTCGATATAAAGTTGATTCTAAGTTAATATGCAGTTGATATCAACTCGATCCCAACTCGGTTTGAACTTGATATCAACTTGATATCAAGTTGATATCATGTTGATACTAAGTTGATATCAAGCTGAAATCAAGTTGAAATCAACTTAGTTTAATATCGATATTAATAGTTGATATAAAGGTTATATCAACTTAGTTCAACTGGACACCGATTTGGTATTCCCATTCCGTCGTGTTCTCGTAAAAATTCAATTTTTCTTATTGCTCATTCGTGTTCAGCAGGCGATTTTGCAATTTAATATCAACTTTATATCAACTTGATATCATTTTAAGGATTTTGAGGCCCTTTCAAACTTGAAAATGTTAATTGTTCAATTAATAGCTTCCTAATCGTCGTGAAATTTTTAGAAGACCTCCTGAATACTTCATGTACAAACATACCAAATTTTCAGAATTCTATCATCATGACTTCAACCTAAAATAAAAAATGATGAGAAAATTCTGAAAATTTGGTATGTTTTTGTATAAAGTATTTAAGAGGTCGTGTAAAAATTTCACGACGATTAGAAAGCTCGTTGTTGAACAATTAACATTTTGTTAAGAATAATTTTTTTTTTAAATAAAAAAAATATTTATCAATAAACTTCGTGTTGTTTCCGTTGCTTTCAATATATTGTTAATATTAAAAAATTGAGAGGTCAAAAAAAAACTTATCGCAAAAAACTTATGAAATCAATCGCCACAAAATGAGAGCATTCGATTTTTCCAATTTTCTAGAATGTTGGAAAAAATCTTTGTCGTTTTTATCAACTCGGAACTAAGCGCGAACGTCCAAGTAGTTGAACGAAATAAACCGCAATGAAAACATGGACAAATTTATCAAATTCAGAGGAATGATAGCGTACACGATTGCAAGCATACCATTTCGTTGATTTTTCCGACTTTTCAATAAAATTTTTGTGGTTTACATCATCACTTCAAGATGCGCGAATGTCAAAGTAGTTGTCTCCATTGACCCGTTCAACAGCAATAATCTACGTTACATATTCCTAGTATTTGGAGATAAAATCAGTACGTGCATTTGAAGGCACTGAACTTTTAACGTTTTAAAATACTTTCCTATACAATGTTGGGGTTAATTTAATCTCCGAAGGCTTTCGCGCATGTCTATGTGGTAATCTCGCTGAACGCATCGGACAATAATAAAGGATAATTCATATTGCTTACTTCGAGAGAAAAAATCAGTTGCCACAATTGAACGCTATCATTCTTCCGAATTTTCGAAATTTTTTCACGTTTTTATTGCGGTTGATTTAGTCTCGAGGGTCTTTTGAAAACGTCTATGCAGTTTGATCGTTTTGCGCGATCGATAATATATAACACTGAACGTAAGATTGTTCCAACTTCTACAGCTGCCTTTTTTTATGAACTTTCAGAAATTTCGATGCCGTTTTTGGGGCTGATTTCGTTTTCGTAGGCTTTTGCGAACGTTCATGTATTTGTCTCGCTTCACAGGTTCGACAATATAACTAGACCTTCCATGTTGTTCCCTTTTAACCATGAAATCAATGGCCCCAATTTCAAGTATTAAATTTCTTCAATTTTCCAGCCTTTGCAATGAAGTTTTTGTAGTTTATATTATCTCTGAAAGATGCGCGAACGTCCAAGTAGTTGTCTCCATTTGCGTCTTCAACAGCAACAATCTATGTTACATATTTCTAGTATTTGGAGATAAAATCAGTAAGTGCATTTGAAGGCCTTTAACTTTTGATGTTTTAAAATACTTTCCTATTCCGTTGTTGGGGTTGATTTCATCTCCGGAGGCTTTCGCGAATGTCCATATGGTAATCTCGCTAAACGCATCGGACTATAATAAACGATATTTCATATTGCTTATTTCGAGAGACAAAGTCGGTGTCCACGATTGGACGGTATCATTCCTCCGAATTTTCGAAATTTCTCCATGTTGTTATTGCGCTTGATTTGGCATCCAGGGTCTTTTGAAAACGTCTATGCAGTTTAATCGCTCTACGCGCTCGATATTAATACCGAACGTAAAATTGTTCCAACTTCTACAGATAAAATGCACGCAAATGAATCCTGACGTTTTTCCCTATTTTTCAGGACACTCAATTTTATTTTCGTATTTGATTTTGTCTCCGGGGGTTTTCGCCAACGTCGTGTAGTCGTGTCGGTTAGTGCCTTTGGCAATAACACTGATCTTTTTATTTTCTTCACTTCCGGAGATAAAATCCATATCTAAGATAAAACGCTGTCTTTTATTATAAATTTTCAGAAATTCCATTTCCGTTTTTGGGGCTGATTTTGTCTCCGAATGCTCTTGCGAACGTCAATATAGATGTCTCGCTTGGACGTTTGATGTTATTCCCTTTCAAAGATGAAATCAATCGCGACAATTGCAAGCATTTAATTTCAACGATTTTTTAGTTTTCAAAAAAAAATTGGTTTTGTGACCTTTTTTCTTTGACGAGATCAAGACGATACGGAATCCATCACCTTCGGCCGTCACCCCCGCACGTAGCGTTCCACATGCCAGCGGGCGCCAGTTAATTTTTGTTTCCCCGAAAATTAATAAACCGGTCATACTTGGGAGTCGAGTGAGAAGACCTCGGCTCCCGCACGGACGGAACAGGACGGGACAAACGGACGGGACGTATGAACGGGAATGAGCGGTTGCGAAAATGCGCGGCCACTCAGGATGCGGATTATAGTAGAGACGGTCGGAGTTGAATGTCAGCAAGTAGCGCGGGAACTGATTCAAAGTCGGGACCATTAACAGAATCGTGACGTTACAAATGGCCCACCTGAATGATCTTTATTCCTTCAGGGGGTCGCGAGAGCTATTTCTATCGAAACACGGGAGTCTAGTACCGATACACTGCACGCTGCACTTGAACATTCCATTCTATGTTGACCGAGCGTCAACATAGAATGCAATCGGACAACAAACGAGAGCGATACATTTTTGCGAGAACGTTTCTGGCTTTGTGTCCGTGATTCCGAAAAATCACGCCACAGTTTATATTATCTGTGAAAGATGCGCGAACGTCCGAGTCGTTTTTTCGGTTGGCGCGTTCGACAGCAATCACCTATGTTCAATATTCCTAGTATTTGGAAATACAATCATCAATTGCATTTAAAGGGATTCAACTTTTCTATACCGTTATTGGAGTTGATTTCATCTGCGGAGGCATTCGCGAATGTCCATGTGGTAATCTCACTCAACGCCTTGGACAATAATGAAGGATATTTTAAATTTCTTACATCGGTAGACAAAATCAGTGTCCATGATTAGACATTATCATTCCTTCAAATTTTTAAAAATTTTCCAATGTTTTTGTTTATATCGGCCTTTTTCAACAGGGTAAGTAAATGAACTTGATATAAACTTAAGACCAAACCAATTTCTTCACAAATCATGTGTTCGTCCCACCCAGCTTGATCTAGGGCGGCAATCCGACCACGGACCTGAAGGCCGTAATTGGCAAATCGATTTCTTTCGAGTGCAGGAGGATTATCATTTGCGTTGTTATTTTGTTCCACGAGGTGAATCTCGTTTTCTTGTAGAAATTGTTCAATTTCTGCGAGTAGAAGACGGTCTACGTCGTCAATATCATTGTCACGATCTTGAAAATCCATTATGTCAAACCGATCCATTTTCACAAATTACAGACGAGTAATGAAGAAGAACCTCAAAACTATATCGATAATTGTTCTCAAGCGGATTCTTTTGTTTTTTCCACGTTGCTGGGCATTGAATTAAATGCAAAAAATCTCAACATGAATCTACCCGCATAGAAAAAAAAATCTTTCCAAGAATCTTGCGAAGTATCTTGTAAAGAGTCTTGTGAAGAATCTTTCCAAGAATCTTGAAATAAGTCAAGCATTCTTGTCAAGATTCTTTGCAAGATTTTTGATAAGAATCTTTCAGTAGCCGCGTCTTGCTGAGATTCTTTCCAAGATTCTCCGTAAACGATCCTGGTGAAATCTTGGAAATATTATTTTCCGATTTTCATTGAAAAGTTCTTTTTAAGAGTCTCGACAAGATCTGCATCGCACCGATTCATGGAATCTTGCAAATAATCTTTCAGCGACTGCGTTATGCTAGGAATCTTTTCAAGATTTTTTTTTACGAATTGATGAATCTTTTAAAGAATCTTGTCAAGAGTCAAGCATATGATCTGGCACAAGACTTTTTACAAGATTCTTGTCCAGATTCTTTGCAAGATTTTTTTACTTCAAAGTAAACAGTCTTTCCAAGAATCTTGTGACGAATCATTCCAAGAATTTTGTAAGGAATCTTTAGAAGAATCTTGTAAAGAGTCTTGTTCCGGATCCTATGCTTGAATCTTTTTAAGATTCAGATTCTTCACAAGGCTCTTTATAAGATACTTTGCAATATTCTTGAAAAGATTCTTGGAAAAATTCTCTTTTTCTAAGCGGGCAAACCTCGATCGAAACTTTACATACGAGTTCTTGGCTTTCCCTTTTTCCTGATGAAAGTATTAGGATTCCGAAATCAGCTTGCACCGAGTTCATATCTTTATTGATCGTTAATGTTGAAAAAATATAATCAAAAATTCCAATATTAAATCGTGATATACTACTGTATTTTTTTGTGACCACATTTTTCGGGTTTTTCTATTTGGATCCAAAATTAATCGTGGTAATAAGTCATTCTAATCGCTCTTTGTTAATAAATAATTTCGGAAAATTATAAGCAACCTTCTTTAAATTAAATAATAATGTGTGACTGCCTCAGATACGAATTCTAAGATAGATGATTAAAAAAAATATATATATATATATATGAAAGGTAAGCACAGATCATTCGATGGTGATCTCTCATCGGTTCTTTGGACCGATTATGTCTCAAACTGCTGCGGTCAGCTCGATAAAGAATACTTCATCAACTAGATGCTTTATGATGGAAATCATCGGAATATTAAGACCTATAAATATTAGAAAAATCATTCTACCGAAAGTAGAACTTGTGAGAATTGATTGGAATGAAGTATCTCACACAATCAAATTAAAGCACAAGCTAATGAAGATTACAAAAACGACAGCTTTCGGAGCTTCTCTTTTTTGAGTATACTTTACTTATCTTCGAAGAAACTTAATTTCTTTGATGAGAGTTTTCGAGCACGGTTTGAGATATAGAATCACAGGCTACATCCGCGAACTTCCATTTATAGAAACGATTTTGAGATACCGAAACCCAAACCCAAATTCTATTCAGTCAATAGCTCACAATCGCCAATGTAATTAGATTCTTGAAATGTTAACAATTCGAAAAAATTGTAAACGATCAAATATTTAAATAATTTTGATTTATTCGAAGAGAGTTTGGCAATATGGAATCAATGAAATCGTCAACACTGGTACGGACGAGGCTTTCGATCTGCGAATTTTCAATATTGTAAGAAAGCGAAATTGTAATAACATATAAAGAAACGTGGATAAAACAACTATTTTATAAAAATTATTATTTCATTTGTATTTTTCGATTAGTTTTGTATTAGCAGTTCAAAGACTCCGAGAATTGCATAGTAGTTTAATTTAATGACTTCGATACCTTTTTGATAGAAATATTTTTGCCGCAGCTCCTTGAAATAGACTATTTCAAGGAGCTACTATTTCACTACTACAACATCCAACTATTTCACTAAACATTGTGAATGTAGTAAAAAGTTTTTGTGGCCTTGTTTTATTGTGGCAAGTTACGAAAACACTTGACTACCGTTAACAGACATCTTATGGAGATCAAAATAACATTGGAAATGGCTGCAAAAATGGTCGGATAGTGATTGGTGTGGAATCGTTTACTCGTAAAAATTGATTTCATCTCGCGCAAAAATATGTAGTGCGGGTAGAGTAGTTTCCGTCTGAGGAAATCTCTGAAAACTTATAGAGATAGAGACTGTTATCGCATGAGATGAAATCAACCACGGTAGTGAGATAAAAATTTCTGAAATACGATTGACGCCGAAACGTTTACTCGGTATGATTGATCTTATCTGTTGCAGTGAGAAATAGTATAGGTGTAGTAGCTTAGTTTATTGCGAGTAGCCAGAAAAGAAGACGCACGTTTTTCTTTATCGCGGGAAATAAATCCAACCATCGTAATGGCCAAAAAAAATTTTTAATGTTAATAATAATGAAATCGTTTAACCAGGAAACCTGATTTTATCGTTTATAGTAGTATTTTTCGCAGATCGAGTAAATTGGTTTGTCACGGTCGTCGAAATACTCGAATGACGTTCAATATAATAACGCGACATCAAATCACCCTAGAAAATTGCGTGACAAACTCTGAAAAAATATTATAGACTGAATGTTCCATGCTGGGATTATGAATTCGTCCCCTGTCGTGAATCACTGTGAAGATCGAGTATGTGGCACCATAAAACGTAGCGAGAACACTAGACTTATATTTACTGTTATTTTCGAGAGATGAAATCAATTTCGAGAATAACTGGAAAAGTACTTGTATAATGATTATAGGCGGATTGTTTAATTCAGAAGTTTCATTTTAGCTCTCGTAAGAAAATATAGTCGAGGTTTTATAGTTTTTATCTTAATGAATTGAGATTTATTTTTATTCATTTGATTTTATTTACATTCCCATATTAAAAACATTCATTCAGTGTTTTTTATATTTTTTTCCGTTCATTTGAAGTTATTGTTCTCGTTTCGAAAAAATTTAAGAAATATTCATTTTTCATCCGTAAGTAAGTATGGGAGAACTATTGCCAAGCTCTGCGCCCAAATATCAGAAGAGTTGAAAATGGATCTTTAGTTTTCTTATGGTATGGGTTTTTTCGGATGTTCTTCTTCCATGGGACAAGGTGGAATGTCGACGTGCATCGATCACTCGCTGAGTAGAATAATATGGGAATGATGATGAAATCACTCGTGATGCTGTAGGGAGAGGAAATTTCAGGTAATATTCCGTTTGTTGGTAATTAATACGAATGTGTCCAAATATTTCGATTTTAGTAATCTATTAACACTTACGTATTAAAATTATTCATCCAGTAAATTTCCGTTATTTCCATTTATGGTTATAGGAGAATGATTTTAGAAAATACTCATTTCTCATCCGTAAGGAATAATGGGAGAACTCTGCGCCAAAATATCAGAAGAGTTGATAATGGATCTTCAATCTTCTTATGGTATGGGTTTTTTAGGATGTTCTTCTTCCATGGGACGAGGTGAAATGTCGACTTGCATCGATTCCTCGCTGGGTAGAATTATATGGGCATAAAAATGAAAACACTCGTGATGATGTTGGCAAAGAAAATTTTAGGTTATATGGCGTTTTTTGGTAATCAATGTGAATGTGTCCAAATATTTGATTTCAGTAATTTATCAACATTTACGTATTAAAATTAATCTCGCAGCAAATTTCTGTTATTTCCATTTAAGAGTGTAAAGAAATGATTTAAAAAAATACTCATCTCTCATCCGAAAGGAAGAATGGGACCCGTAGTAAGAAACTCTATTCGTCGCCATTGAAAAATCCCCATTCATTCCCTATTGCTAAAATAACCAATGGAGATGAATGCCGAATTGCCTAAGGGGATTTCCGCCATTGAATTCCCCATTTGAAATCGAATGGGGATTTTTCAATGAGGATTGACTTCCCTACTTGAAACGGAATGGGGATTATCCTATGGGGATTCAATGGAGAAAATCCCCTGAGGCAATTCGGCATTCATCTCGATTGGTTTTTGTGGGCAATGGGAAATGAATGGCGATCATCAATGGAGATTCTTTAATATAGTAAAAAAATAAGAATTGCCTAAGAACATTATCGCCATTGAATTCCCCATTTAAAATCGAATAGGGATTTTCCAATGAGGATTGACTTCCCTATCTCAAACGGAATGGGGATCATCCCACGAGCATCAGTCGGCAAGAACTCCTTGCATGGATTTTTTCGACACTGACTTCTGCTAATATTCCGTGCTCGCACCCGGCTAGATAAGCATACTGTTCGCATAATCCGTATGGGAGTTCTGCGGGTTGCCGTCCTGCGACATCTCGCGCCAAGTCTCGAAACTAACGCGACGCGGTTTCCAATGGACATCTTTGGATAATGCTGATCATTCAGTTCATCCGCATTTGCTTTCCAATGGACATCATTGGGTAAAGTTGATAATTCCGATTATCAGCATTTGCCTTCCAATGGACACCATTGGGCAATGCTGATCGCTTGATTCATCCGCATTTGCTTTCCAATGGGCATCATTGAGTTATGATGATCATTTGGTTTATCCGCATTTGCTGTCTAATGGGCGTCATTGGGCAATGGTGACTTTTCAATGGATATCCATTCACTGATCAATGGTCATTCCTATACGCCATTGACAAATGCGGAAATCTCAATGGGTCCCCATTCCTTGTCCAATGGAGTCGTATGAGGACCATTGGTTGCCATTGGTGATTCAATGGAGTTTTTTACTACGGGGAGAACTCTTGCCAAGCTCTGCGCCAAAATATCAGAAGTGATGATAATGGATCTTCAATTTTATTACGGTATGGGTTTTTGAGGATGTTCTTCTTTGATGGGACGAGGTGAAATGTCGACTTGCGTCGATTCCTCGCTGGGTAGAATTATGTGGGAATGAAAATCAATCTCTCGTAATGCTGTTGGGAAAGGAAATTTCAGGTTATATTCCATTTGTTGGTAATTGATGAGAATGTGTCCAAATACTTCGATTTCAGTCATCTATTAACATTTTCGTATTAAAATTATTCATCCAGTAGATTTCTGTTATTTCCATTTAAGGTTATAGGGAAATGATTTTATAAAATACTCATCTCTCATCCATAAGGAAGAATGGGAGAACTCTTGCCAAGCTCTGCGCCAAAATATCAGAAGAGATGATAATGGATCTTCAATCTTCTTATGGTATGGGTTTTTTAGGATGTTCTTCTTCCATGGGACGAGGTGAAATGTCGACTTGCATCGATTCCTCGCTGGGTAGAATCATATGGGCATGAAAATGAAATCACCCGTGATGCTGTTGGCAAAGGAAATTTCGAATATATGGCGTTTTTTGGTAATCAACGGGAATGTGTCCAAATATTTCGATTGCAGTAATTTATCAACATTTACGTATTAAAATTATTCCCGCAACAAATTTCTGTTATTTCCCCTTAAGTGTTTAGAGAAATGATTTTAGAAAATACTCATCTCTCATCCGTAAGGAAGAATGGGAGAACTCTTGCCAAGCTTTGCGCCAAAATATTGGAAGAGATGATAATGGATCTTCAATTTTGTCATGGTATGGGTTCTTTAGGATGTTCTTCTTCTATGGGACGAGGTAAAATGTTCACTTACGTCGATCCCTTGCTGGGTAGAATTATGTGGGAATGAAAATCAATCTCTCGTGATGCTGTTTGGTGAGGAAATTTCAGGTTATATTCCGTTTTTTTGTAGATAATGGGAATGTGTCCAAATATTTCGATTTCAGACATCTATTAACATTTACGTATTGAAATTATTCAACCAGTAAATTTTTGTTATTTCCATTCAAGGTTGCAGAAGAAAAATAAACGATACATTTTTTTTAACATGCCTTTATTAATTGTCAATAAAAAATAACTAAAAAGTTAAAAATAAGTTTATTCCGATTGGAAATAAGTTTTCAAATACAAGCGTGTTACACTCTTTATTTGTTCTCTTGCTGTTAAAACGTTACACTTTTTTATTTGAAAACTTATTTCCAATTGAAACGAAATTGTTTTTAACTTTTTAGTTATTTTTTTATTGACAACTAATGAAAGCTTGTTAAGAGAAAAAAAACAGTTCGTTCATTTATTTTTCACTTCTCAGTATTTATGATATGAAATAACTAATTTAGTGATCTATATCTAGTTCCGCATAATTTTTTTCAAAAAAAAAGTTTCACACAATTAATTTGCATCATTTTTCTGCAAAATTTATGCAAAAAAGTTTTTTCACAAAATTTTTTATAAATGGTTTCGCAAAACAATTTTTTTGCAAATGAATTGAAATTTTTTAGGGATAATTTTGCATTATCATCCGATTTCCATATGCATGAACCATTTCAACTCAATTGAAAACCGCGAAATGGGTCAAATTTGACTTGCAAAATATAATTACAGACAGACAGACACCCGGACTGGTGAAAGTAAATAAAAACTTGTAATAATTGATAAAATAAAAAAAAGTACTAATCTCTCATCGGTAAGGAAGTATGGGAGAACTCTTGCTAAGCTCTGCGCCAAAATATCAGAAGAGTTGATAATGGATCTTCATTTTTCTCATGGTATGGGTTTTTTTAGGGTGTTCTTCTTCCTTTGGACGAGGTGAAATATCGACTTGCGTCGATCCCTCGCTGGGTAGAATTATGTGGGAATGAAAATGAAATCTCTCGTGATGTGCTGTTGGGAGAGGAAATTACAGGTTAAATTCCGTTTTTTTGTAATTAACGAGAATATGTCCAAATAATTTCGATTTCAGTCATTTATCAACATTTACGTATTAAAATTATTCATCCAGTAAATTTTTGTTATTTCCATTTAAGGTTGAAGGAAAAAAATGGACAAAGAAATTTTTTTTTTACAAGCTCTTATTAGTTGTCAATAAAAAATAACTGAAAAGTTAAAAATAATTGTATTCCGATTTGGAAGAAGTTTTGAAATAAAAGCGTGTTACACCCACTTTTTATTCTCTTGCTGTTAAAATGTAACACGGTTTTATTTGAAAACTCATTTCCAATCGGAATAAAATTATTTTTAACTTTTTCGTTATTTTTTATTGACAACTAATAAAAGCTTGTTAAAAAAAAAACGTTTTTCATTTATTTTTTACTTTCCAGTATTTATGATATGAAAGAACTAATTCCGTGTCTATATCTAGTTTCGCATAATTTTTGGCAAAAAAAATGTTTCACACAATTAATTTGCAAGATTTTTCTGCAAAATTTATGCAAAAAAGTTTTTTCACCAAATTTTTTAGGATGCGACTGTTGAGCAAAATTTTCATAGAGAAACGTTCCAAATAAATTGCGTAAAACCATTTTGTGAACAAAATTTTGCAAAATATTTTTTTTTGCCAAAAATAATGCACAACATTTTTTTTTTTTTTAATTATGCGAAACATTTTTTGTTGGAAAACACTTTTCAAGCAAATTTTTTATAAATGGTTTCGCAAAACAATTTTTTTGCAAATAAATAGAAAATTTTTTGTGATAATATTGCATTGTCATCCGATTTCCATATGCATGAAAAATTTAAACTCAATCGGAAACCGGAAATTGAGTCAAATTTAACTTGCAAGATTTGATTACAGACAGACAGACACCGGGACAGGTGAAAGTAAATAAATGAAAGCTTGTAATAATTAGTAAAAAAAATACTCATCTCTCATCCGTAAGGAAGAATGGGAGAGTTCTTGCCAAGCTCTGCGCCACAATATCACAATAGTTGATAATGGATCCTTAATTTCCTTATGGTATGGGTTTTATAGGATGTTCTTCTTCCATGAGACGAGGTGAAATGTCAACTTGCGCCGATCCCTCGCTGGGTAAAATTATCTGGGAATGAAAATGAATCTCTCATGATGTTTGTGGGAGAGGAAATTTCACGTTGTATTCCGTTTTTTTGGTAATTAATGGGAATGTGTCCAAATATTCTGATTTCAGTCATCTATTAACATTTACGTATTAAACTTATTCACCCAGTAAATTTCTGTTTTTTCCATTCAAGGTTGTAGGAAAAAAATTAACGATAAATTTTTTCTAAACATGCTTTTATTAATTGGCAATAAAAAATAACTAAAGATTTAAAAATAAGTTTATTCCGATTGGAAAGAATCTTTCAAATAAAAGCGTGTTACACTCTCTTTTTTCTTTTGCTGTTAAAATGTAACACGCTTTCATTTGAAAACTTATTTCTAATCGAAATAAAATTATTTATAACTTTCTAGTTATTTTTTATTGATAACTAATAAAAGCTTGTAAAAATTTTTTTTTTTTCCTCCATTTTTTTTTCACTTCTCAGTATTTATGATATGACATAACTAATTAAGTGATTTATATCTAGTTTCGCATAAATTTTTGCAAAAAATATGTTTCACACAATTAATTTGCAACATTTGTCTGCAAAATTTATGCAAAAAAGTTTTTTCACAACATTTTTTAGAAAGAGACTGTTGCGCAAAATTTTCGTAGAGAAATGTTGCAAATCAATTGCTTTAAACCATTTTGTGAACAAAAATTTGCAAAACAATTTTTTTGCCAAAAATTTTTCAATTTATTTTTTGTTGCAAAACAATTTTCAAACAAATTTTTTATAAAAATCGTTGCAAAATAATTTTCCTGCAAATAAATTGCAATTTTTTTGTGATAATATTGCATTGTCATCCGATTTCCATATACATGAAAAATTTCAACTCAATCGGAAACCGAGAAGTTGGTCAAATTCAACCTGCACGATTTGATTACAGTCAGACAGACAGACACCGGGACAGGTGAAAGTAAATAAAAGTGTGTAATAATTAATAAAAATATTACTCATGGGTTTTTTTTAGGATTTTCTTCTTCCATGGGACGAGGTGGAATGTCGACTTTTTTCGATCCCTCGCTGGGTAGAATTATGTGGGAATACAAACGAAATCTCTCGTGATGATGTTGGGAGAGGAAATTTCAGATTATATTCTGTTTTTTGGCAATTAATGAGAATGTGTTTAAATATTTCAATTTCAGTCATCGATCAACATTTACGTATTAAAATTATTTATTCAGTAAATTTCTGTCATTTCCATTTAAGGTTATATGAAAAAAATCAACGAAAATACTCATCCCTCATCTCTTGTCAAGCTCGGCGCCAAAACATGAGAAGAGTTGACAATGGATCTTTAATTTTCTTATGGCATGAGTTTTTTAGGATGTTCTTCTTCCATGAGACGAGGTGAAATTTTGATACCATTCAGGTGATTGATTTCATGTCCGAATGGTTGTTCGAACGCTTACGATTTTTTCGCTAGACGCGACGACGGACTATCTGATCAGAACGACAAAATCAACCTCCGTGATTGGACGAGATGATTTTGCACAACTTTTCAAAAAATTTCATACTATTTTCGCGGTAGATTTTATTCCCGAATGATCGCACGGATGTCGACGTCACTCTCCTGCTGGGTGCAGCGAAGGATCGTCCATTTTGGTAATTCCAACGGATGAAATAAACGACCGTGATTGGACGAGATCATTTTCGACAACGTTCAGAAATTTTTCCTATCATTTTCGCGGTTGACTTGATTCTCGAATGGTTGTACAAAAGTCGACGTCGTTTCCTCACTAGGCGCGACAACGGATTGTCCATCATGCTAACTCGAACGAATGAAATTAGCATCGAAGATTAAACAAAATCATTTTTAACAATTTATGAGAGTTTTTTATACCATTCACGTGGTTGATTTCATTTCCGGTTCTACGAACGTTTGTGATTTTCGCGCTAGGCGCGATGTTGCACCATGGATAGTGCTAACTCGGAGGGACGGAATTAACATCCGTGAATAGACGAAATCATTTTCACAACGTTTAGAAATTTTAAATATCATTTTTGCGGTCGATTCTATTTCCAAATGGTTGCACGAAAGTCGACGTCGTTTTCTCGCTTGGCGCAACGATGGATAGTCCATAGTGCTAACTCTAAGGGATAAATCAACGTCCAAAATTGGACGAGATTATTTTTAACAATTAATTGGAATTTTTGATACTGTTCACGTGGTTGATTTTATCTCCGAATTGTTGTACGAACGTTTAGCGTTTTCTTGCTAGGGGCGACGACGGACCGTTGATGGTGATTACGCGACATCATTTTTTAAATTTTTTAAATATTTCTTATACCGTTTTCGTGGTGTATTTCACCCTCAAATGGTTAAATTAAAAACCACGTCGTTTTCTTACTAGGCACAACGACGGATAATCGATTATGCCAACTCCAACGGATAAAATCAACATTCGTTACCGAACGTGATCATTTTAAACAATTTTCGAAAATGTTTGATATGATTCACGTGGTCGATTTCATCTCCGAATGGTTGTACGAATGTTCATGGTTTTCTCACTAGGGACGACGACGAACCAACAATTTTGCTAACCCGGAAGTATGAAATTAACGTCCGTGATTGAACGACATCATTTTCCACAACGTTTCAAAATTTTTCATACTAATTTCACGGTCGATTTTTTCCCCAAATGGTCGCACGAAAGTCGTCGTCAACTTCCCGCTAGGTGCTAAGATGGATCGTCCATTGTGCAAACGGAAAAAATTAACATGCGTAATTGGATGAGATCATTTTCAACAATTTATTTGAATTTTTGATACCATTCAGGTGGTTGATTTTATGTCCGAATAGTTGTACGAACGTCTACGGTTTTTTCACTAGACGCGACGACGGACCATCGACAGTTCGAATTAGCAGGGATGAAATCAACGTCCGTGATCAGACAAAATAAATTTCTACATTTTAAAAATAAAATTGATGTCATTTTTGCGGTAAATCGCATTCCTGAATAGTTGCACGAAATTAAACGTCGTTTTTTCGCTAGGCGCGACGATGAACCATCAATATTGCTAACTCGGAAGAATGAAATGAACGTCCGTTATTGGACGACATTATTTTCCACGACATTTAAAAAATTTCTGTACTATTTTCGCAGTCGATTTTATTCCCGAATGATCGCATGGAAGTTGACGTCACCTCCTCGCTAGGCGCGACGTCAGGTTATCCATTGTGCTAACTCTAACGTATAAAATAAACATCTGTGATTGGACCAGGGATTGAGAGGGAAACGTTTGCCTCGTTTCGAGATTAAATACTCGAGCGAGCGGGCTGCAGGTAGACGACGATAGTTCGCCTCACGAGGAGAGGAATAAGCTTTTGCCGGACGATGGAATCGAAGAGTGAGAAAAAGGGAACGCAGGTAGTTTTGCTCTGTTCGGGAGTCGAACAAGTGTTCATATTAAAGGATTAAATCGAGAGGCGAGTAAAATGTTTTCGGGTAGGGATTAAATCCTTTCGAGAGTTACTACTTTCTTAGAATCCGCCTCATCGATCCCATGAGGATCCGAACGTTCGTGAATTTTTTCGAGTATAACTCCTCGAGGAGCTAAACGTCAAACGCGGCAAGGGAGTATTACTCCTCGAGGAGTAAAATGTCACGAGAAGCGGAGAGGTTTTCATCCTTATCTGAGTTTTGTTCTCCGTATTCTCAATCGCCAAAAAATGTATCATTCCCGTTTGCTGCCCGATTCAGTACGGTAAGGAACACGTGTTCTCGTTCAGTCCCGTTTCGAGCACGTGACACATGATTTTGGTATTGATTCGGCTGAGAAATGTTCAGAAAAGATCGCGCCGTCGAATCCGTCGGAAAAATATGTCTCCAGGTAATGAGTTGCTCGACGGAGGAGAGCGCCCGACGAGAAGTCTCGGTGGAATTGTCAGAGGTCCAGCTGTAATGCCGGCGCCCCAGCGTAGAAGGAATCACGAGCTGGAGAGCAGGCGGAGAGTGTTGCGGGCAATGACTGGGAAGCATTGCGCCGCGTTAAGTACAGTAGAGCCTTGCTTTCGCTCGGATTCCAGGGGAAGCTATCACCGAGATTCTCAACACGCTGTCGAGGATGATAATTCTCCAATCACGCTCTCGGAAACGTAAGAAAGAAGAATAATGAGGCAGCAGCTATGGGTCAGAGAATTTGGACGATTATCCGAATTCTCGACAAGAGATAGAGAGAGTCGGTCTCCGATCACCGTCGAGATAAGACCTCGCGCTCTCGCTATTGTGTTTACTCTGTGTCGACACTCGGTCTCGCTCTCTCTCGTTCGCGCTACGCGTAACGTGTCACGCTCTCGCTTGTGTGGTATACGCGCGCCTCGCGGCTGTGTGTGTGCCCATCGATTTGACAAGCGCTCTTGCGCTATAGTAACGAAGAAATTTGTTTCGCTCCCGGTAAATAGCCCAATGGGATATTCAAGTGCAGTGTGCAGTGCATCGGTGCTAAGTTCTCGTGTTTCGGCAGAAATAGCTCTCGCAACCCCCTGAAGGAAGAAATATCGTTCAGGCGAGCCATTCGTACGCTCCGAGTCCGCTCACGGTCCCGAATTTGAATAAGTTCCCGCGCTACTTTCTGACATGCAACTCCGACCCTCTCTACCATAACCCGCATCCTGAGCGGCCGCGCATTTCCGCAACCGCTCATCTTCGTTCGGACGTTCCGTCCGTCTGTCCCGTCCCGTTTTGTCCGTGCGGGGATCGAGGCTTTCCCACTTGATTCCCAGTTCAGTCCGGTTAGCCCACCGGCGAAATAAAAAGTGCATTCGTGGAGTCGAGCCCTTCCCACTCGACTCCCAGGTATGACCGGTTTGTTAATTTCCGGGGAAACAAAAATTCATTGGCGCCCACCAGGAATGTTTGGAACGTTCCGGGCGGGCGTGACGGCCGAAGGTGACGGAATCGGTATCGTCTCGATCTCGTCGAAAGAGAAAGAAAATCCGTCACAAATGGCGCTCGACGTGGGGCCACGCCAGCAAGTAGTTCAATGTTCTCGGACAGTGTATGAAACACCCTGTATTATAGTCTCGCCCAAACCGTCATTGTAGAGTTTTTTTTGGCTCTCTGACATTCATGCTCTCGGTCGAATTCAAGTCGCCGTTATCGGAGATTATCAAGCGAATATATTTCGCGATATTGGCTCTCGAAAAATAATTGCGAAAATTTTCTTTTCAAATTTTCGCCGCTCTCGAAAAATAATTACGAAAATTTTCATTCAATTTTTTCGTTGCTCTCGAAAATTGAATTGCGGAAATTTCTATTGGAATTTTCGCAGCTCTCGAAAAATAATTGCGAAAATTTTCGCTTCAAATTTTCGCTGCTCTCGAAAATAATTACGAAAATTTTCATTCAAATTTTCGCTGCTCTCGATTATTAATAGCGAAAATTTTATTCGAATTTTCGCTGCTCGCGATTATTAATTACGAAAATTTTCTTTTAAAATTTTCGTCGCTCTCGAAAGTGAATCGCGAAAATTTTCTATTGAAATTTTCGCAGCTCTCGAAAATTAATCGCCCAAAAATTTTCTATTAAAATCTTTGCAGCTCTCGAAAATTAATCGCGAAAATTTTCTATTGAAGATTTCGCAGCTCTCGAAAATTAATCGCAAAAATTTCCTATTAAAATTTTGCAGCTCTCGAAAATTAATTGCAAAAATTTCCTATTGAAATTTTCGCTGCTCTCGAAAATTAATCCCGAAAAATTTTCTATTGAAATTTTCGCAGCTCTCGAAAATTAATTGCAAAAACTTCCTATTGGAAATTTTTGGCGCTCTCGAAAATTAATTGCGAAAATTTTATTTGAATTTTCGCTGCTCTCGATTATTAATTAAGAATTTTTTTTTTTCAAAATTCTTGTCGCTCTCGAAAACTAATTGCGAAAATTTTATTCGAATTTTCGCTGCTCTCGATTATTAATTACGAAAATTTTCTTTTGAAATTTTCGTCGCTCTCGAAAATTAATTGCGAAAATTTTGTTCGAATTTTCGTTATTCTCGATTATTAATTACGAAAAGTTTATTTTGAAATTTTCGTCGTTCTCGAAAATTAATTGCGAAAATTTTATTTGAATTTTCGCTGCTCTCGATTATTAATTACCAAAAATTTTCTTCCAAAATTTTCGTCGCTCTCGAAAACTAATTGCGAAAATTTTATTCGAATTTTCGCTGCTCCCGACTATTAAGTACGAAAATTTCCTTTTGAAATTTTCGCTGCTCTCGAAAACTAATTGCGAAAATTTTATTCGAATTTCCGCTGCTCTCGAACATTAATTCTTCTTTCTTCTTTCTTCCGTCCGCTCTCGAATTTTTCGAAAATAACCGCGAGTGATACTTCGCGGGCTTCTCGAAAAATACAAACTCTCGAACGCTCTCGGATTCTCCGAGGATAACCGCGAGGGATATTTCGCGAGTTTTCTCGGGAATTAGAATTCGTTTCCCATTGAATCCTCCCGATCTCGGTCAAGATCTCGCTTCCCCCTTGCTCGTCTCCCATCAGTGGGACGATGACGGGACGGGGGCAGAAAGCTCTCGACGTCCCTCCACGTATCTCGGAGGAGGAGGGACAACTCGCCTCCTCGGAGGACAGCGACTCGTTGCGCGTCGCGGATCTGAGCATCGGGACGCGAGGGTCAGACCCCGAGAGGCGCAGGCGGATGAGCACCCACAGCTCTCGCACGCGGAGGTGGGCGAATAACTTCGACCCCCTTCCGCGTAGCTCGGCTGCCCGACACTTCAGAAGTGGGACGCCGAACGAGGTTGCTCCCGGGGACCTGCTTGTGAATTGGCCCTACGAGATCCCGCGTTCACCTCAGGGGCGTGAGCGACCCCGACGACGGATCCAGCCCCGTCGGGAAGATTTCGAGGAGTCGGACGATCGGTCAATCGATCGACCACCTGCCCGGGGTCGGTTCTTATCGCCCCACCGAGTGCTCCCGGAGGTCCGCCGATGGGAACTGTCGTTTTCAGGTCGACGGGGGGGAGACGTAGAAGACTTCCTTGCTCTCGTCGACGAGGGTCGATCGTTAGTCCCCATCCGGGACACCGATCTCCTCAAAACGCTTTCGTTTTGCCTAAAGGGCGTGGCCCGAATATGGTACAGGGAGACCCGTACCTCCATGCTCTCGTGGGCGGAGGCCAAATCCGCTTTCCGCGAACGATTCTCGGACCCGGATTACCAGATCTCTCTCCGGGAAGAGATCTCGAACCGGACTCAGGGTGACGCCGAGTCCGTGCTTGCATACCTGAGCTGCATGCGCGGCTCGTTCGCACGTTTGGACCTCCCGTGGTCGGAACGCGAACGAGTCCGGTATGCACACCGGAATATGCTCCCGTAGTACAGCCTCGTGATTCCCCTGGATGAGGGGGCCACGATGATAGGTCTCGAGCGTTCGGCAGCCCGTCGGGAGCAAGTCCTGAGGAGCGCGAAGACGCGGCACCCCCCGCCGAGGCCAAACGCATCTTTGTGCCCGAGCCTCGCTTATCGCGAACCACGGGCGTCGCAACGCTTTCCCCGCTGCGCGGAGCTGAAAGCCGCGCAAGATCTCGAGGAGGCCAACGTAGCCGAGCTCTTGCAGGAAGAGGAGGATCATGATGACCTCCTACAAGCTTTGATGCAACCCCGCTCGCGACAAGCTCCGGATACCGAGCGAGGCTCGCGACGCCCCGCAGCATCCCGCCCACCACAGTCAAAATCGCTACCGAAGCCTCCTTCGAAGGATGTCCCGAGGGGTGAGGGGAATCCCCCGACACCACCTGCTACCGACACTACCGCCTCGACATCAGCACCCTCGGACAAATGGGAGTGTTGGAATTGTCACAAGCCAGGGCACCGTCACCGCGAGTGCCAAGAGACTCAGCGTCTCTTCTGCCACCGGTGTGGATCCTCGGGCACGACCACGGCACGTTGCCCGTTTTGCAACAAGGGAAACGCGGATGGGGGCGCGTGAGCAGTCACACCGCGCCGCCCCTGCCCATCGGCTTCGATCCCGATTCCTTTTCGTTAATTCCGGGTTCAACCTCGAATTGCTCTCGCGTATCGAAGCCCTGTCGCCACGCTACCGTACGCAAGAAGAGACGGAAGCAATCGATACAAACCCCAGATCCCGTCATGCCGTCGCAGGAGGAAAACGCCTTGCTTGACGGAACGGTGGTTAACGCCGCCTCCAGTTCAGGCGTTATCGCTTTTAGGGTCGAAATGACCATTTATGGTCGACCCGTACGAGCTCTCGTTGACTCGGGCGCGACGAGGACGTTTATCGGCCCTGCACTCCTCCAGTCGCTCTCTGGTTTCGGTATTCGCGCGAAATCGATCCCGCCACGCTCCGCATTTGTCGCGAACAGCCAGGTCGAGACGGTGCGCGTGGCCTACGAGCTACCAACCAGCTTAAACGGCCGGCAAACTGCCGCTCTCGCGCACCATTTACCCTCGCTCTCGGAAGATCTAATCCTCGGGTTAGATTTTCTACGCTCGGCCAAAATGGTGGTAGACTTCTTCGCGGAGTCGTGGTATTTCCGCAACGCACCGGAAGAACGCTACACCTTTGATCCCGAGGGCGGTACCCCGCGCATCACAATGTGCTGTGGGCTGCGAACCCCAGAAACCGGCGAGACCATTTGCCTACGCGAATTCCTCGAAGCTCACGTACCTCAAGTTCCCGCTGAATCGGCGGTCACCTCGCTCGTTGCACACGGTATCGAGGTGGGGGGCAGCCTGCCCATAAAGCAGAAGCCGTATCCCGTAACGCCGCTCATTCGCGACATCATGGGGGCGAAAGTCGACAAAGTGATCGCGACGGATGTTATCGAGCCATTGAAAAGCGACTGGGCTAGCCCGGTCGTTATGGTGAAAAAACCAAATGGCAAATACCGTTTCTGTATCGACTACATGAAAGTTAACGCGGTCACGAAGAAGAATGCTTACCCCATCCCGAACATGACCGGAATTCTCGACGAGTTGAGTCAAGCCAACTACATCTCGACTCTTGATTTGAGTCAGGCGTATTGGCAAGTCCCAATGGAACCCGCTTCTCGGGAGATCACGGCTTTCGTGGTACCCGGCAGAGGCCTGTTCCCATTCAAGCGGATGCTATACGGGCTCACGAATGCTCCCGCCACGTTTCAACGTGTGTTGGACCGACTTATCGGTGCGGAAATGTATCCGCACGTTTTCGTATACCTCGACGACATAATCATCGTCACGAGGACCTTCGACGAGCACTTGACGTGGCTCCGTAGAGTTCTTGACAAGATCTCGTCTGCGGGCCTCGTGATTAACCGTGAGAAGAGTGAGTTTTGCCGCTCTCAAGTCCGCTACCTCGGCTTCTTGGTCAACAGCCAAGGCCTTGAGGTTGATCCCGAAAAGATCTCGCCCGTTCTTGATTTTCCCGCGCCGAGAAATCTTTGGCAATTGCGCCGTTTCCTCGGCATGGCATCCTGGTATCGTCGTTTCATATCAGTTTGCCACGATCGCGGAACCGCTAACGCAACTCACCGAGAAG
Organism: Alloplasta piceator; assembly: GCA_946863875.1. Taxonomy (NCBI): domain Eukaryota; kingdom Metazoa; phylum Arthropoda; class Insecta; order Hymenoptera; family Ichneumonidae; genus Alloplasta; species Alloplasta piceator. The sequence continues at coordinate 42,898,937 of OX333072.1, read as the reverse complement.
GACGACCCCTGGAGGTGGGCTCCCGAGCAACAGCACGCTCTCGACACACCAAAACAACGGCTTACGAGCACACCCACGCTCGCCTGCCCAGATTCCTCGCTCCCGTTCACGCTCCAGACGGATGCCAGTGGCGTCGGTCTAGGCGCTGTGCTCACGCAAGTGATCGATGGTCACGAACGCGTTATCGCTTATGCGAGCCGCGCTCTGTCGGCACCGGAGAGAAAATACTCCGTAACCGAGCAAGAGTGCCTCGCTGTGCTCTGGTCAATACGGAAGTTTCGATGCTACCTTGAGGGATACTCTTTAACGGCTATTACTGACCACAGCAGTCTGCGTTGGTTACACAACCTGAAGAACCCCACGGGTCGGCTCGCCCGATGGGCCTTGGAGTTGCTGGAATACAGCTTCGTTATCGTCCACCGCAAAGGCGCGCTGCATCATGTTCCCGACGCGCTCTCGAGGATCCCTGAGGGTCAACCCGACGCAATAAATTGCGCCCAGGATACTCAGGATGCCTGGTATCGACGGCGGTTCCGCGATGTTTCGCGAACCCCGGACAAATTCCCGGACTGGAAGATAGTCGATGGCCGGCTGTACTTCCACCGACCAACCGATCTCGCTGATCTCGATTTCGAGGATCTCGACGCGTGAAAGCTCGTGCTGACCCGCGAATCCCGACCGGTCGTTTTAAACGAATGCCATGCGCTACCGCAAGCCGGCCATTTGGGCGTCGAGAAGACGTATCGACGTCTAGCGACGAACTATTACTGGCCCGGCATGTTCGAGGACGTAACGGCTCACGTGCGGCAGTGTGACACCTGCCAACGCTGCAAGGTCGAGCAGCAAGCTCCCGCTGGTCTGATGGGACACCGCGTAGTTGAGGAGCCCTGGACAACCGTAGCTGCCGACATTATGGGCCCAGTCACCCGCTCAGCGGCCGGTAACTCATACGTTCTCGTCATCCAAGACCTTTACACGAAGTGGATAGAGGTCTGCCGGTTGCGAAAAGCCAACGGGAAAACGATCTCGAAAGCTCTCGACGACTTAGACGTGACTCGATGGGGAGCCCCTCGAGTCTTGATCACGGACAACGGCACCGAGTTTATCAACCGGGACCTGCGTCAATTTACCGAGCGGGTGGGTTATACGTCATAGCACTACGCCGCCGTACCACTCGCAAGCGAACCCTACCGAGTGGGTGAACCGCGTGGTCAAAACCATGATCCACGCGTTCCTCGGTGCGAACCATCGAGAATGGGACCACCACCTGCATGAGTTCCGGCTTGCGTACAACACGGCGCATCACAGCTCTCTGCAGGCCACGCCTGCGTTCGCGAACTCTGGTCGCGAACCCCCCGCCGCCTCGCGGCGACGCGCGGATGAGGGTGCTCCCGAGAACATCCCCCGCCTCCACGAGGGATGGATGAGATGGATGGCCCGTTTAGACACCTTACGCACAGCCTTCGTCCACGCTCTCGACGAAGCCTTTCGGAGGTAGTCCGAACAGTACAGAGCCCGCCACCGGGATCGTATGTTTGAGGTGGGGGATCTGGTCTTACGGCGAGCCCACACGATCTCATCCGCGGCCCGACACATATCGGCCGCGCTCCCGCAACCCTTCGAAGGACCCTATATGGTCTCGGAGGGTCTCTCGCGGGTAGTTCACGAACTATCTGATCTCGACGGGCGATCCAAGGGAAAAATCTTCGTGCAGGACCTGAAACCCTATAGACTACCCGATGTACCGGACTAATCACTTGCCTAGTTACAGGATCTCGATATGGCCGACTCCGATTTCTTCAACGACGACCATATGGTCATCGCCGAGGGGAGTGAAGGGAGCTCAGCAGCATGGCTCGACGACATGCTGCGGGCCACGGCGGTCCTTAGCCCAGCCGCGTCAGCAAGCCCCCGCTGCGCCACGCCGGACACCCTGTGGAACCTCCTGCAAGCGTGTGTCGTCGCCTTGCAGGACGCGAGCACCAAGGACGCGGAGGAACTGGTGCGGGCCATCCGCAAGCTCTCGAAGGACGCCGGGGAAGACGTGCTTCTGCTTGGGGAACGCCCAATAACCGTGGACCTCCCTCACGCACCTGAAGCAGCAGCGCCAGAGGCGGACGCGGGCGTGCTCCCGAACCGAAGCCCGGGGAGCACCCCCCAGGAAGCTCCGGCCGTTAACGAGCCCCTCAACCTTCCCGGGCCGTTAACCTCCGGACGGGCGGCAACTGTCCCCGGGGCACCCGGCGAGCCAGCTCCAGGCACTCGGGCATCTCGGGCGGGGCCCATCCGACCCTGACGCCCCGCGCCGGAGCGGGCATGTTATAGTTGCGGGGAGGTGGGACACCGCTATTCGCAGTGCCCACACGGCCCCCCTGCACGAGTGTTCTGCCACCGTTCTGGTCGAAAGGGCAAAACGCTGCGGACGTGCCCTGCATGCAGCCAGGGGTGGCGGCGTGAGGGGCCATACGTCGCGGCGGTGGGGCGAAACGTCCCGCGGGAGGAGCTGAGGAGTATGCGGATACACCGGACCCCGGTCCAGCCCCCGCAGGCACCAGTGGCAACCCCGGCAGACGTCCCGACCCCGCCGGCAGCCTCGGCGACCAAGCGCCGGCGAACGCGCTCCCGAAGGGCGAGGAGGGGCAAGCAGGCGCCTGTTAAAGGCTAGGCGCGCCTCGCCGCTCTCGTGGGGATCTCTCGAACCCCAGATCTCGTACATGGCCGATGCCATAGCTCTCGTTAAAAGAACCACGCGTTCTTGTTCTTGCCAAAGACCCCAGGTCTTAGCTTTCGGAATAGCCACAGGCCACAGCTCTCGATGAAGGAACCATGAGTTCTCGTGTTCACCGGCGGCCCTCCGGCCCCGACCCCGTGATCGATCGCAGGTTGGAGTGAACATTGGAAGAACCGAGGAGCCTAGCTCTCGTAAGGTGGGTCAATAGATGCCCGATCTCGAGAAAGGAACACCCGGCAACGGGAAATCCAGCTCCCGCCGCCGGTCAAATGGCCGCTGCTCTCGCCAGGGGCCTTCGGGCCCAGATCTCGCCATGCTCTCGCGACTCACCTGAGTCTCACAAGAGGCTGAAGGAAAGTCACCGCCGCAAGCAGCACGGCTATGCTCTCGTTACAGATCCCACGATGTAGATCACGCAACGCTTTCGAAACCGCAGGGGACGTGAGGATAATAGGGAGGACCATTGGGTTGATTTTGGTAAGTCCAGTTCCACTCTTATTGTGCCGTCCATGATCATGTGCGTTCAACATCGGCCAGAAGTTGGTCACGATGAAAAATTTCGGTTATTTACAAACTTTCTCGTGCGAGTGCGATTACGCACTTAGCAAACATTCTCGTTTTCCCAGACGTAAATTATGCTCTCGTTAGTAACCTGGGAAGAAAAGTTCCGCCGAAAAGAATCGGTGCTAGAACCGATCTCGGAAATAAAAAACTTTCGACACCCTCGTCGGCGTGAGGAGTGGTCGATATGAGAGGTTGCGCTACCGAATTCATGACTCGTGATTAGCTACCGTTTGATCCCTACGCCAAAGCCACCCATAAGGGGTGAGGAGTTGTGACGTGATTTGTTGGAATCACGGCCACAAAGCCAGAAACGCTCTCGCCAAAAAATGTATCATTCCCGTTTGCTGTCCGATTCAGTACGGTAAAGAACACGTGTTCTCGCTCAGTCACGTTTCGAGCACGTGACACATGATTTTGGTATTGATTCGGCTGAGAAATGTTCAGAAAAGATCGTGCGCTCGAATCCGTCGGAAAAATATGTCTCCAGGTAATGAGTTGCCCGACGGAGGAGAGCGCCCGACGAGAAGTCTTGGTGGAATTGACAGAGGTCCGGCTGTAATGCCGGCGCCCCAGCGTAGAAGGAATCACGAGCTGGAGAGCAGGCGGAGAGTGTTACGGGCAATAGCTGGGAAGAATTGCGCCGCAATAAGTACAGTAGAGCCTTGCTTTCGCTCGGATTCCAGGGGAAGCTGCCACCGAGATTCTCAACACGCTACCGAGGATGATTATTCTCCAATCACGCTCTAGGAAACGTAAGAAAGAAGAATAATGAGACAGCAGCTATCAGTCAGAGAATTCGGACGATTATCCGAATTCTCGACAAGAAATAGAGAGAGTCGGTCTCCGATCACCGTCGAGATAAGACCTCGCGCTCTCGCTATTGTTATTACTCTGTATCGACACTCGGTCTCGCTCTCTCTCTCGTTCGCGCTACGCGTAACGTGTCACGCTCTCGCTTGTGTGGTACACGCACGCCTCGCGGCTGTGTGTGTGCCCATCGATTTGACAAGCGCTCTCGCGCTATAGTAATGAAGAAAGTCGTTTCGCTCCCGGTGAATAGCCCAATAGGATATTCAAGTGCAGTGTGCAGTGCATCGGTCCTGAGTTCTCGTGTTTCGGCAGGAATAGATCCTGCAACCCCTTGAAGAAAGATATATCGTTCAGGCGAGCAACTCGTACGTCACGAGTTCGCTTACGGTCCTGAACTTGAGTCAGTTCCCGCGCTACTTGCTGACATGCAACTCCGACCCTCTCTACCATAACCCGCATCCTGAGCGGCCGCGCATTTCCGCAACCGCTCATCCTCGTTCGTACGTTCCGTTCGTCTGTCCCGTCCCGTTTTGTCCGTGCGGGGATCGAGGCCTTCCCACTCGATTCCCAGTTCAGTCCGGTTAGCCCACTGGCGAAATAAAAAGTGCATTCGTGGAGTCAAGCCCTTCCCACTCGACTCCCAGGTACGACCGGTTTATTAATTCCCGGGGAAACAAAAATTAACTGGCACCCACCAGGAATGTTTGGGACGTTCCGGGCGGGGGTGACGGCCGAAGGTGACGGAATCGGTATCGTCTTGATCTCGTCGAAAGAGAAAGAAAATCCGTCACAATCTATATATACTTATCCGGAGAGCACACACACACACACACACACACACACACACACACACACACACACATATATATATATATATGTATATATATTAGGGCGATTTTTTTTTCGACTTTTTTTAATTTTCATCCCTTCCTACCTAAAATGCTGTTGCATATGTCTAAAAGAAACTACTCTGAAAGTTACAGCCCTTAATATTAATATTAAGTACTCGCCCTTCGCGTGAAAAGATTTCCCATACAAAATACACGTGAATAAAAAACTTTTTTCTTCAAATTGCTATAACTCCACGGCATTTTATGCTATTATATTGTCCTTGGTCGCAACTTACGCAGAATTGAACGTTCTTCAAAAGTGTCCTGAGCAGCATAAGTGTAATTTACACTGGTGAGATGGTACGAGTCACTAAAGTTGATTTTAACCCACACTTCTCGTTTTTTTGCTGTTATTTTTGAAATGATCAGCGCTATCGAAAAATTGCAAAGGAAAGTTTTGTTGGAAATTTAATTTCCTACAAAAAAGGTCCTTTAGACCTACTTGAGAAAATTGATATTTCTTGAGATATTGAACCTTAATTTATTTGCGGAATAAAATTTTTACGGTTTATCGAACCAAAAGTTCTTAATTGTTGATATTCCATATCATTTCGCCACTGGTGATATGATATGTGATATGGTGATATGATATAGAATATCAAAAAATTGAAACTTTTGGTTCAATAAACCATAAAAATTGTATACCAAAACCAAGTTAAGGTCCAATATCTCAAGAAATATCAATTTTTGCAAGTAGGTCTAAAGGACCTTTTCTGTAGGAAATTAAATTTTCAACAAAACTTTCCTTTGCAATTTTTCGATAACGTTAATAATTTCGAAAATAACAGCAAAAAAACGAGAAGTGTGGGTCAAAATCAACTTTAGTGACTCGTACCATCTCACCAGTGTAAATTACACTTACGCTGCTCAGGACACTTTTGAAGATCGTTCAATTCTGCGTAAATTGCGACCAAGGACAATATGATAGTATAAAATGCCGCGGAGTTATAGCAATTTGAAGAAAAAAGTTTTTTATTTACGTGTATTTTAGATGGGAAATCTTTTCACGCGAAGGGCGAGTACTTAATATTAATATTAAGGGCTGTAACTTTCAGGGTAGTTTCTTTCAGACATATGCAACAACATTTTAGGTGGGGAGTGAAAAAAAAAAAGTTGAAAAAAAAATCGCCTCAATATATATAGGTATAGAGTAGACATATGTCATTCCTTTATAAATTCAACGACGTTTTATCGGTGACCCACTTCGTTTATATTTTTTAACATGTTATTATGCATGCAATAATAAGTATCCATGTAAATTTTTAGCTTTCTATCCCGGAGTTATTGATCTTTGAAAAAATATTCTGAAAATAACCATAACTTATTCAATAACCAAGATATTCTAATTGGTCAGGAGGCCATTTTTTTAATATACTTTTTAAACAAAATATCGAACAAAATTTCATTCGTAATTTTTTTTTAATTTCGTTAAAAAAAAAAAAAATTCTACGTCAAAATCAAATTTTTTGAGATTTTACTGAAGATAGGGTTCAAATAAGTTCTTATTTAAAAAAATTGTTTTCGACTTTTTGTTTTTCGTAATTTTGATTTTTTTTCTTCTATAACTACAATAGTTAATTTCAATTATGCTGAAATAAATAATTGACAAACGAATAATAAAAAATTAACATTGAGAATTGCAATTCAAGTACGTTTTGCACTTCATTCAATTAAAAAAATTAAATTGTAATTCTTAATGTTGATTATTATAATTTACGAAGAGAACATTTATATGTGACAGAAGTTTAATTATTTATTTTTCATGGAAATGGTCATTTTTAAACTCGAAAAATTGGAAAAAAAATTTCACAAAGTTTATGGAAAACTGCAACTTTTTGGTCTAAAACATTTTTCTGTTTAATCGTATGCTTTCAAAATATAACGGTACTTAGGAAATTTTGAAAAAATGTACACCACTTTTTTTAATATAATTAGAGTATTTGACAGAATTTTAATTTCTTCGAGACTGGACAACTTTTTGACCGAGCGAAACCGCATGAAATGCCTCAAATATGTATCTATCTTTATATTATATCGATATTTCGCCGCCACCGCCACCGCCGTGTATAAAAATCGAGGGGTCAGGTTTGGGTTTGGGGTTTGGGTTTGGCGCGACGCGCGGGCGCGTAGCGCCCGAGCCGAAAGAATCCCTAATATATATATTAGACTGATTCAAAAGAAGCGACTATTTTTCGATTTTCGCAGTAACATATTAAATACTTGCGGGAAGGTGAAAAAAGATGCCTGTTAAAATTAGAGCTCTCAATAAAAATATCTAGCGGGGGCACATCGCATACTTCGATTCCCCACTTTAATTACTCAGGAAAAAAATTTCAAACTTTGAAATTTTGTATCTCGGCTTCAATTCAATGTACCAGAATAAACAATACATAGTCTTGTAGAGAATCGAACGCTCTACAAAAAAGATCTCTTGTGATTTTTCGATAAACTCAGTCCTTCAAAAATTATTCAGGGTTAAGGTTAAATTTAGAGTAAGTTTCACTTTTTTCTTTATTTTCCGGCAAAATCCGACTTAAAACCGAAGTATGACATTTCGAAGTTTGAACATTTTTATTCCTGTATTATTTGAATGTAAATTCGTGGTGAGAGATCTCAAAATATTAATATTAAGAGCTTTGCTTATATATGTATATACCGGGTGTCCCATTTTAATCTTAAGTTAATTTATTTTGAAAAATATTGCTCTGATTGAAAATTGAGTGGTATGAAACTTTTAGGATTCAGAGGGGGACGTTCAAAATTTTTTTTTGTTTTGGTCCAAAATTCAAAATGGCGGCGTTAAGATAGCTAACATGTTTTTTTTAAAGGAAACATGATTTTTTTTTCACCAAAAATTTTTTCCAGATTAAATCTAACATCTTTTGTAGGAACATTTTTTTGATACAGCCTATAATAGAGGGTGTCCCATTTTAATCTAACAGCTGCATTATCTTGAAAAATACTGCTCCGATAAAAAATTGAGTGGAATGAAACTTTTACGGTTCAGAAGGAGACGTTCAAAAAAAAATTTTGTTTTGGTCCAAAATACAAGATGACGGCGTTAAGATGGCTGACATGTTTTAAAAAATGGAAACATGATTTTTTTTTACCAAAAATTTCTTCAGATCAAATCTGACATCTTTTGTAAGAAAAATTTTTTTTAGCCCGGATATTTTAGACTAGATCACCATTTTTGACTATTTCAGCGTTATGCAGCATAATGACGAAGACGAGGAGGTCTTCTAAATCCTCCTCGTGAAAGTTTTCTGAAAGGTGTTCAAGGATTCCACCATTCATGTTTAAACATGCCTTTACTCTCCTCTTAAAACCATCAACTGTTCTTGAGAGAACTTCTCTCGGGATTGCACGGCAGGCAGCTCTTATCCGCTCCCGCATATCCTCTCGTGTTATTGGAGGTTGACGGTAGACAACGTCTTCAAGATAAGCCCACAAGAAAAAATCGGGAGAGGTAAGATCAGTTGACCTTGGAGGCCAATGGACAGGTCCATCTCGACCAATTCACCTTCGACCAAATGTTGCGTCCAGTTGATTCCGAACAATACGAGCCCAGTGACCTAATCCTTATGAGTGTTCCACACACTCAAACTTACAACATTGCGCACTCACACACTTACAAAATCACACACTCATACAGTCAGATACACTAACAAGGAGAGGTTGGAGTGGAAAAAATACTGCGAAAGTGACGAGACTCTACCTCCTCGTTCTCGTGGTTATCCCGGATAATACTAAAATAGTAAAAAATGGTGATCTCTTATGGACTGAATAAAAAAAATGTTCCAACAAAAGTTGTTAGTTTCGGCCATCTCAACACCGCCCCTTTAAATTTTGGACCAAAAAACATATTTTTTTTTAAACGGCTTCCTTCGAACCCTAAAAGTTTTATTCCACTTGATTATTTATCGGTGCAGTATTTTTCAAGATAATTCAGCTGTTAGATTAAAATGGGACACCCTCTATTGTAGGCTGTATCAAAAAAATGTTGCTATAAAAGATGTTAGATTTAATCTGAAAAAAATTTTGGTGAAAAAAAAATCATGTTTCCATTAAAAAAAAAACATGTTAGCCATCTTAACGCCGCCATTTTGGATTTTGCACCAAAACAAAAAATTTTTTTGAACGTCCCCCTCTGAACCCCAAAAGTTTCATCCCACTTAATTTTTGATCAGAGCAATATTTTTCAAAATAAATCAAATTCAGGTAAAGATGGAAAAGTCTCGCCTCGTAAAAGGATTCGATCCTCAGACTCAGTATACCTATATATATCTCTGTCTCGCTCTCTTCTCCATTTCTCTCCCTCTCTCTCTACATACATATACATATATATCCACGCTTATTCCTGTGCGCCCCATGCTAATATATATATATAGGTATAGGAATTGTCACGATGACCGTACGGAAATCGAAATTCAGGTAAGGATAGGAACCGCTTGACTCGTCATATGAGGAGTTATACTCCTTGAGTCTTACTCTTCGAGTTTTACTCCCCGAGTTTCACTCCTCGAGTTTTACTCCTCGAGACCATGCGCATTCGATCCTCGATGATCAACACGTTTAATGAGTTCCGATGGCACATTCAATTGACTCAGTATACCTATATATCTCTCTGTATATGTATGATACACTGATTCACAAAATAAGTCTATTTTTTTTTCCTTTCGAAATCCTCCATTAGCAGAGCTCCGAATGTTAATATTTTAATGTCTCTCGTCGCGAATTTATATTTTAGAATTAAATGACACAGGAAAAAATGTCAAACTTTGAAATTTTGTACCTTGACTTCGTGTGAACTTCTGTTGGTCGTATTTCAAAAATTAGGTCATTTACGATAATGCAATTCAAACATTTTTGTACAAAAAATAATGTTCTCGTTTATAATTTACGCTACATAAAATGTGCACGATATTCGACATATATAGTTACAAATTCGAACGCAGTATCGTTAAGTTGACAATTTTAATATTCCAGATCAGACGATGAGTCGCAATGTTAGTTATCACTTTCTAAACTAACTAAATCTTTGCGCCTTTTCTTGCTGTTTTTTTCATAATTCTGTTTAATCGCAAAATTTATAAATTGTTACGTCCCAACCGGCGAGTTTTCCATCTCGGTCAAGAAGGGGCAAACCCTTCCTTTACACGTTTTTCGGAAGAACTGCGTTATGTTGGACAAGTGGCCTTTTCGAGCCTAACCTTTCGGAAAATTTCTCAGTATGGCTCAGTATTCCTAATGATGGTTGAAAAGGAGAACGATTTCTGGGAAAAGCCACATGATATTTTAATATTTTAAAATTTACCAGTTCACAGTTATTGCCTCAACCATGAAAGATTTCGCGCATGACCGATTTATAATGTTCGCAAAACATTTCGCAGCTTAAATTATAATGAGAAATAAAAGCAGAAATTAATTTGAAAGTTTTAACTGAGTTATATCAGATTCGTACAATTGAAATTCCGAATTCCTACATCAACATGATATTTCAATGAAGTTTAATATTTAATTAAGTAAGGGCGACCCTGTATGTAACGCGAAATGTGCAGCGTGAATGGAACATAACAGGTGTCGAGAAAAATACAAACGACCACTTTAAATCGCGCACCCCAAAATTCAAACAAGTTGAAACGAATGAACTTTATTTTTGGGGTTATCTCCCAAATTAATAAGATGAATGAAAAGTCAATTGGGATTCCTTCTCGTGGAATGTCGAGAAAATGTTTTCTCGCAATTCAAAATTGAATCAGAGATGATGCTGAAAATAAGCGACTGCTGGATAAATGACCATAAAAGATAGGTACAGATGACCAGGGTGACCAGAATCAACCAGACCCCCGGATGAATAGGCGAAATAGGTAAAACGCAGGATGTAGAGGGTGGTGAAAATTTCACGACACAGCACAATAAAGTTTTCCAAGTAGATTTGAATGCGCGTGTGTATGTATTTCGTTATACAGTTTGCTTTGTTATTACCAAGAATTACACACAATCCACAAAGATCGTTTTATCGCTAATAAGTAATATGTAGAATACGTAGGCGGAATAATAGAGTCAATGATGTCGATAAATCACGCACAATGTCTATTCAAAACGATTAATGATTAAAACGAAGTAACTATTGTATCGAAAGTATTTAAAATTAAGAATACGCATGAAAGTTAAATTTTAATTTTCAGAAAAATTCGCACTGTCGAAGTCGATAAGAATAACCTGCGATAAGAATTTCTGAAAATGAGTGTCGTGGACAGAGTAACACGGTGAACTTTTCTAAAATCAATGAAGCTTTGATGACGAGTGTCGTGGACGATGTTAGACCGTGAATTTTTTGATAATGAATGAACTTGATGACAAGTGTCGTGGACGATGTTAGGCACTTTTCGAAAACCAATGTGAACTTTTCGAAAACCAATAAAGCTCCTTAGGCGTTGCGCCTCGCGTTTTTATACGCTCGGTCTGACTTCGTTTTGGAAAGGGGTAAACTGTCCCTTGACGCCTAAGATGATGCACGTCTTAGAGCTCCCCTCCAACTTGCTGGTCCTTCTAATTTTCTAATAATTAACCAATAATTAAATGTATTTTTAATCTAAATTCCACACATACGTCCACACTATTATAATCTGCATCTTGTGAAATAATTCGCGGTTTGAATCTTGCAGTTTTACGCGAATTTCCTATGTGCAGAGTCGAGAGGTCTCTTTTTATCATCTTCCTTCTCTCTTACTCCCGCCCTCGCTTGGGTTCCCGCTGCGCTCAGACCCCACCACGGGAGCTTCGACCATCCCTTCGTTCTCTTTCGCTCTTGCATGCTCTAACTCTACAGTACTTCCGATTGGTTTGATTTTTGACTATGGCTGGCTCTCTTTCTTTCCTATGACAATTTTCATAATTCCTACTCCTTCTCTGCTCTACTGCACTGTATTTCCCCTGCTCTTTCAAACTTCCCCCATCTCCTTCTCGCAAGAAAGAGTCTTTGAATTGATAATTCATTATTTGCAAATTATTCAATTGAATTTCCGGTTTTGCTATATCGATGAATTTACTAGATTTCTTAAATAATTTATTCTGATCAATTTTGAAGAATTTGAAAGCTTTTATAATTTCATAATCGTAATTTGCGCATTGGTGAAATTGATTTTGAACAGGGATTGCGAGCGAATCACGATCGAGCCGAAGAACAGGTGAAATCTCCGATCCTTGCGAGTTTCACTCGTTCAGTAAGTATGCTCGTACCGAGCAGGTAGCTATATAACTCGTTAGCGAGTTGATACCCCCGCCATATAACTCTTCAAAAGAACGGCAAATGAAACTCGGGAGACGATCCCCTCCTCGAACGAGCGCTGAGTGGAAAGGATCGGGCAGTTTTTATCGTTCAACGATTGAATCCCGGCGCTCTCGAATAGGTAAAAACTCTTCGAGGATCGGATCCCCACGATCTCGACGGAGTATAACTCCTCGAGGAGCAAAACCTCTCACCAAGCGAAAGGGTTTCGATCTTTACCTGAGTTTGGCTTTCCGCACAGTCATCGCTACTATGCATATACCTATGTAGATGAAAACGGAACGCACAGAAATGAACGGCCGTACATTAATATATATATATGTGTATTTATATATACGTTACTGAAAAAATCAAGGGATCAAAGAAAATTCCAATTTTTTAGTAGTTCTTAGCAATGCTGTATCTCAGTGAAAAATTGTCCAATCGAGGTCTCGAAAAAGTATTTTAAAGCTCCAAGTTTCTAGTCTTAAGATCTTTCAGCCAAAAAAATTTTGAAGCTATAGGTTTTACGCAATCCTAAGAAATAGTGAGACAAACCAATCTTTTTCTTCGTGCACTTCTTGGAAAAAAAATGTCCAGCTTAACTAGTACATGAACCGAATAGCTTGTTTATTTAACTTCAATGTGTTTTTTGTTGAGTCCTCGCCGTGGCCATTGTTCGCTGAGATATTGGATATTTAATGAAAAAAGATCCTTTTGTGTTCAACCATTGATATCTCAGCAACCAATGATTGCACAGATATCAGAAGGAGCGTCTCACAAACTTAAATTAATGTTCTGAAAAAATTGTCGATAATTTTTTGAAAAAAACAATTTTTCCATTCTTGCCATAAATTTGAAAAAATAGGAGAAAAAGGGCTGCTTATTGTTTTTTTTTTTCAATCAACGGCAAAATTAAAAAGATTGATAAAACGACTAATGTTGAGTGTGACTTTTACAGCTTAACATACCACAAAGACCCTGTAAAGTTTCAATTTGGACTATTGAATGTTTTTTTTTTTTTTTCAAGTTTCGAGCAACCGAATTTTCGAAAAAAAATGAAGAATCACGTTTATTGCCCCTAAACACTTCGTTATCACCATTAAAATAAAAAAAAAATTTTGAGCTTTTTCCACATTTTTATTGCAAACAACGTTCAAATTTATCAAAGAAAAAAAAATTTTAAAATTTTGGAAAACTTGTTTGAAAATGTTTAGAAATTTTTGAAAAAACTCACTCTTTCAAAAATTGTTCAAAGTTTAAATTAAATTTACAATAAATTTTCCTTTTATTTTTAGTTTTCGTAAAAATTTTTGAGCTTATTACTGAATATCGTGAAATCTTTCTTCAAAAAAAAGTTGAAATTGCATTATCATAAATAGCCTAATTTTTAAAGAAATGACCAACAGTAGTTAACACATATATAGTAGTTAACACATTAAGATTTTTAAGAAAACTCACACCTTCGAAAGTTATGCAAAGTTAAAATTAAATTTAGAGTGAATTTCCTTTTTTTTCAGTTTCCGGAAAAATAGTTCCCACAATGTCGAGGTAAAAAATTTGTAAGTTTGAATTTTTTTGTTCTGTGTTTTTTTAATCTAAAATATAAATTGGCTACGAGAGACTTCTAAATATATCAACATTCGGAGCTCTGCTTTCAACAGGCATCTTTTTCACTTCCCTGAAAGTATTTAATCGGAGATTTAAAAAAAAAAAATAATGATCTAATTTTATGAATCAGTCTAATATACGTATACAGAGACATATAGGTATACTGAGTCAATGAGATCCCCCGTCGAAATTCATTAAACGTATTGATTATCGAGGATTGAATGCGCATGGGCTCAACGGAGTACTCCTCGAGGAATAAAACACCTCGAGATTGAAACGGTTTCGATCCTTACCTTAATTTTGCTCTCTGTACGGTCATCGCTACAATGTCCATACCTATACCCCAAAAACACCAAAAATGGTGTACAAAAATTGGAGACAAGTACATTTACGGAAGTATCCCTAGTTCAGTCTTCTTACAAAAAGTTGTGAAATAAATAGTCATGAAACTTACAACACACATTGCCAAGTACATGTAGTTTCCCAATGTAACATTAACCGTGTAATCATGATTTTTAGAGGTTGAGTCAAAATTAAAAAATTCGAAAAAAATTGACGGTAAAAATTTAAGAAATGCGAAATCAAGTGAAAATTGTTGACAAAGGGAAATTATTAATGAAAAAAAGAATCAAAAAAATCAAAACTACTTGGCGAGTTCGTTTTTAACGGATGATTAGTCAAAACGGTTTTATAGTTAACAGGTGAAAACCAGGTATGCTCAATGAAAAAACTCGCCAAGTACTTTTTATTTTTTTGATTATTTTTTTCATTGATCATTTCCCCTTGTCAACAATTTTTACTTGATTTCGCTATTTCTTAAATTTTTACTGTAAAGATTTTTTCGAATTTTTTTATTCTGACTCCACCCCTAAGAATTATGATTACACAGTTAATGTTACATTGGGAAACTACATGTGCTTGGCAATGTGTGTTGTGAGTTTCATGTCTATATATTTTACAACTTTTTGTAAGAAGACTGAATTAGAGATACTTCCATAAATGTACTTGTCTCCAATTTTTGTACACCGATTTTTGTGTTTTTGGGGGTGATTTGTCGACTTTTTGCAAAGTGTTTCCATTCGGTTTTTCAACTACACATAATTCATAATTCTCTTTGATTATATAATTCAATATTATTTATAATTTCATGTAATTATTTTATTTTTATATACTAAGTTTATAATTTCGCTTGTCCGATGGACTGCAAAAATTATATTTTAGACACGAAATGGTTCATTGATGCGAGAACGAATCATAAATCTCAATAGAGAATGAACTTTCTTCATTGTGCAGTGAATAAAATGCTATTTATACTAAGGTTCATTATTATTTTTCTTCACCTAACTCCACAAATCATATTTTGGATACAAAAACTCTCATCGATCAGTTAAAAAATCATAAACCTCATTATTGATAAAATTTTTACCAGTGCGCAGCAAACGAAACGCCATGAAACCTGACATTCTTGGTTTTCTCGTTAATTACCATGAATGATAATAAATCATATACCTCCTAACCGATAGTTCTTACCTGATCCTGACCTTAATTCACGCTATATCATTTATTGGTTTAAAGAAAAAAAAACCATGTATGCAGCTTTGGCGTTTCGCGGCAAGCCTTTTTTCTGAAGCTAGTATCATCCACAATAATCCACAAAGATGCATATAGTATAATATCATTTACAATTTCATTTAAATATATTATTTAAATGTAATTATAATAATTTGTTTATCCAATGGAATACACAAATCATAAACCTCAAAAATCGAAAACCTCAATATGAATAGAATTTCCTTCATTAGGTAGTAGACAAAATGCTATCAATACTGAGGTTAATAACTTTTTTTCTTCAACTAACACCACAAATTAGATCCTGTATACAAAATCTACCAACGATGAATAAAAAAATCATAAGACTCATTATGAATAGAATTATGACCGGTGTGCAGCAAAGAAAATATTATAAATACTGAGATTGATATTAATACCATCAAAATGTCAAAAAATTCCAAATAAATCTTGCTGAAAAAAACGACGAACATGTTACATTAATGAGAAATTGAAAGTCTCCGGAAGTCCTTGGCAAACAATTCTTAGACCGCCTTCCATAATTTAGAAGAATTATTTACCAAGAATTGGCAAACCCTTTCAATTTTGCGTTGAGTGAATAAATTTATCAATTTTTTTTGTTCAAGGGAACATTCGAATCTTTAAGTACATAAATTATTATATTCTGGCAGCACAAATCACTACACCATTTTTTCTATACAAACTGTAAATATTGTTTTTGAATTCTTATTGAGCACGGATTATTTTTATTTTTTCAAAGGTTTTCAAATATTGAAGATGAATTTAAACAAATGTGATATATACATATTAACTCGATGCACGTTTTGTAATCAACTCATTTCTCTTTACAATGAGTGTGGTCAAACCATCGTTGAATTGAAAGTATTTTTTAAAATAATATATGAAAATAAACTAAAACGAATGCGACGATATACAGGGTGGGCCACGAACTGTTGCCACCTTAAATATCTCTGTAATTATCGATGGCACAAACAAAATTTTCAGACAAAAGTTGTACGGTATGGAATGGGTCATCAAATGCGACATTTTTTTTCATTTCGGTGGAGGCGCTGCACTGTGGGTAGATTCACAGAAAAATCGGCAAAACTAGGCCGATGTGCGTACTGAAAAATGCAATTGTGATTCTTAAGTTTTTAACCTCGCTGATTTCAAATCTGGAATCAAAATTTCGAAAAAACAAAATGGCGGACCGGAAGTGACTATCTGCGTTACTAAAAAGAATCCGATTTGAGTAGGGATCGGTAAATTAGCGGTTTAAAAGTCACTGATTAAAAATCTCAAATCCAAATTTTGAAAAAACAAAATGGCAGACCGGAAGTGACTATCTGCGTTACTAAAAAGCATCCGATTTGAGTAGGGATCGATAAATTTGCGGTTTAAAAGTCACTTATTGAAAATCTTGAATCAAAATTTCGAAAAAACAAAATGGCGGACCGGAAGTGACTATGTGCGTTACTAAAAAGAATCCGATTTGAGTAGGGGTCGGTAAATTTGCGGTTTAAAAGTCACTTATTGAAAATCTCTAATCAAAATTTCGAAAAAACAAAATGGCGGACCGGAAGTGACTATCTGCATTACTAAAAAGCATCCGATTTGTGTAGGGATCGGTAAATTTGCGGTTTAAAAGTCACTTATTGAAAATCCTGAATCAAAATTTCGAAAAAAAACAAAATCGTGAACCGAAAATATATTTTTATCTTACTCATAAGCAACTTTTGCTATCAGAAATCAATATTTGTGTTTTGAAGGTTGTTTTTTATAAATTTTGAATGAGTTTTGGGGAAAACAAAACGATTGTCTGGAAGTGAGGGAAAGTTTTCAAATAATTTCGGAAAATTAGTTATAAATCATTTTTAACGAATTTTATTGCTAAATACATTTGAAACAGCAATCGACACTTAACGAATTAAATTTTACCGAAAATAATACGTGCGTTACATAGAATAATTAATAATTAATAATAATAATAATATTAATTATTAATAATTATTCCTGATTTCAATATTAATCATAATCGTCAGCGTCGGAATCGCGATCGCCGTCGTCAGAGGAATTGGTGGATTCTGATTCGTCACTCGTGTATTCCATTAATTCACCTAAACCATACTTATCGCGAGAACTATCGGTACAGAGCAAAAGTTGCAATGCTTCTGGTGATAAACTTTTTGCTTTTTTCGGATACTGCTTGCCCATGCTCGATATGTACGGATCTGAAATTAAGAGGAGTCGATTGAAAACGTCTTGCATGGTCGCTGTTCTCGAGTGTTTTCGAGCAAAACACTCGCGATATTTTTTAATATCCTTGTTACGGGCTTCCTGTGCGTCTTCTGACATTTGCCCGATAGGAAGCGGGGACCATTCAATTATCAAAGGACCGTGAATCAAAACTTTGTGAACCGTAGTTGGCATGCAGTACCAAGAATACAAAGTTACGAACATTTCGGCGGTTTCAAGACTATATTGTTTGAAAGCAGTTACATTTACGGCAAAGCCACTTGAAAGAACTTGCAATATTATGTGGAATCTTTTCATAATATTCTCGTCCAAACCCAAAATTCTTAAAAAAATTTGAGTATTTTCGAAAAAACGTCGCGCAGTGTTTCCGTCGTTACTGCTACCAAACCCTTGTTTCGGTTTATCAACATCAAGATGCAACTCTTTCTTGAATGCGGCTTGAATAACTCGTTTTCGCTCAGCAACTACTTTTTTTTCTTCATCTTTTCGAGTTTGCCACTTGTGAACACCGATTTTATAGCCGATGTGCAAGAAGCACTCAAAAAAACGGATCCACGCATGCAACGTTGATAATCCAAGTTCGAGTCGAGTTCTGTCAACGTCTACAGTTTTCATCAGCTCTATGTCATTAAATTGCGATGATGTGAGATTGCATATATAGCAACGCATTGCGGATTTTGTATTTGTCACGGAGTTGCAAACTTTGCCGTCAAACATAGTGAAATACAGCTCGTATTTAACAGTAACTTCCTTCCCGTCAATAAATGTCGTAAAAGGGGTGAGAGACTCGATCTGATTATCAACGTGTTGCCGTTCCTGAATTGTTGACGACACAGTTTCTTTTAAAAATTGAATTCTAATAGGGCGACAATACCGTGGAGATGAGGGCCTGGGATTTTTCCAAAGGACGAATTCTTTTTTTGAGATATCCGATCCCAAAATTTGCACTGGAGCTAAAGACGTTAAAAATATACTCGCATCAGAACTCTCAGCATTCGTAAACTTTTGTTTGTATTCACTGTGCCCAGAGTTTCCATCACAACCCCATTTACAAATTAGTCTTAAATTCTTCGATTCTTCAGGGCGCAAAGAGTTAATCACGTCAGTTTGCAACTTTAGAATTCTGTCGCAAGTGTGATCAATCAAAGACTGTAATTTCACTTCGGCTAAAGTCTCAGTTACCGTTATATCTGAAGGGTAACAACGGTTTTTAGCAGCAACGACTTTTGCGTACGATGGATAAATAGCAACTTTTTTATTTCTCAAAGATCGCCTGATGTCTGTGTATTGCTGTTTTGTTAGTTTTGCATTTACAAAATCTATCAGTGCTTCATCTCCAGACATCTCAACTAGCCGTGGATCTATCGACGATTCATATGCTGTTCGGTATCTCGCAGCTCTTGAGGGAGATTTTGTTGTGATGTTTTTTAAAATAGTGGCAGCATCGTTTAATCCTGCAGAACTGAGTCTCATCCTGGTGGCCAAACTTAATTCCTCCGCGCAATGCTTTTCACTGACTTCTAAAGCCCTTCTTTTCTTGGTACGTTCACTCGACTCTTCGAAACTCAATTTTCGAGGTCGCCCAGATACACCTGAAGTTGATGGCTCTCCAATTGGTTTCGTACAATTCTGAAAAAAATAGCGCGAGCGTTATACTATACATCTTGACCCATAACTCGAGTTTTCGAAACATCAATAAAATTAATTACCAAAATAGTTATTGAAGTTTGCAACCATTTTTCATTTTTTTTTAAAAATGCATCGTGGCTTCTGTGCACTTCGAGCCATCTACTTTTGATATTACAAAGTAATTTTTTTAATGAATCCTTTTCATTGTTGTCAATCGTGAAAGATTCGGATGACTCAAGAGTAATTTTTTCCTCAAAAATCTGAAGCTGCTCATCCAGGCACAATTTAAATTTCTCCTTAATCATTCCAAAAGTATCCTGATAAGTGCACGTGTAATCCATGGCACGTGAACCTAGAATAAAACAAGTATGATAAACATTTACTAAAAATGAATGTGTTCATGGGAAAAATTTTAATCTAATTGTAAATGATAGAATAAATTATTGTAACATTTTGAACACCCGTTACATGAATCATGACTCTTTACGAATAGATCACTGGGTAGAAAATTATTTTATATTCCACAAGGACCGGCTATTGTCCCCAGCAGGTATACGTTCACCTGCTCGGGACTATGCGCCCAGCCTGAACAAAGAAGCCAAGCGTTGCGCGACATGAGAATTCCGGTTCCCAAAGCCAGATATGCAACAATCTGCAGAATTTTTTTTATAAATTCTAATCTTAATAACATTATCAATAGGCTACAATGTTCAAAAGTCTGGGATCTCCTGGGATCACAACTATTTTTATACTTCTTTTGGAAAAATAAATTTACAAGCTTGCTTAAAATGCATACATTAAACACTCTTTTATACATACAATATTTCAAATTTCAAAAAACTATTTGACATGATAATATTCTACATACCTTCAAGATTATCTCCCATTTTACCGATTTGAAATCGGTAGCGTAGAACAAAATATATTTCACTTTGCGCGAATCGAAAATTTCAGCGTACAAAATCGCTACGTTCTTCACTCTCGAACGGTCGAGTTCAGACTGTCGTAAGTCGAGTACCGCGAAGGGTAGGGACCGGTCCTTTTACAATAGGGCGTACAAATACCTGGTCTTTGAAATGACATACATAGAAATACGAAATGAGAACACTCAATTTTTGGGTTTTGCCGATTTTTCTGTGATTCTGCCCACAGTGCGCTGACGCACAGTAAAGGTCACCTCCACTTTTTTAAATGGTAAGGTACATTTTTTTTTAACCATCTTGTAGAGCATCGCAAACTGCATAAAAAACATTCGGGGGTCAGAGTCGTCCAAGGTCATTCAAGACCGATAAGTGACATGAACTTTATTTTTACGTGATTCCAATGGTGATGTCTTTAAACACCTTCTGTAAAAAAAAATTTATTTCACATAAAAATAAAGTTCATGTCACTTATTTTTACGTGATTCCAATGGTGATGTCTTTGAACACCTTCTGTAAAAAAAAGTTTATTTCACCTAAAAATAAAGTTCATGTCACTTATCGGTCTTGAATGACCTTGGACGACTCTGACCCCCGAATGTTTTTTATGCAGTTTGCGATGCTCTACAAGATGGTTGAAAAAAATGTACCTTACCATTTAAAAAAGTGGAGGTGACCTTTACTGTGCGTCAGCGCCTCCACCGAAATGAAAAAAAATGTCGCATTTGATGACCCCTTCCATACCGTACAACTTTTGTCTGAAAATTTTTTTTGTGTCATCGACAATTACAGAGATATTTAAGGTGGCAACAGTTCGTGGCCCACCCTGTGTATGAACTATAATATATATTAACTCGATGCACGTTTTATAAACAAAAAAAATAAAATCGACACTGCAATTAGTAAATATAAAGTTGGTCGGGAAGACAGCTGCATCGATATTTATTTTTTAGGTTATACTTGATGGTCGCTACGTAGGTTTCTGCATTCATCATTTTGGTTGTTTGATCCACTGTTAGATGGTGCGAAGATATATTTCTGTGTGGTTTGCTTTATCATCCCACCACAAGCCAATCAATGAGCACAGAAATTGTATCAGCGATTGGGATTGGCTCGTGCAGTGGGAATTCGTTATGCGAAAAATCGAGGAAGGAGAAAAACCATGATCGTCGTAATATTCGGAAAATAATAGAATAAATTCGATATCTTTCATCTGCAAACACCTGTATCATTCATTTTGATGTCGACAGAAAGAGAAAAAAATCACGAACAAAACGTGCATTTTTTTAATTTTCCATACCGCAAATTTCAAGTATAACCGAAAAAATCTATTTTTTAATATAGATATACTCCCGTGTATAAGCAAGATCTTGGCTATGTAAAGAGTCCGCTGGAAGCTCCTCGTGTCGGTAAGGTTAGGTAATGTACTTGTCTCGAGTCGCTATCGCGACTCTTGATATTCTATCACGGGGTGTACAGGAATAAGCGTCGATAAATATGTATATAGATATAAAGAGAGAGAGAGAGAGAAAGAGAGAGAGAGAGAGAGAGAGAGAGAGAGAGAGAGAGAAAGAGAGAGAGAGAGAGATAGAGCAGGAGAACAAGACAGAGATAGTACGAGAGCCCACGACCAAAACCATGACTCATCGTTTACCGGCCAAAACCGTATGAAGTCGTTAGATTATATGATCCTCAACCCTACTAGGTGGGCCGTAACGGTCAAAAATGCAGCAACTGCGTGGGAGGCCATTTCTGCTATGTCAAAAAAAATAGGCAGAGTGAATTATGGTATTTCGTCTGATATTGAAAATCTACATAGATTTTGTCATTTTATTATGAAAATGTTTGTTTTCAGACATTTTGCGCGTAGCATGTGGCCTGAGCGCATTTTTGATAATGTCAAAAATTTAGCCGAACTGTATTGTAGCAACCTGGCTCATTTTTTGTTCAAATGTTTTGTATGGTTGCCGGGAGTACCAAAATACTGTTTTCAGACATTTCCGATGTCTCCTATAATCCAAAAAACGAAAAGAACGTTTTGGAATCGCCCGGCAAATGCCCTGGCGCTTGTGACGTTCCTATAGCAAGAAGGGCTATTCATTTGTTACGCCCCCGTCCCTTTTTGTTAAATCTCCAGATAGACAGCCATGATTATCACGCCGTGTGTACATTTTAAGAAGCAAATTTTCCAGAATATTGGCTACATGTTGTGATGCATGCCCAAGAGTTCATTTAGTATGATGAATTTACAAAACATTTCAATCTCATCATGTCGTTTACAAATGCATCATCCGTTGATTACAAGATGAACTCATAAGCCGGCAAATTTACATTCTGCAATGAATATTTGCAGATGCATATCATATGAAAGCCATTCAATGATTTTTTTGGTGTATTCACTAGGTTAGCATTGAAAGTATACATGCCATGCATGCAATTTGGTGGTGTTATCTGTTTCTCAGTTATACATTCGATGAGCGCAATATGACGGCTGCAAAATCACTGCAAAATGACAGCATGTTGTGACAAGCTTCGCATCTTTTGCAAGTCCAAAAAATTCTTTATAAAGTTATTAATAATGTTCACCAACATCTGAGAATTTTTGCAACTCACGGCCGCCATATTGAATTTTTAAAAATTGTTTTCATTTATTTAGAAAAAAATTATTTTCACTAGTTTTTTTGTTTTATATTTCAGTTTCATATGAGCAAACAAACTTTTACAAAAGTTGCACTATTTTTCATCATTTTTTTTATCAAATGAAACCCTTATTTTGAATTCTACAAATTTCCCCATAGATTCGAATGAGATATTCGAATTCATGAAACTGTAAAAAAACTAAGAAATTGACTTTCACGAATATCCCATTTTTTTGAAATTTTGGCTGCCATATTGAATCGTCTATTTTTTTAATTCTTAATTTATTGATAACTTTCATTTTTAACTGTATATATATAATATTCATTTGTGACTCGTTTTCCCTGGCATGTCAACACTGATATATCATATGAGTGAATACTCGGTAGCATAATAGGTAGCGTGTTAAGTTGTTAGGTAGGATAGATAGGCAGGTCGCAGGTTCGAATCCCACTGGAGACAGAAGAAATTGAAATATAATGACATTGAGGGTTTTTTTTAATTTTTTTAAAATTGTAACCGTTCAGAAGCTATGTAAATAAAAAAATATACATAATAAAAAATTTTGCGAGCAATAAAAATTTAAAAAAAACCGTATGAAAATTACAATCATACCTCACATCCCGACGGTCATATGAGCTTCATATGAGCGTAACCAATTTCACCACGGTATGACGTCAATATGATCTTCATATGAGCACCACAATTTCGTCACGCCGTGACTGCCATATGAGCCTAGGGTGGTCCTTATTCAGGCTATGTTGTTTTTTCTTTTGACGATGGTGCTAAATCGGTTTTGAATAAATAAATGAAAATGCATACCAAATTTTAGCTTAATATCTCAATTTTAACCTGGCCCCCACGGCAGTCGAAGTTTTAAAGGGGAAATACGTGTATTTTATACGGTCAATGATATTTACATTTTTTCAACTTAGTTAATATGGATTTAAAAATTTAAAACTTGGCACATATATTGCTCATAGTATAAGGTATATTTGTAGTATTTTATCAGATTTTTCATCCTCGATTTTCGACATGCCCTCCCGCTTAAAAGTTTGGACACATTTGTCGAATTTCGCACCACACTAAAAGTTTGATTGCGGAGTCAATAATGAACTTTTGAACATGAACATTGGCCCGGTACGCACTTTTGAACATGGCCATTTGCCATGTTCAAAAGTGCGTACCAGGCTTAAAAAAAAATCGTAGAGAAATTTATAAAAAAGCAAAATAAAGGTTCATATGTCCTCTTTCAAACGCCGCTTGGAAAATCTAGCTATCTTCATTATTGACTTCGCAATCAAACTTTTAGTGTGGTGCGAAATTCGACAAATGTGTCCAAACTTTTTAGCAGGAGAGTATGTCGAAAATCGAAGATAAAAAATCTGATAAAATACTACAAATATACCTTATACTATGAGCAATATATGTGCCAAGTTTCAAATTTTTAAATCAATATTAACCAGGGATTGCGAGCGAATCGCGAGCGAGCCGAAGAACAGGTAAAATCTCCGATCCTTGCGAGTTTTACTCGTTCAGTGAGCATGCTCGTACCGAGCAGGTAGCTATATAACTCGTTGGCGAGTTAATACCCCCGCGATATAACTCTTCGAAAGAACGGCACACGAAACTCGGGAGACGATCCCCTCCTCGAACGAGCGCCGAGTCGGAAGGATCGGGCAGTTTGAATCGTTCAACGATTGAATCCCGGCACTCTTGACAGGTAAAAGTTCTTCAAGGATCGGATCCCCACGATCTCGACGGAGTATAACTCCTCGAGGAGCAAAACCGCTCGCCAAGCGAAAGGATTTCGATCTTTACCTGAGTTTGGCTCTCCGCACGGTCATCGCTACTATGCATATACCTATATAGATGAAAACGGAGCGCACAGGCATAAACGGGCGTATATATATATATATATATATATATATATATATATATATATATATATGTATTTATATATACGTTACTGAAAAAAATTAAGAGATCAACAAATTTTCCAATTTTTAGTGGTTTTTAACAATGCCGTATCTCAGTGAAAAATTGTCCAATCGAGGTCTTGAAAAAGTATTTTGAAGTTTCAAGTTTCTAGTTTTAAGATCTTTCAGCCAAAAAAATTTCGAAGCTATAGGTTTTACGCAATCTTGAGAAATCTGAAATAGTGAGACAAACCAATCTTTTTTTTTGTGCAGTTACTTGGAAAAATTTTTTCCAGCTAAACTATTACATGAACCGAATAGCTTGTTTATTTAACTTCAATTTGCTTTTTGTTCAGTCCTCGCTGTGACCATTTTTCGCTGAGATATTGGACTTTTAATGAAAGAAGATCCGTTTGTATTCAACCATTGATATCTCAGCAACCAATGATCGCACATCAATCAGAAGGAGCGTCTCACAAACTTAAATTAATGCTCTGAAAAATTGTCAATAGTTTTTTGAAAAAAACAATTTTCCCATTCTTGCCATGAATTTGAAAGAACAGGAGAAAAAAGGCTATTTATTGTTTTTTTTTTTAGAATTGAAGGCAAAATTGAAAATATTGATAAAACGACTAATGTTAAGCGTAACTTTTACAGCTCAACATACCCACAAAGACACTGTAAAGTTTCAATTTGATCTATCGAATGTTTTTTTTTTGTTTCAAGTTTCAAGCAATCGAATTTGATGAAAAAAATTGAAGAATCATGTTTATTGCCCCTAAACACTTCGTTATCACCATTAAAATGAGAAAATGTTTTTTTGAGCTTTTTTTCATTTTTATCGCAAAGTAAACTCACTCCTTTGAAAATTGTTTAAAGGTAAAATTAAATTTAGAATAAATTTTCCTTTTATTTTTAGTTTCCGGAAAAATGATAAAACTTATTACTAAATATCGTGAAATCTTTCTTTAAAAAAACGTTCAAATTGCATTATCATAAATAACCTAATTTTTAAAGAAATGGCCAACAGTAGTTAACACATATTCACAGTCTAATATACATATATATTAGACCGTGAATAACTTTTGAAGGAGAGTGTTTATCGAAAAATCATGAGAAACGTTTTCTGTAGAGCATTCAATTCCCTACAAGAACATGCATCGCTCGTTTTGGTGTATTGACTTGAAGCCGAGGTGAAAAATTTCAAAGGTTGACTTTTTTTTCCTGTGTCATTTAAATATAAAAAATAAATTTGCGACGAGAGACCTCTAAATATTAATATTCAGAGCTCTGCTTTAAACAGGAATCTTTTTTTACTTCCCTGAAGGTAATTAATTGGAGATTGCGAATTGAAAAAATAGTCTCATTTTTTACAAGCATAGTAACGATGACCATACGGAGAGCAAAATTCTGATAAGGATCGAAACGTCTCGCCTCGTGAGAGGTTTTGATCCTCAGACTTAGTATACCTATATATATCTCTGTCTCGCTCCCTCACTCTATATCTCTCTCTATATCTATATACATATATATCCACGCTTATTCCTGTACACCCCGTGATCATATATATAGGTATAGACATTGTAGCGATGACCGTACGGAGAGCAAAATTCAGGTAAGGATCGAAACCGCTCGACTCTCGACGAGTTTTACTCCTCGACGAGTTATACGCCATCGAGCCCGTGCGCATTCGATCCTCGATGATCAACACGTTCAATGAGTTCCGACGGGGGATCCCATTGACTCAGTATATCTATATATATCTCTCTGTATACGTATATATTAGACTGATTCACGAAATTAGATTTTTTTTTAAATATCCGATTAAATACTTTCGGGGAAGTGAAGAAGATGCCTGTTGAAAGCAGAGCTCCGAATGTTGATATATTTATAAGTCTCTCGTCGTTAATTTAAATTTTAGATTCAAATGACACAGGAAAAAAAATTCAAACTTTGCAATTTTTTACCTCGACTTTGTGTGAACTACTGTTGGTCATTTCTTTCAAAATTAGGTTATTTACGATAATGGAATTCGAACTCTTTTTTCAAGAACGATGTCACAATGTTTAGTAATAAATTTTAACATTTTTCCGGAAACTAAAAAAAAGGGAAATGTTCTCTAAATTTAATTTTAACTTTGCATAACTTTCGAAGGAGTGAGTTTTTCAAAAAAATCTTGGGAGTCCTTTTTTGTAAAGCGTTCCATTCCCTATAAGAATATGTATCGCAGATTTTGGTACAAGGACGTGAAGTCGAGGTATGACATTTCAAAGTATAAACATTTTTTTTCCTGTATTATTTAAATGGAAATTCGGGATGAGAGATCTCAAAATATTAATATTGAGATCGCTGCTTATATATGTATATATACGCCCGTTCATTCCTGTACGCCCCGTGTTAATGTATATAGGTATAGGTATAGTAATGATGACCATACGGAGAGCAAAATTCAGGTAAGGATCGAAACGTCTCACCTCGTGAGAGGTTTCGATCCCCAGGCTTAGTATACCTATATATATCTCTGTCTCGCTCCCTCGCTCTATATCTCTCTCTCTCTATATCTATATACATAGATATCCACGCTTATTCATGTACACCCCGTGATAATATATATAGGTATAGACATTGTAGCGATGACTGTGCGGAGAGCAAAATCCAGGTAAGGATCGAAACCGCTCGACTCTCGACGAGTTTTGCTCCTCGAGGAGTTATACTCCATCGAGCCCATGCGCATTCGATCGTCGGCGATCGACCCGTTCAATGAGTTCCGACGGGAGATCCCATTGACTCAGTATACCTATATATATCTCTCTGTATACGTATATATTAGACTGATTCGCGAAATTAGATTTTTTTTTTTTGAAATCTTTGATTAAATACTTTCGGGGAAGTGAAAAAGATGCCTGTTGAAAGCAGAGCTCTGAATATTTATATATTTAGAAGTCCCTCGTAGCGAATTTATATTTTAGATTTAAATGACACAGGAAAAAAAATTCAAACTTTGAAATTTTTTACCTCGACTTCGTGTGAACTACTGTTGGTCGTTTCTTTAAAAATTAGGTTCTTTACGATAATGCAATTCAAACTTTTTTTTCAAGAAAGATTTCACAATATTTAGTAATAAGTTTCAACATTTTTCCGGAAACTAAAAAAGGGAAATTTACTCAAAATTTAATTTTAACTTTGCATAACTTTCGAAGGAGTGAGTTTTTCAAAAAATCTTGTGAGACCTTTTTTGTAAAGCGTTCCATTCCCTATAAGAATATGTATCGCAGATTTCGGTACAGGGAATTGAAGTCGAGGTATGACATTTCAAAGTATAAACATTTTTTTTCCTGTATTATTTAAATGGAAATTCGTGATGAGAGACCTCAAAATATTAATATTAAGATCTCTGCTTATATACGTATATATACGCCCGTTCATTCCTGTGCGCCCCGTGTTAATGCATATAGGTATAGGTATAGTAATGATGACCATACAGAGAGCAAAATTCAGGTAAGGATCGAAACGTCTCGCCTCGTGAGAGGTTTCGATCCTCAGGCTTAGTATACCTATATATATATCTCTGTCTCGCTCCCTTGCTCTATATCTCTCTCTCTCTCTATATCTATATACATATATATCCACGCTTATTCCTGTACACCCCGTGATAATATATATAGGTATAGACATTGTAGCGATGACCGTACGGAGAGCAAAATTCAGGTAAGGATCGAAACCGCTCGACTCTCGACGAGTTTTACTCCTCGAGGAGTTATACTCCATCGAGCCCGTGCGCATTCGATCCTCGATGATCAACACGTTCAATGAGTTCCGACGGGGGATCCCATTGACTCAGTATATCTATATATATCTCTCTGTATACGTATATATTAGACTGATTCACGAAATTAGATTTTTTTTTTTTAATATCCGATTAAATACTTTCGGGGAAGTGAAGAAGATGCCTGTTGAAAGCAGAGCTCCGAATGTTGATATATTTATAAGTCTCTCGTCGTTAATTTAAATTTTAGATTTAAATGACACAGGAAAAAAAATTCAAACTTTGAAATTTTTTACCTCGACTTTGTGTGAACTACTGTTGGTCATTTCTTTCAAAATTAGGTTATTTACGATAATGGAATTCAAACTCTTTTTTCAAGAAAGATTTCACAATATTTAGTAATAAATTTTAACATTTTTCCGGAAACTAAAAAAAAAGGGAAATGTCCTCTAAATTTAATTTTTACTTTGCATAACTTTCGAAGGAGTGAGTTTTTCAAAAAAATCTTGGGAGACCTTTTTTGTAAAGCGTTCCATTCCCTATAAGAATATGTATCGCAGATTTTGGTACAAGGACGTGAAGTCGAGGTATGACATTTCAAAGTATAAACATTTTTTTTCCTGTATTATTTAAATGGAAATTCGGGATGAGAGATCTCAAAATATTAATATTGAGATGTGTTGAGGTTATATGCGGCCGTGTGGATGAAAAAAAGTTGTTGTTGAATCGGCTTCGATTCGGCCAGTTGTTGTTGTTGAATCGAAGCCGATTCAACAACAACTTTTTTTTAATATTGAGATCGCTGCTTATATATGTATATATACGCCCGTTCATTCCTGCACGCCCCGTGTTAATGTATATAGTTATAGGTATAGTAATGATGACCATACGGAGAGCAAAATTCAGGTAAGGATCGAAACGTCTCACCCCGTGAGAGGTTTTGATCCTCAGGCTTAGTATACCTATATATATCTCTGTCTCGCTCCCTCGCTCTATATCTCTCTCTCTATATCTATATACATATATATCCACGCTTATTCCTGTACACCCCGTGATAATATATATAGGTATAGAAATTGTAGCGATGACCGTGCGGAGAGCAAAATTCAGGTAAGGATCGAAACCGCTCGACTCTCGACGAGTTTTGCTCCTCGAGGAGTTATACTCCATCGAGCCCATGCGCATTCGATCCTCGGCGATCGACCCGTTCAATGAGTTCCGACGGGAGATCCCATTGACTCAGTATACCTATACGTCGGAACTCATTGAACGGGTCGATCGCCGAGGATCGAATGCGCATGGGCTCGATGGAGTATAACTCCTCGAGGAGCAAAACTCGTCGAGAGTCGAGCGGTGTCGATGCTTACCTGAATTTTGCTCTCCGCACGGTCATCGCTACAATGTCTATGCCAATATATATTATCACGGGGTGTACAGGAATAAGCGTGGATATATATGTATATAGATATAGAGAGAGAGATATAGAGCGAGGGAGCGAGACAGAGATATATATAGGTATACTAAGCCTGAGGATTGAAACCTCTCACGAGGCGAGACGTTTCGATCCTTACCTGAATTTTGCTCTCCGTATGGTCATCCTTACTATACCTATACCTATATGCATTAACACGGGGCGCACAGGAATGAACGGGTGTATATATACGTATATAAGCAGAGATCTTAATATTAATATTTTGAGATCTCTCATCACGAATTTCCATTTAAATAATACAGGAAAAAAAATGTTTATACTTTGAAATGTCATACCTCGTCTTCAATTCCCTGTACCGAAATCTGCGATACATATTCTTATAGGGAATGGAACGCTTCACAAAAAAGGTCTCACAAGATTTTTTGAAAAACTCACTCCTTTGAAAGTTATGCAAAGGTAAAATTAAATTTTGAGTAAATTTCCCTTTTTTTAGTTTCCGGAAAAATGTTAAAACTTATTACTAAATATTGTGAAATCTTTCTTGAAAAAAAAGTTTGAATTGCATTATCGTAAAGAACCTAATTTTTAAAGAAACGACTAACAGTAGTCCACACGAAGTCGAGGTAAAAAATTTCAAAGTTTGAATTTTTTTTCCTGTGTCATTTAAATCTAGAATATAAATTCGCTACGAGGGACTTCTAAATATATCAATATTCAGAGCTCTGCTTTCAACAGGCATCTTTTTCACTTCCCCGAAAGTATTTAATCAAAGATTTCAAAAAAAAAAAATCTAATTTCGCGAATCAGTCTAATATATACGTATACAGAGAGATATATATAGGTATTCTGAGTCAATGGGATCTCCCGTCGGAACTCATTGAACGGGTCGATCGCCGAGGATCGAATGCGCATGGGCTCGATGGAGTATAACTCCTCGAGGAGCAAAACTCGTCGAGAGTCGAGCGGTTTCGATCCTTACCTGAATTTTGCTCTCCGTACGGTCATCGCTACAATGTCTATACCTATATATATTATCACGGGGTGTACATATGATGGATATATATGTATATAGATATAGAGTTTTAAGATATAACGGTACTCAGACAATTATGAAATTCTCAAAAACTCAAAAAAATACGATCCCAAAATTTTGAAAAAATGTACACTACCTTTTTTCATATAATTAAATAATTTGACAAAATGTCAATTTTTTAGAGTGGACAACTTTTTGACCGTTCGAAATCGCACGGAATGCATTATATATATATATTATATAAATATATGTGGCATTCCACGGTATTTCGATCAAAATCTTACCTTCATGATTTTGATTTTCCTCTTAATTTTTTATATAAATAGGGACATTAAAAATAAAAAATAATCCAATAAAATATAACAAAATTTTTGGGCTTTGTTCCAAAATGGAGATTTCAAAACTCTTCGAGTCAACTTTTTTTTTTTAATTTTTTGAATTTGACTCATAGAGTATTGAAATCTCCGTCATGGAACAAAGCCCAAAAAATTTGTTATATTTTTTTAGATTTTTCCGCATTTTTTCAGATTTCACAAAGTTGTCGCTTTTGTTTAAAAAAAATAAATAAATAAATCCAAAAAAACGCGTTGCTGAAAAATTCTGAAAAAATTTGGGAAATTTTTTTGAATGTCCTTATTTATATAAAAAGTTTAGAGGAAAATCGAAATCATCAAAGTAAGATTTTGATCGAAATACCGTGGAATGCCACATATATATTCATAGATATATGTTATTATTTGTTGATCCGGTTTACGAAAGCCCGGCTTGCGTTAGTGCTTACCTATCGACTGTATGTATCATAATTTTTCGTTACATTCATCACTGGTGATAATTGTCAAGCAAAAATGCGAATGAGAGAATAACAGGAAATGATAATTTAGAAAAACAACGAAATTAACGGAAATAAATTACGGCAATTCGCAAACATTAATCATGTTAACAAAAATTTGTATTTCAATACTCCTGTTTCCCAAGAATTCAAAGATAAAAAAATAATTGTCGGCTTAAAATATAAAAAAAAGATTGTCGCAACATAATTAACTATTAACGGTTGCATGCACAAAAGAAAATGAAGCGTTCAAAAACAATCGTTATTTCAATAGTAGCATATTTAAAAAAAATACGTTTTCATTGAAAAGATTACATTAATCATAATATGTAATCTATGAGATTTTTGCAGTAACAATTTTTTTAAAGTTCAATGTTTTATTATTTCATGTAAAAATGCCGTTTCAATATTTCATCCAATAGTCAAGATCGTACATATATAATGTAACGCAAAACAAAGGGGGAAACATCCTATGCCCAACGAGATCAGGCCAGGTAAAGATCGAGACCTTTTTGCGTCGCTCGAGGTTTTGATCCTTGGCGAGTTTTACTGGAAGAGTTCTCGGACTCTTCGATCCTCATAGGATCGATCCGACGGACTCGAGACACCCAATAACTCGCGATAGGATGGAAACCTCGTCCGAGAACTATTTACTCGCTCGCGATACGATCCCCAAAAATAAATGTCTCCTCGACTCGCGAGGAGAGAAAAACTACCTGAGTCTCTTTGCGCTCCCTCTCCGATTCGATCGTCCCGGTATCCCATAAAGTTCCTCTCGCGATACGAGCTACCCTTCGTATACCTGCAATGTGCTCGCTCAAGGATTAAATCCCCGATCGAGCAAAACTTTTCGCTCGCAACCCCTGATATTAACTAAGTTGAAAAAATGTTAAAATCATTGACCGTATAAAATACACGTATTTCCCCTTTAAAACTTTGACTGCCGTGGAGGCCAGGTGAAAATTAAGATATCGAGCTGAAATTTGGTATGAGTTTCTATTTATTTATTTAAAACCGATTTAGCACTTTCGTCAAATAAAAAACAACATAGCCTGAATAAGAACCACCCTAATATGAGCCCTATATGATGTGTTATTGTGAAATCATCATATGATGCAAATATGACTTCCAGGTGAGCACTCATAAGCGACACACAGCTGTGAGTGTTCCTATGCGTCATAGATGTATGCAATATGATGCCAATATGAGCTACATTTGTCTATCTGGGTGCCTTATCCCCTTTTTAACTAAAAATGTAAAAAATTTTACTTAAAAAGGTAATTTTTTTTACCTTCATCCCAGATACCTTTTGAGCATTTTATTCAAGTCCTTCAGCTTCCCTTCGACGATTTTGGGTCAGCTCTTCTTTAATTATCAGTAAATTATTTGAAGATCGCAACTTATTCATTGGCTTGTAACTTAGGCCTCAATATGATTTTTGAATGATTTCGGAGTATCGAAAAGTTGTCCGATTTGGAAGGTGCTACTCTAATTTTGCTACTCATAGGTGCTACTCATATAAATTTTTCTACATCTGGACAACTTATTTCTTCACGTCCATAAATTTTCAGACGAATTGCTATGTTACCGATCGGTAAAATTTTTTAACATTTTCAAAACGATCTCAAAATTTAATATGCTCAAATTTTCTTCTGAAAACCGATTCTTTCGCATCAACTGAACCAAATGAACTCGTCAAGAAGATTTTCAGACTGTTTGCTATGATTGGAAATTTTCTCTCATTTTTAATTCTTTTTAGTGGTCTCCTGGGTACGCGCTACGCTACTGGCGTCTGAAAAATGTTTTTTCGATATATTAGAGCTATCATTTAACTACATTCATTCAGACGGATTGCTATAATACAGGTCGGTAAAATTTGTTGACATTTTTGAAAATTTGGTCAGGTCAGATGATACGCGGAAAATGTCTGATATTGTGATATTCGGGTTCAGGATAATCGAATCTATCAATTCGATCCGGTTTTTGTAAGGTTGCTATGCGTTCAAAATTTCGGTCGTGGGCTCTTGTACTAATAGTTATACTGAGTCTGAGAATCAAAACCTCTTGCGAGGCGAGACGTTTCGATCTTTACCTGAACTTTGCTCTCCGTATGGTCATCGTTACTATGCTTTGGAAAAATAAGACTATTTTTTTAAATTCGCAATCTTCAATTGATTACCTTCAGGGAAGTAAAAAAAGACGCCTGTGAAGGCCAGGCTAAAGACCCTCTCTCTCGCTCTCACAGGACCCCTATAGGCGCTCTCTCTCGCACTCACAAGAGCAGAAAGGCGGGGGGAGGGTGTTTAGCCTGCCCTCAAAAGCAGAGCTCTGAATATTAATATTTAGAGGTCTCTCGTCGCAAATTTATTTTTTATATTTTAATGACAGGAAAAAAAGTCAAACTTTGAATTTTGTTACCTTGGCTTCAAGTCAATATACTAAAACGAGCGATGCATGTTCTTGTAGGGAATTAAACGCTCTACATAAAACGTTTCTCATGATGTTTCGATAAACACTCTTCTTCACAAGTTATTCACGATCTAATATATACGTATATTAGACTGTGAATTTGTGTTAACTACTGTTGGTCGATTCTTTAAAAATTAGGTTTCTTGTGATGATGCAATTTAAACTTCTTTATGAAGGAAGATTTCACGATATTTAGTAATAAGCTTGAGCATTTTTCCGAAAACTAAAAATCAAAGGGAAATTTATTCTTAATTTAATTTTAACTTTGAACAAGTTTGAAGGAGTGAGTTTCTTCAAAATTTTCTAAACATTTTCACACAAATTTTCCAAAATGTTTGAATTTTTTTTTCCTTTTTCAAATTTAAACGTTGTTCGCGATAAAAATGAAAAAAAGCTCAAAAAAACATTTTCTCATTTTAATGGTGTTAACGAAGTGTTGAGGGGCAATAAACGTGATTCTTCTTTTTTTTTTTAAACTCGGTTGCTCGAAACTTGAAACAAAAAAAAACATTCGATAGATCAAATTGAAACTTAACAGGGTCTTTGTGGTATGTTGAGCTGTAAAAGTCACACTCAACATTAGTCGTTTTATCAATCTTTTTAATTTTGCCGTTGATTTTCTAAAAAAAACAATAAATTTTCTTTTCTCCTTTCTTTTTCTCCTATTTTTCCAAATTTATGGCAAGAATGGAAAAATTGTTTTTTTCAAAAAATTATCGACAATTTTTTCAGAACATTAATTTAAGTTTGTGAGACGCTCCTTCTGATATCTCTGCAATCATTGGTTGCTGAGATATCAAACACAAAAGGATCTTTTCTCATTAAAAATCCAATATCTCAGCAAAAAATGGCCACAGCGAGGACTCAACAAAAAACAAATTGAAGTTAAATAAACAAGCTATTCGGTTCATGTACTAGTTAAGCTGGAAATTTTTTTTCCAAGAAGTGCACGAAAAAAAGATTGGTTTGTCTCACTATTTCTTAGGATTGCGTAAAACCTATAGCTTCGAAATTGTTTTGGCTGAAAGATCTTAAAACTAGAAACTTGAAGCTTCAAAATACTTTTTCGAGACCTCGATTGGACAATTTTTTACTGAGATACAGCATTGTTAAAAACTACTACAAAATTGGAATTTCTTTGATCCCTCAATTTTTTCAGTAACGTATACAGTGTGACCATTCGGGGGTGGCCATGCTTTTTAAAGCGATTCAAAGGACGATTTTGACTGTTCTTAAGTAGGCATCGCGAAGGAAATAGTGCGCTCTCTTCAAAAAAAAAAAATATGGCATAATTATCCGATTTGTAGTTTTTGCTGTGAAAAAAAAAAAAAAAAAAAACTGAAAATACATTTCAAAAATATGTTATTAAAGTTCATATTTTTCCGAATGGGGACCACTCATCATAAAGTGCCGTACATATTTTTTTCGCAGTGAAAAAAATTATCAAAGTTGACTAAAAATTATGAATTTCTTCGAACGAAGGTGCTGCGCGAAGTGCGCCGTGCTATTGTCCCGCCAGTCGGTCTGAGCTCACGGCTGTCGAGTGTGCCGCGATCGACATGTCATTCTCAATGACATTTCCGAATCGCATCGGACGAAAAATTCGTATGACGGGGGAATAATAATATCACATAATAATACGAGACTTGCAAGGTCTCGTCAAGAAGAAATTAATAAGATTTTAAAAAATGTTTTTAAAACCATTGAAATTTTTTCGACGTTTTTTTTAACGAACTAATGTTTTGTAATTTCGTACGTAATTTCGATTGCATTAAATGTGCAAAAAATCGCTTGATCAGAGCGACAATTGGCATTCAAGGGTTTTTGCGATCGCTAATTACGAATTTTCAAAATTCAAAATGGCTGACGAATAATGCAAAATAAATACTGGATGAACGCGAAGGTTGGTTTTCACGGGTTTCTGGTGTCGCTGATAACGAATTTGTAATGCAAATTTCCAAATTCAAAATGGCGGACCCAAATTCAATATGGTTGACTGAAAATTCAAAAAAGCGCTCGATTTAAAAGGAAGTTGGTATTCGAAGGTTTTTGGGGTCGCTGATTTCGAATTTCTAATGCACATTTCGAAATTCAAGATGGCGGGTACAATACGGCTGAGCGAAAATGCAAAAAAAAAAACGCTTGATCTGAACGAAAGTTGATATTCGAGGGGTTTTGAGGTCACCGATTATGAATTTGCAATGCAAATTTCAAAATTCAAGATGGCGGATCAAAAATGCAAAAAAAAAATACTTGATGAGAGCAACAGTTGGTAGCCAAAGGCTTTTGGAGTCACTGATTACAAATTTGCAATGCCAATTTCTAAATTGAAAATGGCGGATCCAATATGGTAGAGCAAAAATTTTAAAAATCACTTGATCTAGACGAAAGTTGGTATTTAAGTACTTTTGGGGTCGCTTATTGCGAATTTTCATTGAAAATTCGGAAATTCAAGATGGCGGATCGAAAATGTAAGAGAATGCTTGATGAGAGTGACAGATGATATCCACGGGTTTTCCGGATCGCTAATTATAAATTTGAAATACAAATTTCAAAATTCAATACGGCGGATCCAATATGGCGGAGCGAAAATGCAAAAAATCGCTTGATCTGAGCGAAGGTTGGTATTCGAGGTTTTTTGGCGTCGCTCATTACAAATTTTGAATGCAAATTTCAAAAGTCATGATGGCTGACCAAAAATGGAAATAAATTACTTGATGAGAGCGATGGTTGTTATCCAAGATTGTTTGGGGCCGCTGATTACAAATTTGCGATGCAAACTTCGAAATTCAATATGACGTATCCAATATGGCGGAGCGAGAATGCAAATAATTGCTTGATCGTAGTGAAAGTTGATATTCGAGGGTTCTTGGGGTCGCTGATTAAGAAGTTGCACTGAAAAATCGTAAATTCGAGATGGCAGACCAAAAATGCATAAATTTGCTCAATAAGAGCGACAGTTAGTTTCGGAGGGTTTTTGGGATCGTTGATTACGAATTTGTCGTGATACTGTAGCAATTCAAGATGGCGGATCCAGTAGAGCCGACCGGGAATGCAAAAATAGCTTAATCGGGCCGAAAGTTGGTATTCTCATACATCACACATGGAAATTTCTAAACATTTGTACAAACTAAAATGTCTTTCAATTCTCATACTTTCTCGAGTATGGCAATCTTTTTTTGCAGGAATCTCATATGTTGAGAAAGTTTCGGATTTTGAAGTTGGTTTAGGTTGATGATCTCACGATTAAAAATTCATTCAACTATCAACTTTGACAAGGCGTCATATTTTTTGTTTTGCCACATTTTTAATGATCACTATTTTTTTATTGGGATTTTTGCCATTCTTAAGGAGATACGCATGAAAAAAAATAAAATATCAATAACTACTGCGTTTATCAAGATTCTTACTTCGATTTTTGCCATTCTTAAGGGGATATGCACAAAAAAAACTCAAAAAAATCAATAATTACAGCGTTTATTAAGATTCTGACTGCTAAAAAATAACACTTCCTTAGTTATACACTCATTTTTTATGATTATTCTTTTGGCATTACGGTTTTTGCAATTCTTAACGGAGTGTGCACAAAAAAAGATTTAAAAAATCAATCACTACGGTATTTATCGAGATTCTTACTTTGATGAAGCGTTACTTTGCCACGTTTTTTATGATCATTTTTTTGGTATTGCGATTTTTGTCATTCTTGAGAGGATATGCACAAAAAAAACTTTAAAAATACAATAACTACCGCGTTTATCAAGACACTCACTTTGAAAAAACGGGACTTCCTTTATAATACACTATTCTTTATGATTATTCCTTTGGCATTATAGTTTTCGCTATTCTTGAGGGGGTGTGCACAAAAAAAATTTGAAAATCGATAACTACTATCATACTTATTGAGATTCTGGTTTTAACAAAGGGTCACATTTTTAATTTTGCTACATTTTTCATGATCACTATTTTGGCATTGCAATTTTTGCCATTCATAAGAAGATAACAAATTTAAATAAGTCAATAATTACCATGTTGATCAAGATTCTGACTTTCAAAAAACGGCACTTCCGTTATAATACATTATTTTTTATGATTTGCCATTACGGTCTTTGCAATTGATAAGGAGGTGTGCACAAACAAAAATTTAAAAAATGAATAACTACTGCGTTTATCAAGATTGTTACTTTGACAAAGCGTCACATTTTTTATTTTGCAACGTTTCCTATGATTACTATTTTGGCAATGCGATTTTTGCCATTCTTAAGGTAGTACGAAAGGCAAACCACTTGAGACAGATTTTCCAAAAATTTGAATAGAGTTTAAAGCAAAATAGGATATGCAATCCTTCAAAATTTTAGAGTAATCGACTGATCTAATTCGGAGATAAATGACGTTAAAACTCGGTTGTTCTCCATGCATCGCATATGCGATGACGCTGTTATTACTACGTTTTCACGAATTAAACTGTTGTTTCGAGACAGATTTGCATGAAAAACGAACATATCATGCAACAAAATTTTGGTATTTTTTAGAGATAAATTCCAGAAGCATTCACTGATCAGTGTCTGAAATATTAACGTTTGGAGTTCAAAACTCATGATAAAATTCTGTGAAAATATGACATGGAAGAAAGAGCACGGCAACGCTGGAGACTCGACACGCATCGTTCTCTCGCTCATGGCTCGAGACTTTGACACGCAATGCGCAAGCGCGAATAAGAGCGCGTGCGCAGAGACACTCGCGCATGCGGATAATGACTCGTTTTTTGTGTGTGAGTTCCGTGTGTGTGCGTCGACTGCGACTGCAGCGTTGACGCGATCTTCTATTCGTCCATATACACGCATCAGATTTCATTGCGTAGTCTGCCTGTGCGCAACGAAAAGTTTACGCTTCATGTAAATATGCAACTACGTAGCTTGAGTATGTCAGGGTTGTAGAGGGCGCCGAGCCGAGAAAACCCCCTTTTTTTAATTGTGCTGAGACGAAAATTGACGGAGTTATCAACATTACAAGTCCAGCGAATCACAGGTGAGAATATGAAAGAAATATTAAAGGGTAATCGGTGGTGACGAAGAATGACGATAGCCGCCGTGGATCGATCGCACATACACAGCGTATTTGGGCGCGTGGCTGATAAACAAGTGAGCGCGAATTACAGATAGACAGCCGTTCTTCACACGCTGCTGCCAACTCGAGACACAATTATGCATGTATTTCAGCGAATTAAAAATAAATTTTCAATCGTATGGGGATTCCTCATTAAAAAAATGCCATACTACAGGATGTATGGGAAATTGAAAGGAAAAATTAGTTTGTACAAATTTGAAAAATTCCCATATGTGCAGATAGTATGGGAATTGGAAATAAATTTTCAATCGTATGAGAAATACTCAATGGAAAAAATGCCATACTACAGAATTTACGGGAAATTCAAGAGAAAAATCGGTTAGTACAAATTTGAAAAATTCCCATACGTGCAGATAGTATGGGAATTTGAAATAAATTTTCGATCGCATGGGAATTCCTAGAAAAAACGCCATAGTATAGAATGTATAGGAAATTCAAGAGAAAAATCGGTTAGTACAAATTTGAAAAATTCCCATACGTGCACATAGTATGGGAATTGATAATAAATTTTCAATCGTGAGGAAATCCTCAATGGAAAAATGCCATACTACAGAATGCTTGAGAAATTCAAGGGAAAAATCGGTGAGTACAAATTTAAAAAATTCCCATACGTGCAGATAGTATGGAAATTCGTCAATAGAAAAAATGCCATATTACAGAATGTATGGGAAAGTCAAGAACAAAATCGGTTAGTACAAATTTGAAAAATTCCCATACGTGCACATAGTATGGGAATTAATAATAAATTTTCAATCGTAAGGGAATTCCTCAATCAAAAAATGCCATACTACAGAATGCTTGGGAAATTCAATAGAAAAGTCCGTTAGTACAAATTTGAAGAATTCCTATACGTGCAGATAGTATGGGAATTTTAAATAAATTTGCAATCATTTGGGAATTCCTAAATCAAAAAAATCCCATACTACGGAATGTACGGAAAATTCAAGAGACACATCGGTTAACATGAATTTGAAAAATTCCCATACGTGCAGATAGTATGGGAATTCCTCAATAGAAAAAATTCCTTACTACAGAATGTATGAAAAGTAAAAATAAATTTTCAATCGTATGGGAATTTCTCAATAGAAAAAATGCCATACTACAGAATGTATGGGAAATTCAAGAGACAAATCGGTTAGTATCAATTTGAGAAATTCCCATCGTGCAGATAGTATGGGAATTTGGAGGTAATTTTCAATTGTATAGGAATTCCTCAATAGAAAGAATTCGATACTACAGAATGTATAGGAATTTAAAATAAATTTTGAATAGTATTAGAATGCCTCAATAGAAAAAATGCCATACTACAGAATGTATGGGAAATTCAAGAGAAAAATCAATAAATACAAATTTAAAAAATTCCCATACGTGCAGATAGTGTGGGAATTTCCAATAAATTTTCAATCGTAAGGAATTGCTC
Source organism: Alloplasta piceator (assembly GCA_946863875.1). Taxonomy (NCBI): domain Eukaryota; kingdom Metazoa; phylum Arthropoda; class Insecta; order Hymenoptera; family Ichneumonidae; genus Alloplasta; species Alloplasta piceator. Next base: position 42,858,055 of record OX333072.1, on the reverse strand, counting down.
GATGGAAAAAATGCCATACTACAGAATATATAGGAAATTCAAGAGAAAAGTTGGTTAGTATAAATTTGAAAAATTCCCATGCGTGCAGGAAGTATGGGAATTCGTCAATAGAAAAAATTCGATATCACAGAATCTATGGGAAATTCAAGAAAAAAATCCGTTGGGACTGATTTAAAAAATTCCCATACGTCCAGATAGTATGGGAATTCAAAAAAAATTTCCAATCATATGGGAATTCATCAATGAAAAAATGCCATACTACAGAATGTATGGGAAATTCAATAGAAAAGTCGGTTAGTACAAATTTGAAAAATTCCCATACGTGCAGATAGTATGGGAATTTAGAATAAATTTTCAATCAACTGGGAATTCCTAGATAAACAAAATGCTATACTACAGAATGTATGGAAAATTTAAGAGACAAATCGGTTAATATAAATTTGAAAAATTCCCATACGTGCAGATAGTATGGGCATTTAAGATAAATTTTCAATCGTATGGGAATTCCTTAATAAATTTTAAAATAAATTCTCAATCGTATGGAATTCCTCAATAAAAAAATGCTATACTACAGAATGTATGGAAATTAAAAATGAATTTTTAATCGTATGGGAATTTCTTAATAGAAAAAATGCCACACTACAGAATGTATGGGAAATACAAGAGAAAAATCAGTTAGTACAAATCTGAAAAATTCCCATACGTGCAGATACAGTACTCGCCAAATGAAGTGGGACAAACAGTTTTTTTTCGATTTTGGCGAATTTTGAACCAATTTCAAAAATTCGCATTAGATTAAATTTTGTTATCTTTCGAATGAGACTAGGTAGAATGCAATCGATTGAGAATTGGCCGAGTGCAAGGCGATAAGGTCAGGACGTGCAAATCGCGAATTCCAGGACACCCGCGAAAAGGGTAAAAGCCATCTTTGGATGGCTTTCCGAGGAGAACCATTTGAAAGAGATGCTCATAGCAATCAAGATTGAAAAAAAAAATTGAAATCGGTCAATTCCAGTGGATGAGGTAACCCCAGGAAGTTGAAACGGTTTTTCAATGATAACATGCAAGTTTATTCATCGATTGACTAGAAATTTATCGGAGAGTCTTGTTTCGTCACAGCCGACGACCCACTATAGGTTGTGTTGCAAAAAAACTCCTCGAAGATGAGATCCAGGGTTGTCCCGAACGCATCGTGTCGGTTATTTGGATTTTTCGCAATGACAGAGTCTTATCCCGAAAATGTAAGTTGTCGCGTTGTTGAGGGGAAGTTTCAACAACGAAACGTGTGGTCGTGCAATACCCGAATCGCCCTGTATCACCAGCGGGAAACGGTGAAAATTTTATACTCAATTGTTTTTTGCGCTCGCCGGCTGACGAAACGTTTTATTACTACTGTGACGAAATGGACCACGTGAGGAAAAATTATTATTAGACAAAACCATTCCAATCTTTTTATTCTTTTCTTTTTTTTGTGACTACTTTTTTGTCATTTTCATTTCCGCTATTCTCGAGGGGGGTAAACACAAAAAAAATTTATACAAAATCAATAAGTACCGTCTGAATCATGATGGTGGCTTTTCAAAAGCGTCAATATTTTTTATTTGCGGTATATTTTATCATCCTTTTTTTGCACGCCAATTTTTGCAATTATTAAGGGGTATACGCGAAAAAAGGTTCACAAATCAATAACTACGGTGCCAAACGAGTCTTCGACTGATGTAAAGCGTCATTTTTTTTTATTCCAAGCTATTCTTTATCATCCTTATTTTTGCACAGCAATTTTTGCAGTAATAAAGGGGCTATGCACAATACAAATTTTCAAAAGTCCATAAATAAAATGCCAATCGAGACTTTGACTTTTGTAAAGAGTTATTATTTTTAATTCGTTGCCATTTTTTATCATCCTCATTTTTGCACGGCGATTGTTGCAATAATTAACGGGCTATGCAACATACAAATGTTCAAAAAACAATAACTACCGTGCGAATCAAGATTTTGACTTATGTGAAGCGTCATTTTTTTCATTTCAGGCTATTTGTCATCATCCTTATTGCACAGCGTTTTTTGCAATAGATAAGGGGCTATGCACAATACAAAAGTTCAAAAATCAAGAACTACCGTGCTAATAGAGATTTTGACTTTTGAAGAGCGTCGATTTTTTTATTTCAGGCCATTTTTAATCGTCCTTATTTTTGCACGGCGATTGTTACAATAACTAGGAAGCTATGCACAATACAAATGGTCAAAAATCAAAAACAACCGTGCCAATCGAGATTTTGACTTTTGTAAAGCGTCATTTCCGTCATTCGATGCCATTTTTTATCATCCTCATTTTTGCACAGCGATTTTTGCAACAACTAAGGGGCCATGCACAATACAAATAATCGAAAATCAACAACTACCGTGCTAATCGAGATTTTGACTTTTGTAGAGCGTCGATTTTTTTTGTCCAGGCCATTTTTTATCATCCTCATTTTTGCACAACGATATTCGCAATAGATAAGGGGCTATGCACAATACAAATAATCAAAAATCAATAACTACCGTGCTAATCGAGATTTCGACTTTCGTGAAAGCGTCATTTTTTTCATTCCAAACCATTTTTTTTCATCCTTTTATTTGCAGAGCGATTGTTGCAATAATTAAGGGGCTATGCACAATACAAATGTTAAAAATCAAAAACAACCGTGCCAATCGAGATTTTGACTTTTGTAAAGCGTAATTTCTTTCATTTGATGCCATTTTTTATCATCCTTATAATGCACAGCGATTTTTGCAACAATTAAGGGGCTATGCACAATACAAATGATCAAAAATCAATAACTTAAGTGCGAATCCAGATTTTTACATTTGTAGAGCGTCGATTTTTTTATATCAAGCTATTTTTTATCATCCTTATTTTTGCACAGCGTTTGTTGCAATAATTAAGGGGCTATGCGGAATACAAATGTTCAAAAATCAATAAGTACCGTGCTAATCGAGATTTTTACTTTTGTAAAGCGTTGTTTTTTTCATTCGAGGCCATTCTTTATCACCCTTATTTTTGCACAGCGATTTTTGCAACGGATAAGGGGCTATGCACAATACAATCGACAAAAAATCAAGAACTACCGTGCTAGTCAAGATTTTGACTTTTGTAGAGCGTCAATTTTTTTATTTCAGTCTTTTTTCGATCATCTTTATTCTTGCACAGCGATTTTTGCAACAATTGAGGGGCTATGCACAATACAAATGATAAAAAATCAATAACTACCATGCTAATGGAGATTTTAACTTTTGTAGAGCGTCGATTTTTTTATTTCAGGCCATTTTTTATCATCCTCATTTTTGCACAACGATATTCGCAATAATTAAGGGGCTATGCAAAATACTGATATTCAAAAATCAATAACTACCGTGCTAATAAAAATTTTGACTTTTGTGAAGCGTTGGTTTTTTCATTTTGGGCTATCTTTCATCATCCTTATTGTTGCACAGCGATTGTTGCAATAATGAAGGGGCTATGCACAATACAAATGTTTAAAAATTGAAAGGAACCGTGCCAATCGAGATTTTGACTTTTGTAAAGCGTCATTTTTTTTCCTCAATGCCATTTTTTATCATCCTCATCTTTGCACAGTGGCTTTTGCAACAATTAAGGCGCTATGCACAATACAAATGATCGAAAATCAATAACTACCGTGCTAATCGAGATTTTGACTTTTGGAGAGCGTCGATTTTTCTATTCCAGGCCATTTTTTATCATCCTTATTTTTGCAAAACGATATTCGCAATAATTAAGGGGCTATGCACAATACAAATAATCAAAAATCAATAACTACCGTGCTCATCGAGATTTCGACTTTCGTGAAAGCGTCATTTTTTTCATTCCAGGCCATTTTTTATGATCCTTATTTTTGCACAGCGGTTGTTGCAATCATTAAGGGGCTATGCACAATACAAATGTTCAAAAATCAAAAAAAACCGTGCCAATCGAGATTTTGACTTTTTTAAAACGTCATTTCTTTTATTTAATGCCATTTCCTATCATCCTTATTTTTGCACAGCGATTTTCGCAACAGCTGAGGGGCTATGCACAATACAAACGATCAAAAATCGATAAATACCGTGTGAATCGAGATTTTGACTTCTGTAGAAAGTTGATTTTTTTATTTTAGGCCATTCTTCATCATCCTCATTTTTGCACAGTGATTGTTGCAATAATTAAAAGGCTATGCAAAAAACAAATGTTCGAAAATTAATAAGCACTGTGCTAATCGAGATTTTCACTTTTGTAAAGCGTTTTTTTTTTTCATTCGAGGCCATTTTTTATCACCCTTATTTTTGCACAGCGATTTTTGCCATGATTAAGGGGCTATGCAGAATACAAATAATAAAAAATGAAGAACTACCGTGCTAATCAAGATTTTGACTTTTGTAGATCATGGATTTTTTTATTTCAGGCCATTTTGAATCGTTCTTATTTTTGCACGGCGATTGTTGCAATGATTAAGGGGCTATGCACAATACAAATGCTCAAAAATCAAAAACAACTGTGCCAATCGAGATTTTGACTTTTGTAAAGCGTCATTTCTTTCATTCGATGCCATTTTTTATCATTCCTGTTTTCGCACAGCGATTTTTGCAACAATTAAGGGGCTATGCACAATACAAATGATAAAAAATCAATAACTACCATGCTAATGGAGATTTTAACTTTTGTAAAGCGTTGTTTTTTTCATTCGAGGCCATTCTTTATCACCCTTATTTTTGCACAGCGATTTTTGCAACGGATAAGGGGCTATGCACAATACAATCGACAAAAAATCAAGAACTACCGTGCTAGTCGAGATTTTGACTTTTGTAGAGCGTCAATTTTTTTATTTCAGTCCTTTTTCGATCATCTTTATTTTTGCACAGCGATTTTTGCAACAATTAAGGGGCTATGCACAATACAAATGATAAAAAATCAATAACTACCATGCTAATGGAGATTTTAACTTTTGTAGAGCGTCGATTTTTTTATTTCAGGCCATTTTTTATCATCCTCATTTTTGCACAACGATATTCGCAATAATTAAGGGGCTATGCAAAATACTAATATTCAAAAATCAATAACTACCGTGCTAATAAAAATTTTGACTTTTGTGAAGCGTTGGTTTTTTCATTTTGGGCTATCTTTCATCATCCTTATTGTTGCACAGCGATTGTTGCAATAATGAAGGGGCTATGCACAATACAAATGTTTAAAAATTGAAAACAACCGTGCCAATCGAGATTTTGACTTTTGTAAAGCGTCATTTTTTTTCCTCAATGCCATTTTTTATCATCCTCATCTTTGCACAGTGGCTTTTGCAACAATTAAGGCGCTATGCACAATACAAATGATCGAAAATCAATAACTACCGTGCTAATCGAGATTTTGACTTTTGTAGAGCGTCGATTTTTTTATTCCAGGCCATTTTTTATCATCCTTATTTTTGCAAAACGATATTCGCAATAATTAAGGGGCTATGCACAATACAAATAATCAAAAATCAATAACTACCGTGCTCATCGAGATTTCGACTTTCGTGAAAGCGTCATTTTTTTCATTCCAGGCCATTTTTTATGATCCTTATTTTTGCACAGCGGTTGTTGCAATCATTAAGGGGCTATGCACAATACAAATGTTCAAAAATCAAAAAAAACCGTGCCAATCGAGATTTTGACTTTTTTAAAACGTCATTTCTTTTATTTAATGCCATTTCCTATCATCCTTATTTTTGCACAGCGATTTTCGCAACAGCTAAGGGGCTATGCACAATACAAATGATCAAAAATCGATAAATACCGTGTGAATCGAGATTTTGACTTCTGTAGAAAGTTGATTTTTTTATTTTAGGCCATTCTTCATCATCCTCATTTTTGCACAGTGATTGTTGCAATAATTAAAAGGCTATGCAAAAAACAAATGTTCGAAAATTAATAAGCACTGTGCTAATCGAGATTTTCACTTTTGTAAAGCGTTTTTTTTTTCATTCGAGGCCATTTTTTATCACCCTTATTTTTGCACAGCGATTTTTGCCATGATTAGGGGGCTATGCAGAATACAAATAATAAAAAATGAAGAACTACCGTGCTAATCAAGATTTTGACTTTTGTAGATCATGGATTTTTTTATTTCAGGCCATTTTAAATCGTCCTTATTTTTGCACGGCGATTGTTGCAATGATTAAGGGGCTATGCACAATACAAATGCTCAAAAATAAAAAACAACTGTGCCAATCGAGATTTTGACTTTTGTAAAGCGTCATTTCTTTCATTCGATGCCATTTTTTATCATTCCTGTTTTCGCACAGCGATTTTTGCAACAATTAAGGGGCTATGCACAATAGAAATGATAAAAAATCAATAACTACCATGCTAATGGAGATTTTAACTTTTGTAGAGCGTCGATTTTTTTATTTCAGGCCATTTTGTATCATCCTCATTTTTGCACAACGATATTCGCAATAATTAAGGGGCTATGCAAAATACTAATATTCAAAAATCAATAACTACCGTGCTAATAAAAATTTTGACTTTTGTGAAGCGTTGGTTTTTTCATTTTGGGCTATCTTTTATCATCCTTATTGTTGCACAGCGATTGTTGCAATAATGAAGGGGCTATGCACAATACAAATGTTTAAAAATTGAAAACAACCGTGCCAATCGAGATTTTGACTTTTGTAAAGCGTCATTTTTTTTCTTCAATGCCATTTCTTATCATCCTTATCTTTGCACAGCGACTTTTGCAACAATTAAGGCGCTATGCACAATACAAATGATCGAAAATCAATAACTACCGTGCTAATCGAGATTTTGACTTTTGTAGAGCGACGATTTTTTTATTGCAGGCCATTTTTTATCATCCTTATTTTTGCAAAACGATATTCGCAATAATTAAGGGGCTATGCACAATACAAATAATCAAAAATCAATAACTACCGTGCTCATCGAGATTTCGACTTACGTGAAAGCGTCATTTTTTTCATTCCAGGCTATTTTTTATCATCCTTATTTTTGCACAGCGGTTGTTGCAATCATTAAGGGGCTATGCACAATACAAATGTTCAAAAATCAAAAACAACCGTGCCAATCGAGATTTTGACTTTTTTAAAGCGTCATTTCTTTTATTTGATGCCATTTTCTATCATCCTTATTTTTGCACAGCGATTTTCGCAACAGCTAAGGGGCTATGCACAATACAAATGATCAAAAATCGATAAATACCGTGCGAATCGAGATTTTGACTTCTGTAGAGCGTTGATTTTTTTATTTTAGGCCATTCTTTATCATCCTCATTTTTGCACAGCGATTGTTGCAATAATTAAGAGGCTATGCAAAAAACAAATGTTCGAAAATTAATAAGTACTGTGCTAATCGAGATTTTCACTTTCGTAAAGCGTTTTTTTTTTCATTCGAGGCCATTTTTAATCACCCTTATTTTTGCACAGCGATTTTTGCCATGATTAAGGGGCTATGCAGAATACAAATAATAGAAAATAAAGAACTACCGTGCTAATCAAGATTTTGACTTTTATAGAGCATGGATTTTTTTATTTCAGGCTATTTTAAATCGTCCTTATTTTTGCACGGCGATTGTTGCAATGATTAAGGGGCTATGCACAATACAAATGCTCAAAAATCAAAAACAACTGTGCCAATCGAGATTTTGACTTTTGTAAAGCGTCATTTATTTCATTCGTTGCCATTTTTTATCATCCTCATTTTTGCACGGCGATTGTTGCAATAATTAACGGGCTATGCAACATACAAACGTTCAAAAAACAATAACTACCGTGCGAATCAAGATTTTGACTTATGTGAAGCGTCATTTTTTTCATTTCAGGCTATTTGTCATCATCCTTATTGCACAGCGTTTTTTGCAATAGATAAGGGGCTATGCACAATACAAATGTTTAAAAATCAAGAACTACCGTGCTAATAGAGATTTTGACTTATGAAGAGCGTCGATTTTTTTATTTCAGGCCATTTTTAATCGTCCTTATTTTTGCACGGCGATTGTTACAATAACTAGGAAGCTATGCACAACACAAATGGTCAAAAATCAAAAACAACCGTGCCAATCGAGGTTTTGACTTTTGTAAAGCGTCATTTCTGTCATTCGATGCCATTTTTTATCATCCTCATTTTTGCACAGCGATTTTTGCGACAACTAAGGGGCCATGCACAATACAAATGATCGAAAATCAACAACTACCGTGCTAATCGAGATTTTGACTTTTGTAGAGCGTCGATTATTTTATTCCAGGCCATTTTTTATCATCCTCATTTTTGCACAACGATATTCGAAACAGCTAAGGGGCTATGCACAATCCAAATGATCAAAAATCGATAAATACCGTGTGAATCGAGATTTTGACTTCTGTGGAGCGTTGATTTTTTTATTTTAGGCCATTTTTTATCATCCTCATTTTTGCACAGCGATTGTTGCAATAATTAAAAGGCTATGCAAAAAACAAATGTTCGAAAATTAATAAGCACTGTGCCAATCGAGATTTTCACTTTTGTAAAGCGTTTTTTTTTTCATTCGAGGCCATTTTTTATCACCCTTATTCTTGCACAGCGATTTTTGCCATGATTAAGGGGCTATGCAGAATACAAATAATAAAAAATAAAGAACTACCGTGCTAATCAAGATTTTGACTTTTGGAGATCATGGATTTTTTTATTTCAGGACATTTTAAATCGTCCTTATTTTTGCACGGCGATTGTTGCAATGATTAAGGGTCTATGCACAATACAAATGCTCAAAAATCAAAAACAACTGTGCCAATCGAGATTTTGACTTTTGTAAAGCGTCATTTCTTTCATTCGATGCCATTTTTTATCATTCCTGTTTTCGCACAGCGATTTTTGCAACAATTGAGGGGCTATGCACAATACAAATGATAAAAAATCAATAACTACCGTGCGAATCAAGATTTTGACTTTTGAAGAGCGTTTATTTTTTTATTTCAGGCCATTTTTTATCATCCTTATTTTTGCACAACGATATTCGCAATAATTAAGAGGCTATGCACAATACAAATGATCAAAAATCAATAACTACTGTGCCAATCGAGATTTTGACTTTCGGAAAGCGTCATTTTTTTTATTCATGGCCATTTCTTATCATCCTTATTTTTGGACAGCGATCGTTGCAATAATTGAGGGGCTATGCAAAATACAAATATTCAAAAATCAATAACTACCGTGCAAATTGAGGTTTTCACTTTTGTGAAGCGTAATTTTTTTCATTTGAGGCCATTTTCATCACCCTTATTTTTGAACTGCGATTTTTGCAATAATTAAGGGGCTATGCAAAATACAAATGTTCAAAAATCAATAACTACCGTGCCAATCGAGATTTTGACTTTACTCAAGAGATATTTTTCGTATTCGATGCTATTTCATATTATCGTCATTTTTACTTCGCGATTTTCGCAATAATTGAGGGCTTATCAAAAATGACGCTTCACAAAAGTCGAAAGCTCGATTGGCTCGGTAGTTATTGAATTTTGAATATTTGTATAGTGCATAGCCCCTTAATTATTGCAAAAATCGCTGTGCAAAAATAAGGATGATGAAAAATGGCCTCAAATGAAAAAAATGACTCTATACAAAAGTCAAAATCTCGATTAGTCCGGTAGTTATTGATTTTCAAACATTTGTATTGTGCATAGCCCCTTAATTATTGCAAAAATCACTGTGCAAAAATGAGGATGATAAAAAATGGCCCGAATCGAAAAAACCGACGCTTTGAAAAAGTCAAAACTTCGATTAACACGATTGTTTTGGATTTTTGAACATTTGTATCGTGCATAGCCCCTTTATTATTGCAACAAGCGCCGTGCAAAAATAAGGATGATAAGAAATGGCATCAAATTAAAAAAATTACGCTTTACGAAAGGCAAAATCTCTATTAGCACGGTAGTTATTGATTTTTCAACATTTGTATGTTGCATAGCCCCTTAAGTATAGCGAATATTCTCGTGCAAAAATGAGAATGATGAAAAATGGCCTGAAATGAAAGACTCGACGCTCTACTAAAGTCAGAATCTCGATAAGCACGGTAGTTATTGATTTTTGATTATTTGTATTGTGCGCAGCCCCTCAATTATTGCAACAATCGCCGTGCAAAAATAGGGATAATGAAAAATTGCATCAAATAAAAAAAAATGACGCTCTACAAAAGTCAAAATCTCGATTGGCATAGTAGTTCTTGATTTTTCAACACTTGTATGTTGCATAGCCCCTCAATTAGTGCAACAATCGCTGATTAAAAATAAGAATGATGAATAATTGCATCAAATGAAAAAAATCACGCTTCACAAAAGTCAAAATCTCTATTGGCACCGTAGTTATTGATTTTTGAACATTGGTATTGTGCATAGCTTTCAAATTATTGCAATAAACGCCGTGAAAAAATAAGGATGATAAAAGATAGCCAGAAATGAATAAAATCACGCTCCACAAAAGTCGAAATCTTGATTCGCACGGTAGTTACTGATTTTTGAACATTTGTATTGTGCATAGCCCCGTAATTATTGCAATAATCGCTGTGCAAAAATAAGGATGATCAAAAATATCCCAAGATAAAAAAAAAACGATGCTTTAAAAACATCCAAATCTCAATTAGCACGGTAGTTATTGATTTTTGAACATTTTTATTGTGCACAGCCCCTTTATTATTGCGAATATCGTTGTGCAAAAATAAGGATAATAAAAAATGGCCTGAAATAAAAAAATCGACGCTTTACAAAAGTCAAAATCTCGAATGGCACGGTAGTTATTGATTTATGAACATTTGTATTGTACATAACCCCTTAATTATTGCGAAAAACGCTGTGAAAAAATAAGGATGATGAAAACTGGCCTCGACCGAAAAAATTAACGCTTCACAAAAGGCAAAATCTCGATTAGCCTGGTAGTTATTGATTTTTGAACATTTGTATTCTGCATAGCCTCTCAATTATTGCAACAATCGCTGTGCAAAAATAAGAATGATGAAAAACGGCATCGAATGAAAAAAATGACGCTTTACAAAAGTCGAAATCTCGATTAGCACGGTAGTTGTTGATTTTTGAACATTTGTATTTTGAATAGCTCCTTGATTATCGCAACAATCGCTGTGCAAAAATGAGAATGATGAAAAATGGCCTGAAATAAAAAAAATGATGCTTCAAAAGAGTCAAAATCTCGATTGGCTCGGTAGTTATTGTTTTTCAAACATTTGTATTGTGCATAGCCTCTTAATTATCCCGAATGACGTTGTGCAAAAATGAGGATGATAAAAAATGGCCTGAAATAAAATAATCGACGCTTTTCAAAAGTCAAAATCTCGATTAGCACGGTAGTTATTGATTTTTGACTTTTCGTATTTTGCATAGCCCCTTAATTATTGCAACAATCACTGTGCAAAGATAAGAATGATAAAAAATGGCCTGAAATGAAAAAAAGACCCTTCACAAAAGTCAAATTCTCAATTAGCACGGTAGTTATTGATTTTTGATCATTTGTATTGTGCATAGCCCCTTATTTGTTGCAAAAATCGCTGTGCAAAAATAAGGATGATAAACAATGGCATCGATTGAAAGAAATGACTCTTCACAAAAGTCAAAATCTCGATTGGCACAGTCGTTTTTGATTTCCGAACATTTGTATTGTGCATAGCCCCTTCATTATTGCAACAACCGCCGTGCAAAAATAAGAATGATAAAAAATCGCCTGAAATGAAAAGAATGACGCTTTGAAAAAGTCAAAATCTCGATTAGCTCGGTAGTTATTGATTTTTGAACATTCGTATTGTGCATAGTCCCTCAAATATAGCAACAATCGCTGTGCAAAAATGGAGATAATAAAAAATGGCCCGAAATTCAAAAACCAACGTGTTACGTACGAACGTAACGCGAAGTTTATTTTTCCCCGCTAGACTTACCGTCGTTGAATTGTTGAGCGCCTTGCCTCGTCCTATACAGGCCCGTTCCTGGCGCGAGATGGGTGATCGTTTGAAATAATTATTAAAATAATAGAAATTGGTTAAGATAACTCTAGTTTATTAGTCGTAGAAAAGTCGTTAGAAAATTGAGTTTGAGATGCACGTACAAGTTCCGTACGCAATTAACTATATCACTAACCTAATTTTTCACACACACACACATTCTCAGATTCGCTCACCCTTGCTGATTATCCAAAGTTTCCTTTGATGATTGACCAGGTCTTTCTTAAATCCGCCTTCAATCCTACAATGCTTTCAGTCACAGTCACAATCAGTTTGAATAATAATTTAACGGTTGTACTCGGTTTCTCCCGACACAATAGCCCACTATGCGATACTGAATTTCGCCTACACGCAGATCAGATCTACAGCGCGACGCAGGGAGGAAGCAGAGATTCCGGATTCACAGTTTAAGCAATATTAAAACGGTCAAAAACAGTTCGAATAATTGATATAATTTTACGGGTGCTCGCAACGCAATAGCCCACTATGCGATACCTATCCCGCCTACACGCGGATAGGGTTTACAGACGCGGCGCAGGGAGCACACAGAACGATCCGGAGTCTTAGCTTTTTGAGGTGTTAACCCTTCTTAGTTTCGTCTAAAACTGATTTCTCTGTCACCTTGAGAGAAGGATTTTTCCCCTCTCGAGCGACCGAGGAATCAGCTCCTGGTTTTTTTCCAGAACTCAAATTTCCATTCCACGTGCAAAACTCCTGACATGGTCGTTTTGCACGCGCGTGAATCCAGGGACACTGTCGTTCTCACGATCGCGAACTGCAGCATCATTGAATCATTTGAGTGAGGCGACAGCTCGCGAGTTGCAAGTTTTATATTATAGCTATTGTAACGGATATTTCGTTCTACGGAATCAAGAGTGAGCGCATCGTGTGAGTGAAACGCAATGTAAAATGAAAATGCAATTTTAGGTCTACCAATTATTCAATCTCCAAATATTCAATCATTCAAATTATTAAAGTAATTATTGAAATAATTATTGAAATTCAAAAGAATTTATACTTTGAAAATGTCGGGGTGTAACAAACGCTTTAAAAAAATCAAATTTTCAATTAGCACCGTAGTTATTGGTTTTTGAATATTTGTATTTCGCATAGCCCCTTAATTATTACGAATATCGTTGTGCAGAAATTAGGTTAATGAAACATAGCCTGAAATGAAAAAAATTGACGCTTTACAAAAGTGAAAGTCTCTATTGGCTCGGTAGTTATTGATTATTGAACATTTGTATTGTGCATAGCCCCTTAATTATTGCAACAATCGCTGTAAAAAATGAGGATGATAAAAAATAGCCCAAAATAAAAAAAACGACGCTCAAAAAAAATCCAAATCTCAATTAGCACGGTAGTTATTGATTTTTGAACATTTGTATTGTGCATAGCCTCTTAATTATTGCGAAAAACGCAGTGCAAGAATATGGATGATAAAAAATGGCCTCGAGTGAAAGAAAAGACGCTTAACAAAAGTCAAAATCACGATTAGCACGGTAGCTGTGAATTTTTGAACGAATGTATTTTGCATAGCCCCTTGATTATTGCAACAATTGCTGTGCACAAATAAGAATAATAAGAAATGGCATCGAATAAAAAAATTACGCTTTACAAAAGTCAAAATCTCGATCGGCATGGTAGTTATTGATTTTTGAACATTTGTATTGTGCATAGCCCCTTAATTATTGCAAAAATCGCTAGGCCAAAATTAGAATGATAAAAAATGACCCAAAATGAAAAAAACCGACGCTTTAAAAAAGTCAAAATCTTGATCAACACGATTGTTTTGGATTTTTGAACAATTGTATTGTGCATAGCCCCTTAATTATTGCAACAATCGCCGTTCAAAAACAAGGATGATAAGAAATTGCATCACATGAAAGAAATTACGCTTTACAAAAGTCAAAATCTCGATTAGCACGGTAGCTATTGATTTTTGATCATTTTTATTGTGCATAGCCCCTTACTTATTGAATATCGTTTTGCAAAAATAGGGAAGATAAAAAGTGGCCTAAAATGAAAAAATCGACGCTTCACAACAGTCAAAATCTCGATTAGCACAGTAGTTATTGATTTTTGATCATTTCTATTGTGCATAGCCCTTTAATTATTGCAAAAATCGCTGTGCAAAAATGAGGATGATAAAAGATGGCCTCGAATGAAAAAAATGACGCTTAACAAAAGTCAAAATCTCGATTAGCACGGTAGTTATTGATTTTTAAACATTTGTATTTCAAATAGCCCCTTTATTATTGCAACAATCGCTGTGCAAAAATAAGGATGATAAAGAATGGCCTGAAATAAAAAAAATCAATGCTCTACAGAAGTCAAAATCTCGATTCGCACGGAATTTATTGATTTTTGATTATTTGTATTGTGCATAGCCCCTTAATTGTTGCGAATATCGTTGTGCAAAAACAAGGATGATACAAAATGGCCTGAAATAAAAGAAATGATGCTCTACAAAAGTCAAAATCTCGATTGGCTCGGTATTTCTTGTTTTTTGAACATTTGCATTGTGCATAGCCCCTTAATTATTGCAAAAATCGCTGTGCAAAAATGAGGATGATAAAAAATGGCAACGAATTTAAAAAAATGACGCTTCACAAAAGTCAAATTCTCGATTGGCATTTTATTTATGGACTTTTGAACAATTGTATTGTGCATAGCCCTTTAATTGTTGCAGAAATCGCTGTGCAAAAATAAGGATGATAAAGAATGGCTTGAAATTATAAAAATGACGCTTTCCAAAAGTCGAAGACTCGTTTGGCACGGTAGTTATTGATTTTTGAACATTTTTATTGCGCATACCACTTAATTATTACAAACATCGGTGTGCAAAATTAAGGATGATAAGAAATATCGCAAATAAAAAATATTGACGCTTTTGAAAAGCCAGCATCATGATTCAGACGATACTTATTGATTTTGTATAAATTTGTTTTGTGCATACCCCCTTCAGAATAGCGGGCATGGAAATGACAAAAAAGTGGTCACAAAACAAAAGAATAAAAAGATTGCAATGGTTTTGTCTAATAATAATTTCTCCTCAAGTGGTCCATTTCGCCACAGTAGTAATAGAACGTTTCGTCAGTCGGCGAGTGCAAAAAACAATTGAGTATTCTCCTGCGACTCCGGACGCGATCTTTTTTGATATCGGTATTTTCATGCCATTCTTCCGCCGTTTCCCGCTGGTGACACAGGTTGATTCGGGTATTGCACGACCACACGTTTTGTTCGTTGAAACATTCCCTCCACAATGCGACAACTCACATTTTCGGGATAAGACTCTGCCATTTCGAAAAATGCAAATAACCGACACGGTGCATTCAGGACAACCCTGGATCTCATCTCCGAGGAGTTTTATTGCAACACGACACATAGTGGGTCGTCGGCTGTGACAAAACACGACTCTCCGTAAATTTCAAGTCAATCGATGAATAAACTTGCACGTTATCATTGAAAAACCGTTTCAACTTCCTGGGATTACATCATCCACTGGAATTTACCGATTTTAATTTTTTTTTAAATCTTGATTGCCATGAGCAGCTCTTTCAAATGGTTCTACTTGGAAAGCCATCCGACGATGGCGTATACCCTTTTCGCGGGTGTCCCGGAATTCGTGATTTGCACATCCTGACTCCATCGCCTCGCACTCGGCCAATTCTCAATCGATTGCATTCTACCTAGTCTCATTCAAAAGATAACACAATTTACTCGAATGTCCTTTTTTGAATTTTCGAAATTGGTTTAAAATTCGCCAAAATCGAAAAAAAAACTGTAGTATGGGAATTTAGAATAAATTTTCAGTTATATGGGAATTTCTCAATGAGAAAAATGCCATACTACAGAATGTATGAAAAATTCAAGAGACAAATCGGTTAATATAAAGTTGAAAAATTTCCATACGTGCAGATAGTATGGGAATTTAAAGAAATTTTCAATCGTATGGGGATTCCTCCATAGAAAAAATGCCATACTAAAGAATGTATGGGAAATAAAAATAAATTTTCAATTGTATGGGAATTCCTCAATAGAAAAAATGCCATACTACAGAATGTATGGGAAATTGAAGATAAAAATCGGTTGGTACAAATTTGAAAAATTTCTTAACGTGCAGATAGTATTGGAATTTATAATAAATTTTCAATCGTATGGGTATTCCTCAATGAAAAAAACGTCATACTATAGAGTGTATGGGACATTCCAGAGAAAAATCGGTCAGTCCAAATTTGAAAAATTCCTATACGTACAGATAGTATGGGAATTTTAAATTAATTTTCAATCGTATGGAAATTCCTCAATAGAAAAGGTTCGCTACTACAGAATGTATAGGAATTTAAAATAAATTCTGAATCGTATGGGAATTCCTCAATAGAAAAAATGCCATACTACAGAATGTATGGGAAATCGAAGGGAAAAATCGGTCAGTGCAAATTTGAAAA
Source organism: Alloplasta piceator (assembly GCA_946863875.1). Taxonomy (NCBI): domain Eukaryota; kingdom Metazoa; phylum Arthropoda; class Insecta; order Hymenoptera; family Ichneumonidae; genus Alloplasta; species Alloplasta piceator. The sequence continues at coordinate 42,841,597 of OX333072.1, read as the reverse complement.
ATTCCCATACGTGCAGATAGTGTGGGAATTTAAAATAAATTTTCAATCGTAAGGAATTTCTCGATGGAAAAAATGCCATACTACAGAATGTATAGAAAATTGAAGAGAAAATTCTGTTAGTATGAATTTAAAAAATTCCCATACGTGCAGATAGTATGGGAATTCGTCAATAGAACAAATTCCAAATCACAGAATGTATGGGAAATTCAAGAAAAAAAGTCGTTAGTACAGATTTAAAAAATTCCCATACGTGCAGATAGTATAAGAATTTAAAAAAAAAATTCAATCGTATGAGAATTCCTCAATACAAAAAATGCCATACTACAGAATGTATGGTAAATTCAAGAAAAAAATCGGTTGGTACAAATTTGAAAAATTCCCATACGTGTAGTTAGTATGGGAATTAATGATAAATTTTCAATCGTATGGGAGTTCGTCAATGGAAAAATGCCATACTACAGAATGTATGGGAATTCCAATAGACAAGTCAGTTAGTACAAATTTGAAAAATTCCCATACGTGCAGATAGTATGGGAATTTAAAATAAATTTTCAATCATATGGGAATTCTTCAATGAAAAAAATGCCATACTACAGAATGTATGGGAAATTCAAGAGAAATCGGTTAATATAAATTTGAAAAATTCCCATACGTGCAGATAGTATGGGAGTTTAAAATAAATGTTCAATCGTATGGGAATTCCTCAATAGAAAAAATGCCATACTCCAGAATGTTTGCCATACTCCAGAATGACTCCAAAATTCTTATACGTACAGATAGTATGAGAATTTCAAATCAATTTTCAATCGTATGGGAATTCCTCAAAGAAAAAATGCCATACTACAGAATTTATGGAAAATTCAAGAGACAAATCGATTAATATAAATTTGAAAAATTTCCATACTCGCAGATAGTATGGGAATTTAAAATAAATTTTCAATCGTATGGGAATTCCTCCATGGAAAAAATGCCATACTACAGAATGTATGGGAAATAACAATAAATTTTCAATTGTATGGGAATTCCTCAATAGAAAAAATTCCATACTACAGAATGTATGGGAAATTCAAGAGAAACATGACTTAGTATAAATTTGAAAAGTTCTTATCGTGCAAATAGTATGGGATTTTTAAATAAATTTTCAATTGTATGGAAATTCACTATAGAAAAAATTCGATACTTCAGAATGTATGGGAAATTCAAGATAAAAATCGGTTAGTACAAATTCGAAAAATTTCCTAACGTGCAGATAGTATTGGAATTGATAATAAATTTTCAATCGTATGGGAATTCCTTAATGAAAAAAACGTCATACTGTAGAGTGTATGGGACATTCCAGAGAAAAATCGGTCAGTCCAAATTTGAAAAATTTCAATACGTACAGATAGTATGTGAATTTCAAATTAATTTTCAATCGTATGGGAATTCCTCAATAGAAAAAATTCGATACTCCAGAATGGATAGCATTCTAAAATAAATTTTAAATCGTATGGGAGTTCCTCAATAGAAAAAATGCCATACTACATGGCAATGTATGGGAAATTCAAGGGAAAAATCAGTCAGTACAAATTTGAAAAATTCCCATACGTGCAGATAGTGTGGGAATTCAAAATCAATTTTCAATCGTAAGGAATTTTTCGATGGCAAAAATGCCATACTACAGAATGTATGGGAAATTGAAGAGAAAAGTCTGTTAGTATGAATTTGAAAAATTCCCATACTCGCAGATAGTATGGGAATTCGTCAATAGATAAAATTCCATATCACAGAATGTATGGGAAATTAAAGAAAAATATGCATTAGTACAGATTTAAAAAATTCCCATACGTGCAGATAGTATGGGAATTAAAAAAATGTTCAATCGTATGAGAATTCCTCAATAAAAAAAATGCCATACTACAGAATGCATAGGAAATACAAGAAAAAAACGGTTTGTACAAATTTGAAAAATTCCCATACGTGTAGATAGTATGGGAATTAATGATAAATTTTCAATCGTTTGGGAATTACTCAATAGAAAAATGCCATACTACAGAATGTATGGGAATTTCAATAGACAAGTCAGTTAGTACAAATTTGAAAAATTCCCATACGTGCAGATAGTATGGGAATTGAAAATAAATTTTCGGTCATATAGGAATTCCTCAATGAAAAAAATGCTATACTACGGAATGTATGGGAAATTCAAGAGACAAATCGGTTAATATAAATTTGAAAAATTCCCATACGTGCAGATAGTATGGGAATTTAAAATAAATTTTCAATCGTATGGGAATTCCTCAATAGAAAAAATGCCATACTCCAGAATGTTTGCCCCACTCCAGAATGACTCCAAAATTCCTATACGTACAGATAGTATGGAAGTTTTAAATAAATTTTCAATCGTATGGGAATTCCTCAATAGAAAAAATTCGATACTACAGAATGTATAGGAATTTAAAATAAATTTCGAATCGTATGGGAATAGGTCAACAGAAAAAATTCCATATCACAGAATGTATGAGAAATTCAAGAAAAAAATCGGTCAGTACAGATTTAAAAAATTCCTATACGTGCAGATAGTGTGGGAATTAAAAAAAATTCAATCGTATGGGAATTCCTCAATAAAAAAAATTCCATACTACAGAATGTATGGGAAATTTAAGAAAAAAATCGGTTTGTACAAATTTGGAAAATTCCCATACGTGTAGATAGTCCGGGAATTAATGATAAATTTTCAAGCGTATGGGGATTCCTCAATGGATAAATGCCATACTACAGAATGTATGGGAAATCCAATAGAAAAGTCGGTTAGTACAAATTTAAAAAATTTCCATACGTGCAGATAGTATGGGAATTTAAAATAAATTTTCAATCATATGGGAATTCCCCAATGAAAAAAATGCCATTCTACAAAATGTATGGAAAATTCAAGAGACAAATCGGTTGAGATAAATTTGAAAAATTCCCGTACGTGCAGATAGTATGGGAATTTTAAATAAATTTTCAATCGTATGGGAATTCCTCAATAGAAAAAATGCCATACTACAGAATGTATGGGGAATTCAAGATAAAAATCGGTTAGTACGAATTCGAAAGATTTGGTAACGTGCAGATAGTATGGGAATTTATAATAAATTTTCAATCGTACGGGAATTCCTCAATGAAAGATGTCATACTACAGAGTGTATGGGAAATTCCAGAGAAAAATCGGTTAGTCCAAATTTGAAAAATTCTTATACGTACAGATAGTATGGGAATTTCAAATCAATTCTCAAACGTATGGGAATAATAAGCAAAAGTATAAACCTTCGAGCTTTAGATTTGGGCAGAATGTTTCCGCATATGAAAAAGTGCAAAAATCTATAGGGCATGCTTGTGCACGTGCACGTGCTCGTGCACGAAAAAGGATAAATAAGTAACAGCGGAAATGCGAAAACTCGAGGAACGAATATTGGAGGAAATGAAAAAAATAAATCTCTTCCTTTTATCATTAAACAATTAGTTAATGGAACAATTGATGTGTATATCACTTTACATCAATGAACCGATTATACATTAGTTTAATATTAAAAAATCACAAAAATCGCTTTTCCAAGGTAGGCTGATTATTTCATTAGAATAATATGTTTAATGTACATCCATGCAAAATTTTCGGAATTTGGCCCAAGATAGAAATTATTAATCGTCGAACAAAATTAAAAAAAAAAAATAGAACATTGCCTCCTTTATTTTTTCTTCAAATACGGTTTCGGGTTACGCAGTGTATTACACATAAAAGTTAGGACTTGGACGTATACCGAACGGCTCAGCTTCTGCGGGGCATTGACGTGTGGATCTTCCACGTTAGCGTTAACATATTCTGGAATGTAATGAAATTAAATATTAGTACGTACGATTATGTAACATAACATTACATAATAAAGTGTCATTCGGGTATAACAAATGCATGTGTACTTTGGACAGCTTCAACGGCATTTTCTGGGATGGCACTTAAGCCCGCTTTACCCGTCACTGTCATGTTTATTAATTTCCCTTTGCCAATGATGGCGTGCATCAGGTGACGAGACATTTGCTTGGAATCGGTCCCGCTGCGCTGCAATATTTGCTGCAATTCTTTTTTGTCGATGAAGACTCCTGATTTTGCAACCAACTCAGTCTAAAAATAAAAAGTAAAGAGTCAAGAAGTTGGTAAGGCATGCTATATATTTTTTTTACTAAACGAATATTTATTCTGCAAGTTTTTGACAGTCAAGTTCTTATTCTGCGACTCCGTAGCAGGGTTACTAGCGCTAAAGAGGGCCAAAAATAGTATAATAGTGACTTGGTTTCACAGAAATAGTGGTAGTGACTTATTTGTGTAGATAGTTACAAAATAGTACCATTTTCTTAGCCATTTTAGAAACTTTTGTGAAGGATAGTCGCATTTTTGCATCATTTCAGAGCTTATTTGCAGAATTTCCACGATAAATGTTTATGATCCGTGTAGAAATAAGAGGAGTTTGAAGTCGCGGACAAAAAGAAAAGTGGTGTGTATGGAACAAATGGCAAAAATCGATAGTCAAAGTTCAAAAATCTGCGAAAAATCAAAAACTGATCGGAAACGGATGAACCAAGCGGAGCTTCGAAGCTCAAGCGATTCTGAAGAGAATGACCTCAAGTTGAAGGTGACAACTTATCTAGAAAAAAAAGTATAGGGGGGAAACGCGTGTCTTTTTCATAAACAACAAATTAATAAAATAGTAAAAAATTCATATCTCGTGAACCACTGAAAATCCTATTCTGATTTTTATTTGGTACATGTTGGTCATGAATTCTAGTATTTTTGGGAATTTTCGTTTAAAATTCGAAGGCGGGGGGGGGGGTCGGGTATCGTGATTTTAATTTTTGAAAATCATTTTGACTTCAAATTTGCTTGAAAAAAATTTGACATTTTTTTAATATAAAGATGGACCCAAAACGAAAAAAAGGCCCTCATATACTTTTCGATACGATTAAGCGCTACAGCAATATCGTTGATTGAAAATTAAATATTTTATAAAGTCGAAAATATTTTATGGTCTAGTATTCCGCTATGGTGGCTCCAAAAAATCTAATAAAATTTGAAAGCTGTTTTTGGGATCAGACAATGAACCAAGCAAACTTTTGGCCAAATAAAAAATGTTCAGGTTCACGCCATAAAAAAGACACGTGTTTTCCCCCATAGACATTATAGTAAATAAATTCAATTCTTGCCAAAATGCTGAACAAAAAATTTCAATTTTTTTAACCTTATATCGATGTCTCTTGTCCCTCTAAGTGCCAATCGACCAATAGTTGTCCTATAAAATCGAAATTTTCATGAATTCTCATCGAAAACATTTTAGCTCAATATTCTAACCAATTCTGAACTCTGAAATAGTGACAATAGTGACCAAATTCCGAAAATAGTAAGAAAAGTGAAACGCTTTTATAATAGTTTCAATAACTCACTGGCAACCCTTCTCCACGGTAAATGTTGTGGCCGCAGTACATATTGTTAAGAGGTTTTTTTGCAATGGCTAAAAGAGTCAGGAAAAACTCGCGCGTGAGTCGGAATCGGCGGTGGACGCAATACAGTCAACACCGGGCATCAATGCGCGGAGCTGGTCGGTTTCTCCCTCTCGAAAGTCCGTGGTTGGCTCATCGACGTTTGAAAATGTTTCGTACAACAGTGGCTCAAGAACAGGTGGCGCAGGATTCAGTGGCTCAGGAATCAGTCGCTCAGAAGTGACTGACTCAGGAATCAGTGGCTCCGGAGTGACTGACTCAGGAATCAGTGGCTCAGGAGTGACGGACTCAGGAATCAGTAGCTCAGGAGTGACTGACTCAGGAATCAGTGGCTCAGAAGTGACTCACTCCGGAATCAGTGGCTCAGAAACGTTGGAATTGTTGTTGCGCAACACTTCGCCATCAGTGGATATATCGATTGATTCCAGCTCTTCACGATTCACTATTACGATTGGTGGAAATCGTAAATAATGAAAAGCGTAAATCGTAATTTTATTACGATTGGTTTTCAATCGTAATAAGAAAAGCTAAGACCATTGAATAAATGTGTACTCACGGCTTGTCTTAATTATTTTTACGGGATAAAACCTGTGTCCCCACTTAGCTGATGGGCGCCCGCGGGCATCTCTTCGAATCGATGATATTGTAACATCGCTCGAAGTTCGGGGGACAACCGAAATCCATAATATTAAAGCAAACATTTTTTTTCACGCTTGAATATTCTTCAGAAATGACATTCAATGAAAAACAAATGTGACTCTCGATTGACAGATTATGAAGTTGGCATTTCCAAGAGTGTTATTTTTTGGTAGGGTGGTCAAATTTACAATTCATAATTTCTCAACGTATGGGAATTCCTGTATACTCCGTCAAGACATTTTTTTCAAACGATTTTCCCTTGCGGCCATCAGTTCAGAGTGAGGCCAGAGTGAGATTTACGTTTTGTTTGCGCATTCAAATCCCAAATCGTTCATAAATACGCAAAATCCTAAACAACGACCTCAAAATGTATTTTAGCTCTTGTATGAATTTAAATAATTCCTCAAAAAGAATAAATTTTCAATGAAATTTTATTGATTCGAGAAATGTCGAGCCTTAAATTAATGAAAATGTAGTTATAACCAAAGACAAACAGTGAGAAAGGAAATAACGATGTTTTTTCTCATCTCATAGCTTCCACTCATCTAGAAAAAAGTTACACTCCTTTTCGTAAAAAATCTCATAAGGTACTTCATTTAAGCCTAGCGTTTGCTACCCGCTCTACGCAAGGGTATTTCGCGCCGCCTGCTATCAGCCGCGCCTTCGTTCACTATTACGCGGGCTCATGCGTCATCGAAAAATTATTGAAGGCGAATGATTCAAACGGGGATTTGAAGCATTGCTCATCCCGAAGAGAATGAGGATATCTCATTAAAAAGAAAAGTTACATGCATTCTAATGAAAAAACTGTATTTATTCAAAAATGAGACAAAAAATGCATCAATACATTTTGGGGACAAAACGATTTTGGGGACCTAAAAATTTAAAAAAATCGAAAAGAATATGAATTTTCTTCTTTTTTCTTGGCGGAAAATGATCAACTCGTGTCTTCACAATATACTAAAAACACACCTCTTTATTTAGCTCTTTCCAACCGCTCATTTCCCTAGCCTGAGCATAAATTCCATAAAATCAGACTTTTCGACTATTTCTCGAGGGAATTTCTTTTTTATTCACGCATATTCGTAATCTGTGGTCAATTTCCGATCGATATGGCCCCTGAGATGTGAAGAAAAATTGATGGATGAGAAAAAAATTTTTTGGCGCCATGAATTCTGTCGATTTGTAAAGTCACTTTGGATGATCCGTGACCCTTGCTAGAGGTCAAATTTTTTTTTCAGTATCCAGAGGTTCAAAACGAGTGGTTTCGAACGGAAATTTCCCGGGCAATACGAACATGCTATTTGCGACGGTGAAATGCCTCATGCATCATGCTTAAAAGTGCAAAAAACGGTTTTGGGGACGTGAAAATTTAAAGAAATCGGAAAGAATTCAAATTATCTTTTCTTTTCGTGACGGAAAATGATCAACTTGTGTCTTCACAATATACTAAAAACCTACTTTTTTATCTAGCTCTCTCCGACCGCTCATTAACTTAGCCTGAGCATGAATTCTATAAAAACAGTCTTTTCGACTATTTCTCGATGGGATTTTTTTTTATTCACGCATATTCGTAATCAGCGGTCAATTTCCGATCGATATAGCCCCTGAGATGTAAAGAAAAATCTATATTTAAAAAATAATAATTTTAGGCGTCATGATTTCTGTCGATTTGTGAAGTTACTTTGGCTGATCCGTGACCTCTGCTGGAGGTCAAATTTTATTTTCGGTATTTTTCGGTAATCAGCGGTCAACTTCCGATCAATATTGCCCCTGAGATGTGATAAAAAATCAATAGAAAAGAAAAAAAATGTTGGCGCCATGAAACCTGTCGATTTGTGAAGTTACTTTGGCTGATCCGTGACCTCTGCTCGAGATCAAATTTAATTTTCAGTATTTAGAGGTTCAAAACGAGTGTTTAGGATCGGAAATTTCCCGGGCAACACAAACATGCTATTTGCGACATTCAAATTCCTCACGCATCATGCTTGAAAGGGCAAAAACGATTTTGGGGACTTTGACATTTAAAGTTGATGATTTGTTGAGCAGCCGTGTAGATAAATATGTCGTAAGGATAATCGGCTTCGATTTGGCCAGTGCTTCCAGGTGTTATCGGAATGATATTTTCTCAATTAACGTTTCGATCCTGATTAGGATCCTCTTCAGAAATTTATTTAGTCTATAAATATTGTATAATGTGTTAACACGTGTAATAAATAGTAAAAAAAATATGTATGTTCATGAATATAATTTGATCATTTTATGTCTATAGGTTGTGTAATCTGTCATAGCGGCTAACCTGAAATCTCCGTGTAATTTGAGCTTCATGATGGTGCATTTCGAAAATAATATCTCTGATTTATTGATGTGAGTCAATAAAATCAGTAGTATCAAGTTGAATAATTGATATCTTTTAATCAATTATATTCATGAACAAACATACATATTTATTACTATTCATTACACGTGTTAACACATTATACAATATTTATAGACTAAATAAATTTGTGAAGAGGATCCTAATCAGGATCGAAACGTCAATTGAGACAATATCATTCCGATAACACCTGGAAGCACTGGCCAAATCGAAGCCGATTATCCTTACGACATATTTGACATTTAAAAATATCGGAAAAAAATGAAATTTTCTTTTTATTCGTGGCGAAAAATGATCAACCCGTGTCTTGACGATATACTAAAAACACACCTTTATACGAAGCTCTCTCTGACCGCTCATTTCCTTAGCCTGAGCATAAATTCCATAAAAAAAAGTCTTTTCGACTATTTCTCGATGGAATTTCTTTTTTATTCACGCATATTCGTTATCAGCGGTCAATTTCCGATCGATACAGCCCCTGAGATGTGAAGAAAAATTAATAGAAAAGAAAAAAAAAATTTGGCGTGAAACCTGTCGATTTGTGAAGTCACTTTGGCTGATCCGTGACCCCTGCTGAAGGTCAAATTTTTTTGTCGGCATTCAGACGTTCAAAACGAGCGTTTCGGATCGGAAATTTCCGAGCAACACGAACATGCTATTTGCGATAGTCGAATTCCTCACGCATCATGCTTTAAAGTGCACAAAACGATTTTGGCAACTTGGAAATTTAAAAAAATCGGAAAAAATTAAATTTTTCTTTTTTTTCGTGGCGGGGAATGATTAAATCGTGTCTTGACGACATACTTAAATCACACCTCCTTATCTAGCTCTCTCTGACCTCTCATTCCCTTAGCCTGAGCATAAATTCCATATAAACAGTTTTTTCGACTATTTCTCGATGGAATTCCTTTTTTATTAACGCATATTCGTAATCAGCGGTCAATTTCCGATCGATGTAGCCCCTGAGATGTGAAGAAAAATCAATAGAAGAGAAAAAAAAAATTTCGCGCCACGAAACCTATCGATTCATGAAGTCACTTTGGCTGATCCGTGACCCCTGCTGGAGGTCGAATTTTTTTTCGGCTTTCAGAGGCTCAAAACGAGTGTTTTGGATCGGAAATTTCCCGGGCAACACGAACATGCTATTTGACCAATCACAGCACGAATAAAACGATGACATTGCTTGCGATATTTCGATCTATCGCTACTCATTTTTTTCCATCAACTTTTTACAAGGGGACTAGGGTTACCCACCGCGCGCTGAAGCGCGCGTACAGGGGTTTATTTGCGCTGCTGCGCCCACATTACAACATTCAAATCCCAAAAATGATCGTACACAACTGTCAAACTGACAGCGGGACTCCCCGAATCTTAAAGCCCCGTGTATAAAAGCCAAGCGACCAATCACAGCACGAATAAAACGGTGACAATGCTTCCGTTGGCAACCAACTTCGGGCGTTACTCACCAACCTTTCATTAGTGGACTAGGGAACGGAGACGCGCGCTCGCGTGCGCGAGCGGTTGGCCGTCAGCGCTGCAGCGCTTCAGACAAAAATCTTTCATACTTGAGTCACAGAAAGTTTACACTGCCTAAGAAAATTAAATAGGGTAACACCACCAGTCAATGAACGCCCCTCGGTGAATGAACGGAAGCATATAAATTATATCTATATATAGCGATTTTAACACGGTTTTTTATTCACTGGTGGCGTTCTTAACCCTTTCATTAACTGGTGGTTTTACCCTACGTTATTTGGAAGGCTGAAAAATTAAAAAAATCGTAAGACAATAAACATCTCGTCCTTGTCGTTGCAAACATAATTCGCTAACTCACTCTCCGATTTTGAACCTCCATATGCATAAAAACAGTAATTGTGTCTATGTCTCGTGAGAGTTTATATTTTATTCCTGCATATTCGTGATAAGCGGTCGATTTCCAAATGATGTAACCCCTTAGTTTTAAGATGGAACGGTTTCGAATCCTGGGATTATATCATCTTCAGGTCATCCTTTACACGAATAAAAATAGACTTCCGGCCTAGACTCTTTAACTTCCGGTCGAAGAAGAATTTTCGATGAAACTCGACAAAAATATTTCTATCTCCGCGGTTTAAAGTCGGAGCGGTTTTGAATCTCGGGATTATATCATCCTCAGGTCATCCTTTACACGAAAGAAATAGACTTCCGGCCTAGACTCTTTAACTTCCGGTGGAGGAAGAATTGTCGATGAAACTCGACAAAAATATTTCTATCTCCGCGGTTTAAAGTCGGAGTGGTTTTGAATCTCGGGATTATATCATCCTCAGGTCATTCTTTACACGAAAAAAATAGACTTCCGGCCTAGACTCTTTAACTTCCAGTGGAGGAAGAATTCATCGATGAAACTCGACAAAAATATTTCTATCTCCGCGGTTTAAAGTCGGAGCGGTTTTGAATCTCGAGATTATATCATCCTCAGGTCATCCTTTACACGAAAAAAATAGGCTTCCGACCTCTTTAACTTCCGGCGGAGGAAGAATTCATCGATGAAACTCGACAAAAATATTTCTATCTCCGCGGTTCAAAGTCAGAGCGGTTTTGAATCTCGGAATTATATAATTCACAGGTCATCCTTTACACGAAAAAAATATACTTCCTGCGTAGACTCTTTTACTTCAAAGAAACTTTCAAAAATCAATACTTAGTGCGATTATTAAGATTCTGACTTTTAATAAATAACACTTCCTTCATCATATACTAATTTTTATGATTATTCTTTTGGCATTACGGTTCTTGCAATTCTTAATGGTGTGTGCACAAAAGAACATTAAAAATCAATAACTATCGTATTTAATAAGATTCTTCCTTTGACAAAGCGTCACATTTTTTTATTTTGCCAGATCTTTTATGATCGCCATCTTAGCATAGCGATTTTTGCCATTCTTAAGGGGATATGCACAAAAAAACTTTTAAAAAACCAATAACTACCGCGTTTATCAAGATTCTTGCTTCGAAAAAACGGCCCTCCTTCCATCATACACTATTTTTTATAACTATTCCTTGGGCATTACGGTTTTCGCAATTCTTAAGGGTGTGTGAACAAAAGAACATATTAAAAATCATCAACTATCGTATTTATTAAGATTCTCACTTAGACAAAGCATCACATTTTTTTATTTTGCCACATCTTTTATGACTTCTCTTTCAGCATTGCGATTTTTGCTATTCTCAAGAGGATGAGCACAAAAAAAAATTTAACATGAAACGAAGAAAATGAGACGTCGTAGGATAAGATCCATGAAGCGGTTTGGTCAGGATCGTGCACAACGTGGAGAAACTCAAAAATTAATTCATGAGAAAACCGCAGCGCCTCAAGAGTTTCAATTAGCATCAAAAATTTCTTCATTTGATACGTCAAATGATGGACGATTGGTCAGTTTTGCACGTATTCAAAGAACATTTATAATTATGTTCAAAAATCGGCGTTTGGACGCTGACTCGGTTCCATTAAATTAAAATATTTTTAGAAGTAAAAGAATGATCAATTTATTGCAAGAAAATAATTTTGATTGAAAAAAATAATTTTGTATTAAATTACATTGATGCTATCAATGTAATTAATCCAATGAATACAAATGTAATCAATTCTATCTTGCATTGAATTATTACTATTAAATAAGAGATTCAAATACTGGAGTAATAGATCTGTGAAAATATGCTATTAAATGAACAGTTATTCTCTTGGTTCAACAAATAAATAATCGAAACAATACTTTTATTGAATAAATAACTTTATGTTTTCAAGTTCAATAATTTAATCAATAAAAACAATCAAATCATGATAAGATTAGTAAAAAACAAATCTGATCTCATTATGATTTTTTTCGGTCAATGCGCTTGAATCTCGAATCTACTGCTTTTTTCTCACCCGGTACGGTATCTTTTGAGAAAAGAACCGTCGCCTTAATTGGCTCAATCGATAAAAAAATGAACGTCACGGGACTTGAACCACGCGTGTCAGAGAGAGAACCAAAAATATAAGAGTGAGCAAGCGAGCGCACGCGAGATAATAAACAGATCAACGCGGTTGCTAAGGACTCAATCTCACAATTCTCCTTCACGTTTAGAGTACAACTGCGATAAAAGTCCGCATCAATTTTCCATATTTTTCATCAATTTATTAATTAAATAATCATTGTCATTTATTAAGTTGTTGTTATTATTATTCTCTATTCTATTCTATTATTATTATTATTCTCCAATATTTATTAGAGCTTTGTTTTTCCGCGGTTATTTTGTGTTTTCCGTTGGGTTTTTTGCTTTGATCAATTTGTATTCGTCCGTTCGTTGAATTTGTTCGTTTTATTTTTGTATTAGCATTTTTTTTTGCGTATTTGGGGCGCGTTTTTTTTTTTTTTGTTACAATGGACGATGTGAGTAAAGTAAGAATGCACACTGCATTAATTGAGGCGAGATTCAATTTCTCGCAGGCCGTTCGCGTGTATCGAGAAGCCCACGGGGAACCAGTGCCGTCTAGGCAAAATTTTAGACGGTAAGTCATTCATAAAATATATTCTTCCTGTTCCTTTCTTTAACGTTTCCATCCTTAAATTTCCATCAATCCCGACAATCCTTTCCTGACAGGCTGGCTACGATCGTCCAAGAGTTCGGTGTCCTGACAAGACCAGCCAGGCCTCGCGCGAGACCGGTGTCAGGGCCCCGTGAGCGAGAAATTTTGCAGATAATTAGAGATGAACCGATTCAAAGTGCCAGGGCTCTTGCAAGGACCTTAGGTAAATATGAACTTGAATCCTTATAAAAATCGCATGCACTTGGGTCATTCCATGTCAAATCGACCAAGAGTGGGAATCAAACCCTCTCGATTTCGATGAAATTTGGTCAGAAGTTTTCGTTTTCAATAAAATAAAGTTCTAGCAAAGGAAAAAAATTAAAAAATTAACTTAAAAAGTTATTCAAAATTTAAAATTTCACAATTTTTAAAATTTCTCGAGTTTATTTTTTGAATATCCCGAAAACTATTATAGAGTTACGACAAATCGTCCTGAATCCGTTTTGAAGAGTATACTTGGGGCTACGGAGAAAAAAAAGAATGGGAAATTTTTTTTTCAAAAATCGTGAAAAACGAAATACCGCATTTTATTTTTGGTTCCATTTTTTTTTATATGATACCTTATACTGATCTTAAAACATCCAAAATTATCAGAGGTGTTTTTTTATTTCTGAAAAATAAATTTTTGAATTTTTAAAAATCTTGCAAATCCACGATCAATATTAAATTTTTGGTTAAATTTTTTTTTATACACTCAGTCAAAAAATTTAAGGAACAGAAAAATTTGCGAGATTTTTTAGCGATTTTCCAAAGGCTGTAACTTTGTTAATTTTGGTCGAAATTTTTTTGTAATAATAGCATTTTGAAGCTTGAATCTTCTAGTTTCGAAATCTTGAGACTAATTTTGTTTTTGGGCATCACCCTCGATACGGTCAAAAGAAATATCACGGTCAAAATTTTCTCGAAATTTTCGCTTTTTTCAAAACAGTCGTTGGGCTTAACTTAACCAATCTATGGATCGTCTAGCTGGATTCTTCTCAATTTTCTTTTTTTCTTTTTGTTTTACGACCATTTCTCGCTGAGATATCGGCGATTGAATAAAAATTCGCCTTTTTTTACATCTTCGATATCTACGGAACTTTTTTTACATCTTCGATATTTTATGAACTCTTAATATAAAAAAACACCACTTTAACGCAACACCTTGATTGCCAGGTTGGTCTGCGCTGGTGTAAAAATTTCGAAAATGGGCTATCTAAAACAGACGAATTTGAACTTTTTCGATTAAATATATCACTATCAACCGGATGTAGTAGAGTTTTTAATGTTCATGCAAAAATAACAAAATGGCAGCCAAGAAAAATTTTGATTTGAAATAGCATGTTCTCTCACTGCTTTTTGCCATACAAAAAATAGTAAAAATCAACATTTTGAAATAATTCTAGTACAGCCAGTTGCTGTAGGTGTCTAGAACGGGTGGTCAAATTTTCAGAACAATCGGTTCAGTAGTTTCTGAGATTTTCGCACCAAGCGGTGTAAAAAAGTATTTCGAGATAAACGCGATCAAAGTGCATAAAATATAAAATAATTTTTTTTTTAAATGTACTTCGATAGTGTATTTATTAAGCCTAATAAACCCTACATCAATATCTTTATTCATAATCTCCCCAAAAAATAGCCAATCTTTCGAACGTCCAAAGTAAAAATCATGCCTTAAGGATCAATAAACGTGTTCCTTCAATTTTTCGAAAAGTTTGATGATTCGGTCACAAAAAACGGCTCGGCCGATTGTTTTAAAAACTGGCATTATTTTTTGGTATGTTTCGAGCTAACAAAAAAATCTGAGAACACTGGCATTTTTCGCAATATCTGCAAAGTTGTAGTAGATTTTCGAAAACAAGAAAAAAAAACAATTTTTTCGGACTTTTCCAAGTAAAAATAAAGTATCGATTTTTTTTTTGCTTGCTGTACGATTGACGGTAACGTGGACTTATAGAGGGTAGATGTAAGTATCCGAAACCCATCGTTTGTTTGCTGTACAGGGTGTATAAAAATGATGTGTCGCCACTTCGCCCAGTAAATCTCCAGCGTGAGATCGGTGGAGGTCTATCAAAATTTGTAGCCGCAAAATTGACCTTGACCCTGAAATTCAAGGTCAAATTTTTTTATTGGCTTAAAAAATTCTACTTTTTAAGAGGAACAAAAGTCAGGAAGGAACTATAGGTCGGACATGCGTCCTTCAACCCGAAACGACAATGTCAATTCGAAAAAAATCGAAAAAGTGTGTCCCTACAAAATATTGTTCACAGAAACACGAGATAAGAATTTTAATAATTATAAAAAAAGCTTTTTAATGCAGACACTTCAATATTTATTAATTGGAATCAAGAAACGTTGCAATTGCATGACGCTGACTACACTAAAGCGGATGAATCGGCATGAGATGGGTGACACAGATCTTTGCGAAATCCCTTTGTCGCGTTACCACTACGAGCATCTAATTCCCCAGCTCATTGTTGCCGAAAATCAATTAACACATAGTCCCGCTGAATTAACCTTGACCCTAAAACTCAAAGTCAGTTTCAAAGTCAATTCATCTCGTTAAGAGGCATCTAATTCTCGTAGAAACGACGAGTTAGGAATGAACCTTTCAATATCAAGCCGTCAAAACATAAAAAATATGCGTACTTCATTTAGTTCGGAGGGATAAAATTCGTAACTGAAATATAATTAAAAAGGCAATCGATATAACTAGACAGACTTGATGTCTGGCACATAGCACGCCTGCTGTTCTATGAAAACAAGGCTTCAGATGGCCAGGTTTACGATAAGCGATTTTGATCTTAACAATAGTTGTTGTCATGAGTTGCTTAAACATCTTCATTAGCGGCAGACTATTAGCGTTACCCGGACTACACCACGTGGAGGTTGTCTGCCTGGTATTCCTTGGCCCTGAAAAGGGCCGTTGTGTTTTGTTGTCCGTTTCGAAAGTTTCGTTTCAAATCATTTCAATGACGACTGTGTGTCGGGTGCGTATGCAATGTTGGATTAGTCGTCTCCTGATTCATAATGACGCGGTCGTTGATGGCGGCGGCGTCGAGGAACCCAGAGAATCGAACCATCATGTCCAATTGCTCGAAGCATTCTAGCTTGTTCTCTAGCTTCCACATGCCGGCCACCATTACGCAAGCACGCTCGCAACCGTGCCTCCAAGTTTCTCGGAACTCTGAGAAGAAGTTCTCGGTTTCGCATCAACGTGGCAACTCCCTCATCGATTCAGCGTCTCAGATCTACCGGCGTCCTAATCGCTTGACCTTCTCTGTAGACGATAGCCTGGAGTGCTCCCTAGAAAAAAAAGTCCAAGGGATTTAGGTCTGGAGAACGTGGTGGCCAGAGATGCGGAGCAGGCCGACGACCGAGCCAACGCGATCCAAACATTTCGTTTAAGAATGAACGGACTTGAAGACCGAAATGATGTGGTGCTCCGTCGTGCATAAAAAAAATGCGATGGCGAGCATGTCGTAGAATCATGTCCCTCAGACGCAGCATTAAATCGCGTTGCAGAAAGTGCAAATAATTGCGACTGTTCAATCTCAGTGGAAGGTAGACTGGACCTATCAGGGTGTTCCCAATGATATCTGCCCAAACGTTCACAGAAAAACGTCCCTGGTGAACTCGTTGCATCATCGCACGAGGATTCCTCTCAGCCCAGATGCGTGAGTTCTGCCGGTTCACGATTGGGGTGCTGGAGAACCTCGCCTCATCGGTAAACAGAATGCGTTCAAAAAAATGAGGATCTCCCTCCAGTTTCTGTAGCATCCATCGACAAAAATTACGACGAGCGCGATAATCTCCAGGATATAGTGCCTGAACAGATTGGACGCGGTAAGGTCCTGATCGTTGAACCGCTCTTCGAGTCGTTGAAACTCACGACGATCTGGAATTGCCCCCGGCCGTAGAGGATGACCGTTTGCCCGATCAAGAAGTAACTGACGATAAATTTCGCGAGCTCTTCCAAAGTTTCCGAAAGCTTGATCAATAGCGCGCAACATAAGACGTTGATCTCGTCCATCTCGTCCACGACCACGATGTGGTTGCCGACCACGATTCATGTTATTACGACAGTGACGACAGTGATAGGGCCAACAAAGATTCAGGTTGTGAGGGCGATCACCGATGGAGCGACCACAACGACTTCGATAATGCTAGAGATGACCAAAACTGCCACGACAAAGACCGACTGCGATAGAAATGACCTGGACTGCAACGCTAAAGACTTCGATTATGATAGAGTTGACCGAGACTACGGCGACAGACTTCGACAATGATATAATTGTCCAAGACTGCGACGATAGACTTCGACAACGATAAAGTTGATCGAAATTGCAATGACAAAGACTGCGACGATGATAGGATTGACCGAGACTGCGACGAAAGACTTCGACGATAAAGTTGACCCAAAATGCAACGACAAAGACTTTGACTATGATAGAGATGACCGGGATTGCGACGACAAACACTTCGACGATGATAGAACCAACCTAAACTGCGACGATCCTAGAGATGACCGAGACTGCGATGATAAAGACCTCGACGATGATGGAGATCAATGGGACTGCGACGACAGAACACAGTTTTTTTGTTGATTTTTTTATAACCCCTACGTGGTGTATTCTGGGTAACGCTAACGGTCTGCCGCTGATGAATATGTTTAAGCAACTCGTGCACGGTCACACAAGCACGATATGACTGAAATGTGTAGGTGATAACAACTATTGTTAAGATCAAATTCGTTTATCGCAAACCTGGCCATCTAAAGCTTTGTTTTCATAGAATAGCAGGCGTGCTGTGTGCCAGACATAAAGTCTTTCTAGTTATATCGATTGTTGTTATAATTATTCTTCAGTTCCGAATTTTATCCCTCCGAACTAAATGAAAAACGCACATTTTTTATATGTTTTGACGGCTTGATATTGAAAGGTTCATTCCTGACTCGTCGTTTCTACGAGAATTAGATGCCTCTTATCGAGATGAATTGGCTTTGAAACTGACTTTGAGTTCTAGGGTCAAGGTTAATTCAGCGGAACTACGTGTTAATTGATTTTCGGCAACAATGAGCTAGGGAATTAGATGCTCGTAGTGGTAACGCGACAAAGGGATATCGCAAAGATCTGTGTCACCCATCTCATGCCGATTCATTCACCTTAGTGTGGTTAGCGTCATGCAATTGCAACATTTCTTGATTCCAATTAATAAATATTGAAGTGTCGGCGTTGAAAAGCTTTTTTTATAATTATTAAAATTCTTATCCCGTGTTTCTGTGAACAATATTTTGTAAGAACGCACTTTTTCGATTTTTTTCGAATAAAAACTTTGACCTTGAATTTCAGGGTCAAGGTCAATTTTGCGGCTACAAGATTTGATAGATCTCCACCGATCTCAAGCCGGAGATTTACTGGGCGAAGTGGCGACACATCATTTTTATACACCCTGTACGATTATTAGTTCCAGACATATCGAAGATATAAAAAAAAGACGAATTTTTGTTCAATCGCCGATATCTCAGCGAGAAATGGTCGTAAAATGAAAACAAAAAATGCAAATTGAAACTGAAGAATTCAGCTAAACAATCCATAGATTGGTCAAGTTTTAAAAAAACATTTTGGAGCCCAACGACTGTTTTGAAAAAACCGACAAGTTCGAGAAAATTTTTGCCGTGATATTTCTTTTCACTGCGTCGAGGGTGATGCCCAAAAATAAATTCGACTCAAGATTCCGAAACTAGAAGATTCAAGCTTCAAAATGCTTTTTAAAAAATTTTTTTTGACCAAAATGAACAAAGTTACAGCCTTTGGAAAATCGCTGAAAAATCTCGCAAATTTTTCTGTTCCTTTCATTTTTTGACTGTGTATAATATCTTGGACTGGTATTAAAAAATCCTGAAAGTTTCAAGATCGTATTGTTTTGTTTCAAAAATATAAATTTTTGAATTTTGGTAAAAAAACTTTGTTTCTTTTTATTACCCAAATTCGAAAATATATATTTTTGAAAGAAAAGAAACACCATCTTGGAAATTTCAGAATCGTTTAATGAGAGTAAAAAAAAATTTGTTGTACCAAAATTCAAAAATTTATATTTTTGAAATAAAGAAAACACCTCTCTGAAAATGTAAGGATTCTTTGAGATCAGTATAAGGTATTCCATTAAAAAAATTGAACCAAAAATAGAATGCGGTATTTGGGTTTTCGAGACTTTTTAAAATTCGCAATTGTCCAAATTCATTATTTTTCAAAAATTTTTTTCGGGATGTTTTTTTTTTCGTCGCCCCAAGTATCTAGAGAGTTTATTTTCAAGCACGAGTGGTATTCGGCTGATTTTTTTTTACGTGAATTTCAACCTTTAGGACCTTGGTATTTCACATCTTCGTGGAAGAGTTCGCATGGCATCTTCTAATTGATTTTTTTTTTCGCACATTTCGATGAATTTGACGTTTTCGACTCGTATGTACGTGGGTTATAAGCTATTTTGACAAATTTTCCATTATTGCCTAGCTCCCTAGCGGAAAATTTAAAAAAAAATGACTGATATTATTTTGTCTTGCTCGTACCACGTTATGTCAAATACGAAGCTTCTGTTGGTTGAATTTTGGGTGGCAAAAAATTGTGATAAAAATTATTTTACACAAACGAAATAAAGCTAAATTTATTCCCATCAAAAAGCTTTTTTCAAATTCGATAATATTTTTTTTTTACGTAGTTAGGCAGCTTCTAGTTTGGCAAGAAATATTGACTGGTGTTGCAAAACTTTCCAGCAATTTTTACATTACTTTCATTCCATTCCATTTATCAATGCAGGCATGAAGCGAGAAACGGTCAGGAAGATAATCCGGAAACAGAACTTCCCTTACAAAATTCAAAAGCGGCAAAAGTTGAATGTCGACGATTACGTTCAGCGACTGGACTATGCTATTTGGGAAGTGACCAAAACCGACGAAGATCACGACTTCTTTAAAAAAGTCTTGTTCACCGATGAAGCCGGTTTTACTAATCTAGGCACGGTGAACAAGCAAAATGTCCGCAACTGGGCACCAGAAAATCCTCATTGGCTGGTGGAGCTGTCAATGCAGGCACGTTGGAGATTAAATGTGTGGCTCGGGATCTTTGACGACCGAATAATTGGTCCCCGTTTCCTCGACGGTACACTGACCGGAGAGAGGTATGCGGAGCTTTTAGAAGAGGACTTGACGGAGTTGTTCGAAAACGTTCCTCTTCTTCACTGGATGGACATGTGGTTCCAGCAGGACGGTGCACCGGCCCACACGTCCCGAATCGTGAGGGCCATTCTCAATAGAAAATTTCCCGACAAGTGGATTGGGCTCCATGGGCCGGTGCCCTATCCGCCAAGATCACCAGATCTCACACCTCTCGACTTCTGGGCGTGGGCATTTATTAAAAGCAGAGTGTACCGTACAGCCTCGACAACAGAAGCGGATATGATGCTGAGAATCGAAGAAGCGTGCCAAGAAATTACGCCGAGGATGTTGCGCTGAGTTCGACGGAACATAAGGAAGCGGCTAGAAAAGTGTATTGAGATAGAAGGAGGTCATGTTGAAGGCCGTCTTCAACATGGTTAAATGGCACAGCCACAGCCCGGTAGAATTTTCACGTTACTGAATTGCTGTACAGAAATATTTCGTTGATTTCTAATATATTGTAACTAAATAAATTTAGCTATAACAAAAAAACAATTCGTATTGTCAATCAAACAATTTATATCGTACAAAGATATTTTTTTATACTGCCAAATCAAATAGTTTACGTCACCTTCAATTGAAGTGGGGCAGCGTTTTTTTTCTCGATTTTGACGGAAAATTTGTCCGATTAAAAAATTTCAAACACCAATATTGAAGTAAATTTTATTATTATTATCTTTTGAATAAGACTAGGTGGAATGCAATCGGTCTAGAAATGGCCGAGTGCGAGACGATGGAATCAGGACGCGCAAATCGCGAATTTGGGGACATCCTGAAAAAGAGTACATGCCATTGTCGAATGTTAAACGGCCATTCTTAAAGAGATATGCACGAAAAAAAAATTAAAAAAGCAGTATCTACCTCGTTTACCGAGATTCTCACTTTGAAAAAGCGTTACATTTGTTATTGTGCCACATTTAATATGATCATTTTTTTTTGCATTGCGATTAAAAATCAATAACTACCGCTTTTATCAAGATTCTGACGTTTAAAAAACGGCCCTTCTCTTATCATACACTGTTTTTTATGATTGTTTATTTGAAATTACGGTTTTTGCAATTCTTAAGGCGGTGTGCACAAAATGACATTTGAAAAATCAATAACTACCGTCTTTATAGAGATTTAGACTTTAAAACAGCGTCACATTTTTTATTGGACAACTTTTTTTATGATTATCATTATTATTGCATTGTGATTTTTACCATTCTTAAGGGGATATGCACAAAAAAACATTTAAAAAATGAACAAGTACTGTACTTATCCATATTTTTACTTTGAAACAGCGTAACGTTTTTTTTATTTTACCAGATTTTTTATGATCTTTATTTTGGCATTGAGATTTTCGCCATTTTTAAGGAGATATGCACAAGCAGAACTTTATAAAATCAATAACTACCGCGTTCAAGTGATGATTTAGGTATGCGGCCGTAGAGAGACAATAGTGAAGGAAGAATCGGCTGCGATTCGGCCAGTGGGTCCAAATGACAGTGGACAATTTTTTTGGTATAACGTTTCGATCCTAATTCGGATCCTCTTCAGATTTATTATTTCTAAAATTACATTCTTTTTTGTCTTATTTCGTATGATGTGTTTTACATTATAGGCTTAAATGTTATGTGTCCTGACTGACCTGAATTTGTACGGGTAATTTTTTTGGTCATTTAATGAATCTTGGATAATATTCATTATGAATTTATTGTATAAAGACGGGTCATTTTTTTGTGATCCTTGGTGACTGTGAGAGGGAGGATTTTGATATTTTATTGCTTAGTTTATGTTTTTTTTTTTTGTGAGACTTTTGTGTATGTGTTATTTACCTATGAATTTCATGTTTGATAATTTCCAAGATTCATTTGTGATCAAAATTAACAGTTTTCATTACATGGCGATTCGAGAGCTAAGTAGCGACTGAGTATTGAGGCGAGTGAGGAGGTATTTATATTAATGGGGTAGTGTGATTGAGTATTGAAAAGTGGGGGTGGTTTTTCATGGTTGGGGAAGTTTGCCGTTAGTGATTTTTCTTGCCGGACTGGTTATGTTAACCGGTTTTGGATCGGGTTTAAATTGATAACTGTTAGATTTGGTAATGAATTTTCAATTGATGGATGGTAATTTGAGGTTTTCCCGTTATTATTTTGAGTATTATTAAATTATTGAATTATATATGCTGCTTAGTTTGTCGATGTCGGTTCTAAAATTGATTGCTTTGGGGTGTGCTTTAATTTGTATCATTTCCAGAATTAATCGCTTTTTGAGCCATTTTTCATTATTTAAAATTTTAACGTCGTCAAATTTAAAATTGTGTTTTAGTTCTATTCCGTGTTTTGCTAACGCTGTATTTATTGTGTTAGTGTGTTTTAGACTATTTTTGTGTTCATTGATACTCGTTTTTAGGTATCTTTTTGTTTGTCCTATGTACAATGCATCACGATCATTACAATCGATTTGGTAAACTACGTTTGATTTATCCATGTTATCTATTTTATCTTTTGTGGAACCGGTGATGGAGTAAATGTTGTGTTGGTTGTTAGTGACTAGTGTTATATTGAATTGTCGAAAAAGGCGGACTAGTTGGTGGTGAATATTTTCAGTATAGGGTAAATTTATTAATCTGGAGGAGTCGAATGCGTTGTCGATATTTGATTGTGAATGAATTAATCTTAGCCTTTGGTTTATTATTTTTTCTGTGAAGGAGATTGGGTAACAGTTTTGTGTCATTGTGTTTTTGATTAGTTCAATGTTTTTTTGGTGGAAGGATGCGTGTGATAGTTTTATCGCTCTGTCTACCAACATCATGATAATTCCTTTTTTTTGCGTAAGAGGGTGGTGAGAGAAGAAGTTTATGAATCGACCTGACCAAGTCGGTTTTCTGTACCAGTCTGTGATTATTGAGTTATTTTTGTGGATTAGCAAGATGTCTAGAAATGGTAATTTGTTGTTTGTTTCTACTTCAACTGTGAACTGTAGTTTAGTGTGGTATGAGTTAAAGATGTTAAGTGTTGAACCTATTTTGTCCGTAGGCAGAGCCATAATAATATCGTCTACGTATCTTTTGTAGATTGGTATCGTGAACTTCAGTTTTTCTAAGCAGTTGGTTTCTAAGCCGATCATTACAATGTTTGATAATATCGGGGCTAACGGTGAACCCATTGGCAAGCCGAATATTTGTTGATATATTTTGTCGTTAAAGGTAAAGTAGGTTGAGAACATTATGAATTCTATTGTTTTTATTACTTTGTTTAGTGGAAATTTTTCAGAGAAGAGATCTGATCTTTTTTGGAGGCTTTGTATGACTAATTCCAAAGGTACATTGGTGTAAAGTGAGATGACATCGAAGGAAATGAGTTGGTAGTTATCGGGTATCGGGTAGAATGGCTGATCAATTTATCAAACATAGACATTCCCACACACATATCAACCTTTTTATCATTGGGTGAAAAATTCAGCTTTCCATATCTAAAACCGACAGATATCAAAACATACATCTATAAAACCATCTCAGAGTTTGAATCCAAAATAGATTACTTACTGGAAAAACCAATACAAGAAGAAATTAGAAAGAAATTCACCAAATTAATTGACAAAGTAAAAACTCCAAACTCATTCTTCAACACGAACAAAATAATCAAAGATACATCCAACTTTCTTAAAAACAATCCTCAATTAATCATTACAAGAGCAGATAAAGGAAACTCAACTGTTATATTGGACAAACTAGACTACATCACCAAAACTGATAATTTACTCGCAGACGAAACCACATATGAAATCACAAATAAAAATCCACTCAACAGACTACAAAAAGGCGTAAATCAAATTCTTACGAGATGGAAAAATCTTTAAATAATAGATGAAACCACACAGAAACATTTAAAAGCAGAAAACTGTAATTTAGCACGATTATACTGCCTTCCAAAAATTCACAAACATAACTATCCGCTACGTACAATCGTACCTTCTATTAATAGTCCTACACATAAATTGGCCGAATTCATTCAAACTAAACTCTCAAAATTAATAGACACAACAAACTCACACGTTAAAGACAGTTTCTCATTTAAAAGATTGGTATCGAACATCTTTATACCCGATAACTACCAACTCATTTCCTTCGATGTCATCTCACTTTACACCAATGCACCTTTGGAATTAGTCATACAAAGCCTCCAAAAAAGATCAGATCTCTTCTCTGAAAAATTTCCACTAAACGAAGTAATAAAAACAATAGAATTCATAATGTTTTCAACCTACTTTACCTTTAACGACAAAATATATCAACAAATATTCGGCTTGCCAATGGGTTCACCGTTAGCCCCGATATTATCAAACATTGTAATGATCGACTTAGAAACCAACTGCTTAAAAAAACTGAAGTTCACGATACCAATCTACAAAAGATACGTAGACGATATTATTATGGCTCTGCCTACGGACAAAATAGATTCAACACTTAACATCTTTAACTCATACCACACTAAATTACAGTTCACAGTTGGAGTAGAAACAAACAACAAATGACCATTTCTAGACATCTTGCTAATCCACAAAAATAACTCAATAATCACAGACTGGTACAGAAAACCGACTGGGTCAGGTCGATTCATAAACTTCTTCTCTCACCACCCTCTTACGCAAAAAAAAGGAATTATCATGATGTTGGTAGACAGAGCGATAAAACTATCACACGCATCCTTCCACCAAAAAAACATTGAACTAATCAAAAACACAATGACACAAAACTGTTACCCAATCTCCTTCACAGAAAAAATAATAAACCAAAGGCTAAGATTAATTCATTCACAATCAAATATCGACAACGCATTCGACTCCTCCAGATTAATGAATTTACCCTATACTGAAAATATTCACCACCAACTAGTCCGCCTTTTTCGACAATTCAATATAACACTAGTCACTAACAACCAACACAACATTCACTCCATCACCGGTTCCACAAAAGATAAAATAGATAACATGGATAAATCAAACGTAGTTTACCAAATCGATTGTAATGATTGTGATGCATTGTACATAGGACAAACAAAAAGATACCTAAAAACGGGAATCAACGAACACAAAAATAGTCTAAAACACACTAACACAATAAATACAGCGTTAGCAAAACACGGAATAGAACTAAAACACAATTTTAAATTTGACGACGTTAAAATTTTAAATAATGAAAAATGGTTCAAAAAGCGATTAATTCTGGAAATGATACAAATTAAAGCACACCCCAAAGCAATCAATTTTAGAACCGACATCGACAAACTAAGCAGCATATATAATTCAATAATTTAATAATACTCAAAATAATAACGGGAAAACCTCAAATTACCATCCATCAATTGAAAATTCATTACCAAATCTAACAGTTATCAATTTAAACCCGATCCAAAACCGGTTAACATAACCAGTCCGGCAAGGAAAATCACTAACGGCAAACTTCCCCAACCATGAAAAACCACCCCCACTTTTCAATACTCAATCACACTACCCCATTAATATAAATACCTCCTCACTCGCTTTAATACTCAGTCGCTACTTAGCTCTCGAATCGCCATGTAATGAAAACTGTTAATTTTGATCACAAATGAATCTTGGAAATTATCAAACATGAAATTCATAGGTAAATAACACATACACAAAAGTCTCACAAAAAAAAAAAAAAACATAAACTAAGCAATAAAATATCAAAATCCTCCCTCTCACAGACACCAAGGATCACAAAAAAATGACCCGTCTTTATACAATAAATTCATAATGAATATTATCCAAGATTCATTAAATGACCAAAAAAATTACCCGTACAAATTCAGGTCAGTCAGGACACATAACATTTAAGCCTATAATGTAAAACACATCATACGAAATAAGACGAAAAAGAATGTAATTTTAGAAATAATAAATCTGAAGAGGATCCGAATTAGGATCGAAACGTTATACCAAAAAAATTGTCCACTGTCATTTGGACCCACTGGCCGAATTGCAGCCGATTCTTCCTTCACTATTGTCTCTCTACGGCCGTATACCTAAATCATCACTTGAACGCGGTAGTTATTGATTTTATAAAGTTCTGCTTGTGCATATCTCCTTAAAAATGGCGAAAATCTCAATGCCAAAATAAAGATCATAAAAAATCTGGTAAAATAAAAAAAACGTTACGCTGTTTCAAAGTAAAAATATGGATAAGTACAGTACTTGTTCATTTTTTAAATGTTTTTTTGTGCATATCCCCTTAAGAATGGTAAAAATCACAATGCAATAATAATGATAATCATAAAAAAAGTTGTCCAATAAAAAATGTGACGCTGTTTTAAGGTCTAAATCTCTATAAAGACGGTAGTTATTGATTTTTCAAATGTCATTTTGTGCACACCGCCTCAAGAATTGCAAAAACCGTAATTTCAAATAAACAATCATAAAAAACAGTGTATGATAAGAGAAGGGCCGTTTTTTAAACGTCAGAATCTTGATAAAAGCGGTAGTTATTGATTTTTAATCGCAATGCAAAAAAAATGATCATATCAAATGTGGCACAATAATAAATGTAACGCTTTTTCAAAGTGAGAATCTCGGTAAACGAGGTAGATACTGATTTTTTAATTTTTTTTTCGTGCATATCTCTTTAAGAATGGCAAAAATTCCCATGTTAAAATAATAATCATAAAAAAGTGGCAAAATAAAAAATGTGACGCTCTGTCAACGTAAGAACGCGGTAGTTATTGATTTTTTTTATTATTTTTCGTGCATATCCTCTAAAGAATGGCAAAAGACGCAATGCCAAAATAATGATTATAAAAAAAGTGGCAAAATATAAGATGTGACGCTTTGTCAAAATAACAATCTCGATAAACGCGGCAGTTATTGATTTTTCAATTTTTTTCTTCTGCATATCCACTTAAGAATGGCAAAAATTGCAATGTCAGAATAATGATCATAAAAAATATGGCAAAATAAAAAATGTAACCCTCTGTCAAAGTAAGAATCTCGATAAACGAGGTTTTTAATATTTTTGGTGTGCATATCCCCTTAAGACCGGCAAAAATCGCAATGCAAAAATAATATTCATAAAAATGTGACCCTGTTTCAAAGTCAAAATCACGATAAAGACGGTAGTTATTGATTTTTTAGACGTTCTTTTGTGCATACTCCCTTAAGAATTGCCAGATCCGTAATGCAAAAAAAATTGTCATAAAAAATCTTGTGAAATAAAAAAACTCTTTTAAACTCAGAATTTTAGTAAACACGTTAGTTATTAGTTTTCCAACATTCTTTTTTTCACAGCTTCTGAAGAATCGCAAAAAGCACATGGCAAAAAGAATGGTCATCAAAAATATTGCAAATCAAGAAAAGTGATGTTTTTTAAACGTCAAAATTCCGGTAAACACGTCAGTTATTAATTTTTCAACATTTCTTTTCTGCATACCAGTTTAAGAACTGCAAACATTGGAATGCAAAAATAATGATTATCAAAATTACTGTAAAATAAAAAAATTTGCGTTTTTTTTAATTCAGAATCTCAATCAACACGCTAGTTATTGATTTAGAATAATTTCTTTTCTTCTTCCCCCTTTAAGAAAAAAAATGGTCATGAGAAAAAAGATGACAAGATGAAAATGTTTTTTTTGTAACAATCTGGAAGCGGTCCATCTCACCCCAGTAGTGAGAAAACGTGTAGTCAGCCGGTGAGTGCGAAAACAATTGAGCAACACCTCTCGAATACGGACGCGATCTTTTTTGATTTCAGCATTTCCATTCCATTTTTCAACCCCTTCACATTTGTAATAGAGGTTGACTCTGGTATTGCGCGACCACACGTTTTGTTCGTTCAAATTTCCCCTTAATAATGCACCTACTCACATTTTAGGTATTAGAGTCTTTCATTGTGAAAAATGTGTGTAATTGACACGGTGCGTTCGGGACAACGTTGGATCTCATTCTCGAAGAGAGTTTTTATAACACGACCTAGACCAGGTCGTTGGCTATGACGAAACACGACTCTCCGATAAATTTCAGGTCAATCGATCATTAATCTTTTAAGTTACCGTCGAAAAACCGTTTCAACTTCCTGGGGCTACCACATCCACTCGAATTGACCGATTTTAGATTATTTTTAAATCCTGAGTGCCATGAGCTGCGCTTTCGAATTATTTCAGTTAGAAGCCATTCGACAATGGCATGTACTATTTTTCAGGATGTCCCCAAATTCGCGATTTGCGCGTCCTGACTCCATCGTCTCGCACTCGGCCATTTCTAGACCGATTGCATTTCACCTAGTCTTATTCAAAAGATAATAAAATTTACTTCAATATTGGTGTTTGAAATTTTTTAATCGAACAAATTTCCCGTCAAAATCGAGAAAAAAAACGCTGCCCCACTTCAATTGAAGGTGACGTAAACTATTTGATTTGGCAGTATAAAAAAATATCTTTGTACCATATAAATTGTTTGATTGACAATACGAATTGTTTTTTTGTTATAGCTAATAAAAATTTTCGGGCGCCAGCTGGTTTGTCGGTCCAGCAACCGGTACAACGCAAAGAAAAAAAAAGTACAAAAATAAATTCAAGGTTGCTCGGCGCAAAATAACGTGAGACGCAGCGACTATACGCGCGTCTCGCGAGTCGACAAAGGAAATCGCGCGATAGGGGTAATAAGGGGAGGGGAGGAAAGGGAACAAGAAAAGGCAGGTACGTTAAATCGCAAGGGGGCTTCGCAAATCTTAAATCTCTTAACTCAGGGCTAATATACGGTCCTTCGACGCTATGACCTCTTATTAATTACCGCGATACACAATTTGTCACTTAAAACTACGGAAAGAAATTCTCAAAAGAATGGAACAGTCCATTCGCAAAAAGGGGGTAGGGGGAAGAATCTATTACGCCACGACACCGCAAAATCTCGATACATTTGACCCGGGGAAATAATCACTCTACTTACTCTTTTTTCTCTCCAAATTCTCTCCTCGTCTATCTCGTCTTCATTTTAACAATTAGTTTCTCCTTTTTTCTCAAAACTACTTCTCTACACACTCTACTTCGCAATAATTGGGTTCGCAATAAA
Source organism: Alloplasta piceator (assembly GCA_946863875.1). Classification (NCBI taxonomy): domain Eukaryota; kingdom Metazoa; phylum Arthropoda; class Insecta; order Hymenoptera; family Ichneumonidae; genus Alloplasta; species Alloplasta piceator. The sequence continues at coordinate 42,812,206 of OX333072.1, read as the reverse complement.
AAGCACGTGTGGCTTCGCTCGCACGTGGTCAGGGAATGAATCCAAAATGGCCGCGATTTCACTCGATGCTCGATCAATGGCCATCGTCTTCTTCTTCGTTCTCTTGTAGGTGAGGGGCGGTGAGGGGAATAGCGGGGTCTCGTCGTTCTCGTTCGGTGCTGCCGCCTCGCGCCTTGAAGTCAAAGCTGCACGCTCACCGGCAACTCTCTCTCTCTCTCTTTCTCTCTCTCTCGATGTTTCTCGTGGCTCGAGATTACAGCTGTCAACGCTGCTCGATGTCGTATTTCCAGATTTGTTTTCCCGAGGCTCAGTCGCCGTTTTGATCGGGACGTCACCCCGGAAAAATGTAATAGTGTGTCTCGATATCTCCGTAAAATTCGGGTATTAAATAGTGCTGTGTCTCGGTGGATCGATCTTCTTTATCTGTCGATCGGCTCCGCGCTGTCAAAGTTCGAGCGCAAGGTCACGATGTCCTCTGGAGGTTCTCGATAATAAATTTGCAGATTGCTTAATAATTCGAGTATTTCTGCTCGTTGGTCGCTGCTTCGATACGGTGGAGTGGTGCGGCGCGAATATAAATATCTTTGGGATTTTTCTTGGGAGGTTATGGTAGGTATTTTTGCTAGGAATAAGGGGAAATTACTTGGGAAGTTTTTCGAGGATAAAAAGGACATTTTTTTGGTGAGATTAAATTCTTATTTTAAATATTCTATTAAATATAACAATTCTTTCGCTTTTCTCTCAGGTGTCGTGACGGATTCCGTGACCGCCGCGATATTATTTTATTTTTATTGGGACTTTTCGTCACAAGCTAAATTTATTTAGTTACAATATAGTAGAAATCAACGAAATATTTCTGTACAGCAATTCAGTAACGTGAAAATTCTACCGGGCTGTGGCTGTGCCATTTAACCATGTTGAAGACGGCCTTCAACATGACCTCCTTCTATCTCAATACACTTTTCTAGCCGCTTCCTTATGTTCCGTCGAACTCAGCGCAACATCTTCGGCGTAATTTCTTGGCACGCTTCTTCGATTCTCAGCATCATATCCGCTTCTGTTGTCGGGGCTGTATGGTACACTCTGCTTTTAATAAATGCCCACGCCCAGAAGTCGAGAGGTGTGAGATCTGGTGATCTTGGCGGATAGGGCACCGGCCCATGGAGCCCAATCCACTTATCGGGAAATTTTCTATTGAGAATGACTATAAAAAATGTGTCAAAATAAAAAATGTGAAGCTTTGTCAAAGTGGGAATCTTAATAAACGCGGTAGTTATTGTTTTTTTATATGTTCTTCTGTGCACATCCTCTTGAGAATTGCGAGAAGCGTTATGCCAAAAAAATCATCATAAAGTGTATGATAAAAAAGTGCTTTGTTAAAAAAGTCAGAATCTTGATAACAGCGGTAGTTAATGATTTTTCAAAGTTTTTTTTGTGCATACCCCCTTAAGAATTGCCAAAACCGTAATGGCAAAGGAATGATCATGAAAAATAATGTATGATAAAAAAAGTGCCATGTGTTCAAAGTCAGAATCTTAATAAACGCGGTAATGAAGGATGTTTTATAGTACATTATGACCCAAGGACGAAAAAACTTTTTCGGACGAGTGTGAGTTTGCAGCATGAGCCTCACACTTATCAGAAAAAGTTTATTCGTCCTCGTATCATAATGTACTATTATTGCCTGAGAGCGTAAAATGGCACTTAACGCTCGATAAACAGGTTAGTTATTAAACATTCAAAATTTATTATTTCATACCCTCTCACAAATTGCAAAAACCGTAATGCAAAAGGAATGACCATAAAAAATATTGTAACATAAAAGCCAGAATCTCGATAAATGCGGTAGTTATTGATTTTTTAATTTTTTCGTGTGCATATCCCCTCAAGAATTGCAAAAACCGTAATAAAACAAGAATTATCATAAGAAATAGTGTATGATAAAAGAAGTGCCGTTTTTTTAAAGTAAGAATCTGGATAAACTTGGTAGTTATTGATTCTTGAATTTCTCTTGTTTGCATATCGCCTTAACCCTTTCGCAGTGAGGAGAAAATGAGATTTTTGTGCCATTTTCGTGTTGGAAAAAAATTTGCATAGATTTGCTTCAAAGTCTCAGTGTAAAGGTTTTTGGGGTCGCTGATTTCGAATTTGAAATCAGATTTTCAAAATTCAAAATGGCGGATCCAATATGGCGGACGCAAATTCGAAAAATGGTCTTATTTCGACGAAAGTGAGTACTTCATGGTTTTCGGAGTCGCTGAATTCGAAATTGAAATAAAATTTTCAAAATTCAAAATGGCGGATTCGATATGGCGGACGCAAATTTGAAAAATGCTTCGATTTAGAAATCTGATTTCAAATTCGAATTCAGCGTCTCCGAAAACCACGAGGTACTCATTTTCGTCGAAATCAAACCATTTTTCGAATTTGCGTCCGCCATATTGGATCGGCCATTCTGAATTTTGGAAATCTGATCTCAAATTCGAAATCGGCAACCCCGATAACCACGAAATACTCACTTTCGTCGAAATTAAACCATTTTTCGAATTTGCGTCCGCCATATTGGATCCGCCATTTTGGCTTTTGGCAACCCATACATGTGGAGCGTATAATGGTTATCTTTTTAAAAGTACATTTTTAATCGTGAGAACATCGACCTAAATCGACTCCAAAATACCATACTTTTCCAACGTATGGGAATGCCTGTAAAAATAAATTGCCATACGTGAGAATGTATGGGGATTTGGAAACATCTTAATTTGTATAAATGCTTAGATGTTTCCATATGTGAAGATACTATGGGAATTGAAATAGATTTCCATAGTAAAGTAAAAAATTTTCCGTACATGTAGAGCGTAGGGTAATTTTTTAAACAAACATTTCCAACCTTGAAAACATTGACTTAAATCGACTTAAAAATACATACCTTTTCCACGTATGGGAATTCCCAACAAAATTAAAATGCCATACTTGAGAATGTATGAAAGTGTGGAAAAATTTGTCTTTTCAGAAATGTTTATAAATTACCATATGTTTAAAGACGATGGGGATTGAAATAAATTTCCATTGTATGGAAAAGTGAAACATTTTCCAATCATGTACCGAGCATGGTTTTTTTTTAATCATACATTTTCAATCATGACAACTTGACCCAATTAGACTTCCAAATCCCATACTTTATCACCGTATGTGAATTTCTAGAAAAAAAATTGTCATACTTGGAAATGTATGAGAATTTCGAAAAATGTCTATTTGTACAAATGTTTAGAGTATGAGAATACCAACTTTCGCCCTGATGAAGCTATTTTTGCATTCCCGTCCCGCCATACTGGATCCGCCATCTTGAATTGCTACATTTACGGGACAAATTCGTAATCAAAAACCCCAAAAACCCTTTGATACCAACTGTCGCTCTAATCGAGCAAATTTATGCTTTTATGGTCCGCCATTTTGAATTCACGAATTTTCATTGCAACTTCCTAATCAGCGACCCCATAAACCCTCGAATAACAAATTTTGCTCTGATCAAGCGTTTTTTTGCCTACTTAAGAACAGTCAAAATCGTCCTCTAAATCGCTTTAAAAAAGCATGGCCACCCCCGAATGGTCACACTGTATATATATCGTATAAGTATTATATATCCCTTTTCTTCCGAACTTCGATTTTTTTCTTCTTTGCGCACGGCAGTGTTTCGCATGGGAAGGAGAGTCAAAACGAGTGTGAGCGAGACAGCAGGCCATACACTACAATATGGTCCTCTGTCTCATGAAGAAGAGGAAACTCTTCTTGAGCGAGAATATTTTCCATCGCTTCCCCGCCTGTGGGCCCCGGCGGCGTATTCTACTCGTTCGGTTCTAGACGAAGACTCCCCCACGGTGATCGAGGCCCAAGCGAGCGAGTACTGTGCACGCGAGGCGCCTTATCGCACTTGAGAGGAAGCAAAACAAAATTCTTCGGGCCTCCGGTGACGAAGTCCTCGGATCGCGAGACAGTATCGCGCTATGGGGCGTTCCTATTCATTTTAGGATTTTTTTTTCAGATGATGGAATTAGGATGCGATGCTTCCTTATATCTTCCCTGAGGATCTTCAATGAGGACGTGTCTTCATTGAGGATGTTCGTTATCGATTCTTATCGTTTCGTTATAAATAAATAATATAAATATATAATAATAGTAATATAAATATAATAGGAATGTTTTCCGAATAATTTTCGATTTTTGGGGACTTTGGCCTAAGAGCATTTTATCGTTCAAAATTCGAGCTAATTAATATAAGATAACCGAATTAACATAACCAGGATAGATTCGGCAAAACGTGAATCGCCAAATTACCACCTGATCGAAACGCATACAATAATAATTGAAAATACTTAGTAATTTCTCTTTTTTCCTTTTTTTTTGGTATTCAGAAATATAATAGTAATTAATAATAAAATTTATTTTTGAAATAGATTTTACATATAAAATTTCTCCTGAAAGTCTTTTATTTTTTCTCTGAAAAGTTTTATGTGGTGATTATCAAACTACGGGGACCGAATTGGTTGCCATCCTGATTGACTTACGGCCCAATTAATGATTTTAATAATGAATTTCATTTTTTCGGAATTTCAGTTCAAACACATCCGATCTCAACCTTCCGTTTTAGATACATTTTGAATTTTAGGTATTTGAGAAAAGTCATTTTTGTTTATATAGCTAAGTTAGGCGAATAACATAACGAAAATTATAGCGAATAATATAGCGGAAATTTGAAGATTGAAATAGTTATTCATTAGTGATTAATTAAATCCGAACGATAGTAATCGATCAAAAATATGTATATATAGTAATAATAGGAAACATTTAGTACCATATTTGAAATTTGCGATTGAGAAAGATTGAATAATTAATTATTAAAATTCAACAATATAAATTAATTTCCATTTCAGTGTATGTGACTTCCTTTTCTTTTTACACATTTTTTTTTAATTTTGAATTTTTACTGACATCTATATATATATCCCGCTCTTCCCCACGGGTTTCCCCCGACACAAGTACCCACTATGTGTCACTTAATCCCAAATATGGGGATAAGAATTATTACACTACGCAGGGAGGAAGAAGAGAGACCCGGGTCAGAGCATAATACACAAAATGCTACAATTTTGCAAAAAGACCGCGACCTTTCTCGATTTCCCGATCCACTTCTTGTGTCAAAAATGAACGGAAATAAATATGTCTCAAATGTAATATATATGATAATAAAAGTCGTATAATAAAGGCAAATAATAAAAGTCGTATTCATGAAATATATATGAGGTGAAAATCAAGATATCAAATTATTTGAGATCAGTTCAAAACGATACAATTTTTCTTTTTGTACGAAATTTTCCTTTGACATATTAAAAATCGAATCTCGCTCACGTACCGAAATTTTAGAATTTTGGGAGTATTCGGTTTAATTTATTAATTTTATTTATTCATCTGAATAATATAATTTATTGTAACCATTTGAATTTTGACTTCATTTTCCCGAGGCGATATATTTCCAAAGGGGTACCTGTTTTAATCCATTAATTTAGGTCAATCACCTTGATAATAAAACGTCTATAAAGTTAGCACAGCCAAATGAGCACAATCGATTCTAACCAAGATGAGAATTTAGTGCTCTTTTTTGTGCTAATTTATTGCTCTAATCGCGATTTTTGTGCTCCCACCGTTTTTGGGAAATCAGTAGCTGTGCCAGTTTTAAAAAAAGCTACCACAGCCGCTTACATTTTTTTTATCTTTCAATAACACAGCGATTTAGTGCTAATTTAGTGCTTTTAAAACATCAAACTAAGAGATTTGTCGGAACTACCCTTCGACTCGAAACCGACCATGACAGTTTGGAACGTCGAAAAGAAGGCACATTGAAAGCGTCATGCGGATATCTTGTGGATATTCTGCCGTCATCGTGTGTAGACGATCGTACCGCACTATCTTGTAGATGTCTGTGGGAGGTACTAGTAGGACATTGGTCTACTCGAGATGAATATAGGCTGTCTTGAGGATATCCTGTTGCAATTGTGTTTAGACGATCCCAGCGCACTCACTCAGAGATGTCTCTGAGAGGTATCGGTAGGATTCCGTTTTACCCGAGATTAATATAGGATATCTTAGGATATCCTGTCGCAACTGTAATTGGATAATCCCAACGCACTCTCTTATAGACGTCTGCTGGAGGTATTGGTAGGACATTGCTTCACCCGAGATTAATACAGAATGTCTTGAGGATATCCTGTTGTCACCGTGTGTAGACGATCGTACCACACTGTTTTGCAGATGTCTGTAAGAGGTACTAGTAGGGCATTGGTCTACTGAAGATTAATATAGGATGTCTTGAGGATATCCTATCGTAACGGTGTTTTGACGATCCAAGCGTATTCTCTTAAAGATGTCTCTGGGAGGTACCGGTAAGACATTGTTCTACCCGAGATTATTATAGGATGTCTTGAGGATATCCTGTCGTAACCGTGTTTTGACGATCCCAGCGCACTCTCTTAGAAATGACTCTGGGAGGTACCGGTAAGTTATTGTTCTACGGGAGATTAATATGGGATGTCTTGACGAAATCCTGCCGTAACCGTGTGTAGACGATCCCAGCGGACTTGCTTAGAAATGTCTGTAGGAGGTCAGCCGTTGCGCGGCGTTAATTCCAGACTCGCCGCGAGATGGCAAACGCTCTTACATACGGATCATGAAGATAGAATGCTTATAAAGCCGAGCGTGAACGAGGACATTTGACACCGAGAGGAGTCAGACCTCAAAAGAGGCCATATTACAAGGAGTACTTGCTGTCTCCCTCTGTACTGTACCCATTTTATGGAAATTTAATTAATTAATCAAAATTGATTAACATTAAATCGAAATAAAAATAATTATCCACTGCTGTGTTGGCAGTCCAATTGACGTCCCGAAGACATCCTAAATACATCCCGGGACGGCAGTGGGACCATCCTATTGCGGTAACCACTGCGGGCATTTTAGAGCCCATGGAAATCCCATGGGGCCATCCCATTACCATTACCGGACAATTGACGTGATGTCCGAAAGACGTACTTGGGATAATGCTGAAATATCTTGGTGACGTCTTTAAGAAGTCTCGATAATATCCTATTGATATCTCCACTCTGCTGTGTTTATAGTCCAAGAGACGTCCCAAAGACATCCCGGGACGGCAATGGGATGATTCCATTCAGGTAATCACTGTGGACAATTTCGGACACTTTAGAGCCCATCAGAATCCCATGGGGCCATCCCATTACCATCATGGAATAATTAGCGTGATGTCCGAAAGACGTACTTGGGACCTATTATTGTTGTGTGGGCGTTAATCATTAATCGTTAATCGCAAGCCTTATTATTCGGAGCAGGACGAGCGCTGGGACCAGCCAAAACAACAGAGTGAGCAAGTAGATAAAGCTCCAGAGATTATAAGACTTGAACAAATTTTTGTTAAGTACAAATTCTTAAGTTGATAAGCTTTGCTGTTAGCGAGATATATAATTAATCATTCTGGAATCAGCCAGTTGAATCTGATTAAGCTACTGTTATTATTTCGTTACGTTCTTTCTTGAGCCTTGAAAACGAGGAGGGTGATTTTTCATCAGAAGGGATGCAGCAATAAAATCGGACACAGAATATCTGAAGAGAATTTAATTCGCGTTTTCAAAAACAGTCGATTAAACCTGATTGTGCTAGTTATTTCGTTACGTTCTCTCTTGAGCCTCTGAATGATAAGGGTAGTGTTTTACCTTAAGGGATGCAGCAATAAAATCGGAGACAAAATATCGAAAAAGCATATAGTTCAAGTATTGAAAAACGGTCGTTCAAATTTGTTTGTGCTGGTTTTTTCAATCCCTTTTCTCTTGAGCCTCGAAACGATAAGGGTGGTTTTTTATCAGAAAAGATGGAGCACTAAAATTAAGCACAGGATATCTGAAAAGCATATAAGTAGAGTATTCAAAAACCGTTATTTGAATGTGATTATGCTGTTTATATTGTTGCGTTCTCTCTTGAGCGTTTGATCGATCAGGATGGATTTTTATCAGAAGGGATGCAGCATCAAGATTAAATACAGGATATCTGAAAGCATATAAATTGAGGATTCAAAAATGATCATTTAAAATCGATTGTGCTGTTTATTTCGATACGTTCTTTCTTGAGCCTTTGAGCGACAAGGGTAGTTCTTATCAGAAGGAACGCAGCAATAAAATTGGACATATAGTATCTGAAAAGCATACAATTCAAGTATTCAAAACCGATTATTTAAATCCGATTGTGCTGTTCATTTCGCTACGTTCTTTCCTGAGCCTTCGAACGATAAAGGTAGTTTTTTAACAGAAGAGATGCAGCAACAAAATTGGACATATGATATCTAAATAGTTTATAATTTGAGTATTTGAAAACGCTTATTGGAATCTGATTGTGCTGTTTATTTCGATACGTTCTCTCTTGAGCGTTTGAGCGAGAGGAGGAGTTTTTATCAGAAGGGATGCAGCAATAAAATTAGACACATAGTATCTGAAAAGCATATCATTTGAGTATTCGAAAACGATTATTTATATCTAATTGTGCTGTCTATTTCAATACATTCTCTATTGAGCCTTCAAACGATAAGGGTAGTTTTTTAAGAGAAGGCATGCAGCAACAAAATCGGACATATGATATCTAAAAAGCTCATAATTCGAGTATTTGGAAACGCTTATTAGAATCTGATTGTGCTGTGTATTTCGATACGTTCTCTATAGAGCCTTTGAGCGATAAGGGTAGTTTTGATCAGAAGAAGTGCAGCAATAAAATTGGACACATGGTATCTAAAAAGCCTATATTTCGAGTTCCCGAAAACGATTATTCAATCCTGATTGTGCTGTATGATTCGATACGTTCTCTCTTGAGCCTTCGAACGATAAGGGTAATTTTTTAACAGAAGGGATGCAGCAACAGAATTCGACATATGATATCTAAATAGTACATAATTCATGTATTTGAAAATGCTTATAGGAATCTGATTGTGCTGTTTATTTCGATACGTTCTCCCTTGAGCCTTTGAGCGATAAGGGTAGTTTTTATCAGAAAGGATGCAGCAATAAAATTAGACACATGGTTTCTAAAAAGCCTATATTTCGAGTATCCGAAAACGATTATTTAATCCTGATTGTGCGGTTTGATTCGATGCGTTCTTTCTTGAGCCTTCGAACGATAAGGGTAGTTTTTCAACAGAAGCGATGCAGCAATAAAATTGGACGTATGATATCTAAATAGTTCATAATTCGAGTATTTGAGAACGCGTATTGGAATCTGATTGTGCTGTTTATTTCGATACGTTCTCTCTTGAGCCTTTGAGCGATAAGGGTAGTTCTTATCAGAAGGAACGCAGCAATAAAATTGGACATATGGTATCTGAAAAGCATTTAATTCGAATATTCGAAAACGATTATTTTATCCTGATTGTGCTGTTTATTCCGATACGTTCTCTCTCGAGCCTTCGAACGATAAGGGTAGTTTTCAAACAGAAGGGATGCAGCAACAAAGATGGACCTGTTATCTGAAGAGCATATAATTTAAGTCTTTGAAAATGCTTATTAAAATCTGATTGTGCTGTTTATTTCGATACGTTTCGCTTAAGCCTTTGAGCGATAAGGGTAGTTTTTATCAGAAGGGATGCAGCAATTAAATTAAACACATGGTATCTAAAAAGCCTATATTTCGAGTATCCGAAAACGTTTATTTAATCCTGATTGTGCTGTTTGATTCGATACGTTCTTCCTTGAGCCTTCGAACGATAAGGGTAGTTTTTCAACAGGAGGGATGCAGCAAGAAAATTAGACATATAATATCTAAAGAGCATATAATTTGAGTATTCGAAAACGCCTATTTAAATCTGATTGTGCTGTTTTTTTGATACGTTCTCTCTTGAGCCTTCGAACGATAAGGGTCTTTTTTTAACAGAAGGTATGCAGCAACAAAATTAGACATATATCTAAATAGTTTATAATCTTAGTATTTAAAAACGCTCATTAGAATCTGATTGTGCTGTTAATTTCGATACGTTCTCTCCTGAGCCTTTGAGCGATAAGGGTAGTTTTTGTCAGAAGGGATGCAGCAATAAAATTGGACATATGATATCTAAATAGTTCATAATTCGAGTATTTGAAAACACTTATTGGAATCTGATCGTGCTGTTTATTTCGATACGTTCTTTTTTGAGCCTTTGAGCGATAAGGGTAGTTTTTTATTTGAAGGGATGCAGCAATAAATTCGTCCATATGGTATTCTACAAGCAAGTTTTTGAGTTTAGTTAGAGCAAAAACAGAGCACTAAATTCTCATCTTGGTTAGAATCGATTGTGCTCATTTGGCTGTGCTAACTTTATAGACGTAAAAGACGTGACTTCCGACAGCTTTCAATCCAACGATATCCTGTGCGAAATTCAAAAAAAATAACTCTTGCAACACAAAATTATGCGTCCAAGCAAAGACGAACACAATATTACGATGACTAACATTGAGTTCCGCTATTCCCCGCCTTTTGAGTACCCATGTAACGGGCGGTTGAAAAACGCCACGTTACAGTGTATATGGGGCATTCCACGCCAAATCGACCACTTTAAAACCTGACCACTTTCGATTTGGCTGAAACTTTTTTATTTTTTTCTACCCTATGAAAAAGATTTTTCAGAATTTTTTCAGATTTTTTTACGAAACCGATAAAAAGTTATGAATATTTCAAAAAAAATGGCCTTTTATTTTTCAAATGTCCATAACTTCTTCAAAAATTGACGAATCGGGATGTTTTTTTTTCAAAATTTTCGTTTTTAAATGTACTTTTCAGAAAAATATTTAAAAAAATGATTCAGAGCTATCTTCATTGTTTTTTTTCTACTTTTCGGAAAAAAACGAAAATTTCTCGATGATTACCATTTTTAATTTTTAATTTTTTTTTTTATTAGAAACCTTGATATTTTCTGTAAGTTCTCTAAAATTTTCAGAGTGGGGAAATTTTTTCTTCTATTTTTTTTTCAAGTAAAAAAAAAAATTTTTCACTCAGCCTATTTCTTATAATACTACTCTAGGGATTTATAATTATGTAGAGAGAACGTCAAAGTAAAAAAAAAAAAAATGACATTCAAATCTTATGAATTAAAAAAAAATGGCTATTGATTTTTCAAATGTCCATAACTTCTTCAAAAATTGCCTTATCGGGATGTTTTTTTTCAAAATTTTCGTTTTTCAATGTACTTTTCAGAAAAATATTTAAAAAAATGATTCAGAGCTATCTTCGTTGTTTTTTTTCTAATTTTCGGAAAAAAACGAAAATTTCTCGATGATTACCATTTCTAATTCTTAATTTCTTTTTTTTATTAGAAACCGTGATATTTTCTGTAAGATGTCTGAAATTCTCAGAGTGGGGAGATTTTCTCTTCTATTTTTTTTTTCAAATTGTTTTCATTGTTTTCTCTTCTATTTTTTTTTTCAAATTGAAAAAAAAAATAGAAGAGAAAATCTCCCCACTCTGAAAATTTCAGACATCTTACAGAAAATATCACGGTTTCTAATAAAAAAAAGAAATTAAAAATTAGAAATGGTAATCATCGAGAAATTTTCGTTTTTTTCCGAAAATTAGAAAAAAAACAACGAAGATAGCTCTGAATCATTTTTTTAAATATTTTTCTGAAAAGTACATTTAAAAACGAAAATTTTGAAAAAAAAAACATCCCGATAAGGCAATTTTTGAAGAAGTTATGGACATTTGAAAAATCAATGGCCATTTTTTTTTAATTCATGAGATTTGAATGTCATTTATTTTTTTTTTAACTTTGACGTTCTCTCTACATAATTATAAATCCCTAGAGTAGTATTATAAGAAATAGGCTGAGTGAAAAATTTTTTTTTTTTTTTAATTGAAAAAAAAAATAGAAGAAAAAATTTCCCACTCTGAAAATTTTAGAGAACTTACAGGAAATATCAAGAATTCTAATTAAAAAAAAAAATTAAAAATGGTAATCATCGAGAAATTTTCGTTTTTTTCCGAAAAGTAGAAAAAAAACAATGAAGATAGCTCTGAATCATTTTTTTAAATATTTTTCTGAAAAGTACATTTAAAAACGAAAATTTTAAAAAAAAACATCCCGATTCGTCAATTTTTGAAGAAGTTATGGACATTTGAAAAATAAAAGGCCATTTTTTTTGAAATATTCATAACTTTTTATCGGTTTCGTAAAAAAATCTGAAAAAATTCTGAAAAATCTTTTTCATAGGGTAGAAAAAAATAAAAAAGTTTCAGCCAAATCGAAAGGGGTCAGGTTTTAAAGTGGTCGATTTGGCGTGGAATGCCCCATATATAGCATTAATCAAGTTCCAAAAAGGAGCGAAATCAATCACAAAATACTTCTGAGAAGTAAAAAAAGGACGCCAAGTATTAAAGCCCAAAAATTCGAATTCAAAAAAATCCCAAAAATTCAAAATTCAAAATAAAGGAAATCTTCAAAAATCCCAAAATTCAAAATTCAAAATAAAGGAAATCTTCAAAATTTGAAATTTGAAATTTTGAAAAACAAATACAAATCACACAAGCCAAGCCAAAAATTTGGCGGGCGTAAAACATTAAAGACCAAACTAAACTCAAAAACTTGGCGTGCAGAGTTAAGAACCAATACGCTTGGCGAGGAAAAACCGAGTCCAGCTACCTTTACCGTTTAACGAAGGAGTGAATGAACGAGAAAATAACAAAGAAAACAATTGATCAAGTGCACTAGTAAGCAACCATGAGAATAACACAAGAGGTAACGGCTGTGTAAACTAGTAGGTAACTATGAGAAAAGTTCACTGGGAAAAATCTTCTACAAGGTTTATATTTAAATGACCGAACAATGATATTATAATTATTTCTGAAATAATTGAGAATCTTTTATTGACCTTTTGTTATGTGCGAATTCGATAAATCATAGTAGCATCACTGCACTTAATGGTTTCAATAATTATAAATATGGTTGCTACTTCTTTGTCATAAATTTTCTCCGTGTAATATATGTAACGTTGTAAGAAAATGCGACCAGGCCTGGATTTACGATAATAGTCGTATATGTACGTGACGATTGAGCGAGTGTATTAGAATAGTCACGTTTTCAATTGACCCGATGGGACAGAAAACGTTCACATAACTTAATTTTCCCGTCATTCTCCCACTCACGTGTCTAAGCGCATGCGCACTACGTATGTCGGCAATACGCATGCTCATAGATATTTCGCTGTCGGTTGAAGGTTTGAAGTAGGGAGAAACGGTCATAGGGGGAGTTAAGATATGCAAATTTATTGTCATGGTAACGAGTTAAGTTATGCGAGCGGTCAAGTTATCTGATCATCTACTATACTTGACAATAAAGTATACAAGTGATAATATCTGTGTTATCACTATATGAGTGGGTATAATAATTTTCTATCTTATCTCGTGGAAATCCTACAGCACCTCTCGGGCTTATTTTGCTTAACCCTGAACGCCAAGTTTTTGAGTTTAATTTGGTCTCTTAAAATTTACGCACGCCAAATTTTTGGCTTGGATTGTGTGATTTGTGTTTGTTTTTTAAAATTTTGGATTTCAAATTTTTTAGATTTTCTTTAAATTTTAAATTTTTGGGATTTTTTTGAATTCGAATTTTTGGGTTTACATATACGAGTAAATTTAACGATGATTATAGAAGCGGTTCGGATTTTGAATTTTCAATTCTTGGAGAATGTTTGTGAATAAGCAATCGAGCGAAAATCTTGCAAGGAATTGATCTACTGAAAATTGGAAGTTGAAAATTGTTAATTTTGATTAAAAATGAATCTTGAAAAATATCTAATACGAAAATCTTAGGTAAATAACATATACACACCGTCTCACAAAGAACATTAACTAAGCACTAAAATATCAAAACCCTCTCTCCCGCAGACATCAAAGATCGCAAAAAAATGACCCGTCTATCAAGACGGCTAGTCTTATAAGAAATTTATAATGAATATCATCCAAGATGCATCAAATGATCAAAAACACATAAACTTATAATGTAAACCATGTCAAAACATATCAAAATCTATTACACAAAATAAGACTAAGATGAATGTAATTTTGAGAAATAATAAATCTGAAAAGGATCCGAATGAGGATCGACACGTTATACAAAAATTGTCCAATTTTATTTGGAACCATTGGCTTAATCGCAGCCGATTCCTCCGTTCACTAATTCTCAACCCGGCCGCATATCCAAACCAACACTTGAATCAACTGGCTTAAAACTTGTAGAAAATTATCTTCTTCAACGAGATTCTACAATTATTTGGTTGCATCATCCTTGCAGCCTTCAAGAATTGGAAACGCAATAACATCGCCAAAACTCGTTACCACCAACAACTACGGTTTTTACTGAAATGCAGACAAGAAGGTCTAATACCTAAACACATTCATTCGCAGAACATAAACAACATCCTAATTTTTAACAACAGAAATAAACTTAAACTCAAAACAGTCTTACACAAAACTTACAAATCTTTACTTAACATAGAGAATGATTACCTGAATTACAAAATTAAAATACTCAACAAAAAAATTCAAAATAACACAGAACTCATCGCGAAAATTCCAAAACGCATGAACGAAAAATTCTTCAAACTTGAACAAATCAAACTAAACAGAATATCGAAAGAATTCTTTGACAAACACGAAAAGAAATTAAGTAACCTCAGGTATGGAAGAACACGAAATGTCCATCAACATGTTTTCAATTATGACGAATTCCTAAGAACAATCGCATCACAATCGAATCGAAATCAAGGAAACAAACGATCAAAATCAACATACACGGCAAAAACCGACATCACATATTAATCTTTTTAATTCTGCAACATCAAACAGTACTCAACACAACATAAGCAATAACATAATTAATGACCCATTAACTAACAGAGAATCAACAATCTAAAACAACAAATTTAAAGAATGGCTAATCAATCTAAGAAGCATAGACATTCCAACACATATATCAACCTTTTTATCATTAGGTGAAAAATTTTGTTTTCCATACATGAAACCAACAGATATTAAAACATGCATCTACCAAACTATCTCAGAATTTGAATCGAAAATAGCTAATTTACTAGAAAAACCAATACAAGATGAAATTAGAAGGAAATTCACCAAATTGATTGATAAAGTAAAAACTCAAAACTCATTCTTCAACACCAACAAAATTATCGAAGATGCACCTACTTTTCTCAAAAACAATCCTCAATTAATAATTACAAGAGCAGATAAAGGAAACTCGACCGTTATATTAGATAAACAAGTCTACATTATCAGAACCCAGAATTTACTTGCACACGAAACAACATATAAAATCAAAGATAAAAACCCACTTAGCAGACTACAAAAAGGCGTTAAACAAGATCTCACAAGATGGAAAAACCTCAAAATATTAGATGAAACCACACAAAATCATTTGAAAGCAGGAAACTGTAACTTGGCATGATTATACTGTCTTCCAAAAATTCACAAACAAAATTATCCGCTACGTCCAATAGTATCTTCTATGAATGGCCCTACACATAAATTAGCCGAATTCGTCCAAACAAAACTCTCAAAATGAATAGACACCACAAACTCATACGTCCCAGACAGCTTCCCAGTTAAAAAATTCGTATCAAACATCCTAATACCCGGTAACTACAAACTCATTTCCTTTGATGTCGTCTCACTTTACACTAATGTGCCTTTAGAATTGGTCATACAAAGCCTCCAAAAACGATTAAATCTTTTCTCAGAAAAATTTGCACCAAACGAAATAATAAAAACAATAGAATTCATAATGTTCGTAACCTTCTTTACCCTAAACGACAAAATATATCAACAAATATTTGGTTTACCAATGGGTTCACCGTTGGCCCCGATATTATCAAACATTGTAATGATCGATTTGGAAACAAACTACCTCGAAAAACTAAAATTCACGATACCAATCTATAAAAGATACGTAGGCGAGATTATCATAGCTCTTCCCACCGACAAAATAGAATCAACACTTAAGCTCTTTCACTCGTATCACACTAAACTACAGTTCACAGTTGAAATAGAAACAAACAACAAAATACCATTTCTAGACATGTTACTAATCCGAAAAAACAACTCAATAATTACCGACTGGTACAGAAAACCTACCTGGTCAGGTCGATTCATAAACTTCTTTTCTCACCACCCTCTTAGTAAAAAAAAGGAATTATAATGATGTTAGTAGATAGAGCGATAAAACTATCAGACGTTTCCTTCCACCAAAAAAATATTGAACTAACTAAAAACACAATGACACAAAACTGTTATCCAATTTCGTTCACAGAAAAGATAATAAGACAAGGACTAACATTAATTCAGGCACAATCAAATACAAACAACACATTCGACTCCTCTAGATTGATTAATTTACCATATACTGAAAATATTCACCACCAACTAATCCGTCTCTTTCGACAATTCAATATAACATTAGTCACCAACAACCAACACAGCATTCGCTCTATCATCGGTACCACAAAAGACAAAATAGACAAGATGAATAAACCCAACGTAGTTTACCAAATCGATTGTAACGATTGTGATGCATTGTCCGTAGGACAAACAAAAAGATATCTAAGAACCAGAATTAACGAACACAAAAATAGTCTAAAACACACTAACACACGGAATACAGCGTTAGCTAAATACGGAATCGAATTAAATCACAATTTTAAATTTGACGATGTCAAAAATTGAAATAATGAAAAATGGCTAAAAAAGCGATTAATTCATGAAATTTTAGAACCGACATCGACAAACTAAGCAGCATATATAATTCAATAATTTCACAAAACTTTGAATAATAACTGAAAAACCTTAAATTGCCAGCCATCGGTTTAAGACTCATTACCAAATCGAACAGTTATCAATTCAAAACCGGTTCAAGACTCGTTACCACAATTCGTCCGGCATGTAAAAATAATTAACGACAACTTCCTCAACCGTAACAGATACCCCCCACACTTCAATACTCGATCCTACTGCCCCAACCTCCTCACTCGTCTCTAATACTCAGTCGCTACTAAGCTCTCAAAACATCTTGACCGTTTAACAACATCATGTAATGAAAATTGTTAATTTTGATCAAAAATAAATCTTGGAAAATATTAAATACGAAAATCATAGGTAAATAACATATACACACCTTCTCACAAAGAACATTAACTAAGCACTAAAATATCAAAACCCTCTCTCTCTCGCAAAAAAACGACCCGTCTTAATACAATAAATTCATAATGAATATCATCCAAGATTCATCAAATGATCAAAAATTACCCATACAAATTCAGGTCAGTCATGACACACAACACATCAACTTATAATGTAAGCCATGTCAAAACATATAAAAATCTATTATACAAAATAAGACTAAGATAAATGTAATTTTCAGAAATAATAAATCTGGAAAGAATCCGAATAAAAATCGAAACGTTATACGAAAATTGTCCAATTTCATTTGGAACCACTGGCCGAATCGCAGCCGATTCCTCCCTTTACTAGTTGACTTCACTACTATTCTTCTATGTACACCACCGGTGGAAAGTTTCCGGACAAAACTTGAAAAAAGGTCTTGAACGTTTTTTTATGCTATTTCGTAAAAAGGCATCGTAATCTAATTCAACAAGCGGCATATCAAAGGGGACGAATTTCGGTTCTATTTCCTGTATTATTAATTATTTTTACAATTCGTCTTTCGACTTAGCCTCAATTGTGTAAACAACTTTTTTTCGTTTTTTCCCCCTCTGTGCAGGTGCGCGCATCTTCTAGAGAATTTTTTTTGTGTATTTTTAAGATTGGGATCATAAAGGGGAAAGTTTGAGCTTTAATTTGCTTTTTCAAAAAACTTTGAGCGATGTCTTTTTCCAAAGTTATTCCGTTTATTGTGAAAAAAGACAAAATTGGAAAAATCCCGTATAACACGAAAACAAAGAGAATTCATGAAAAACTTTGAAGTCGTTTGTTTTCGTTGAGGCGAGTAAAAAAATTTCAGATTTTTTTTCAAAATTTGTTGTTATTCTCATTTTCTGTGTCGGAGCTCAGATCATTCAATTACCATAGCTCAAGAACTATGGGATTATTGACTCTTAGACAATTAGCAGGCATGGTATTTAGACTTTCAATTGGTTTGTCAAAAATGTCTTATTTTCATTTATTGTCACAGGCAATACTTAAATCTATATTATATTTATAAGAGCAGGAATGATAACTCAAAATATATTAAGAAATCAGGATATTCGATTTCAAAGAATAATTTTATATAATATACCAATTATTAGAATAATTTTTATTTGTTTATCATTTCCCTTATGTGGGGTTCCATTTGTAGCAGGATTTTTTTCCAGGGGTGAGCGAAGCGTTTTGCTCGATTGGGGATTTAATCTTTGAGCGAGCACATAGCAGATGAACGGAGGGTAGCTCGTATCGCGAAAAGAACTTGTGACGTCGTATTTTTGCGAGTCACAAAGGAACTCGATAACGCGCGAGGTACAACCTCGCTCCCAGGCCGAGTCCCTCTCGAACGATACAATCAGGGCCAAATTGTTAACTTGTCGTTAGATATTAATTTAATTTTGTATTTCCGAAAAATTCTCTTGAGCAAAACGGCGGTCCCCGCCGTTACCGACACGATGACAGCATCGAGAACACCATCGTCTGCGCAACAGTTCAACCGAGAACGAGAAGGGCCAACGAGAGCAATATTCGATGCTCTCGCCACTAACACCATGAGCAACGTAGCCCACGTACGTGAGCCATAACGTCATCATCGACGAGAGCCACCAACATCATCCATCGTTGTCGCTCTCGGCATCATCGCTGAGAGAGCGCCAAATGCAACGTCGTCGCGTGGTCGTGCGTCGTATCGCACAGCTTGGGAGAAATATTATTATTATCGTTATTCGTCCGTAATTTGGGAGAGAGAATCGATCGCGCTCTCGTTCTATCGCTCACTCCATCGATCTATCCGCCGCCTCGAATCAATCGCGCAATCGATTACCAAGTCGCGCTAACATTCGACTCGAATCGCATAAGGGTGGGGGTAGAAATCGGAGCTTACGAGGGCGATCACGAAAGTTTTCTCGAGGACTTAAGCCGCCGTACCGAACGGGGAAGGACGTTGGAATCGCGCCGTTATCGAGTACCGAGCAAGAGAAGCGCGTCTGCCGAATATATCAAAGATTGGGTTCCCGCTGCATTACGGGACCATTCTGCTGAAAACAAACCGGTAAGAACGTCGTTTTGCTCGTTTTGGTTGTGGAATTGAGGAAAATCGCGAGTAGAGGCATTTTCGGGAGTAAAAGTGTTCCAAAACGAAGCAATATTGTCTCGACGACGAGTTAACGCGCGCGGCCAAATTAGAATCTTGTCCGCGAGTAAAATCATTCGCGAGTTACCGTTCGCGTGTTAAATTAATAGAATCGCCGAGAGGGATTCAATATCTATTCGTGCGGAAGCGAGAGTCCATAGGTTAATTAGCGTAATTTGTTTAGAACTCTCGGCCTGAGTAAAATCCAGAGCTATCGTAAGACAGCGGCCATTTTGTATGAGAGTGTGGAAACGGAGAAAACCGTTAAGATATCGGCCATTTTGAGATTGGGGCGCGATATTGCCACGAGGCCGAGAGGAATTAATTATTCGAGTATTAAAGAAAGCGAGAACGAGATCCCAAGGTTATTGCCATTGAACATTTAAATTGTATAGCAGCGAACGGAAAAAGCTTGTTAATAGTGAATAAGGATTCTGTGTTGAAAACGGGAATTTTGATTTTTTTTTGCATTTTGATTTCGTCTCGCCTTCTGCGAGCCGAAATAACGATAAATTAAATAAATAAAAGTAAGTGTTGTGTTTCCCGAACTTGCTGCAAAGAGTATTTATTGTAGAATTTCCAACGATCCCTAACCGCGCCCCTCTACCATCCTCAAGGGCAGCTAGCCAGGCAAAGAAATTGTTGAACTCACGAGAGAACTCAAGGAAATATAAATTTTGCTATCGTAATTTATTGCGATAGCTGGCGCCCAATCCTTGAGTGATCTCGTGAGCTGTTTTGTGACCCGAAGAGTCGGCTTTTCATGCGTTAAGTCACGTCACAAATTTGGCGCCCAACGTGGGGCTGGGCCGTTGAGAAAAGCGAAAAATTCCATTAATACATTTTTCGGATTTAATTAAAATTTTTAGTATCTCGTTTGATCTCGTTTCGCATAAAATTTTTTTTGTTTAAGTAAAAATTTTGGTAAAAGTAAAGTAAGAAGATAAAAAGTTTTAAGAGAAAATAGGAAGAATCGAAAGAGTCGTGAAAAGAGAAAAATTTTCGAGCTCGAAAGAGAATTGTAGAATATTCGAGAACGAAGGAGGAAGAGATAGAAAGAGTAGATATCTGAAATAAAATTTTGTCGAATATTCCCGAGAATATATTTGCGAATGCTCGGAAAGGCGTCGTAGTCGAGCCATAAAGTTTTTTTCTCTCGCGCTTTGTTTTGGTCGTGCGTCGCGCGACAGTGGTAGTAGTGTGTCCGTCCGTGTATGTGATTCGTCCTTTGTGCGCGTGTGTGCGGGCAGCGAGAGAGCCTCAGTTTACGTAGATCTCGCTGGCTGGACACATCGTCTTATAATTCGTTCACGCCATCGTTACCGTTCAAGAAAGAGATCAGGTTGAAAATGGCAGGATCTCTCCGAGTTCCCCAGTCGCTAAGGTAATTGTGGCTAAAAATCGGATAAAGTGATTTTGTGATTTGAACTTGTGTCTTGCTCGAGAGAGAAGTGTAGTTGCGGGAATTAAACTCAGTGATTTACGTTATCGTCGTTATTGTCGAGTACGCGAGACAAAGATCTCGAGCTTCTCTCGAGATACATCGCGCTGTGAATAATTTTAATAGAACGCAATCATGGATTATTTATTCTAATTTATTGAATTTGTGTTTTGGTTAACGAATTAATTTTTTTTTCCAACTCGTTCAATCATTCTATTCATTTTCGTTCTTTCTCTCTCGCGCAAGACGGTGCATGCGCTTTATAGCGAAATATATTTCTTTGTGATTGTCACCGATATTGTGATTCACCCGATTTTTTTTTCTTCTCCGATATTTATTGCTTCGGATAATATTGTCAATTTCGAGAGCAATTACTCTCACGTTGTCCGCATTATAACTGAGAAAAAAAAAAGAAAACCCTGAAAAACATCGAAAAGTGCATCGGAAAAAAAAAAAGAAATCTCGTCTCGTCGCGTCGTCGTTTTCCCCACGTGCGTCGTGCCGGTAGCCCACGAGTTCGCGAGAGTGTGTGCGCGTGTCCGTGATTCTCGTCCGTGAGCCGCGCGTTAGTGTGCGTGACAGGCTCTCGCACGTTCGAGTGTTCGTATTTCTTCGACTCGCTCCGCGCAACTTCGTGCTTCGCGACTCAAGTGAATTCTCTCGCGCGTACGTACCTCGAGTATAGTCTCACGCGTCATAACTGAATTTCTCGCGTGAATTATAAAGAATTAATCGACATGCATCGTACACCGCCGAATGCCCGTGAACGCGTAGCTGCGCTCTCTCCGAGCCAGCTGAGAAAAGAATTGACGGATCGAGGTTTACGCGATAGCGGGATGGTCAGTGAGATGCGCGATCGATTGCTGGATTCAATTCGCGAGGGAGTAGATTCACAAGCTCGTGGCCGCGAACAACTTGCCGCGTTATTGAATCGAACGAACCCCTTTCGCGACGAGGCTAATAATTATTCGTTGCCAAACATTAATCAAGTTCCGCGAGTGACAGGTGCCGCGAATTTTGCCACCTCTACCGAGTATCGTCGAGCGGAGGGGGGAGGTGCTATACCGCGTCAGTCATCGGCGCGCGCGATTCCGTCGATACCGTTGCACCGCGCACGCGTTGAAAATCCGCGTTCGACCGAGAATAATCATAATAATTTCGAAAATTTTCATCCGGGAATGACAGGTGATCCTGAGCATCACTCGTCGCCGCGTTCCCGCCGGGATTCATATGACCCATCCGCCGCGATGCGTTCAGCGTACAAAATGATGCGCAAATGGGGATTAAAATTTTCGGGCGTGATCGGCGAAGACGGAGAGGGATTTTTGCTCCGTATTAAAGAGGGCCGGAGAATGCTCCCGGTAAATGACAGCGAACTTCTTGACTGTCTCCCTCTCTTCCTTTTTGATAACGCGCTTTGGTGGTATCGGACGCACCGAAATTCTTTCGTGACTTTCCGCGATCTAGAGTCTGCATGGAGGGATCGATTCGGCGATCCCGATTATCAATTCTCACTACGCGAAGAAATCTTTGCCCGCGTGCAAGGCAAACACGAACGTTTTTCGGTTTTCCTCACGTGTCTACGTGCGCTTTTCGATCGTGTCGAGCCTCCCATGAGCCTCGAGGAACAATTGCAATACGCGTGGCGAAATATGTTACCGTACTTGCGCCGCGCTATCAGACGCCGTGACGCGACCACGTTCGGTGAGTTTGAAAAACTCGCGCGCGAAGTCGAGTGGGACGAACATGGTGGGAAACAAAATCGCGAACCACCGTCGCCCGCGAATTCGAGATTCCCGACCCTCGCGTATCGCGACCCGTATAAAACGCGCCCAGATCGGAACCCGAATTTCGCGACGTTTCTCGAGTGGGACGAGTTGGCGTCAGAGGAACACGCGTGCGCGTGCTCCGATAAACTCCCGGAGCGGCGCGCAACGCCGGAGAATAACCGACCGGTGAATAAACACAACGATTCGCGAAACTCACCGCGGAGAGAAAATTCGAATCGATCGAATTATTCGCGTTTCCCGCCGCGCTCCGGTTCACCATACCCGGCACGTGATAAAAGCCCGTCCGACGTGCGCGTCCACTTCGAAAGATCCGACCGCCGTGATAAAAGTCCGATTGACGTTCCGGACAAGGCTCACGAGTCGACGAATCCGTTTCGTCAGTCGATGACGTCTCGCAACGCACCGACTGAAGATCGGCAATATCCCGATCGTCGACAGCCTCGCGCCTGCTTCAACTGTGGCCAAGAGGGGCACATCGCGAAAGGTTGCTTGGCACCGCGAAAACGTTATGCGGGAAACGACGACGGGAGTCGCCAATAAGGGCCGAACAGACTCCTGCGTTGACCGTACGGGCCCTCGACAAAAATATTTCGCTTCCACTAGACCCAATGGAATATTTTTGCACCCCGCTCTACAGTTCTCGTGCGCAGCCGGTATTAATTATTAAAATAAATATCTTGGGAAAAACGTTACCGGCCATGTTCGACAACGGTTCGACAAGTACCTTTATCGGACAAGACGGGCTGCTACTAGCTTCTCGTTTAGGATTTTCTCGTAAATCAATGCCGCGAAAACCGACTACGATCGCGAACGGTGAAACAATTACGTGCGACGAAAAGATGGAGCTCCCGATGAAACTTGAAAATCGCGAAGAAATGATCTCCGCGAGGATCCTCCCATCGTTGCCGGTTCCATTATTGCTCGGATTGGACGCGCTGGAAATATTTAAAATTGTTATCGACCACCATCGACGCGTGTGGTATTTCAGCGATGACCCGACGAATACATTTAATTTCGCCTCCCGTGACAGTGTCGAACACGCAAACTTATCGCTCGGTATTTCGGAACTCGGTCGAAACGAGAGTACGCGCCTCGCGAAATTTTTGGAAAAAGAGCTCGAGATTCTTAAAAATGCTCCCGGGTTAACAAATTTAATCGAACACCGAATCGATGTTGGTACTAATCGACCGATAAAACAGCGTTATTATCCGGTCACTCCGATCATACGCGAGGCAATCGATGACGAAGTCGATCGTATGCTTGAGGCAGACGTTATCGAACCTTCGAACAGCGATTGGTCGAGCCCGATCGTGATGATTAAAAAACCGAACGGGACGTTTCGATTTTGTTTAGATTTCCGGAAAGTTAACGAGGTCTCGAAAAAGGATGCGTACCCGTTACCGTACATGACACAAATTCTCGATCGCTTGCGTTCCGCAAAATACATTTCCACGATCGACTTAAGTCAAGCTTTCCATCAGATTCGTCTCGAGGAGTCGTCCAAAGAGATAACCGCGTTTACGGTACCCTATAGGGGGTTATTTCAATTCAAAAGAATGCCGTACGGACTCACGGGCGCTCCCGCGACGTTTCAACGACTCTTAGATCGTGTGATTGGTCCGGAAATGGAACCTCACGCATTCGCATATCTCGATGACATTATTATTGTCACCGAGGACTTCGATGAGCATTTAACCCTGCTCAAACGGGTTTTTGATCGTATCGTCGCTGCTGGCTTACGCATCAACCCCGAGAAATGCGAATTTTGTTGCTCTGAGGTGAGATATCTCGGATTCCTCGTGAATCGAGACGGTTTGCAGGTAGATCCCGCGAAAACCGAGCCAATTGAAGTATTTCCGCGGCCGGAAAAATTAAAACCGTTGCGACGATTCTTGGGAATGGCATCGTGGTATCGTCGATTCATTCCGCACTTTGCCGAGATCGCAGAGCCGCTCACGCGACTCTCGAAAAAGAATCAAGCTTGGAAATGGGGACCGGAGCAACAAAAAGCGTTCGACTCTTTGAAGGAAGCTCTCGCGAACCCTCCAACCCTCGCGTGTCCCGATTTCAAGGCCAAATTCGTGCTCCAAACAGACGCGAGCATGACCGGCATCGGCGCGGTATTAACGCAAGAAATCAACGGTGCAGAGCATCCGATTGCGTACGCGAGTCGAACACTCTCGCCGCCAGAACGAAATTATTCGACCACCGAACAAGAGTGTCTCGCCATTTTATGGGCGATTAAGAAATTCCGGGCTTATCTTGAAGGTTACCGCTTCACGGTAATCACCGATCATCACAGTCTCAGGTGGTTGCAAACGCTCAAGGAACCTTCGGGTCGTTTAGCTCGATGGGCCTTGCAACTTGCACAGTACGACTTCGAGATCGTGTATCGCAAGGGTGCGCTAAACCACGTTCCCGATGCACTCTCTCGAATGTTCGAATTTTTACCACCCACGGCTGCAAAACCACCGGAAACACTCCCAGAATATAATTTCGTGATCGTTCCCAACGATAACCGTAATCCTGGCGTCGCGCGCGAACCAATTGACCCCGAACGTGATCCCTGGTACGCGAAAAAGCTTACGGCGATCGTCGCGCACCCCGAGAGATTTCCTTATTGGAAAATCAGGGATAATCGTCTTTATGTTTATCGACGCACCACGCGTCGCGCCCTTCCAGTCGGTGATAATTCCGAATGGAAAATGGTCGTACCGCGTTATGCTCGCGCACAAATCTTACGCGAGTGTCATGACGAGACACAAGCGGGTCATCTCGGTATACAAAAAACGTACGAGCGAGTATTTCACTCGTATTTCTGGCCACGCATGTTTCGCGACGTTTCTCGTCATGTTCGCCATTGCGGAGTCTGTCAATGCGCAAAGGTCGAACAGTTACCGCCCCTCGGTCTCATGGGTCGTCGAGTCGTGGAAGAGCCATGGACTGTAATCGCTGCGGATATTATGGGACCTTTTCCGCCGAGTCGATCTGGCCATGCGTACGTTCTCGTGATACAGGACTTGTTCACAAAGTGGGTCGAATGTTGTCCGTTGCGTAAAGCAAACGGCAAAAAGATCTCCGAGGCGTTAGAAGAATTGGTCTTCTCTCGCTGGGGCACCCCGCAGGTCTTGCTCACGGATAACGGTACCGAATTTAATAACCGTAGTATTCAGGCTCTCGCCACCGAGCGAGGAATTTTCCATACGACAACACCGCCTTACCATCCGCAGGCGAATCCGGTGGAACGCGTTAATCGTGTATTAAAAACAATGATCGTATCGTTTCTCGAAGGCGATCATCGAGCGTGGGATACTCATCTCGCGGAATTTCGTTTCGCGTATAACACGGCGTATCATACGTCCATTCGTAGCACTCCCGCGTACTTGAACTTCGGACGTGAGCCTAAGCCGCATAATTTTTACCGTCAACGCGAGGAGGGGGATCGCGAAATCGTCCTGTTGCGACCCGAAGAATGGTCAGAACGCGTACGAGAACTAGCGAAGTTGCACGAGAAGGTCACTCACGATCTCGAGGAAGCGCATCAACGACAAGCGGCTCAATATAACCGCCACCGCCGCGATCGCACATTCAAAGTCGGAGATCTCGTCTTGAAAAGACAAAGAATTTTGTCGTCAGCCGCGCAAAACGTCGCCGCGAAACTCGCGACAAAATACCACGGGCCGTTTCGTATCGCAAAAGTACTCTCCCCCGTAGTATACGAGGTTCAGGACGTTCTCGGGGGCCGCGCGATAAAAGTATCGATAGAAGATCTGAAGTCGTATCTTCCGCCCGCCGTCGCTGACGAGCCGGAGGGGGGTGATACCGCGCGAAACGAGACCCCGGACGAATCCCAAGACTCGGTGCGAGAAGATTAATCTGCCCCAAGTACGGTCTAAATGTAATCTATGTTGCATGTTTGTTTAGTATTGAATTTGAATCTCGCTCGCTGTTTATTTAATTGCTTATTTATTTGTTCGCTACAAGAAAAAAAAATGAGTATGGAAAAAAAGAGCTCTTTTGGTATCGTTCGTGCGGAAACTCGTTGTGGCGACGAAACAGTATATCTTCCATTTTTTTTTTATTCGTTGCCCAATTTCCACACGAGCACAGCTTCGGTCTTATACGGCCGGGTCGGCCTTGTCATAGGGGGGGAGGTGTTGTGACGTCGTATTTTTGCGAGTCACAAAGGAACTCGATAACGCGCGAGGTACAACCTCGCTCCCAGGCCGAGTCCCTCTCGAACGATACAATCAGGGCCAAATTGTTAACTTGTCGTTAGATATTAATTTAATTTTGTATTTCCGAAAAATTCTCTTGAGCAAAACGGCGGTCCCCGCCGTTACCGACACGATGACAGCATCGAGAACACCATCGTCTGCGCAACAGTTCAACCGAGAACGAGAAGGGCCAACGAGAGCAATATTCGATGCTCTCGCCACTAACACCATGAGCAACGTAGCCCACGTACGTGAGCCATAACGTCATCATCGACGAGAGCCACCAACATCATCCATCGTTGTCGCTCTCGGCATCATCGCTGAGAGAGCGCCAAATGCAACGTCGTCGCGTGGTCGTGCGTCGTATCGCACAGCTTGGGAGAAATATTATTATTATCGTTATTCGTCCGTAATTTGGGAGAGAGAATCGATCGCGCTCTCGTTCTATCGCTCACTCCATCGATCTATCCGCCGCCTCGAATCAATCGCGCAATCGATTACCAAGTCGCGCTAACATTCGACTCGAATCGCATAAGGGTGGGGGTAGAAATCGGAGCTTACGAGGGCGATCACGAAAGTTTTCTCGAGGACTTAAGCCGCCGTACCGAACGGGGAAGGACGTTGGAATCGCGCCGTTATCGAGTACCGAGCAAGAGAAGCGCGTCTGCCGAATATATCAAAGATTGGGTTCCCGCTGCATTACGGGACCATTCTGCTGAAAACAAACCGGTAAGAACGTCGTTTTGCTCGTTTTGGTTGTGGAATTGAGGAAAATCGCGAGTAGAGGCATTTTCGGGAGTAAAAGTGTTCCAAAACGAAGCAATATTGTCTCGACGACGAGTTAACGCGCGCGGCCAAATTAGAATCTTGTCCGCGAGTAAAATCATTCGCGAGTTACCGTTCGCGTGTTAAATTAATAGAATCGCCGAGAGGGATTCAATATCTATTCGTGCGGAAGCGAGAGTCCATAGGTTAATTAGCGTAATTTGTTTAGAACTCTCGGCCTGAGTAAAATCGAGAGCTATCGTAAGACAGCGGCCATTTTGTATGAGAGTGTGGAAACGGAGAAAACCGTTAAGATATCGGCCATTTTGAGATTGGGGCGCGATATTGCCACGAGGCCGAGAGGAATTAATTATTCGAGTATTAAAGAAAGCGAGAACGAGATCCCAAGGTTATTGCCATTGAACATTTAAATTGTATAGCAGCGAACGGAAAAAGCTTGTTAATAGTGAATAAGGATTCTGTGTTGAAAACGGGAATTTTGATTTTTTTTTGCATTTTGATTTCGTCTCGCCTTCTGCGAGCCGAAATAACGATAAATTAAATAAATAAAAGTAAGTGTTGTGTTTCCCGAACTTGCTGCAAAGAGTATTTATTGTAGAATTTCCAACGATCCCTAACCGCGCCCCTCTACCATCCTCAAGGGCAGCTAGCCAGGCAAAGAAATGTTGAACTCACGAGAGAACTCAAGGAAATATAAATTTTGCTATCGTAATTTATTGCGATAGCTGGCGCCCAATCCTTGAGTGATCTCGTGAGCTGTTTTGTGACCCGAAGAGTCGGCTTTTCATGCGTTAAGAAAAGTCACGTCACAAACTTTATGGTATACCGGGACGATTGAATTGGAGAGGGAGCGCAAAGGGACTCACGTAGTTTCCCTCTCCTCGCGAGTCGAGTAGACATTTATTTTTGGGGATCGTATCGCGAGCGAGTAAATAGTTCTCGGACGAGGTTTCCGTCCTATCGCGAGTTATTGGGTGTCTCGAGTCCGTCAGATCGATCCTATGAGGATCGAAACGTCCGAGAACTCTTCCACTAAAACTCGCCGAGGATCAAAACCTCGAGCGACGCCAAAGGGTTTCGATCTTTACCTGGCCCGATCTCGTTGGGCAAAGGATGTTTCCCTCTTTGTTTTGCGTTACATTATATATGTACGATCTTGACGATTGGATAAAATATTAAAACGTCATTTTCACATGAAACAATAAAACATTAAGCTTTTGAAAAATTGTTACTGCAAAGATCTCATAGATTACATATTATGATTAATGTAATCTTTTCAATGGAAACGTATGTTTTCAAATATTCTACTATTGAAATGACGATTGTTTTTGAACGCTTCATTTTCTTTTGAGCATGCGACCGTTAATAGTTAATAACGTTGATACAATCTTTTTTTTTTTGACAACAATTATTTTTCCATGTTTAAATTCTTAGGAAACAGGAGTATTGAAATACAAATTTTTGTTAACATGATTAATGTTTGTGAATTGTCGTAATTTATTTCCGTTAATTTCGTTGTTTTTCTAAATTACCATTTCCTGTTATTCTTTTATTGGCATCCCACACAATAATAATACGTCTTAAGTACGTCTTTCGGACATCACGTCAATTGTTCCGTGATGGTGATGGGATGGTCCCATGGGATTTCCATGGGGTCTGAAATGTCTGTAGTGATTACCGCAATAGGATGGTCCTGCCGTCCCACTGCCGTCCCAGGATGTCTTTGGGATGTCTTCGGGGCGTCTATTAAACTGCCAACACAGCATTGGATAATTATTTTTATTTTAATTAATTAATTAAATTTCAATAAAATGGGTACAGTACAGAGGGAGGCAGCAAGTACTCCTTGTAATATTGCCTCTTTTGAGGTCTGACTCCTTTCAGTGTCAAATGTCCATGTTCACGCTCGGCTCTATACGCATCCTATTTGCATGATCCGTATGTGAGAGCGCTTGCCATCTAGCGGCGAGTCTGGAACTAATGCCGCGCAATAGCTGACCTCCTACAGACATCTCTAAGAGAGACCGCTGGGATCGTCTACTCACGGTTACAGGAGGATATCCTCAAGACATCCCAAATTAATCTCGCGTAGAACAATGTCTTACCGGTACCTCCCAGAGACATCTCTAAGAGAGTGCGCTGGGATCGTCAAGACACGGTCGTGACAGGGTATCCTCAAGACATCCTATATTAATCTCGCGTAGAACAATGTCTTACCAGTACCTCCCAGAGACATCTCTAAGAGAATACGCTGGGATCGTCCAAACACGGTTACGATAGGATATCCTCAAGACATCCTATATGAATCTCCACTAGACCAATGTCCTACTAGTACCTCTCACAGACATCTACAAGACAGTGCAGTACGATTGTCTTCACACAGTGATGGCAGGATATCCACAAGACATCCAATATTAATCTCGGGTAGAACAATGTCCTACCGGTACCTCCCAGAGACATCTATAAGAGAGTGAACTGGGATCATCTAAACACGGTTGCGACAGGATATTCTCCAAGACATCCTATATTAATCTTGAGTAGACCAATGTCCCACCACTACCTCCCACAGACGTCTATAAGAGAGTGCGTTGGAATCGTCTAATTACGACAGGATATCCTCAAGACATTCAATATTAATCCCGGGTAGAACAATATTTTACTGGTTCCTCCCATAGACGTTTATAAGACGTACTATCTTAGCAGGACACGAATGGGACTATCTCGGGATGGTCCCGGGATCAATTTTGCTGTGTGAATTTTACTCC
Source organism: Alloplasta piceator (assembly GCA_946863875.1). NCBI lineage: Eukaryota > Metazoa > Arthropoda > Insecta > Hymenoptera > Ichneumonidae > Alloplasta > Alloplasta piceator. The sequence continues at coordinate 42,781,799 of OX333072.1, read as the reverse complement.
TCGAAGAGTTATATTCCATCGAGCCCATGCGCATTCGATCCTCGATGATCAACACCTTCAATGAGGTCCGACGGAAGATCCCCTTGACTCAGTATACCTATATATATCTCTCTGGATACGTATATTACACTGATTCACTAAATTGGATTATTATTATTATTTTTTTTAATCTTTGATTTAATACTTTCGGGGAAGTGAAAAAGATGCCTGTTGAAAGCGGAGCTCCGAATGTTGATATATTTAGAATTCTCCTGTCGTGGATTTAAATTTTAGATTAGAATGTTACAGGAAAAAAAATTTGAAACTTTGAAATTTTTTACCTCGACTTTGTGTGAACTACTGTTGGTCATTTCTTTAAAAATGAGGTTATTTACGATAGTGCAATTCAAACTTTTTTTCAAAAAAGATTTCACAATATTTAGAAATAAATTTCAACATTTTTCCGGAAACTAAAAAAAAGGAAAATTCACTGTAAATTTAATTATAACTTTGAATAACATTCGAGGGAGTGAGTTTTTCAAAAATATCTGGAGAAACATTTTTTGTTAAGCGTTACATTCCTCATAAGAATATGTATCGCGGATTTCGGTACAGGGAATTCAAGTCGAGGTATGACATTTCGAAGTATAAATTTTTTTTTCCCGTATTATTTGAATGGAAATTCGTGATGAGAGATCTCAGAATATTAATATTGAGATCTCTGCTTATATATGTATATATACGCCCGTTCATTTCTGTGCGCCCCGTATTAATGTATATAGGTATAGGTATAGTAATGATGACCATATGGAGAGCAAAATTCTGGTAAGGACCGAAACGTCTCGCCTCGTGAAAGGTTTCGATAATCAGACTTAGTATACCCATATGTATCTCTGTCTCGCTCTCTTGCTCTCTCTCTCTATATCTATATACATATTTATCGATGCTTATTCATGTACACCCCGTGATAGAATATACAGATATAGACATTGTAGCGATAACCGTACGGAGAGCAAAATTCAGGTAATATAAGGATCGAACCCGCTCGACTCTCAAGGTGTTTTGGAGCATAAAGGAGGCTTGAAAATTAATAGTGCGATAATTGTGCCAAAATTGTATCATGGTTAAAAATTAAAACTAAGAAACAAATTTTTGCCAGGATTTCATAGAGCTATAGAGCTCTTAATTTATTTTCCTTTGAGCTGTTATCAGGCTCTAAAACATATTACAAAGGGTATAGCCGGATAAGCATGTGAAATCTGCCCCCAGCGATTCTTAAAATTCCACATGGCCGATCGATTTCTAATTGAAAAAAAACATTTTCCTGAAAATTTCAAATTTTTTATTCAAAAAGTGACATCATTCCAAAAAACATGTTTTTCAGGATTTATTTTATTGTAACTATTCTACTGAATATTTTATGACAACAATTTTTTTGCTAATAATTATCAATAACAGACGTTGAAAAGTATTTTTTTAATAAGTTTTTAATGATTACGTTAAAAAAAAAAATAAAAAAGTTTTTGTCGCTATATTTCAATATGTTCTGCTTGGGTGTCAATCACGAATTTTTCACAAAAAACTCCTTTCTTGCTCTTCTTAATATACTAAAATTTTCAGCCTGATCCATTCGATGCAATATAGTAAAAAAAAACCGATTTTTTTTTACATTTTCTTCGAATATTATTTACTATTTTGTAAAATATTTTTTTTCATGTAAAAATATATGAAATATCTGATATTATATCTCCATACTATTACGGTTAATTATTCAGTAATATAAAAAAACGAAATTGTTAATTTTATAATTTATGTTATCATATTTATATTGCTCAACAAAAGTTTTTATCAAACATTTATATTGAAGAAAATAATTGCATATAAACATATCGATTTTTTTTTTATGCAAGTACGCTTACGATTAGCACATTCACAACGATATCGTTAAATGCCAGAGATTTTATTCGTACTTGGCTGATAATCAATGAAACAACGGTATGTTTTTGAGCTAATGTGCCGAGATATTACTTGTAGTTTTATAATATTTGGTGTGATTTTTACATACCGAAGAGTGAAGACGGTACACCTAGAAAAAAAGATCTAGTACATTTAATTGAATCTCAAAAGAGCCAGATAATTTTATTAGTTATAGGCCGGCTTAATACGACTCTATACATTTCAACGATTTTTTTTTTAATATACCTATTAGGAAATATGTTGCGATCTAATAAATTTTTATTTAATATGAATAAATATTTTTTCAAACTGTGCAAATATGTATTTGAATAAAACAATTTTTTTTAACATTGCAACTATTTCTTTCTCACGCACGATATTCGGCTACAATACATAATAAGATCTGCCAAGTTATTAAGTCGTTTAGTTACAGATAAAAAGTCAATGCTATAGTGAATGATAATAGTGACGAAGGTTAACTGACGTTTTTTGAAACAATTTTTACAAATAATTTCTTATATTGTACCCTAGTAGTCATCTCGACCAAGTCTTGCGCCAAATCTAATCAAGACATTTACACGGTCTTGGACTCATCTTGACAAAGATTGCTTATAGTTATAGGGTAACTAGGTAATTTCATTTCATTACTTGTATTAAAGAAAAATTGATATCTCTATACGAAATTATATTGTATTCAATATAAATAATTCATAAGAACTTTTGTTGAGCAATATTAATATGATAACATAATTTATAAAATTAAAAATTTTGTTTTTATTATATTAATAAATAATTTCCCTAATAGTATGGTGAAAAAATATCATATTTTTTATACATTTTGAAAAGAAAAAAAATATTTTACAAGAAAATAGTAAATCATATGAGAAGACAATGTGAAAAAAAATTGATTTTTTTTGGCTGTGTTGCACCAAATGAATCGAGTTGAAAATTTTACTGTATTAAGAAGAGCAAAAAAGGAGTTTTCTATGAAAAATTCGTGATTGACACCCGAAAGGAACATATTTAACTATAGCGACGAAAACTTTTTTATTTGTTTTTTCAAAAAGCAATGATTGAAAACTTATAACAAAATTACTATTTAACGTCTCTTATTCGTAATTGTTAGCGAAAAAAATTTTGTTAACAAATATTCAGTAGAATAGTTACACTAAAATAAATACTGAAAAACACGAATTGTGTCGTCGATTTTTGGGTTAAAAATCTGAAATTTTCAGGAAAATGTTTTTTTCCAATTGGAAATCGATTAGCCATGTGGAATTTTGGCAATCGCTGGGGGCAGATTTCACATGCTTAACCGGCTATACCCTTTTGATGAATCGGTTCAGTCAGTCTTGAATTTTTTAAATCTGTTTCTTATATATTTTTCCCTTTCTGGATAGTTTCCAGTAATATAGTTATATTTCGATGATTTTTTTAAATTGATAGCCGGAAATCTATCGATGCATTGACCGAATCGTCAAAGTTATGAACGTTTTTATTTCAAAAATTCATATCTTCTTTCCTAATCAACCGAATTCAGAAGTTCTTTCAAATTTTGAAAGAGCACACTTGATATCATGAGAAAAAAATGTAGCGATAAAATATTCGAAAGTTATTAGCAACACTACAAGGGGTAAAAAAGACGAATTTTCGACTTTTATCGCTCTTGTGTTTTGCGGAGTTATATGAAATATTGAACATTCGCGACTACGATTTTTTTTCAGATTAATATTTTTCCACTTTCCGGCTGGATTTTTGAAACACAAATCGTAAAACAACACATTTGTGCACAACAAACATTGAATAATTGAGATAACAATTAAAATAAGCAGATGAAGGAAGCGAAATGATTGTCTTTCGATATGAGAGGCAATTTTTTATTACCATGATACAATTTTTGCACAATTATGGCACTATTCATTTTCAAGCCTCCTTTATTTCCCTACAATACTATATGTTACGTCAAAAATTGGAGTTTTTTGGAACTATTAATTGACCTTTGACAATGGATGTGCTGATTATGATGACAACGCACTAGTCAGGAAAAGAAACTTGACCTTTACTACTCCTGGCTGTCAATCTCAAAACACATCTGCCCTATTTTAAACCTTGTGGAAAATTACTTGGGATTGGGCGCGAAATATTGCTCGAATTTAAACGCGATCGGAGCAATTTTATGAAGAGGGACAGTCTAGGTCGGGGAAAGGGTTTGGATTGGAAATTAAGGAATGGATTTCACGTGAATTTAATTGGTTTAAAAATTATTTATCGCAAACACTTTAACACTTCGAATTAACACTGTCAAGAAAAATTGAAAGGGGGTAAAGGCGGATCACAAAATTTAAATTCTTACCTTGACTGATGTAATTTAAGAAACTGGAAACAGCGTAATTCGGATGGTCGGAACTGGACACGTCGTGGCCTGCGATGTTGTAGTTCAGGAACTCGAAGAGGGAACAAGTGAATGTTCAAAACGCGTTGCTCGAGGTTCAAAATTTATTGATAATTCGGGAAAAAATTTAAATTAATATAGTGACTACCAACACGTAGTCCACTATTTATAAATATAAAAAAAAATAAATATTACTTCGGAAAAATGTTCAAAAATCTTAAATTTAAATGGAATAAATAAAATTACTTATTAATTTTAAATCTGGAAATTCAATCAAATGAAGAAATGAGTCCTTAACTCGAGGAAATTAAATTAAATTCAAATAAAATTTAATTGACGGCAAAGTTCGATTTTTCAGAATCGAGAACTTGTCAAAAGAAATATTCTAAACTCCACTCGAAATCAGTTCGGAAAACCAGAAACTAATTGTCGACAAGTTGGAGTAGAAGAAATTTCTTGAGACTGGAATAAAATCTAAGTTCTTTCTCGCGGCCTCAGATTACTCTAAGACCGTGGTCGATAGTGAGAACGTAGAAATATTCTAAGTCCAAGACTCGTAAAAAAATTTACAAATTCGAATAAAATTTCAACGACGAAGGAGTTCCGATTCTTCAAAGTCTGAGACCGTCAAAAGAAATGTTCAAACACCACTCGAAATCAGGTCGGAGAAAACCAGAGACTAATTTTCGGAGTCGGAGTGAGAAAAATTTCTCAAGACTGGAGTAATATTCTAAGTCCTTCTTATCGACGTCTTAGAATATTCTAAGACCCAGGTCGAAAGAAGAAGCGAAGAAATATTATAAGTCCCAACTCGGAGAAAATTCGGCGTAACGTCGCGGTGTCGTAGCTTCGTCGTTGATCGTTGAAAATTCCGGGAAAAATGACTGTTGAGGAGTGAATTTTAAGGGTTTTTATACCCGAAAATCAACGAAAATCGTAGTCGATGGAAAGGGAGTAGGACCTGTGGTTGGTCCACGACCCATTAAAAGTGTACCCCCTTTTTCTACTTTTCTCGAAATTAGTATGCAGGAAGGATATCCTCGGACTCTCTTCCGAGGGCTCTTCGAGATCTAGAAGAAGCTGTTCGAACTGTTAATATTTCGATATATGACCTTTTCCTTTCCGATTTTCGTTAATTTTCTTACATTATCTACTCTTATAATAAATAAAATATACGTAATCTAAACAAACTAACAGATTATAATAGTTACGAATAATCGTACTTTAAATAAATAATGTTTCATAACGATATTGGATTTTGTTGAATAGTTTTCTCTTTTCGGTTTGATGGTTTTCTTCAATAATTTACTAATCTTATAATTCGCGATTAGACCTCAAGAAAATGAACAAGATGCACTATGTTAAATGCATTTGCTCAAAAGAATAATTTTCAAAATTGAAACTTGGCATTACGCAAATTCCGTTGTTAAGAAAATAGTGAGTAATAATTCTCATAATTCTATTATTTGCATTACTCAACTCCTAATTTTATTTTCAACATTTTAATTCTGTTTCCAATTGTTTAATGACACTATATAAATATATTCTCTGATTTTATAAACTGAAATAAGTTCAGATTGGTTCAATTGTCTCGCTAACTAATATTGTTTCGAAGCGTGCGTAGTTTGTTCAATAATTTTTGTTGAGAATAAAATAAAATGTTTCGGATAGGAATTACTCATATGCCATCGGGCATCGAGTTGACGCTTGCACTAGCATCGACGCATCTCTCTCTCTCTCTTCCTCTCTTATTCTTCTTGGCATTTCGTTTGGCAGTCCGGCCGAGACTATAGCATAGGCAGTATCCTGCCAAGTGTCATTATGTTTTGCCAAAGGTTGGTTCTTGCGTACCTGTCAAGAGTGGGTGAGAGCGAGAGGAAAACAATGCATACGAACTAGACACATAAAAAATATACATAAAATTTATGACCCCGTGGTTTCTGGTGAATGTGTCGCGTGCCTGCTTGATATTTTATTGCTTCTGTTACGTCCCAACCGGCGAGTTTTCCATCTCGGTCAAGAAGAGAAAAACCCTTCCTTTACTCGTTATTCGGAAGAACTGCGTTATGTTGGACAGGTGGCCTTTTCGAGCCTAACCTCGCGGAAATTTGCTCAGGACGGCCGTGAGAGTGTATTTTATTGAGCTCGGTGTCTTAAATAACGGATTGTAACTGAACCGTGGGAATATTGCGACAACACAACAAACAAAAAAAAAAAATATATATAATATGTTGAAAAAAAATTGCATAGTCGAAAATTATGGGAATGGATTTCTTTTGATTTTTGAAATAAAATAAACATGTTAAGCGACCAGAAAGACCAAACTAAAAATCATAAGTAGAGCCGCAATTCGAAGCTCAATTATAGGGTACATAATGGAGGGATTTTTCCTTTTTATAACAGATCCATTTTTCGGGCAAGAATCGTTTCTCTGGAAATTACCAAGAGCTGATCACCGACAAAGATTTACTTTTCTTCAAACGTTTGAAATTATTAAAAAGGGCAAAAAAAAAAAAAAAATATTCATTTAAAATTATTTGAAGTGGAAGATTATTCAAGTAGAATTTATCCAAAGCGGAAAAATATTCCTCCGCAGCCAACCCAAAACCATCCACGAGCGAAAATTATCCTCCTACAGATAATCATCTTTTAGGAGATAAAATCAGGAATATTAGGGAAGGTTTTCGGATTGAGTAGTATTTGTGTTGTTCTGAGAGGTTTCACATCAGCAGCCGCTGGCCGGTATGGTAGCCTGTACCAACAACTGTGTGTTCCGGGTCCCAGAGCTTGTGTGTAATCCTAGGGAATCACCTTCGAGGTTAGTCACTGACTGGCGAGCTTGCCTGGGTCAGCCGATCTAACCCGTCAGAACCTTCGGATTTGTTCGTGTGTGATTTTTGTGTAACCTTCGGGGCCTTTTGATATCAGCTACTGGCCGGTATGGTAGCCTGTACCAACAACTGATTCGCCGGGGGCCGACGGTTTGTAATGTAATTGCAAGATGTAGAACGGAATTGATTCTTGGAATTGAATTTAAATGACGGAAGGGAATAAAGGAAAAATCTGAACTAATCAAGGGTAATTGTCTCGATAGCGTTCGGTTGCGAGGCTGCGGAATGTAATAACTTTCCGGAAACGGAATCGTAATGGTAACTGATGTTCAATGTGCAATCTGTAATAATAATATCCGGACGTTTTTCTGGTTTCAATCCGTCTTTGAACTCGAGCTTACAGCACTTTGGAATTTCCAGACTCAAGTCCGCGCAAAGGATCTGTTTCCATTTTTTTATCTGGTTGCGCAACTTCTTCCGATTTATTTTGGGTCGGACTGTCTTCCCATTTAATGGATACTTAACCAATTCCATCGAAGTTAAAATCGGAATTGTGATATTAAGGGTTTTGAGTTTTTTTTTCCTTACCTGGTGTTGTTCTCGTGTGGGGTGAGAAATGGCAGATGAACTCGAACTTGGTGACGAATGAAGATGATAGATGATGAGATCCAAGAATCAATCAATCCCAGCGATGAGGACAACGAAAGTTGAAAATGTCGTTGAGGCGATGGAAACACGAACCCAAAACGATCGATTGATAGATGAAATGGATCGGTATCGATGGAATATTCGAAGTGCACGCACAATAAATTCACAGTTTCACCAAGGGTTTATGATTATATATATATATTGAAATGAAAAATTGATATTATTCACAATGTTCACAATGTTTCACAACGATTCACAACCGAGTCTATAATAACCGTAGCCGGTAAAAGTCAGAATAATGTTTATAATAATTATTTCTACCACACACTAAAGTCTATTAAAAATGTTTTTAAAAGAATGATTAAATTTAAAAAAAATTATAAGATCGAAAAATTACACGAAGTCACGTAAAATTAGTTGAAATGAATGAAATAAAACAAAGAATAAAATCACGGAGCTGACTGTCGTGCACGATGTTGACCGGTCAAAATTTTCGAGATCAATGTCTTAATTACTTGGTGCGACTCGCGCTTTTATACTCTTTGGACAAGCTTAGTTTTGGGGAAGGGGCAATTTGTCCCTTGGTTCCTAAGACATTGCACGTCTTAGAGCTCCCCTCCACCTCACCGGTCATCTTGATTTCGCATTGATTAAATGATAATTAAACTTAACTTTAACCTAAATTTCACTCATACTTCCATTCTTGTACATTCTGCATTATCTGAAAACAATTTGCAATTTTAAATTCCAATTTTTACGTATATTTCGCGTGTACAGAGAGTCGAGGGGTCTCTTTCTTTCATTCTCTTTCTCACTTACTCCCGCCCTCGCTTGGGCTCTCGCTACGCTTAGGCCCCACCGCCGAGGCTTTGACCATCCCTCTCGTTCTCTTTCACTCTTGCATGCCTTCTCATACTCTCTCGCTCCAAAGTTCTTCTGATTGGTTCGATTTTTGACTATGGATACTTCTCTCTCTTTCCTATGACAATTTTCATATTTTCCATTCCTTCTCTGTTCCGCTGCACTATATTTCCTATGCTTTATAAAGCTCCTCCCATCATTTCCTTATAAGGGAATGAGAAAGAGTCTCGAATGGATAATTCGTTTGAACGCATTTGTTAAATTCTTTTAAATAATTTCTATTGATGAATATATATATTTTTGAATAATTGTAATTGTAATATTTTTTATATTTTATATTTTGTGAGCTTTAATTTGAGATTTTTAATTTGTTCAAACGGTTTCGAATGATGAATTTTAAACTGAATTGATAAATTAATTGTTTTAATTTTTGAACGGTTGTTAATTTGAAAAATGTTTCAATTGATAAGTTTTTAATTTTCAAATTTTTATTCCTGATTGTTTTTGGTAATTATGTTATTGTCATTTCCGAAATAATTTTCCTGAGCGTAAATTGTTTATTTATTTTAAATGAAATATAAATTTTTGTTTGTGCATTTTTCTGGAACTATTTTTGGTTTTGTTTATAATTAAATAATTCAATTTCATAATAATTCTATTAAATAATTACTTTTGTTAATTTGAATTTCTCGTTATTATGATTTTGACGAAATAGAATTTGTATTTTTCAAAGAACTGATTATTGAAAATGTTTAAAAATGTTTCTAGACTTTTGTAAAATGTATCAATTTGGTTTATATTTTTCTCTCATTTTTGGGTAATTCAAATTCTATTTCTCAGAAGTTTACCTGATCTTTTTACCTGAAATTAGTCATTCATTCATACGCACATTTCTTATAATTAACTTAAATCGCACGCCTACTTTTAAGGCGAAATTCCTCTTGGGTTTTATAACTGCTTTATAATTTTAGCTTGCAACTTTTAACAATGCTTTTTATGAATATTATCTATGCCCAAATTTGGCGTGTCCTCTGTGGCGACTCATTGTGCGAGAGAGAGCGAAACGACGCATGAGGGTTACGGGGCCTCGTGCCGTCCGCGGGACGCGAGGGAATTTCCTCGGACCCTTGGACAAAGACTCTTTTCCAGCGTCATCTCAATTCTTTCTCGAACGGTCTTGTATTTTTTTTAAGTTGACAGATTTACTAGCTTCGGATGTTTGCAATATGTCGATAGCATTTCTTCGTTTAATATCTTGAGATAGAGCGTTGAAAGGATTTTTTTTTTTATACATACATATCGGGTTGCACTGAGGTGTGCTTTATCTTTGGGTAATTCCTTTCTCTGCAAGGCGTGACTAATTTTGCTATGGGCCACGTGTGTGACCTTTTCAAGAGACAGGGGTGTTCTTTTCCTTCATCATTTTCAATACATGTCCCTTTTTATTTTTTTTCTCTCTTTTCTACCCTAATAAATCTTTGCAATATCCTTTTTTTTTCAAAACTCAACTGTCGTCTGTAAACTCTCAAGAGAAATTTTTCCTTCGCATTATTGCGTCTTAAAATAATTTTATTTTCTATTTCGAATGACCTGACCCAAGCTATGTAATTTTCATGCTCGATACTAATTTTGAATTTACTTTTACTGTCCGGTTTTGCGATCTTTCGGGATCTCAGGCTGATTATGCCAATAAAATGAAAAGGAAAAACCACTGGCCGTACGTACTAATATAATTTTTCGGTGCCTCATTGACGACGGCGTCGGTGTAGCTGCACTCGGTGTGCGTGAGGGTCTCAACGCTACGCTAGGCTAGTGTGTGTGCCACGCGCTCTCTAAGATTTCAACGCTCGGTGTCGCCCGGCTCCACAAAGGCCTATCGATATTTATCGTGGAGTTTTGTTACTCCGGCGGATGTTTTCTCGAACCGATGATTGAGATTGTTTTATTTAAGCGTAATAATAACACGCTTAAGACTCTCCTCGGTGGTCTGAATCGATACGTGACTAACCAGGCGTTGACGTTGTCCTCATGGTAATTTGAGTGGTTGAAAATTGGTGGAAATATGGCCACACCGAAAGAATGGACCCTTGCCTCGACCGTGTTCCTCTCTCATTCGTATTTTCCTCAAGAATTACCCGATATGGGAAAACTCGAGAACGATGAGAAATCCCGAAAGTTGCGGGACGTAACACTTCCTTAGATTTTCGACTAGTATATCTTGCGATCTATATTGTCATAAATTGATTCTTCTGTCAAGAGCAGTGAAAACGGTCGACGCTAAACGCATACTAATTAGAAAAAAGGTGCATGAAAAAATACAGAGTGTTTCTATCCTCATCCTAGGATGTGTATATAAAAAAAAGGTTGTTTACGATCCGGTGGCCCTGCTCAGTTTGTCGCTTGACTGTTTCGATACTTTACTGCTTCGTTAGATTTTAAACTCATGCTACAGTCTGGTTCAACTCGATTTCAAGATGCTCAGTTTCTTCATCGGATGTTTTATTGAACAAATCTGTTCCCTTTAATTAACTATCTAATTGAAATATCGTTTTTATCAACTATTCGTAACTGAACGTGAGTCAGGGAAATCAAATGTTAATTTTTATTTATATTTGTTTTGCTTCTGATGGACAGTACTTTTTAATGGAAAAATTATTCATTGAAAAGGTGAGAAGGCGGGGAAATTGATTTCACTGATCTTGGTCAATGCACGGAGTAATGAGTGTTTTCCGAGCTCTTGTCTGATTCTTCAAATTTTACTCTTTACTCTCGATGGTCATGAATGCTTATTGATAAATAAGGAAAACTGCGTTTGAACAGTTTTCCTCTTCCCAAAGGCATCTTTTATTGTTTTCTTATAAAGATTGATAATAACCATATATGATTAGCTCCGAAGTCGATGATAAAATACAAAAACTAAACCTCAAAACATATAAACAAATTCATTATTTGGGCATTCAGCATTCATATTCAGCATTTGTTTCTACTATGGCGTACCTGTTCAAGAAATTTTAAAAATTCATAGTGTTATTGAAAAATAGTAGTTAAAAAAAATGGCTTCATAATTGTGCCAAAATTTTGTCATAGTTAAAAAGGAAATTTAATTTGAAAAAAATGTTTTCAAGAATTTTATGGAGCAATATAACTCTTTTTTTAAAGCTATTATCAGCCCTCGAAACATATTAAAAATTGAGATCAATCGGTTCAATCAATCTTGGAAAAATGTTTTTTTATGTTTTTTAGATATTTTACTTCTTCTCAATAACTAATCGAGTTAGAGATCAATACTCTAGGCAACTCCAGAAAACGATGAAAAACGAACTTTGAAATGACGGAAATTGACAGAAAACGCTATAATGAAATGTTTTCCATTCTTGTGCCGCACGCGATAAAAAAAATGTATATAAGCTAAATGTACGAGGCAGGTAGAGTGAGTTGACATTATATTATAGCTATGCTTTCTCTCACTCGCACTTATTCAATGCCACCGGTGCGCATGCCCGTTGTAGGGGTATGGACGCCACTGTGTATAACGTAGGCTATCTCACTTTCACTCAGCGCGGCTGTCTCTCTCACCAGTGGTGATCATATTTGCCCTTTTCGGAGGCGCAAAAACTTGAAAATTATTTAGCGCATTATCTATAGACGATAGAAAAAAAACTTCAAATGTTTGTTACGCGGAATTTTAAGATCTACAACTTTTGTTTGAAACTTTTTCCCGATTTTTTTCTCGTTCGCGTGATATGACAATTTGAACTTTTAAATAATTATTTTCACCCTTAAGCACCCTGCTGGGAGTTAAAATTCATGCGTAGATCGATTCCGAATATCAAAAAACATTTTAAAAAACATGTTCATGTGCCAGAAGACGCATTCTCTTACTTTCGACTATATTAACTGGACTATCGCGGAGTTGTACTCAATCGAGCACATGCGCATTCGATCCTCGATGATCAACACGTTCAATGAGTTCCGGTGGAGAATCCCCTTGACTCAGTATATCTATATACAGTACTCGACAATTGAAGTGGGACAGAAAGTTTTTTCTCGATTTTGACGAGATTTAGACCGATTTTAAAAATTCAAAGGGTAAATTCGAATAAATTTTGTTATCTTTCGAATGAGACTAATTAGAATGCGATCGGTTAAAAATTGATCGAGTGCGGGGCGATGGAGTCAGGGCGTGCGAATCACGATTTCCGGGACACCCCGGAAAAGGATATACGTCACATGGCTTTTCCAGTGAAATCATTGGAAAGAGCAGCTCGCGGCGGTCGGGATTCAAAAAAAAAATTAAAATCGGCCAACTCCTGGAGATGCTATCGCCCCAGGAAGTTAAAACGGTTTTTCGACGATAACTTGCGAGTTTATCGATCGATTGACTTGAAATTTATCACAGAGTCGTGGTTCGTCATAGCCGACGACCCGGTCTAGGTGGTATTGCCGAAACACTCCTCGGGGATGAGATCCAGGGTTGTCCCGGATGCACTGTATCAATTATGCGCATTTTTCGCCATGATAGAGTTGTTGGCCGGAAATGAAAGTTGGTGCATCATAAAGGGGAAGATTAAACGAACAAAACGTGTGGTCGTGCAATAACCAAATCGACCTCTATCACTAAAGCGAAGGGGGTGAAAAATTGCATGAAAAATGCTGAAGTCGGAAAAAATCGCGTCCGGAGTCGCAAGGCGATGATCGATTGTTTTTGCACTCAACGTCCGACTAAAGGTTCTTTCACAACTGGAGTGAGATGGGCCAGTTTGGAAAAGCTCAGCATTGGAAACTTTTCATTATTTGTTATTGTTTATCATCTTTATTTTTGTATTGAGATTTTCGCAATAATTACGGGGATATGAACAATGAAAATGTTGGAAAAAGATAACTACCGTGCATATTAAAAATTCGATTTTTTAAAAGCGTCGATTTTTTTATTCAGCACTATTTTTTAAGATCATTATTTTTGCGTTGCAGATTTTGCAAAAATTAAGGAGATATTAACAATAAAAATGTTTAAAAAATGAATAACCGGCGTGAATATTGAGATTTTGGTTTTTCAGAAGCGTCGATTTTTTTTCTTTTGCACGATTTTTCGTGACCCTAATTCTTGCATTTCGACTTTTGCGAAAATAAAGGGGATATGAACAATAAACATGTTGAAAAATCGATAACTACCGGGCATATGGAGTTTAAGATTTTTAAGAAGGGTCGATTTTTTTACTTTGCACTTTTTTTGAGATCATTATTTTTGCGTAGCCGATTTTGCAAAAATTAAGGAGATGTTAACACTAAAAATGTTGAAAAATTGATAACTACCGTTCACATTGAGATTTCGATTTTTTACAAGCGTCGATTTTTTTATTTTGAACTATTTTTTAAGATCTTTATTTTTGCGTTTCGACTTTTGCAAAAACAAAGGTAATATGAACAATAAAAATGTTGAAAAAACGACAACTACCGTGCATATTGGTATTTTGATTTTTCAAAAGCGTCGCTTTTTTTATTTTGCACTATTTTTCAAGATCATTATTTTTGCAATGCAATTTTTGCAAAAATTAAGGAGATATTAACAAGAAAAATGTTGAAAAATCGCCAACTACCCGTGCATATTGAGAATTTAATTTTTCAGGAGCGCAGATTTTTTATTTTGCACTATTTTTTATGACCATTATTTTTGCCTTTCGACTTTTGCAAAAATAAAGGAAATATGAACAATACAAATGTTGAAAAATCGATAACTGCCCGTGCATATTGAGAATTGAATTTTTCAGAAGCGTCGATTTGTTTACTTTGCACTATTTTTTAAGATCATTATTTTTGCGGTGCAATTTTTGTAAAAATTACGGAGGTATCAACAATTAAAATGTTGAAAAATTGATAACAAGCGTCCATATTGAGATTTTGATTTTTCAGAAAGTTCGAGTTTTTTAATTTGCATTCTTTTTTGAGATTATTATTTTCACGTTGCAGATTTTGCAAAAATTAAGAAGATATTTACACTAAAAATTTTGAAAAATTAATAACTGGCGTGAATATTGAGATTTTCGTTTTTCAGAAGCGTCGTTTTTTTCTTTTGCACTATGTTTTATAACCCTTATTTTTGCGTTTCGACTTTTGCAAAAATAAAGGGGATATGAACAATAAAAATGTTGAAAAATTGATAACAAGCGTGCATATTGAGATTTTGATTTTTCAGAAACGTCGATTTTTTCATTTTGCACTATTTTTTAAGATCATTGTTTTTGCGTTGCAGATTTTGCAAAAATTTAGGAGATATTAACAATAAAAATTTTAAAAAATCGATAACTACCGGGCATATTGGGATTTTGATTTTCAACAAGCGTCGATTTTTTTATTTTGCACTATTTTTTAAGACCCGTCTTTCTGCGTTTCGACTTTTGCAAAAATAAAGGGGATATGAACAATAAAAATGTTGAAAATTTGATTTCTAGCGTCCATATTGGGATTTTGATTTTTCAGAAAAGTCGTTTTTTTTAGTTTGCACTATTTTTCATAACCCTTATTTTTGCCTTTCGACTTTTGCAAAAATAAAGGGGATATGAACAATAAAAATGTTGAGAAATCGACAACTATCGTGCATATTGAGATTTTGATTTTTCAGAAACGTCGAGTTTTTTAATTTGCACTATTTTTTGAGATCATTATTTTTGCGGTGCAATTATGGCAAAAATTGAGGAGTCGTTAACGATAAAAATGTTGAAAAATTGATAACAAGCGTGCATATTGAGATTTTGATTTTTCAGAAACGTGGAGTTTTTTAATTTGCATTCTCCTTTAAGATCATTATTTTTGCGTTGCAGATTTTGCAAAAATGAAGGAGATATTAACAATAAAAATTTTGAAAAATTAATAACTGGCGTGAATATTGAGATTTTGGTTTTTCAGAAGCGTCGTTTTTTTTCTTTTGCACTATTTTTTATAACCCTTATTTTTGCGTTTCGACTTTTGCAAAATCAAAGGGGATAAGAACAATAAAAATGTCGAAAAATTGATAACAAGCGTGCATATTGAGATTTTGATTTTTCAGGAACGTCAATTTTTTCATTTTGCACTATTTTTTGAGATCATTATTTTTGCGTTGCAGATTTTGCACAAATTTAGGAGATATTAACAATAAAAATTTTGAAAAATTAATAACTGGCGTGAATATTGAAATTTTGGTTTTCCAGAAACGTCGATTTTTTTCTTTTGCAACATTTTTTATGACCCTTATTTTTGCGTTTCGACTTTTGCAAAAACAAAGGTGATATGAACAATAAAAATGTTGAAAAATCGACAACTACCGTGCATATTGGTATTTTGATTTTTCAAAAGCGTCGATTTTTTTATTTTGCACTATTTTTCAAGATCATTATTTTTGCAATGCAATTTTTGCAAAAATTAAGATAATATTAACAATAAAAATGTTGAAAAATCGACAACCACCCGTGCATATTGAGAATTTAATTTTTCAAAAAGGCCGATTTTTTATTTTGCACTATTTTTTAAGATCATTATTTTTGCGTTGCAGATTTTGCAAAAATTAAGGAGATATTAACAATAAAAATGTTGAAAAATCGATATCTACCGGGCATATTGGGTTTTTGAGTTTCAATGAGCGTCGATTTTTTTATTTTGCACTATTTTTTACGACCCTCCTTTCTGCGTTTCGACTTTTGCAAAAATATAAACAATAAAAATGTTAAAAATTTGATATCTAGCGTCCATATTGGGATTTTGATTTTTGAGAAGCGTTGTTTTTTTTATTTTGCACTATTTTTCATAATCCTTTTTTTTTCCTTTCGACTTTTGCAAAAATAAAGGGGATATGAACAATAAAAATGTCGAGAAATTGACAACTATCGTGCATATTGAGATTTCGATTTTTCAGAAACGCCGAGTTTTTTAATTTGCACTATTTTTTGAGACAATTATTTTTGCGGTGCAATTATGGCAAAAATTAAGGAGATGTTGACAATAAAAATGTTGAAAAATTGATAACAAGCGTGCATATTGAGATTTTGATTTTTCAGAAACGTCGATTTTTTCATTTTGCACTATTTTTTAAGATCATTATTTTTGCGTTGCAGATTTTGCCAAAATTAAGGAGATATTAACAATAAAAATGTTGAAAAATTAATAACTGGCGTGAATATTGAGATTTTAGTTTTCCAGAAGCGTCGATTTTTTTCCTTTGCAATATTTTTTATTACCCTTATTTTTGCGTTTCGACTTTTGCAAAAACAAAGGTGATATTAACAATAAAAATGTTGAAAAATCAACAACTACCGTGCATATTGGTATTTTGATTTTTCAAAAGCGTCGATTTTTTTATTTTGCACTATTTCTTAAGATCATTATTATTGCGTTGCAATTCTTGCACAAATGAAGGAGGTATTAACAATAAAAATGTTGAAACATTGATAACTACTGTGCATATTGAGATTTTGATTTTTTAAAATCGTCAATTTTTTTATTTAGCACTTTTTTTTGAGATCATTATTTCTTCGTTGCAATTTTTGCAAAAATTACCGGGTTATGAACAATAAAAATGTTGAAAAATCGACAACTGCCGTGCCCATTGAGATTCTTATTTTTCAAAAGCATCGATTTTTTTATTTTGCACTATTTTTTATGACCCCTATTTTTGCGTTGCGACTTTTGCAAAAATAAAGGGGATATGAACAATAAAAATATTGAAAATTCGATAACTCATATTGAGATTTTGATTTTTCAGAAGCGTTACTTTTTTTATTTGACACTTAATTATCATTTTTTTTGCATTCCGAGTTTTCTTCCTTCTCTTCGATAAGGGATGCAAATGACAAGTTTGCCATTTCTCCACTGGATGTAACCTATTGAAAGTTTTTTGAAAAATTCATCCATTTTAAAGCCCTCCATCTTTTAGCGGGTGAATTTTGCCAATTGCTTGGCAAAAACTTACCGTTGTCCGACTTTCACCACGAGGAGGTGGATGGACGGGCGTATGGTGCAACACCTTCGAAAGTCGTGTGTTTGTGTTTGTATTTGTGATTGTGTGTGTGGGTGTGTGTGTGTCTGTGCGTGCGTTTTGGTGTGTATTTGTATTTGTGTGCGTGTGTGTCTGCTCCACGAATCTCGACGGCAGCGCCTATCGTGTGATTAATATTTTATGGATCCCCCTCGAGCTCTAATCACCTCGCGACACCGGCGAGGCATACTACCGATCGTCGAGGCGATTTGCTCTCGGGGGATTCTGCGCCATTCTTCGATCGTTGCAGCTTCAAGCTCGTCGAGCGTTCGCGGAGCCGGTGTTCTGGCCCGAATCATCCTCTTTAGAATAGCCCAGATGTTCTCAATGGGATTTAAGTCTGTGCTATTCGCGGGCCAAACACACCGATCGATCGCTTTTCCACTCAAGAAATCATTGACGATTTTTGCTCGATGACACGGCGCATTATCGTCAACCAGCAAAGAATCGTCACCGATGACTTCAGATCGTGGAACAACGATCGGTTGGAGAATGTTGGTGATGTACCTTTGGGCATTGACGGTTTGGTTGCGGAATACGACCAATTCTGTTCGGGAATTGGTTGTAATTCCGCCCCAAACCGTTATTGACCCTCCACCGAGTGGACGAGATAATTCTCTATTCTTCTCAGCCATTCTCGTCCCAGCTCGTCTGTAGACTCGAATGGCTTTCGAGCTTGGATAGAGCATTATCTTTGACTCATTGGTGAATCAACAATTGCTCCATTCCTCATTTCCCCATCCCGAATAATTGGCGGCGAAATGGCGACGTCGTTCGCGATGTCTCCGGGTGAAGAACGGCTTCGTGACCGGTCGTCGAGCCTTGAGACACACCTCGGACAGCCGACGACCTATGGTTCTGGTCGAAATCGGGCGAGGAATCAATGCTTTGAGCGATGTGGTTGTCGACCGTGGGTTTGCTGTCGCCTCACGGACGACGATTCGGTCCTCGCGACGAGACGTTACACAGGCTCGACCTCCTCCATGTCGGTAATTCGGATTACCGGTTTCTCGATGACGACAAACAACCCGGTGAATCGCTGATTTATTGGATCCCAACGATTCGGCGATTTGTCGAATGCTTTTCCCTTCTTCATACAAGGCGATACAGCGGCCCAATTCGATATCGGTCAAACGTACCATTATTTCGAAGAATCGATTCGGCGTACTCTATCGCCTGTCACACGAGAAGGTATTGAAAGAATATCGCTAAAACATTCAATTTTGTTGCGAGGGAAAAACGAACGTAGGTCGCGATGATGTTTGTTTTCATCGTTTGTTCATAAGAGTCAGCGTGGGGAGAACAAAAATCATCGCGACCTACGTTTGTTTTTCCATCGCAACAAAATTGAATGTTTTAGCGATATTCTTTTAATACCCTCTCGTGTGACAGGCGATAGAGTACGCCGAATCGATTCTTCGAAATAATGGTACGTTTGACCGATATCGAATTGGGCCGCTGTATAGCCTCGTACGAAGAAGGGAGAAGCGTTCGACAAATCGCCGAATCGTTGGGATCAAATAAATCAGCGATTCACCGGGTTGTTTGTCGTCATCGAGAAACTGGCAATCCGAATTACCGACATGGAGGAGGTCGAGCCCGTGTAACGTCTTGTCGCGAGGACCGAATCGTCGTCCGTGAGGCGACAGCAAACCCACGGTCGACAACCACATCGCTCAAAGCATTGATTCCTCGCCCGATTTCGACCAGAACCATAGGTCGTTGGCTGTCCGAGGTGGGTCTCAAGGCTCGACGACCGGTCACGAAGCCGTTCCTCACCCGGAGACATCGCGAACGACGTCGGGATTTCGCCGCCAATTATTCGGGATGGGGAAATGAGGAATGGAGCAATTGTTTATTCACCGATGAGTCAAAGATAATGCTCTATTCAAGCTCGAAAGCCATTCGAGTCTACAGACGAGCTGGGACGAGAATGGCTCAGAAGAATCGAGAATTATCTCGACCATTCGGTGGAGGGTCAATAACGGTTTGGGGCGGAATTACAACCAATTCCCGAACAGAATTTGTCGTATTTCGCAACCAAACCGTTAATGCCCAGAGGTACATCACCAACATTCTCCAACCGATCGTTGTTCCACGATCTGAAGTCATCGGTGACGATTTTTTGCTGGTTGACGATAATGCGCCGTGTCATCGAGCAAAAATCGTCAATGATTTCTTGACTGGAAAAGCGATCGATCGGTGTGTTTGGCCCGCGAATAGCCCAGACTTAAATCCCATTGAGAACATCTGGGCTATTCTAAAGAGGATGATTCGGGCCAGAACACCGGCTCCGCGAACGCTCGACGAGCTTGAAGCTGCAACGATCGAAGAATGGCGCAGAATCCCCAAGAGCAAATCGCCTTGACGATCGGTAGTATGCCTCGCCGGTGTCGCGAGGTGATTAGAGCTCGAGGGGGATCCATAAAATATTAATCGCACGATAGGCGCTGCCGTCGAGATTCGTGGAGCAGACACACACGCACACAAATACAAATACACACCAAAACGCACGCACAGACACACACACACCCACACACACAAACACAAATACAAACATAAACACACGACTTTCGAAGGTGTTGCACCATACGCCCGTCCATCCACCTCCTCGTGGTGGAAGTCGGACAACGGTGAGTTTTTGCCAAGCAATTGGCAAAATTCACCAGCTAAGAGATGGAGGGCTTTAAAATGGATGAACTTTTCAAAAAACTTTCAATAGGTTACATCCAGTGGAGAAATGGCAAACTTGTCATTTGCATCCCTTATCGAAGAGAAGGAAGAAAACTCGGAATGCAAAAAAAATGATAATCAAGTGTCAAATAAAAAAAGTAACGCTCCTGAAAAATCAAAATCTCAATATGAGTTATCGAATTTTTAATATTTTTATTGTTCATATCCCCTTTATTTTTGCAAAAGTCGCAACGCAAAAATAGGGGTGATAAAAAATAGTGCAAAATAAAAAAATCGATGCTTTTGAAAAATGAAAATCTCAATGGGCACGGCAGTTGTCGATTTTCCAACATTTTTATTGTTCATATCCCGGTAATTTTTGCAAAAATTGCAACGAAGAAATAATGATCTTCAAAAAAAGTGCTGAATAAAAAAATTGACGATTTAAAAAAATCAAAATCTCAATATGCACGGTAGTTATCAATTTTTCAACGTTTTTATTGTTAATACCTCCTTCATTTGTGCAAGAATTGCAACGCAAAAATAATGATCTTAAGAAATTGTGCAAAATAAAAAAATCGATGCTTTTGAAAAATCAAAATACCAATATGCACGGTAGTTGTCGATTTTTCAACATTTTTATTGTTCATATCACCTTTGTTTTTGCAAAAGTAGAAACGCAAAAATAAGGGTAATAAAAAATATTGCAAAGGAAAAAAATCGACGCTTCTGGAAAACCGAAATCTCAATATTCACGCCAGTTATTAATTTTTCAACATTTTTATTGTTAATATCTCCTTAATTTTTGCAAAATCTGCAACGCAAAAATAATGATCTCAAAAAATAGTGCAAAATGAAAAAATCCACGTTTCTGAAAAATCAAAATCTCAATATTCACGCCAGTTATTAATTTTTCAACATTTTTATTGTTAATATCTCCTAAATTTTTGCAAAATCTGCAACGCAAAAATAATGATCTTAAAAAATAGTGCAAAATGAAAAAATCGACCTGTCTGAAAAATCAAAATCTCAATATGCACGCTTGTTATCAATTTTTCGACATTTTTATTGTTCATATCCCCTTTATTTTTGCAAAAGTCGAAAGGCAAAAATAAGGGTTATGGAAAATAGTGCAAAATAAAAAAAACGACGCTTCTGAAAAATCAAAATCCCAATACGGACGCTAGATATCAAATTTTCAACATTTTTATTGTTCAGATCCCCTTTATTTTTGCAAAAGTCGAAACGCAGAAAAAAGGGTCGTAAAGAATAGTGCAAAATAAAAAAATCGACGTATCTTGAAAATCAAAATCCCAATTCGCCCGGTAGTTATCGATTTTTCAACATTTTTATTGTTAATATCTCCTTAATTTTTGCAAAATCTGCAACGCAAAAATAATGATCTTAAAAATAAGTGTAAAATAAAAAATCGGCGCTTTTGAAGAATTAAATTCTCAATATGCACGGGTAGTTGTCGATTTTTCAACATTTTTATTGTTAATATCATCTTAATTTTTGCAAAAATTGCATTGCAAAAAAAATGATCTTGAAAAATAGTGCAAAATAAAAAAATCGACGCTTTTGAAAAATCAAAATACCAATATTCACGCTAGTTGTCGATTTTTCAACATTTTTATGCTTCATATCACCTTTGTTTTTGCGAAAACCGAAACGCAAAAATAAGGGTCATAAAAAATATGGCAAAAGAAAAAAATCAACGCTTCTGGAAAACCAAAATCTCAATATTCACGCAAGTTATTTATTTTTCAAAATTTTTACTGTTAATATCTCCTAAATTTTTGCAAGATCTGCAACGCAAAAATAATGATCTTAAAAAATAGTGCAAAATGAAAAAATCTACGTTTTTGAAAAATCAAAATCTCAATATGCACGCTTGTTATCAATTTTTCAACATTTTTATTGTTCATATCCCCTTTATTTTTGCAAAAGTCGAAACGCAAAAATAAGGGTTATAAAAAATAGTGCAAAATAGAAAAAACGACGCTTCTGAAAAACGAAAATCTCAATATTCACGCCCGTTATTAATTTTTCAAAATTTTTATTGTTAATATCTTTTTAATTTTTGCAAACTCTGCAACGCGAAAATAATAATCTTAAAAAAGAATGCAAATTAAAAAACTCGACGTTTCTGAAAAATCAAAATCTCAATATGCACGCTTGTTATCAATTTTTCAACATTTTAATTGTTGATATCTCCGTAATTTTTGCAAAAATTGCACCGCAAAAATAATGATCTTAAAAAATAGTGCAAAGTTAACAAATCGACGTTTCTGAAAAATTCAATTCTCAATATGCACGGGCAGTTATCGATTTTTCAACATTTGTATTGTTCATATCCCCTTTATTTTTGCAAAAGTCGAAAGGCAAAAATAATGATCATAAAAAATAGTGCAAAATAAAAAATCGGCGCTTTTGAAAATTAAATTCTCAATATGCACGGGTAGTTGTCGATTTTTCAACATTTTTATTGTTAATATCTCCTTAATTTTTGCAAAAATTGCATTGCAAAAATAATGCCCGTAGTAAAAAACTCCATTGAATCGCCAATGGCAACCAATGGTCCTCATACGACTCCATTGGGCAATGATTGGGAACCCATTGAGATTTCCGCATTTGTCAATGGCGTACAAATGCGGATGAATCGAATGATCATCATTACTCAATGATGCTCATTGGAAAGCCAATGCGGATGAATCGAATGATCATCATTACTCAATTATGCTCATTGGAAAGCCAATGCGGATGTATCGAGCGATCAGCATTGCCGAATGGTGTCCATGGGAAGGTAAATGCTGATGAACGAAATGATCCGCTTCACCCAATGATGTCCATTGGAAAGTCAATGCGGATGAACTGAAAGATCAGCATTTCCCACAGATGTTCATTGGAACCCAAATGCGGCTAACGATGAAATGATCAGCATTTACCAAGGATACCCATTGAATAATGAGTAACTACGAATTATACAATGATCAACATTTATCAATAATGTCACTTCATTGATGACTGATCGAATGATGAGCAGCATTCGTTAACGATGTTGCAATCCATATTCGAGATTCAATGCTGAACAATTGAACCCATCGATCGATGAGAATTCTTCCGAATGCGATATTTCTCAAACGGCGGAGAATTAATAAAATTAAGTAAGAGTAGATGTCACTGATTCTCATATATGAACCAAATATTTTCATCAATTGTAATAAATGCTGATGATTATATCGATGGTCAATTAATATTAGCATAAGCTCGGAAATTATTCGAAAGCAATTTTCAAAAAATATATTATAAACTGCTCATCAAGTACGCGTACGTTTGGGATAAATGATTTTTAAAACCGTTCATTTTTAACATATACACATAATTTTATCAGTCCTTCGCAACCCGATTTGTGAGAGGAGAAACGTATATACTTTCATTATCAATCGTCAACTGAATACACTTACAATCTATTTTCTCAATTCTGAGCTTTAATAATTTCTATTAAATGTAATAATATATATAATGCGTATATAATTATTGGTCGTTATGCTAATATGAGCATTATGATTAACCTTACTTACTGATAACTTACATCATTTGATTATTTAATGCGTAATTCCATGTATATATAGCAATCATATGAAAGAATCTCCATTGATGATCTCATTTATTCCCCATTGCCCACAAAAACCAATGGAGGTGAATGGCAAATTAACTAGGGAGATTGTCTCTATTGAATCCCCATGGGATAATCCCCATTCCGTTTCAAATGGGGAATTCAATGGCGAAAATCCCCTTAGGCAATTTGGCATTCATCTCCATTGGTTATTTTGGCAATGGGGAATGAATGGGGATTTTTCAATGGCGATGAATGGAGTTTTTTACTACGGGTGATGTTGAAAAATAGTGCACAATAAAAAAATCGACGCTTTCGAAAAATCAAAATACCAATATGCACGGTAGTTGTCGATTTTTCAACATTTTTATTGTTCATATCACCTTTATTTTTGCAAAAGTCGAATTTCAAAAATAATGATTTTGAAAAATAGTGCAAAATAAAAAAATCGACGCTTCTGGAAAACCAAAATCTCAATATTCACGCCAGTTATTAATTTTTCAACATTTTTATTGTTAATATCTCCTCAATTTTTGCAAAATCTGCAACGCAAAAATAATGATCTCAAGAAATAGTGCAAATCAAAAAACTCGACGTTTCTGAAAAATTAAAATCTCAATATGCACGCTTGTTATCAATTTTTCGACATTTTTATTGTTAATATCTCCTTAATTTTTGCAAAAATTGCACCGCAAAAATAATGATCTTAAAGAATAGTGCAGAGTAACAAAATCGACGCTTCTGAAAAACTAAATTCTCAATATGCACGGGTAGTTATCGATTTTTCAACATTTGTACTGTTCATATCCCCTTTATTTTTGCAAAAGTCGAGCGGCAAAAATAATGGTCATAAAAAATAGTGCAAAGTAAAAAATGCCACGTTTCTGAAAAATCAAAATCTCAAAATTCACGGTAATTATCAATTTTTGAACATTTTTATTGTTAATATCTCCTTAATTTTTGCAAAAATTGCATTGCAAAAATAATGATCTCAAAAAATAGGGCAAAATAAAAAAATCGATGCGTTTGAAAAATCAAAATCCCAATATGCACGGTAGTTGTCGTTTTTTCAACATTTTTATTGTTCATATCACCTTTGTTTTTGCAAAAGTCGAAACGCAAAAATAAAGATCTTAAAAAATAGTGCAAAATAAAAAAATCGACGCTTGTAAAAAATCGAAATCTCAATGTGAACGGTAGTTATCAATTTTTCAACATTTTTAGTGTTAACATCTCCTTAATTTTTGCAAAATCGGCTACGCAAAAATAATGATCTCAAAAAAAAGTGCAAAGTAAAAAAATCGACCCTTCTTAAAAATCTTAAACTCCATATGCCCGGTAGTTATCGATTTTTCAACATGTTTATTGTTCGTATCCCCTTTATTTTTGCAAAAGTCGAAACGCAAGAATAAGGGTCACGAAAAATCGTGCAAAAGAAAAAAAATCGACGCTTCTGAAAAACCAAAATCTCAATATTCACGCCGGTTATTAATTTTTTAACATTTTTATTGTTTTTATCTCCTTAATTTTTGCAAAATCTGCAACGCAAAAATAGTGGTCTTAAAAAAAAGTGCAAAAAAAATCGACGCTTTTGAAAAATCAAAATCCGAATGTGCATGGTAGTTATCAATTTTTCAACATTTTTATTGTTAATATCTCCCTAATTTTTGCAAAATCTGCACAGCAAAAATAATCATCTTAAAACATAGTGCCAAATAAAAAAATTGACGCTCCTTCAAAGTCAAAATCTCAATATGCACGCCAGTTATAAATTTTTCAACATTTTAATTGTTCATATCTTCTTAATTTTCGCAAAAATTGCAACGCAAAAATAATGATCTTAAAATATAGTGGTAAATTAAAAATCGACGCTCCTTCAAATATTATATTCTCAATATGCACGCCAGTTATCATCTTTTCAACATTTTGATTGTTAATATCTTCTTAATTATTGAAAAAATTGCAACGTAAAAATAATGATTTTAAAAATTATTGCTAAGTAAAAAAATCGACGCTCATAAAAAACCAACATCTCAATATGCACACCAGTTACCCATTTTTCAACATTTTAATTGTTAATATCTTCTTAGGTTTTGCAAAAATTACAACGCAAAAATAATAATCTCAAAAAACAGTGCTGAATAAAAAAATCGACCTTTAAAAAAAATCGAAATCCCAATATGCACGGTAGTTATCAATTTATCAACATTTTTATTGTTAATACCTCCTTAATTTTTGCAACAATTGCAACGCAAAAATAATGATCCCAAAAAATAGTGCTAAATAATAAAATCGAGGCTTATAAAAAATCAAAATCTCAATACGTACACCAGTCATCAATTTTTTAACATTTTCACTGTTAATATCTATTTAATTTTTGCAAAAATTGCAACGCAAAAATAATGATCTTAAAAAATAGTGCTAATTAAAAAAAACTACGCTTATAAAAAATCAAAATCTCAATATGCAGGCCAGTTATCGATTTTTTATCATTTTTATTGTTAATACCTCCTTATCTTTTGCAAAAATTGGAACGCAAAAATAACAATCTTAAAAAGTAGTGCTAAATAAATAAATCGGAGCTGTTAAAAAATCAAAATCCCAATATGCACGGTAGTTATCAATTTTTTAACATTTTTATTTTTAATTTTACCTCCTTAATTTTTGCAATAATTGCAACGCAAAAATAATGATCTTCAAAAATAGTGCGAAATAAAAAAATCCACGCTTTTATAAAATCAAAATTCCAATATGCACGGTAGTTATCATTTTTTCAACATTTTTATTGTTAATACCTCTTTATTTTTTAAAAAAGTTGCAACGCAAAAATAATGATCTTGAAAAATAGTGCTAAATAAAAAAATCGACGCTTCTAAAAAATCGAATTTTTAATATGCACGGTAGTTATCTTTTTTCAACATTTTCATTGTTCATATCCCCTTAATTATTGCGAAAATCTCAATACAAAAATAAAAATGATAAACAATAATAAATAATGAAAAGTTTCCAATGCTGAGCTTTTCCAAACTGGCCCATCTCACTCCAGTTGTGAAAGAACCTTTAGTCGGACGTTGAGTGCAAAAACAATCGATCATCACCTTGCGACTCCGGACGCGATCTTTTTCGTCTTCGGCATTTTTCATGCACTTTTTCACCCCCTTCGCTTTAGTGATAGAGGTCGATTTGGTTGTTGCACGATCACACGTTTTGTTCGTTCAATCTTCCCCTTTATGATGCACCAACTTTCATTTCCGGCCAACAACTTTATCATGGCGAAAAATGCGCATAATTGATACAGTACATCCGGGACAACCCTGGATCTCATCCCCGAGGAGTGTTTCGACAATACCACCTAGACCGGGTCGTCGGCTATGACGAACCACGACTCTGTGATAAATTTCAAGTCCATCGACCGATAAACTCGCAAGTTATCGTCGAAAAAACGTTTCAACTTCCTGGGGCGATAGCATCCCTAGGAGTTGGCCGATTTTTTTTTTTTTTTTTAATCCTGACCGCCGCGAGCTGCTCTTTCTAATGATTTCACTGGAAAAGCCATGTGACGTTGGCGTATATCCTTTTCCGGGGTGTCCCGGAAATCGTGATTCGCACGCCCTGACTCCATCGCCCCGCACTTGGTCAATTTTTAACCGATCGCATTCTAATTAGTCTCATTCGAAAGATAACAAAATTTACTCGAATTGACTTTTTTGAATTTTTAAAATCGGTCCAAATCTCGCCAAAATCGAGAAAAAACTGTCTGTCCCACTTCAATTGTCGAGTACTGTATATCTCTCTGTATACGTATATTACACTGATTCACTAAATTGGATTATTATTATTTTTTTTTTAATCTCCGATTAAATACTTTCGGGGGAGTGAATGTATTTAGAAGTCTCTCGTAGCGAATTTATATTTTAGATTTAAATGACACAGAACAAAAAAATTCAAACTTAAACATTTTTTATCTTGACTTTGTGTAAACTACTGTTGGATATTTCTTTAAGAATTGGGTTATTCAAGATGATGCAATTCAAACTTTTTTTTCAAGAAAGATTTTACGATATTTAGTAATAAATATTAACATTTTTTCGAAACTAAAAAAAAAATAGAAATTTACTTTAAATTTAATTTTAACTTTGCATAACTTTCGAAGGAGTGAGTTTTTCATAAAATCTTGGGAGACTTTTTGAAAAGCGTTCTATTCCCTACAAGAATATGTATCGCGGATTTCGGTACAGGGACTTGAAGTCGAGGTATGACATTTCGAAGTATAAACATTTTTTTTCCTGTATTATTTAAATCGAAATTCGGGATAAGAAATCTGCTTATATACGAGGCATTCCACACCAACTCAATGGTGTTTTTCCCGAACCCCCTGCGATTTGTTCCATTATTTTTTGTTATTCAACCTATAAAAAAACGTACTGCCAATTTTTTTCAAATTTTTTGGACCATCGCCATCTCAAAAAAAAATTGACTAAATCTCATTTTTGACGAAAAAAACGCCCATTTTCAAAAATCCCAAAAAATTCACGAAAATTCTGTGTCACAAAACAAAAATTTTTGGCCATAAAACATAGCGGAAGTATTTTTTTTTAGGGTTTACGCAGGAAAAAGTAGATCGACATTTTTGTATTCTTTGAATTTTTACGTGAGGCATGTATGGGTAATGACATAGTAATTGTAATTACTCTGTCACACTGCTATTTTAAAGTATTTCATATAAAAACTTGGGTACACCGAACCTGTTGTGTGACATTGTGACCGACAACGCCTCGTCGAACTTGCTTTTGCCGGCCATTTTTTGCAGTACGAAACTTTGACACGACAAAACCTTTGTGTATAAGTCTTTGTGTATAAAACTGCAGTGTAAGTCTCCGACTTGAAATACACTGTGACCCTATTTACGACTGAAAATACTCTCAATAATTAATCTCTTCCAGTTTTGCAAAATAAAGCGCTCATCTTCAGACCAACAATATCATATAGATTCGGTTTGGATTTGTGATTTGAGTTTTAAAATTCTTAATTAGCTATTCTTATCTATCTACACATGTCATAAAATTCTAAAAAAAACTTGATTTTTAAACGTTCATAAGCTACCAAGAGTGACGTTGTCAATGTACGAAATAAGAAAATGATTTGATCAAACTTGTAAAATGAAATAAAACCCAGAAAAAAATACTTCCACTATGTTTTATGGCCCAAAAATTTTGTTTTGTGACACAGATTTTTTTTTCGGATTTTTAAAAATGGGCGTTTTTTTCGTCAAAAATCGGATTTCGTCAATTTTTTTTAGAGGCGGCTGGTCCAAAAAAATTAAAAGAAATTGGGAGTACGTTTTTTGATAAGTTGAATAACACAAAAAATAATGGAACAAATCGCCGGGGGTCAGGGAAAAACACCATTGAGTTGGTGTGGAATGCCTCATATGTATATATACGCCCATTCATTTCTGTGCGCCCCGTGTCAATGTATATATGTATAGGTATAGTAATGATGACCATACGGAAAGCAAAATTCAAGTGAGGATCGAAACCACTCGACTCTTAAGGTGTTTTTATTTACTCCTCAAAGAGTTATTACTCCATCGAGCCCATGCGCATTCGATCCTCGATGATCAACACGTTCAATGATCTCCGACAAGGGATCCCATTGACTCGGTATACAATGTCTATACCTATATATTCTATCAGGGGTGTACAGGAATAAGCGTCGATAAATATGTATATGGATATGAAGAGAGAGATATACCAGGTTTGTAAGTATGAAACCGGAATTTCGAAAGTATGAAACCCATTTGCCCACCTTTTGTATCTTTCCCATGGCTTTTAACCGAAGGGAGATGGCTTCTCGGGTCACCTTTAACTGATCCGCCAGTTGTTGTTGTGTTTGAGCGTCGTCTTCGTCCAACAAGGCTTGCAGGTCAGCGTCTTCAAACTTTTTCGGTGGTCTTCCACGTTCTTCGTTCCTCACGTCAAAATCGCCACTTTTGAACCGTTTAAACCACTCGAAACACTGTGTTTTACCGAGAGCATGCTCACCAAACGCCTCCAGAAGCATTCGATGCGATTCGGCTGCGGTTTTCTTCAGATGAAAACAGAAAAGTAGGGCTGTCCGCAAATCGTAATTTGTTGGCACAAAACTCGACATGTTTATCTCTAATAAACTAATGCTACTGAATGAAACTCGTGTTATTGTGAGTTGGAAATCTTTGGCGGATATCAATACAATAACAAGACACCGCTGACGTGATGTGTCGGTAACTGCATCGACATCTAGCGCCACCTATGGGCATATTCCGGTTTCATACTTACACACCTGGTATAGAGCAAGAGAGCGAGACAGACATATATATAGGCATACTAAGTCTGAGGATCGTAACCTCTCACGAGGCGAGCGGTTTCGATCCTTACCTGAATTTTGTTCTCCGTACGGTCATCGCCACAATGTCTATAGCTCTATATATTTTATCACGGGGTGTACAGGAATAAGCGTCGATAAATATGTATATAGATATATGTATATAGAGAGTAGGGATGTGCATGAGCGTTGTATGCTCGAGCTCTCGCACGCTCAGCTTGAAAAGATGCCGCTCGAGTAAGCTCGAGCGTAATATGAGCGCTCATTTGACTCGAGCGCCCATCTCGCTCGAGCGCTCGGACCCCTCGAGCGCTCGGACCGCTCGAGCGCTCGGACCGCTCGAGCGCTCGGACCGCTCGAGCGCTCGGTCCGCTCGAGCGCTTGGTCCGCTCGAGCGCTCGGTCCGCCCGAGCGCTCGGTCGGCTCGAAATGTGTTCAACGCGGGCGCTCAGGGATGAGAGTGATTTTTTTCATGAAATTAACAATAATACTTTAAATAGTTTATTCATTTAGTTATTTATTTAATTATTGGATTAATTAATCGAATCAAGAAATGATAATTAAAACCATGAATAGCCTGAATTATTTTTTTCTAACTAATTGATAATAAATTAAATTATTAATGAAATTAAATTAAATTAACGGGTTACATACAGTTAGAAGGCTTTAAAAAGACGGATTTTCAAGAATTTTTTTCGCGCAGACTATTCAATTTATTAATTTGAAAATTGGTGTACAAATTATAATAACCTTACAATATATTAACATATTTTTTATTTGTAAAAATAATCATCGCGAATTTTGCTATCGCCGATCTCCTAGAGCTCCGCAAAAAAAAACCAATTTTGCGGTGATCACGATATCTCTGGACCGGATTATCTGAAATGAAAAAACCAAATAAATTTCGTTAATATAATACATTGTCTAGTATTTAATCGAAGGAATTAGCGAAATAATAATTGTTGACAAAATGGCGACTTCTCAAAATAAAAGACTCGATTTTGAACGAAAATTTAAGCCTTAAATTGTTTATAAAATGGAAAATATTTATCGGAGAAAAAAAATCTTCGATTAATTACTAAAAAATCTAGTTAAAAAGGTTGTGTTTTAATTTGAGACTGATCGGTTCAGCCGTTTTCGAGAAATCTTGATCACCGATTTTGAAAACATAGTTTTGAGAAAAACGCGTTTAAAGTTTCAAACTGTGAGACGCGCCTCCCTAACGTGCCTTCATAAATGTGTCTATAACTTCGAAAATATTCGTCTGATTGACATAAAATTTTGAGTGTGTATGCTCCAATATATGTATATTCAGAAAATACAAAAAAAAACGATTTTTTGAAAATTACAAGTGTATGTGAGCCCTTAAAGAGGTCGAGTGATCGTCAAAACGGCGATTTTTAATTATAATTCATAATTTTTGTAGAATGCCTACAAATATGATGTATCGTCCACCATTCGAGGTACCAAATGAACAGTTTTTTGGGACTAGCTAGAACCCTTACGGTGCACCGGATTCCTGAAAAACTTAGTTTTTAGTTTTTAAACTACACGCGTGATTCAGAATAAACCGCTCAACGGATTTAATTGTACAATGTCTTATTTTCTTCATGACACTCCTCCCCATAGGATGAAAACGACACATTTTTTGTTAGTCCTTCATTTCAGAGTTGCAGGGCTGTTTTACATTTTTTAGCCTATTTTGAACTTTCCAGGCATTATCCTGGTCGCATCTTTGACTTTAATAATAATGTGCCCCGCTCATCTCGTGGGAAAAAGCGTTATGAAGAAAATGAGACGTTGTAGATCAAAATCCGTCCAGCGGTTCTTCCTGAATCATGCGCAGAGCGTTAACTCTCAAAACTAGGTTCCTCGGGAAACCGGTGCACCTTAAGGGTTCTAACTCATCCCAAAAAACTGTTCATTTGGTACCTCAAATGGTAAACGATACATCATATTTATAGGCATTCTACAAAAATTATAAATGATCATTAAAAATCGCCGTTTTGAAGGTGACTCGACCGCCTTAAATTAAATTTATCAATGAAATAAAATGAAATTAATTGATTAATTGAATAAATTTTTTGAATATATTTAATTAATTACGATGAACAATTTATTAACGTGAGTCCCATAGCCAATCATTTATGATTTTGGTGGAGAAGTGCAATTTATTGGTTATCCTCGCATATTTATGTGCAAGGACAGTAAAAAATGCATTACATAGTTTGGCAAAACAATTGTTTGCATATAAACAGAATTCTTTAGTTATACCGATTATATAGCGTCGACCGAGCGTTAGAACTGCTCGAGCGCTCGAACTGCCCGAGCGCTCGAACCACTCGAGCGTTCAAACCGCTCGAACCTCTCGAGCGCTCGAACCGCTCGAACCGCTCGGACCACTCGAGCCCTCGAACCGCTTGATCCGCTCGAGCGCTCGAACCACTCGAACTGCTCGAGCGCTCGCACTGCCCGAACCGCTCGAGCGGAGACCATTGCGCTCGAGCTTGCTCGAGCGCGCTTGTACACATCCCTAATAGAGAGATATGTATAGAGTAGGAGAGCAAGACAGAGCTATATATAGGTATACTGAGTCTGCGGATCGAAACCTTTCACGAGGCGAGACGTTTCGATCTTTACCTGAATTTTGCTCGTTACTATGCTTTTAAAAAATAAGACTATTTATTTAAATTCGCAATCTTCATTTAATCACCTTCAGGGAAGTAAGGAAAGATGCCTGTTGAAAGCAGAGCTCTGAATATTAATATTTAGAAGTCTATCGTCGCAAATTTATTTTTTATATTTAAATGACACAGGAAAATGAAGTCAAACTTTGAATATTCTTACCTCGTTTTCAACTCAATATACCAAAACGAGCGATGCATGTTCTTGTAGGGAATTTAACGCTCTACAGAAAACGTTCGTTATGATTTTTCGATAAACACCCTCCTTCAAAAGTTATTCACGGTCTAATATATATGTATATTATGTGAATATGTGTTAACTACTGTTAGTCATTTCTTTGAAAATTAGGTTATTTATGATAATGCAATTTAAACTTCTTTTTGAACAAAGATTTCATGATATTCAGACATAAGCTTAAACATTTTATCGAAAACTAAAAATAAAAGGGAAATTTATTCAAAATTTAATTTTAACTTTGAACAATTTTTGAAGGAGTGAGTTTCTTCAAAAATTTCTAAACATTTTCAAACGAATTTTCCAAAAAATTTTTAATTCAATTTTCTTTCATAAATTTAAACGTTGTTTGCGATAAAAATGTGGAAAAAGCTCAACAAAAAATTTTCTCGATCAATAAACAAACATGATTCGTCAATTTTTTTCAAAAATTCGATTGCTTGGAACTTGAAACAAAAAAAAACATTCGATAGTTCAAATTGAAACTTTACAGGGTCTTTATGGGTATGTTGAGCTGTAAACGTCACGCTTAACATTAGCCGTTCTATCAATATTTTCAATTTTGCCGTTGATTTTCTAAAAAAAACAATAAATAGCCCTTTTTCTCCTGTTTTTTCGAATTCATTGCAAGAATGGAAAAATGGTTTTTTTTTTCAAAAAACTATCGACAATTTTTTCAGAGCATTAATTTAAGTTTGTGAGACGCTCCTTCTGATTGCTGTGCGATCATTGGTTGCTGAGATATCAATGGTTGAACACAAAATGATCTTTTTTCATTCAAAGTCCAATATCTCAGCGAAAAATGGTCACAGCGAGGACTCAACAAAAAACAAATTGAAGTTAAATGAACAAGCTATTTGGTTGACGTAATAGTTCAGCCGGAAAAAAATTTTCCAAGTAACTGCACGGAAAAAAAGATTGGTTTGTCTCACTATTTCTGAGGATTGCGTAAAACCTATAATATAAAAACCCATAGCTTCGAATTTTTTTTGACTGAAGATCTTAAAACTAGAAACTTGAAGCTTCAAAATTTTTTTCGAGACCTCGATTGGACAATTTTCCACTGAAATACAGCATTGTTAAGAACCACTAAAAAATTGGAATTATTTTTTGATCCCTTAATTTTTTTTAGTAACGTATATATAAATACACACACACACACACATATATATATATATATATATATATATATATATATATGTACGGCCGTTTATTTCTGTGCGCTCCGTTTTCATCTATATAGGTATATGCATAGTCGCGATGACCGTGTGGAGAGTCAAATTCAGGTAAAGATCGAAACTCTTTCGCTTGGCGAGCGGTTTTGCTCCTCGAGGAGTTATACTCCATCGAGATCGTGGGGATCCGATCCTCGAAGAGTTTCTACCTGTTCGAGACCGCCAGGATTCAATCGTTGAACGATTAAAACTGCCCAATCCTTTTTACTCGGCGCTTGTTCAAGGAGGGGATCGTCTCCCGAGTTTCATTTGAAATTCTTTCGAAGAGTTATATTGCGGGGGTATTGACTCGCCAACGAGTTATATAGCTACCTGGTCGGTACGAGCATGCTCATTGAACGAGTAAAACTCGCAAGGATCGTAGATTTTACCTGTTCTTCAGCTCGCTCGCGATTCGCTCGCAATCCCTGTTTTTTCCAAAGATTTTAATTTTAGAAATATTTTTGATAAGAAAAATAAATAAATTTATTTATTTAATATTATTTATATCAATAGGTTTAACAGTTATATATTCATTTTATTAATTTATTATTCATTTATTAAATTTGATAATAATAATATTTATAAAAAATTTAATAATTTAAGAAGATTTATAATTTATCCAAAATTTGTTTTAGATATTTTATCAATTATTTTCGGTTCAATTTTGAGATGGTTATTATTTCCCATAAAAATTTAATTTGTTTAACAAAAATATTTAAATTATTAATTTTCATTTTTATATTTTTTGGTATATTTTTAGGTTGATTTATTTCTAAATATTTTTCCTATTTTGAAAAAACTGCCCTGAAAATATCTCGCAAATTCGATAAAGTATTGTTGTCGTTTTATTCGTTCGCTGATTGGCTGTGGCATCAAGCTCAACGAGTTTGTGTTCGATGAACAACTTCATGCTTACTCTCGTGTGTACGATCTGTCACATAATAAATATTGACAGCTGTAGTACGCGGATATACATAATCCATTTTCTTATCATTTTCTACTTTAATTCAAAACATGTTTAATATGATTGATACGGTGTTGAAGATGTATTCTTTTTATTATCGATAAAAGTTCATGGTGTTTTATATACATTATGTAGTATCAATTAATCTCCATGTTCATTGAAGCTGATTTGATATTCGGTAAGTAAAATATTCTGTAAGTAAACAACATAAAATTTACTGCGGATAAAAATCTTTACATATTTTAATACTATATATTGTTCAGGATGTGAATGAAGGAAGTTATAGACATACAGTCTGGGGTCGAGGCAAAGGAAGCATAGGCTCGACTTATGCTTGAATAGGTTGAAGTCGTTCGGTAAAAAAATATATCTAAGTAAAATCATATTAGTTGGAAATATGTGTATCATTCCCAATCAATGCAACGGACGTTTCGTCGGTGACCTCTTCGATTTTTATTTAATTTTTAAAACGTTATTATGTGGGCAAAAAGAAGTATACATTTTAATTTTCAGCTCTCTATCTTAACCCATACCGAAATTATTGATTTTTGAAAAAATATTTTCAAAATAATCATAACTTCTACAATAATAAAAATATTTTTATTTGTTGAGAGGTCATTTTTTTTCCAATGTACTTTTTGAAAAAAATGTCAAAAATTAAACAAAGAAAATTGATAGTTCTTTTAGCTGTTTTAAGATAAATAAAGCAAAAAAATTGAATTTTCTTTCAATCCGACACCTTCAATTTTTTTTCAAAAAGAGATTATAAAACTCTACGTGAAAAAAATAAAATTTCTGAGATTTTACTGAAGAAGGGATTTAAATCAGTTCTTATTAAAAAATTTTTTTGTCGTTTTTTTTTCGTTTTGATCTTTTTTTCTTCTATGATGACCACAATAGTTGATTTCAATTATGTGAAAATAAATAATTCAACTTTTCGCACATATTTCCTTAGTAAATTATACTAATGAACGTTAAGAATTACACTTTTTATGTAAAAAAAATGAATCAAGTGCAAAACTTGCTTGAATTGTAGTTCATAATGTTAATTATTATTATTCACTATACAAATATGTGAGAAAAGTTAAATTATTTATTTTAACATCATTAAAATTAACTATTGTGGTCATAGAAGAGAAAAAGATCAAAATTACGAAGAAAAAAATGTTAATATGAAGTTATTTGAATCCCTTCTTTAGTAAAATCGCAAAATTTTTGTTTTTTTACGCAGAATCTTTCAATTTCGTTCGGAAAAAATTAAAGGTTTTGCATTTAAAGAAAATCCAATTTTTTAGATTAATTTAGCTTAAAACAGCTAGAAAACAATTGAGGAACTGGCTGCTATGTACTCGGCGTTGCCCGGATTGAAATATATCGCAAACTGGAACTAACAGACAGTTGCTAACATTGTTGCCAGGTCTCAGGAAATGTCCCCAAATTTGGAGAAATTAGTGAGGCCGTGAGGAAAGGCTAAGTAGGGGTGAGCGGCGCTCACGCGCATTCATTCCAAATTTTGGCCAAAAGTTGCGTTTGATGGATTACAAACTTACCCCAAATTTCAACCATGTAGGTGCACTAGGAACAAACATAAAAATACAACTAGTATTTTTGGAGAAGATTTTTTTTCTTGGGATCTATTAAACCGATTTTCATGAAAACAATATATGTTGTTAATATATTCAAGGCCATTTACAGAAAAAATCAAGAACCCAATCCCACGAACGGAACTACCCGAAAAAAATTATTTTATTTTTCGTGTTTTTTTTTTCGGTTACTCGCTCATGCAATACACTTACCAGTTTTTTGTATTAAGCAATCGGACCTCTTTCTATAACATATAATTTTTCCAAGTCGATCGAAGAGGTGGAATATAGTTTAAAAAAATGAAATACACTTTTTTTGCAATTTCTTTTTATTTTCGATGTCATGACAATTACAAAAAACAATCCGTACAGTTATTATCAAGCGTAGTAGAGTTTCCTTGTCAGTTTTATCGAAAACTTTACCACAAAAGCATGAAGCCTTACGCAAAGCTTTTCTATGATAGTATATCCCCGTTTTCGGCTACCTGGCAGCGTCCGGCAATCGCAAGACGCGACGCGCTGCAATTAATAGGATGGGAAAGACCTGTATTACCATCGTTGCAGACTCGAATTTTCGAACAAAAGCCATTTCCAAATTATTCAACCAAATGGGCTGAAATTTTAGGATGTCATTACGCTAATAGTATTCTAGGGCCTCAAACTCAGAAAATTTCGATAGCGCAAAAAAAACGGTTTTCTTATCAGGTGGAATCTGTAATGCAGAATTGGATTTCCCGATGTTTACATTGTTCAATTGCAAATATTCTCATTTTTAGGCTCTAGAGCATGTATATAGCTGTAGTCCATGTTTACAATCTCTCGACGAGGCGCGATGTAGCTCCGGCATCGGAAGACGAAACTCAGGGCCGTACGGGCTACGGGCCGAACCTGGACAAACCTCAGGTCTCCACACAGGCAAAAAAATGCAATGCAAGAAGGCACAATGCAAAAAAAAATGTTATCCGTTTAGTGATATATCTATATATGCTCATAGCTATATGTATAAGCACATAAATATAGCTCTATTCATCAGCATTAACTATACAATTTTCGAACAAATGCCATTTCTGCAATTTATCACGTACAGCAATTTTGAAGTGCCTAGTATCTGCGTTTTTCTTCGCTCTAGAGCCTGAAACTGAGTATTCGCAATTTAACAATGCAAACATCGGAAAATCCATTTCTGCATTACAGATTCCACCTGAATGGAATTTGTTCGAAAATTCGAGTCTACAACGATGGTAATACAGGTCTTTCACATCCTCTTGAGAGGAGGCTGAATACCGACATTAGCACCTCGAAAATTAATTCCAAACTTGCTCAAGCACGAATGAATGAAAATCAATAAAATTTTGATAGTATCATCAGAATTATGGCACAAATGGAACCCTACTAAAAATTTTTCAGAAATTTTTTTTCTGTAAATGGCCTTGAATATATTAACAACATATATTTTTTTCATGAAAATCGGTTAGATAGATCCTAAGAAAAAAAAATCTTCTCCAAAAATACTAGTTGTATTTTTATGGTTGTTCCTAGTGCAGCTACATAGTTGAAATTTGGGGTGATTTGTAATCCATCAAACGTAACTTTTGGCCAAAATTTGGAACGAATGCGCGTGGGGGCCGCTCACCCCTACTTAGCCGGCTATGGCCTTTTTAAGATTCTAAGAAATTACATAAAAATCTGACGAAATTTTTTAGATTTGAAGAAATTGCATAAAAATATGAGGAAATTTTTAAAATTTGGGGAATTTCATAAAAATCTGCGAAAATTTCGAAGATTTGAAGAAATTACATAAAAATCTGAGGAAATTTTACGATGTGAAGGAATTGCATAAAAATCTGAGGGAATTTTGAAGATTGGAAGAAATTCCATAAAAATCTGCGGAAATTTTGAAGACATGAAGAAATTACACAAAAACCTGAAGAACTTCTGAAGATTCGAAAAAAAAACATAAAAATCTGAGGGAATTCTAAAGATTTGAAGAAAGTACATAAAAATCTGAAGAATCTTTAAAGATTTAAAGAAATTACATAAAAATCTGGGGAAAATTTGAAGATTTTAAGAAATTACATGAAAATCTGAATAAATTTTGAAGATTTGAAGAAATTGCATAAAAATTTGAGGAAATTTTGAAGATGTTTGAAGAAATTACATAAAAATCTGAGGAAATTTTGACGATGTGAAGGAATTGCATAAAATCTGAGGAAATTTTGAAGATTTGAAGATTACATGAACATCTGAGAAAAATTTGAAGATTTGAAGAAATTCCATAAAAATCTGCGGAAATTTTAAAGACTTGAAGAAATTACATAAAATTCTGAGGAATTTCTGAAGGTTCGAAAAAAAACATAAAAACCTGAGGAAATTCTTTAGATTTAAAGAAAATACATAAAAATCTGGAGAAATTTTGAAGATTTGAAGAAATTACATAAAAATCTGGGGAAATTTTGAAGATTTGAAGACATTGCATACAAATCTGAGGAAATTTTGAAGATTTGAAGATAACATGAACATTTGAAGAAATTTTGAAGAAATTCTATAAAAATCTGCGGAAATTTTGAAGGCTTGAAGAAATTACATAAAAATCTGAGGAAATTCTGAAAATTCGAAGAAATTACATAAAAATCTGGGGAAATTTTGAAGATTTTGAAGACATTGCATACGAATCTGAGGAAATTTTGAAGATTTTGAAGACATTGCATACCAATCTGAGGAAATTTTGAAGATTTGAAGAAATTACATAAAAATCTGCTGTAATTTTGAAGACATGAGGAAATTACATAAAAACCTGCGGAATTTTTAAAGATTCGATATAAAAAACATGAAAATCTGATGAAATTTTAAAGATTTGAAGAAAATACATAAAAATCTGAAGAATCTTCGAAGATTTGAAGAAATTACATAAAAATCTGGGGAAATTTCGAAGATTTGAAGACATTGCATACAAATTTCGAAGGTTGTAAGAAATTACATAAAAATCTGAATAAATTTTGAAGATTCAAAGAAATTGCATAAAAATCTGAGGAAATTTCGAAGATTTGGAGAATTACATAAAAATCCGCGGAAATTCCGAAGATTTAAAGAAATTAAATTAAAATCTGAGGAAATTTTGACGACGTGAAGGAATTGCATAAAAATCCGAGGAAAAATTTGAAGATTTGAAAAAATTCCATAAAAATCTGCGGAAATTTTGGAGACTTGAAGAAATTACATAAAAATCTGAGGAATTTCTGAAGGTTCGCAAAAAAAACATAAAAATCTATGGAAATTCCAAAGATTTAAAGAAAATACATAAAAATCTGGGGAAATTTTGAAGATTTGAAGAAATTACCTAAAAATTTGTAGAAATTTTGAAGATTTTTGAAGAAATCACATAAAAATCTGAGCAAATTTTGAAGATTTTTAGAAATTGCATAGAAATCTGAAGATATTTTAAAAATTTGAAGAAATTACATAAAACTTTAAAAAAAATTCTGAAGATTCAAAGATTATCATTGTTGTACACGTATCTTTCCTCATCTTAGAATCACACTTTTTTGGGCGATACATTTTCGTTCTACTTCTTCTACAAATCGTACAAAAACATCACCAAAGATTTCCGGATTGTAACAAAAAAAACCTTGAAATAGTCATCAGTTAATTCTATAACAACTTTTACACTTGAAATAAGCAATACATTTTCAAAAAGTAATGTTGAAGGAAATTTATATGTAAGATCTGATTTTTTTACTTTCGTGAATATTGAACAGTATTTCTTATAGAATTCTTTTCATTAACTTGATATCTTATTGTAAGAAAATAGTTTTTTTACAAAAAATGGGGATGTAGAACGTGGAACTGTTGAGCTTTTCGAAACGAAAATGGTTAACTGACTCCTGTCCTCATGAAAAGTCACAAATTATAGAATTTTTAAAAATGATTTTTATAAATTTAGTAATAAGTTGTAACATTTTATCGGAAACTGAAGAAAAAAAGTTAAATTTACTGTAAATTTAACTTTAACCTTAAATAGCTTCTGAAGCGGTAAGTTTATCAAAAAATCATAGGAAACCACTTTTGAAGGGCGTTCAATTCTCCACAAGAACATGTATCGCATATTTCGGTACATTGACTTAAAGCCAAGGCATAAAATTATGAAGTTAAAAAAATTTACCCCGTGTCATTTAAATGGACAATAGAAATTCGCGATGAAGGACCTCTAAATATGAAAATTCGGAGCTCTGCTTTTCACAGGCATCTTTTTTCACCTTCGTGAAAATATTTTACAGTGGATTTCAATTTTGAAAAACGTGTCGCTTTTTTGAATCAATCTAATGTAGAACTACATTTGCAGCAAAGGATTTCTAAAAAATCACAAAATTGATGGAGGTATAATGATTTTTTTTTATTCCAGCAGAAAGGTGTATAATATATAGATTTTTAATAATACTCAAACTTCGAGGAGATCTAACGTGGTTTTTTTTTAATCAAGTTTTGGAAAATGTCGAAAAACTTTTACATTCCTCGACACACATTATTCACGATATTTCTGTAAATGTCTGTTGACAAAATATTTAGATCAATAATTAGACTACCAATGCGAATGTGAAAATTCCTAATAGGAAATTTAATAAGACTAGCGCACGCGCGCGCTACGCGCGAAGAAAGAGAGATTGTAGAAGAGTCAAGAGGAGCCGCGCGATAGGAAAGTTTAGTGCATTGGACAAAAAGAAAGAAACCTGGAGAAAGCTCCCTCGCTGAAAGGGACATGTATGGACGGGGTTTGGGGATGGGGAATGAGAGAAGCGTGGTTGATTGTTGGGTGTTGTAGCAAGAAGGGAGAGAGGAAAGAGGGATGTAAGACCAATGCGAGCAAAAGAAAGGCTTGCGAAGCAGTGGGATAAAATTTGTGCTTGAATATTAGTTGGTATAAAGTTTAAAGAAAACGCAGAAATGTAAAAAAGAAAAACAGGAAAGGGTATTGGAATATTTAATTATATGTTCACGTTATTAAATTTGTTTGTAAAAGTCGAAGATATTTGAGAATATGTAAGAGTCAATGTGTAAGGGTGTGTGTGGAAATGACAAGAAAAGGTGCCAAGGAGGGGATGAAAGGAGACTGTGGAGTTAGTTGTAGCGAGTGTCAATTTCAAGGGGGGCTTTTTGTGGAGAAGGAAAGGTGAAAATAATTGAGAGATGATTGAGGTTTGGAATGGATAAAAGGTCATATGTATGAGGAAGGTTGGTACTAATGTGTTTGTTAAAATCAGCATCTCAAAATAAGTTGTACGAATAAGATTTTATTATATAAAGTAAAAGATACATATGTGATAACGATGTGGTATGAGTTATAGACATAAAGTATGGACTACGCGATCAGCACTGGAACTGGAAGCCATTGCCTAAAGTGTCCGCCAGGGTAGACAATGAGAGAATGAAACGGTGGCCATAGCTGTCTCTTTCTGACTCCCTCATTGACTGCTGTTAGAAAGAGACAAGACTTGGCCCCCGTTAGTCGCTATCTCTTTCTCTCGGGTGACGCTCTATGCGTAGTCCATACTTTATGTCTATTGCATGAGTTAACGTGTAAAGGAGTGAGTGGAGAGAACAGGGAAAAGAGGTTAAAAGGCAAGGCGACGAGAGCTGGGTTGACATTATATGGGGAATCAAGAGAAAGCAATAAAAGAGTAGAAGAACGGATAGAAGAAATCCACGAGAGAGCGATAAGAGGAGGAAGAACGAAAATGTTCGGAGGGAAACGAACAAAAAGGAATATGTGCGTTTTTTAGGGAATATGATGCAAAAAAAGGGGAGAGCGAAAATGATCAACGAATGGGCAGTGGAATTAAAGGAAAATAAAAAGAATTCTTACGAGGAGAACACCAGAAGTGCCATAACCCTATTTACCTGGGACTTTGCTCAGTGAAAGAGAGGTGAAAATAAGCGAACACGTGTCTCGGCTTATGGTCAGACACTCAACCGTTTCCGAGAAAATGACGGTCAAAGTTTTCGACGTTTCTTAGATGCTTGTCAGCGCGCGTCGAGTTGTACCGAAGCGGCGGCGCAGCGGCTAGCATCTCGGCATCACACTTTTGCGTCCCGTGTTCAAACCCGATATTAATTTTTTTTTCTTACATTTATGCATGTCCGCAGAAGATTACTTCGCGAATGTTTCTTGCCAATTGACAGGATACAGTTATAATAATTGGAAAATTTCAACTGGGTTTCATAATGAGTTTTGTGTATTTATGATATTATAAAATATATAATATTTGTGTGAATGGTTCTCAGGAACTACAACATTTTCAGATTGACATATTCCTATATTTCATTTCTATAATAATTTCCGTATACTCATTTATATATATTCTTATATTCTTATATTTAATTCGTATAAAGAGACATGAATTCTTACATTTTATTCTCATATCAATTTTTATATTAATTCTTATATTTCATCCTGATATCAATTCTGATTCCTGTACCAAGTGTGTAAGTATGAAACGGGAATTTCGAAAGTATGAAACCCATTTTCCCACCTTTTGTATCTTTCCCATGGCTTTTAACCGAAGGGAGATGGCTTCTCGGGTCACCTTTAACTGATCCGCCAGTTGTTGTTGTGTTTGAGCGTCGTCTTCGTCCAACAAGGCTTGCAGGTCAGCGTCTTCAAACTTTTTCGGTGGTCTTCCACGTTCTTCGTTCCTCACGTCAAAATCGCCACTTTTGAACCGTTTAAACCACT
The DNA here is from genome assembly GCA_946863875.1 of Alloplasta piceator. Lineage (NCBI taxonomy): Eukaryota > Metazoa > Arthropoda > Insecta > Hymenoptera > Ichneumonidae > Alloplasta > Alloplasta piceator. The sequence continues at coordinate 42,738,060 of OX333072.1, read as the reverse complement.
CGAAACACTGTGTTTTACCGAGAGCATGCTCACCAAATGCCTCCAGAAGCATTCGATGCGATTCGGCTGCGGTTTTCTTCAGATGAAAACAGAAAAGTAGAGCTGTCCGCAAATCGTAATTTGTTGGCACAAAACTCGACATGTTTATCTCTAATAAACTAATGCTACTGAATGAAACTCGTGTTATTGTGAGTTGGAAATCTTTGGCGGATATCAATACAATAACAAGACAACGCTGACGTGATGTGTGGGTAACTGCATCGACATCTAGCGCCACCTATGGGCAAATTCCGGTTTCATACTATCTATCCGGTTTCTATCTATTCGATTTCTGTATCCGTCTCGATTGACTGGAATTGGGTGCATTCCTTTGGGTGATAACGATCGTAGAAACATTCGAAACATAAATATTCCGAACACCAAGAAAATCTTGCAAAGGCAGATTTGCCACAGTCACACTTCCTGGTGTGAGTTCCATTAGGGAGACCAACATCGTTGACATTGTTAAAGATATCGCGCGTGGGCCATAATTTTGAGGCAAACCACGCATGACGAATCATTTTTTCGAAGACTGGTGCCTGCAATCGATTATGAACCAATGCGTGGATTGTTATTGCGTCACGTCTAGAAGTGATATCCCTTTGCTGGGCGATGAGTGTAGAGCAATTCTGCAGTTTCCGTGTGAAGTTTTTTATTTGGCGGTAAATGTATACGTCACAGGATTCACAGAGCGGCGTACACTTCGGAGGAATTACTTTCAACGAACAGGTTGGTATTCCGTTTTCATCCACGAATTTTCCATCGTATAACGAAGGTTCACTCTATCCACCCCATGAGTCAATTATAAACAAGAATGACTCCGTTTCAACATATGGTTTTATAACTTCATCCAAAAACTGACCATATGTTTCTTTTGCGAGTTTTCCGGATTTCGTTGCGGTTACATACACGTTCGGATATTGTTCCATGAGTTGGTTCACCTGTTGTTGCACTCGAGGACCGAATTTTCGGCTTACTTCTTGAAGGCAAATGAAGACCGTTGGCAGGAGTTTACCAGAAAGTGTTAAACCGTATTGGGCGGTATATGAATGTATCAAGTGATTTAATTGGTTGACAGCAACTTCTGTGACTTTTTCACCTCGGTGCGACAATGTTCGTTTACTGCAGATGTGATACTTGTATCCGGTTTGATCCGTATTTATCACAAAATCAGGGTCGAAGTACGGAATGAAAGCAGACACCTAACGTTGAAACGTCTCTGCACTTTGTAATAATTCTTCGAACGTACGTTTTTCCTTTGTGCTGACGTATTTCGTAACATGTCTCTGCCGAATCCTATGATTTACCTTGAACCTATCACACCACGATTGTGAAGCCTTTAATTCAAAAATTGCGGATTGTAATGAAGCTGCTGCTGCCATCGCCCGCTGCCGTAACATTCGGGTCGTAACTAGATGCCCGTTTTTTCTAGATTCTTCGAAACGATCGTAGACCCAGGAATCGATCATTTTGCATTTTTCTTGCTTCGTTCCACCCTTCTCTACTTGTTTTTTCCATCGCCATAGCTGTCTATTATTTTTCAGTTTGGTCGTGCTTTTTGACGCGATCGTTTTTAATTTCCACTTTGGATGAAGTTCGGCAAGCCTGACTGCCTTTAACTGTAATTAAAAATGAAGGATTTTTATTTTATCCAACGAATTTCCTGCCCAAAATTTCATCATGACATGAAAGTCTTGCGTGAATTCATTCACAGAAAAAATATATTGATTTAAATTTACTTTCAATTCTACTGGAACTTCATCTATTTCTAGCTCATCATCACTTTCTTGTGGTGAAGTGGAAGGCTCCTCTTCGACGATTGCTTTTGCAGTCTGCCCTTCACCTGCTTCCCCTGCAGTTTCCTCGGCAGCTTCTTCTGCAGTCAATAGTTCCGTTTCTTCGGTAAACTCTCCACCGTTTATAAGATCGATGATTTTTTCCGCCATTTCTTTGCCCAAGATTTTCGATCGGTTCGATTTTCTTGTGAACGTTTCATTAATGATATTTAATTTATCTAACAGTTCAATACAATAGTACACTGCGGGGGTTATTTCTTCTCTCGTTTCACGGCTCGAAGTTTCACTCTCGTTCACAATATCCACAGATTCATCCTGAAGATCACCTTGCAAAGTCCCTGGTACGGGCTCGTCTTCGTTATTTTTTCGTTTTAATTTTGCTAGAGGCTCCATGTCTGTTCGCTTCGAGAACTAACTTGGGAATGATGTGTTTGCCTTACTGATCACCTCGAGGACACGAAAACAGCTGGGCAGGTCAGGATCGGTTGAATAGAAGAGCCTCCTTGCAGCTGCAGGTATAAAAGAGTATACTTGCCCGACCGAACCTCAATTCTTAGGAAAAATTACGCCATCCACCAATATTATTAACAAAACACACTGCAGGAATTTCACCGTGAATAATTTTAAAGATTTGCTCGTTCAATTTTATTTAATTATTGAAGAAAAAATTATTCCTGTACCAGACACAACATTAATCGACGAAAAAAGACGGGGTTATTTCGAAATACATTGACAAGAAACATTCGCGAAGTAATCTTCTACGGACATGCATAAATGTAAGAAAAAAAAATTATTATATCGGGTTTGAACACGGGACGCAAAAGTGTGATGCCGAGACGCTAGCCGCTGCGCCGCCGTTTCGGTACAACTCGACGCGCGCTGACAAGCATCTAAGGAACGTCAAAAACTTTGACCGTCATTTTCTCGGAAACGGTTGAGTGTCCGAGCATAAGCCGAGTCACGTCTTCGCTTATTTTCACCTCTCTTTCACTGAGCGAAGTCTTAGTTAAATAGGTTTATGGCACTTCTGGTGTTCTCCTCGTTAAACAGAAGCGATGCAAAGTATAAATAATATAGTCATAAGCAAGAAAATATATGTTGTAAGAAGTAAGTTTGTAAAAAACTTTTCAAAAAGTTATGTGCAAATAAAACTTCATTGTTTGATTGATCTAAAACGTTTATTCAATGGAATTATCTACAGAGATACTTCAATCAAGCGCGAAATAATTTCTTCTTGTTCTATAAATTTGTTTTTTTCCGAAGTTCGAAATGAGACAACGAAAAATAGATCGTTTTCTAGAGGAAGAGGAAAAATTTCATCGTATTCGCTTTACGAGAAATATTGGAAATCAACGACGTTACCGTGCAGCGCAAACAGAAAAGGCGAGTCATTTGCATAATAATAACGAAATGCTTTTCAGATGTATAAACGAAAAAAATGTTGCTCGGTAACGTTTGTATTGTGTTTTTTATCTTTCCTGACACCGCTTCAGGAACATTGATATAGTTAATGTTGCGTTCATAACTCGCTAGATGGTATTGACCACTGACAAAATCAAAAGGGTAGTTAACGCGATCTATAGCGAGTTATTACTGAAGCAAAAACCATAAAATTAATGTAGAAATGTCTCTATAATATTATATTATGTACTTATATGCATTCATATGCACATAGGGGTCAGAATTTCTCTCGGCTAATCATTAAGACATATTTTTCTCTCGCTGTATTTTTTTGCACGAGTATCCTGGAAGCTTGTCGCGCGCGTAGCGCGTGCGTGAGCTAGTTTAATAACATTAAGTTATTTAATTTGATTTATATTTTAAATGTATAATATGATTCATATTATTAGTTTATAATATTAAAGTTAAAAATGAAACAAAATTTTCTAGAATTAAAGTTAATTTTATTGATTTAGGATGACATGAATTTTTTTGTGAAATTATATTTATTAAGTAGATTTGAAAAAAATTTCAATTCGATCGATTTAATTTTTGCTTCCTCATAAAGGAAGCTTTGTTTTCGTGAAAAAATTTTTTTTCGCAATTTTTATGCCAATATGTTCAAAATGTCCTAAAACATCGACAAATCATATTTAGAAAAAATGTCCGGATGGATGTGTGTGTGTGTGTGTATATATGTATCCTGAGTTTCAGATGTAAATGATTAATAACTTGAAAATGCTTCGAGATATCGAGCTAAAATTTGGCACACTTATCGAGCACGAATTGCTCTTCGTTATGAAATTTTTTTTCAATTATAACGGGTGTTCAGATTTTATCGACTTTTTTCGTTTTTGCCAGAATGGCGTGAACGCTCTAGCCTCTGCAATTTTCAAGATATTGCACTCAAACTTTGTGCAGAATTAGTATAGCTATTGAGGTTGTTTGGTATTGAATTTGGCGAAAATCCATAGAGGGATTAAAATTTTATGAAATTTTGAATTTTTTGAAAAATCGCCTAAACGCTCTAACTTGCGCAATTTTTAAGATATTGTGCTGAAACTTTGCACAGAGGTAATATAGCTGTGAAAGTTGTTCGCTAATAAATTTGGCAAAAATCTATCGAGGGATTAAAATTTTATGAAATTTTGATTTTTTTGAAAAATAGCGTAAGGGCTCTGACCTGCACAATTTTTAATATATTCCACTGAAACTTTGTACAGGGTGTATAAAAATGATGTGTCGCCACTTCGCCCAGTAAATCTCCGGCTTGAGATCGGTGGAGATCTATCAAATCTTGTAGCCGCAAAATTGACCTTGACCCTGAAATTCAAGGTCAAATTTTTTCATTGGCTTAAAAAATTCTACTTCTTAAGAGGAACAAAAGTCAGAAAGGAATCATAGGTCGAAGATGCGTCCTTCAACCCGAAACAACAATGTCAATTCGAAAAAAATCGAAAAAGTGCGTTCTTACAAAATATTGTTCACAGAAACACGGGATAAGAATTTTAATAATTATAAAAAAAGCTTTTCAACGCAGACACTTCAATATTTATTAATTGGAATCAAGAAATGTTGCAATTGCATGACGCTGACCACACTAAGGTGGATGAATCGGCATGAGATGGGTGACACAGATCTTTGCGATATCCCTTTGTCGCGTTACCACTACGAGCATCTAATTCCCTAGCTCATTGTTGCCGAAAATCAATTAACACATAGTTCCGCTGAATTAACCTTGACCCTAAAACTCAAAGTCAGTTTCAAAGTCAATTCATCTCGTTAAGAGGCATCTAATTCTCGTAGAAACGACGAGTCAGGAATGAACCTTTCAATATCAAGCCGTCAAAACATATAAAAAATGTGCGTTTTTCATTTAGTTCGGAGGGGTAAAATTCGGAACTGAAGAATAATTATAATGGCAATCGATATAACTAGAAAGACTTTATGTCTGGCACACAGCACACCTGCTATTCTATGAAAACAAAGCTTTAGATGGCCAGGTTTGCGATAAACGAATTTGATCTTAACAATAGTTGTTGTCACCTACACATTTCAGAGTCATATCGTGCTTGTGTGACCGTGCACGAGTTGCTTAAACATATTCATCAGCGGCAGACCATTAGCGTTACCCGGAATACACCACGTGGGGGTTATAAAAAAATCAACAAAAAAACTGTGTTCTGTCGTCGCAGTCCCATTGATCTCCATCATCGTCGAGGTCATTATCATCGCAGTCTCGGACATCTCTAGGATCGTCGCAGTTTAGGTCGGTTCTATCATCGTCGAAGTGTTTGTCGTCGCAATCCCGGTCATCTCTATCATAGTCAAAGTCTTTGTCGTTGCATTTTGGGTCAACTTTATCGTCGAAGTCTTTCGTCGCAGTCTCGGTCAATCCTATCATCGTCGCAGTCTTTGTCATTGCAATTTCGATCAACTTTATCGTTGTCGAAGTCTATCGTCGCAGTCTTGGACAATTATATCATTGTCGAAGTCTGTCGCCGTAGTCTCGGTCAACTCTATCATAATCGAAGTCTTTAGCGTTGCAGTCCAGGTCATTTCTATCGCAGTCAGTCTTTGTCGTGGCAGTTTTGGTCATCTCTAACGTTATCGAAGTCGTTGTGGTCGCTCCATCGGTGATCGCCCTCACTACCTGAATCTTTGTTGGCCCTATCACTGTCGTCACTGTCGTAATAACATGAATCGTGGTCGGCGACCACATCGTGGTCGTGGACGCGATGGACGAGATCAACGTCTTATGTTGCGCGCTATTGATCAAGCTTTCGGAAACTTCGGAAGAGCTCGCGAAATTTATCGGCAGTTACTTCGTGATCGGGCAAACGGTCATCCTCTACGGCCGGGGGCAATTCCAGATCGTGGTGAGTTTCAACGACTCGAAGAGCGGTTCAACGATCAGGACCTTACCGCGTCCAATCTGTTCAGGCACTATATCCTGGAGATTATCGCGCTCGTCGTAATTTTTGTCGATGGATGCTACAGAAACTGGAGGGAGATCCTCATTTTTTTGAACGCATTCTGTTTACCGATGAGGCGAGCTTCTCCAGCACCCCAATCGTGAACCGGCAGAACTCACGCATCTGGGCTGAGAGGAATCCTCGTGCGATGATGCAACGAGTTCACCAGGGACGTTTTTCTGTAAACGTTTGGGCAGGTATCATTGGGAACACCCTGATAGGTCCAGTCTACCTTTCACTGAGATTGAACAGTCGCAATTATTTGCACTTTCTGCAACGCGATTTAATGCTGCGTCTGAGGGACATGATTCCACGACATGCTCGCCATCGCATTTTCTTTATGCACGACGGAGCACCACATCATTTCGGTCTTCAAGTCCGTGCATTCTTAAACGAAATGTTTGGATCGCGTTGGCTCGTCGTCGGCCTGCTCCGCGTCTCTGGCCACCACGTTCTCCAGACCTAAATCCCTTGGACTTTTTTTTCTGGGGAGCACTCCAGGCTATCGTCTACAGAGAAGGTCGAGCGATTAGGACGCCGGTAGATCTGAGACGCCGAATCGATGAGGGAGTTGCCAGGTTGATGCGAAACCGAGAACTTCTTTTCAGAGTTCCGAGAAACTTGGAGGCACGGTTGCGAGCGTGCTTGCGTAATGGTGGCCGACATGTGGAAGCTGGAGAACAAGCTTGAATGCTTCGAGCAATTGGACATGATGGTTCGATTCTCTGGGTTCCTCGACGCCGCCGCCATCAACGACCGCGTCATAATGAATCAGGAGATGACTAATCCAACATTGCATACGCACCCGACACACAGTCGTCATTGAAATGATTTGAAACGAATCTTTCGAAACGGACAACAAAACACAACGGCCCTTTTCAGGGCCAAGGGATACCAGGCAGACAACCTCCACGTGATGTAGTCCGGGTAACGCTAATAGTCTGCCGCTAATGAAGATGTTTAAGCAACTCATGACAACAACTATTGTTAAGATTAAAATCGCTTATCGTAAACCTGGCCATCTAAAGCCTTGTTTTCATAGAACAGCAGGCGTGTTATGTGCCAGACATCAAGTCTGTCTAGTTATATCGATTGCCTTTTTAATTACGTTTCAGTTCCGAATTTTATCCCTCCGAACTAAATGAAGTACGCATATTTTTTATGTTTTGACGGCTTGATATTGAAAGGTTAATTCCTAACTCGTCGTTTCTACGAGAATTAGATGCCTCTTAACGAGATGAATTGACTTTGAAACTGACTTTGAGTTTTAGGGTCAAGGTTAATTCAGCGGGACTATGTGTTAATTGATTTTCGGCAACAATGAGCTAGGGAATTAGATGCTCGTAGTGGTAACGCGACAAAGGGATTTCGCAAAGATCTGTGTCACCCATCTCATGCCGATTCATCCGCTTTAGTGTGGTCAGCGTCATGCAATTGCAACATTTCTTGATTCCAATTAATAAATATTAAAGTGTCTGCGTTGAAAAGCTTTTTTTATAATTATTAAAATTCTTATCACGTGTTTCTGTGAACAATATTTTGTAGGAACGCACTTTTTCGATTTTTTTCGAATTGACATTGTCGTTTTGGGTTGAAGGACGCATCTCCGACCTATAGTTCCTGTCTGACTTTTGTTCCCCTTAAGAAGTAGAATTTTTTAAGCCAATAAAAAAATTCGACCTTGAATTTCAGGGTCAAGGTCAATTTCGCGGGTACAAATTTTGATAGATCTCCACCGATCTCAAGCTGGAGATTTACTGGGCGAAGTGGCGACACATCATTTTTATACACCCTGTACAGAACTTGTATAGCTATCAAGGTTGTTTGCTATCAAATTTGGAAAAAATCCATCGTGGGATTAAAATTTTATGAAATTTTGAATTTTTTGAAAAATAGCGCAAGCACTCTAACTCACACAATTTTCAATATATTTCACAGAAACTTTGTACAATACATGTACAGCTATCAAGGCTGGTTCGCGATCAAATTTGGCGAAAATTAATCGAATTTGCACATTGATTACTAATATTTTTCAATAGTTAACAAAGCTTCATTTATGAGGAAGCCAAATTTGATCACCATACCGTGTGTTAGAGGAAGCTATGTGAACTATGGATAAAGATGAGGAAGCAATGTGCAAATTTCAATTTGCAGGGTGTTTATTTATTTATTTACTTATTTTGATTATGCACATATTATTTTTTTTCCAAACATCCCTTATTAAAGAAAAAAAATTCAAATAAACACTATGTTTGAAATATCTAAAAAATTCTGAAAAAAACGTGATGATATATATCAAAATTTTCAAGCTATCACCCGTAGTGGGCAGATTTTTTTTTCTGTGTTTTACGTGATGGATTTTTAAAAAAACATTTTTTTTAAAACGCCATTTTTAAAAAATCTACAAAAGTTCTGAAAAAACCGTGATTATATATAAAAAATTTTAAGCTATCACCCGTAGTAGGCAGATTTTTTTTCTGTATTTACAAGCTATTAACGTTCTCAAAATTCCGAAAAATTCTCAAATAGCTCACCTTGAGCAGATACTCAATTTGAATACCAAAATAATTCAGTATCTGCTCAAGGCAAGCTATTTGAGAATTTTTTGGAATTTTGAGAACGTTAATAGCTTGTAAACCACAGAAAAAAAAATCTGCCCACTACGGGTGATAGCTTGACATTTTTTTAATATATTATCACGGTTTTTTCAGAATTTTTGAAGGTTTTTGAAAAATGGCGTTTGTCACGGTATCATACACGGAATCACCCATATACTTGCATTCCATTCTCACGCCATCCATCCACACTCCATTTCCCTTATCGCTTCACTCTCACGCTCGATCCTCACGCCTCAGCATTTTCCTAATCTCCTTTCCTCGAAATCTCTCTTACTGCCCTTGGTCCCACGGACACTATTTCGCCGGCTCGTGGCCTCCCTCCACTCGCTTGGACTCCTACTTTCTTCCACTTCACACTTTACGCTTCCACTCTCTCTCCTAATCCAAATCAGCTCATCTCCAACATCATTACGAGCAAGATCAGCTCCACCCGTCATCTCAACATCAATTATCATAACGTGCACTTTCTTCCTAATATTCCAACTTAACAAACTTCTTATCAATAAATATTTACTCGACCATTTGCCAATTACAACCCAATTTGGTTTATTTATTATTAACCCGCTCGTCCGTCACATTTTGGCGCCAGAAGCGCGATCTCGTAACGCCCGCGAAAAGTGATAAAACGCGCTGAAATTCAGCAAATAAAAGCGAAAAGTAACGAAGTGACGAAGTGAAAAAAAAATAAAGACTGAAAAAAATCAACCAACGATTGATTAATACTTTTAAACATCGACACAACAATACAATTTATTTTTAACGACAATAAAAAGTGAAACAAAAGCTAACATCTATAACAAATATTTTGGAAGAACATCAAAGGACGACAAAAATTTTTTTTTGAAAAACAAAATAACAACGATTAAAAGTGGGAAAAAAGTCAACAAATACTAAAAAAAAAAAAAAAAAAAAAAAAAAAAAAAAAAAAAAAAAAAAAAAAAAAAAACATTGAAAAAAAAACATTTTTTGTGACACAAAAACTACACAAAAAACCGAAAACGAAACAACAAAATTTAATAGTCACACGCATACACAAGTGACAAAAAGTGTACAGTGAAAAGAAGAAAGGAATAAGGCAAAACGTGTGAAAAAAAGAGGGAAAAATCAGAACGTCCCATAGTGTACACACATACATACAACGTTGTGTCGCAATAAACGCACGCACACTGGGATAGCAACCAGGCTATAACGACGCGTATCTTACGCACACATACACCGGACAGACCTCATCAATACATCTAATACATATATAATTGAAGGAAGGAAAGAAGGAAGGAAGAGAACGTAAAATACGAAAAATCGACAAAACAAAACACATGAAAATTCCAATCATCCTCATTGCGGCAATGTAAGTACCCTTTTGATTCAAAAATTCTATAAAATATATGAAAAAATTTATAATTTGATGTGGAAAAACCACATTTCAATTTGTTTTTGAGTGTGAAAATTTAGGTGCTTCGCGAGAGCCCTTGTGGCGCATGAGCGTATACCGCTGGCCTTGCCACATATACACGGCTCAACACATGCATTTTTTTTTGTATCTTTTTCCCTCAGAGCGAACAAACGCTCTATTCATTTTCTTCTCTCTCTTTTTCTCGCGCCACTTAACATTCTATTTCCCTCGAAGATACATGCGATGAAAAACGACCACTTCACAGGAAATTTTTAAAATACTAAATTCATCGTTTTAATGCTAATTAAACTTTTGAAAAATCCTAAATCAATAACAAAATTTCTAAAAAATAAATTAATCACAATTAATAATTTTTTTTTCTTCCTCTCTCCTCTTTTCTCTTTTCTTGCTAATAAAATTTTTGTTTTCTTTGAAAAATAAAAATTTATTCCTTTTTTCACACAATAAAATTTTCTTTGGAAAAAATTTATTTCTTTTTTCTTACGTAATAATTTTTTTTTCCTTTTCTCTCTCTTCGAAAAGTGAAGAATTTTTATTTCTTTCGTTTTACATAATAAAAAATTTTTCTTCGAAAAATAAGAATTCACTTCTTTCTCCTACATAATAATAATAAATTGTTTTTTTTTCTTTTTTTTTCTCTTTTCAAAGACAAAATCCACTTCATTTCCTTTTTTTTCTCGCTCTCCTCTTTCTTTTTCTTTTTTTCTTTCTCCCGTTTTTCCCAAAAATAGACATCTTCGTTAAATAATTCAAGGGAAGTCCATAAACCAATTTTTTTTTTCTTTCTTTCTTTATTATTTTAACAATTCATTCCGAGTATGAAATTTTATTAGCTGCCTATTTTCGAAAAGTCCGCATTGTAAATAAGCATTCTTAATCCATTGTTTTAGGAAGATTTTACCCGTTTCACATAATAATTTTGTGTTTTTTTTTTTTAAATATCTAATACCGAACGCATTTTTAAGGAAAAAGCAGGAAAATATACGTCGAATTTTCCTCGTAGATATATACAAGACAGTGCTCCCACAAACAGCGTATGAACAAACCGATATATATATATAGACACATGTTATTTATGCACACTGCTCAGTTTTTTTTTCTCTCTCTCCCTGCTCTTTTCAGGTCTTTTCGGAATCATTATGGTAATTAATTTTCTTTTGCGAACCAAATGAACAAAATTGCTCAAATAAATTTTAAATAAATTGAATTTTTATGAACCTTCGAGCGCAAACAACAAATTGTTCATTTGAATTTTTATCATTCTTAATAAATTTATTTTTGGTTTTACCCCCCCCCCCCCTTTAAACAAATCCAACTTTCATAAAAACAATGGTGGCAGTGGCAAAAATAAGAAAATAATAAACAATATCCTTTTGTACATCTTTATAATACTCACAACAAAGCGAAATCTATACGAAATAACCCATACAAATTCAAATAACAAGTTTAGGAAAATCACAAGATTACATAGAACCAACATTTTAGGCATTTAAGGAAAAGTATGACGGAATTTTGTTCTTCTCTCGCTCTCTTCAATTACCTATAATTTTACTTACATCTATTTGTATTTATTGTCACTGACAAAAAAAATTGAACCCCAAAGACCACCCCGGCGCACTAGCACGCGCCAAAACCTCACCCCTGCATTTTTCGCATTACCTGATACACGAAACATGCCGAACGAAATGGCACAGCTCAATAACATGAGAGCTACCGATGCTCTCAATATGATCCAAGTATTCGACGGAAGAAATGTACCCGTCTATTACTACATTCGGAATTGCAGAGAGATAAAGAATATGTTAGCCGAAAACCAACACGCACAATTTCTCAGGTTTTTGCGATACAAATTAGCAGGACTCGCGTACGACTTAGCAGCAACAAAATCATATCAGACCCTAGAAGAATTTCTTCAAGATATGAACGAAAATTTTGGTTCTAAATGTGAATTACCGGACCTTGAGCATGAATTAAGTACACTTGCACAAAAATATAACGAAGATATCACGGAGTACGCGACAAGAACTAGGGTAATTGTGTGCCGTATAAACGAAAGACTCGACGAGTACTATGCTCGAGAGGATCAAAGACAATATCTCACCAATAGAAAGGAAGAGGTATCAAAAACCGCGACGAGGTCCTTTATAAGGGGTCTCTTCGACAAAATCGGAACCTGTTTAATAAATCGCGAAATAAGAACACTAGATCAAGCAATAAAAGAAGCAGCAAACGTCGAACGAGAACTCGGAAAATGACAAATAATCCACCAGAATCGAGCATTCCTGGAACGCGGACAAAATACACATGGTGAAACATTGAAAGTCCACTTTGCGGAAACGCAGGACAAACAACCCTCAAGGTACTGTACCTTTCACGAGACGACTACTCACGACACCTCGGAGTGTTTTGTATTAAAAAACCGCAACAGAAATTCCGATAAAACCAAAAACGTCCGGCAAAACGATTCACAAAACGATTATCGCAGCGATTCGCGCGACCGACAGCGAGGTAACTATAGGAACAATTCACGAGATAGGTATAATAACAACCGAAGCAGATACGGCGACGATTTAAGAAACAGATATCGCGACGATTCAGGAAACAGATATCGCGATAATTCAGGAGACAGACGTCGCAACGACTCAAGAGACAGATACCGCGACAACTCAAGGGAAAGGCGAGATAGTTACCGCAATGACTCAAGAGACAGATACCGCGACAACTCAAGGGATAGACGAGATAGTTACCGCAATGACTCAAGAGACAGATACCGCGACAACTCAAGGGATAGACGAGATAGTTACCGCGACTCAAAAGACAGATACCGCGACAACTCAAGAGATAGACGAGACTCAAGAGATAGACGAGACAGTTACCGTGACTCAAGAGACAGACGTCGTGACGACTCAAGGGACAGACGTCGCAACGATCAACAAGATAAACGACGCGATAAACCAGAAGATCCAAATAGGAAAATTACACCTGAAGAAACCAGACAATTCATCCTTGCATTCAAGGACATGTTGAGAGGCAACAGAGAAGAGAACGCAAAAAACTTAAACGCGACTTCGCGGGACAGCGCGACGCGGAGCAAATCGGAAGAGCGCACGATAATGAATTAATACCAGTCAAACCAGTCATGATTAAAAAAGCGATGATCTCACTCGGAACCCTAAAAGGACATAGACCTCTCACCATAACAATAGATTCCGTTGACTTGAGGGAAATTAATACAACCTTTTTAATTGATACCGGTGCACAAATCAACTTGGTCAAAATTAACGCATTGGGAAATCACGTCGAGATAAACGACCTGATCCTTTACGAACTTTCGGGAATCACAAGAGGTACAATCTTCACCACAGGCATGTGTATAATCAGAATAAGGAAAATACCAGTCGAATTTCACGTCGTTCGTGACGAGTTCCCGATCTCACAAAACGCTATTTTAGGTGACGAGTTTTTCAAAGAAACACCAGCTGACATCCTATACACACAATCGTGCATCACTTTCCATGGGCATTCGATACCCTTCGGAACCCAGGAAAAAATATTAATCCCGGCTAGAACAAAAATGACCATCGATGTTCGAGTAATAAACTCGGACCTTACGGAGGGATACGTTAACAGACTGAAGGGAGGCGATGGCTTATTCATCGGAGAAGCTCTCGTAACAAATAACAATGGCATCGCATACTTACAGGCAATAAACACCACAGACCACAATATACACCTTAACGTTCCGTGCGTTGAATTACAACCAATTGAAAAAATAATAAATGTACCATGCGATACCGAGGAAAACGATTCTGTCGATACTCAAATTAAGCATCGTGCAGTAATTGGTTCTGCATCAGTCAAAGAAGATGAGGACCGGTTTGAAAAGCTTAAGCCACTCTTGAACCTAGACAATCTAGATGACAAAGAGAGAGCGCATGTGCTAGAACTGGCCTACGAACATTCACATCTCTTTGCTTTGCCCGGTGAACAATTGGGACACACATCAATGTTGAAACACGAAATTTACACGACAGATGAAAAACCAATAAACACAAAGCAATATCGATTCCCACAAATACACAGAGACGAGATTCGCAAACAAGTAAATGATCTTTTGGAAAATGAAATTATTCAACCATCGCTCTCACCTTTCAACTCACCAGTCTGGATCGTGCCTAAAAAAGCAGATCAGGAAGGCAAAAAGCGTTGGCGATTGGTCATCGACTTCAGGAAGTTGAATGAAAAAACGATCCCAGATGCGCACCCACTACCAAACATCATTGACATTATCGATCAATTGGGTAAGTCTCGCTACTATTCAGTGCTCGACCTAGCCTCTGGTTTTCACCAAATTGAAATGCACCCGCGCGACAAACAAAAAACGGCATTTTCCACCCCGAACGGTCATTACGAATTTAATCGGATGCCGTTTGGTCTTAAGAACGCACCGGCAACCTTTCAAAGGCTAATGGACATTGCGTTGTCGGGCCTACAAGGTGCTGATCTTTTTGTGTATCTCGACGACATCGTCATTTATGCTACCGATCTTAAGGAGCATAAACGAAAATTTTCTAGACTTGCTCAGAGACTAACACACGCAGGTCTCACGTTACAAACGAACAAATGCAAGCTTCTGCAAAAAAGAGTCGAATATTTGGGCCACGTGATTAGCGAAAATGGCTCCCAACCCAGACCAGAATTAGTTCAAGCAATAAAAGATTTTCCCGTTCCCAAAAACAAGAAGAACATTATACAGTTCCACGCTTTGGCAAGTTATTACAGACGTTTCGTGAAAAATTTCGCGACAATCGCTATTCCATTAACCAAGCAGCTAAAAGCATCAGCAAAATTCGATTGGACAGAGGAATCTCGACAGGCATTCGATAGTCTCAAAACAAAATTGACCGAAGAACCGATTTTGCGTTACCCAGATTTTAATAAAGAATTTAAACTCACGACGGACGCATCCGATTACGCGATAGGTGCCGTCCTGAGCCAGGAACATGACAAATTTGATCACCCTATAGCATACTATTCTCGCACCCTCTCGAAACCAGAAACCGCATACGATGCAATGCGAAAGGAACTTTTGGCGGTAGTTAACGCCATCGAATATTTCAGACATTATCTATATGGTCACCATTTTACTCTGATCACGGACAACAGAGCGCTTACTTATTTGCTCAAAAAACCAAACGCACCACAACAAATTCAGAGGTGGCAAGCCATTCTCAATGATTTCGACTACGAAATCCACCATAAACCAGGTAAACTCAACGTAGTCGCAGACGCGTTATCGCGAAACCCCGCCGACATTCTACCGGTAAGACTCAGAGAAGATGGATCAAACGACGAAGGAAAAACCACAAAGAAACGAAGAACTTCTCGACAAGGAGACAAACGGGATAGATCATCATCGGAAAAATCTTCCGGAAACCCGGCTCCAAATAAAATAATCCTCTTACCAGAGGAAACGGAACAACAAGATATCAAAATGCATCAGGAAACAATCATGGATAAGATGAAACAAACCGGAGGGAGTTCACGACCCCAAACGAATAAATCCATCGATGACAACAATTATGAATCACCAATGTCTGAAGGAGAAAACGAACTCACATTACAACGAAAACAGCAAATTCCCCAGGATCACTCTTCGATAAACGAAAAATTGACACACCACCTTAACAAGCGTGTCCGCGACACGACTGAAGAGGAAACGGCAAAAGAAATAGGCAAACGTCATAGGAAACGAGAACGAACCGTAACAATTTATATTGATAGTGAAGTAGAAGACAAAAACGTCAATAAAATTAGAAGTAGGAAAAATCAACGAAACTACGGTCTACCAAGGCCGAGGGCAAAGCGCTCGATGCAAACACAAAACCCGTTACCCGCCACCGGGGACGAACAATTACAAAACCCGTTACCCGACACCGGGGACGAACAATTACACAACCCGTTACCCGACACTGGGGACGAACAACTAAAAAACACAAACAAACAACCGCAAATGGAAACGGAAGATGCTACCAAGCCCCCCGACCAGATGCAAAAAGAAGGAGAAAAGGGGATAACAATCGAACCGTCAGCAACGCACATCGGAGAAGGAGTTGAGGACGAATGCGCCAAACTATCATCGGTGCAACTGGCATTCAGGTCACCGTCTCCACCTATACAAAAGTCCAATGGGAAAGGGAAAAGTGCCGAACAACCGTCGGTGGAACCGACGTTCAGGTCACTTCCACTTATGGAGAAAAGAACTGAAGAGGGGGAGTGCACCCAAAAACCTCCGGTGCAACCAACATTTAGGTCACCCCCACCTTCCTGAAATAACAAAAACACGGAAGAAGATGGCAGATCACCAGCCGTACAACCGACATTCAGGTCACCCCCAGATCAGGACGAAATTAACAACGCAGAGGAAAACAGCAGACAACCAGCTGTGGAACCCAGTTTCCGATCACCACCACGTTCCGAGATGGACGACATCCGGTTACCTGAAGACCCGGCGTTGAGTTCAACAGCGGATGACATAACAAGCTTACCATCGGAATCAGAAAATGACAGTAGACGAGACACAGTAGTGTCGAGTCCGACAAGCCGCTCACCACTAACGGAAATACCAACGCAACCTGAACTGGTACAAGAAACTAAACGTAGACCTGGCAGACCACGGAAAAATCCACTGAGTCAAATCGCTTCTAGATCACCCACCAAACGCAGACTTGGCAGACCTCGGAAAAATTCAATAAAGAAATTTACATCACCAATTGGGAAAAGAAAACCGGGAAGACCGCGGAAAAACCATATCGAACAGCCATCAACTTCAACGGTGAACTGGCATTTACATCAGCCGAACGAAGATCATCATCATAATCTCGCAGTGTCAACGGACGAAAATTCAGACAATCAGATAGATGACCCGACATACGGATTATCGCTATATCACCGAAAACGCCCAACAGTAACGGAACCGCAACCCCACACGAGGGCCGCCTCAAGAATAGAAGATACAACAATCGAACATGCTCTACAAGTAGAGGATCTACCATCGACGTCGACAACGTGTTCATTTCCATCAGAACCGAAACGGAGTGACAACAACGCATCATACGAAAACATCGCAGAACGGGACAAACAAAACTACTCAAGCGACGACGAATTTTCACGATTTCGAGGATTCCCACCGACTCAGTCAGCAGTGAGTAACACACCAACACCAGAACATCCGCAAGTTACAGACAACATATTGGTAACACAGAAGAACATCCTGTCGCAAAAAGGCAACATTGCACACTTTTTGGCAGCCGATTGCATTATGGATACAATGATATTGAAAATCCTCGTGGAAAAAGGAAGAATCAATCAGGAGGAATTCTTGAACAAACAGCCGAAACCAGGAAATATTCTCGTGACACAGAGTGGTGAAACATATTATTTTACCATGATCTGTAAGCAAAAATCTACAGACAGCATCAACCTCCAAACTGTACAGAGATGCCTAAGGGCACTTTTCCGTATACTTAACACGAAAAAACTGGAATCCTGCACATTATCAAAAGATCCGCCAATTATTAATGCTCTAACGTGGGCTACCATCGCATCATGGTTACGATCGAACATAAGCGAATCACGAATAAAAATAACTCTATGCGAAGGATTAATTTCGGTACCACCCGTAAAAGAGAGGCAAAGTATAATTAAAGAATTTCACAGTTCTACAATTGGAGGACACAAAGGAATTACAAAAACTAACCAACGCATACTTTCGCAATACTATTGGAAAAACATGAACAACGATATCCGAGAATTTATCAAGTACTGCCATAATTGTCAATAGAATAAGCTAGTTCGTGTTAAAAACCGAGCTCCCATGATAATTACCGATTCACCAACCAAAGCATTTGACAAGATCGCCATCGACATAGTTGGACCATTACCGAAAACCCAGAAAGGACACGAATATATACTAACAGTTATGGACCTATTCAGCCGATATAGCCTTGCTATTCCGCTCAAACACACAACATCGCACGATATTGCAAAAGCATTATGCACCAAATTCATAACTATATTTGGTGCCCCGCGCGCAATTCTTTCAGATCAAGGTTCAAACTTCATGTCCGACATGTTCAAATCATTCGCAGAATTATTTCAAATCAAGCAATACAAAACATCCGCCTACCACCCTCAGTCTAACGGTGCCCTAGAACGAAGTCCCCACGGATTAATAGAATACATAAAACATTTTCGTAACAACGACCGCGATTGGGAAGAACTCGTCTCATTCGCAGTATTCTCTTACAACACGAGTGTTCACGAAGGTACTGGCTTCACACCGTATGAGTTAGTTTTTGGACATCCCGCAGTTTTACCATCAGAATTTCCACAGCCAGAAAAACTGGTAAAATTCGATGATTACATGTTAACACTCAACAGAAATTTGAAAAACGTACAACAGATGGCTATGAACAAACAACTTAAATTCAAAGAACGAATAAAACGATACTACGACAGAAGAGCAAAAACCCCAAACTTTCAAGTAGGACAATCAGTATTCCTGATCAAGGAACCCAAAAAGGGAAAGTTAGATAGAAACTATTGCGGACCATTTAAAATTTTAGAAATTAAGGATAACAATAATGTTAAGCTTCAAATAGATGACAACAAGGGAAGAATAGTACACATCGATAAGATAAAACTGGCATATGTTGCAGATGTCGCACTCTCGCTCTAGGAAGCGACGACGCTGTAAAAATCACACCGTTCATCCGAAATCCTGGCTTACACTCACAACCACTTGGTACATTACGTTCATCGCATACATCCTGGAATCTCATCACATACATCAACACTCACGGTCTGTCTGAAAGACGATCGCAGATAGAAGAAAACTTGAAAGAAACAGACAAATATTGCTATGCGCTCAAAGAAATATGCCTCGCGAGCGGTCAATTGGCAATGATCAGAACACGACTTGATAATGCAGCAAAAACAGAAACGTTACTGGAAGAACTAATCCCATCACCCAATATCGCTTACAATCGTAAAAAACGCGCACCTTTCGAATTCATCGGAAAAATTAACAAAATACTTTTCGGAACCATGGATATAGACGACGCAAACAGAATCAATGAACAAATTCAAGCATTAGGAAATAACTCGCTGGAATTAGCAGAAATTATTCAAAACCCAACACACATTGTAAAAGCAGGATTTGACACCACTTAGAAAAATGTTCAATCTTTGGCCAAGCAAATAGACAAAGAAACACGTAAACTAAATATCGCACTTATTGGACTCCGTGACGAATTGGAAATAATACGACACAATCAAATGACTATATATTTTATCACACAAATTGAAGAGGACCTCACTGAATTGGAAATCGATATAGAAACACTTATTAATGCAATCCTTTTTGCAAAAACTGGTCAAGTACACCCACAACTTTTACCAGCAAAAACGATCTTACGCAGTGCAAAAGCAATCATTCAATCCTCCCCGAACACAGAATTTCCGATACCACTCGATACGGAACATATACCCGATTTAATGGCATTGACAAAATTAACGGTTTACCACAACGGAAAAAAGTTAAAAAATCCCACTACTTGATCTGGCAAGATATAAATTATACCAGCACACGCCTGTTCCAACGCGCCAAGCAACAACAGTTTCACAATTTGCTTTTATCAAACCATCCACACGATACACTGCTATTGCCGAAAACTTTGACAACTATTTCAACCTCTACGACTTGGACCAGTGTAAACACACGGCCTCGGAATACATTTGTGATCAACCGATTCCTGTAGAACTCATTGGAGACGACGCCACTTGCGAAGTTCAGATACTGACTAGCCCACAATTCCGCAACTTCGAAATTTGCAATATTAAACTAAAAACATTAAAAAGAACTTATTGGTCCCGTATTCAAAACACTAACATGTGGCTATACACAGCCCCGAAAATCGAAAACCTACATGTAATTTGCGAAAATCACGAATCAAAAATTGTAACCATTGAAAATGCTGGCATACTACAATTAAAACCAACATGTCAAGCCAAAACGAAAGCAATAAAACTAATACCGTCAACAGAAATTACTTCATATGCGGAAGTTAACCTCACACGAACAGTAGTTCTGAATGTAACACAAACTATCCTCAAAGCAATAGAAACACCGAGGTTCACTAATATTACAGAGATCTTAACGGAAACGGAAAAATTCACACAATCATTAGAATTGAATAATGTTTACAACGACTTAGAGAAAAACGAAATGGCACTTAAAACTGTAATTGTGAAAGCTCAGGAAATAACCAAATCACGCTACGTAAACAATAGACTTTCAACGCTAGAATCAATACTGAAATATTCAGGAATCTCAATGGGTTCCATTTTGCTACTCGCTACAATTGGATGGAAATTCTCCATTTTTGGTAAAATAACAAAATTACTCGAAATCATATCATGCATAAGAAACAAGACACAGACACGAAGAATAGCTAGTGGCACGGATATAGAAATGCGAACCCCGTCTATTCAAGTTCACCAACCCCCCATACAAATCATAGAAGTCACCCCTAAACTGGCAAATACCCGGCAAGAAATCGCAGTCTCAACCGAAGAATTACCGGAAATAGAATTTAGACCTCCAAGGGCGATCACATTCCACAGAGATGTCGCTCCATAAAAATTAAGGTTACATTATATTATAATTATACTATTTTCTGATATACTATTTTCCTACAGCTACACGACACTTCACTCTTTTGCATGACATGCTACATCGCTTTTGGGGAACCTGCACGTAGAAATCTTAACAAAAACAATATTTCTCTTTTCTTTTCTTTTCTTTTTTTATATAAATTAAACAGATAGACATCATCAAAATGGACGCGATAACATCAACCGAGTGCCTGATCTGTAACATCCATGTGCCAACCGCCACGTTTGTGGGACATACATCCCTCTGTCTCCAAAACCTGTGTGCAGTGGCCCAGAGATCAACGAAAAAGCACATGCCCTTTATGCCATGGCTGCTTCCCACCCAAACTACTTATTAGACACACTCTCGCCTGTTCAACGTTTCTCCTCAAACAGAAAAATTCCACATCCTCAACAATAACAACATCAAAAATCATACTGCAACAACAACAACAGCAACAACCGTCGACATCCACATCAGACTACAACATACAAATAAACAAGAAAAAACAATCAACACACACCATAACATACAATACAAAAGAAAAAAAGAAAGCACAACCAGTACACACCCCAGCACACAGCACGAAACAGAATGAGACAGAAACTACAGCAACCTTACCCTGCAAACTGATACCGTTCACGACAACTGCACCAAAACAGACTGAAAGGAACCGACGACTATCACCGATCACATGGGACGCAACCGTTGATGGAACAACAGACGAAGAGTCGGAAGACGACGACATAACGTTTGTACCGACAACTCCAAGTACCACACCCCCACCTCTAGACGAACAGACGCTGACGTCACCTCAATCACCACCACCCAAAAAACAAAAGACGACAGCAGAACCCGAACTAAGACCGTTTTCATACGAGGAATTAGAACAACAAATACCGACAATAGAGACGAGCTCGCTACAGGAAATGCGACTCGCTATTGAGTGCGAAATATTCGAAAGACTTCAAGGAAAATAGACGAACGAGATGACAAACCTTGAAGACTGAACAATAATTAACACCTACAACATGACTTACCAACTAGACGGACAAGAAACAAGGAAAACGCATTTACACTACTCATACGCCAACCACATGTAAACAACACATTTACTCTCACAATTACACCAACAGAACACTTCATTACACTGGTACACTCACTCACCATTTCTTATTATTATTATTATTATCATCATCATTGCTACTATTATTATTCATTATTACTATTATTATATCATTCATTACCCTTATATTTTATTCCATTTTATTTTGTTTTATTGCTACCAGCATTATTACTATTATTACCCTATTATTACCATTATTATTACCATTATTATATTACACTATCTTCTCCAACGATATATGTAATCTACTTACGCACTTATATTCATATTTTTATAAACATATTTCAATCATCGATCTATTCCGATATTACCTTTTTTTTTCTCCCTCTCTTAATAAATTTAACTTGATTACGAAAACGCTCGAGTGTCGCTCAGTCGCCACACCGGTCAACCGAAGACGAATCCTACCAGAATCCGGCTAACACACCTTTTCCCACTAACAAAACGCTAACCAGAATTTAGACTGTTTCAGGAAGACTACAAATTAAACAACGCGATAAGAAATTTGGAAAACAATATGAAATAAATATCTAAACAATATCGAAGGCTCGCAAAACAATATATATAACAGGATTGGAACAATCGATGGAAAAACCAATAAGAAGAAAACAAAGGAAAAGAAAATGAAAAACCAATAACAGGAATAATTACACAGAAAAACCAAAGACAACCGAAATTTAACAGGAAAAATACGAATCATATTACTTTATACTAAATTTAAGCAACCTTTAACCACCCCATATCCAAAATAACGAATCAACCCCACTAACACAAACACTAATCCAGGCATTCAGTTTCAGTTTTCACAACAGCTTCAGAATTTACAATTGCGAAATATTGAAGAAACAAGAAGGAAGACCAATAGCAACTCGAAACATGACTATAACAATCAAACTATAACGACCATCCAACCATCTTTCTCGACTGAAAGAACAAGAAGCCACAACAAATATACCAATGAAACTATCAGATCACACACCTTTTTCGATAAATAAACACACCATTTCATTGTGTCGAGCCGCACACATAAAACAAATTAAATGTAAAGAACAGTTTTCATTATATCGAAACGATTAAGAGACTATGTAAACTACGATGGGGACCATCGTTCATTTCAAGAGGGGGAGTGTCACGGTATCATACACGGAATCACCCATATACTTGCATTCCATTCTCACGCCATCCATCCACACTCCATTTCCCTTATCGCTTCACTCTCACGCTCGATCCTCACGCCTCAGCATTTTCCTAATCTCCTTTCCTCGAAATCACTCTTACTGCCCTTGGTCCCACGGACACTATTTCGCCGGCTCGTGGCCTTTCTCCACTCGCCTGGACTCCTACTTTCTCCCACTTCACACTTCACGCTTCCACTCTCTCTCCTAATCCAAATCAGTTCATCTCCAACATCATTACGAGCAAGATCAGCTCCACCCATCATCTTAACATCAATTATCATAACGTGCACTCTCTACCTAATATTCCAACTGAACAAACTTCTTATCAATAAACATTCACTCGACCATTTGCCAATTACAACCCAATTTGGTTTATTTATTATTAACCCGCTCGTCCGTCATACGTTTAAAGAAAAAATTTCTTTTTTAAATCCATCACGTTAAACACAGAAAAAAATCTGCCCACTACGGGTGATAGCTTGAAAATTTTGATATATTATCACGGTTTTTTCAGCATTTTTTTACATTTTTGAAAAATGGCGTTTTTTTCAGAATTTTTTTTTTAAATAAGGGTTGTTTGGAAAAAAAAATGAGGGTGTCTATCATCTAAAAATAAAATGACACAAATCCAAGAGGGTGAGGGAAACGGGTTTATACACTTGGGCTGCATTACCTCATATATAATTAAGAAGATAGAAATTTCTATTTGTTCATACTTATTTTTTTAATTTTATTAATTGAAATTTTTTTCAATTCAATTATTAACAATAACTTACCTCTAATTTGGTTTCAATTAATAGAGTTATTATTATCTATATTCCAAGTTGAAATTAAATGAATTATTTATTTTGCTTCCTCATAAAGGAAGCTTTGTTTTCGTGAAAAATTTTTTTTTCGAGATTTTCACGTCAATGTGTTCAAAATGTCCTAAAACATCGAGAAATCATATTTGGAAAAAATGTCCGGATGGATGTGTGTGTGTGTGTGTGTGTGTGTGTGTGTATCCTGAGTTTCTGATGTAAATTATTAATAACTCGAGAACGCTTCGTGATGTCAAGCTAAAATTTGGCACAATTGTAGAGCACGAATTGCTTTTCATTTTGAAAAAAAATCAATTTACTTCTAACGGGTGTTCAGATTTTATCGACTTTTTTCGTTTTTGCAAGAATGGCGTAAACGCTCTAGCCTCTGCAATTTTCAAGATATTGCTGTTACGTGCCGGAAGGCGCGTTCCAAGAATAAAAAGGATTCAAGTATTTTGAAGTTACCCTGAAATAATCGTTGAAAAGGTATTGGGCGCCTCCACGCCGTCCCATACGGGCCCGACCACCACCAAGAGGAGAGGGTATCTTCAGTAAATGAATAAGTGCGTCCTGAGTAATATTGAGAATATATATATATATATATCGTTTATTGTACCGGCTCACCACGGGTGAGACGATAGGTAACAGGCGGGCAGAGATTCGTCTGCACGGCGAATGAGCATAAGAGAGAGAGACGGCGCCTACAATCTCGCGCGCGCCGTCGCCCGCGAAAATACAGCTGACTTACATTAGCCGGAGCTCTCGCTGGCGCGCGATACAGAGTTGGAGGGGTCCCCGCGCCCGCTGATAAGGGGAGACCTCTTGGGCCTCGCGCTGAGCATTGGCGTTTTCCAATAGCTCCCGCGCACGCACACTATTGTCTCTATGGGTCCTCGCGCACACTAGCAGTCTCTAAAGAGTCCTTCACGCGCACCGATGCCCGAGGGCGCGAAGGGTTGACTCGCACTCGCTGCGGCGTTCGTATGTCGCGGTCACTCACGGCGCACGGAGATGTATATGCTTGTTCGTCATTTTTCGTCGCACTGTTTGTCTTGAGGAATGTCTACACTTGACGAATGTTCGAATTTGTTGAATAGTTTGGTTTTTCCAGGTATTTATATTCCGGGTAATTTAGTTTATCGAACGAATGAAGTTACCGAATAATTGTGTTTCGAATAATTATAATTAAAGAATATTTGTGGTTTTGAATAATTATATTTAAAGAATATTTGTGGTTTTGAATGATTATGTTTGAAGAATAATTGTGGTTTTGAATAATTATATTTAAAGAATATTTGTGGTTTTAAATAATTATATTTAAAGAATATTTGTGGTTTTAAATGATTATATTTATTTGAATGTTGGCAGCCCGAGACTTATGGGTCCACGCGAGCACCCCCGTGACGCACCAAGTTTAAATCGAGCGAGCGTATTAATCTGCACGGTTGCGCGGGGTATTATGCCGCTATGATTGGCTGAAGGCTGGAGTAATTTTCCCCGATTCACCTGTCGGTGGTTAGCGAAGTACTGGCTCGACTCGGCAACGGTCCTTAGAACGCTGGCGAATCGAGCAAGCATTCTTGTAATTCGGCTTTTCCTGAAGCGGTGCGTGCATGCCCTTGATGGACATACGCGAGCTCGCTCAAGGTTATAAAAAGTGCTGATTATTGTCGGCGACACGTGGGGTGATCGCGCAGTCTTACACCGCACAAGTCTCGGGAATCTGCCGACGCGACGCTTTCGCGTGGGAGCGCGAGTCCACGCTCGTTCTCGCGCGAAATAAAATTTCGCGAGAGAGGGACGTGACACCCACCCCCCCCCTACGAATGCGATGGCGGCCCCGTCATCGGTGTAATTAAGACCGGTAGAGCGGCTTTCAATAATAGTTCTAATAATAGTAACAAAAACAAAAATAATTCCCCCTTTTCATTAGCTCAGTGGTTGCGAACACCGAACCCAAGAACAACAAAAAAAATTAAAAGGAACACAACAAAAATTAAAACGAGGATCGAAAATCAAAAGGATAAAGGGGTTCCCTCCTTTTGTTTGTTATTATTATTAGTTTTTCTTTTTGTGTTTTGTTTTTTTTTGTTTTTTTCTTCTTTTTGCTGTTTTTTGTTGTTGTTTTTTTTTTACTATTATTATTATTAAGCTAAACTACAATAATAGTAAAATTCTAATCAGGAGAAAATAATGTTAATAGCGATGGTGACGGCCATGCTATCTATATATATATACGCATATACCGTCAATCATTTTGCACCATTGTCCTATTGTGGTTTCTTCAGGGTGGCGGCCCAGGCTGCCATGAGGTCCGCGATTAGGAGGTATGGGTTCGCAGGTCCAGGAGCGAGACGATTTTCGCCGTTGCCGGGCGCAGGCGCGTTACCTGAGGCTGAGCCCGTCGCTGTCTGTGTGGGTGGGTCCGACCAACGGACAAACGACGATTCGGGGCCCGATCTGGACATCCTGATTTTCCGCGCTTGGACAGCGATTGAACGGGTGGACCGTTGAGCCTGATTTACTCGCTCCTTTGCTCGGCCAGCCGTGGCCGACGGCGAGCGTCAGCGATTCCTGGACGGCGTACGGCGACGGTTTGCCGATCGTGGGCGATGTTGGTTGGTCGATGTCGCTTCTCGCCCTACGGGTGCAGATGGGCGGCTACTCCTGGCAGGGGGTTCTCTTAACCCCTATGCGGCGTCGACTACTCCTTTTTCGTACTTCGCAAGGCACGCGCCCACGTGGCGCGTGTACTCTGGCCCGCTGTAGCGATAGTTGCAGAGGGGGCATACAGCTTCCCCCTTTTTCCTCGAGGCATGGGCCATCCCCTTCTCGATGCACGCGCCGAGGTTGCCACATCTATTCTCCGGTTGCTTGCATGAAGGGCAGGTTTTTCCGGATGCCCGGGGGGGGGCATATTGATGGTCCCAGGGCTCGCGCGATCGACGATCAGGCGCGGCGGTATACCCACGGTCTTCTCCTTGTCGTCGAAGGTTACAGCACGAGGAAGGAAGCTCGCGGGCCTCGCCCCACTTCCCTCGGTCACTATCACACGAGAGAGAGAGCTCGCCGGTTTCGCCTCGTTGTCCGTAGCGAGAGAAGAAAGGCGCGCGGGCCCTACCTCATCGCGCACGCCACCCGCGCACAGGTGTTCGAAGGGTGGAATGGTCGAATGGTCGAAAGGTCGCGGGTTTCCGAACACGTGGGGAGGGGCACTCGCGGGCGCTTCCTCACTGTCCGAAGCGCTTGATTGGGAGGAGTCCTCCTCCCCGTCAAGCGCGGGCGTCGATATCGCGGAAACGAGCGACGGCTCCCCACGGGTTTTCACTTCCTCGTCTATGGCGGACATGTGTAAAAAAAATTCACGCTCGCAATGTCGTATATGCGAGGCGTATTGCTCGCCTCGCAGCCGCCTCGTGCAGAGGGGGCACGGGGCTTTCGCGTACGCCCGCGACCTCGTGGCGACGGAACGCCGGATGCAGGCCGATACATCTGAGCAGGCCTGAGTGCTGAGCTCGCAGACCGGACACCTCTTTCTCAACCACATTTCGACGCGTTGCTCCATCGTTCTTTCTCTCTTCCCTTTTTTTTCTTGACACGAACTAGTCCGTACGACGCACTCTGTTTTTTTTTGTTCTATTTTATTCCTATCTCCCCGTGAGACGTCACTGTCGATGCACACGCGCCTAAGCAATTCACCCGTGTACGCGCACGAGGGGTAAATAAATAAAAAAAAATCCAAAAACTTGTTTTGTTTGAGGGTTTTTTTTTCTATTACGGCACAACGTCCACCAACGTCCAACAACACCAAAAAAAGATAACTGCGGAAACGTAAGAAATCTCTATTCGCACGTAGGTCCGACCTCGTTCGAAGTTCGATGGGTTTTGTCGTCTCGTCGTGACTCCCAAGGCGTCGCATCATCTGATTCTTTATTTCTTCGACTCAATGCACGGAGGGGATGTATATTTTTTCTTCTCTCTCCGTTGGTATGTTTATAGCACCATCGGCTCTTGATGAGGAAGGGACTGCGGGGCAGGGGACACGCGAGCTCTTGGGCCCGTAATCGGGGGTGTCATATTTCCCATTTCTCGGGTAGGAGAGTTCCGTTCAGGTGCCGAGTATATTATCTCGGAATTTACAGCCTCGACAATGTGTCCTGTTGGTGTGCGTTCCTTTCTCCCGCACGACAAGGCTCCACGTGTAAGAGAAAGAAGCAGCGCTAGTCTGGTGCGAGCGAGATAGCACACTATAGCAAGCAGCATAGCCCCTTTACTCACAAAGCCACTGAGAGCAAGAAACGTTGTCCGTCTCGCTCTCGCTTGTGGGTTCCAATGTCGCGTATTCTTCGTTCGATTTCGTACAGCGACTCTCCTACGGTGGTCGATTTCAGGTTCAAGTGCACGTGGGGGTTCTTATCGCTTTCTCGGGTAAATAAATTCCTCATACCCTCTTGAACGACGAAGTCCACGAGTACTGGGGCGATGACTGAAACGTTCAACGTTATACTTGGTTGGTATTGGAACACTGTTTTACTCTCGTATGTGCGCAAGCTCGTCATATTATGCTGTGGGTCGTTCCGATGCAATTGGGGCTCAAATAAAGAATTCCTGCTCCCTCCAATTCCACGCGCATATTTTGACGGTTTGGGCAATTGATTTGCATTGTCTCAGGATGAGGCAATGAATATAGCCATCCTCCTTGAGCGGAGAGGTGGCTCTAATGTGCCTCGTGGTGGGGGTGTAAGCGCACGTCACATCTCTGCAGAACCTCCTCCGTAGGGCGAATTAGCATGAGCAGCTCGCACGTTTCTGCAGCCGATGCGTCGAGTATTGGAATGGCTTTTGTGCATATATATCGCTTTTACACGAATTTACAAGAGCCGTAGTAAGTTGCGTCGGCCATAAAGAAAGAGCAATAGTCTGTGGACAGTGCCAAGTAGGGGGCGGCCGGCATGACAAGGGCCGTACCTCTCTCTTCTTTAAATTTATTGCGATACCGGCCATGGGCGCATCCGATAGAAGTCGAACAGTTGGTGCTCCAGCAGGGGAATATGGACCACGATAATCATGCGGTCACCGTCGTACACGAGGTCGGTGCGTACGAGAGGGGCTAGCGTCTCCGGTCGCAAGTGCTCGAGTGGGAGGGGGAACTCTTACCCCGCCGCTTGGAGCTGGGCTTCCCTTGCCACGGCCATCAGCTGCTTTGGTTCCAATGCTTCGGCCTCGAGTCGCCCCTCCCGTGCTGCTATTATCACTCGCATGTACGTAGGACAGGTGTTTATATAATTCTCCATTTTTGTCCCCACCCTGAACGCACAGTGCATCAGCGAATTATTATACCGAGAGAGTGCGGCGCGTTGATCAGCGCTCCTCAAGTCCTTATTCAATTGTTCGATAGTTTCTAATAATCTTTTTACTCGGTTGGCCTCCTCGAGATGGTCGCTGTGGAGCTCTTGCAGCTTGGAGGCGGTTATGTGCATTTGTTCCCCGACCAAGTGGGTTAGCTTGGATTGATCGGCGTAAAGGCGGTCAATTTGGCCCGTAAGGTATTTTGCGTCATCTTCCGTGAGAGTGCCGAAAAGAGATTTGCTGATTGAGCCGATTATTGCCAAGGGGACCGAGCGCTTCCGCATGGAGCGCGGCGACTGCATTCGGTCTGGTCTGGTTCGCGACCGCTCCGCGAGATCGATCAATTCGTCTCGCAGCTGTACACAGAACACAGAAACTGGGTTGCCAGATAATCGTGCTGCAGCAGGTCATCGCAGGCTTGTCGCGAATTATATCGGCTGCATTCGCCAGCAATCGCGTGCATTTCCTTGAGATCTTGCGGAAAGTCACGCTGTACCCTTGTTATTTCCATGAAAATGGTTATTCTCCAGTCTGCCACTTGGTGTTTGAGTGGGGGCAGACGCTCGTAGTAAAGCCCAGGGCAGTCTTTGAGGGGCGTGACGTGGTATACGTCACTGGTCTGTTCAGCCCGGGCGAATCCCATTATTCCGATGAACGAGACGATCTTCATGGCGGCCGGTCTTCTACTTAGGTGGTCTTCAATGGGGGTGTGCGTATCTTCGGTGCTGGATTCGGTGCCGGATTTCCGTGACGGCTAATAAACATTCATTCGTCTTTTATTCGCGTACATTGTTGTTAAGTTTATTCGTAAGCTATCTTACATTTATCGACGTGCTTACGGAACATCCGCCCGTTTTCGGTCTCTAAGATAAGATCACTTTTATCCGAGATCATTTTGATAGTGTAAGGGCCGTGATACTGACTGTCGAATTTTCCCTTTCTAGATTCTTTTAATACATAGACTCTATCCCCCACCTTCCCTTCGAAAGCACGACATTTCCTGTCGTAATAGGTCTTTGAACGTTCTTTGGATTGAATTAAATTTTCTCCGGCCAGCTCCCGTATCTCAGATTGTCGTTTGATAAGTTCCGTGAAGAAGGAATTTGTAGTCGGGAGTTTTTCAATGGGGGAAGAGCTGGGTTGGCGAGCCAATTTACCGTACACGATTTCATGGGGGGTAAAATTGGTGGATTCGTGCACGCTAGTATTATAAGAAAATTCGGCAAAGGGTCCCAATCGTCATAATCATTCGCATAATACTTTATATATCCGGCCAGGACGATATGGCTTCGTTCTAGGGCGCCATTCGTTTGCGGCCGATAGCCCGACGTGGTCAGGTGTTTGACTTTATAAATTCGCGAGATCTCGCGGAGTAACCCGTTTATGAACGCCGTTTCCCGATCCGTTAGGATTGCTCGGGGGGCACCAAATTGATTGAACAGTCGCCTTACTATCGCTTCGGCGACGGCAGTCGCCTTTAAGTCGGGTATAGGTTCTGCCAAGCAATATTTCGACAAATGATCCTGCATTGTCAGGATATGTTTATTGCCATAAGGGGTGGTCGGCAGGGGCCCTACCGTGTCGAGTAAGACTTTGTCGAAAGTATCAGCGGGGGTGTCCGTAATAAGCATCGGCTCACGGGTCCTTGCCCTCACCAGCTTATTTTCCTGGCAGGCTTAACAACGTCGTATAAAATTTTGGACGTCGTTGCGAAGCGTAGGTCAGTAAAATCTTTCTCGAATTCTATGGTAAGTTTTTGTCACCCCTTTATGGCCGCCTATGAGGCTCGAGTGGAATTCCCGCAGGATTTCTGCTCGATCCTCGGGCGGGGGCAATATCACTTTCCCATAGCAGATTGTTACCACGATTCCAGAGTCCTCGGAAATGTCGTGCATTATCTGCAGAAATACCCAGGTGGGTAAATTGTCAGTATAATCGCCGTAACGGGCGATTCGTATAGACGTCGTGCCTGAACCCCGCAGATGTTCTCTTAGGGTCATCAGGCCGTGCTCGATATTTTTTTGTGATATTTCCTCGTAGTACCTGCGCTTTATAATCACGCTGTATACTTGATGTTGTCGATGTTGTGTATACTTGAGGCGTCGAAACAACCTGTCCAACATTCATATTTTTATCCTTGAGAGAGAGAGGATTTATAATGTCTAGGGTCGGATAATATTTTTCCGACAGGCGTCGAAACCTCTCCGTCTGCGGACAGAAAAAGAATATAATTGTCGCGACGATAGGTTAAACATTCGCGGGACCCTTTTATTGAGGGTTTTCCCGAAACGGTCGTTTCGTGCGTGTTTCCCTCCTCGAGCTTTCTCTCTATTTTTCTTTCGTCGCTGCGTGGAGAAAGGAGAGGGTACAAGTCGCAGCTGGTGGCCTCATGCCCTCTCGGCTGTTCTGTTGTGTTCTCCGTCTTCGCGCCGTATAGCGCGGGGTCAGAGGAAGCGGCTACGTCATCTTTCCATGATGGCCGCTCTCTCAGCACGTGCTAGCGCGGGGAGGTCTCCTCTCGCACCGGCGAGAGAGACGAAGAGGGCCCGGGAGTGGGGAGTGGGAGAGTTCAGGCATCGGGGTCTCTCTTGCCATGTGGAGGCGTTTTGCCTGTGCAGGCTGAGGGGCGAGGGAGAGAGACACCGCGCGGGCTAAGGGAAGCCTCGTACGTTACGTCGTGCAGCATGGTAGAAGCAGCGGCGGGGCGATCGGTCAGCTGTCCCCCACTATCGACCTCTCTCTCTAACTCCGGGCCGCGTGATCGTCTCGCGCCCACGTGGCTCGTGCGCCGGATTAACTCTGTCTCGGTGACAGCCAGCGTGCGTTCGGATAATTGTTTTATTCGGCGTTCTAACTCGCTATCATTTCCACCCTCAACGTCGTTCGGGTCGAGTTCGGAAAGGATATTTTGCGTATCCTCGTCAACCTCGTCTCCATCGGAGACGTGATCGAGGAAAATAGTTCCTTCCTCCGCAGCTTGGGGATTGTTCCCGTCCCGGTATTTTTCCTCGAGTTGTCGCAATGACTCATCAAATTTCCGAAATGATTTCTCGAGGCCAGGGGTCAAAGTTTTTTCATGTTCCTCTACCATCTTCTCCAGCGGCGTGCTCCCCTCTGTATCGCTCACGGGGGGGCTGATATTTATCAACGTGCTTGGATCCTCCTCGACATTGCCCTCCTGTAATTCGCACGCCGAGGAAGGGGTTGGTTGCTCTGCAGGGGGCCTGCCGCCACTAGGCTTGAGCCTAGAAGGGCGCTTCGGAGGTAGGAGGGGAGCGGGCAACACACTTCGGTGAAACCGTTGTACTGGACGCGCTTCCTCGGCTGAGCTCGTGTCCGAGGTTTCAGCAAAGCGTGGGGGCGCGCGACGAGGAGCTTCAGGGTTCTTTCGTGCTCGGGTGCAGGTTGCTATAGCGCTTGCATCCAAAGGTGTAAGTGCTCCGGGATTTTTCGGCCGTGTCAGCTGTAGAGCGCGGCTAGATGCTGGCTGCGATAGCTGAGGGTCTGAATGTAACCTTGGCCTACCAGGGCCGCGCTCTCCCCCTCTTATCGGCAACACCTTAGCCGATGGTGGTTCGGCCTCAGCATCGCTGGAATCCGAACTCCAGGGATTTATCGGGTTACGGGATAACGCGTCCACGTTGATATTTAATCGCCCGGGTTTATATCCAAATTCGTAATCGTAGTTTTGCAAACTCAATCTCCACCGGATTAATCTTTTCCCTGGATCGCTCATTGATCCGATCCATTTGAGGGGTTCATGATCGGAAATTAATTTGAATTTTCGGCCATAAAGATAAGGCTGAAAATTCTCCAGGGCGCGAATCACGGCCAGGCACTCCTTTTCGGTCGTGCCGTAATTCACTTCGGCCTTTGATAGAATACGTGAGTGATAGGCGATCGGGTGATCGCCCCCGTCCGTTTCTTGACCGAGCATGGCTCCGAACGCTAGATCAGACGCGTTGGTCGTTAGGGTGAAAGGGCGGTTGAAATCGGGGTACGCGAGCACCAGCTCTCTACGCAGGTCTCGGAAGCTCCGACGCTGCTCTTGGCCCCACGTGAATGCTCTTCCCTTTTTCGTGAGGTCGGAAAGGGGCTTCGCACGACCAGAAAAGTTCTCGATAAAGCGCCGATAATATCCAGCGAGACCTAGAAATTGGCGGATATTTTTAGCCGTTCGAGGGTTGGGGAAGCGCCTCACCACCTCGAGTTTACGTGGGTCAGGGCGTAGCCCATCCCGTCCGATAATGTGGCCGAGATATGCGACCTCCTTTTTCAGGAATTCACATTTATCGGGCTGGAGAGTAAGATTCGCGTCTCGGAGGCGTTGCATGAGGCGACACACCTTTTTCTTGTGCTCCTCCAACGATCGCGCGAAAACGACGATGTCATCCAAGTATACGAACAATTCCGTCCCTTGGAGACCTCGCAATACATTGTCCATTAATCGTTGGAAGGTCGCAGGGGCATTCTTCAGTCCCATAGGCATTCGAGTATATTCATAGTGCCCATTGGGGGTAGAAAACGCCGTTTTTGCACCGTCCCTTGGGTCCATCGGGATTTAATGGAACCCGTTAGCCAAATTAAAGGTTGAGAAATACTGCGCTTCTCCCAATTGGTCCAATATATCAAGTATATTAGGCAATGGGTACGCATCGGATATTGTTTTCTCGTTCAATTTACGGAAATCTATCACCATTCGCATTCACGGCCGACCTTGCGAGTCGGGTTTTTTCGGCACAATCCACACCGGTGAATTGTAGGGCGATTGCGAGGGTGTGATTATTCCGTTATCGAGAGTTTTTCCCACCTGAGCCTCGACCTCGGCGCGATAAATCGCGGGGAAACGATACTGTCGGGTATTGATGGGCAAATCATCCATGGTCGGGATTCGATGCGCGACTCGATCGGTGCAGGGAAGCTTATCACCGGGCAGATGAAATCGCGACGGATCTTCTTCCACAATACGGCGAACATGCTTACGCTCGACCTCGTTGAGGTCGTCCAGGCGCAGAGCCTGAATCACGGTTCGGTCGAGTGGAGGCGTCGTTGCCTCGGCCGTCGAGTCGTCATCGTCAAACCGTAGGTCAAAATCGAGGTCGCATATCTCGAACGGAATAATTTCTTGGGGTGTGACCTCGATGTTAACGTCGCGATCGAGGGTATTGACCGCGAGTACGTGACAGACGCCGTGCTTCTGGAAGACCAGCGCGTCCCCTATATATAAACCATCCATCGCGGCGATCCTGGGTAAATAGCCTTCGCGGATTTCGGCGTTAGTCACTTCAATAGGTGGCGGGCACCGCGCACGAGCTTTAATCGTGAATGTTTTTTTATTAGTCGAGGGGAAATTCGCGTTAGCCCTATCGGAGGTGAGAAACATACGCGGGCGAATTGGATCGCTCGCAATTACGAGACCGTTGTGATGGAAAGATAACTCCGAGCGTTCCTTTCGCATGTACGGTTTACCAATTAGCCCGTTACTTGTTGTCACGAATTCTTTTACAGCATGAAATTGATGTGGAACTTCGTTAATCGTTAAGGTTATTGTGCCTAACGATTGTGACTCTTCCCCCGAGGTTCCTTTATACGCTTTGCGTTTCGCGGGGTCGTAACGCACGTCCTCGCGAAGGGCTTGCAATTTAATAAAATTCAAATCTGATCCAGAGTTGCAATAAAAATTATCGGTTCCATGAGCAAGCTCGGGGGGCCGACAATTTTACTACCGGAGATTCCATATCGTCGTCCTTCTCCGACGAGGAATGAGAAACCATCGCCTGTGCTTGCTTCTCTTTTGGCGAGTTTACTTTTGGGGGGGCTGAAAACTCACGGACTGCCTCTGGACCTCCGTGGCCACCGCGCGAGCATTCGTTTAGCTCGTCGCATCGTGGCGACGAGCCCCGTGGGAGTTTAAAGACTCGCTTTCTTTTGTGCGAGGCGCTTCCTGCCGTCTTCTGGGCGAGGGCTCTCGAGAGTTTTCCCGTGGCTCGCCGACAGAGGAATTTCGTGGATTTCTGGCTGCGCGTAGCCCACACTCAGTCCACGGGCAACAAGCGCAACCCCCATTACGCACGCAGCAGTAACGCTGGCTGCAGCGACCGCCCCTGCACGCTGAGCGCGGGGTCCACTTATTCCACGGGCAGCAAGCCGTCCCTCGGATACAACAGTAACTACGATCGCACCCCCCCTCGTCTCTCTCGCGGTGGGGACTAGGCGATTGAGAGGCTTCCCGTTCCCGGAGTTTCAGTATTCCAGGCGAATTAAATTTTTCAGACGGGTAAGGGCTCGACCCTCGATATTAAAAAAACGGAGGACCGCGGGGCGCTGGCGAGGGGGAACGCGATGCTAATCTTTTCGGCTCTTTCTTTGCGACTAGCGCCCGGGCGTCCTTGGAGGCCTGTTTTGATGTTTCAATTGTCCCTGAATCGACGCTACATTCCGACACGCGTTCAGCGAGTTCAACTGCCGCTTTTAATGAAGCTGGGGGTGCGACGGTTAGTAATTCCGCGAGACGTGTTGGTAACGCACGGTTGTACGCCTCAAGCGCGGTTGAATCGAGAACGCGAGTCAACGCGACGGGAATCTCGGTTCCCGTATCCGTTTTCCACGCGGCTCGCGATACGCTGACCAGGATTCTGACGCGATTATAGAGTCCCCTGACTGATTCCCTCTGTCATCGAAACTCTGTCATCAGCTAAACAGTCATCGAATTTTCGCGATGTGGCGAGCCCCTCTTTAAGGGCCGCGATAAGCCCTTCGACTCCGATTGTCTCCCCCTGTACGCATGCACGCGCCTCACCTCCCAGCCTACTTATGGCAGCTGCAACGAATTGGCCCGTGGATTTCGGTGGTATAAGGGAAGCCGAATTTTGGAGATCCTGCAAATAATCTCTAGGGGGATGTTTGTACCGTCAAATTCCCGAATACTCGAGAGCTGGCCGGTCAACGTTCGAGTGCCTATCATAGTGAAAATATTGGCCATCGAATCAGCCAACCTTACGGAAATGTCTGGATCCGCCACGATGACGATTTTAGTCGGGAACGGATTTTGTAGAACGAACCGGGGAGCGCGAATATTAAAAAAAAAATTAAACGAAGAGACAAAATACGACAAGGGAAAAAAAGGACACAGATAAATGTGAGGGGTACGGAATGATAAAAAAAATTAAAATCACGAACAGAGGGAGAAAAATGCAAGGACACCAGTCTATCAATCCCAGATTCTATTGTTTGAGGGGATTTCTCCCGTGATATTATTAAAGTGGGAATCTCTAATTTTGGTTTATTCTATCAAATTTAATATTCAAA
The DNA here is from genome assembly GCA_946863875.1 of Alloplasta piceator. Lineage (NCBI taxonomy): Eukaryota > Metazoa > Arthropoda > Insecta > Hymenoptera > Ichneumonidae > Alloplasta > Alloplasta piceator. Next base: position 42,701,297 of record OX333072.1, on the reverse strand, counting down.
TTTAAGTTTCCTTTCTTCGATTCGCTTACTTACGCGCAGCAAAAATTATCGCATTTATATCAAATGATCTCGGAAAATTTAAGAAAAAGGGGAAAAAGAAAAAAAAAATTTTTTTTTGTATTTTCATGGGCTAATGATTCGAGAGATACACATACATAACACTGACGACACCATCCATTCTCTCGAAAGTGCGTGGTGGAGGCAGAATCCCACCGCTGCCACCAAAACTTGTTACGTGCCGGAAGGCGCGTTTCAAGAATAAAAAGGATTCAAGTATTTTGAAGTTATCCTGAAATAATCGTTGAAAAGGTATTGGGCGCCTCCACGCCGTCCCATACGGGCCCGACCATGTTTTATCATATATATAAAGGATTTAATTTAATTGACGAAAATAGCAATTCGCAGCTAGGGTACCCCTCGGGGAGAGCCGCACGGGAACGATGCGGTCGAATCCCACCGCTGCCACCAACAATCTTTCCTATTACGTCCCGAACGGTGGTTGACACCGATACGGCACGCATACAGCTGATATCGCCCGTGTGGTTTAGGCCAGAATGCGCTGGTCAGGGATCACGAGCTTTCTAGCGAGAGTCTGCTAAAGTTAATATGGATACTTATTTAAATTTTGTTCCCCTTTTCAGGTAGCGTGCTAACGCGGTGAAGCGTAGCGGGCTTTATTTATTCATTCTTATTGTTTTATACAGGTTACCGACTGATGGTCTAATGGGTCACTACATTACCGACTGTGGGCATCTCGCCAACGAAAGGGGATTGGTTTACCGACCGATGGTAATTTACCCGTGGTAGGTAATATATAAACTGTATTACCGACCGAAGGCAATACGTCGGTAATATTGGGCAGTAGAGGGTAATGCGACAACCTGCATTACTAACTGAAAGCAACGTACGGTTACTAACGACGGTAAAAAGGTATAAGAAACTGTATTACCGACCGAAGGGATCTCACCAACGAAAGGGGATTGGTTTACCGACCGATGGTAATTTACCCGTGGTAGATAATATATAAACTGTATCACCGACCGAAGGCAATGCGTCGGTAATGTTGGGCAGTAGATGGTAATGCGACACCTGCATCACCGACTGAAAGCAACGTATCGGTAACTAACGACGGTTGAGAAAATATAAGAAACTGTATTACCGACCAAAGGTCATGTATCAGTGTTTCAACTGTAGATGAGGAAACCGTATTACCGACCGAAAGTAACTTGCCGGCGGTCGATATATTTGCGATTTGAAGGTAAAGAATACTAAAATAGTTGATTTTGCCTTCAATAGGTTCATTTGGTCCTTAAATACTTCATTTAACTTAATATATATGATTTATCCTGAAAGAAAAGGAAATATATGGAAAAGAGGGTACTTACCGCCTTAATCCGACACGAGGTCGATGACTTCCGGATTAGAACCGGAACTGCCCCACGCGACCGGCGATATGGGCTCCTCGACGATGATCTCCTCGATGACGTATTCCACGGTCACGGGTTCCTTGATGGTGACCTCGCAACGAGCCGAAGGATTTCCAGCAATCCGGCCCCGGAACTCGTTCGCGTCGATTATGTAGACGGTGTCCGTGGCGACCACGTCCGATGTAATGACGGGTTTCGTTGGGTTAACCATTGAGGAAATTACGAGGATTTCGGAAGAAATAAATGTTTGACTCGTAACTTAGTAAAACACTCGTTATTATTTATTTCGATATATTATTCACGGTGTGACCGTGTTCACTCTCGTTTTACTTATTCGTAATTCACTCTAACGTTCACGGTGTGACCGTGTGCACTCAATGGATTATAAAGTTCACGGTGTGACCGTGTGTATGCAAATAGTATTTCATGGATTTATATTTCGTATGTAAACTCGTGTTTTGTTTGAAGAATGGAAAACGTATATACTTATACGGACTTTTTACTGTGAGCAAAACCGGACACGTAGTAGAATCAATGTTCGCACTTTGGCTCCGCGTTTCATACTGCTCAATTGTTCGATTCGATCTCAATATCTTTAGCCTTAGAATTTGTCTTCTCTCTAGGTCTGTATTAATCCTTTGTTTTGCCTGCGTTGTTTACATTACAGTTGCTAGGCCGAAGGTATAGAGTAAGTAACGGACCAGGCTGCCGACGAGCGACAGGTCAAAGGTGACCTAGTTTATCAACGGAAGTTAAAATATCGGTAGTTGGTATATTATCATATGAAGGTAATATACCGGTAGTCGGTATATTGTCATACACTTTTCCATTACCCGAACTGTCGCCTATCGGCAGTCGGACAAGTAGGTTTTGCTGCTATTATTTTATTATACTGTTTTGAGGCATATTTAATATATTTTTAACAGTTTCTATATTTCAGGAACGCTCCAGATGGCCAGGTGGCGCATTTCCACAGGGTTCCATGACTGAGAGGCTCCCCTGCAGGTCGACCCGTGGAGACTCGCACCTCGTCGTTGTCATCTCGCACCTGGAACGACGGTATAGGTGAGGAATCGCACCTAGGACGTAACAATCGTAATCCGACTTTTACTTACAAGCATATAGTGATTACAGTATGCGGAAGCGAATTTTATAAAATATGAAAAAATCTTTACATTTAAAAATAAAAAAATAAATTCATTACTAAAAATAAATAATAAATCGATGAAATAAAATTGATCACAAAAATTCAAAGTACTTGGCGAGTTTTTTCACCCGAAGCAACCTCAACTGTATTACTGAAACATCTTTTGAAAATATTGCCTAACTCGCCAAGTACTTTGTATTTTTGTGATCAATTTTGTTTCATCGATTTATTATTTATTTTTTGTAATGATTTTATTTTTTTATTTTTAAACGTAAAGTTATTTTAATATTTTATCAAATTTGCTTCCGCATACTGTAATAATCACTATATGCTTGTAAATAAAAGTGGAATTAGGATACTACATGTGCTTGGGTTATTCAGGGTTAAAGTCTATTGATGTCACAACTTTTTGTAGGTAGACCAAGGTAGCCTAAACTACGGATGAGCTCATTAATGTACTTGCCTCCAGTTTTGGTACACCATTTTTCGTGTTTTTGGAAGTGATTTTTCCACTTTTTGCAAAGTATTCCCATCCGGTTTTCGCAACTTTACATAATTCAGAATTCCATTTCATTATATAATTTAATATTATTTATAATTTCATATAATTTTGTTATTTTTATGTAATTGACAATTTCATGAAACAAATCATCCATCGATGAGAGAAGGAATCATAAACCTCAATATAGTTCGAATTTCCTTCATTGTACACTGAACAAAATGCTATTTATAGTATTAACACTAAGGTTCATGATCCAACTCCAGGATACCGAATTCCACAAATTATATTTTGGATACAAAAAATTCCATCAATCAGTTGAAAAATCATAAATCTCATTACAAATAGAACGTTCTTCATTGTGCAATGAAGAAAATGTTATTAATACTGACGTTCATAACTCTTTTTCTGTAACAAATACCACAAATTAGATTCTGCATACAAAATTTACCAATGATCAATAAAAACAATTATAAGCCTCATTATGAATAGAATCTTATCTATCACCCAGCGAACAAAATGCTATACCGTCCATTGCGCATTGAACATTGAGCAGTGGACAAATAGTATTACTATTGAGGTTCACAACTTTTTTCCTTTAACTCATACGACGATTTCGATTCTGGATACATTCTGGTTACAAAATCTTCCATCGATGCGAAAAAAAATTATAAACCTTATTTTAGATGGAATTTTTACTAGTGCGCAAAAAACAATTTCGTTCGCTGCGCATTATAAAAACTAAGATCGATATGAAGGATATTGAGTATGAAATCAAATTTTATGATATTAAATTTTTCTGACAGATCAGAATAAATTCTAAATAAATTTTTGTGACGAACCACAATAAATTCAAAATTATCATATTCCGGCAGTACAAATCACTAGGGGCCGTTCATTAATTACGTAAGGATGATTTCGGCCGTTCTCGACCCCCCCCTTCCCCCATGTAAGGACACATAAGATTAGTTGGACCCCTCCCCCCTTGTTACGTAAGATTTTACCCAGTTTTCCTAAAAAGCATTTAACATAATTACATGTCGTTAGAAAAGGGTGAGTTACACTAAAACACATTATTATTTGACATAAAAAAAAAAGATTCTTATTTTTTTGAAAATAATTATTTAGTCTTTGGAAAATGCATATTATAATTAAAGATAAGATTTTAAAGAATCTTCAAGTGAGGAAAAAAATCAGTCAATTCACTAAAAACGAATAATACTTTGCGAAAAATAATGGGTTACTACATTTGAAACAATCTTAAACGAAATAAGTCAAAGAGTGAAGGTCAGTTCAGTTCAGATCATCAATCGTTGTCCGGGCTGAATTGAACCGTTTGAATTGAATTTTTTTAAATAATTGCATGATGTAGGGGGAAGTCCCCTAACGCCGTACGGTACCTCGTACCGGACACTGTTGATATAAGCCAAACTAGAGAGCAACGACAATAGTTCTCGTGCGTAGTTTGAACAGTGGCTACAGTGGTAATGGTTGCGCTAGAGAGCTAACCACAGTGCGCATACGCGCGTTGTCGAGAGTTAATTTCCGTTCGAGCCGATTAATATTTCGTGTCAGCCGTAATTTTCACACATTCATTGTTTAAAAAATAGGGGTTTTGCGGCTCCGTTTTTTAGCGGGGATGCTTTTTAGTAAGTATTCTTTCAAATAATGAAGGTTACATTCCAAAATGTTTGTGAAATGGCAACGCATTTTGTTATTTAATCTTGCATGTTGAGTTCCTGGTACCGGGCACTTGATTTTTCTCCAGTACCGGACGCCATTTTTTTTCGTAATTGGAATACTTATGTAAAACGCGTTGTTTTTATTGTGGTGGTATTTCACTATAACAAATCAGTTAAAAATAATGACGAAAGGAAAATGGCCCGAGGAAAATATGAATACAGCCTCGATGACAATAATGACTGGAACCAGTGCGGTAATTGTAAGCAATGGGCTCATAAGGCGTGCGCAGATATTCCCGAGTGTTCTGATGAACATACTCGCGATCATTGCAAAATTTAACCATTTTTAATCCATTTTTTCAAATAATATTTATAGTGTCTGGTACTAGGTGCCCTTTTCGGACTCGACCATTTTAACTACCAAATTCAAAAATATATTTTTCTTAGTTTTACGTTTTTGAAAAATCTGTACTATCGTTAACACACCAAAGAACACTCCAAAGTTTGTAAAAAAATATAAAAATCGAGGTTCTTATATACATAATCGTTTTATTAATGTATAACCTTAAGTGTCCGGTATTGGGGGACTTCCCCCTAACAAAGTGGCCACTAAATCAAACAAAAAAAATTTCCTGACATTTTCGAAAATTTCCCTGACAAACCATTCGGATTTGTGAAATAAGCGACAAAGTAGGAACATCGTACTTTTCCCTAATATGATTTTCCCGGGTACAGCCTGAAAACGCCCTGAGAAGGCTTCCTCATAGATGAAGCTTTGTAGATTCGAAAAATACTCTGGAAATGATGTGCAATACTACAATTTGCAAGTTTTTTTTACTATCTCTGGTTATTGGAGTAATAGAACTATATCTTTATATCGTGAAATTTTTTATCAACATTGTTTTTGAAAATTTCAAGATCGCATAAAATTTGCACTGCTCAAGCAATTTTTGCAAAATTGAATACCAAGTAACTTCCTCCATTAAACTAGGTGCAAGCTACAGCAATCACGCGTTTTTTGTAAAAAATTCAAAATTTTATAAACCACGAACCCCTTGAGCAATTTTTGAGAAATTCAATATCAACAATCTTTATCACTCAAACTATCGGTATAGTTGTTTTTAACCTGATATCGCAAAATTTGCGGACGATAAAGCAACCACACTTTTTATTTGAAAATTTAAAAGTCGCAAAAAATACGCATAAGTCAATGAATTTTTGCAAAATTCATAGCAAACAAAGAGTCTGTGGGACTCAGCTTGAGTGCAAAATTTCGGCGCACTACTCCAATGTGGTCTTAAGATATAGCTGTTTGAATTTTTCAGAGGCAGGCACACACATAACACACACACACATACATACATACATCCGGGCATGTTAAAAAGCTGTGATTCCTCGATGTTTTAGGACATTTTAAACATATTGACATGAAAATCTCAACAAAAAATTTCACGTTAATTTGACTCTTCTATGAGGAAGCATAACAGAAAAAATGTTCACCCATCATTTTTTTTTTCATCGGTGCACAGAAAAAAATGTTCGCCCATACACTTTTTTTCTCGTGATTTAATATTTCGTACTTTCCCTGACTGATATTTAATTCCCTGACATTTCCGTGATTTCCCTGACACTCAAAAAATTCCCCAACATTTGGATTTTTGGATTTTTCATTTAGAACACGTCATTTTTGTTGTTCATACTTTCAATGTACTTTTAAGAGAATTCCTAATTTGCCAAAGTTATATCTCATAGTACTGGCACCAACATAGGCTGCATTCGACTTGGACGCTTACGCCCTTACGCGCCCGTGACCAGTGTTGCCAACTCGGATTATCGTCTGCCTGCTGGATGCCCCACAAAATCCTACCAGAAAACCACCAAACTCCTCCATATTATTTTCCACCAAAATATTCCCTTATCACAAAATTTCCTTCGTATTCCCTTATCACAAAATTTCCGCCAAAAAAAGGCAAAATACTTCAAAACCCACCAGATTTTCCATTTGCGCCAAAAAAGGTCAATTATTCGAAACCCACCAGATTGTCAATCATTCCGCCAAAAAAGGCAAAATTTCTCAAACCCACCAGATTCCTCACCTACCGGTAGACGTGTAAGCTTACAATTTACACCTGCGTAAACCCGGCGTAACGAAATCAACTTTTCAATTTTTCTCCTATGTCAATCGTTTGTCGGTCGTTTGTCAGTATTCGTTGGATTAATTAGAATGTTTATCGGTTTTTTATTTCCGAAGAAATATACAAAACAAAATTTATCGTGAAGATAGCCTATTTTTTTTCAATTTGAAATATTTTTCAATTATCTCTGATCTAATTGAAGCGAAATCGTTTGTGGGTCATAAATATCCTAATTAAAACGTTTATCGGTCCTCGAAAACGTTGTAATTAAATAAATACATATGTGTCGCGAATAATCACGATGACATCATTGACTCAGTCACATGAGACTGTCATTTCGGTGCGTTCCACTTAACGACCACAACGCCCGCGACCACGACCGTGACCGTGGTAGTTCCACTACCTTACGATCGTCACGCGCTCAAGCACTAGTGCCCATGATATAAATATGTACGTTATTCCGTTTCACAACATTTAAAAATGCATAAAATTGTAGCTTATTGCTTTTCTTCAAAGGCCTGGAATTTCCGAGGACCTTCCCAGTATAAAAATTGTGTGCTAGACTGCTAGCAGCATTTTCAGGTAACACGGCCGTTAAAGAAGGGGTTCGCATGAAGATAGCTGACATTGCAGCTACCATGGCTGTTCGGGGAGAGGTACGCATGAAGATAGCTGACGACCACGCCGTTCCACGTATAAAAGCGGATCGGGTTGGGCTCGATGCGGTCGCAAACAATGACGTCATCTATGACGTTTCAACCGTGACCACTACGACCGCGGTCGTTATGTGGAACGAATTCTCACAAGAATTCTTGGCCGCAGTAAAATTATGAATCGGATATCATGTTCTCATTTTCAACAAGCTCAAGAATAGAAAATGAATTGAAATTGAATCCTGAGTTTCAACAATATCTTGCGAGGTAATTTTACCGCGGCCAAAAATTGGTATTAGATTTTCTATTTTCCTGTACGAATTTCGCGCGCAATTGTCATTCGTGTGGGCACCGAAATGGCCGTCACGTGACTGAGTCAGCTATAGTCATTGAGCTACAGATGAGTAGAAAATAATAAAAATAGAAAGTTGGATAGGCCAACTTTACACAGATTTTAGTGTGAAGTTGGCCTATTTACTTTTCCATTTTCACTATTTTCCATTATTCTGTAACTTAACCAAAGCAGAATCATTTGTCGGTCGTGATTATCTTAATTAAAACGTTTGTCGGACCTTGGAAACGTTGTAAATAAAATAAATAAGACTCCAAATAAAATTTAGCGTGAAGTTGGTCTATTTATGTCTCCATTTTCACTATTTTACATTGTTCTGTAGTTTAATCGAAGCGCATCGTTTGTCGGTACCCGAAAACGCTGTGAATTAAATAAATAAGTACATTTCGCGGCAAGCACGATGACTTCATTGACCCAGTCACGTGACGGCCATTTTCGTGCCCACACCAATGACATTTGCGCTCGAAATTCGTACAGAAAAATAGAAAGTCCAATCCCAATTTCAATCCATTTTCTACTTTGAGCTTGTGAAAATTAAGAACATAATATCCGATTCATAATTTTACTGCGGCCAAGAATTGGGATTGGGCTTTCTATCTTTCTGTACGAATTTCGCGCGCAATTGCTCTCGGCTCTCATTCGTGTAAACACAAATGACAGTATGTGAGTGGGTCCAATGACGTCATCGTGGTTGTTCGCGACACATATGTCTTTATTTAATTTACAACGTTTTCGAGGACCGACAAACGTTTTAATTAAGATATTCATGACCGTCAAACGTTTCCGCTTCGATTGGATAATTAATCCAACAAATACTGACAAACGACCGACAAACGATTGGCATAGGAAAAATATTGAAAAGTTGTTTTCATAAGGCCAGGTTCACGTAGGTGGTACAAATTTACCATCAGACACCTTTCAAAACCACCAAATCTGGCAGGAAAACCACCAAGTTGGCAACGCTGCCTGTGACCGCGTCACGCGCCAAAGACCTCTCTCTTGCTTTCACACTATCCCTATAGTGCTATCTCTCTTGCACTCATCTAACATCTGAAAACAGACCACGTGATATTTATAGCCAACTTCATGGTGTGTGCGAAAAATGATGGCTGAAAAATATAAGCCGAAAAATAAAGGCCGAAAAATATGAGACGAAAAATATGCGACGAAAACGAAATATTCATTGAGAAAAATTAACCCATAAAAATACGTATCGCCCATATGCGACCAGCTACAGCTTTCTATCAGAAGCCAATCGAAAAAGAAAAAATCTGCGGACAAAACGTATCATCTCAAATTTTCTGAAAAACTCTGTTTAATGAGTTATTAGGAGTTATTATGGGTTACGAGGTATAATTAATTTCAATAACTCTTACGCCACCAAAATTTTAGCATTTTAGCAATTCTGACTACTCTGCTGGCTGCTGTAAGATTCTAAGTCCCGAATACTCCCACTATTCCACCCCTTAGGCCCAGCGCATCCTCCAATCAACCCCTAGCTAACACAAAGTCTGCGCGGACTCTTTCCTCTACGCGAGGGTGGTCCGTGCTCGCTCATTCCTGCCACTCCGTGGTCGAAAACTACGCATTTTTACAACTTTCTCCCTTCGTCACGAGTTTTACGACTTTTCAAGAGGCCTCTGGCGACAACGTGTCGCCCAGCACTCTTCGAGTTATGCAGGAAAAAGAAGGGTAGATAGAAAAAAATTGAAGGAAAGCGGACGCGTTTCTGCTAGGATCATTATAAATCTTCCTCGAATTTTCCGAACTCACACACGTTGAGTTTGTTCATATTTGTTTGTCATATGCTCGCATTTCTATTTACAAGAACATTTTGCGTTGCTGTATTTCTCAAAACGTATACAATCACGCATCAATCGTCGTATTTCGTCCAAATATTAAATCTATATATGAATTACATATATAAGCGTATGTTTGCATGCATTTTCTATATTATCGTTTCGTTATTTTACAGTAAGCCGTCTATGGCAGTCAGCTCGTCCTTACGTCCTTACGCGATCAAAGTGCTCTGCTCTTTTAAAGGTTTCGGATCGCGTGCGCTATCTCTCTCGCGTATCAAGGAGCGTTACACAAGCCAAGGGTCCCGGGTTCGATTCCCGGGACGTCGACATTTCATTATTTTTCTCTCGTTCCGTCTCTGGGCCCGTCACTTCCTTACCGACGGACTCCGTCTCAACCGTCAGAAGTCCGTCAGAAGTCTTCGAATCACGCACACGCCACACACGGCCTCACAACCGCAATTGGTAAAGGAAGACGCTCCTAACCTCCCTGACCAAGAGCTAAAAAGACTCTGCACTATCGACGGGGACGTCGATTATCGAAAGAGGAGGTGTTTGACGGTCCAGCATATTAACACACATGAAATAGTCGACACGAACGAGAAAGAGTAAGAAGTGGCCGTAGCGCAGTGGTTAGCGCTCTTGCTTCACAAGCCACGGGTCCCGGGTTCGATTCCCGCGACAACGACATTTCTTTATTATTCTCTCGTTCCGTCTCTAGGCTGGTCACTCCCTTACCGACGGACTCCGTCACAACATCAAGTAATCGAAAGTTATTAGTTTTTGAAAATTGTGTTATAAATGAATTAAATTCAATATTCAAAAAATCTGAATAGTCATAACTTCAGTATAATTGATGACCAATTGATTTAATAGAAATTATTAGAAAATTAATTTCTCTAGTTAGATAAAGAATTTTTGATAAGAAATTGCTAAATAAATTAAAATAATTATAAGTATAATTGTTAAAATTATTTCAATTAAATGATTTTGAATAATAAATTTTTAATTAATTTATTAAATAATATTGATGAAATAATATAAACAATTGAAATTGTAATAATTAATAAAATCATTCTAGCGTAATCATTAAAGAAAATTAAGTTTTCTATTGAGGGTGAATTTAAATCTTGAAGATTAATTATTGATCATGAAGTAGTTTCTAAAAAAAAAATTTTATATATGAAGTTTAAATTCATTGCACTATTCTGCTATATTAAAGTTTAATAAAAATAGTAGGAATTTCATTAAATCTATGATTTAATGGTGGATATTTTTATATTCATTCAATAGATAGTTTATAAAAATAGAAAAGATATTTAATCGTTGAGATGATAATCTTTCTCAAATAATAAAAATAATAAAAATTATTCTAAGCAGAGATAAAATTGATCCAATAGAAGATATAATATTTCATGAGAAAAAAAATCAGGGTAATCGGAGTATCGACGTAGTATTCCTCTTAGTCTTAAGAAACGTTGAGGAAAAAAGTTAAGTTTACTCTATAAAATATACAAAAAAATTAAATTTTTAATCATTTTTTGTGTATTGTGACTCCTGTTATTGAGGGATATAAGTAAATAAATCCACCGATAATTGCAAATACTGCACCTATTGATAAAACATAATGAAACTTAGCGACTACATCATAAGTGTCATGCAAAGTAATATCAATGGAAGAGTAAGCAAAAATTACACAAGTTAAACCTCCAATCGAAAAAAGAAAAACAAATCCTGAAGATCATTAGTTGGTAGGTTTAAAATTTATTTTTATTCCATGAATTGTTGCTAATCATCTCAATACTTTAATCCCTGTAGGAATTGCAATAATTATTGTAGCTAATTGTAAATATATGATATGCTCAAACAATAAATTCTAAAAATCCGATAGTTAATATTGCATAAATTATTCCAATTGATCCGAATGTTTATTGTTTCCATCTTTCATTAAAAATTATATGTGAAATTATTCCAAAACCTGGTAAAATAAAAATATAAACTTCAGGATGTCCAAAAAATCAAAATAAATGTTGATGTAAAATTGGGTCACCCCCTCCAGATGGGTTAAAGAAAGATCTATTTGAATTTCAGTCTGTTAATAATATTGTGATAGCTCCTGCAAGAACTGGAATAGCAAGTAAGATAAGAATTGCTGTAATTTGAATTGATCATGTAAATAAAGTTATTAGTTCTAGGGTTGATCCTAGAATTTTCATATTTAAAATAATTGTAATAAAATTAATTGCTCCTATGATTGAAGATATTTCAGCTATATGGAGGGGAAAAATTGCTATATCAACAGAATCTTCTTCATGATTTAAATTTAAGGATAAAGGTGGGTAAACAGTTAATCCTGTTCCAACTCTCTGATTAGACAAATTTCTTGAAATTAAAAGTATTAGTGATGGAGGTAATAATCAAAATCTTATGTTATTTATACGTGGGAAAGCTATATCAGGTGATCCTATTATTAGAGGAATTAATCAGTTTCCAAATTCTCCAATCATAAGTGGTATAACTTTTAAAAAATTATTAACAAATGCATGTGCAGTAACAATTGAATTGAAACCTGGATTTCCTCATGCTAAACGAATAATTAGTCTTATATAGATGACCCAATTATTCGTGATCAGAAACCAAATATAAAATATAAAATTCCAATATCTTTATGATTTGAAGAAAATATTCATTTTTCTTAAAATTTTGAATTCAATAAAAATATTGAATTGCAAATTTGAAAATATATATATATATATATATATATATTTTCAAATTTTATATATATTTTCAAAAAATCGATTTTTTTATTTTTTTACAGCTCCATCGAAAAACGTTAGTACATTAAAAAAAAAAATTCCCAAAATTTAAGATAAAAAAAAATTTTTTTAGATAGTGCTCGAGCGGCTTTTCGGTCTTTATTTAGATTTAATTTTTTTTCTCTAAAAAAAGTGGTGTAATTGTTATAAAAATATCACATTTTTCGCTCCAAAATTTTATGTTTCAACAAAACAAAAAAAACAGTTTAAGTGATTACTTCTTATTTTTCTGTATTTTTAACTACAGATAATCACAAAAAAGATAGAAAACAGAATGAACAGAATAAGTTGGATGTTACTTAGAAGATCCGGCTGAATAATAATTTCTTTTGGTGCTAGACGGATACTTTTTCCTGTGTTCCTCAACAATTTCCAAAAGATATTGTTTTTGGTCTTCATTTTTTATGATGAGACCGTTAAAATCTTTCATCAAAGATACTGCACGCTCGGTCGTATCATTCACAACTTGCATATTTTTGAACGTTGCCAAACAGGTATTATAATCCTGGTTATTCTCCCAAATTGCAGGATTAACGTCCAAGAAACTGCACGGGAGCTCAAAACTCTTAAATAAATTCAACGATTTCAATGTGACGAAATCAATCAAGTCTTTTGAACCAAGCAATTGTAATTCGTCAATTTCAACTGCAGCTCGTTCTGCGAACGCCATCGACGAACTATAATTGCGTGGTTCGAAAGACTTGAGTGATTTCGTCACATCGAAATCGTTGAATTTACTTCAGTTTTGAGCTCCCGTGCAGTTTCTTGGACGTTGATCCTGCAATTTGGGAGAATAACCTGGATTATAATACCTGTTTGACAACGTTCAAAAATATGCAAGTTGTGAATGATACGGCTGAGCGTGCCGTATCTTTGATGAAAGTTTTTGAGGGCTCTCATACACTTGTAATTTTCAAAAAATCGTTTTTTTTTTTGTATTTTCTGAATATACATATATTGGAGCATACACACTCAACATTTTATATCAATCAGACGAATATTTTCGAAGTTATAGACACATTTATGAAGGCGCGTTAGGGAGGCGCGTCTCACAGTCACAAACTTTAAACGCGTTTTTCTCACAACTATGTTTTCAAAATCGGTGATCAAGATTTCTCGAAAACGGCTGAACCGATCAGTCTCAAATTTTAACACAACCTTTTTAACTAGATTTTTTAGTAATTAATCGAAGATTTTTTTTCTCCGATAAATATTTTCCATTTTATAAACAATTTAAGGCTTAAATTTTCGTTCAAAATCGAGTCTTTTATTTTGAAAAGTCGCCATTTTGTCAAAAATTATTTTTTCGCTAATTCCTTCGATGAAATACTAGATAATGTATTACATTAACGAAATTTATTTGGTTTTTTCATTTCAGATAATCCGGTCCAGAGATATCGTGATCACGGCAAAATTGTTTTTTTTTGCGGAGCTCTAGGAGATCGGCGATAGCAACATTCGCGATGATTATTTTTACAAATAAAAAATATGTTAATATATTATAAGGTTATTATAATATGTACACCAATTTTCAAATTAATAAATTGAATAGTCTGCGCGAAAAAAATTCTTGAAAATCCGTCTTTTTAAAGCCTTCTAACTGTATGTAAGCCCTTAACGGTCTCATCACAAAAAATGAAGACCAAAAACAATATCTTCTGCAAATTGTTGGGGAACACAGGAAAAAGTATCCGTCTAGCACCAAAAGAAATTACTGTTCAGCCGGATCTTCAAAGTGACATCCCACTTATTCTGTTCATTCTGTTCTCTATCTTTTTTGTGATAATCTGTAGTTGAAAATACAGAAAAATAAGAACTAATCATTTAAACTGTTTTTGTTTTGTTTTGCTGAAACATAAAATGTTGGAGCGAAAAATGTGATTTTTTTAAAAACAATTACACAGCTTTTTTTAGAGAAAAAAAATTAAATCTAAAAAAGACCAAAAAGCCGCTCGAGCACTATCTAAAATTTTTTTTTTAATCTCAAATTTTGAGAATTTTTTTTTTCTTAATGTACTAACGTTTTTCGATGGAGCTGTAGAAAAATAAAAAAATCGATTTTTTTTCGCATCACCCTAATATATATAAATAAATTTATATAAATTTTTTTAGTGTTATGTCTGATTAAAGTAATAAATTGTAAATTTATTTGAAATATAAATAATGTATCCTTAATACTGAATGAAATGAAAATTATTTCGAAATTTTATTTTAACTTTGAAGGTTAATAGTTTAAAAATTAACTTCAAATTTTGAAATATTCGAATGTATGAATTCATAAATTTAGAGTTATTATAAATATGAAAAAATTAAATATTTTTATTTTATTCATATTGAAATATTTATTAGAGATTATCATTTTATTATTTACATTTAGTAGTATTATAAATAAAATTGAAATTCGAGTGTAAAATGTAAATCTCAATAAAGATGAAAATAATAAGATTATTAAAATTAAATAATTATTATTAAAATTTCAAAAGTGTAAAGATATTCATTTTATTAAAAATCAAAATATTTGGGGTGACCAACTAATTAAAAATACATTAATTAATATTCAAATTTTTATAATTTTAAAATATTAAAATTATTTAAAATGTATGTTTGAAGTAATAAAAGATATTGAATTTAAAGAAAATAATTATAATTGAAGAATTAATAATTTAATATATAATGAAATGAATAATTCATATTATTTCTCTAATTAAAATTTTTATTATTATTCAACTTATATGATTAATTGAAGAGTATCTTAAGAATAAGCGGATTGATTGATGATTTCATCAAAAAATAGATCTAATAATTGATAAAAGAATAATTGAAAAATAAATTACTTTTTCATTAAGATTGTATATTAATAAAATAGCTCCCGGAAGAGTCCCCAACATGTGCTGGGCCGCGCGACGTTCGTGACGCCGCTGTCGTGCTCCTCTTGGCATGGAAGGCCGAAATTACCTTTCCCACTCGTTGCCCCGGGGAGGGGAAAATGAAATGAAATAAATGATATGGGGCTGTTCACGTCAATTCACCTACCCTCCACACTACAAAGTTTTTTATTTGCTTCGTAATTGTTTATGTTGTTGTCCTTGCTCTGAAAGATTTTTCTGAATTTTTGCAGATTTTTTGGAACAACCGTTTCGGAGTTATGATTTTTTTAACCGAAAAAAGGATCATTTTTACATATATTTATATATATTTTATATTTTTATATATATATACATATATATATATATAATTTCTGTATATGATTATGAACAAATGTCCCATGAAGTTTCAATCCAATTAGACACTGCTAAGTGAATAACTCTTGCACAAGAACAATATTTTTAACAAAAAAGACTATTTTTCTCACTGACAGAATTTCTATATGACTGTAAACAAGTACATATCACTCTCACCGCTTTCACGTAAAGCATAGACCGGCGCACGTGACGTCGCCACGTACGTCACGACGCCGCTACGCCACGTACAGAGTAAAAGAGGAACTAAACACGACCTGAGCGCGCCAAATTCAAAACCCATATTGCGCTCTCATGGGTAAGTTTTACTACTTCTAATTTGTTTTATGCATATTTATATCATGTTTAATAGTTCTGATTTATATTTCTCCTTTTTTCAGGCAAATACGTAAACGCAGCGGAGTGCCTCTTCCCTCTTTTCAGAGACGAGGAGGAAAAATCATCAAAAGGAAACAAAAAAATAAAGACCGCAGTGAAGCTGCGGGCAAGAATTCGCCCCGGGTTTGATTATTTTTTATCCCAATGTTTGTCTATTCAGTTCGCGAGGTGGGCTTGGTTGCGGTCGTAGGTTATATCGATGATCGCTGTGCTGCTGATCCAATTATCTTGATAAGCTCGTACGTTGTCTCTGCGGCGCTGGAGACCGGCCCCCACGGCGAGGTTTCCCTTCGCTCCTTGCGAGCGACTGATGGGCTGTTTGCCGTAAGGTTTGGCGGTGTTGTAAGCACCGTAAGGTTTGTGGTTTGGGGGTGCTGGAAGGTCTCATTGCTTGCTTACCGTAGGGTTTGATGCAGTATCATTCGCCTCAGGGTTCAGCGGATGTTGAGCCTGCTTGTACTCTTTTGCGTCGGAGGGTCCTTTGTTTTGGTTCCCCGAATGGTCCTGCGTCAAATGGGCAGGCTTTAGAAGGCTTCCATGGATTTTTGTTGACTTTCCGTTTTGATTAAAGGAGTAGATCTCACCTTCAAGATGGTCTTCTACGATGAAGGGGCCGTCCCAAGGCGGGGCGAAACCAGCATGAAATCCTTCAATCGCATTTGACAGGGCGTGATTTTTTGTGTACACCTTGTTACCAGGGTTAAAGCGGGCAGAAAGAGTTTCTTCCGTTGCGTATTGTACTTGTTACCGCTGCTGATTCTCCCATATCTTTTTGATGCAACCCAATCTATCTTGGGCAGGTTCTTTGGAGAATTTAAATTTCGAATCTCCCGTACGTTGAATGGTTTGCCCCAAAAAAGGTTCGCTTGGGGTAAGTCCTGAAGCAGCGTTAACCCTTGATCTAAGTGCGAAAAGGATCGCAGGTAAGTGTAGGTCCCAATCTCGATGCTTGCCCTTGTTAACATGGAGTCTGAGTCCTTTTTTTATTTCCTGATTCCTTCGCTCGTTTGGATTTGCGCGAGGGTGGTAGATTGCTGTAGTCTATTCCTGCGCTTACCGTCTTTCACACGCATCTAGCCACTTTTGGAACGTGAATTGAGGTCCATTATGAGAATGAATAGCTCTAGGATAGTCCAACCTCGAAACACCTCGGCTTCGGTGGCTTTAATGATGGTTGAGGCTTCTAATAATCCTAGCGGAAATGCTTCGACCCAACGCGTGAACATGTCGGTAATAACTAAGATGAAGCGCTTACTCCTGCTGGTCCGGGGATATGGTCCCATGAGGTCAATCGCTACCGTATCTCATGGTCGTTTTGGATGGTGGGGCTTCAATTAGTCCTGGTGTCCCAGGCATGTGGCCTTTGTGCAGGCACACAAGTGACATTTGCGTACATATTCACGTACATCCCCTCGTAGTTTTCTCCACGTGCAATGCCTTTGTATAGCCCTGGTGGTCTCCTCAGCCCCGGAGTAGTCGTCCAGAGTCGAATCATGGTATTGATGTATTACGCGGACCTTTATGGCTTCGGGGACGGGTAAGATCCGGTCGATCAAGTCGCACTGACTTCTGCATTTGCTGCCGGATTTGTTCTCTAGGAGTTCGGTGATTGGTGCTGCGACTTCCGCGAAGCCTGGAATATACGCGCGAAGCCAGTTGTACGTTCCAAGATATTTTTGTAAATCTTTTTTGCTTCTAGGTTGTGGTTGGTCAAGGATGGTCTCGATGTGCTCTCTTTGGAACTCGTTTCCGCTTGTGGTCGCGTTATGCCCTAGGTATTGCAGTTCTGTTTTTTCGAAAGAGCATTTATTTACTGCGCAGGTCAATCGGTGCATGCTTATTCGTTCAAACACAAGCGCGAAATAACTTAGGTGATCTTCCTAGTTTTGTGAATAGATGATGATAACCAAATATACCATGTAGACCTTGCCGATGAGTCCAATTAACACCTCTTGGCTCATGAATTTTTGGAATGTATTAGATGCCTTCTTGAGTCCGGAGGGCCTGACTCGGAATTGATAAGTACCGCCGACGGGTGTCGAGAATACCGTGAGTGACTTGGACGTTAGGTCCATGGGTATTTGCCAATACCCATTTTTTAGATCGATTGTCGTGAAAACATGCGTGGTATCCAATTCTTTTAGGGCGTCATGTATCCTTGGCATCGGTTGGGCGGTGCTTTCGGTTATTGTGTTAACCTTCGGTAATCGACGCAAAATCTGGGTTGACCTTCTTTCTTTGTGACGATTATCACTGGTGATGTGTACAGAGAACAGCATGGCTCAATGATTCCGTCAGCCAGCATTATGTCTGTCTGCGCGAAAATTGTTTGTATCTTAGCTTCTGCGTATTAATATGGTAACGCTCGAAAAGGTTTGTTCGAAGTCAGCCAGATCGCATGTTTCCATCGACGAACTATAATTGCGTGGTTCGAAAGACTTGAGTGATTTCGTCACATCGAAATCGTTGAATTTACTTCAGTTTTGAGCTCCCGTGCAGTTTCTTGGACGTTGATCCTGCAATTTGGGAGAATAACCTGGATTATAATACCTGTTTGACAACGTTCAAAAATATGCAAGTTGTGAATGATACGGCTGAGCGTGCCGTATCTTTGATGAAAGTTTTTAAGGGCTTACATACACTTGTAATTTTCAAAAAATCGTTTTTTTTTGTATTTTCTGAATATACATATATTGGAGCACACACACTCAAAATTTTATATCAATCAGACGAATATTTTCGAAGTTATAGACACATTTATGAAGGCGCGTTAGGGAGGCGCGTCTCACAGTCATTACACAGTCTCACAGCATTATGTCTGTCTGCGCGCAAATTGTTTGTATCTTAGCTTCTGCGTATTAATATGGTAACGCTCGAAAAGGTTTGTTCGAAGTCAGCCAGATCGCATGTTTTATGGACTGCGTCTGACCTAGCCGGCCGTCCGTTTGAAATATGGCTCCGAATCGTTGGATAAGCTGGTAGAAGACGTTCACCATGTGTGGCGGAAATTTATGCTGGATTTCCTGGAGATTCACTACGGTCGTTACTGGCTGTCGCACCAGGGCGTTCAGCGTACGAACCGAAAATCTTTTGTTTTCACCAAGGTACATGATGTCATTCTCTATCTCAAATAACACCCGATTTTGTTTAAGCCAGGGATACCCTAGCACCAGTATTTCCAGAGCCGCCGGGG
This sequence comes from Alloplasta piceator, assembly GCA_946863875.1. Taxonomy (NCBI): domain Eukaryota; kingdom Metazoa; phylum Arthropoda; class Insecta; order Hymenoptera; family Ichneumonidae; genus Alloplasta; species Alloplasta piceator. The sequence continues at coordinate 42,681,977 of OX333072.1, read as the reverse complement.
CTATCCAGGCTTGTATCTTCATAGAGTGTCCTTGGATTTCGATTTGTAGCTCGGTTTTTCCCTTCCCTTCAAGGACATTTTCATACTTTTCCCAGCGAGGTGGGCACTGGACGTCACTGGTTGTACGGTGGCGTTAGGAGGTAAGTATTTTGATTGCACGAAACAATTCGTAGCGCAAGTGTCGATTGCGGCATGGATGTCAACACTGTTGAGGTCTACCATTATATGTGGCAATTTCCCGTTCTCGGTGTCCCCTCTCGTTAGCCCTACTTTTGGTCGGTGGTGGGGTGGGCAGTATCTATCACCGGTGAGGAGTTTCCCGGAAGTGGAGGATTTCCCATCAGTGGAGATCGGCCAGCGACTTTCGGTGCGTAGACCGGGCAGTCACGGTGAAAATGGTATTCGGTGTAGTGCCAAAATTTTGGTGGTTTTTTTCTTTCTACACGGGTTTCGCGGATCGCTCGACCTTGACTTCCACCTTACGTGGCTTGAGTAGCATGTTTTGATCAGTCAAGTCGTACTCCACGGCTAATGCCTTCATGAGAAGCGTGGTGAAAGACGTCAGCGTGTGCGACCGGAGCGCCATCCTGGTTTTTTTGAAGAAGCTCCAATAACGTGGAGACCCGAACTTCTGCTGGATCAGTGGCCCGGATGCGTTGATACAGTAAGTATTTTTGTTGCAGGAATAATGCGACACTCTCCTTTTCTCCCTGCTTCCGAGCAAAAAGTTGGGCGTTTAGTCGCGCTATCATTGTTGGATCATCGTAGCGAGCACATAGCAGCTCGCAAAATTTTCCCCAGTCGAACCCAAGTGGTTAGTAGACGGCCCACCATTTTTCCGCGTCACCAAGTAATCCAGTGGATGCGATGCGCTTTCAAGCAGAGGCCGGCTCGCACTCTGATTAAAAGTATTCCTCGCATTCCCGTAGAAATTGTATCGAGTCCTCATAATCGGTTCCGGAATATGTCGGTAAGGTAGCGTGTGGGTCAGCCTGGAGAGCACGAAGGAGATTCTCCAGGTTCGTTAGCATTTCCGCATTTTGCAATGGCTGGCGTGTTTGAGGTTCGGTCGGTGAGCGTGGAATTTCACCCGAAATCTGTGATTGGTTTGCCGGAAGTTGCTGGAGGAGGTTTGCAGGAAATTACTGTGAAAGTCTGACTGGAAATCGTGATTGATTTGCAGGAATTTGCTGCGGAATTCCGGCTGAAAATCGTGGACGATTTGCCGGACTTGGTTGTGGAATCTCAGCTGGGAATCGTCGTTGTTTTTGCGGAATTTGCCGTGAAAGTTCGGCTGGAAATCGTGGTTGATTTGACGGACTTTGCTGCGGGATTTCGGGTGCAAAACGTCGATGATTCGCCCTCTTCTCCTGGTAGGTCAAGCAAATCGTTGTCCGACATATTTGGATTCTTTCCTCGGGATGTATTCGATGCAGAATCGTCGGTTTCTATAGCGGGCGCCACCGGGTGTTTCAACACTCCCGGAAGTGTGGGTAGGTTCATTCCTTCTCCAGAAAGTCGAGCCGTGCACCTTGTTGGAGTTATGGAGACGTTGGTATTTTTCGGCGGTCGGCCTCGACGTCTTTTCGGCGTGGAGTTGGTTTTTATTGGTGTGTGCCTGACTCTCATTGGTAAGTTTGGATTCGTCAAGCCAACTATTTGGCTTCGAGCTCCCCGTCAGACACCAATTGTCATGAGCAGAGAATCGTAAAAAATTTCCAGTTGTGACGACGAGTATGAAGGGACGTTTGGAGGAATAAATTTATTTAGGCTAGGTTAGGCTCCGTCGTGTTACAGTAAATATCGATTATTTTTTTTTATATATAGTCCGTTTATTAACGTTGAAAAACGCCGTTTGTTCGATGCGGGAGGAGACTCCCGCATCGAACAAACTCCCCCCTTTCCCCTATTACTCTCCCCTATTCCCTTTCCCCTATTATTACTCTTTCTCGGAAGAGGTTAGAGAAAAAGGGGAAGTTGAATTTGATTTAGAGGTGTTGGGACATTTTGGATCGAAGATGGAAGAAACTCGGGATTCGATGCCGTGGTAGGGAGGTTGGGATTGGTAGTATCCGGTAACTCGTGATCCAGGAAGTCACAGAGCGTTGGGAGCGGTGGCGAGATCGACACGGTAGGAGACCGTACACTAGATCGTTGTCGCGGCCTCAACTCGGCCGGTATCGCGTATGGCCGAAACAGTGCCTCGTAAGTTGGAAGGGAAACCAATCGGAAGGGCGTCACCAAACGCGGGTTCTCCGCCACCGGAGCTCCCAGAAGAGTCCCCAAGATGTGCTGGGCCGCGCGATGTTCCTGACGCCGCTGTGGTGCTCTTCTTGGCATGGGAGACCGAAGTTGGACTTCCCAATGGTTGCCCCGAGGAAGGGAAAATGAAATAAAATTAATGATATATAATATATATATATAAAAAAAACTTTATTAAAGGATTTTTGTCGTGGAAGGTAAGCCCAGAGTCGACTGCCGAGGACTCTGCAGTGATCGAGGTTATTTTTCCGATACTGTGCCTTATCGGCTCGGTATGGTTACTCGGCCTTGTCGGCTTGAAGAGAGAGAGAGTGTGTGTGTGTGTGGGTGAAGTTCCGAGTAAAAGTTGCCTTTCGTGGGTCGCTCTCAACAATTTATTCCTTCTTAGCCGCTGCTCCGATTCGCCCGTAATCGTACGGGCGAATCGGAGCAGCGGCTCGGCCCCTCGCGGTCAGGCCTGGATGTAACGCTCCGCGATACGCGCCTCGCGAATTTACCGCGTGAAGCAGCACCAACCGGGGAGAGATACCGCGCGCGATTCGAAAGATTTAGAAGAAGAATGTTGATCGCGAGAGGACGAGCTGACTGCCGTAGACGGCTTACTGTAAAATAGCGATACGATAATGTAGAATATGCATGGAAATATACGCGTATATATATATGTAATTCATAACTACATTTAGTATTTGGACGAAATACGACGATCAACGCTTGATTGTATACGTTTTAAGAAATACAGCAACGCAAGATGTTTTTGTAAATAGAAATGCGAGACGAGAGAATTTTCGAGTACCCTGCTGGCTGCAAAAAACGCACTTCCCCATGAATCGGAAAGTCGAGTGGTCGGCATATGACAAACAAATGCGAAGAAACTCGACGTGTGCGAGCTCGGAAAATCCGAGAAAGATTTATAATAATCCTAGCAGAAACGCGTCTGCTTTCCTTCAATTTTTTCTATCGACCCTTTTTTTTGCCTGCATAACTCGAAGAGTGCTGGGCGACACGTTGTCGCCAGAGGCCTCTTGATAAGTCGTAAAACTCGAGACCAAGGGAGAAAGTTGTAAAAACGCGTAGTTTTCGCCCACGGAGTGGAAGGGATGAGCGAGCACGGACCACCCTTGCGTAGAGGGAAGAGTCCGCGCGGACTTCGTGTTAGCTTGGGGTTGATTGGTCGACGCGCTGGGCCTAAGGTGTGGAATAGTGGGAGTATTCGGGACTTAGAATCTTTGCAGCAGCCAGCAGAGTAGTCAGAATTATTCGAGCCGCGAAACGAACAAGTCGACTTTTGACGAGTCTTCTTCTAGAATCGCAAACCAAGAATTTCTTAATCATATTTTGGTTGTTTTTGGGAATTGTACTTTAATACGTTTTCGTGTGTTTTGTTTGCATTTGGGATTTGAATCAGATTACGATTTTAACAATAAATAATTATAGTTTAACCCGGTAATTTTTCGTGTTCGATTTCGTTATCTTTCGCGATATTTTTAGCAAGACTTTACTCGCGCGAGGTGAGTTTCATCTCTTCGATCCGGAGACGAATCCCACGGACTACGTTGGTAGTCGCACTCTCGTGTGATCCATCGCGCGTTTGAATTTCGCGCGTTCGACGCTCTCGGAGCGTCACATGGAACCTGCGCGCTCGCCATCTCGCGGATTTACGCGAAACTACCTACCCGCGCGTCTTTTAATAAGTGTCGGTAATGTTTTGTTTACAAAGTGAAGTGACAGGTGCGCGTATTATCGCGTGAATAATATAAAAAAATAATAATAAACTCAATTAAATTAAATGACACATGTGAGAATGCGCGAATAATGAATAAACTCAGAAAGATGTAATGTATGAATAAAACTCATTCGATGTGTTCGTGTAAATATCTTATCATCAACCTATCTGTGTCACGCTTGTAGTTAAAATAATAAAATAAAAGAAAATTATACGTGTGCAGCGTGTGTTCCAAGTCGCCATTTGAGGCGAGCGTTTCATTTTCTGTGTATTGTATTTACGGTTTTTGGATTTTGCAGGTTAAGCGCACCGCTGGCTGTACAAGGGATGTACCTCGCACGTCGTGGGATAATGTTTCTGCAATGGTAAGCACTACGTGTCTTATTTTAATTTTCATTTAGTGTAAGTATAATAATCTTGGTTAACTTGTTTTTTTTTCTCCTTTCAGATTTATCGGATGAGAGTCGAAGCCCTCCGGAAAGGCATTTTCTGTTTACGCAGTGGCTCTGCTACGCAGGCAGCATTTCTAGGTAAATTTTATATCCTAAGATCGAATAATGTTAAATTATATTCCTTAATATTGGAGGGTTAATGAATTTCTTTGGTTTTTCAGACTGCGGCTTCGCCGAAGCCCTTCGATGAGGCTATCTTTGCTTACAGGCCAGTCATTCGGGACAATCAATTCACGATAATTCAAAAAATTTTGAAATTCTTATGCAAAGTCGGGAAGAGTATGAAAAAGAAACTGTAAAATTTTGCAACCTTTTCCAAAGTCCAGAACAATGTTAAAATTGCAATAAATGAAATTTACCAATATTGTTGAGAAGATAAGTCAGAAAGTTCTGCAAACTTGAGGTGGTGTTGAATATGTTGTTCGACATCACGTATCAAATTTGCAACCAGATTAAAAGTACAGTACATTTCTTTTTGTCAATCTTTAATATTTCTGCCTCGTAAATTGGTCGAAAAAATTCCAAAAGTTTTGCAAACATGATAGATACATCGGAAAAATGTCCCGATCAATTGCGAAAATTTGCAACCTTTTGTGTTGATCGGAACATGTTTATTTATAATTTCGTGTATCAGTGACAACTTTTTCGAGCAAGGTGGTCTCGAAATGATTAAAAAAGTTTAATTTTTAGTTGAAAATGTTGAGATGATCTATTATGATGCGTTAACAAATTTGCAGCCTCGTACACGATCCGGAACCCTACGTAATAAACAACAATAGATTTTTTGGATTTTTTTATCCTTGAAAAAATTCCAAAAATTTTGCAATTGAAACGGATCACAGAGTGTACTGACGAAGTTAGGTATTCTAATTTGTAACCAGATCCGAGATAGAGAAAATATATTAATCATGAGAAGAAAAATTTATATTAATTCCGTATTTTACGTCACTGGGCCTAAGGCCTAGACAGCCTACGCTAGTGTGCGTTGGATATACGGAACGATGCAAAGCGGACTCGTAGTTATGGTAACCGAGGCCAGGTAGTACATGTACGGTGTCGGACGCGGTGCCTCTAGCCTCGATGCTGTTATTATTAGATAACCAGTATTTTTCTGTTCAAATACGTCTCGCGCTCGCCTGCTCCGTTTTGAGAAGTTTCACGAAAAACGTTGAAGTGAAAAATTGTTTTATTTGCGGTGAAAATATTTCTGACGAGGACGTCGAAAAATTCGATAAAATACGGATAAACTTACTGATTCAATGCAGCGAAATAAAAAGTGATAGAAAAGCCGTTGCACTCACTGGCTCTCAACCGGTAGCTGTGCATAAAAAATGCAGGAAATTTTATTGCGTCTGTTTCGTTTGCAACAAATATGTAACAATCGGTGATATTCGGACGGTTGAAGAAAAAGGAATTACTACATTAATTACTTGTAGTGAAAAAAAATATGATGGGAAAATCTCATTGGAATAAACTCTGTGACAGTACACGAAAAATGTCGTAAATTATATACGAATGAGAAGAGCATCGCTTCTTTCCGTGAACGACCACGGAAATTAGAGCCAGTACCTCAAATTAATCCATTGAATGAAGGTCAGCTGTTTTGTGTTCAAAAGAAGTGTTTATTTTGTGCGAAGGATATAACTGCGGAATTCTTGATCAACGAGAGTAAGAAACCGGTTGAAAAACGAATTCAAGTATTTGAAATTCGTAACGACAATTCGAAAGACAGTATCATTGAAGCTGCAAAGCAACACGATGATGGGTGAAGCGGTAATTATCAAATATTCATAATCGGACAAATATTGATCAAAAATTGTTTACACAATATTATGAAATAAGTAATATTGAATCAATTCAATATTAGATAATTTCATATTAGCAAGTTTCACGATATTTTCAATTTGCGCAGAATACTCTAACTGAATTTCTAAAAAGCTGTTATTGGCGATTTAGCTGAAATTTTGCACAGATTTTTCATTCAATATATAAAAACATCCCCTGGAGGAATTTTTTGCGCATTCACATAATTTACAAGTCATCGCATTCGAAAGATTATTCTTTAACCCGTGAGAGTATATCTATATCGTGCGCTACGGCCAATCATATATTCATACATATATGAATACAATACATACATATATATATAAACATGTATTAGGGGCCCGTGCATCTCGGGCGCTACGCGCACTCGCATCGCAAGCCCAAACCTTCGAACCCAAATCATCAAACCCAAACCTCCAAACCCAAACCTCGAAACCCAAACCTCCAAACCCAAACCTCTAAACCCAAATCATCAAACCCAAACCTCCAAACCCAAACCTCCAAGCCCAACCCTACAAACCCAAACCTCCAAACCCAAACCTCCAAACCCAAACCTCCAAACCCAAACCTCCAAACCCAAACCTCCAAACCCAAACCTCCAAACCCAAACCTCCAAACCCAAACCTCCAAACCCAAACCTCCCAACCCAAACCTCCAAACCCAAAGCCCTGAACCGAAACCTCCAAACCCGAACCTCCAAACCCAAACCTCTAAACCCAGACCTCCAAACCCAAACCTTCGAACCCAAATCTCAAACCCAAACCTCCAAGCCCAAACCTTCAAACCCAAATCATCAAACCCAAACCTCAAAACCCAAACCTCAAACCCAAACCTCCAAACCCAAACCTCCAAACCCAAACCTCCAAACCCAAACCTCCAAACCCAAACCTCCAAACCCAAACCTACAAACCCAAACCTCCAAACCCAAACCTCCAAACCCAAACTCCAGACCCAAACCTCCAAACCCAAACCTCCAAACCCAGACCTCCAAACCCAAACCTCCAAACCCAAACCTCCAAACCCAAACCTCCAAACCCAAACCTCCAAACCCAAACCTCCAAACTCGAACCTCCAAACCCAGACCTCCAAACCCAAACCTCCAAACCCAAACCTCCAAACCTAAACCTTAAACTCAAACGACCAAACCCAAACCTCTAAACCCAGACCTCCAAACCCAAACCTCCAAACCCAAACCTCTAAACCCAAACCTCCAAACCCAAACTTCCCAACCCAAACCTCCAAACCCAAACCTCCAAACCCAAACCTTCAAACCCAAACCTCCAAACCCAAACCTCCAAACCCAAACCTCCAAGCCCAAACCTAGAACTGAGCGGGGTGAAGTTGGCCATGGAATCGAGGCTCGAGTGGGTCGAAGCTGGCCATGGCCTCGATTCTTGTACACAGCGGCGGCGGCGGCGAAGAACGGCCTTTTCCCTGGCCAAAAGTCGAAAAGTGAGAATAATAATTTCAAAATTTCCTATTGAAGGTTTCTGGGGTCGCTGATTACGAATTTGATATAAAAATTATAAAATTCAAAATGGCGGACTAAAAATGGCGGACATTTTGGAAAAATCATCACTTTATCGGTCCGAAAATTTGCACTGCGAAGTTTTCGGGATCGCTGATTACGAATTTGATATCAAAATTATGAAATTCAAAATGGCGGACCAAAAATGGCGGACATTTTTGAAAAATAATCACTTTATCGGTCCGAAAATTTGAACCATGAGTTTTTCGGGATTGCTGATTACGAATTTGATATCAAAATTATGAAATTCAAAATGGCGGACCAAAATCGGCGGACATTTTGGAAAAATAATCACGTTATCGGTACAAAAATTTGCGTTATTACGTTTTTGGGGTCGCTGATTACGAATTTGACATCAAAATTATAAAATTCAAAATGGCGGACCGAAAATGGCGGATATTTTCAAAAAATAATGATTTCATCGGTGGGAAAATTTGCACCATTGGGTTTTCGAGCTCGCTGATTACGAATTTATTATTAGACTAGCAGGTTATTGTGGCTCGGGCGCTTCGCGCCCTCACTATAGCCTTTGTAAAAAATTCGAACGTTGTGTTTTTAATAGCTGTATTTATTTCACTCATATTACAAATAGCAACACAAATATCTACTCGCGATTTCATGTGTGTGGAATACAGAATTTTGTTCAAATACAAATGGAAATATATGAATAATGAAAAGATAATGGGATACAAAAATTTTACTTCTATTGCTTAATTGCTCTTATTGTTTTATATTTGATGCACTCGTGTTAAGTTAATATACTTCTGTAAACAATATTATGTGATTTGTTACTTTCCGCCAGTACATGTAAGTTTTGGGCACACGATACTCTCGAGCAACCGACATAGCAAGGAGTACCCAAATGAATGCCTGCCACTTTCAACGTTTGGCCCTGGGATTTATTAATGGTCATTGTAAATGCCAACTTTAAAGGAAATTGCAGCCTCTTGAATTGAAATGGCAAATTATTTGGGATAATTGGGATTCGAGGAATCAACACGCTCTCTCCCTTAGCTGCTCCGGTAAGGCTAGTGGCCTTTATGACATTCCTCCCCAGCTCTATGACACGTAGTCTGGTGCCATTGCACGATTTCGGTGCATCAAGGTTGCGCATTAACAGAACTGGGGCGCCACCTTTTAACTCCAGCTTATGGGAAGGTACGCCTGTTAATTCCAAGGTGTTGAGAAATTCTATAGTACCCTATAGCCGTACTCTCGTCACTGCTCATCACTGTGTCTATTGAGGTGTATATTTTTGATTCTCCGACTAACCCTTTTAATATTTTGTTGTTAATGTTATTAACAGACTCATTTTTTGGCGATAGTATTGCCCTTTCGCATAACCAGTCTTCGTTGCTTATATTGTTTTGCAAGTCCGGAAAAACGTGGGAAATAAGTTCCTCCTCTGTCGTCACTGGATGGCAAAAATCATTGGTAAATTCAATTTTACCATCAATGTCTGTTTTTAGTCGCCCCTCGCCGATCTGCAATAGCTTAGACGCATAGGCAGCTGATTCCAAATCATTGAAAAGTTGAACACGCATGTTGCACGTAAGGTAAAGCTTTTCAACCTTAGACCACAATGGCGACGCCTTGAGACACGCATTCATCTCATCCGCCGCTGTACCCCTAACAATGACGGGCAGTGTCTGCCTGAAATCACCAGCGAGTAAGACTACAACACCTCCCATCAAAGACCGATCACCACGGGTATCTTGCAGGCTGCGGTTTAACGCCTCTACTGCGCGCTTGTGCGACATAGTGCACTCGTCCCACACAATTAACTTGCACTGTCGAAAGAGAGCGCCGCGGTTGCTACTTTTGCTGATGTTGCATGTAGGGACTTCTTCGCTCGTAAGATTTAATGACAATTTAAAAGTAGAATGTGCTGTCCGTCCACCGTTAAGCAACGTTGCAGCGATTCCCGAAGAAGCCACAGCCAGGGCTATGTTACGGTCCTTGCGAAGTCGAGCTAGCAGAAGATTCAACACAAACGTCTTGCCAGTACCCCCCGGTGCGTCAAGGAAGAAGAGTCCCCCATGACAATCATTCACGCGCTGTATAATTATATCACAAATGTGCCGTTGCTCGGAAAGCAAACGTGGCGCCGTTTCATTAACAAAAGTATCTAAGGCTATGATATCGTAGTTAAGTTCTCTTACAACATCGCTTGACAATTCTTCCCTTCGTAATGGTATGGGCAAACCGAAATCTGCCATATTTTTTCCAGATAAAATATTTATCTTGTCCTCTATTAATATCAGAGCCTCATTATTTATTAAGTCTTCGTGCGTGCCTTGTAACCTATACGCGATATCCTCTGACAGTGCATCCTTGTATTTACTCCACAGCTGGAGAGGGTTGGAGAGTCCGCAAGTGCTTACTAAAATTGCAAAAAGCTCTCTGAGTTTGGTGGCTGAGCGACATAGCACGGCTTCTTCCATGGTTAAGTCCCAATGATTGTCATCTTCCAATAGTCCACGCGCTTCACATGCTTCCCTGAATGTCGCTCGCTCTAGCCCATCCATTTTTTTCAGTGCCTGGAAGTTCGTTGGACCTCGCACTTGATTGAGCAACATACGTAAACAGTAGCATTCAAAGTTGTTAACGTGCACGGTATACATTCGACCCAATGCATCCCCTGCATTCATGCCTGGCCAGCCTTCTACAGGGGTCCCCTGAATACGGCGCTTCCATTCTTTCCTCGGTGCATTCCACGTGTAATACCTCGGTACTTCAGCGTATAATAAATTTTTTGCAAAGTCATCACTTTCGCAGAGTTGGAAGAATGCAGTCAATGTTGTCTTCGGAGGAGTCACCAATCTATCGCGGAAAGTGTTCTCTGTGAAGTAAACGCGCTCGCCATTAGGTAGGTGCACCGCTAAGTGAGTGACGGTGGGGTGTCTGTCGTGAAGTGGTAAGCCAAAAATTCGCCACGCTGCTTCATTGCTGCTCACGTATCGGCCCGCCCTGAATGTTTGCACTTCATCTCTGGGATCAATATTGACATTACCAGCTTGCCTAACATTGAAGACTGCTTGATCGCTCCCTTTGTTTATGTACTTGCATATATATTTTATGGCCTGCACTGAACTACAGAACTCTACATTAATATGGGAATCAAAGATTTTTGTAAGAAGTGGAGAATAGGGCACGACCCAACTGTTATTCACGACGATCTCTTCTTGACTACCGCGAATTTTAATAGTAGTTGTGCGTCCCCCATCGTGAGGTGCTCTTCGCCGATACAATGGATATCCATTTTCACTTGTCTGCGTGTCCTTCAATAACGCTCGGGGGTACTTTTTGGTACACTTTCCATCCTTCATGCACGGAGATGATGGATTGAGTGCAACGCATGGACCATGGATCATATTTTTGACAATGATGTCGTGTAGTTTTTTGTCAATGTTGACATCAGGGATTTCCGCACTAATTATGTCATCGATTTGACTGGGGCGTAATTTGTCCTTTAACCACAATAAAAGATGTACATGGGGCAAGCCTCGCTTTTGCCACTCTATGGAGTACATGAAGCATTGCATCTCTCCAAATACTTGACCTTTCGTAAGCAGAACGACTAATTTCTGGACTTTGATTTTAAAAACTCTAGCAGTGAGGTCGTGCCTATCAATGGCTTTTTGGCCGGGCATAAGTTCGAGAGTAATCTCTGCCCATGCCGAGTTACACGTCAACGTGATGAACAGATCAGGGCGGCCATAGTTTCGAACGTATGCAAATGCATCTTGTGTGTATTCATGGAGGTATCTTGGGCTGTTCACGACGGAGGAGGGGAGTATAATCATTTGTCCTACATCACTGGCGTTAACTTGCGCATCATTCCTTACAGCGTCTTGTAAATGAATATAGTTTTCTGCTCGTAACTTGCTTTGATTCAAACAGATGTACCTCAAGCCCTCACTTTCTATTTTGACATACATATCAACTAAGAACTGGTGCAGAAGTTGCTTACAACGCAGCAGGAGATTAAAGTTATTTTTACGCACCATGAGATGGTAAGCATAAAAGTTCATACATGAAACTTTTTTGTTAGGTACTGGATGCCTAGTCCCTGGGTTCATTTGTGGTATTTCAAAATGATACCCTTCCTGGCCTTTCCAAAAAATTATCGGGTACTGGAGAGTATCGTAAAACCTATGCGTATCAGCAATGCGACGGAGCTGTCCATCGCGTGCATGCAGCACAATGTCCCTGCCGGTAGTGTGTTCCGAGCCAGCCACCACGGCTGCCACTTCATTGGTTGTGGGCGCGTTATAGCGCCGCTCGTGTTGCCCGCGTGGCACGCGGTCAGGGTTGATCACCACTTTAAAGCTTTCATTGGGCATGTTTTCCAGTGCCGTTTTAAATTCGTGTACCACAATATTGTTGTCGTTGAGAACTCTTTGTATTTTTTGAACTATCCTTCTCTGAACTCCTTGAACAATTTGAGAACGTCGCTTGAACTGCGCTTCCTCATCACCCAAAAAATAAATTTGTAAAAACTGTGGCTGCTCATTTGACGCGGAAAGTAGAGATCCAATTCTATGATAAACCTGTCCTTGTACAGTAAATGTTGGAAAAAAGCCCGGCATGGAAATAACTCTATCCGCCCCGAAAGATGTCATATGGAAGCACCCATTGTATTTTCGGATATTATTTAAAAAGTGCCGCGACTCGTCTGTGCGACATAAAAATAATTCTTTCAATGGTTCCGCTGGCTCCTCCATCTGTGGGATTACGACTTTTTCTCCAGAACAACACAATCCAGCCGCCTCTTCTTTCCATTTCTTCGCATCACAAAATCTACACGCTTCATTCATTCTCTCAATTTTTAAGAGCCTATGGCTACTGTATTCGAGACTCGCATCGTACTCCAATGCAGCGCGTTCGAAAACACTCCAAGTGTTTCGAGTAAATGTTCGCCGCCGTTCCGTCGCCCTTTCAACAACAGCTCATCTTCGAGCTTCTGCCTCCTCCATAGTCTCAGCAGCTCTCTGGGATGTCAAATATTCTGCAAATTGTTGCCGTCGATGATCCGCCTGCTCCGGCGTTTCTGCAGCTCTCAAGTTGGCTTGTCGCTGAAGTCGTTCCTCGCGACGCGTCTGCGATTGTTCCGGCATCTCAGTAGCTCGCTGTGATGCGATATAATGAGCTTGTTGTTGGCGTCGATGATCCGCCTGCTCCGGCGCTTCTGCAGCTCTCAAATTGGCTTGCCGCTAAAGTTGTTCCTCGCGACGCGCCTGTGATTGTTCCGGAATTTCGTTAGCTCGCCGTGATCTTATATAATGAGCGCGTTGTTGGCGTCGATGATGCACCTGCTCCGGCGTTTCTGCAGCTCTAAAAGTCGCTTGACGTATAGCTTGCTCATTCCTCCTCAGCTCCGCTTGAAGAGGAGCGGAGCTGAGGAGGAATAAGGAATCTTGATTTCTGGCTATCTTTGTCGCTCTTGCTTTTCTAGAATTTTGTGACAAATTAGTTCTCCGTTTTCCCGGCATGTTTTAAAATTACGAAACTATAAATTGTAATTGAGGTGAACAACAAAGTTGAAAATAAATTTACAACAGTTACAATAAAATTTTCATTGATACGTTAACTCGTCATTTATTAAATAGGAATTGAGCGAGAATCAATTTTCAACAAAATAATAGATTTGCAAGAGACACAGTGACGCACGTAAATAAAGAAAAAATTTTCGCGTAATCCGGATAGACAATATTAATGAGTGATACGCTAGTTCGGTTATTTCGTATATGACTTATCTGGAAACATGGTGTAAATGGCAGGTCACCGGCGATGCTGGGTCCCGGAAATCATCTTCTTCTAATTTCTCGCCATAAAGATGGTCAAAACCAGTAATTATTTGGCGATAACAAAAATTTCGAACAGCTTTCTAAAATTACACTAAATTCCTCACAATCAAATCTGACCGAAAAAGTAAGCCTATTTTTTTAGGGATTTTGTCATTGAAAAAAAAAAAAACAAATAAGAGAAAAGAAACAAAAGAGAAGTAAAACGATGATCCGCTTCCTCTAAAAATCGCTTGACGTTTTTCGCTTACTTGAAATTTCGCTTGAAAGAAATAAAAGAAAAATAAATCAAATGCAAATGAGCGAAATATATAAATTTTAGGTCTAAACGCTGAAAGTGTCAGGAATTAGTTTGGTCCAGACCAAACTAATTAAACTAAAATGGCGATGCGAGGATACAAACATACGAACATACAAACAAACATACAAACAAACATACAAACAAACATACGAACAAACATACAAACAAACATACAAACAAACAAACATACAAACATACAAACTTTCACATTTATAATATTAGTAGGATTAATGACATTTGAAATTCTAAAATGAAGAACAATTTTGTAAAATATGTGAAAGTTTATTTTATCTCACGTACATAATACCATACAATACATATCCCATTAGATTAATGCCATTGAATTAATTAAAAATCAAAATCTGGGTCAGACAGATCTGTCGCACATGTGTCAATTTCTGCTGAGGGTGAGCTACTATTTGTGACATTAGCTTCTTGTGTTGCCAGTAGAAGTTCTATTACCTTAGGGGGTAATGGTGCACTATTCTTCATTTTTAATTTCTGAAAATTTGTTATGAGTGGGTCCGAGGATGCAAGAAGCCGACGAGATTTAGCAGCTAATATTTTGTGATAACTGGGATAAACTGACGCGTCCCTGTTTTCATTGGTTAATTCCCGGACCATATCGTACGTTTCTTTCGTCATTTTACCGCTTTTTATCAAGTTCAAAGCAACATCTGCGCTAATTTCTTGACGTACTGGTTTGGAACTTTGTGCGAATGCTAACTGATACCGAGAGGCTCGCGTAGGAGAAGTGGTTGTAATATCCTTGAGCACGTTTGCTGCAGCGTGGGACCCAGAAGTACGAAGATTCATTTCCGTTGCGAATGCCAATGCCCTTGGACTTGTTGATTTCCGAAGATTATCAACTTTTCGTCGCTTACTCCGTTCGCTGGATGATGAAAAGTCCAACGAGGGTCTCCCAAATTTGTGGCTTTTATCCGATCCTGATGTATCAGAATTAGGAGTAGGTACATCCCTGTTTTTGAAATCCGCATTCTACAACAAATCGCAATAACATCGGTTCGAAAGTGAAAAAAAACGTTTAAATGAAAAATTTCAATGATATAAGAAATAGGAAAATAGACAAACCGTAATAGCTACGTCCTGGTCAAGCCATTTTTTATGGGTGGCGTAAAAGCGCTCCAGAGTTCTGTGGCTATCCTGCCATTTTTTTCTTCATTGTAAATAGGAGATTCCTTAGAATTTTCCTTTCATCAATTGAAATTGCGAAAGGACATCCTTCCGATTCGGTAAAATATTTTTCCACCACTTCTATTTGTTTGTCAAATTTCGAGCCCCATTCATTATGTAGAGCCAAGAATATTTGTCTGCGCGTACAAATGATTTCTTTGCATGTTTGTCCTGTTAAAATTGAAAAAGTTGTATATATATTGTATATATTGTATATATTGTATATGTTGTATATAATGTATATATTGTATATATTGTATATCTTGTATATGTTATATATATTGTATATATTGTATATATTGTCCATATTGTATATATATTGTATATCGGTGGAAACGTCAATTATGGACGTCGGATCCGGCCTCACCCCCTTAGACCTTCTCGCAATTTTCGCAATTCGCAAAAACAGAATCCAGAATTTTTTCAGATTTTTTCCCCGCTAACTTTCGCAGTTATTATATGGGGTATTTTAGCTAATTTAACGACTTTTGTTTTATTCATTTTGACTTGCCATCTTCCAACAGAATGCAAAATTTTTCAAAAAATACGTTTTTTGCGTAAAAAAATCTCTGGTTTGAAAAAAAAATATTTTTTTTTGTTGATGCACTTGGAAAGCTCTTAAAATTGAGCTTAAAGTCTAAAAAGCTGTTTTTTGGTTGTTGCCCAAATTTTGAAAATTTCTTCAATATTTTTCTCGAAAAGCTGATACAATTTTGCATGAAATATGTATTTTTCAAGATAGGATCTCCATAAACATACGAGAAATTGAGGAATGAACAAAAATTGATTTTTTTTGGCGTATACATATTGTATATATATATTGTATATATATGGTATATATATTGTACGTAACGTAAAAATATTATGAGCAAAAACAATATTATTATGTATTACAAATTGTGTTTATTGTTCATGAACAAGGTTTGAAATAATATTTGTAAATATATTTCGATATATTTGTAAAAATGGACGTTACGGTTGGAATTTTATTTCAAATCTTTATTCATAATGCTACGCCATTGCAACAATAATGCTACACCATTGCAATAACTGTACTTATCTCCACAATACTTTAGAAAGAGATAGAAAACATCTACGAAAAACCCCTGGGACCTTTCAAGCCTCAGGTGTAGAAAATTCAGCGGAGAATATCGCTATTAGTCACAGTGCGTAACGCGCACGACAGCGTGCACGGTAACACTAAAATCGATATTATTCAAAAACGGCAACGTTGGGGCAGCTAATTCTTGAAAATTTCATTAATAGATAGTTCAACAAACATGTTTCTGTGAATGCCAGCGTTAAAGCGTGTTAAATTTTTTTTGTATCGATACAAATGTATTTTTAAAAAAGCCAAAAAATATGAATATCACGACTACCTTCAGCATAACATTTCATTAATAACAACAAACAATTTCGAACATTGAAGTACATGAAATTTTTCTACATACCTTCATAATCATTTTCCATTTTGGATAAATGGAATCGGACACGTTGTTGCAAAGTTATGTATGATTTTCTGGAGCACTGTAAAACTGGACACTGAAGCGTTGCGCGCGTGTTCCTTCGAGAGGCAACGTACGACTGTCGCAGGGAAGCAGGTATACAATATTGTGACCCCTGCTTATGCGATCTGAATGCCCCAAGCCCCCCTCTACAAGAATCCATTTTAAAAATATCGATTTTTCAACCTTCATTTTTCGACTTTTGGCCAGCGACTCGGGCGTTTTGAACTACCGTGCGGCGGCGGCAGCGGCGGCGATAATTTTATATAATATAGCGATATATATGGAGCATTCCACGTCAAATCACGTGGTCGTTGGCCTAGCCCCCTAGGAGTTTGATGTCCAATGAATTGTAGGTTTCGTTTGGCCCAAAATATGACCTCCAATTTTTAGAAATTTAAATCGTTTTGAAACCATTAAATCAAGAAAAAACATAGAGAGGGGTATTTTTTAAATTAATAAAAATTACTTTACAGAAACTACAGTCCAAAACAGATATTTTCGTCGTGGTTCGATAATGGGCCAAAAATAATTACTATTTTTTTTGTATTTTAATTTTTTTTAAATACTTTCTTATTCTGATTGTTTCCTGCAGTGAGAATAACAGCAACAAAAAATGTTCTTCTAGTGAAACTTGATTTTTTTCTCGGCTTAAGAGCGAAACGACAACATTTTTCGAAAATTTATGAGCCTCGACAACTTGAAATGAAACGGATAATTAAAAAAAATTCAAAAAAATAGAAATTTTAATTTAACGAAAAATAGTAATTATTTTTGGCCCATTGTCGAACTACGACGAAAATATCTGTTTTGGGCCCTAGTTTCTGTGAAAAAATTTAATTAATCCAAATAAGGCCCCTTTTTATGTTTTCCCTTAATTAACTGATTTCTCGCTCGGGCAACCCCTGAAAAATAAAAAAAAAATCTTAGGATTTGAGGTCATATTTTGCGCTATACGAAACTCACAATTCATTGGACATCAAAATCCGAGGGGATCAGGCCGATGACCGCGTGATTTGACGTGGAATGCCTCACATAAACCCCTGCTCAAAAGTTCGGATAAACCTGTCGATATTTCTTGCCGCACTAAAAGTTGCACAACTCCGTCAAAAAAATAGATAATTGAAGTTTTAAAAAAGCTTTTCAACGGGAAATAGTTCAAATAGTTCAGCTATTCAACAATTTTTCGCCAAGTTATTTTTTTTAGACAAATCAAATGAATTCATTTTTTTTAACACGTATGAATTTCGTCAGAATTTTCTCATAGTTTTAAAATTCCTGATTTCTAAGCTTGAGAACAGCTGCATTTGTATTTTTTGTCCATTCATGTCCGTTCAGAAAAATTAAGGCATTCGATTCGCTTAAGGAATAAAAGAACTTACTGAAAAATTGTTAAACAATTATTTGGTTAAACAATTTATTAATAACTCTTGGGTAATATTATTGTTGATTATTGTTGTTAATAACATGCCAAATGTTGCGAAAGTTTCACAGATTTTTTCTATCATATAAAGTATGAGAATTTCAATCAGATGCAATGTTTGGCATCGACAGAGTTTCCAGCGAAAAAAAATCTCATAGGAAAATTCTGAAATAATTCCAGGCAATTCCGTCCAAACGTACGCTACTTGTTTTTCATTTGATATTTTCTCTTAAATTCTATACTTTTTGAGTTGCTTTGCATGTTTCAAAATTTGTCTTCTCCAGACTAAAACGAAATAAATATGCAAGGAATAATCATATGGAACTTCTTAAAATACGAAAGTGAAGCGAAAGTGCTAACCCTTTCAAATTTATCATGGATAAAAAATATTTAAAAAAAATTCCTCAAGTTTATGCGCCTAATTCGCGATGGTCGAAAAAGGGCTTAAAAACGGCCACGTACAGAAGTGCATACCAAGTCAAAACAAATCCTAAAAAAAATTCAAAGAAGCAAAACGTTGCTAAATTCGTCTCCGTCAAAGCCCCGTTTTTTGAACTCTATTATCTTTTTTTTGGTGGCGAAGTTTTACAACTTCAAGTGCGGCAAGAAATACCGACTGGTATTGGGAATAAACACGGGGGCATGGCCTATCCAACATGGTTGCTCATTCCCAGTCAGCCCGTACGCTTGAACACGTAGAACATAGGGAAATTCGCAATTTTGCTCAAATTATTGCGAATTATTGATAGTGAGGTAGTTTTCACTAAGGGACTGAATACCGTTGAGGTCTGTACGTGGAATACGACAACTCCCAGGCACAGAAACTTCATAGAAAGAGAAAAAATCCTGAATACGGATCACATCCGGTGACAGCTGCGAAAATATTCGTGATGGTGACAATCATTTGATTAAAAGTTGAGCATTCTGTCTTCAAAAGTCGAATTTAAAAAATAATCCTCATTAGATTAACGCAATCTTGAATTTAGCCGAAGTGATTTGCCAACATAGCCTGTTCAAAATGCAAATATAGAGTGCTTTCGAATTGAATGACGCCGTGTCGCACTGTGCCACACGGTGTGATTGTAGAAATTTCTGTGGTGCTTGTTAGAAACCGAGTCGCGTCGCTGGTATCCCTGACGGCACAAAACGCTTAGACACAACAATTTCCTGTGTCCAAAAATGCGACACAGTGCCGTAGTTGGAACAAGCAATGGTGGACACAGTGTCGCACCGTGCCCGGCTGTGCTCTAATTGGAAAGCACTCATAGTTTCATCTCTGCTGCCTTTGCTTGAGCAGCCATACACAACACAAAACTATTTATCTTTAGTAACGAGTGGCGGAAACCTCAGGCCTTCGCACGAAACATCACCCATATTTTCGCGATACTTATTAATTATTTTACTGTAAATGCTTCCGAAATATGGCGTACTGCATAGTAAACACGAGGCAACGACTGGGAAAGAACAGTTGAATATTCCGCCGCCAGAGGTCAGAGTGACACTTGTGAGTTCCCAGTATGTAATCTTTTAAGTGGTGGTGCATAATTCCCATTTTCATGTTTGAATACAGTTATAAAAAGTAAAGCAGAATTGTGATGATTTGAAAATTTACAAAAATATAATACAATACATCATACCTGGACGTTATTCTTTTTCTTCGAAGGTGCTGAAATGAGTGGAACGGGTTGATTTGCATTTTGTTGGAGAATAATATCATCAGCCCTGCTTTTCGTAATTCTGCCAACCCACGAGACCTTCAGAGCACACCCGTGGTCGACCGGCAGAAGCACATGTTTCATCTGCAATGGACCAAATGCCAATTTGCCAATTTTCTTTGCGCGAATTATGGTAGTCTCGTCGACGATCCTCCCAGTGATACCACGATAAAAAAAATTGGAAGAAAAATACAATAATGATATTGCAATTACAAATCTCGTTGGTCGGACTCCAATAATTTGTATTCGAAACTATACGATCCTTCTCGAGCCATGGTATAAGGAGAAAAAACGTTACGAAACGAAAGAACGCCTAAGAATTGCACACAGCAGCTGCAATCATCGCAGAGGACTTGAGGTCCCAGATCTACAACACGGATTATTATCCTATTCCCGAAAAATTCCTGGATGATGTTGAATAAGATGTTCCCGAAACTCTGAAATTATTCCTGCAAGACGTTATATCGAAGACGAAACGTTCATCCAGCGAGAAATATGAAAGAAAGTGCACATCTATCGTACACTCGATTATCTCAGCTGCAAGACCAACATCATTCACATCTGCCTTACAAGTGGGTTAAGCAGCATATCCCCACTTGAAATTTGGGTCAAAAAATCTGGTTAACGTGATTTCAGCACTGGAGCTGATATTCTCGAAATATCAGCAATTTTGCACCCGGAGGAAGATGAGCAATTTGTTGCTGACAATAGAGAAGTGAATCTTAAGACGCTCGATGGACTCAGCAAATTCCATTCAATGGAAATGACAAACTGCGTCACCCCCAAGATTGAGGCTATAAACTCACGTGGCTTGTGTAGAGGTGGCAGAAGATCCTTCGGCAACAGTCCTCGGAAAGTATTTGCAGGATATGCGTCAACTGCAGGGAACATTCCTCCACGCGACTACCGTAACTTTGCGACCAACGGCTTTTTCGCTCAGACAGTCACACAAACATTGGTCGGGAATCTGGAGTGACATGACCATCGAACGTTGATGAGGGGCATGCAGATGAGAGGTTAACCTTGAAAAATTATATACATATATCTCTCTATATTATATAAATTTTTCGCCACCGCCGCTGCCACCGTGTACAAGAATCGAGACGTAGTGAAGTTGGCCACAGATTGAGCAGTGTGGAGTTGGCCGTGGCATCAAGAACCGAGTGGGGTGAAGTTGGCCATAGATCGTGACTCGAGTGTGGTGAAGTTGGCCATGGAATCAAAAATCCAGCAGAGGGCTGTGAGAGCGGAAAGGGGCAAGGGGCGTGGGAGGATAGGGAAAGCCGGGGGGGGCGGATGGGGAGGGTTGAGGAAAGTCGGTGGACGGGATGTCGGGGTTTGGGTTGGAGTTGAACTTTTACGGCACGAGAGCGCATAGCGCCCGAGCCGCACGGACCCCTGTATATATATAAACACCAAAAATGGTTCGCAAAAATTGGAGTGCATTTACGAAAGGATCTCTAGTTTCGTCTTCTTACAAAAAGTTGTGAAATGACATGAAACTCACAGCACGCATTGCCAAGCACATGTAGTTTCCCAATGTAACCTTAACTTTGCAATCAAATGTTCGGGGTGGAGTTGAAATTGAAAAATTCGAAAAAATCTTAACGGTTAAAATTTTAAAAATAGTTAAATCAAGTGAAAATTGTCAATGAAGAGAAATTATCAATGGGAAAAAAAATCAAAAAAATAAAAATAACTTGGCGAAGTTTGTTTTTAACGGACGTTAAGTCAAAACGGTTTTTCAGTCTAAAAGTGAACACCAGAATGTCAGTGTATGCTCAGTAAAAAAACTCACCAAGTACTTTTTATTTTTTGATTCTTTTTTTCATTGATAATTTCTCTTTGTTGACAATTTTCACTTGATTTCACTATTTTTAAAATTTTCACCGTTAAGATCTTCCGAATTTTTGTATTCCAACTACACCCTGAAAATCTTGATTGCAAGGTTCAAGTTAGATTGGGAAATTACATGTGCTCGGCAATGCGTGCTGTGAGTTTCATGTCTATTTATTCCACAACTTTTCGTAAGAAGACAAAACTAGAGATACTTTCATAAATGTACTTTTCTCCAATTTATTGCACACCGTTTTTGGTGTTTTTGGGGGTGATTTGTCCACTTTTTGCAAAATGTTTCCATTGGGTTTTCAATTTTAAATAATTAATCCATTATTCCACTTAATTATATAATTCAATATTATTTATAATTTTATGTAATTCAGCAATGGTCAAAATTCTATTCTTAATGAGGTTTAATTTAATTTTTTTATGCATCGATGGAAGATTTTATACCCAGTATATCTAATTCGTAATGTTAGTAGCTGGAGGAAAAAAGTTGCCAACCTTAATAGTAATAGCATTATGTCCACTGTAGAATGGAGGAAATTCTATCCATATTAAAGTTTATTATTTTATCGCTCATTAATAGATGATATAGTGTCTAAAATCTAATTTTGCTTGTTTGATAGATTGTTTGATAGATTGCCCAAATTATATTTTAGACACCAAATCATACATCGATAAGAGAAAAAATTACAAACTTAAATATCGAGAGAATTTTCTTATTCTAATTGTAAATTTATACTATGACTTATCCAATGGACTCCAAAAATTATATTTTAGACACCAAATCATCCATCGATGAGAGAAAGAATCAGAAATTCTTATATGGATCAAATTTTCTTATTCTAATTATTAATTTATAATTTTGCTTGTTCGATGGACTGCCCAAATTATATTTTGAACACCAAATCATCCATCGAAGAGAGAAAGAATCATGAACTTTAATATAAATAGAATTTTCATATTCTAATTGAAAATCTTTAATTTTGCTTGTGCGATGGACTGCACAAATTATATTTTAGAAACCGAATCCATTGATAAGAAAAAGAATCATAAACTTTTACATTGATAGAATTTTCTTATTCTCATTATAAATTTATAATTGTGCTTGTCCGATGAACTGCACAAATTATATTTTAGGCACCAAATCATCCATCGAAAAGAAAAAGAATCATAAACTTTAAATTGGATATAATTTTCTTATTCTATGTATTAATTCATAATTGTGCTTGTCCAATGGACTGCATAAATTACATTTTAGACCAAATCATCCATCGAAGAGAAAAAGAACCATAAACGTTAATATAGATTGCATTTCCTCATTCTAATTATATTGCAGAAAGCAAATCATCCACCGATGAGAGAAAAAATCATAAAATTCAATACGGATAGAATTTTCTAATTCTAATTATCAACTTATAACTTTGCTTGTCCGATGGACTGCACAGATTATATTCTAGAAACCAAATCATCCATCGATAAGGGAAAGAACCATCAATTTGAATATGGATGGTATTTTCTTATTCTAATTATAAATCTATAATGTTGCTTGTCCGATGGACTGCACAAGCTATATTATAGACACCAAACATCCACCGATGAGAGAAAGAATCATAAACTTGAATATGGATAGAATTTTTGTTATTCCAATTATAAATTTATAATTTCGCTTCTCCGGTGAACTGCACAAATTGTATGACCTCCCCTTGCTAGACACCAAATGATCCATCGATATCAGTGTTACGTCTCAGCCGGCTAGCTTTTCATCTCGGTCAAGAAGAGATAAAACCCTTCCTTTACACGTTTTTCGAAATAGCAGCGTTCTGCTGGACAAGTGGCTTTTTCGAGCCTAACCTTGCGGAAATTTGGTCAGGACGGCCGTGAGAGTGTATTTTATTGAGCTCGGTGTCTTAAATAACGGATTGTAACTGAAGCGTTGGAATATTGCGACAACACAACAAAAAAAAATAATATGTTGAAAAATTGTATAGTCGAAAATTATAAAGGTCGCGTATGAACAGGGATCTCGATTAAACCGCTGCTGCAATTCCTCCGGATTGAACAGGGTGATTTCTCTCAGCCGGGGAGAATTTTACACGCGAAACGATTTTAATGGGAATCGATTTCTTGTGATTTTTGAAATAAAATAAACATGTTAAGCGACCAGAAAGACCAAACTAAAAATCATAAATAGTGCCGCAATTCGAAGCTCAATTATAGGGTACATAATGGAGGGATTTTTCCTTTTTATAACAGATCCATTTTTCGGGCAAGAATCGTTTCTCTGGAAATTACCAAGAGCTGATCACCGACAAAGATTTACTTTTCTTCAAACGTTTGAAATTATTAAAAAGGGCCAAAAAAATATTCATTTAAAATTATTTGAAGTGGAAGATTATTCAAGTAGAATTTATTCAAAGCGGAAAAATATTCCTCCGCAGCCAACCCAAAACCATCCACGAGCGAATATTATCCTCCTACAGATAATCATCTTTTAGGAGATAAAATCGGGAATATTTGAGGAGGTTTTTGGATTGAGTAGTATTTGTGTTGCTCTGAGAGGTTTCACATCAGCAGCCGCTGGCCGGTATGGTAGCCTGTACCAACAACTGATTCGCCGGGGGCCGACGGTTTGTAATGTAGAACGGAATTGATTCTTGGAATTGAATTTAAATGACGGAAGAAAATAAAGGAAAAATCTGAACTAAACAAGGGTAATTGTCTCGATAGCGTTCGGTTGCGAGGCTGGGGAATGTAATAACTTTCCGGAAACGGAATCGTAATGGTAACTTATGTTCAATGTGCAATCTGTAATAATAATATCCGGACGTTTTTCTGGTTTCAATCCGTCTTTGAACTCGAGCTTACAGCACTTTGGAACCTCCAGACTCAAGTCCGCGCGAAGGATCTGTTTTCATTGTTTTATCTGGTTGCGCAACTTTTTCCGATTTATTTTGGGTCGGACTGTCTTCCCATTTAATGGATATTTGACCAATTCCATCGAAGTTAAAATCGGAATTGTGATTTAAGGGTTTTGAGTTAATCTAACTTTGAAACAAAATTTATTATCAAAATTGGAATCTCAACTATTCCTCTGAAGCGAACCGTTCACCGGTTAGAGTAGAAATTTATTGTCTGTATGGGAGGATTAACAATAGTTTGATCGATGCTCGGGGAGGAAAATACGCTTTGTGGACTGGTCTTCCCAGAAAGTCGAGAGAATGTCCTCTCGAATTAAAACTTAGCTTAATACTTTTTTTACCTTACCTGGCGTTGTTCTCTTGGGGGGTGAGAAATGGCAGACGAGCTGCAATGACGATGAATCGAACGACGTCGATGAGTCCAGTGACAAGGGGTTGAGCGACGGAGATGAATCCAGGAATGAGAGCTCGAACAACGGGGATGAATCCCGAGAAAACCGATGAATCCGGTGATGAAAACGAATCCCAAAACGATGAAACGCAGGATAGCTCGATGCAACGAAGGGAGAGGCGATTTAAAGATACTAAAAATGCACTGTTTGCGAAATTTTTGTTGCCTATATTTTTCACAGCTCAACACAAGGATTCACAGATCTATTTCTCTTTTTTTTTCCACACAATTCACTCGATGATCCCGCACAATATTTATGATCACGTCAATAGTAAAGTTAAAATAAAAATGTTTGAAATTATGATTATCAGAGTTGCGCATAAAGATTTGACGGAAAGAAAGAAATATAGTCGGGGGGAAAAAATGCTTTAACAATTACGTTGAATAAGACCACACTCAAAATCTCGACAAAACTTTTCCAGAACTGAATATTTAATGAATATTGAGACGAGTGTCGTGGAATACTTAAAGCGTGCAAAGTCCGAAGATGATTAAGGGTACGTGTGCTTCTTGACACGTGTTTTTATAATCATGACCCGCTTAGCTTCGGGAAGGGGTAATTCGTCCCTTGTCTCCAAGACGTTCACGCCTTGGTTCTCCCCTCCACCTCGCTGGTATTCCTAGTTTTTACAATAATTAAACTATAATTAAACTTAATTTTTTATACCGAATTACTTTCATTCTTCCATACTTTTATAATTCGCATGTTTGAGGACAATTTTCAATTTTCAATTTTTATGTAAATTTTCGCGCGTACAGGGAGTCGAGGAGTCTCTTTTTCGCTCTCCCTCTCTCTTACTCCCGCCCTCGCTTGGGCTCTCGCCGCGCTCTAGGCCCCGCCACGGAGGCTCTGACCATCCCTCTCTTCTCTTTCGCTCTCGCACGCGCGCTCGGACTCTCTCACTCATCGATACTTCCAATTGGCTTAATTTTCGGCTATGACTCTCTCACTCTCTTTCCTATGACAAATTCATATTTCTTTCTCTTTCTTTGCTCTACTGCTCTGCATTTCCTCGTTTCCCTTCGACTCCTCCCATCGTTCGCTTGCAAGAGAGGGAGTCTTTAAATTAATAAATTTTACTTTTAGTTAAATGAATTTTTTTTTTTTTTGATGATTCCAATAATTTCTTTCAATAAACTGTTTTATAATTTCCAAAATTTCGATGATTTTACAATCTCAAAATTGTAAATTTTTCCTTATTTATTGAACTGATTTTCTATGGAGGGAGAAAAAAAATGCGCTGATAAAATTATTATAATGGATATTTTAACATTTCAATTACTTCTGTCAATAAAGATTAAAGGGTCCAAAGCTTCAATTGACAAATTATTAGAAAAGATACAAAAATTCTTATTTGAATTATATCATTCAAAATAAGAATTTTTTCATTTCAATTGAAACCCTTTGTTTGAATTTTCCTACTTGAAATCATCATTTTGAAATAAAATCTGTATTATTGGAATTTCCTGATTTTCAATAAAATTTTTATGTGAATTCTATCATTTGAAATAAATAAATTTTTGTATTAGCCTGGAACAAATCATTCATACATGCATTCATAATTAATAATAATTCGCTCGTATTCTTTGAGGCGAAATTTCTCCTGAGATTTTTAATTTGTCTTTTCATACAAAAAAGAAATGCTTTCGAATATTACTTGTGCCCATATATGGCGTGTATCCTCTGTAGCAGCCCGTTGTGCGAGAGAGAACGACGCGAGAACGGCAGCGGGCCTCGTGTCGTCCGCGGGGCGCGAGGAGATTTCCTCGGACCCTTGGACAAACACTCACGCCTGCCTCGCTAATTCTCTCTCGCACGGACTTATTTTTCTTTGAGAGTTGATAAATTTAATTACGCCCGGATGTTCAATATATTCGATATGTTCCTCTGCTTGAAAATCTCAACTATAAACGTTGGAAATAAATAGATATCGGGTTGCACTGAAGTGCTCTCTATCTCCAAGCGATTTCCTTTCTCTTTCCCCGCAGGGTGACTAATTCTTGAAGAGCCACGTGTGCTCTTTTCACGACGCAGTTGTGTTCTTTTCTTTCGTCATTTTTTTCCGCATGTTCCTTTCCCTTTTTTTTCTTCTACCCCAATAAATCATCGCAAAACCCAACCATCTTGAAACTTTTAAGCAGCAAAATTCAATATTCTCAAGAGTAATTTTTCCTCTGCGCTTTTTATGTTTGTGTTTTTTTTTCCAAAAAAAAAATAAATCCATTTTCTGATTCGACCGACCTGACCCAGGCAATAATTTCCATTCTTGAATTTAGACTTGACTTGACTTTAGTTTACTGTCCTTTGCTATTAATTTTCAGGATCTATGGCCTAAAGTGCCAATAAAATGAGAGAAAGAACTTATGGTCATACGCTCGGGTATCCTCATTTAATATTCGTGTCGGTGTGGCTGTACGCTAGTATGCGTATGGATTTCTATAATATGCCGGGCTAATATGAGTGCCACGCGCCTTCAAAGATTTTAATGCCTGCGTCGCTTCGACCTACAAAGGCCCTATCGACATTTACGCGGAGTCTTATATCTTTGCCGGATGTTTTTCCGAGCCGATGATAGAAATTGTTTTATTTACCCCGCAATATAATCTCGCTCAAAATTCTTCTCGGAGATTCGAGTCGGTGAATGACTGTACAGGCGTTGACGTTCTCGCCATGGCTTGTAATTCGACCCTTAGAGAATGGGTGGGAATATGGCCATACCGAATGAATGGATCCTCGCTTTGACTGTGTTCCCCTCTCATTCGCATTTTTCCTCGTGAATTACCCGATATCGGCAACCCGTGGACGATGAGAGATCCCGAAAATCGCGGGACGTAACAACAGAAAGAATCATAAACGTTGATATGGTTAAAATTTCCTTCATTCTGCAGTGGACACAATCCTATAAGGTCAGCCGATTAACCCTTTAATCAATTGAAATAATTGTTATAATAATAATATTCGATAATAATACACACACAAATTCGTTAATTCATTATTCAACGGCATGCACCATGGATATATATTTATCATTTGGGCATGACAGTTTTTTAGATATTTCTGTTGCTTAATTTTTGTGGTATAAATTAACAATATCAGTGAATATCTAAAATATAATTCTTTACTCTCTCGATTTAAAATAATCACCTAAAATGCGGTTGGAATTCGTTGTCATTGGCATGTAATATGTAAAGACCCAGCCGCCGAAACGACTGAACCCATGCTAACTCGCCTTTACAGGCACACGCTGCATTCATTTTCGTCTATCTACATCGCGAATTTCCCTCCATATGGCAACGGGCGATGGAAAAATCTTTTGACCTCCGTAGCCGAAAACGGAAAGAGCGGTTTGGCTACGCGAGGTTCCGAGTCCCTCTGTGTTGGATAACACAGGGGGCTCATCGGATCCACGCAGACTCACGGGGAACCTCGGGAAGGTCCGCTCTCTGTGGGCTTGTCTCGGCCGGACAAGCCCAGAAAAGACCGGATTGGTGGATTTGGCAAAGGTCATGAGTACGAGAGTTTGTGAGGATGTTGTGTCTCGGGTGAGTTTGCGGACTTAGGATTAGCCCGCTTTATCAATTGTCTGATGTGTCCAGTGTGATTGTTCGGTGTGCGTGTTGTTAGAGAATCGAAATTACCTGCCTACCTACCCTTCAAGCATATGACGCGGGTGTCGGCAAAGTATGTGCGCAGTGTTTGTGCCTACTCTTAGCGCACGTACGCTGTGTCACCGGGCTAGCAGGTTTGCCGAGAGGATTACGGTTCTGCTAACTTTTCGCACGAGAGTCCGACAACTCCCGCAATAGGCGTCCCTGCGCGGCACGTAGGCCTCCAAGTCCCCGTTCCCTACTCCTTCCTATCTTTTTCCCTCCTCACCTACTTATTCCCCGTCCACTCCCGCCTGAACTTCTTCCCCCCCCCCCCACCCACCTCTTCCATGCCCTTGAGCCACAAGGCTTCCCTGCAATAATCGTCGAAGATCGCGAATGTCTCCTCCGTCGCAACCATCAATTGAGCGGCTTCGGGCCACCCGCGATCCCCAATACGATCCTTCAGAGCTACTCTCTGAGGCTCGTAGTTTTCGCACTCGAGAAGGAAGTGCTCAGCCGTGTCGAGAAGTCCACAGCCGCACAACTCCCCACGGCTCAAGGCAAATTGGGCGAGTTTTGCACCAAAGTTGCCGTGGCCAGTCATGACCTGCGTGCTATGATGGCTCGGACGGAACCAGCGCGCAGCCAATTGGTCTCAAACGCTATCGAAAAAGGCGAACGTGGTACGACCTTTATCGGCAACCTGCCAGGCCTAACGAATGTTCACCGCCTCTGCTCTAATCCTATCTGCCGCGTCATCCGCACCCGCTAGCACGTTTACCCCGTTTATCTCGGCGTCTCTACCTATCCTAATTTGGTACCTAACTACACTTATTTTCAACAACAAATCTACCGATATTGCCCCGCTGATGACGCGCAGCGGCAGTATAGAGACCGTGTTGTAGGCCGCCACCGTCGCGATGAGTGCGCGTCTTTGAGCCGAAGAGAGAATTCAAAATAAAGATCCCTAACAACACACAGGTCAGCCCACCCCGCGGGACCGTGGGTGACCGTCGGCACAAAGACTTCTCTGTAGACCGTAGCGAGCGTTTTATAACGCAAACCCCAACCTGTTCCCGCGAGTGTCCTAAGCTTGCTGAAAAGCTCCGCTGTCCTGTCTCTAAGATAGTAGCAATGGGTACGGATACCCATTTCCTTGTCGAAATGGACGCCGAGATAGGGCACCGAATCCTTAAATCTAATCGCGGTGTTTCCTATTTTTATGGCGGGGTACCTATTTGCCAAGTCTGGCTTCGTAACAGGTCTACGTTAAAGGTCCGGACGCGCTCCTCCTCTCCTTCCTATCTGGGCCGGGCGGTTCCATACAGTCTTGAGGACTATGGCCACAGTCTTTCTCTCCGACAGACTCAACTTGGCCGATTCACACCATCGAACGATCACGTTGACGATGTGTTGGCCCCTAGCTTCAATTACAGCACGTGGATCCCCCCTCACGAGGACAATTAGATCGTCCACATACGCTACAAAACTATCCGGGACAAGACCCTCAAAGATCCTGAGCAGTCCTCGAACATGAGGTTCCAGCATGCAGGTCCAAGAACGGAGCCCTGAGGACACCCCCTGGTAGCCTGCTTGGACACTTCATCCCTACCCCAGGCGATTTTCACCTTCCTATCTTCGAAATAACTACAAATAACCTCGAAAACATTCGCTGGACATTCTCTCTCGCGCAAACTATGAAAGACAATGGGCCACCAAACGTTGTCAAATGCCCCAGAAATATCGAAGAGCAACGCGACAGTGTAAGTCTCCTCGGAGGCTGCAAACATGCGACGAAGCTCGACGATCGCATCCTCCGCCGACTTTTTTGGTGTGAAACCGTATTGCCGGTCCGAGAGTCTGCCTTGTGCCATCACCGTGCAAACGAAGCGGTTTTTAAGGAGGATTTCAAAAAGTTTTCCTATGACGGAGAGGAGGCAGATGCGACGGTACGATTTTGGGTCCTTCTCGTCCTTGTCCTTCGCCCTTCAGGAGCACTTCGAGAGAGCCTTCCTTCCAGGCAGAAGGAAAGACGGCCCATTGAAGGCACGCGTTAAAAAGCCTGACCATTTGAGCAGGGATCGTCGCGAAGGCTGCTTTCATTACCACGACCTCGATGAGGTCAGGGCCGAGAGCTTTGTTATTTTTAAGGGTACGCACGATTTTCTTAACCTCCACCTCGGTGAAGGGTAGAGCGTTGGGGGTATCGGGCTCGGAGGAACCCCAGGGCTCCTCGTTGCCGTGCGACGTAACGAACCGTCTCCAGCTTTCGATCTTCACCTGCTTCACCTCCCTGCTTCAGGCCCGCAACGAAGTACGGTATTCCAGCAGGATCTCAATCTCAGCCCGGACAACGACCCATCCTCCGAAAGGCAATTCAAAATAAACTAAAACAACGACGTCAAGTAACGAGAGATGAAGAAGAATAAAACAGAGTTACGACGAAGAAAGGAGGAAAGAGGTGATGTAGTTGGATTGAACAAAGTGAAGTTCAATGAAATTTAATTGAATTAACTTAGCTTAACGACCCCCCTGGTTCCCTCACCACCGAAGCCTCTCTAGCGACTTCGGTAGTGTGGGGCCCTGCCCAGGTCACCCGAAAATCCTGAGTCCTTACGAAAGAAGAAAAAGTTAGTTCCTTAAGGACCCCCCGGTCCCCTCACCAACAGAACCTCCAGTGGCTTTGCTAGTAGGAGCCTTGGTCAGGTCATCTATAAAGAATGTATGCCTTGAAGAGGCTACAAAATATATTAAATCTCCCGAAGTCTGTGCAAAGGCGTCCGAAGCCCGTGCGTCACCGACCCTCAAGCCCGCACAATATCCGAACCAATCTGGCCAATCTCCGTTTGTCTTCACATGTGTCTGTTCATCCGTGTTTAGGAGATTGCTCTCCGCAGCATGTATCAGAACAAGCCTACAATTGGTGAAAAGTTTCGCGAGCAAGAGAACCGAACCAGCCCGGACGACGGGTACCCACGAGACCCAGCGTTCGAGAGACAATAATAATAATGAAAGTATAATATAATAATAACGATGGGGTAGTTCACAAAGGCAGTTCTTAGCCCAACAAAAGAACTATAAAATATACATTATAGCTCTTCGGTTGGCTTACAGCGGGACCCACGGGGAGGGGACTGCTTGCTAACTACTTCACCCTTAATACAGCTACGAATAACCATGTTAAGAATGTCATAGTCACTCCCGCCTCGTTGTCATTGAGAGTATCATTAGATATAACCTCTTTAACATTATTTGGGACTCTTGGCATTAATAGTTCTCTTTTCACAGAATATTAAAATCCATTTCGTCATCACTTTCTTCATTCACATCTAATAAATCTTGATCACTTGGAAAATAATAATGACATTTTTTTATGATCATTCGCCAAACTGACTGAAGAACAGCCGGCAATCAAGCATTTTATGGGTGGCCGTTTGGTAACTTAATAGGAAATTACTAGAAAGTTACTAGAATTTCGTCGCTTTCTGGTAACTTCCTAGTAAGTTACTATAATAAGTGTGTAATAAGCGTCCAAGCGAACGCAGCCATGTTGTTCTGCTACGCTACGCGTGACGTGCTTAGCAGATGAAATTATGCGAAAAAATCATCAGAGGAGAAAATCAGCCAAAAGCAGATGGAGCCTCAAACGAAAAAATAAAAGCCGATATCATCGTTATGCCTTAGCTACTAAGGCTGTAGCTAGTAATAGCTACAGCCTTAGTATTAGTCCCATTCGAAAGAGAAAAAAAAATCTTTTCAATGTGCATAATTGACGTCGATAAATCATAAGATATGATTAACGAAAACTCAAATATGTGACTAATTCACGTTGCTTGGCGTATAAGAGACTTGGCGCGTCTCGAGGTCCGTGAACTTTGCCGTAAATGTACTCGTCTTGAGACGCTACTGCGTCTCTTGATCTAGAGGTTTTTGTGGCTCGGGCGCTATGCGCCCTCAGGTCGTAAAGGTTTGGGTTTCGGTTTGGAGGTTTGGGTTCTGGATTCTTGTACACGGTGATAGCAGCGGCGGCGGCGGTGGCGGCATGGGCGGTAGCGGTGGTGGCAGCGGCGGTGGCGGCGGTGGCATCGGCGGCGGCGAAATATTTATTTAATATAGAGAGATATATACAGAGGTTTTTGTGGCTCCGGTTTTTGTGGTTCTAGGGGTTTTTGTGACTCGGGCGCTACGCACCTTTGCGTCGTAAAGGTTTAGGCTTGAAGGTTGGGATTCTGGTTTATCGTACACGGTGGTGGCGGCAGCGGCAAAATATTTATATGATTTACAATCTCTCTATATTATATGAATATTTTGCCACCGCCACCGCCACCGTGTACACGAATCGAGACGTAGTGAAGTTGGCCACAGGTTAAGCAGGGTCGTGGAATAAAGAATCGAGTTGGGGTGAAGTTGGCCATGGAATCGTGACTCGAGCGGGATGAAGTTGGCCATGGAATCGAGAATCGAGCGGGGTGAAGATGGCCATGGAACCGAGAATTGAGGGGGGTGAAGTTGGCCATGAAATCGAGCTGAGGGTTGGGACCGCGGGTCGGGAGGGTGGGGGGTGGGGGAAGGCGGCGAGCAGGGGTCGGGGTTTAGGTTAGAATTGAACCTTTTTGACGCGAGGGCCCGTAGTGCCTGAGCCACACGGACCCTAGTATACAGATATATACTAGAGGTTTTTGTGGCTTGGACGCTACGCGCTCTTGCGTCGTAAAAGTTTAGGTTTGGGTTTGGAGGTTTGGGTTCTCGATTTCTTGTACACGGTGGCGGTGGCGGCGGCGAAATATTTATATAATATAGAGAGATATATATTATATTTCTCTCTATATTATGAAAATATTTCGCCGCCACCGCCGCCAACGGTTTGGAGGTTTGAGTTTGGAGGTTTACGTTTTGGAGGTTAGGGTTCGGAGGTTTGGGTTTGGAGGTTTGGGTTTGAAGGTTTGGGCTTGCGGTGCGAGGGCGCGTAGCGCCCGAGCCGCTCAGGCCCCTAGTATATATATATTAATAATGAATTTAATTTTATAACAACATTTAATATTAATTTTATGATTAGAACTTGAAAACCTATTAGAACTTATAGACCTAAAAGAACTTAAAGTCTTAAAGAATAAAAGTTCAATAAGGACTTAAGATCTAATAAGGACTAAAGGTCTAATCAGGACTTAAGGTCTAATACGGACTTAAATTAGATTTAAATCAAGATCGAAATTAATTTAATCCTATCAAAAACAATTTAAATCAAAATCTAATGGAAATTTAAGTAAACTTTCCATTTCAAGTGTAAAATAATTAAAAAATCTATATAAATATATTTTTTAGTGTAACTTATTATGTTTTTAATTTAAAAAATTGAAGATAAAAAAATCTCAAAATTTCAATCAATTCATGTATCAGGAGAAGTTGATACAAAATTTTCTTGATTTTAGAATTAAATATGAAAAAATTAAAATTAAGTAAACTTTTGTATAGTGTCGATTCATAACATGAAATTCTTGATTTTTTAAATTTTAAATGAAAAAAAAACTCAAAAACTTTGGGAAAATTTGTATATTAGAAGAATTTAATATATGATTTTCTATGACAAAAAGAAAAGGAGGAGGAGAGAGGGAGCTGGAGATAGAAAGAAAAATAAGAGAGATAAAAAAGAAAGTGCAGATGAAGGGAAGGGAAAACAGGAAAAGGAATCTAATGATGAGAGGAGCAGAAAGAGAGGGGACGGTGAAGCAGACAACGGATGACGGTACTAGAGAAGTCCGGAGTCGAGGCGAGAATGGAAAGCGCGATGGAGCTAGGATGAGCGCGGGTAGTGGGAAACCGGACGGAGGAGCCTGGAAGGAAAGAGAGAGGTAATGAAAAAGAAAGAGAAGCTGACAGGGAAAAGATTGAGGATAGAGGATGACCCGACATGGGAAGAGAGAAGCACAAAATGGAGACTAGAAGAGCTGGCGAGGGAAGAAGCGCCAGGAGGCAAGAGTGTGTGGGTAGGTTATGGAAAGATAAAGATTGACGGAGTGTTTGTGGTTCTGAGATGAAGAGAAAAATACGCTGTGGGTTGGAAGAAAGAAGGGCAGAGGATAAGAAAAGGTGCAGCGCGCGGAGGGGAGGGAGGAGACAAAAAATCAGGTGAAGGGACAAGGAAGAAGGCAGAGGGGCAAGAAGGAAGAAGCAAAAAGTTGGAAAATCGGGTTCTGGAATGTACACGGAGTGTTGAACAAGGAGAAAAATTCTGGAAGGGAGTAGAGGAGTGGGAGGTTATAGTGATGATGGAAACGTGGATGGAGGAAGGACAATGGGACAGATTAACGAACTGACTGCCGAAGGGATACAAATGGACGACACAATGGGCAAGGGAAGAAAAAAATAAGGGGAGAGGAAGTGAAGGGATGATAGTAGGAGTAAGGAAAGAGATGGGAATGGAAGAAGAGGAGGAGCGGCGGAGGGAAGAGGGAGGGCTGATGAAAGCGGAAGAGGATGAATGGATAGTGGTGGCAGTGTACGTAAACGAAGACAAGGAACGGAAGGCAGAAAGTTTTCAGAGGATGGATGGAGAGACAAAATGAGAAAGAAAAGTTACTAAAAGGGGGGGACTTCAACGCGTTGGCGGGCGAAAAAGGGGGAAGGTTGTGAGGGCAGGGAGAAGAGGAGGGAAAAAAAGGTCAAAGTACCAAAGGACGAATGCGGAGGTAAAGAAGCTGATTAGCTTGATAGAGGAGGAAGGATGGGAGCTCATGAACGGTAACATAAAGGGGGACGAGGAAGGAGAATACACATTGACAGGGGGGGGGGAAGAGCGCGACGGTGATAGACTACGTAATAGAGGATGAGAACACGAGGAGAGGAATATAGAGTATGGAGCTGGGAGACAGAGAGGAGTTAGACCATCACCCACTGGTGGTCGCAGTGAGAAGGAGGACAGAGGAGAGGAAGAAAATAGAAAAAAGAGAAGAAAAGGTGGGGAGAGAGAAATGGTCGAATGAGATGAAAGAGGAGTATACGAAAAGGATGGAAAGGACGGAAGCTGAGGGGAAGGATATTGAAGAAGTGGTAAGAAGGGCAGAGGAGAAAATTAAAAAAGGGATGGAAGAAAGTGAGAAAGCGGGAGGGAAGGAAAAAAAGGAGAGAAAAAAGAGGTGGTGGGATCAAGAGTGTAAGGAGAAAAAAGGAGAGATAAGGAGGGAATTGAGGAAATGTAGGAAGGGTGAGAGTACAAGAGAAGGAGTTCAAGGACAAGAAGAAGGAGTACGGAGAATTGCGCGAGAGAAAGAAAGAGGTGGAGAGAGAAAGAATTATTAGAGAGGTGGCGGAA
Source organism: Alloplasta piceator (assembly GCA_946863875.1). Classification (NCBI taxonomy): domain Eukaryota; kingdom Metazoa; phylum Arthropoda; class Insecta; order Hymenoptera; family Ichneumonidae; genus Alloplasta; species Alloplasta piceator. Next base: position 42,646,129 of record OX333072.1, on the reverse strand, counting down.
GCGAAAATGGAAGATAAAGTGTGGGAAATAGTAAATAGTGGGAGAAGAAGCAGGAAAAGAGTGAAGGAAAGATAACAAGCAAAGAGTGGAAAGCATACTTCATGGAGCTGTTGGGAGGAGTGGAGGAAAAAGTGAGAACAGTAGAAGAAAGTCCGAAAAGGAAGGAAATGGAAACAGAGATAAAGCAAGGAAGAGATTGTGAGAACGATAAGAAAGATAAGAGAGGTGAAAGCGATCGGGGGGCGGAATCCCCAATGAAGCTCGGTGGTGTGGAGGAGAAAGGACAGAACAGTTGGCGTATGAGATCTGTAGGAAGGTATGGCGAGGACAAGGGTAAAAGGCCGATCGTGAAAAAAGAAGAAGGGAAATAGGTAGGAGATTATAGAGGGCCGACGCTGATGCCGTCGTTGTACAAGCTGTACACGACAGTACTGGCAAAGAGGTTAGAGGAAGAGGTGGAGGAAATGGCGATGGTTCCACCGAACCAAACGTGGTTTGGAAGGGGAGTGGGGACGATCGACAACATCTACGTGCTGAATCATATCGTGAATAGACAGGTAGAAAAGAGAGGTGGGAAGCTGGTTGCGATGTTTGTCGATCTGAAAGCCGCGTTTGACTCTGTGGAAAGGAGGGTGTTTATGGGAGGAGCTGGAAAGGAGAGGAGTTAGGGAAGGGTTGAGAGGGAGAGAATCGAAGAGGTTTCTGGGAAAACAGTAAGTAGAGTGAAGGTGGGAGAAGAGATTTAGACGGCGGAAGGAGTAAGGCAGACAACAGACATGGAGGAAGAACTACTCAGAGGGAGGTGGGGGGTGTAAGGGCGGGAGGGAGAAGGATTTGCTCACTTGCGTATGCGGACGACGTAGTGATTTTGGCGGAGAGGGAAGAGGAAATGGAGAGTATGGTGAGGAGAATGGAAAGGTATTTTGAAATGAAAAGGCTGAAGGTAAATGTCGGAAAGACGAAGATGTTGAGGTTCAGGAAAGGAGGAGGAAGGTTTAAGAAAGTAGGGTGGGATGGAAAGGAAAGAAGATGGAAGAGGTAGAAGAATTTGAGTATTTAGGATAGTCTTTAAGAGTAGTCTTTAAGAGGAACGGAAAGCAGAGTGCACAGGTAAAGGATAGGGCGAGAAAGGCAGCAGGAGTGATGAGGCAAGCGTAGGGCCTGGGAAAGAGGAAATTTGGAAATGATTGGAGCAGGAGGATGTGGTTGTTTGACACGCTGGTCTGGACGGTAATGGGATACGGGGTGGAAATTTGGGGATAGGAGGAAAGAAAGGAGATAGAGGCGACGCATGAGAGATATATGAGATGGACGTTGGGGGTGGACTGGAGGACGCCGGGATACATGGTGAGGGAGGAAACCAAAAGGGAGAAGATGAGGACGAGGGCAAGAAGAAGAGCATGGAGATACGGGGAAAAGCTAAAAAGAGGAGAGGGGAATGAACTGGTGAGGGCGTGCCTGGAGGAAATAGAAGAAGCGGAAAGGAATGAGGAAAGAGGGAAAAGAGAAAGAAAGGAGTTCAGAAGAAGCAGAGGAGGAGAAGAACGAGAGGGGCAGGGGTACGAAGAGATGGAAAAAGAGGTGAGGAGGAGGAAAGAAAGAGAGAGAGAGTGAAGGTAGGACTATCAAGGTATAGTAGGTGGTATAGAGAAATAAGAACGGAGAGCGTACCGAAATTTTCAATGGTAGGATGGAAAGAGGAAAGGTACAGCAGAATAGCAGGGTTAAGGCTAGAAAATGACATGAGAGAGAGAAGATACTGAGAGGGAGAGGAGAGGATGTTGGGTGTGCGGGCGGGAAGAGATATGGGAATATGTGCCCACATATGCTGGAGAGGTGCGCGACGGGCTGGTAAGAGGGGAATTGGGGAAAGAGTAAAGGAGATATTGCACGAAGAAGTAGGAGGGGAGAAGTGGATGAAGAAAATAGAGACGAGAAGAGCGGAACGGGGGGATAGGGTGGGTGGTGGAGAAAGAGGCGGGAGTAAAAGAAAGAAAGCGGCAAGGGAGATGAAAGAGGAGAGTGAAGGAGAGACGAGTGAGCGAGAGGGCGAGCGATAGAGCAAGGGAGGCAACGAGAGAACGAGCCAGGTGGCGAAAGAAAAAACAAGCGAGCGAATAAATTAATAAGCGGGATAGCGAACAGACGAGCGAGCGAGCGGAGGGGCAAGCGAGCGAGCGTGCGGGCAAACGAGCGAGTGATCGAGCGGATTAGCGAGTATGTGCGAGGGCAAGAAGTCGAGCGAAAATGCGAGAGAAAAAGTAAGCGGGTGAGAGACGGTCGAGTGTGAGCGAGAGTGCGGTGAGTAAAATGGAAAGAATGGAGAATGTACAGGAGCGTAAGAGAATGGAAAGTGTGGATCAAGGGTAACTAGATTTGATGTAGAGTGTAAACTAGATTCAAAGTAGGCTAAATAGGGTTAAAATTATTAGGTGTACAAATAAGTTTCCGCGGTTTGTCAAAAGATGGCCCCACGAGAAGGTTATGGAGAAATTGTCAGATGTAAAACGTAATATCCCAAGTTTCGTCATCCAGCAACACCATAACCTTAAAGTACTAGTGATTCCGTATCAGCATCACGTAATTTTTTTCGTGCAAAAATGTCAAGTTTTGTGCCGAATAAGCATCATTTGCGGGAACTTTTGATTTACTTCTTTAATTTGAAAAAATCTGCAGCTGAGGCGCATCGATTGCTTCTAGAAGCATATGGTGAAGCTGCTTTAAGTGAGAGAAGTTGTCAGGAATGGTTTCAAAAGCTTAAGAACGGTGAGTTTGACGTGAAGGACAAAGAACGGACAACGGAACGGAACGGACAAAGAACCTGCGAAACCATTACTGGAGCTCTCTACCGAACACAATTGATAAGATTGAGTCGGGCACTTTAAGAAAAACGCGCCCATTACTACTCAAGACACGACAAATTTATTTTTTTACACGATAATGCTCGTCCACATGTTGCGGCGCCGGTAACAACATACTTGGAAACACTCAACTGGGAAGTTTTACCCCACCCGCTGTATTCACCAGACTTAGCCCCTTCCGATTATCACCTGTTCCGGTCAATGGCACATGGTCTGTCTGAGCAGCGCTTCACATCATATGAAGACACCAAAAATTGGGTAGATTTGTGGATAGCGTCAAAAGATGAAGAGTTTTTTCGACGGGGTATCCGAATGTTGCCAGAAAGATGGGGAAAAGTAGTGGCAAATGATGGAAAATACTTTGAATAAAACGTAATGTACTGTTCCTTCACAATAAATTCCTAATTTTTTATAAAAATCCGCGGAAACTTATTTGTACACCTAATAATAACTAAGATAGATGATAATAAGGTAAAATATCCAAATAGGGAAATATGTTGAAGGATGCGACGGAAATAGGCTACGGAAAATGTAAAAGATGAAGGAGCGGAACCCTTGTAAGCCCCTCGGGGAACCAATAAACACACATACAATACAATAGAATACAATAATATATGATTTTCTTAACTTTTTGAATTAAAGATGAAAAATTCTAAAAATCTTAATAAAATTTATGTATTAGCAGAAGTAAGTATATAATTTTCTTAATTTTAGAATTAAAAATGAAAAAATTAAAATTAGGTACATTTTTGTATAGAATGGATTTATACATAAAATTCGCAATTTTTTAAATTTTTAATGAAGAAAAATTTAAAAATTCGAGGAAATTTATATATTAGGATAAGTACATACATGATTTCCTTAACTTTTGAAATTCGAGATAAAAAAATCAAAAAATGTACATAAATTTATGTATAAAGAGAAATTGATATGACTTCCTTGATTTTTACAATTTGAGATGGAAAAATGTAAAAATTCAAATAAATTTATGTATTGAGAGAAGTGATTACATAGGTTTCTTAATTTTAGAATCAAAAATGAAAAAATATAAATTAGGTAAGTTTTTGTACAGAATGGATTTGAAGTTCTTAATCTTCAAAATTTGAAATGAAAAAAATCTTGAAAATTTGGGAATACGAAAATACGAAAATCTCGTAATTCATGTTATCTTTAGGGGATCGAGTCAGCGTGAAATCGGAAATAAAATCGTTCATTTTTTTTTTGACGCTTTACAAACTCTTTTGCATCTTTTGACCAAGGCATAGACTCCAATTTTGAAAAATGGCAAAGTTACATACGAATCTGTAAAAGTAGAATTTTGAAAATTTAGAAATCCTTTTTTAAAATAAAATAAAATAATAATAATTAAAAGTCTTTTTTATAGATGTTGTACCCCGAGCAAGTAGCAACAATACGTTATTGCCACATAGCAAGAGTATTGACCGGACGTTCCAGAACGTTCGATTTGTCAACGCTAACAAATAACTGCAGGTCTTTGACCGCTGCTGACAATGCAGCGCGTGTACAAATGACGAAACGCGATTATCCAAAATCGTGAGCCTCCAGCTCACGACAAAATTCGACAGTCTTCGAGGAACTCTCGAAGCGGTTGGTCGATCACTAAACTACACTTCTAATTACATATTAATCATTAGATTAACCATCCCGGTTATTTCTCAATAAAGTCAACGTGCTTTTAAATTACGTCGAACCGAGCAACTTCATTTGCCTTGGCAAATAACCCACAAATCCGGACCTCATTTCCTCCTCTCGAGTTGAGTCGAAATTCGAGGTCACAACATTGGTGGCAGCGGTGGGATGCCAACAGTTCGAAAAATCGATATAATATCGATTGTACGAGAAACTGGACGAGAGAAGATACTCCAAGACTCCAGGCGACCGAGGACCAAGGATCCGAGGATCAAGGAAGGAAGGACGATCAACCGAACCGAAGACTCCCTGAAGAGGCACTTGGTATCCAGCGACGACATCGCTGAAGAAGGCAATCAGTAGCATTGTTGGCTCATCCCGTGCGTGCCTTTCACGATCCGGTCCTGGGAGACTTGGCTCTCAGGCGGTTGAGGCCACACTGGGGCGCTCCGAATGTTTCTCACACAAACATCGGGCGCTCTGTGGTCTTGGCCCACGGTTATTCTTGTCGGGGAGTGACGCCCCCGCCTAATTAGTCAACCAAAGCTGCTCGTCGTTAAGGCGGGCAGCGACTTGATGGGAGGCCTGGATAAGCGATTTGAACGAATACGCTAGGTTTGTCCGGCGTTTGCGCTTACTCCTGCAGTGGAAGTTGACACCCACGACCGGCCTAGTCATAGGTACCACAAGGAAGGAGTCTAGCTACCGTTTTGAAAGTGAGGTAGCTATTGCCCTTAAGTGGACCAAGTTGCTGACCATTAGGACGAGGGTCGCAGCGCGGCAGAGCTCGAGTAACCACGTTCCTTCGTGGTAGCCTCTTGCACAAGGAGCCTCCGCGAGGCGTTCCCTGGTAACGTAAAGTTTCCTGAGAAACCGAGCGGCTAATTCCTGATGTCAAATGCGGCATGTCGTCCGGTGGTGGCTAGCCGGTGCGTAGAGATGGTTTGCGTGAGGCACCTCCAAAGAGGGGTGTCTCGTATTGATTTTGTGCTGCCGTGTATGCCTTTAAAGGCGAGGTCACATAGGGATGGCAACTTCGGTTGTCATTTCCTTTATAATAAATGTAAGTGATGGAACAAAAATTTTTGCTCGCCAAAGCCAGCCATTTTTTAACGTCATATGTCGGACGACGAGCTAGTAGACAGACTCAAATTACGCGGAAATAAGTCAATTTCAAGATCGCTAGAATCATTTTTTGATCGTTCATTAGATTACGATCGAGTAGAAGAATTAACCGAAAACTCAAAAAAACGACGTAGGGCAACAGACAGTTCTGAAGAATTTGGACGTACTCCTGTACCCGCTAGACGTACTAAATTTATAGAGAAGAAAAGAAGAGTCACTGTAATTGGACTCGACCCTGAATTAGAGGACAGCGACCCTGAAGTAGAGAATAGCGACCCCTTTGACGTAGTAGAAACAGAACGCGGTCGAGAAATAGACCCGATAGATTTTTCATTGCTAAATATCGACGGACAGACGAACAATATGTCTAGACAAGAAACTCCAGAGAATGCGGAATACATGTCTCTTAAGGAGGCCCGTAGCCTCATACCCCGGTTTGACGGATCGAAACCGGAAGAAGTAGACGATATAATCGAAGCGTTCGGTTATGCCGATAAAAGCGTGGCCGTGCGAGATCGCGCGTCGTTGCTAGAATCAGTATTAGCGACAAAAATCGTAGGCAAAGCCCGAAAAGATACGCGATATAAACAGATAAATTCATTCCGACAATTTAAAGAACAAATGACAGCTTTGTATGGCACGCGACGTACAGTAGCTGCGCTGCAAGTCGAATTTAATACGTGTAAGCAGAAACACGGAGAAACGGTATTAGCTTACGGTCAACGACTTGAGGGAATAATGATGGAATTAATTGACGCAAGTACGATAAACGAAGCTACAGCCGCGGGCAAACAAACAATCGAAACATATGTACGTCAACTAGCTCTGCATAATTTCGAAAGAGGATTAAAAAGGGAATATCAGGTAATAATTAAGGCCCGAGGATTCACCGATTTAAGTGAGGCGCTCAAGGGTGCAATAGGAGAGGAAAAATCGATGCAAGGAGGAGATTCAATCTACCGTCAAACGCACACAAAAGAACCACAAAAATGCCACAAGTGCAACAGAATAGGGCACCCGGCCAAGGACTGCAGAAGTACAACTTCCGGCTATGGAAGACAGAGCCTTCCGGCAGCACCATCGAGAGGTATGAATCAACTAGAAGTAACCTGCCATTACTGCAAGAAGCCAGGACATTATCAAAGGGATTGTCGCAGTCGAATGCGAGATCAAGGGCAACAAAATAATCAAGGACAACAAAAACATCAAGGACCAAGAAAGGACTATCAAACGCAAACGGATACGAGCTGGAAAAATCGAGAACAAGAAAAATCTCGTAACGAAAAACGAGAAGAAATAGCCGAGAAGAAAACCCTAAGTTCACTCGACATTGGAATGCTGATTCGTAACCAAGGGAAAAATAATACGGGCACAGCTGTGAGGTCAACGATACGTACATTACGCGACGTTGGAGATAACGCGCCCGAGAAGACGAAATACGATCTGCAGCAAGGACGTACGGAAAAATTTTTTAATATGGATGTTCTGACGACAGAAGAAGCAGCGAACGATTTCTTTATCCCTTCAATGCATGCGAAGAGTGGAATGCTCACACTGAAAGGAGATACAGGCGCGCAGTGCAGCGTCATCAAAAAAGGCGTGCTCGATCAAAACATCGAAATAATAGATGAAATCGTTGAATTTAAAGGAGTTACCGAAATGACGTTCCGTGCATTGTGCAAAATCATGCTAGAATTGGAGACTCCTACAGCAAAAATAAATCACCCATTTTTTGTTCTCGAAGAGGATGCACCATTAGGAATAGATGGGCTAATGGGAATCGATTTTATGAAAAAACATAAAGTCGACATTTTAAATGGAGAGACGATTAAAATATATGGGCACTGTATGCCCTCAATAAATGGATTGAAAAAATTGTCCCTGCCAGCAAGAGCAGAAATTTTAATTTGCGCAAAGGCGACCGGCCCGACGCAAGGAATCATCGCAGGACGAACCTTGGAAAAGGGCGTGCAACTTGGCGAAGGGCTTGCCAAACGTAACGGTCACTGTTGTTTAACCGTGATTTGTAATACAAATGAATATTCGCTCGAGATAGAGAGACCGACGGTCGAGCTCGAGGAGGACAGAGGAGACTCCGCTGACGCAGCAGAAACCCGAGCATCTACAGCCGCGTTAAATACAGTAAACTCGTACTACGCGAATGAGCGTATAAAAAATATATGGAAAGAAATTACGAGAGAGACCTATCTCAATCCGGAAGAAGAAAAATATCTCAGGAATTTTTGCCAGGAATATGCAGACGTATTTCATATAGAGGGTGAACCCCTATATGGCACGGACAAAGTGCAGCACGAAATACACGTAAAGGAAAATACTCGACCGATCAAAGTACGTCCCTATCGACTTCCGGAAGTGCACAAACAGGAAGTGATGAAACAAATAAAGGAAATGCTAAAAGAAGGAATTATTCGACCGAGTAAAAGCCAATGGAATGCGCCATTGCTAGTGGTACCGAAGAAAACCGGTGCCGACGGCGTAATAAGAAAAAGAGTCGTTGTCGATTTTCGCAAATTAAATGACGTCACCGAAGGCGACTCATACCCGCTGCCCAATATCACAGAGATATTAGACCAATTGGGGCAAGCAAAATATTTCTCGACTCTAGATCTCGCATCGGGTTTTCATCAAATACCAATGGCGGAAAACGACAAGGGTAAAACCGCGTTTTCCACCCCGTTAGGGCACTACGAATTCAATCGCATACCTTTCGGTTTAAAAAACGCGCCACCGACGTTCCAAAGATTAATGGACGCCGTATTAGCAGGAATACAAGGTATAAAATGCTACGTATATTTAGACGATATTGTCGTCTACGGAAGATCGTTCAAAGAACATAACGATCGACTCGAGGAAATTTTCGAGCGACTGAGAGAGGCGAAATTGAAAATACAGCCTCGAAAATGCCAGTTCCTGAAAAAGGAAACACAATATTTGGGACACATTATAACGGAAGTAGGGGTACAACCAGACCCTTCAAAAATATCGGCAGTACAGGATTTTACCGCTCCAAAAAACGTGAAACAATTGCAATCATTTTTGGGACTGATAGGATATTACAGAAAATTCATTTTGGATTTTGCAAAACACGCAAAACCTCTCACTGAGCTAATAAAAGAGGATAAAAAATACGATTGGACCGAAACATGTCAACTCGCATTCGAAAAATTAAAAGAGAAACTGATCACTGCTCCAATTTTGCAGTATCCCGATTTTTCGAAGCCCTTCGTTATCACGACCGACGCATCAGACAAAGCAATCGGAGGCATATTATCACAAGGGAAAATTGGATCGGATTTACCCATATGCTATGCGAGTAAGACGTTGAACAAAGCTGAAATATATTATTCTACAACGGAGAAAAAAATGCTCGCGATAGTATGGGCGGTAGCTCAATTTCGGCCTTGTGTATATGGAACTGCCTTTACAATCGTTACAGACCATAAACCCCTCACCTGGTTATTTAGCATAAAAGACCCAGGTTCGAGATTAATGCGATGGAGAATAAAACTTGAAGAATACGACTACACAGTCGAATATAAAGCTGGAAAAATGAATACAAACGCCGATGCCCTTAGCCGGTTGTATCTACTCGGATTGCAGCAGCAGGGTGGAGCGAGTGATACAGCAACAGTAGAGAAAAGGAGGAGGGGAAGGCCGCGCAAGGCCGCCCGCGCGATCGCGACACCCGCCGGACACCCGGGGCCAGAGGGGCCGCGGAAAAGAGGGAGACCGTGCAAGGTAACCCCACAGAGCGCGAGCCCCCCACCCGCCACCGACTCGAAGACGGAGCACGAACAACGCGAGGAAAAGGAGAACACAAAAGACGAAGGAGAGAAAGAGAAAGAAACAGAGAATGAAAACCAAGAAAAGCCACATGAAGACAGAACAGAAATAGAGGAAGAATTAATATACATAGAGGAAAAAAAAAACAAAACAAAATATATAGTATATATAGACATAAATTTTTGGTATTGTAAAAATAAGGATTACAAGTAACAAAAGAAAACTGGCTTTGGACGAGAAATGTTCCGTCACATCTAGAAATTTTAGATTAGAATCTTTATCAGATATAGAACAAAAAGTTCAAAATTCTTATTTACCCGCAATTAACATGACATTTTTAGAAAGCGAAATAAGAAAACTAAACGTTTCAGATTTGATCACACATAATACATTAACACACGATATAGTGCACGACCCAGCGGAATTAAATCGCATTGGAGACAGAATAGAAAATTTGAAAGAAAAACTAAATTCAAATAAGAAACTGTCAACTATGTACTATCAATCGGTCGGCACATACTCTATAGGATCATTCATAATTGTATCTATTGTAGCATTGTGCATTTATCTATACAAGAAAAAATCACCACCAATTGTTTACGCAATGCCAACCGTATCAGCGATAGAAGAACCAAGACCAGCAAAACGAAAGAATCGTACAGGTCTAACAGTAAGATTTAAGCGCAATACCCCTGCAACTGGTACGGTATAAAAAAAACAAAAATGTAAGGAAAAACGTATAATTTAACGAAATTGTAACGACGACCGTTTCGAGAGACAACAAAAATCACGGAGTGATTTCATTTAAAGGGGGAGGGATGTTGTACCTCGAGCAAGTAGCAACAATACGTTATTGCCACATAGCAAGAGTATTGACCGGACGTTCCAGAACGTTCGATTTGTCAACGCTAACAAATAACTGCAGGTCTTTGACCGCTGCTGACAATGCAGCGCGTGTACAAATGACGAAACGCGATTATCCAAAATCGTGAGCCTCCAGCTCACGACAAAATTCGACAGTCTTCGAGGAACTCTCGAAGCGGTTGGTCGATCACTAAACTACACTTCTAATTACATATTAATCATTAGATTAACCATCCCGGTTATTTCTCAATAAAGTCAACGTGCTTTTAAATTACGTCGAACCGAGCAAATTCCTTTGCCTTGGCAAATAACCCACAAATCCGGACCTCATTTCCTCCTCTCGAGTTGAGTCGAAATTCAAGGTCACAACATAGAAATGAAAAAATAAAATAAAAATAAAACGTGTCCTGCAAAATTATGATATCCTCCATTTTGCATATCCTCCAAAGTAAATAAGAAAAATCTTTCATTTAACAAAAAATATTTGAAAAAATATGCAAAATATGTAAAATAGTGAAATTTTTCAGATGATACACGTAGGGACCAATTAGAACGCTTAAGAGATGGGATTGGCCATTACAACTCTGCAGACCAATCAAAATGCTCGGAAGAAGTGATTGGCCCTTACAATCCTACGAGTCAATCAAAAAAATTATCGAAGGTGATCAGATGCCTCGAAAATTTTCTAGGCAGTTTTCCTAGTTACTAAATTTTTGTAACCAGCAAATTATTAGTGACTTGCGAAACACATGTTCGCTCGTGGTTCATTTTTTTATTGTATTGAATTCTTTTCATCAGTTGTTCATTTTTTTTCAAGTGTTATATTAAAATTTACGCTAATCAATCGGGAAATTCCGTGCAAGTGCTTTTCCGATCTCGACGAATGACAAGAGCAGTTTCACGTAGTTCACAAGAGCAGTTCATATAGTTATTATAATCCATTACTTTTAAAAACAATGGTATTCGCTGTGATTGCGAAATGATCAAACGTTTGTAACCGTTTGTACCACCGAGAAATTTGTTTGTACCTTGAGGGGGTCGAACATAGCAAATTTTCAAATAATGCAAAAAATGCGGATCGGTGAATTTTTGAGATAATTAAAATCTGCGAGCAGGGTTTCATTCACAGTCAATTATACCTGTTTGTACTACCGAAATATTCGTTAATACCTCAAGGGGGTCGAACGTAGCGGAATTCCAAAAAATGCGAAAAATGCTAATGGCGTATTCGAGATAATCGGAATCTGCAAGCGGGGTCTCGATTTACCATCGTTTGTACCTCAAGAAGGTCGGACATAGCAAATTTTCGAAAAATGCAAAAAATGCAAATCGGCTATTTTTTGAGAAAATCAAAATCTGCGAACAGCGTTCCATTTAACGTCGTTTGTACCTGTTTGTATCACTGAAATTTTCGTTTGTACCTAAAGGGGGTTAAACGTAGGGGGATTCCAAAAAATGCGAAAAATGTAAGACGGCCAATTTTCGAGATAATCGAATTCTGCGAGCGGGGTTCGATTCACCGTGGTTTGTAGGTACACCGAGAGATTCGTTTGTATCTCAAGGAGGTTGGAACTGGGAAATTTTCAAAAAATGCGAAAAATGCGAATCGGCTAATTGTTGAGGTAATTAAAATCTGCGACCAGGGATACACATTCACCGTCGTTGGTACGCGTTTGTACGACCGAGATATTCATTTGTACCTCAAGGGAGTCGGATAGCAAATTTTCCAAAAAAAGCAAATCGTCTATTTTTAAAGAAAATCAAAATCTGCAAACAGCGTTCCATTGAACGTCGTTTGAACCTATTTGTACTACCGAAATATTCGTTTGTATCTCAAGGGGGTCGGACATAGCGGGATTCGAAAAAATGCGAAAAATGCAAATCAGCCAATTTTTGAGATAATCGAAATCTGCGAGCAGGGTTCGATTAACCGTCGTTTGTACCAATTTGTACCACCGAGAGATTCGTTTGTACCTCGAGGGGATCAGACATAGCAAATTTTCCAAAAAATGCAACAAATGCGAGTCGTTTATTTTTTGAGATAATTAAAATCTGCAAACAGGGTTTCATTTAACATTGTCTGTACCTGTTTGTACCACCGAGAAATTTATTTACCTCAAGGGGGTCGAACATAGTGAGCTTCCAGAAAATGCGAAAATTGCGAACCGGCTTATTTTCGAGATAATCAAAATCTGCGAGCGTCGTTCGATTCTCCGTCGCTTGTACCTGTTTGTACTCCCGAGATATTCGTTTGTAGCCGAAGGAGGTCGCACATAGCAAATTTCAAAAAAATGCGAAACATGCAGGGCTTATTTTTTGACTTAAAACAGCTAAAAAGGCATTAAACATTTTGTCTTCTTAATTTTTGATTTTTTTTTCGAAGAGTATTTTGAAAAACAAAAAAATGTTATATTTATATTTTAAAGAATATTTTTTTCAAAAATCAATAACTTCGGTATGGTTTAACATAGAGAGCTAAAAATTTACATGGATACTTCTTTTTGTATGTATAACGACATATCAAAATTTAAAAAATCGAAAATCGAAAATCGAGGGGTCACCGACAAAACGTCGTTGAATTGACGTGGAAATGACTCATATAAAATGTATACATACGAATATTCTAGAGCAATTTCGTTCCTTCTGGAAATAAAAAATTTCTGTTTGTTCAAGAAACCGACTAATAGCAACATTGATTGATCATACGTAATTGACAAAAAAAATTGACAGTTAACGTTATGCTGCCCTATGTACAATTTTCGCAGCGCGTATTGCTATTGTGGTAATCAGTCAAGTTATGAGCGCGGTCAAGTTATGGGAGGTCAAGTTGTGGGAGCGTCCACTGTACTTTCATATCGAATAATATTTTCATTATGATCAAATCTGTCAATTTAATAACGTTTAATATATTTTATTGCCCTTTGTACGTAAAAGTGTCCTTTTACGCACTCGTGCAATAATAAAATACTGTATGACAATCGTACAAAAAAACTTTTTCTTACTAGTGCGATTGCAGCATGATTGCTCATGCTGCAAACTCACACTCGTCAGAAAAAGTGTTATCGTACTCGCGTAATTAATAATGTACTATTATAAGAATAATCGATGTTCACAATGAATCAAAGATCTCGAATTACGGTGTGAGTGCCTATTAAAACGTCCCTCAAGGACATGTTGACCAACATTCAAAATATACCACAAAAACAAAATGCCAGCACGATTCTAGATGACCAGCATAAATTTTACGAGCTCGAGCATAGTTTCCCAGAGCCTCATCCATCGCCCGCAGCATTAATCGTTGATCGCGACCATCTTGCAAATGACCGTGATAGTCCATGATCGCGTTACAAAAGCAATGCCGCTACTATCAATTCAGTCGAGTTCAGCTTCAAGAGGTAAACTATGAAACCAGATATCGGTATAATGCCAGTATTGGAATGACAACCAGTCCTCGACTTGGAATGCAGCGATGTCTGAGTTCTGGGTAGACAATGAGCTACTCAACCTGGGATTTCAATTGAGACTCGATTTTGGATAAACAAGGATTATCTAAGTGAAATTTCATCCGATTGTCATTGCTTACGCAATAGAGAACGCCATGTGGAAGTGACAGAGCAAGCACGCGTGCTAAGGGCAATCAGGGCAAATGGCACAATCCTTTGGTTTCCGCGTCAACGCCGTCGTCGCCAGCATAATCAGTAAAACGAAGATAGAGCCCACGCTGTCAACATGAGAAGGAATTCAAGGCACGATCAGGTAAACTCATATTTACGGATTTTTAATATTTCATTATTCTTTTTCTGGGTGATGGGGTCACTTGTGACCCATAGTTCCTCTCTAACTTTTGTTCTTCTCAATTAGTAGAATTTTTTGAGCTAATAAAAAAATTTGACCTTGAATTTCAGTGTCAAGGTCAATTTTGCGGGTGCAAGTTTTGATAGATCTCCACCGATCTCGAGCTGGTGAATCACCTGGCGAAGCGGAGACCACTATTTTCTTTCCACCCTGTACAATTTACATACTGAATAAATCAAAACAATAATGCATGATCAAAAATACGTAGCGCGAAGCCCTCGAACAAAACCTAAAAGGGGGTTTAGGGGGGAAGCCCCGCAACAAAACGTGAGCGCTCCGCGCGACGCAGCATTGTCACGCGGTGACAATGCTGCGTTGCGTGAAGCGCGGGGGATCTCGAGGGGCGGAGCCCCCCAACGAGTACGCGAAGCGTACTTATTGAATATTGTTGTCTCCACTTTTAAAAATCTTGGCTCAAACGAGAAAAACTGTATTGCAATATCTATAATCAATTTCATAACGATACTCATCACTCAAGAAAAATTTGTGCTAATGGTTCTTCCGACATTAACCCTCTTCAAGGAAAGTTACCTCTACCCTAACAGTGAAATATATTTATTTCACTTACTTATAAAACGTTACAAACGCAAATAATATTACTGATATTTTTCATAATATTGAAATGAACGGTACCTCTATCCTAACAGTAAAATATATTTATGTCACTTCTAAACGGCACAAACGAAAATAATATCACTGATATTGTTCATAATATTAACTTCACACCATCGAACCACTCATTTACATTTTCCCATCATCGCATTTTTATCTTTCCTTCACTTCTTAAAAAATGTACACTTATTTCATTTCTTAATCAATTCGTTCAATTCGTTCGTTCGCCCATTTCAAATACCAATATTAACAACTGACATTCCAAGCATTTCTCCGTACTGGTGTACTCGGATTAATTAACAATGTTCTTTTCGAATAATGAAAGAACTCGCTTCCCATCCAACCGTACAATATTATTTTATATATTTTATTAAATTTATATACATTTTTAACATCATAAACATCAGATAACATCATAAACATCAGATTATTTCGATGTAAAAAATGCCATGAATATTATTTTTGTTGTTGTGAACAAAATTATTTATTAAAAATGAATTGTTTTTTTACCTATATAAAAAATTTTATAAAAATATATAAAAATGTATATAAATTTAATAAAATATATAAAATAATATTGTACGGTTGGATGGGAAGCGAGTTCTTTCATTATTCGTTTAATATAATAAATAAATTCCATAAAATGTATTAAAATCAAAATATTTTTACAAGTAAAATAATTTACAAGTAAGTGTATTGCAAGGAAACAATATTTGTGGAAATAATAAATTTCATTTCTAAGTCGTTTTTATTATCAAAATTATGTTATGTTTATTATGTGACAAATGTAATTAATTCAATGAATACGAATTCCATCAAATACATCATACATCCAATTTTCACTATTCAATATGAGTTTAATATAATGGAGTTTTGGATCCGTCAAAATATATTATTAAATCAACGCAGTGACTGTCTTGATTCAACAAATGAATAATAGAAACAATACTTTCATTTCATCAATGAATGCATGTTTTCAAATTCGATAATTTCTTCTCTCAGTGTATTAAATCCAGGGTTTACGAATTATTGTAACTTATAATATACATGCTATAACGATTGAAAAATATTTTCAAATACTCCTTGCACGTTTTATAAGAAAAGAAAAAATTACATCCTGCAACGTCACAGCCGAGCGAAATGGCGTGTATTGCCTCTTATATATATATGGATATTACGATTCATTATAAAAAACGTTTTTGGTACCTTCAGTAGTACGATTATTATCCAAATATCATTCGGGGTTTCTCCGTTGGTGTTTCAGTATTTTCAATTTCCTTCTTGACAGTACTGCCGTACACATTGGAAATATATCACTTTCTTTCGATCCTTTCGTACCTTTGGCAAAAATCTGATAACAAAAACGAATATTAATAATTATTGAATACTACAATTTCTTATCCTCGGGGTGAAAAATAGGTTATGACGTTGAAAACAAAATTGATGATATCGAAAAGGATTAGATGTAGCACCTGCTATCAACATTACATTAATTTGCCGTTGTCGCTACGTAATGGACATAAATGTAGTCGTCATTTTGTTGGTACCACTATTATTTGCATTATTGAGTTTTGCTACTCAACCGTAACACTCTACTTCCGCTTTCTAATGCCGCTGCAGATATTGTTAACACAACTCAACGTCTTTATATTATTTTGACGTTATGTCATTTAATTTTTATTATTACATTTGCATTGCCATATCTTGATTGATATGTCATGCGATCGATATTTATTACATCCATGGACATATCTAACATTGACAGAAACAAACCAAAGTGATTATACTGAGCTGCGAAGAATTCAATTTATCTGCATTGCCGCGTAAGAGTGAATCATTGAAGGTGGCCGGCATTGATTGCCTCATAGCGAAGTACGTCCCCTAAATCAATTGCACCGCGCATAGTATTACACATTATGATGTTCATTGCAGTTGTAAATTCAGTTTAGCTTTTCAAAAGTATGATAAAATGGAAGAATATTGCGTCGATCGAGGCAATTTTCTTTTCAAAGTGCGTACGTATTAATTGGGACAGTAATCATCATCTTTGCCATCGTCTTTGTCATGGTCGTGTCGTCATCGTCGTCGTCGCGTCGTAGTTGAAATTATAAGGTTAGACGTACAATTACGCACACATGGACCAAAAAATGCTTCATTGCATTTCAATATTAATAACAATAATTGAGGTGTGCTTAGACCAGACAATTGCGGTACTACGACTCTCATGCCTGGTGTACACTCTCGGCGAGACCTCTTGAGACGAGCGAGTGTAGAGGGTACGCTCGGCTTGTCTCGGACTTATAATTCTCGCCATATTAGCTGTCCGTCCACAGTCTGTTTTCGTGCCCGAGTCGACGGCTCGAAGAAAGTGCCAAAAAGAGGGTAGGGGGCACTTCCTGAGTTGTCCCTCAAAAGTAAGACCTCATGCGAGCGTGTACAGCTAGCATCAGGGTCATTAAGCTAGCTGTATTACGCAAATAGTCTGCAGACATGGTGTTAAATAGGCCAACCCTGTCTGGAGATATCGTGATTTCCCGACTGTGCGGGAGAAAGCTTTTCCGTCACGATTAATCTTGTGAATTTAAAGCCATCTGAAGAATATTCGGAAAAATCCAGCTTTTCTATTTTTTTTCAACTTTAAGTTTTATTTTGACTTAAAGGGCGTATCTCCGACCTATGGTCCCATTGAGACTTTTGTTCCTCTTGACACGTAGAATTTTTGAAGCCAATAAAAAAATTTGACCTTGCATTTCAGTGTCAAGGTCAATTTCGCGGATACAAGTTTTGATAGATCTCCACCGATCTCAAGCTGGAGAATCACCTGGCGAAGCGGCGACCACTATTTTCTTTCCACTCTGTACATTACTATATTAGTTGAATTTCTCGTATATATGTTTCTAAATACATTATATGTATGAGGCTTTCCATGTCAATTAAATGAATATATAGGTTTCATCCGTCACACCTCTCTCCGATGTGGACAGCAATTTTTATATAATATTACTATATCTTTTTAGTACTCGGCAATTTTTTTAATGCTTTTTCAACAATTAGACTTGAAAATATTCATTAAACCTGTATGAGGGCCACGGTTGTACATACAGGTCTGGAAACTCTATAGGTGGGGGGTGACCCACTTAGTGTGACCATCTTGTAGTTGACATTATTCCCACCTGATACTAGATATTAGCGCTGTACGCTAGATATTTTTCGAAAAAGCGAATAAATAATTCCTAACTAAGAACTTTACATGTTAACAGCGAGAGTAATGCTCGGTTTATGCAGCGCTGTAACGTAACTTTTGAAAATTGAAAGTACATATTGCCCTCGTGGCGTTCATGCAGAATTGTTAGCTTATTTGAAAAATCCTTGCAGTGCAGTGCCACGCACGGTCAGATGGCGAACGTGCAGAACAGTCACACTAAGCAGGTCACCCACACCACCGAAAAAACAATTTAGGGCCTTTACCGGGACCCTTGCGTAGTTAAGGGCAGCACTGCTACTGGTTCCACAGAAGCGGGAGGATTTAATTCTCAAATTGACTTTTAATAATAAGACAACAAACATTAATCAATTTGTTATCAATTCACTCGTTTCTCTTCTTAATCGACAATTTACGCATTGTCAAATTATGGACAACATGAATATATTTTTATTATTGCACAAATATAAGCGTCGATATATTAGTTGTCCATATTTATCGACTGTCAGTATCATGTGTATAGCCGGGCCAACATAACCTTACTTGATTGCAACCTCTCATGTGCATTGTATCCGTGCTCGTGTTAAATAAATATTATTTGGAAAAAGACATGAATTAAAAATGTCGGTACTCCTTGCCCATGCGCTCGTGTTTTTCGTATATCTATATACGCTCAACGTATTGTAACGAACGGCATAAACACATGTTCCTCCGCGTGACATAGTGCGTAATTGCGTCGTAATCAATTATATTATCCTTTAATATCCTTTAATCCTGACTCAATAAGTCATTTCGTTTGGGGTGCGGAAAAATATCTTATGTGAAATCAATATTGTATTGCATTGCGGAACCTACAAAAATTTATCCGTCTTATAGTTATTAACGAGGTAAATACATTTTTATATATAGGTATCTTTGCTTCTTTATATATATCGACTGTTATTGTGGTCGTGCGTTGATAATGTTTAAATATTTCCCACAATTTTTCAGGTGGAATATTGAAATATCTTGTCGGGCACAAAGAAAAATAATGGCTGATAGGCGTATTAATGATGATGAGACAAAGGCGTCGACATCATCAGCAAGCGGTACCGCAGTCAACGATGAAAAAAATATTTCATTCAAGCCAAAGGACGGCCACACAGAGAACGCTGCAGACTCTGACAGTGACGTCGATGATAATTTGTCACTGGCAACGGCCGTGTCGTACGACGAGAATCGTTTCCTCGACGAAATAGCCCGGGAACTCGTAAGGGCGGAATATAAAGAGATTGACGCCGGCAACTATGTTGAGACAATGCTAGCCGAGGTTGTCAAGTTAACGAATGACCGAAGCGCAGGTACCGATGGAGACACCCAGATTGAATCTGTCAAACAAAGTTGTGTTACACGTATCGTCATAGAACGACAACATGTATGTATTTTGTAACGTAATTAAATTATTAAACTTTTTTGTACAACACTTTTTATTACCGAAAATTGTCACGATAATAAATAGCCGAAGTAGTATACCGTTTTCTGGACTTTGATTATGCGTATCACTTACATGCAGCAAACAAACGACTGTCCCGGTACCAATAATCAGCGAAGAAAATAGCATGCCGAATGATAGAGCGATACCGCAGGAAACAATAGAGTAAAAAGAAATGGTACAATATGTTTCAACTTTATTACTAGTCAACGATAATTTTTTTTCAGCACTCATACTGACTTGAGGACAGTTTGCGAGAACCTAACTGTAACGTGACATGTTATTTTTCTTCGAAAGTAAATGAGATAGTTTGTCATTTCTTTGGTCCTTAAAATTCCCATTAGAATATTGTGAAAGTAAAAAAAATGTTTTGAAAAATTATAATAACAAGAGAAAAAAAAATTATTAACCGGTAACATTGTTCGCAGACATATGACATTTATTACAAAGCTCGCCAGGTGCTAAATGAATTTAACCTTTTAATAATAATTCTTTCACTTTGGTTTGGTTTGGTATTCATTATTCATTCATCCATTACTCGTTTTTGTATATCTTTCTTCTTTGAAATTACAAGAGGTGGCGTGAAACAAACGTTTACATGTACCAATTATCCTATTTATTCACCTTAAGTTTCGTTCATTTTTTTCTGTGCAAGTCTGTTTGTTGGGAAAATATGCGACATAGGGACCGTGCAAGTTGCCTTTGGCACCGCTGATTGCCGATATTTTTAACCATTGGCAAAGACGCAATTACATTTATGTATACGAGCTATAACAAAATGAATTTTATGTTAAGAAATTAAAATTATTAGCGCAATGTCTTAATCGAGTGTAACGTGTTGTATTCGAGGATGTTCTAGTAATTAACGACGAAATGATAAAAGTGATGAAAAATTCTAATTGTATCGTTTCCCCGCTGGCACCATACGCCGTGGAAAATAAAAAAACATAGTGATGGATAAATGCTTTTGAAAATGACGTGTAAATGTTAAATTGACTTAAATGAAGATTCGAGTAAATAAAAATATTGTAATTGTAAAGTACGAGTCAGGTAGAAACTAATCATTGTCATTGTTGAATATTTTTTATCGGCCCTATGTCAATGTGTGTAACCTATGAATAACCTTTTAACAAAATGAATTATATGTTAAGAAATTAAAATTATTAGCGCAATGTCTTAATCGAGAGTAACGTGTTGTATTCGAGGATATTTTAGTAATTAACGACGAAATGATAAAAGTGATAAAAAATTCTACTTGTATCGTTTCCCCGCTGGCACCATACGCCGTGGAAAATAATAAAACATGGTGATGGATGAATGCTTTTGAAAATGACGTGTAAATGTTAAATTGACTCAAATGAAGATGTAAGTAAATAAAAATATTGTAATTGTAAAGTACGAGTCAGGTAGAAACTAATCATTATCATTGTTGAATACTTTTTATCGGCCTATGTCAACCTGCAATAACCTTTTCAGGTGTCCGTTAAACTTTTTCTCATTCAAGGTGGACTCCTGGCCTTCTGCTTGATGAGTAAATGTTTAGTTGTTGTAGTTTATGCATACTCGAAACTCAACTGCCGAATGGATTTCGCAATATGACATTTCATTTCCTGCGAAATAGAGTTTCACATTGTACAAGTATGACAAATTTTTTTTCATTCTCCTATTTCATAATTACAGGATATTCTACAGTCACAGATGCATTTTCATTGTTGAATGCAATGCTATTATCAAGATTAATGCTGAAAAAAATGTGCTTCTCTCCAATGGTGGGGAAGTGTGGTGAAAAAATAAGTAATAAAACGAGACTCAAAATCTATTCGTTTTGAATGTGGAATTAATTGTCAATGTGGCATCATTTAAAATTTGTTTTAAAATTCTGGGGGTTGTCTGATTTACGGAATTTCGCAGTGATTAACCTGGAATTTCAACAACGGGTATACTTTTTCGTAAAGACAGTGAGAATTGTATTAGGCAAAGGCGGGTCACGACGTTAGGATGGAAACAAATTTGAAATGGTTTGCGAAATGAATGTACGTTCTGCAACTTTTGTAAATAGCATAGCCCGATAGATCGGGCTGAAATGTTTTCGAAAGATACATTGCATTTAAAAAAAAATAATACTGTTTTCCATGATAATTGATTAAGGAGTTGGGTAAAAATGTAATTTGTTTATTACAAATGGAATAATGTTGATGCTGTTACAATCGCATTTTCGCAAGTATCGAGGTATCGATTTTTTGAATAAACACATTAGATGACGATATCACAATAACGATTAAGGTAACATTTCATTAAAAACAAAAAAGCGTTATATTGTGAAGAAATTTTCGAAATTAGCGATAAATGGTTTTAAACACCAATTTTTGTAATTTCACAGCTGTAGGGTTAACTTTTTCAGCACCAACACATGACATGACTAGACAAATTGATAACGGAATTGAACGGAATTGCTAAAAAAATATTGAAATTATCCATTAACACATAGGTTCTTCGTTTCTTACGTCGTTCGTAAAGCTTCCTTCATGAGAGAGCAATTATAATGAATATAAATTCCCCGAAGACGGTTAAAGTTACCCTCAAAGGATACTCGACGAATGATTGAAAATAACGCGGAAGCTATATGCTAATATTTGATTCTTTCCATTTATTAGGAATGGTATTGAAATTTTATTAATAATTGTTCAACAACGTATGACTATCAAATTATTATCGTTATTAACATCGGAGTAAACATGGACGTTTGATGAAAAATAGTAATGTAAAATTTGTTATTTCTGACCTGGAAGAACTGAAAATATCGGTCATGACAACGTAAAATTGTAGTAGACACACGGAAAAAATATTAATAGAGTTACATCAAATAACAGGTACTTCACATTCTGACGACTCTATAATACAAAGGTCATGTGTCACGATATTGATTAATTGTTTTTTGATGTTTATAAATAATGTAATGCATTTGAGGAATAGAAAGGTGTCGTTAAAACTATCCAACTGTGCTTGATAATATTTACAGCTACAATGAAAGAACTTCGACAGCGCTATGAAGACGAAAAATCGGAGAAGAGAGATAGAAAGCGTCAGGGCTAAGCAAAATCGCTTTTGGTGACTCCTGATGTACGCAGAAGTGTTCGAACGACGAGGGGAAAAAGATCGATAAAAAAAAGAAATATCCGTCCGAGAATGATTAAAAATACATTGAACAAAGTACCGTTTAAAAATGTATGTAGTTTTATAAGATACAATGGAAATTAAGTAGGGTCGTGAAAATAATTTTTCTAATCAAAACTCTTACCTAGTATTTCGTGCTTTTTGGTGTAAAGGTGTATATTATTGGACGTTCCACACCGAACCAGACACCATTCAGCTGTGGCATTTCCGATTTATTTGAATATTGATAAAACTTTAGTATCGGTTGGAAGGGCTGTAAATGTATTTTTTGAATATATTTCATCGTGCCGCTTTAACGATATCGATATTCAATAAAGAAGGGCATTATTATTCTGAAACGCCCGTAAATAAGTTGAAAATAGATGAAATGGAACATTTATTTTGATATTCATTTATTGAAACGTAATTTTGATGGCAAGAATGTTAAAAATCTTGGCATACGTATTTCTATGACATGTTGAAGGTTTCAAAAGTTGTTAATTGATTTGTTAATAATGTTTTTGTAAAGAAGTGCCATCCCTTCCGCAAGTTTTCAGTTGTATTAGATAATGAGTAAACGATGGGATGATTTCATTTTATGTTAAGATTAGCACCATTCAGTTTTTGTATCTACAATTTCAATATAAATTATTGATATTTTGATACTGGTTGAAAAAGGACCTCGACGATTTTTGTAAATTTGTTATTTCGATTCGTTAACAATATATAATAATTTAAAACAATTGATTAAATTTTTGTTTATAAAACGTCCATAACTCATTGTAAAATGAGTCATATGGGACGTTGTTCTTTTGAAATTGTTACTTTCAAACGTACTTATTGTACGAAAATGATTCAAAATAAATTTCAAACGATATTTGCACAAGATATTCAAGTTTAAAATATGAATGGTTAATTTCCAATAAATGCACTGATATATTTCTATAACAAATTCGTGTAATAAACTGTCATTTATTATAAAACTTTACAGCCAAAATAGATAATAGTATAACGATGGGATAGCAGCAGTTGTTTCTTGAAAAGTTACGTAATTTCATGAAAATAGATACAATAAGGACGGTCCGACAAAATAATGTTAAATAAATTATGGAGGCCTCTTTGAACCGAAACTTCAACATAAGAAATGTAAAACAAAATCGGATATTGAAATGGTTAATAGTACTGAATTAAAAATGGAACTGAATATACAGTATCGTGAACGCATTCTCTCCTTAGGCTTAAAAGTAGTGGAAGGGATGACGGCTTAATAAAAAAACAAAATGTTAAAGAAAATCGCCAAGTACGCTGTTCTTACAAACGGAGAAATGATTCAAAAACTTTGCAATGTTATGGAAATACGGTTTCACATTTTTTAAATATTTTTGTTTGTTTGTTGGTTTGTTTGTTAAAAAAAAATAAAAAACAACGTCCCGTTTAGGGATGGGCACGAATGTCATTTTAATGTTGATTTTGCAATGGTTATGACCATTGTTGAAAAATAAGTGTTAAATATGAATAGTCAATGCATCAAAAATACTTGGTGGAAGAAAATAATTTTTCAATTATTAAAATAATGGGTAATTTATTTTATTTTTCAATGTATTTTTAATCATGCTCCGAAGGATATTTCTTTTTTTTATCGATCTTTTTTCCCTCGTCGTTCGAACACTTCTGCGTACATCAGGAGTCACCAAAAGCGATTTTTCAATTACTTAAATAATGGGTAATTTTCGAAAAATATTATCAATTAGTAGCCAATGTCAAATGGAAAAACATTAATTTCCAATTATGAAAAGAATATGTAATTGATGAGAGAAATGACGGATGTTGATGGAAATCGCAGAGAACGGTCCGTCGGGAACTGCGCAACCGCATGCAACTGCTTAGCACTACTTCCGGTACGTTGAATAGTACAGGAAATTCCAACAATCAAGAAGGTACCGTCATTGAAGGTGGGAGTTTATCGTGTATGCCATCGAGATAATGCATAACTAAAGATAACTTATTCAAGTAGTTATTGAACGTAATAAATACCGAAACGTTACAGACTAATGAACAAAGAAGAAAAATGATAGGAAACAGGTGTTTCTTGGTTATCGATAAAAAATAACAAAATATTTAAAAATAGTTTCATTACGATAATGACAAACAAAAATAGTGTTAGGGATAATTATTACTGCGTCTAAATGATGCACTTGTAATATTGAGAAAAAAATTATTTCATCACAAACAGCAACGAATAATTTGAATATTAACATTGAAATGTAATGTCATTTTAAATGTTAATATTATTCTCGATAATTTTTTGTTTATTATTGTTAAAGGGGCAAAAATAAATCGTTATAAGGCCCGACTAATGTAATGAATGAAATAATTGTATTATGCTCGATAGCATGAAGTACCGGTATACACCATTGACACGAAATTTTTCAACATGTTTCAAAAAGTCGGTTATTTAGCCACCAAAAACCGGTTGTTGGGTGTAATACCCGATATAATGACCCTAAAATTGAAATGGATGTTACTTGCATGATAAAACAAATGTGTTTAGTAATATGTTATTGACAAAATAACACGTCGTTTCGTTCGAAAATATCAATACCTCGTTATGGAGCCATGGAGCCGCTCGACGAAAATAAGCTGCAGAGATGCACGTGAAACATTTTGGTGGTTACTAGAAAATATGAAAAATATCGTTTTATCGATATGAAAAACATTGCGAATGAATTGGGTATGGAAAACAATGGAATGAAGAACGATAAGGGTAACTAATAACCCTTATCGTTCTTCATTCCATTGTTTTCTTCAGGGCGACCGTTATTGTGTCCTCAAAATTTATTCGTGTTGCAGCAGCTGGTGCTGCAACACAAATAAATTTTGAGGACACAATAACAGTCGCCCTGAAGAAATATATTAATAAATTGTATGGATCGTCGCGGAGCGTAAAATGAAATATTAATGCATAGCAGAAAAATAACGATAAGAGTGATTAAGTTAACAAATCAACAAAATTTCTATAGAATATATTATGGCTGATTGTCATTTTATGTGAAATAAATAGTAACACAGGAGAAATGAGAATACTTTATGGACGTTCTCTCCATACATAGTGAAAAACTAAACCGATTATGAAAGAAAGACATGCTACTATCGAGTTAGAGAAAGTATTGTTGATTAATATATACAAAAAGAAATGAAATTATGAAACTCGCATGTGATAAATTATTATCGAGGATAATGATAATATTCCGTGAACATTATGAAATAATGATAGTTTTTCGAAAAGGAGCATTGAAGACCCTTTCCGAATGCAGAGTGGGGCCAAATCCCAAAAAGTTGGCCAAAAGTCGAAAAATAAAGTTTAAGTTTCGGTAATTTTTAGTCGTGGGTTAGGTGGGGGAAGAGTCCGAAGGTCAAATTCTTGGCATCAGCGGGCCCTAGCCCTTATACCTGCTTTTGTACGGCAGTTGAAAGGGAGCCCTCGAGCGAGCTCGACGCGTCGTGCAGTAAATGACCATTTCAACGCTGTATTAAACAGGACGCCAAAACTTAATACATCCGATTCGAATTTGTTCGAATGGAATCAACAGCTGAAAGTGAGTAGAAAATCATTGTGTAACTGAAAATCAATAATAATAGTTCATGCGATAATAATAAATGAATCATTTGCACGAAAATTCACGGAAAATTACAAGTGAAAATTCTAAAAACGTAGAGAAAAGTTGATAAGTTCCACAGTGTTCCACGAGCTGACCTATCACATGTTGTAGATGGACGTATTATTGAATAGAAAACATCGAAAATGGCTGCGCTTAGCTGCGCGCGTGTCATTGCTACGAGTTTTTGCAATATAAAACATAGTTTTCTGAATTTCGTACATTAACGACGCCGGAATGTCTTTCTTGAATTGAATCTTTTTCTTCGATTTTATTGCGGTCTTCATTGTACACTGAAATACATTGGCACTCATCCAAGCAGCGTGTCGCGGTCGGTCGAGTTGAAGAGCGCTACATCTATATATGAGGGATTCTCTGTCAACTCAGCCACTTTTTTTCGACCATCTCAGATGTGCCCCATAATTGGTTATATTAAAGTGCTACTCATTTGTGAATTTCTTCACATTTTTGAATTAAAAATTTTACAAATCGCCGTTTTCTTTCCAAATAAATATATCTCGGAAATTTGAAGTAATTGAAAAAAAATGTCTGCACACAAGAGTTGTGGTTTTGTGTTAGCATTCGAGCGGAATATTTGAAATAGTTTTTACGTTCCGATAACGCTGATTTTTTACCAAAAAATAGAATGATTATTTTTTTATTCAAAAAAGGCTACTTTTTTCGACTGAAAAAATTAGTCTCTCAGTATATCTGACGATATCGCGAAAAGATCACTAGAGTAACACGGATCGAGGTTCTAGGGTAAAAAAATGAAACCACACAAATTAATTTTTTTTTTACCGAAACCTGTGGCTGAGTTGACAGAGAATCCCTCATATGCCTCTTAGTTATATGGTTAAGCCCCAGAGGGGAGAGAATATCAAAGAAATTAATGTATTGAGTTCTAATGACCATAATTCTTTTGCATGCATATTTTATTTTTATTTTCAAATCATATTTAAAAATAAATAATAGAAACGAGGTTGAATATGGAATTATCGATCTATATAGATATTATATTTTTCAATTTTAGAATTAGTCGCTGATGAACGTGGAGGATGTGGCTTAACAAGGAAGGAAATTTTTTCGATCACGAAAGGTCACCTTAGTGGAGGAGTGCCTGAAACGTATGCAATGATCGAATTCCCCGAGTACTGACTTTTTGCCGAATTTATAACGATTTCGACTTTTTGCCAGTTTTTTGGGACTTCAAATCCGCTATTTTGTTTTCATTTCCAATTTTGACGTCGCATTCAAAGTCAGCGACCCCAAAAACCCCCGAGTACTGACTTTCAGCTGAATTTATAACGCTTTCGACTTTTTGCCAGCTTTTTGGGACTTCAAATCCGCCATTTTGTTTTTATTTCCAATTTTGACTTCGGATTCGTAATCAGCGACCCTAAAAACCCCCGAGTATTGACTTTCAGCCGAATTTGTAACGTTTTCGACTTTTGGCCAGCTTTTTGGGATTTGGCCTCACTGTGGTATGTTACTAAGTCACAGTGTACGAATGACGATCGTATAACAATTAATAGTAACGGAACCCTCCTTATTGCTATAGTTTTTTCATATTGATATACAGGGTGTTAAGTAACTAGATAACCTGACTAGGTTCACCGTGTAGAGCGTGCCAAAAAGAAAAATTAGCTCTTTTAAAAATTGCTAAACGACAAAAATTAGCTTAGTTATATTAATGTTTTAAGCTGACCAATGACGGCTTAAAACATTAATAACTAAGCTAATGAGCCGCGTGGTGGGGTAACGGTGGGCGTGGCGCAAAAACCCCCCACCAGCGGCATTTCTCCTAGTTTCTAGCAGTCATTGGTCAACTTTAAAAACATTGATAACTCAGCCAATTTTTATCGTACAAAATTTTTTAAAAAAAGCAAATTTTGTCTTGATGTGCTCTCCACGGCGAACCTTGTTAGGTTATCCAATTACTTAACATCCTGTACATGATATAATTGGTAAATGCAATGGGTATCGCGGTATTGTTAACAACCTAACATGACATGTAATGAAACTATGAGCTTGTTGCTACTGGTGTGTAGCACACCAACGACAACTTGGGTGATTGTGGGTTAGCAGTTCGTACGAGGACTTGTCTTGTTTCACTCTGATGCTTCTAATGGCTGTATACGAGTGAATGGTACTAAATTGTTGCACCTAATACGGTATGAATGAAAAGAAGGAAAGGATATTTGGTCCATTATAATGATGGGGTATAAGGAAAGTTTCATTAAGTCAAATGTTTCCAACAGTTGTCTAAAATGAAGCAATCATTCGGGAAGTGAATTGTTGCCGAAAAATTGAATACGTTATTTGAAAAGTGACATTTACCGCAACATTTTTTGGTTTATTTTGTAGGTGAAAGGTACCGTGAAGAATAAAACGATCGTATATTCGAATGAAAGCGTTTTGGAAGAGTCGTCACTGGTAAGCATGAAACAATTACTATTTAAGCAAATGTTTTTGCATTGTGCCAATGTAGAACACAACCTGTATGAAACCGCCGAAGCAGCAAACACTGCGAGTAAACTGCGACTTTGTGTTCCCCACTAATGTTATGTTGCCGACAATGACGCACGGTAAAAAAAGAAAAGGAGCGATGAAAATAAAATATCCACATGAATAATTGATAAACGCTAACGACTATTGCGAAAATTTGAATAAAACGGAAGGTACATTGAAGGACTTGGCATGAGCGCTAATCATTTCGATTGTAGCGTTCAATCTATACGACACGTCCATCTCGGTTAATCTCAAAATGAATTAGCTCGCTAGCGATATTTGATGCATCGTTTACGTAGCGATAGCCAATTGCAAGGTAGGCATTCCTCTCGATCTTTTATGCGGTAGGCTATCGCTAAGTAAACGATACGACAAATGTCGGTAGCAAGTTGAATTTGAGAATCCCTGTAATAGAGATATTATACATGGAGGAGGTGAGACAGCTAAAAGTGCGTGGATCTGCGAAAAGAGAAAGAGATATTTTAATGGTAAGGGCTTCATTGTCTCATCACACTTGCGCAGTAAACGCATGGTTAGAAAACGTGCATGAAAACATTCGTCGCGCCGTTAACGTAACGATAGCGAACGGCGGAGCAGACATTCCTCCGGATATTTTGTGCTTTTGCTAAGGCGACATTAACGAGACCGCAAGGGTCGCTGGTGAATTCGAGAATCATACGGTACAAATAGGCGGTTTCTATTTGAGGTGATTGTGCACAGAAAAGGAGCAATATGCACGCACTGCGGTGCACCGAGTGGAAGCAAATGCACAGAATAGAAAGCGATATAAGTAAACCGGAACAGCCTCACTAATGGTCGCTGCATGGGATACGTGCGTAAATAAAGAAATAATAAGTCACAGGTAAATGTGTCATACGCGTATACGCATTTTTCGTACATCCATGTAAAGAAGTTGAGTAACATTACGTATTGTAATACGAACGAATTCGACGAATACGGAGAATGGATACTTTGTAATATGACTGAATGAAGAAAGATAGAATAACCCGTGACTACAATCTGTCGATGGTCACGTCGCAGGCCCTGGAGACACTTGTTTTGAACTAACAGTTGACTGCCGATGATCCTGTATCACGACAAACTTATGGGTTAATTGTACGATACAACAATAATTTGCAAATTGCAAGCATTCTCCATAGTATTTGGTGTATTTTAAATGCGATAAGCTCATAAAACTGGTAGGCATAAACCTTGAAAATATTCCGAACGGCAAATCGTGAAAGTCCATGCCGATGTCGATCGACATTACAAAATACGCCTCCTTACCGAATCGGAAAAGTCTGAAATAAACGATGTTCTATTCTTTGTGGAGCGGAAATGTTTTAAATGTCAACTATGGCGTAAAATATATTTGTGAGCGCAGTTCCCAATTGCGACCAAAACTTTTTATAACGATCACCGATAATTGCTCCCGCAATCAAGAGGTAAATCTCGTCTTATTATCAATAATGAGGTGGAAATTGATGGAAACGATGAACAAGACATTTTTTTAAATATGATGTGTATGGTTAAGAAAACATAAGCAGGAGTTATAGCTGAATGACTATTTGGAATACGAAATAAAGTAAGGGAAGGCTACAAGACATGTATGCTCTGCGGCCTGGCAGGAAGTGTTGAAACGCAAACATATAGTTAACCGTTGTTTCCATTCAAAGGAACTTGGAGTAATGTTTGGGAATAACCTTGTTTTCCTTATGGATGTTTAGTTAAAAAAAACACAGTTTTGAGGATTTCCGAAAAAATTGTATTTGGTATGATTCGGGTTCCGCTTGTTAGAAAGCAGTGAAATCAAGAGACGCGGCAGCGTCTCGAGACGAGTACATTTACCGACTGTCAGTAACTCTCGACTCGACGATATAACGAGATGCGCCAAAACTCCTATACACCAAGTACCACATTTTTCGATGTCTCCAAAACAGTTTATAGGATTTTTTAAATGACATGTGATTCCAAGAGGTGTTTCAGCGTGGCAATTAAAGCAATTTTCCGTTGCCGATTGATTGTGATGAAAATGAAAGCTCTAGCATTAGGCAATAAATATATATATTGATTTTTTGGGATCGCTTTTCTCTCGAGAAAAAATTCAGTCGTCGTCTTGGCACATTACATATTATTATTATTAGATCCCCGTTACCATGACACCGTTGCATACTCACATCAAACCAGTGAACATATATTACATGGAAATGATAAGCCCGTGTTAGCATTTGGCACAGAAAATGTAGTTCCGATTTCTGTCGGTAGACGGAGCGGCTGTATATCGGTGTGCACACATAAACAGAGTTGTAAGCCACGCCCTTGCAGCTACCTCACTCGGTCTTGGGCTGAACGCGGTACATGCTCTCTCATTTACACTTGTGGATAAACCGATACTCAGCCGCCCTGGAGGGAGACAGCAGTTTCTCTCTTGCACATAGTGATCTAGAGGCGCGTGATTTTCGTAACTAAGAGGGCAAAGGTTCGATTGCACTTAACTCATTTTTTTTTCAATTGCATTTGTCAATTGTTTCATTAATTAAAAATAATTCATGAAAAGTCTCTCCAAGTAATCTTGCATGTCCGCTAATATTCGCTGGGTGCGAAGTAGGTGGTGGGGGAACCAAAGTCGATCGCAGCGCGTGGGGTGGCCAAAAATAATACTTTTAGCGGACGAATTACAATAGCGATGTCGTCTGCTAGTCTTTTTGTCGTCTGCTAGAGTCTTCTTGCCGTCTGCTACTGCCTAAAAACGTGTTTCTATAATTGATTCGGTCATTTTTGGTGGAAAATAAAAGAGGTCAACCTTTTATAGACACTAGAGATGTACATGATCATCAAATATGTATATAAATTACGATGTTTCATTGCAATGATTTGATCGTTTAGTTATTTCCCGTAAAGACAGCTATGTCAGAGTCCGCCTTAGTTGCAACCACTAGTTTGCGTTGTCGTCGCGCACCTAGGGAATAATAGTGAGAGAGAAACACACGCACTCAGCTACAGTAAGAGCGTAAGAGCGTAAGAGCGAGTGAGAACGTATATCACCCCAAGCATTTGAGTCCCTAAGAGAGAGCAATAACGCACATCACCCCAAGCGCCTATTGGCCGCATAACCTAGAACGGGGCGGAGCTAAGTATTCGTACTTTGTATTTGTGTACACCGATACAGGCAGCGCTTGGGGTGATGAACTAAAATCACCCCGGAAAAACCGTGCCAAATGCTCCCATAAGCTTGGCGCTCCTATGTAATATATGTTCACTGATCAAACCAGTGCAGCCAAATTGCGCACAAAATGAACCCCCACTCTGCGCGCTTTGCGCGCACAACACAACCATGATGGCCCGTGTCTGTGAGCGAGCGACGTTCGGGTCGGTTCGGTTCGCTTCAGAAAGCCGAGCATTGCCGGAGTGACAACCGAAGTCCTTCGACAGCTACACACACTCATCGAGCTGGTCACGTTCATGTGCGTGCTTAAGCCGAGGCTCGGGGTAAAAAAAGTGACTTGAACAGTCGGAGTCGCGCGCGTGACGTCACGTCATGTCACGCGCGGGTCTTCAAATATTTTCATGGGTTATTCTCCCGGTGCTGCCCGTGATGAATTAAACATGAAAATTAGTGTAACGTTATTAAAAAAATCAATAAAAACATATTTTCCTTTCAATAAATTGTCGACAATGCAGTGAGATACGCGTTTTGATACATTGTAAGGTATAGATGCGGCAAACATTTTTCGTGCACCAATTTTCGCGCAAACAAAATTGAATAAAAAAAAATGTTTATAATTTTTGCCGTCGACATATTTTGATATGACTTCATTAAAAAAAAAATCACCAAAAAAAATTATTGAAAAAAAGAATGTGCCATAGCGAGGATCGAACCCACGCCAGTCTGATTGATAAGCAGTTCTCTACCGACCGGACCATCTCGTCGTTTCAAGCATATCACCGATTTTTCGTACTTGCGATTCAAAGCCATTTGCGGATTCAATGTTTTTATTACACTTGACGTGAATAAATTATGATTTAATAAAACGTGCTACGATAGATTGCCGCAGATAAATATTTTCCATTATCTATGTTTTTAATTGAAATGCATTATGCACGGAGACGGATCATAAATATATTGTCAACAATTTATTGAAAGGAAAGTATGTTTTTATTGTTTTTTTTTATTATTACATTAATAACGTTACATTAATTTTCATGTTTAATTCATCACGGGGAGCACCGGGAGAATAACCAGTGAAAATATTTAGATACCCGCGCGTAACATGACGTGACGTCACGCGCGCGTCTCCGCCTGCTCAATTAACTTTTTTTACCCCGAGCTGCGCCGAGCCTTGACTTGAGCTTTGACGCACATGAACGTGCCCAACTCCATGAGTGTGTGTAGCTGGCGGCCATGCTGTCGAAGGACTTCGGTTGCCCCTTCGGCTATGCTCGACTTTTCCGAAGCGAACCGAACCGACTCGAACGTCGCTCGCTCACAGACACGGGCCATCATGGCTGTATTGTGCGCGCAAAGCGCGCAGAGTAGGGGTTCATAGTGCGCGCAATCTGGCTGCACTGGATCAAACCAATGCATTTGGCATATATCCGTATATGTCGGGGGGTTCAAGCACAGATGGGGATGAGTGAGGCAAAGTTTCGCCTTAACCGTCTACTAGGAACGCTAGTGTCTCTACCCATAAGCCATTGCGTCGATTTTCCATCTCGCTCGCGGGTACTCACGGCACTCACCCATGGTGTCCATGACAACGAAATTTCCGCCATCTATGTTTGTTGCGTGTTGCGCGTCTTCATGGTGCCCTCGGGTGTGTTGCTGGGTGCGTTTTTTGGACAGTTCTTTGTTATCGTTTTGGAAATATACTGTGCAGATAAGTCGAGTGCACGTATTGAGCGATTGTTTTAATAATCAATTCTTATCTTCACCGAAGCAAGGTTAAATATATCTCGTTTTGTTATTGACCTAACCTCTTTTCATATTTTTATCTTAAGTTGAATTCTCAACCGAATATTTGTTAATTTAAGCAAATATATAATATTGAAGGTGGACTGCACTATTTTTATAAGTATTATGAATCTAAAACAATCCTTTCTACTTTTTGTTTGTAACAGCTATGTCGAGGAAGTGTTTGGTAGCGGGCTGTTCATCAGAGGCTACACGCTTCTTCGAATTCGCAAATACCTTGACAGTGAGTCTGATCGATTTTTAAAGTAGCTTGGTGCAAGTGGGAATCCGAAGCTGCAGAATGTTTTTCCGATACATGTGACAAATCAACATTTGTGTTCGGTTCACTTCGAACAAAAATATATGTTGGCGGAATATGTTAATATTGTTTTATATATAAAAGCTCATTAAATATTTGATGTAAACGCTGGTTGTCCGGTTGGTTTCAAGTTCCTGTCAAACATGAAAGCTTGTCAAATATGTGATGTGAAAACCGATTGTGCAGCTGAAACTTTGCAAAGTTCTGACTGATTGCAGTTTATTACAGTTTTATTAATTTTATGTGATACGCGAATAGAAAAAGATTCTTTAAGTTTGTTCTACAAATAAAAGCTCGTTAAATATTTAATGTAAACACTGGTTGTGCAATTAAAGCTTTGCAAAGTTATGGCTGAATAATTTTATGTGATAAGTGGATGGAAAAAGATTTTTTAAGATTGTTTTACACATAAAAGCTCGTCAAATATTTAATGTAAACAGTGGTTATGCGGTTAAATTTGCAAAGTTATAGCTGAATAATTTTACATTATACGCGAATAGAAAAACAATTTCCAAGTTTCTTTATAACATGAAAGCTTGTCAAATATGTAATGTAAAAACCGATTGTGCAGTTGAAACTTTGCAAAGTTATAGCTGAATAGCTTTATGAGATACGCGAATGGAAAAAGAATTATCAAGCGTGTTTTTTATGTAAAAGCTTGTTAAATATTTCGATGTATGAATATGAATGTTGTAAATAGTCATATATTAAGATGAATAATTATACAAAATATTTGAAATATATTGCAACACAAAAATATACTGGCATTTTTATTATATTTTTGTATCCTGGGACATTTGAAATAAAATAATAATAATAATAATAATGAACCTGCTTCAGGGGCCGTGGAGAGGGGGTAAATCTGTATATCTATATATATATATATATATATATATATATATGTCATACGCATATATATATGTCATAGTTCTCTAACCGTCTACTACGAGCACCACCAGCGCAAACTTTGCCTCATCATTTACTATGGTGACTCGTACCCCCTGGTGTATATTGACGAAACGGCCAACGCCAACCACACAATCATGATTATCTTGTCTCGTACATATTACGGTCAGAAATTAACAAAGAATGTGGCCCGATATTAATTTAAATTGAATATGATGTGAGGAAAATTATAACAAAATCATATTTTGCGTTCTGGAGAAGTGTAGATGAGTGTAATATGTTTGGTGCCGGTTAGTACCGGCACCAAACATATAAGTAACTACGACATAACCTCAAAACATCAAAAATTCTTTCGAAAGTATATTTAAATATAAAGTAAAAAAAAACAGAAATAATGTGTAACTTTATCAAAATTCAAAACGAATATTATTTACGTTTGTATAGAGAAAATCGGTGTAGTTGTTCAATTGTGCTACTGAAATATCATAATTTCGAATCTATTGTAATCTGTCAGAAAAATTTATTTCGAATTCATTGTGATCTGCAGTCGAATAAATTCATTGTGACCTGTCAGATTGAATATCATATAATTTTATATACTCTGTATCATTTAATATCAATTTGTTTTTTTTCGTATCTTGGTCTCTCCACACTGGTCAAAATTTTATCCATAATTTAGTTTAAAAATTCTTTACTTATCGATGGAACATTTTGTATTTCGAATCTAATTGGTGGTGTGTTCACTGCGCAATGGACAAAATTCTATCTATAATAAGGCTTATAATTTTCTTATTCGTCGTTGGTAGATTGTGAATTCACAATCTATTTAGTGGTGTATATAAGCCGTATTATGAATAGAATTTTGTCCATTGGACAGCGTACAAAATGCTATTATCCGTTAGGCAGCAAACAAAATTCGTGTTTATTGCCAACAAGCGGGCCATATCGTTCTTTACTGTCACGATAGCCTCGCCCAAAAATATCCCATCCTTCGTAGATAGGCGGGGCACGAAGCCTTCTTTGATCTCAGGGTTACTTACCTTAATGTGGTACTCCGTTTTAGAACGGGCTGGTATAACTACGGGCGCGTGATTTTTAAACGGCAATCTACTTTTCCTCCAACGTAGGGCCTCGCATGCCCAATCAATTATAGCTCGATTCTCTCCATGGAAGTCAGAGCCAATAATCCCATCGTGGGGCAGGTGAAGCGAGTTGTCCACCACGTGGAATTTCGATTCCGTGCCTATCACGTCTATATTTGTAGAACCCATGTTGTACACGGGGTGTTTTGATATACCCCGGAGACGTAACAAATCCTCGGGGTCAATATCCTAGCCGTCCTTGACGGTTTCTTTTTGTATTAAATTTGGTTCCGAGCCGGAGTCTACCAGGAGTTCCGCAGCTCCTTTCAGCTGGGGAGCCCGCAGCTCCACCAACGGGACGAATCTTTTTTAGCATAGTTTGATATCGACGGTACGGACGTTACCTGTTCGTCTTCGTCGTTTGCGAGGGGGAGAACAGGTTCCACTTCCACCCGAACAACACCCTTGTTGTTCGGGCGGCCACCCGCGTTTCCCGACTGAGTACGCGCCGCGTCGTTTCGTTTTAAATAACAATTTGCCTCGTCATGTCCGAATTTACCGCAGTAAACGCATGCGGGACGTGTTTCGTTCGTGGGGGGTTCGCGTATCCCGTCCCCAGGTTTAGGTCGTTTTTCCGGGAATTTTGCGTAGCATTCCTCGGATTTGTGGGGCTTACCACAGTGTTCGCAGATCTTTCGTTCGTGATTTAGCCTGTCATTCTGTGGAGTCCCGTTTCTTGTCGTTATCGTAACTAAATACTGCCCGGTTGCGTTCGATCTCCCGGCCTATCCGGATCGCAGAGTCGAATGCGGTATCGAGGGAATCGTACCCGTCGAGTTGCAGTCGCATACGGAAATCGGGTGGAAGACCCTTCGCGAAGCAGTCAAGTGTATCGTTTCGCAGAGATTCTGTGTGTTCTTCAGCGAGTCGGCCGTGGGTCTTTGCCTCGAGCTCGACTATTGTTAAATGCAATTCTTTTACGCGACCGATGTATGATATGATGTGTTCATTGCGCCTCATTAACACGTTTCCCAACTCACCCCGGTATTGGTGAATGGTTTTGAACGACGTGAACACGGTATTTAACCTTTCGGTCAGGTCGTTCATATTGAATAATTCCTTGTCGTCTGTCGCGGTGGCCGCATGGCCCTTTAATTTATTTCGGATCAATAACGTCAGGTGCGTCTCCAAATGAGCCGGAAGGGCTTCTTGGGCACGCCTGCATGACCTTATGAATTTGGTTACCGGGATGTTATGACCGGTGAACGATGGAACCAGTTCCAGCGCATCGCGACACGAAATTTGTGCGAGTGGTACCAGGTTCGAAGGATTAACCGGCGTCACCACGGGGTTAACATTAAGAGCACTGAGGGGCTCTCCTTTGCCTTTCAGCCCGTTAACATCGTTTTTTAATGACCGGACGATGTCGACCAGCGTGGCGACAACCTCGTGGAGTTCTTTTACTTGTTGGACGACACCACACGGAGGGGTTTGTCCCTTGGTGACATCGTCGATATCGGCTGAAGATGAATGAGTCTCGTCGGACTCAACCTTGGCTCCAGAGAATTCACCAGTCTCTTCGGATTCCATGTTTTATCGTATATATAAAGGATTTAATTTAATTGACGAGAATAGCAATTTGCAGCTAGGGTACCCCTCGGGGAGAGCCGCACGGGAACGATGCGGTCGAATCCCACCGCTGCCACCAAAAATCTTTCCTGTTTACGTCCCGAACGATGGTTGACACCGATACGGCACGCATACAGCTGATATCGCCCGTGTGGTTTAGGCCAGAATGCGCTGGTCAAGGATCACGAGCTTTCTAGCGCGAGTCTGCTATAGTTAATATGGATACTTATTTAAATTTGTTTCCCCTTTTCAGGTAGCGTGCTAAAGCGGTGAAGCGTACCGGGCCTTAGCTATTCCTTCTTTTTGTTTTATACAGGTTACCGACTGATGGTCTAATGGGTCACTATATTACCGACTGTGGGCAGCTCGCCAACGAAAGGGGATCGGTTTACCGACCGATGGTAATTTACCCGTGGTAGGTAATATATAAACTGTATTACCGAACGAAGGCAATGCGTCGGTAATGTTGGGCAGTAGATGGTAATGCGACAACCTGCATTACTCACTGAAAGCAACGTACGGTAATTAACGACGGTAAGAAGGTATAAAAAACTGTATTACCGACCGAAGGGATCTCACCAACGAAGGAGATTGGTTTACCGACCGATGGTAATTTACCCATGGTAGATAATATATAAACTGTATTACCGACCGAAGGCAATGCGTCGGTAATGTTGGGCAGTGGATGGTAATGCGACACCTACATCACCGACTGAAAGCAACGTATCGGTAACTAACGACGGTTGAGAAAATATAAGAAACTGTATTACCGACCGAAGGTCATGTATCGGCGTTTTAACTGTAGATGAGAAAACCGTATTACCGACCAAAAGTAACTTGCCGGAGGTCGATATATTTGCGATTTGAAGGTAAAGAATACTAAAATAGTTGATTTTGCCTTTAATAGGTTCATTTGGTCCTTAAATACTTCAATTAACTTAATATATATGATTTATCACGGAAGAAAAGAGAATATAAGGAAAAAGGGTACTTACCGCCTTAATCCGACACGAGGTCGATGACTTCCGGATTAGAACCGGAACTGCCCCGCGCGACCGGCGATATGGGCTCCTCGACGATGATCTCCTCGATGACGTATTCCACGGTCACGGGTTCCTCGATGGTGACCTCGCAACGAGCCGAAGGATTTACAGCAATCTGGGCCTGGAACTCGGTCCCGTCGATCATGTAGACGGTGTCCGTGGCGACCACGTCCGATGTGTCGACGGGTTTCGTTGGGTTAACCATTGAGGAAATTACGAGGATTTCGGAAGAAATAAATGTTTGACTCGTAACTTAGTAAAACACTCGTTATTATTTATTTGGATATATTATTCACGGTGTGACCGTGTTTACTCTCGTTTTACTTGCTCGTAATTCACTCTAACGTTTACGGTGTGACCGTGTGTATGCAAATAATATTTCATGGATTTATATTTCGTATGTAAACTCGTGTTTTGTTTAAAGAATGGAAAACGTATATACTTATACGGACTTTTTACTGTGAGCAAAACCGGACACGTAGTAGAATCAATGTTCGCACTTTGGCTCCGCGTTTCATACTACTGAATTGTTCGATTCGATCTCAATATCTTTATCCTTAGAATTTGTCTTCTCTCTAGGTCTGTATTAATCTTTTGTTTTGCCTGCGTTGTTTACATTACAGTTGCTAGGCCGAAGGTATAGAGTACGTAACGGACCAGGCTGCCGACGAGCGACAGGTCAAAGGTGACCTAGTTTATCAACGGAAGTTAAAATATCGGTAGTTGGTATATTATCATATGAAGGTAATATACCGGTAGTCGGTATATTGTCATACACTTTTCCATTACCCGAACTGTCGCCTATCGGCAGTCGGACAAGTAGGTTTTGCTGCTATTATTTTATTATACCGTTTTGAGGCATATTTAATATATTTTCAACAGTTTCTATATTTCAGGAACGCTCCAGATGGCCAGGTGACGCATCTCCACAGGGTTCCATGACTGAGAGGCTCCCCTGCAGGTCGACCCGTGGAGACTCGCACCTCGTCGTTGTCATCTCGCACCTGGAACGACGGTATAGGTGAGGAATCGCACCTAGGACGTAACCATACCTTTTTTTTCATTCATTTGCATCGCTACTGGACCGACTGCATTTGAAAAAAATTAGGAAAAAACTCAATTTTACCATTTTAATTTTATCTCCTTCCACCGGGATTCGAACCTGCGACCTGCCTATCTATCCTACCTAAGAACCCAACGCGCTACTATTACTCTACAGACTACTTATGAATTCTCTTTATTTATATGGATATATCAGTGGTAAAATCGCAGAGTTTAAGGGCGGGGTAAGGTTAATTCGGCGAAAAAAGGCATTTTTTCAAGATTTTTTTTTGGCGTAACGGATACTGTTCGTTTATTGAAAAATTTACATATAATAAAGTAACATTTGAACAACATTTTCCGAAATTTGCCTTACAGAATATTCCAAATTGAGCGAGTGAAAATCAAACCCCGGAGGCACCTCGAAAAATAGTTGGTTTGTGGTGTACACCATAACGTGCAACAGAATCATCTGAAACAAAAAAATCAAAATCCATTTGTTAAAGTAGATGTTTCTCGAGGTAATGAAAGGAGGATTTTTTTTCCAGTTTTCGATTTTTCGTAGCACTGTGGAGCCAAAAACCCGATTGTCGCTAAAAAAAATCGGCTAATTCGTTGTCCATTAGTAATTATTTAAAAGAAAAAAAAGCTCTCGACAATATCTAGTGAATTATGTGAAGAAGTACTGTACTAAATTTCAAAGCGATTGATCGAGCGATTATCGTGCACACGGACTTCAAATATGACAAGTCTCGGAAAACAGTTTGAAAAACGTAGAAGAGTTTGGTCGCTTAGCGCTCATTGCACATAAGTTTGAGAAAACTTCTCGATTGCATAAGAATCTGAGAAAATTCATGCACATAAGAGGTACTCAAAAGATTCATTTTGCACAATAATAATTCCAAAACGTTATTAACAAAATGATGAAAAAACAATAGCGCACCGCGCAGCTGCCGCCCAGGGATAAGACCCGGCATCGAGCAATAGACGCTCAAATACTCATAACTTCGTCAATTTCACTCCGATCGACTTGAAATTTCAACACAATATTCGTGAGATATATTATGCATTTATTTAAAAAATGTAAAAAATATGAAAAAAAAATTAAACACTCTACCCCGCT
The DNA here is from genome assembly GCA_946863875.1 of Alloplasta piceator. Taxonomy (NCBI): domain Eukaryota; kingdom Metazoa; phylum Arthropoda; class Insecta; order Hymenoptera; family Ichneumonidae; genus Alloplasta; species Alloplasta piceator. The sequence continues at coordinate 42,605,271 of OX333072.1, read as the reverse complement.
CTTAAACGGTTTTGATATGAAACCTTAGCAGCAACCGATACGTCCCTGGCATCGATAATGTAAGGGTAGCCAGATCTACTAATATAAGATCCCTTTTGGATCCGGGCGTGATCAAGCATCCGGATCAAGCAGCCCTTACCGATGCCTACTAAAAGATGATCCCGTTTGGATCCGGGCGTGATCAAGCCATCAAGGATCAGGCTATCCTTACCGACGCCTGATCAAAGCCTGATCACTAGTAAGGCTACCCGGACCAAATTTCCGCTCGGGGACACGAGAATTCCGAATTTTCCGAGTTCCGCTGTCAGTTTGAAAGTTGCACGTATACCCGAACAGAAATGTAATCCAGCTAGCCTAATAACGGATAAAGTCCTGATCAGGCATCGGTAAAGATAGACTTATTAGGATAGCCTTAAGGCACAGATCGCAGCTGGATCGTATTTTGGTATAACATTGATTGCCAGGCTAGCCTCAAATTATCTATGTGAGGGACAAATCAGGTATTGCGAAGGACAGATCAGGTGGTTCTAAGGAACGGCAGAAAAAAACTTTGGTCCGAATAATACATTATTTATGGTTTTTAAGTAAAAACTGTGTCAGTTGTACATGAAGAAGAGGAAAACGCAGAAGGAACCGTCAAAATATTTAAAATTTCGTCTGTTCTTACGAGGAGAATACCAGAAGTGCCATAAACCTATTCTACCTGAGCCTTCGCTCAGTGAAAAAGAGGTGAAAATAAGCGAACACGTGTCTCGGCTTATGCTTGAACACTCAACCGGTTCCGAGAAAATGACGGTAAAAAGTTTTTGCCGTTCCTTAGATGCTTGTCAGCGCGCGTCGAGTTGTACCGAAGCGGCGGCGCAGCGGCTAGCGTCTCAACATCACACTTTTGCGTCTCGTGTTCAAACCCGATATTAATTTTTTTTTCTTACATTTATGCATGCATGCAGAAGATTACTTCGCGAATGTTTCTTGTCAATGTATTTCGAAATAACCCTGTTTTTTTTCGTCGATTAATTTTGTGTCTGGTACATGAATAAATTTTTTTTAATAATTAAATAAAATGGAACATATGGTCAGTTTTTGGGTTAAGTTATATAACCATATGTTGAAACGGAGCCATTCTTGTTCATAATTGACTCATAGGGTGGACAGAGTGATCCTTCGTTATACAACGAAAAATTCGTGGATGAAAACAGAATATCAACCTGTTCGTTGAAAGTAATTCCTCCGAAGTGTACGCCGCTCTGTCAACCCTGTGACGTATACTTTTACCGCCAAAAAAAAAACTTCATCCGGAAATTGCACAATTGCTCTACACTCATCGCCCAGCAAAGGGATATCACTTCTAGACGTGACGCAATAACAATCCACGCATCGGTAAATAATCAATTGCAGGCAATAGTCTTCGAAAAAAATGATTCGTTATGCGTGGTTTGCCTCAAAATTATTGCCCACGCGTGATATCTTCAACAATGTCAAAGATGTTTGTTTCCTAATGGAACTCACACCAGGAAGTTTGACTGTGGCAAACCTGCCTTTGCAAGATGTTCTTGGTGTTCAGAATATTTATGTTTCGAATGTTTCTATGATCGTTATCACCCAAAGGAATGCACCCAATTCCAGTGAATCGAGACGGATACAGAAATCGAATAGATAGATACAGGAATGAGAATTGATATCAGGATGAAATATAAGAATTAATATAAGAATTGATATGAGAATAAAATGTAAGAATTCATGTCTCTTTATAAGAATTAAATATAAGAATATGAGAATATATATAAATGAGTATAAGGAAATTATTATAGAAATGAAATAGAGGAATCTGTGAATCTGAAAAGGTTGTAGTCCCTGAAAACCATTCACACAAATATTATATATTTTATAATATCATAAATACACAAAACTCATTATGAAACCCAGTTGAAATTTTCTAATTATTATTACGCCCTGTATCCTGTAAATTGGCAAGAAACATTCGCGAAGTAATCTTCTGCATGCATGCATAAATGTAAGAAAAAAAAATTAATATTGGGTTTGAACACGGGACGCAAAAGTGTGATGCCAAGACACTAGCCGCTGCGCCGCCGCTTCGGTACAACTCGACGCGCGCTGACAAGCATCTAAAGAACGTCGAAAACTTTGACCGTCATTTTCTCGGAAACGGTTGAGTGTTCGAGCATAAGCCGAGACACGTGTTCGCTTATTTTCACCTCTCTTTCACTGAGCAAAGTCCCAGGTAAATAGGGTTATGGCACTTCTGGTGTTCTCGTTAGCTAAACAATTTCTTTTTATCGATTAATTCATAGATTTCAGGTAAAAACTGTTACAGTAATACACGCTGAAGAACTTATCGGAATATTTAGAATTTCATCTTTTTCTCAACTCCAAGTACGACCGAAAAATTCTGGTCGACAAATCCGCTAGGGTTCGAGGCACGCATTTTTTCTCGAGTATGAATTCGAAAGTCGCCGCTCAAGGACTTTTAAAGTCGCACATACATATCCGAACTTTACATTTAGAAATTGTACTATTTCAGTTCCTTAATATTTGAGCAATTGATAAATTTGAGACCATAGTCAACGTCGAAGCGCTGCAGGGCTGACGGGCAGCCACTCGCGCTTGTGAGCACGCGTGTTCGTTCCCTAGTCCTCAAATAAAAAGTTAATGTGTAACGATATTTATCGACAATTTATCGAAATCTCCCAGGGATTGTCACCGTTTTATTCGTGCTGAGATTGGTCGGCTGGATTGACTCGGACGTGTCTTCATACGTCGCGTGTGCGCGACTTCACATATCCCGATTCTCAGATGAGCTTGATATGTTAGAGTGATTAGAGAAACGGAGCGTCATATCAGTCACATCGGAAAGACAAAATTGGTAAATTATAGTGAATGCGTATTCGTTTAGCGTATATAATTTCCGATTCAAAACACACGCTTCGAACTTTGGAACGAGGAAAAAAAAATTCACTCAGCTTCGCGCTCGGATCAGCCAATGTTATTTGCAAATGAATAAGCCAATATGATTTTTGTTAGTTGCAAGATCGGGGAGGAATTCTACTATCGCAAATAGCATGTTTGTGTTGCCGGAAAAATTTCTGATCAAAAACACTAGTTTCAAACCTCCCTACAACAACAAAAATTTGAAATATCGGTTTTTTGTTCTATTGATTTTTATTCACATCTCAGGGGTCATATCGATGGGAAATCAACCGTTGATCGCGAATATGCATCGATAAAGAAGAATATATATTCTTCTCATATCATATAAAAACATTTCCATATAGTTATGGACCCCAATTGAATCTGGGTTCTTGTTGAGTTCTAATCGAAAAATAAAAAAATGAAATATTTAACGTACCTTTAATGTGTGTTTCTCACGCGTCAATACAGCAAACTTAAAATCGAGCCAGTGCATTTTAACTGGAAAAATGCTTTTTTTTTAATGAAGCAAATGGAATCTTAATCCGATATGTAAAAAAAATTTGGCAGCAAAGAAACTGAGAAAAAAAACCGTTTCTATTTTTTTTCGACCCTTTGGGTCTACTCAATTTCTTCCAAAATTTTACTGAATTTTGTTTAACACGTGAGAAACGTTTAGTAAAATTTTCAGCTTGCCTTTTCTTCGTTTTCTAGCAATAAATTGATAAGCAATTCGTTGTCAAGCAATTCATTGTCTTGAACAATCGAATTGCGTCAATGTTGTATTGAGAGTTCAGTATTGAGCTTCAATAAAGTCGAAATGTGACTTAATGTGAATACCAATACTAAAAGGTATGAAATATACTATTCGGACATGAAATTTACCTTTCGTTAGAATACGGTGGCTTTGAAAAGGGCCGTTTTTACGATGTTTTTAACGTTTAACGTTTTTAACTTTCGTGACAGGTGCGGTAGAAGAGGAATACGTTTCGAAATTCACTTTTCCATCTTTAGTTGGTATGGCTGCATGGAAACTTCGGTGTCCCGGGTACGGCCTTAGCCTTTGCGTACCGTTCCTTTTAAAGTGTTACTGCTGAATCGTACTCGCTTTTTGCGCTAAAGAAAACTCGATCCCTTTGATATTCTCCTTCGCCCAATCAAAAAGCCGTTGTGCTGTCAACATCTGTCTCTCTAGAGATGGTGGGAGGCTTGCACGTGCGGCAAGTCTGTGCCTGATATTCTCTCACATGCACCTTTTCCATGCGCGGTGGCAAAGAAATGCCATTCGGCATCAGTACCGAAATCTTCTGTGTGATAAAGTAAGTTGATTAAGTTTTTACAATTCTTGTATTGCTGTGGGGCTCCATCGGAAAAGTAATAAATTTTCTTCACCGAAATGTGGACTTTCACGTATTGAACGAGAATCCGTTGAAAGGCATACACTGAACTCGTTATGTGATCAAGACAATCAGATTATCGTCAGGTTTTTATTGACAATTCTATTTTCGGATCTATAATAAATCACGAATGGGTGAATCGTTGCCTGGTCATTATTCCAGTGAAATCCCTGAGGAGCTTCCTGTGCAAAGAAAGCGTAACTCTGGGCAAAGTCCAAATCGACGACGAATTCTCCTTCTTGAAGATTTTCCTTGATCTTGCGGTAGTACGACGCTTGTTGCTTTGCGATACAATCGTGAAGAAGCAACGTTTTTAACTCAGAACATAAAGTATTTACGAAATCATCCCCAGACATCTGCACAGTTCCTAACGTCGATCTGTCTGCCGAAATCCAACAAGAAAATTTGATTGTGTTCGGTGCCGGGACATCGTTTGCAATTCCTTAAAGATTCTATCGTGGGGTCTTTGCATACTGTAAGTTTCAAGCAATCCTTGTAATCATTCAGCGGGACGATCCAGTCTGAAGTTAGCTGCCCGATTCTGCAAGCATTGAGCTTCAGTTTAACATTGTGGTGTGAAGTACTAACGCACACAGTATGCGTACCACTCTGCTCCGCTAGAACGCAGAACGGTGGTCGTAAAGTAGCGAATCGTGAAAATCCAATTTTCATGTCTCGATGTTTGGCTCGAAAATTCCGATGTGACTCTTTCAGATTGCAGAGAACTAATCTCTTCTGCATTCTTCCGCGCTGGCCAGAAGGTTTTTTAACAGAAGGTCTAGATAAAACGCTTGTACTGTTTACCGAGGTGGTTTGTATGATGAATCAAGTACATTTCCAGATTTGGCAGTGGGCGTTGATAACGACTATAGCTGTTTAGCGATTTGTATCATTCGTTTACTTGTATCAAACTCAGACATTACTTCCCTGATCGACTGACTTTGCAGCAAAAAAATAAGAAGCTCTATTTTATCTCGATGAGAAGTCGTTTTCTTATTAAACTTGTTGGGAATTTGCTGTAACATCTCATCGTACAGCCGACATTTCTTTTCCTCAGCTGTCTTTGCGGATTCATCCAAACCGGTTTTCAAGAATTCGTTTACCTTCTCGATAACTTTCTGCATTTTAGCAGAAGAGTATGTGAAGGTGTGTTGCCGTTTCTTTGAAATTGGCGACTCGTCTACAACTTCGAACAATCTTTGGGTCCACTATTGTGACTGGAAATTGCGAAACTCTGATATGATGAAGTTGGTTCAGACTTTCCTTCACTAATTGCTGAATGTTCAGTATCAGGTTGACTCATAGCGATGCATTCCGATTTATCTGAAGATCCACATGCACTTTCCGGTTCCGGTCCACATCGATTATCTTCAATTTCTTCATTCGGTAGCGGAAGTCCTTGTGGAGCCAGAGATTTACATTGTATTGTCATACGACATTGTTTACAAAGATAAAGCCCTAATTTCAATGATGGCACCCGCTTGATTTCGTGCATAGTCACCGGTTTCACGCGCCCACGCTTGTTTTTGTGATTTTATTTGTTGTACGGATTTTTTAATTTTTTTATTTTGATGGTGGAAAAAGATCTTCAATAAGACACCCTCCAAAGGGTAGTGTCAGATTTGTACTGACTTAAAAAGACCACCATCGTTTCTTCTCTTTCCTTATCACCGTCCCGCTGGAAACTGCTGTCGCTTTACTTCAGCGGGGGGCGTGACTGAGGCATTATCTACTGCTTCTTAGGTCTACTTCTTTATTTTCAATTATCTTGCTAATGCTTTCGTACGCTACCTTCCAGTCGACCTCGCTGCGGAGCGTTCTGGTCACGTCCGTACTCGTCTCTTACGTTCGACCATTTGCTGCACTCAAAGAGAGTGTGGTTGACATCGTTTTCGTCGTCGCTCGCGCAATAGAGGCATTCGCTGCTGTCAGCCCGCTTTCTGCTGTGTAGGAATTTCCTGAAGCAGCCGTGTCCACTTAATGCCTGTGTCAGGAAGTAGTCTACCTCGCCGTGATCCCTGTCGATCCAAGGCTTAATTTCAGGGATAAGAGTGTGAGTCCATCTCCCGTTTATGCTAGTGTGCCATCTTCTCTGCCACTCCCGCATGAGGGTTTCTCGCGCTTCCTCACGAGCGGTCCCATTGTGATTTTCGTATCTCTCGTGTATCATCAGGTCTATCGGTGGCCACCCTGCGATTACGTTGACGGCGTCTGCGGAGATCGTCCGGTATGCGCTTGCGACCCTCATAAGCACTCTCCTTTGAGAACTTGTTAGCTCCTTCATAAGGCTTTTGCTTTTCTTTACTCTCTGGCTCCATATCGAGGCACCATATAGTAATTGCGAGTGTACAACACTCGCTAGTACCGATCGCTTTGTAGCCCAGTCAAATAAGATCAAAAGCAGGGCTGACCCGGGAATAATTAAAAGTGTCGATTTTCCTTCGGAAATCGTTGAGGGGGCTCACTGGCAGTCTACATTTCGAAACTCGGGGTTCCCACCCTCTTGCTTCAGCCGCCATCTTGAATTTAAGGGTAAATTTTTGTTTATTCAATAACTCGTTTATTTTAAATTTTACACGGAAAATGGTTATTACCAAAGTTGTTTGGAATTGAATTTCCTACAATTTTGGTCCTCATCAATTTTTTTCGACGATCGATATTTTTCGATGTAGACCCGAAAAGGGGGGGTTAATTTTTTATTATCAAATAACTCGTTTGTTTACAATTTCACACGAAAAATGGTCATGACCAACATTGTTTGGAATTAAATTTCCTACAATTTTGGTCCTCATTAATTTTTTGCTATGATCGATACTTTCCGATTTAGACCCGAAAAGAGGTGGGGGTGAATTTTTTATTATCAAATAACCCGTTTACTTTCAATTTCGCACGAAAAATGGTTATGACCAAAGTTGTTTGAAATAAAATTTCCTACAATTTTGGTTCTCTTCAATTTTTTTCTATCATTGATATTTTTCGATGTAGACCTCAAAAGAGGTGGGGGTGAATTTTTTATTATCAAATAACTCGTTTATTTTCAACTTCACAAGAAAAATGGTCATGACCAAAGTTGTTTGGAATTAAATTTCCTACAATTTTGGTTCTCTTCAAATTCTTGCTGTCATTGATATTTTCCGATGTAGACCTCAAAAGAGGTGGGGGTGAACCAAATAATTCTATTATCTCGTTTATTATATTATTATTAGTATTATGATTATTATTTCAAGTATATTTGTAATTTTTTGTATAAATAATGATGTATAAACGATGCAAGATTCATATTTTCAGGATGCACGCTTATGGTAAAGGGAAAGGAGTGTACACTAAGAAAGAAAATGTTGGCATGAACAAACTCTGCAGTCAAATATGTTTAACTTATTGAACTTATGTAACAATTTTTTTGCCTGAATAACATTTTGGTCAACCGAAGCGCAGAATTATTCGAAAAATGAATTATTTAGTTAGACCAAATAAATGTCAACTGAAACGTATTTGACTGCAGTTTTTGTGCATTCAAACATTTTTTTTCAGTGTAAATAAACTGTTTTTCGAACGGTATAACTGTTGCAATGAAATAAATGAAAATTTATTGTTTTTCCAGTACTGTATCGAAAACTGATTGAAATTGGAATTATTTCTTTTTTAAACGTTTAGTCGATGGTCCGGCCAAGTTCGGATCGTCTGATTCCTCATCCTTACTGTCAATGACTTCGCCGAGAAGTTCAGGAGAGTCGGTGACTTGTTCTGACCGTATGTTGTCGTCACCATCAATGTCATCTTCATCGAGGAGCTCTTGAATTGCAGCGACATTCTCGCAGGTTTCACCGCCGCAGTTGTGGCATAAAACAGAACATTTCAGTCCTGCTTTCCGACAACCACACATTTTTCCGCACACAATTTTGCATTTGCACGAAATTGTCTTGAGCAAAAATTCGGGTGCTGGATCGGAAATTGTAGCGACAGGTTCTAGTCCGCGAGTTGTCCTTTTCCACCCCCACTCCGTAGCGTCGATTTCGTGCTCCATCCACATTTGCACCTGCAGGTACGCTCGATATGAATGCTGTTCCGCTGCTGCCGAGGTAGGTGGAAGCGTCGCGAAATTAAATTTGCTCCTCGTGACAGATTTGGTGAAGTTCTTGAACCTCAGATCGTTAAACGTTTTTACATTTTGATCGCCGCCAAACAATGCAATTAGGAAACATTCCCCAGCTTGAGCCAAGCAATGTTTGTGGTTATTTGGCTCGCAGAATAAGCTCAGAGCTTTGTCGAAATTGTTATTGTTCTTAAGAGTGTTGAGGAATTTCAATTTTCCAACGTTGAATATCGAAGACGTGGTATCGCATCCGCTGAAGGCATGTAAGAATAAAATATGTTTCGCCACAGACTGGTCATATTTTAAACTTGCCGGTGAATATAATTGTTCCGGAGTCCGTCCTCTAGCGGGTTTCTTGAAAAAAACGTTGGTCAAATGATACCCTGATGCAGTCAGTATCACTAGCAGATCGATGTCCTCACCGATGATCGTGACTCGATCGTAATTCGCTGCTGCTTCAATTGCCGTTCCTACAATAAAAGAATCAGCGTCTGCCGGTGCCTGTTGAACAACGACATCAGAATCCTGCAAAGCTTTTTTCAAAATATGAATGAGCCTTGCCTTGTTCTTGTCGTTGCCTAAAAATTTTTCCTGCGTCGTAGAAGGAAACGAGGTTGCGTTCACAATCATTTCAGGCGAACGGTGCTTGGCTGCGCGTCTTCTCCGTTCCCAACCCTTTAAAACGACGGTTTGCAAATCTTCAGGGTAACCATCGAATACAACTACGACGTTGCTCTCAAAGTGTCTCTTCACATACGACACGTAATTATTACATATCGTGTTGAACGTCGCGTTCGATCGAGGCCACACAACCTTATGCAATAAAAAACCTCCGTCAACGACATCGAGACATTTTCCTCCTGTCACCACGGAACGTTGTAGAGGCTGAAAGGCGCTGTAGAGCGTAGACTTTGTGCCTTTCCTCATTCCTTCTTCGTTAAATAACGAAAGCGGATACGGTGCAAGCTCATAGGCCAAACAATCGTGCAGGTCTTCGTTCGATCGCCTAGAAATACTTATTCGTTGGAAAAGCAGAAGAGGGTTTATAGGCACAGATGTTTTATCAATGGTTATGCTGCTGCCAACTGTTGATAACGGTGAAACTTTATCTTTTCGTTTAAATTTCACCGAATCGTAATTTGCACCAACCATATTGCTCATCAATTTAGCACCAATTTCGGAAGCGAGATGACAATTGATATTGTCAGTGCCGATTATACCCGAACTAATCGACATGAGTTCAGAATCCATAGGAAAAGGATTGTGTTCATCGAACCAGTGGTCAAATTTTTCCATATCGGAATTATCTCTGTTGACACGAGTCGGTCTGTAATCGACGTGTTGCTCAGTAGTTCCACTATGAACATCGCAAAAATCTTCAATCTGTTGGCAAATATTTTGCACGTGTACCGCACTCATGGTCCACCTTACTGCCACGCTCTCATCAGCTCCCCGCTTGAACATTCCACCATGAATTTTTGATTCTCGATTGAGTGTTTGGTTAATCGTTTGATCGGACATGATGCCTGACCAAAATTTATCGCTGCGCCTTATAGTAAAGTATCCTTGTGTTGTGAATTTGTCGTACTCATCCGCCGGCAGTTTTCCACGTAAATTGTCCATGTCTTGAAGATATAGGTGAGCGCTCTTTGCGTACAGAAAGTGACCGCTGGCGTGAAAGAAGGGCAGCATCCCTCGAATTGTATCGAGATGGAGTTCCCAGTTACCGAAACGTTCAGCCTCGATGAAATGTTTTACCAACGTGACCATTCTAAAGTACTGCACCCACAGTTTAGCGGTGGGTCCATTCTGTTCGGCTTGGTTTAACGCCGCTTCGAATTTTCGGACAACCCCTTTTACTGAATCGTTTTCCCCAGCTGTGAGGACAACAGTCCGATCTGAGTTTAGTAAAAATTGGTCAACGTCGTCGCGTTCGATATCTTGAAAATCGATCATCTCCATGATGCGCTGCGCTAATGACGCATGAACAAGATAATGAGCACGAACTGCTCTCGAGTATGCATGACCAGAGAGAATCTTTGCGACGCTATTTTCAGCATAAATAATTTTTAAAAGATCCTCGAGTCCGCTGCCACTCATTATGTAGCCGATGGCTCCCAGAAAAGAAATTATAATGTGAAATCCCCCGAGGCGAACGATGATAGAACTCATTTCAGACGAAGGATCGGCGTTCGAAACAATGTCATGAGCTTTCCAAAACAGCGGCTGGTCGAATGTAACGATGCACGATTTGCAGTAAGAAGCCTTGCTCCTGTCGAGAGCAGAGCAGAGCGTCGTGTATATCGTGTCGTAATCGGAAGGTGAACCATTAATAAATGGGAGAAACATTACTTTCGACCTAACGAAGCTTTTCTGGTCAGTAACTTCTTCCATAAACCCATTCCACCCTCGTACGTCAGCCAAGCAAGCCCATTTCCCGTACAGCCACATCAAGTCGCCAATGGTTGGAAGACATGTTCTTGAAATAGTGCCCGCGTTCGCAATCTCAACAACTTTAACTTTTCGGAGACCAGCTAATTTCTCTTTTCCGTAGTAACGAATTTCTCCATGTCCCATTTGTACAACGTCCGCAGCATATTTTCTGTCCGAGCTTCGACTCATTGCTGTATCCGGCTCCATTGCGTCGAATGGCGTTACGCATTGGATTCCTCCCATGCAGTGAAAAGTATCATGCCCGTCCAGTGTGTTGATATTGAAATCCGCATTGTCGTAAACAAACTGTACAAAAGCTGTGTCTTTCACTTGACGCTGTGGTCGCATGATGGAAGTAGCTTCGTACAATGAAATATGTTGATACGAAGAGGAAAATCCCAACGATGAGAGAATGTTCATCAAGAGTCTGGACCCAAATTTTTTGTATAAAAAAGTGCCAACGCCGATTTGTAAAGAAGAAATGAACGATCGCGGACGAACTGCCGATATAATAGCGTGCGCGATGGAAGTACATTTCCGTTTCCAACACTCAAACGATCCCTTTTTGTTTTTGAAAATAATTTCAGAGAGGAGCACGTCAAGAGAAGTGGGAACGGAATCGCTCACGTTTTCCATGAAATTATCGGAGGGGGGGTACGATTTCGAATCGTACGGCTTTGAACGTATATCCTCGACGATAATGGCCGCCGCTTCACGAATAATTCTCAATCTTTCTTCCTCTTGATCGGAATTCTTTGCGTCGTACCACGCTTTTGATAGTATTTTGTAACCAGTATTACGGAAACAAACTATACTGTTGGCCCCTGTTTTCCCAAAAATCACAATTTCATCACCGTACTCTTTCTGTAAGCGCTGTTTTATAGTTTTGAAATCCGGCATAAAATCGCCTTTGATAGTCTCCTGCAGTTCGTTGAACGTAAACTGACATTCATCGCTATTTTCTTCGAGCTAATCATATATGTACTCCATAGCACGATTTACTTCGTCAGAGACCGGTCTTCCTACGCGATCTTTCGAAATCGCATTACTCATTTTAGAGAAACAAGAGCTGTGATATCGCGCACCAACAACTACAATGTCACTGACATTTTCAACGCGCGCCACTAATTCACGTGCAAAGGCGTCCTGGCGTGAATTACAATAATTCAAAATTGTATCCCGCAACGAATTTCGCGTAACATTCCGAACCGGTTTTCGCATTTTCACGGGCAATTTCATTTGAGCCGACAAATTCGCGATTCTTTCACCACATATAAAGCAACGATTTTGAAAATCGAATGTCGTTGATGCTTGCGATTCCACTGTTGACGACGTTGACGGTTCAATACTGTCACTGCGTCGATGTTTTCCCACGTATCTGTTGTCAGCATAACGCTTATAGCACGCTGGATGTAATGTAACGCTATCCACAGATAGGAGCATTTGCTCATGTTCGATATCACCTCTAATGAAGCAAGACGCTAAAAGTGTCCGAACACCACGTTTTTTCACCGTCAACTCATTATCTTCGCTTGTACATTTTCCACACACAAAACAGTTTACCATTTTGATAGAATGTGTGCGCTCGCCAACGAGCGTATTTCCACACTGAAACTCAGGCCCGCTCTCAAACGGAACAGCTGCCGCGTCCGTTTTCTGCGTTATTGTATACCTAGATGTGACCCTTCGGTACACAAGCTGAGATAGACCGGTTATGTTAACCATGGGCGTAGCTCTCAATAAAGTACGATGAGCATTTCAAATTTTCAACACTGTAATTTCCCAACTGGAAAAATAAAATTTTCACCGAAAATGTATGACATTTAATTCCAAACAACTTCGGTCGTAACCATTTTTCTTGTGAAGTTGAAAATAAACGAGTTATTTGATAATAAAAAATTCACCCCCACCTCTTTTGAGGTCTACATCAAAAAATATCAATGACAGCAAGAATTTGAAGAGAACCAAAATTGTAGGAAATTTTATTTCAAACAACTTTGGTCATAACCATTTTTCGTGCGAAATTGAAAGTATAACTGCAAACAAACGAGTTATTTGATAATAAAAAATTAACCCCCCCTTTTCGGGTCTACATCGAAAAATATCGATCGTAGAAAAAAATTGATGAGGACCAAAATTGTAGGAAATTCAATTCCAAACAACTTTGGTAATAACCATTTTCCGTGTAAAATTGAAAATAAACGAGTTATTGAATAAACAAAAATTTACCCTTAAATTCAAGATGGCGGCTGAAGCAAGAGGGTGGGAACCCCGAGTTTCGAAATGTAGACTGCCAGTGAGCCCCCTCAACGATTTCCGAAGGAAAATCGAAACTTTTAATTATTCCCGGGTCAAATCCTTATTTGATTGGGCTATTGTTGCTCGGGGGCCACCAATGTTGGGCATTAAGCCGCTTAGGGCTGTTGTCGTTTTCTCAGCCTTGCTGATTGTTTTTTGGACATGGTTGTTGAAGGCTAGCTTCGTGTCCAACCACAGTCCAAGATATTTGATGGCACTGCTCACGGGTATCCTAGTCCCTCGCACTTCAAACTGGATCGGCGCTAATCTGCGCTTTCCCGTCAGCAGCGCAGCTTCGATCTTCTCTGGAGCAAGCTGCAGTTTCTTTCGCGTTAACTATTGGCCGGTACGTTCGAGCGCCGCATTGGCTTGAGCAGCTCATTATACAGCACATTCCACAGCGTTGGCCCAAGCACGGAGTGCTTGGGCATTACTTCTATGTCGCCTTCTGCTTCGAGGATTATCGTCCTTTCTGAGAGGTACGAGATGATGATGCTTATAAGCCCCTCGTTAATCCCGCGCTTCCTCAGCTCTTCGAGGATAATTTGCCACGATGCGCTGTTAAATGCGTTCCTTACGTCCAATGTAATAACTGCCACTATTCTCCGGTTTCTACTGGCGTATTGGCTGGCGTTCCTTGCGAGAGCCTACGGTTTGCCTGCCCTTTCGGAAACCGTACTGGTTGTTTGACAGGTTTCCCGTTCTCGCAAGCTCCTCGTTTAGCCTCATCACTAGGAGCTGCTCGTACAATTTCCCCTCGGCGTCCAGTAGGCACAGGGGTCTGTATGTTGGCGCGCTGTTTCGGTCTTTGCTGTTCTTACGAGGGGATAGTGGCTGCGCCCTCTTCCAGGTTGCAGGGAACAGTCTTTTTTTCGCCAGTTTAGTCTGCCAGCGTGTAATCTGGTCTCTGTGTGGCAACCCCTTTGACAATCTCTGGGAGGATTTTTCCCGGTCCCGGGGCCTTCCCATTTTTTAATCCTTCTGGCCGCTGCCTTCAGTTCTTCCGGCGCGAAGGGCGTGAATTCATCGTTGGGTACTCTCCTGAATGTTACCGATGCATGTATGGGGAACAGGGCTTTGACCGTTTCCTTCGTCGTTTTCATGGTGAGGCTAGTAGTTGGGGGGAAGCCCTTCATGTTTTTCATGACAACTTTGTAGCCGTTGCCCCATATGTCGTTATCGATTTCTGCTTGCACGGTTCACCAGGAGGCCTTCTTGGTTCTTATTTCCCGTTGCAGTTTCTCCTCTTCCACATGATATATTCATCCCACTTTTGCTCGCGTGCACCTGGGTGGCTTCTACCGCTTCTTGTGTAGCTGCGCCGCCGTCTATTGCATTCCTTTCTGATGTTCGCTATTTCTGGTGTCCACCAGTAGACCAGTGGTTTGCTGTAGCCTCTTTTTTCCTTGACATTACCTTATCGCTGATCTCAGTAAGCATTTTTCTAAATCCACCTGGTGCAATCGAGCTTTCTGTCACCGTTATTTAGGCTATCGCGTCATTCAGTGCTGCTGCGTTGAGTTCACTCCTTTTCCATCCCGTGATTGTTCGGGTTAGCTTTGGCACCAGGGGGCCACTTGCCATTTCGACCAGTATATATCGGTGGTCGCTGAGGGATTCTAGCTGCAGCACTTCCCAGTGGCAGATTTTTCCTCGGATGTCGTCTGTGGTCATCGTGAGGTCTATGATGGACGACTGGTTTAGTCTCTGAAAAGTAGTCTCCTTGCCATCATTTACGATGATTATGTTGTTTCCGGCGGCCCAATCTGTTATCATTGCACCTCTTCTGTCGGTAAAGGGCATTCCCTCACTGCGGGGACTTGCCGTTAAAGTCGCCGGTGATGATGGCTGACTCCCTACGGCTTCTGATCCGCTCGCCGATTTCGCGGAGACAAGTGTCCAGCTCTACAATATTTTTATTGCCAAGAACTTGAATCGCACTATTCCAGGTCATCGTCGTAGGTCCAGTCCGCTCTGCCGTCTATAGCTTTTTTGTTCGGTTCACTTACCACTGGTATATGTGCGCTCATTTTTTGCCCGCTGCCAGTGCCAGGTCGTGTGCAGGTCTACTCCTGTTGGCGTTAATTTGGAATATTTTCATGGCCGGCAGCTCCGATTCTTCTGGCGCTTGGTGGTTGTCTGGACGATGTGGGGTTCCTGGCTCTCGGGCACTTCATATGGCCTGACTGGTGCCCTATTCGCTTGCAAAAGATACCGCACGGCTCAGCCACACACTTTGCCGCCTTATGCCCTTCTTCACCGCACTTCAAGCACTGATGCTGGCAGTCGATGCCCGCTTCAGACCGCTTGTGTCCATGGCTCCATCATCTCAAGCATTTGAGTTCCACCTGTCTCTCAGATATTCTGCAAGAGACCCATCCTACCTTTAGTTTCGCCATCCTGCTGAGCTTTGCGGCTGCTGATTCGGGCACAATAGCCGTTGCGTTATAGGTTCCGCCGTACGCTGGATGCCGGGCTCTCACCACTACATCCTCGAGGCTCGTAGTGGTCGCTCGAGATATAGCTGCCCGTATCTCGTCGTTTGTTGTTGTCTCGTCTATGTCCTTGATATGCATCACCCGTTTTCGTGAGAGGAGCGTAGCTTCAGCGTCGGGGAGCTTGTCTTTGATGGTTTGCTTAAGGGCCTTGGCTTTTCCTTCGCCGTTCTGAACTCTAAGGAGGATGTCTCCTGCCTTGGTCTTCCGTATGGCGTTTAGCTCTGCGCCTGTAGCCTCCAATGTCCACCAAACCTTTTATGGCTTTTAGGGCTTCGGCGAAGGATTTGCCACCCGATTTAACAATCACTGCCTCTTTTCACTACTTCTCGGGTTCGTCGCGCGCACCTTTCACGTTACGGGTATTTTTGTAAGGGCTTTTCTCTGTATTTGCACGGAACTATCTTAGCGGGGTCCTGCAAAGATAAAACTCAGTATCCTGCCCCACTTGTTATCAGCGTCCTTGTCCATCTGTGGTAGAGCAAGGTTGATGCGCTCTGGATTCGCACTCCTGCTTTTGACAGCCTTTGCCAGTCTAATATGGCTGCTTCATCCATATCTCCATCTTCTGTCACTCCCTCTGTGATGGGATAATATATCGTCCTCGTAACGACATTTAGTTCGGCTTTCTCGCCGGGGAATCCAAGGGTTTGGAACATCATGGCTAGCTCCCCTGGCCTTTTTCTCTGCTGGATGAGCCCTGTCTGCCGCCAGGTTTATTGATGGCCTTCCTAACCTGCTTGTGTCTTGTGTGAAAGGTCTCGTCACAGGGAAGCAGTATGGCGTAGTCATTGTACGGATTGTGGCAGTAGTTTCTCACCATCGCAAATGAACCAAGTAAACCGTCTATGTACGTAAAATATAGACTTGTTCGAGTTGTTCATTAAATAGACCGTACCTGTGGTGAAGCAGCTAGTTATCACCGTTCATGTGAAACATGCAGAGAGGCTGTTCCGTTTACCAGACCCCTCGAACGGAGTGCTTCGGCCAATCACGTGCGATATTGTGTCCTAACCAACGCATTAATCAAATGCCATCAGTCTTCCACTGGAGAAAAGCTCTCTTTTCAATAAAGCAAATGGAATATTAATCCGATATGTAAACCTCAAAATTTTTCAAGACATGTTTTATTTTTATTTCATTCTTTACTTCTGAAAGGAATATTAGGATTAATTTTTGAATTTTATTTTAGTGACTGAAAATAAAAAAATTATTTAAAAAAATATGAGGGAGCCGCATCCCACTTTCTAATCATGATCCATATTACTTATTTATAACCCGAAATCTGTGGAAAAAATTGCATAATCTAAAAAATGGTGTTTTTTAAGTTTATCGGCGCGCCACTTGAAAGAGTGTCGAAATAATTCTGTAAAAAAATTAGGCTATTTTTACAGTGGAATCAATGCGAAAGAGGATCAGATTACCTGAGGGAAATAACGCCTCGATTGCACTTGGAATGCCCCATATATATATATATATATGGGGGAAAACGCCTGTTTTTTTCATGGCGTGACCCTGACCCCTTTCGATTTGGCTGAAACTTTGCTTATTTCATCGTCTGATCCCAAAAACAACTCTCAAATTTTATTAGATTTTTTGGAGCCACCATAGCGGAATACTAGACCATAGAATATTTGAACTTTGGAAAATATTTAATTTTCAATCGACGATATCTCTGTAGCGGTTGATCGTATCGAAAAGTATGTAGGGGGCTTTTATTTCCGTTTTGAGTCTATCTTCAAATAAAAAAATTGTCTGATTTTTTTAAAGCAAATTTGAGCAAAAAACATCAAAACATTTAAACATTTAAAAAAAAAATCAGGATGGTATTCTCAGCGGTTCGCGAGATATTAATTTTTTAGTATTCTATTTATTTGTTGATTGTCAATTTTTGTCTATCTGTTAATTAATTTGAGCTTCGAATAGTGTAAAAAGAATAGTAAAACAGAATAATGTAATCGATAACCCATACACATGTTTTGGTACAATATATTTTACTCGTATATTCAATTTAATACTTGTATAAATCACTCGTTGAATTTTTTTTATCAATTTCAATTTCTTATGTGTTAAAAGTATTTTATACTCGTATACACGTTTTTCATTCTCGTTTTTTTCTTAGATATTTTATTTTTTTAAATTATGCTATGTGTCTCGCTTTCGACAGAATTCGACCATCTTTCAACAACAATATTGCCGTCGTGTAGCGGAATTATGCAGTGATGTTTCTGAGTATTTTTTATTGATCGGGCAATTTTGAATCGTCCATCCATTAAAAATTCCTTCGATTGTTCGTAATCACCCTTCTCACGGTAAACAATTTTGATCGACTGTACATTTTTTTAAGCCCATTCGTAGAGCTCTCGAGGTGTTGTAGTTTGCTTGTCTGCTGGAAGTTGCAAGCTGGCTCGCGATGAAAGTCTTTTTACCCCGAAAAGAGTGATTACGAACAATCGAAGGAATTTTTAATTGATGGACGATTCAAAATTGCCCGATCAATAAAAAATACTCAGAAGCATCACTCCATAATTCCGCCACACGACGGCAACATTGTTGTTAAAAGATGGTCGAATTCTGTCGAAAGCGAGATACATAGCATAATTTAAAAAAATTAAATATCCGAGAAAAAAACGAGAATGAAAAGCGTGTATACGAGTATAAAATACTTTAAACATATAAGAAATCGAAATTGATAAAAAAATTAACCGAGTGATTTATACAAGTATTAAATTGAATATACGAGTAAAATATATTCTACCAAAACATGTGTGTGGGTTATTGATTTACATTATTCTTTTTTACTATTCTTTTTACACTATTCGAAGCTCAAATTAATTAACAGATAGACAAAAATTGATAATCAACAAATAAATAAAATACTAAAAAATTAATATCTCGCGAACCGCTGAAAATACCATTCTGTTTTTTTTTAAATGTTGGTAATGAAATTGTAGTATTTTGGAGAATTTTTGTTTGAAATTCGAAGGGGGCAGTTTTTTGGGTATCGTGATTTTAATTTTTGAAAATTATTTTGACTGCTTAAATTTGCTTAAAAAAAATCAGACAATTTTTTTATTTGAAGATAGACTCAAAACGGAAGTAAAATTCCCCTACATACTTTCCGATACGATCAACCGCTACAGAGATATCGTCGATTGAAAATTAAATATTTTCCAAAGTCAAAATATTCTATGGTCTAGTATTCCGCTATGGTGGCTCCAAAAAATCTAATAAAATTTGAGAGTTGTTTTTGGGATCGGACGATGAAATAAGCAAAGTTTCAGCCAAATCTAAAGGGGTCAGGGTCACGCCATGAAAAAAACAGGCGTTTTCCGTCATATATATACATATTCATGTACAATTAATTATTCATTCAGATTCATGTAGAGTTGGTGAAAAAATAATTATTCTACTGTTGAATCAAAATTTGAATATCGCGCGATTGCGACATTGAGCTTTGCAGCTAATAAGCGCGCTCTGCGCGATAACAACTCTGCAGACCAATTAAAACGCTTGAAAGAAGTCACTTTGGGCCAATCAAAAAAATTGTCGTTACAGTGATCAGGAAGTGCTTAGTAACTTTACTAGTAAACGAACGTTCGCGCGTGGTTTTTTGTTTTTTTTATTGATTTACTTATTTTGTATCGAGTGTTTATTTATTTTTTCAAAAGCAATATAAAATATTTAAACCGATCGAGAAATTACCCGAAAGTGCTTTATCGATTTCGACAAACGACACGAGCAGTTTCACAGTGGTGTTAATTATATTCAATTATTTGTAAAGACAATAATATTCGTCGTCTGTACTAAATAATCAAATTGGTTTTCATATTTATTTACCCTTTTTCCAGTAGATCAATTCAATTTCATGCTTTATATGTACAATTAACCTCCAAACTGTCAAGGGATTGGAGGTTATATTGTAATAAATTTATAGCATTTTTGGTGTAAAAATTTTTGTGAATATTAAAAATAATTAAAATTATAAATATGAGCAAACCGTCAAAAGCGTGTTTAAAAATTTTCTTTCCGCATGCAATAACCATGACAAATATTGTTTGTTATGCGGGTGCAGTAATCGGTTAAGTGAAGGACTGAAGAAACGTTTTTCCATGCCTTTAACTTCAGAGGTTGTTTCCCGAAACCTGGATCTTCAAAAACTCTGCGCGCAACCTGACCAAACCGCTTGATGGATCTTATCCTACGACGTCTCATTATCTTTGTAACACTCTTACGGACCGCTTGAGCGCAGCACTTTTTTATTATAATGAATATTGTTTTGTGTGCAGTGCTCTAAAAACCAAAAATAAGTCAAAGATTTGAAAGTAACCTGTAACTCTAAAATGAGGATCCGAAAAAAAAATGTGCCGCGCTCAAGTGGTCCGCAAAAGTCTTACAAAGAAAATGAGACGTCGCAGGGATAAGATCCGTCAAGCGGTTTGGTCAGAACTGCGTGCAGCGTGTGAAAATAAAAAATTAATTTATGAGAACCGCTGCACCTTAAGGGTTCTAACTAGCGTTAAAAGCTGCTACATTTGATACATCAAATGTTAGACTATCAGTGAAATTTCCACAAATGCCATGAACATTTATATTGACGTCCAAAAGTCGGTGACTGTCTCCCCTTAATAGTAACACTTAGTCCTCGTACGTAATGGACAAACAACATTTAACAGCTGTGGTTATGTTGCCTCGTGTAAGTTTGTGGTAGGGAGAAAGCGTGATCGGGGTCGTCAAGTTATGGAAGCATGTTGCTAAGTTATGAGCGCGGTCAAGTCATGGGAGATTCAGTTGTGGGAGCGTACACTGTACAGGGTGTATAAAAATGATGTGTCGCCACTTCGCCCAGTAAATCTCCGGCTTGAGATCGTTGGAGATCCATCAAATCTTGTAGCCGCAAAATTGACCTTGACCCTGAAATTCAAGGTCAAATTTTTTCATTGGCTTAAAAAATTCTACTTCTTAAGAGGAACAAAAGTCAGAAAGGAATCATAGGTCGGAGATGCGTCCTTCAACCCGAAACGACAATGTCAATTCGAAAAAAATCGAAAAAGTGCGTTCTTACAAAATATTGTTCACAGAAACATGGGATAAGAATTTTAATAATTATAAAAAAAGCTTTTTAACGCAGACACTTCAATATTTATTTATTGGAATCAAGAAATGTTGCAATTGCATGACGCTGACCACACTAAGGTGGATGAATCGGCATGAGATGGGTGACACAGATCTTTGCGATATCCCTTTTTCGCGTTACCACTACGAGCATCTAATTCCCTAGCTCATTGTTGCCGAAAATCAATTAACACATTGTTCCGCTGAATTAACCTTGACCCTAAAACTCAAAGTCAGTTTCAAAGTCAATTCATCTCGTTAAAAGGCATCTAAGTCTCGTAGAAACGACGAGTCAGGAATGAACCTTTCAATATCAAGCCGTCAAAACATATAAAAAATGTGCGTTTTTCATTTAGTTCGGAGGGATAAAATTCGGAACTGAAGAATAATTATAACGGCAATCGATATAACTAGAAAGACTTTATGTCTGGCACACAGCACGCCTGCTATTCTATGAAACCAAAGCTTTAGATGGCCAGGTTTGCAATAAACGAATTTGATCTTAACAATAGTTGTTGTCACCTACACATTTCCGAGTCATATCGTGCTTGTGTGACCGTGCACGAGTTGCTTGAACATATTCATCAGCGGCAGACCATTAGCGTTACCCGGAATACACCACGTGGGGGTTATAAAAAAATCAACAAAAAAACTGTGTTCTGTCGTCGCAGTCCCATTGATCTCCATCATCGTCGAGGTCTTTATCATCGCAGTCTCAGTCATCTCTAGGATCGTCGCAGTTTAGGTCGGTTCTATCATCGTCGAAGTGTTTGTCGTCGCAATCCCGGTCTTCACGGGTCGGAAAAAGTGGCTTTTTCAGTTTTCTCCTATCCGTGTTCTTCTGCATCCGTTGTATATGCGTAAGGCTTTGTTTTCAGCTTTTTTAGCCGAATGAGAGTTGCGTCATATGAATCTATAAAATTGATGATGCAGTAATTGTAAATATGTGTGGATTAATGCGCTTGAAGCGAAAAGAACAGAAAAACCAAGATTGATTTGATTGTTAAATTTAGAATTTGGATATAACCTCAAAAAAGCACTTGGCGTAGCATGGAGATTTTTCAACACATACCTGAACCATCCTTTATCTCCACTTCCCATCATGGCTAATGTGATCCAGGGGAGGCGATCTTGTACGAGGCGTTGGAAGTTTAAGCACACTTTGATGTTGTACGGACCCGGGGGTAGTTGGGTGTCCACCCAACTACCCCCGGTTCTAAGCGCCTCAAATTACATTGGACCACGTACATGATGCAGAAGTAGTTGCAGGTAAAAACACTCTGTGTTACTTGGGTGTACTGTGTAGACTCGACCTAAGGTATCAGCTTTCTTTACACTGGGACAACCGTTAACCAATTGCCCTTGCTTTCTTTGTAAAAACTCTTGGTTGTTCCACATAAAATAACTCGGTACTTCATGATATTGAAGAGTTCTTGCGAAATCATTTCTGCGACAAAGGTGAAAAAACGTCAGGAGTGTTGTATTTTGAGCATGAGCAAGTCTCTCGCGAGCGGAATCAGCTGTGAAATACACTCTTTGTCTATTCTCCAAAAGTACTGCTAACCGAACAACCGTGGGTGCCCGATCATGAATAGGGAATGACAATATTCGCCACACTGCTTCAGATGTGCTAATATAACGTCCTGTTTGAAACATATGAATTTCATCGTTAGCTCCATTTACTGAAAATGTAGCTTGATTACCGCCTTTGTTAAGATATTTGCATACATACTTTATCGATTTGGCCGAATTACAATATTCAACATTTATATGAGCATTGAAGACGCGCGATAATACTGGGCAGTACGGAACGACCCATCGATTATCAACTGTTATGCCTGTGTTACGTCCCGAACGGTGGTTGACACCGATACGGCATGCATACAGCTGATTATCGCCCGTGTGGTTTAGGCCAGAATGCGCTGGTCAGGGATCACGAGCTTTCTAGCGCGAGTCTGCTATAGTTAATATGAATACTTATTTAAATTTTGTTCCCCTTTTCAGGTAGCGTGCTAACGCGGTGAAGCGTAGCGGGTTTTATTTATTCCTTCTTTTTGTTTTATACAGGTTACCGACTGATGGTCTAATGGGTCACTATATTACCGACTGTGGGCATCTCGCCAACGAAAGGGGATTGGTTTACCGACCGATGGTAATTTACCCGTGGTAAGTAATATATAAACTGTATTACCGACCGAAGGCAATGCGTCGGTAATGTTGGGCAGTAAATGGTAATGCGACAACCTGCATTACTAACTGAAAGCAACGTACGGTAATTAACGACGGGAAGAAGGTATAAGAAACTGTATTACCGACCAAAGGGATCTCAACAACGAAAGGGGATTGGTTTACCGACCGATGGTAATTTACCCGTGGTAGATAATATATAAACTGTATTACCGACCGAAGGCAATGCGTCGGTCAACAGCGAGGCGAGGTCAGCAGCAACGACCACCCAGATGACGCCGAGGGAGACGCCGAATAACGCGCGAACAATACAAATTTATCAATCTGTTATGGAGTCTGGGATATTCATTTGGTGTGGATTATGTTTAATTTATTAATTTGTTGCGTATTCAATTTTGATTTGTTATTGTTCAGTTTCGATTTGTTTGTTGTTGTTCAGTTTGAATTTGTTGTCAATTAATTCGGAATTATTGAGTTTTAGAAATAAAATTGGGACTTTCAATTTTGAAATATTTTATTGTAGTTGAATCATGTGTTTCGTCGTTAGTATAAATAAATATAGTCCGATAATTCGTTAATAAAATGAATTAATTTTATTCCAATTTAATGTTGATCGAATGAAAATTATTTGTTTGCATTTTAATTTTTTGCGATAAGCTAGATTTTTTGCGTTTTTGAGCTCGGGGTTAGCCCGAGGGATCCGACCGAAGGGATCTCACCAACGAAAAAGGATTGGTTTACCGACCGATGGTAATTTACCCGTGGTAGATAATATATAAACTGTATTACCGACCGAAGGCAATGCGTCGGTAATGTTGGGCAGTAGATGGTAATGTGACACCTGCATCACCGACTGAAAGCAACGTATCGGTAACTAACGACGGTTGAGAAAATATAAGAAACCGTATTACCGACCGAAGGTCATGTATCGGTGTTTTAACTGTAGATGAGAAAACCGTATTACCGACCGAAAGTAACTTGCCGGAGGTCGATATATTTGCGATTTGAAGGTAAAGAATACTAAAATAGTTGATTTTGCCTTCAATAGGTTCATTTGGTCCTTAAATACTTCAATTAACTTAATATATATGATTTATCCTACAAGAAAAGAGAATATACGGAAAAAAGGGTACTTACCGCCTCAATCCGACACGAGGTCGATGACTTCCGGATTAGAACCGGAACTGCCCCGCGCGACCGGCGATATGGGCTCCTCGACGATGATCTCCTCGATGACGTATTCCACGGTCACGGGTTCCTCGATGGTGACCTCGCAACGAGCCAAAGGATTCACAGCAATCTGGGCCTGGAATTCGGTCCCGTCGATCATGTAGACGGTGTCCGTGGCGACCACGTCCGATGTAATGACGGGTTTCGTTGGGTTAACCATTGAGGAAATTACGAGGATTTCGGAAGAAATAAATGTTTGACTCGTAACTTAGTAAAACACTCGTTATTATTTATTTGGATAGATTATTCACGGTGTGACCGTGTTCACTCTCGTTTTACTTGCTCGTAATTCGCTCTAACGTTTACGGTGTGACCGTGTGCACTCGATGGATTATAAAGTTCACGGTGTGAACGTGTGTATGCAAATAATATTTCATGGATTTATATTTCGTATGTAAACTCGTGTTTTGTTTGAAGAATGGAAAACGTATATACTTATACGGACTTTTTACTGTGAGCAAACCGGACACGTAGTAGAATCAATGTTCGCACTTTGGCTCCGCGTTTCATACTGCTCAATTGTTTGATTCGATCTCAATATCTTTATCCTTAGAATTTGTCTTCTATCTAGGTCTGTATTAATCCTTTGTTTTGCCTGCGTTGTTTACATTACAGTTGCTAGGCTGAAGGTATAGAGTAGGTAACGGACCAGGCTGCCGACGAGCGACAGGTCAAAGGTGACCTAGTTTATCAACGGAAGTTAAAATATCAGTAGTTGGTATATTATCATATGAAGGTAATATACCGGTAGTCGGTATATTGTCATACACTTTTCCATTACCCGAACTGTCGCCTATCGGCAGTCGGACAAGTAGGTTTCGCTGCTATTATTTTATTATACTGTTTGAGGCATATTTAATATATTTTTAACAGTTTCTATATTTCAGGAACGCTCCAGATGGCCAGGTGACGCATTTCCACAGGGTTCCATGACTGAGAGGCTCCCCTGCAGGTCGACCCGTGGAGACTCGCACCTCGTGGTTTTCATCTCGCACCCGGAACGACGGTATAGGTGAGGAATCGCACCTAGGACGTAACACTTGCTGTGAAACCACCATCGTCAGGCGATCTCCGTCTATATTTCAGATAACCATCTACTCCAGTAAGTGTTTCTTTTACAAACGGTTTCGGGAACTTTTTTCAACATTTCCTGACTGCATATACGGTGCATGGCTATTATGTGTACCACACAGACCGTGGATGATATTTTTTTTTACTGTGTTATATACAGCACAGGAACTTCGCATGGATTCGGCAACTCAGCACTAATAACAAAGTCATTATTATTCGGTCGGATCACATTTTGAAGCCAAACTCATAGGTGAACATGTGGCAAGCCGCGCTTTCGTCACTCTATCGTATAAATATGGCATACCGTGTGACCAAATATATATTGTTTTGTGATTAGAGTAATTAATTTTATCACTTTCAAATGAAAGACTCTTCTTATTATGTCGTTCCGATCGAAAGATTTTTCATTTTTAAATAACGATTGGCTAATCTCTGACCACTTAGGTTTACATGTCATCGTTATCAACAAATCAGGCGTGCCAAAATATCTGACTATTGCATCCTGTGTGTGTTCGTGCATATATCGTGGTCCTCCTGCGAAAAACGACGGAAATATTACCAATTGACCGATTATTATTGATATCCCTATCGATGTGAATTGCATCATGCAAATTCAAATACTTCTCTGATCACAGTTTTGTTTGGTTGGCGCGTATGGGCGCTAGCCTTTCTGTTCCAATTTTTGCATATATATCAACCCAAAATTGATTGAGAAGTGCCCTGAAATAATGGAGGGGATTGAATTGATTTTGTCGAGTCATCATCCGGTACCCATAAGAGTTCATCGCAGATAGTTTTTTGAGCATTTGGAATTTTCGTAACCAGATGTACCTGTGGTATACAAATAGAACATCCATCTTTACCACGTGGGTACATTATAGGATATTGTAAAGAATCATCAGCCCGGTGTATCTCACTTATCCGCTGCAATCCATTATCGTGACCTCGAAGTACTATGTCATGACTTGTGAACTCTTGTCCGACAATTAAAATTGCGACTTCATTTGTTGTGGGTCCATTGAACCTGCCTCTTTATTCTGTCTGGGGTGTTTTTATCAGCTCGAATAAGTACTTTAGAGTCTTCGATGTCTCATGGCAGAGTCTCTAGAGTAGATTTGAAGCCACGAATATATGGATTGTGTTCGTGTAACATTTTTTGCAAAATACTTATCAATTCGTGTTTAGTATTTGGTTTGATTTGAGATCTTTGCTCTGTTTCAAGTTCACTGTCACCCATGAAATGAATTTGCAAACACTTCGGCTCTCATTGGGCAATTGGTAACAATGACTCGCTCAGATGATAAACTTGACCCTGAACTTTGAACGTCGCCATAAAATTCCCATGTACTATTTTGATTGCACCGAAAGAAGTCATTTGGGAAACAGAATTGTATTTATGGGAGTTTTCTAAAAAACATTTCGATAATCTATACGCACCACGTAATATATCTTTCATTGGTTCAAGAGGTTCATGGATCACATTTGATGCAATTTTTTCATTCAAACACCAAAGTCCCCGTGATTTGGCCTTATATTTATATATGCATTGCAAAAACTACTAACATCGGACATAGTGCCGATGGAAATATCGGTATCTGTTATCGTAATTGATAAATCACGAAAAAGCAGAATTTTCTTCAACGATCCATCGACCTTCGATTTCTGCTCGTCCGCGTCGTGTAAAAGATCGTGCTTCTAATCGTACACTCCTATCTTCAGAAGTTCCACCAACTCTCAATGCAGCATCCCGCAGGCGGTCAGTTCGCAATCGATACTCTCTCTGTAGAGGCGTTTCAACGGCTTGTGATGCAGCACGTCGCATACGGTCAGCCCTCAATCATATTTCTCTCAACCTCTTATCGTTTGTTGGATTAGAAGGTCCGTCTGGTCTATTTTGAACATTGTGTGGCGAACTTATCGCTTTTACATTCTCAATAGGTTCTCAGTTTATATAATCGCTTTTGGATTCCCCTCACTGAATGATCCATATTCTGACTTCGATTTTCTCTTCATTCATCCATATTTTTACTGTCGAGTTTTATTATTTTTTGATATAAGCTGCAAAAAAACCGTACACTCATGCCACAACTATCTATGAATGTTATAAGTGGCTATGCCCACGTGGAAATAAAATGTATGCGAAAATATATTTTTGATGTTTGAAATATGTATGAAAAATATATAATTCATGTATGCCAAATATGAATCATGTATTGCAAATATATGAGAAATATATGAGAAGTATCCAACTTTCTGCCGAATTATGTATGAACATTATATGAAAGATATATGAACAAATATACTTGGAATGCATTAACTTGTATGTATAATAACTCATCTATATGTGCAATATATATCACATATAGATCTAACATACATAATTTATATATTTTTTACATTAATTTCACATTTAATATATATTTAAAATATATGAACAATATTTTTCATATATTCATAATATATGTGAAATATATAATATATATCTTCAGTCAAAAATAGAGCCCTAATCTGTGACCACTAACATCGATCTCGATTATCATAAAAAATATGATAGGCATAAATAATGCGACCAGTACATGTACAATTTGTGTGTGTATGTTATATGACCGGGAAAATTTGGGTTTTGAGGAAAGATGTGAAGTATTGGGGGACCGGGAATCGAACCCGCGACCTCTCGATTGCCAGTCGAGTGCTCTTCCGACTGAGCTACGCCAGGCCACTTGCAATACTTATTCGAATCGTCGACTTATTCATTGTACAGAATTACAATTTTTATGTAAAAAAATTGAATAAAGTGCAAAACGTACTTGAATTTTTATTTTTAATGTTAATTATTATAATTTACAAAGGAAATATGTAAGAGAACTCAATTTATTTATTTTAACATCATTGAAATCAACTATTGTAGTCATAGAAAAAAAAAAGATCAAAATTACGGGAAAAAATCGATTTTTTTTAACAAGAAGTTATTTGAATCTCATCTTCGGTAGAATCTCAAAAATTTTGTCTTTTACGTAGAATTTTATAAGTTTTTCGAAACAATTGGAATGGGTCCCATTGAAAGAAAATCCAATTTTTTAGCTCAAAACAGCTGAAATCATTTTTAAAAAATCTTCTCAGGTCTCGATATTTTGTCCGAAAAGTGCATTGAAAAACAAAAAAAATGACCTCCTAACAAATTAGAATATCTTGGTTATTGTAAAAGTTATGATCATTTTAGAAATATTTTTTGAAAAATCAATAACTTCGGTATGGTTTAAGATAAAGAGCTAAAAATTTACATAGATAATTCTTTTTGCATGTATAATACCATGTTAAAGTATTTTAAAAAATCGTAGGGGTTGACCGACAAAACGTCGTTGAATTGATAGGGACCTGTAATTTTATTATATAAAGTAACGAATTTATATAATAAAAATATATATTTCATATTTTCATACAGATTGTGCATAAATATATCATATGTTCTTTTTATATTTCGAGGTATATAAATATGTATCTATATTAAATTTTTTATGTAGTACAAATGTATTACAGATATATGTGAAAATGTAATATAGATATGTAATTTATTTAAATATTAATATATATATTATATTTTTTATGTACTACGGATGTATTACAGATATATGTGAGATGTAATATAGATATATAATTTAATAGAGAAAAATATAAAAGCAATATATTTAATATGCATAAGCTTATAAGAGAGATGCATTCCATATATATTCGTCATATATTTCAGATATATTATTACTTGTCTCATGTATGACGAATATACTTTTCTTCCGCGTGGGTGTGAGTACAGACCAACACTACGATAAAAATAAAAAAAATAATGAAAATTGATTCATGAATTTTATGTTTAAATCAACATAAATGAATTTGCATTTTACTCCCTCATTATTCAAGAAGATTGCATGAGGGATGTCAATAGTCGCGCATAGAAAATTTTACAGGAACTGAGTATGAAAAATTAATCGAAAAATTCCAATGGAACCGAACATTTTTTTCATAAAAAATTGAAAAAATCGGATCCTCGCCGAATCAGCACTTTTCAGAAATCAAGAATATTCTGTCAGCTTATCATCAACCTAGCAGAGACTCATCGATAGGCAACACTTAGAAAAAATCCAAGAGTATCTCCCAAGAGTATCCTAAGAATCCCAGAAGAAATATTTTTTTTAATTTATTGAAATTTTTTGGCTTTTTGGAACTCAGAAAAATACGTTGATTCAAAATCTTATACTATAGGAATTAATTGCTTTTTAAATGCTTTGGAACCGTGCAAAAGTAAACTCGGAAATTCAACGGGAACGATTTTTTTCGATTTTTATCATCAACCTAGTTAATCGCAAGAATAAATAGCAAGAGTAAACTCGAAAATCAAACCTGATTTTTTATTATTTTTAACAATTTTGAGGCTTAGAAATTCGAAAAAAAATTAATAGATTTAAAATATAATGTTATAGAAATTAAGTGCTTTTCATCTGCTAATTTTGTAGCTGTAATTAAAATTTTTGTGCTCTTATCGTTTAGCGAGTAATTTTCTTTTGAAAATATTTCCTTTCAGATTTCGGGATTTTCTTTATATGGTTCCAGAGCACTTAAGAAGCTTTCAATTTCTATGATCTTAGATTTTTTTTAAGTGTTGTCATCGATAAGTCTCTACTAGCTTGATGATGAGCTAGCAGAGCACTTTTGATTTCTGATTTCTCGCTAAACGATGAGAGCACAAACATTTTAATTACAGCACAAAATAAAAACATAAAAAGCACTAAACTTTAGGTACAGAGTAAATTTATTTTGGGCACTTTGCTCTGCTAGCTTTCTTAGAAGTCATTAGAAAAGTGGAGTAAACATTAAATAATATCCGGCATCAAATTTTATGACAATGCGTCGAAAAATGCTGGTTTGGCGACGATTCGATTTTTTTGAATTTCCTCTGTGAGGAAGCAAAAAAAATCCCCAAATAATGTGAAAAAAATAATTGAACTAACCTTAATAAAATCTTCAAACAGCGTAAAATTTTCCAGCAGATCTTTCAGTCCAAGATAATGAAATTTAATTGAGCGGCTAAATCTCCCGAGCAATATAATTTTTTTTGAATGCACCCATTTAATTTTTTAATATTTTTTTCAATGATTTTTTTTCTGTACTTCGTCAGAGCATTACATTTTTTTCTCATTTTTTTCCCGCTCTGTCAAAAATGTAAAAATTGAAATACAAAACAAATCGTCCCTCGGGCCAACCCCGAGCTCAAAAACGCAAAAAATCTAGCTTATCGCAAAAAATTAAAATGCAAACAAATAATTTTCATTCGATCAACATTAAATTGGGATACAATTAATTAATTTTATTAACGAATTATCGGACTATATTTATTTATACTAACGACGAAACACATGATTCAACTACAATAAAATATTTCAAAATTGAAAGTCACAATTTTATTTCTAAAACTCAATAATTCCGAATTAATTGACAACAAATTCAAACTGAACAACAACAAACAAATCGAAACTGAACAATAACAAAAAAGTTTAAACTGAACAATAACAAATCAAAATTGAATACACAACAAATTAATAAATTAAACATAATCCACACCAAATGAATATCCCAGACTCCATAACAGATTGATAAATTTGTATTGTTCGCGCGTTATTCGGCGTCTCCCTCGGCGTCATCTGGGTGGTCGTTGCTGCTGACGCTCGCCTCGCTGTTGACCGACGCATTGCCTTCGGTCGGTAATACAGTTTATATATTATCTACCACGAGTAAATTACCATCGGTCGGTAAACCAATCCCCTTTCGTTGGTGAGATCCCTTTGGTCGGTAATACAGTTTCTTATACCTTCTTACCGTCGTTAATTACCGTACGTTGCTTTCAGTTAGTAATGCAGGTTGTCGCATTACCATCTACTGCCCAACATTACCGACGCATTGCCTTCGGTCAGTAATAAAGTTTATATATTACCTACCACGGGTAAATTACCATCGGTCGGTAAACCAATCCCCTTTCGTTGGCGAGATGCCCACAGTCGGTAATATAGCGACCCATTAGACCATCAGTCGGTAACCTGTATAAAACAAAAAGAAGGAATAGAGAAAGCCCGCTACGCTTCGTTAGCACGCTACCTGAAAAGGGAAACAAAATTTAAATAAGTATCCATATTAACTATAGCAGACTCGCGCTAGAAAGCTCGTGATCCCTGGCCAGCGCATTCTGGCCTAAACCACACGGGCGATATCAGCTGTATGCGTGCCGTATCGGTGTCAACCACCGTTCGGGACGTAACAGGAAAGATTTTTGGTGGCAGCGGTGGGATTCGACCGCATCGTTCCCGTGCGGCTCTCCCCGAGGGGTACCCCAGCTGCGAATTGCTATTTTCGTCAATTAAATTAAATCCTTTATATATACGATAAAACATGGAATCCAAAGAGACTGGTGAATTCGATGGAGCAAAGGTTGAGTCCGACGAGACTCATTCGTCTTCAGCCGATATCGACGATGTCACCAAGGGACAAACCCCTCCTTGTGGTGTCGTCCAACAGGTAAAAGAACTCCACGAGGTTGTCGCCACGCTGGTCGACATCGTCCGGTCATTAAAAAACGATGTAAACGGGCTGAGAGGCAGAGGAGAGCCTCTCAGTGCTCTTAATGTTAACCCCGTGGTGACGCCGGTTAATCCTTCGAACCCGGTACCACTCGCACAAATTTCGTGTCGCGATGCGCTGGAACTGGTTCCATCGTTCACCGGTTATAACATCCCGGTAACTAAATTCATAAGGTCATGCAGGCGTGCCCAAGAGAACCTTCCAGCTCATTTGGGGACGCACCTGACGTTATTGATCCGAAATAAATTAAAGGGCCAAGCGGCCACCGCGACAGACGACAAGGAATTATTCAATATAAACGACCTGACCGAAAGGTTAAATACCGTGTTCCCGTCGTCCAAAACCATTCATCAATACCGGGGTGAGTTGGGAAACGTGTTAATGGGGCGCAATGAACACATCATATCATACATCGGTCGCGTAAAAGAATTGCATTTAACAATAGTCGAGCTCGAGGCAAAGACCCACGGCCGACTCGCTGAAAAACACACAGAATCCCTGCGAAACGATACACTTAACTGATTCGCGAAGGGTCTTCCACCCGATTTCCGTATGCGACTGCAACTCGACGGGTACGATTCCCTCGATACCGCATTCGACTGTGCGATCCGGATAGGCCGGGAGATCGAACGCGACCGGGCAGTGTTTAGTTACGATAACGACAAGAAACGGGACTCCACAGAACGACAGGCTAATTACCAACGAAAGATCTGCGAAGACTGTGGTAAGCCCCACAAATCCGAGGAATGCTACGCAAAATTCCCGGAAAAACGACCTAAACCTGGGGACGGGAAACGCGAACCCCCCACGAACGAATTACGTCCCGCATGCGTTTACTGCGGTGAATTCGGACATGACGAGGCAAATTGTCATTTAAAACGAAACGACGCGGCGCGTACTCAGTCGGGAAACGCGGGTGGCCACCCGAACAACAAGGGTGTTGTTCAGGTGGAAGTGGTTCCTGTTCTCCCCCTCGCAAACGACGAAGACGAACACGTAACGTCCGTACCGTCGATATCAAACTAAGCAAAAAAAGATTCGTCCCGTTGGTGGAGCTGCGGGCTCCCAAGCTGAATGGAGCTGCGGAACTCCTGGTAGACTCCGGCTCGGAACCAAGTTTAATACGAAAAGGAGCCGTTAAGGACGGCCAGGATATTAACCCCGAGGATTTGTTAGGTCTCCGGGGTGTATCAAAACACCCCGTGTACATCATGGGTTCTACAAATATAGACGTGATAGGCACGGAATCGAAATTCCACGTGGTGGACAACTCGCTCCACCTGCCCCACGATGGGATTATTCGCTCTGACTTCCATGGAGAGAATCGAGCTATAGATGATTGGGAATACGAGGCCCTACGTTGGAGGAAAAGTAGATTGCCGTTTAAAAATCACGCGCATGTAGTTATACCAGCCCGTTCTAAAACGGTGTACCACATTAAGTTAAGTAACCCAGAGGTCAAAGAAGGCTTCGTGCCTCGCCTATCTACGAAGGATGGGATATTTTTGGGCGAGGCCATCGTGTCAGTAAAGAACGATATGGCCCGCTTGTTGGCAATAAACACGACCAAAGAGGACGTCGTACTCGCGATACCCACCATCACTCTGAGGGAGTTTTGGGCGAGCGACGATTCCGAAGGTCAGGAGGTAATGGCGATACAGGGAACTCTGGGCTATCCGAGGACGTCCATCGAAGAGAACCCTGAATCAGCTGATGGCTCGAGAGGCAATGACCCCGAGGCCGTTAAATCTCTGCTGCGCTCAGACCATTTGAATGAAGAGGAGCGCCGGAGTGTAAATAAACTAGTCGAGGAAAATTCCGACATTTTTCATGTGCCAGGTTCACTGCTGGGACACACTACGACGATCGATCACAAGATCAGTACCACTGATGATCAGCCGGTGTTTACCCGCCAATATCGTTTTCCTCCCATACACAAAGAGGAGATTACTCGACAAGTGAAGGACCTGATCGAGAATAGGGTGATCGAACCATCAGACTCCCCCTTCGGCTCCCCAATTTGGATTGTGCTGAAAAAGCCCGACTCACGGGGGAGCCTTGGGTGGAGGATGGTAATCGATTATAGAAATTTAAACGACAAAACAATCAGGGATGCGTATCCGCTTCCGAATATTAACAAGATCTTGGACCAGCTGGGCAGTGCGAAGTACTTTTCAGTGTTCGATCTGGCCAGCGGGTTTCACCAAATACCTTTGCATCACGATGACGCGCATAAAACTGCGTTTTCCACCCCGTTTGGGCATTACCAGTTCCGAAGGATGCCCTTCGGGTTGAAAAACGCGCCCGCAACGTTGCAACGGTTAATGGACCGGGTTTTAACGGGATTACAAGGGGTTGAATTATTCGTCTACTTAGACAATATAGTAATACACGCACGGTCTCTCTCGGAGCATAGCGGAAAGTTCGAAAAGTTAGCAAAACGCCTCAGGCAGGCAAACCTTAAGCTACAACCAGATAAGTGCGAATTTTTAAGAGACGAGGTTATCTACCTCGCCCATATCATTGGAGAAACCGGCGTTAGGCCAGATCCCAAGAAACTAGAGGCCCTGGAGCATTATCCCAGGCCAACCAACGTAAAAAAAATAAAACAGTTCTTGGGATCGGCTGGCTACTACCGCCGGTTTGTCCCAAACTTTTCGGCTATTGCCAAACCGTCAACCCACCTATTGAAAGAGGGGGTCGCCTTTCAATGGGCAGATATCTAGGAAAAATCGTTTAAAACATTACGAGAATTACTTTGCAAAGAACCAGTTCTTCAATACCCGGACTTCAGAAAACCATTCATGATCACGACCGACGCGTCAAATGTCGCAATCGGGGCCGTGTTGAGCCAGGGCGAGGTCGGCAAGGACCGCCCTATCAGTTATGCTTCGCGAACCTTAAATAAACTCGAATTAAATTATTCGACAATAGAAAAGGAACTGCTTGCGATAGTTTACGCCGTCGGTCAGTTCCGTTCCTATGTATATGGGCAAGAATTTTTGTTGATCACTGATCATAAGCCACTAGTGTGGTTACACTCGGTTAAGGATCCGGCCAATAGGCTAGTACATTGGCGACTAAGCTTAGCTAATAACCAGTATAAAATTGTCTATAAACCTGGGAAAATAAACAACAACGCTGACGCCTTGTCACGCAACCCACCAGGAGAAATCGAGTGCGTGCCGGCGGGCGGGGTCGCGCTGGAGGCCGAAGACAAACAAAAAAAGGAAAAGAGGAAGGAACGCCCGACCGATTCTAGTTCCGACGAGAGCCTCTTTTCTCATAATTTTAGAAGAAAACGAAGTAGTGAGGCTTCGGCCAGCTCGGACTCCGGCGGCGGCTCCGACGTTGATATAGATGATATGGAAGAACCTGAAAATGAAAAGTGTAAGGAGAAAGGGTCCGACTGATCGTCCCAAGGGGATTACGTCCGAACCGAACGATGATCAAAATGACGATAGCGACAGTATAACGAGCGACCCCTTAGAACCATCGACCCTCGCTCTACTCCAGGGAAGTCTAATGACGACGACGAATTGATAGATGACACTGTCGAGACGGTGGGCCCTGATGAGGGTTTAAGAAAACGTAAAGCTTCAACGAGCGGTCATAGTGATCACTCGTTGCACGAAATAGGTAATTCGAACAAAGTCAGAAAAGCACTTGACGACAACCCAGAGGGGGGGGATAAATTCGAAAACTTTCCTGCGAACAGCTCTTCTGAGCCTTGCTCCGAGAGAGACGCGATGGGGGGTTTGACTAACAATAGAATCATAAGGGGGGAAGATCCTCCTAATCCAGATAACGGAGAGCCGTTTTCAGACTCTTCCGCTATTAACGAGACGGATCCAAGTAGTGATAGCGATAGTAACGAGGAATTAATTGACAATCCGAACGCGCGCTATCGACAGCAAAACCAACCAGACAATGGGTTTTCATTAAACGAGTCACGCGATAGAGTTTCCATGAAAAAGGACCATGTAGTATTTTTTCTCACGACCAAGGGCCAGGCTGTCGATAGCGGGGGCAAGGATCTAGAGGCACAAAATAAGCTCCCTGGCTATTTGCAACTCCCTTTAGCCAGGGTAAACGTTGTAAAGAAACGCTCTAGATACTTACTGGGTCTCCCTATCAAGAATGACCTACGTGCCAACGCAGCTAAAGAAGACATCATGGAAGCGCTGGACTCCCTGCGGGACGCAGTGCATGTACTCGGCCTCAAATCATTCACAGTCGCAAGGACGAATACAATCGATAACGTGCCTTGGACTGAAATTCAAGGCTACCTAGGGACCTCTCTCTTTGACTACCAGGTCAAAGTAACTGTATGTTTACAATTGGTTCGGACCCCACTTGAAATTGAAAGGTCGGACATTATTTCGGAAAAGCACCGGTCGTTATCCAGTGGCCACAAAGGAGTAGGTAAAACCTACAAGCGAATCAGAGAGCATTTTTTTTGTCCCCACATTAAGTCAGAAATCCAAGAATACATCCAACACTGCCGGGAGTGCCAATTAAAGAAACTTGTACGCGTAAAGACGAAACAGCTAACGGTGTTGACGGATACGCCTGGTGCAGCTTTCGACAAAATATCGATGGACATTGTTGGTCCTCTTCCAACTACCACGGCAGGGAATGCCTATATACTTACTATTCAGGATCTGCTTACTAAGTACTCGCTCGCCGTGCCTCTCCAACGAGCTACGTCGGAAAACATCAGCAATGCGTTAATAAAAAAACTTCATATCCCGATTCGGGTCCCTCAAAACTATACTCACGGACCAAGGGGCCAACTTCCGCGGAGGTCTGATGACGGCCATCGCTAAGAAATTTCAAATTAAGAGGTGCGAGACCACTGCGTTTCGTCCCCAAACTAACGGCTCAATTCAGCGTTTACACCACGTGTTAGCGGAATGCCTAAAGCAATACGTGAGTAACACTGCAGACTGGGACGAACTTCTCGAGTTCGCGTCCTTCTCCTACAACACGAGCCGCCACGAAGGGACCGGGTTCACACCGCACGAACTCGTGTTTAGGAAAATCGCCCGACAACCCTCAAGTTTCCTTCAAGTGGAAGAATACGACGATCCAACTTATGCAGATTACCTCCGAGACCTGTTTAACAAACTCCACGGACTTCAGGAACTCGCTGCAACAAATTTAAACGCGGCAAAACAAAGATCCAAGGGTTACTATGACAGACGCATTAACCCAAAAACGTTCATGGTCGGCGATCGGGTCCTTATGCTAAAGGAGCTCAATAAAGGAAAATTCGCCGAACAACACACGGAGCCATGCCAAATACTGGAAATCCTCTCAGGTGGCAACGTCAAGATAACCTACAAAGGAAAAACTAGGATCGTTCACACCAACAAGTTACGCGCTACGCGTTTGTAGCGTCGCACGCATTAAAAAGGGGAAAAGGAATATATGGGCGCCAAATTCGTAATCGACCTGTCCTATTCTTGCGCTTATTAGCGGTCTTATGCGATTGCTTCAGACTTATTGGGGGAGATGTTACGTCCTAGGTGTGATTCCTCACCTATACCGTCGTTCCAGGTGCGAGATGACAACGACGAGGTTCGAGTCTCCACGGGTCGACCTGCAGGGGAGCCTCTCAGTCATGCAACCCTGTGGAAATGCGTCACCCAGCCATCTGGAGCGTTCCTGAAATATAGAAACTGTTAAAAATATATTAAATATGCCTCAAAACAGTATAATAAAATAATAGCAGCAAAACCTACTTGTCCGACTGCCGATAGGCGACAGTTCGGAGTAGTGAAATAGGGCCGGTTCTGGATCAAAATCCCTACCCCGACATTTACCGACCTTTTTTAACCCGCGATTCGAGGCACTAAGCCGAGACACAAACCACTTAGCCTAGACACAAACCGTTGCGCGTCGTGAGTGGGTGGCTCGCGGGTGGTCAGTGGGTGGTAGGTGGGTGGCTTAGGAGCGGCGGGGGAGGGGGGGGATTTTTTCGTCCACACATCTTGCGTGTATATGCGTGTGCATGTGTGTGTGTGTGTGTGTGTGTGTGTGTGTGTGTGTGTGTGTGTGTGTGTGTGCTGCGCACAGAGGGTGGTGGGTGGGCAGGTGCATCGTGGGTGGCAGGTAGAGGGGGGGGGGATTTGAGATTTTTTCGTCCGCATGTCTTGCGTGTACGTGCGTGCATACGTGCGTGCGTGCGTGCGTGGGGGGGATTGTTGATGCCCGAGAAGAAAGCATTAGGCGTCGTCGCTGGCGTTGACTCATGCTCTCTCTTTCTCTCTCGCCCGCGCACTCTTTGTCGCCTGCGCTCTCACGCGCCGAGTGTCAAGTATCAAATTTACGATGTATACAACTCTGTATCCAAACATGATCCAAATTTTTTCGTCGCGACGTACGCAGTATAATATCAACACATAGCTGCATATATTGGTTCACAATTTTCAAAATATATATTTTCGTGGAGTGACGGAATTTTTTCGTCAAGTATTCAATGTATGGTCTGTCTCACCCTTACTCTCTTTCAGTCAGCTTGTCTCTCTCTCTCTCTCTCTTTCCCTGCATATCTTTATCTCTCTCTCATTTGCGCTTTGGATCTCATGCATCCCTATGTTTTAAACCATGAGATTGTGCGGGCGAGAGGTTGGGGTCTATTGACGTTCTCGATTTTCTTTTTCATTCTGAGTGATCACGCATTCCGTCGACTTCTCTGTTTTTTCATCCATACATTTTTTTCATCAACGGTATACGATAATGGACGCGAAAAAGTGCAAAAGAACTTTGACAATTATGAGAAAAGGATATTCCACGCACAAGGATAAACCTCCTTCACACGTTGAAGTGCAAAAGTGTATAGCGTTCAGTGATCGCAATGTGGCGCTATTGCGTAAAAGTTTGCGAGCGTCTAATTTGAATGTTGGCGAAAAATTGAGCATTCAATCAACGATTGCCGCTTTAATATCGATCGCGGAAAAATTGAAGAAGCGTGGTTCGGGAGTGTCTGTGCCTGGAGTGGAATGGGGGGAAATGGATTCGGCATTCCAATCCAGAATAACCATAGGGCTGGTAATCAATAAATCGCATAAAGATCTTGGACCTTTTTTGGATGATGCGGTAAAACTTATCGATGAGCGGCTAACCGAGTCATTACACATTCACGGAACTTGATCAATTTCTTTTATCAGCAACTCTAGGCGCGTCTTGAGTTCACGACGTTGAGATGACATTTGACCGCTGACTATGATGAAGCTTGATTCGACATGCACATTTCGTCCACCACCAAATTATCCCCCCCCCTCCACGCAACGGGCTACGTAAAATCAACGCTTTTCTTTGCCCTCGATACTCTCTCTAGTTTCGGCTTTCTCCGTCTTTTCCTCCTCCTCCTCCTCCTCCTTCTCTTTCGCCTCCCGACAACATTGAATGCAATATCGTCGTAGGGGTGGGGGGCCATCTATGCAATCTCCCGTTGGTCCAACCTATACCAATGTTTTTCGCACCGTGAATATGAGATAATTTCCTCATCTTCGCGTAGATGCTCGGGTAAACGATCCCACAGCGAATTAATATCTTGCGGATACAATACCAAAATGATCTGTTTTGGCATATATTTTAAGTCACTAGGTGTCAATTCCCACACCTTTTTCCAAGGATACACTCTTTTGTCGCTCTTTCTGCTCTCCCCTTCTCCGCCGTTTCCTCTTTCGCCTTCCGACGACAGCCCGCGCAATTTCGTCGTAAGGGCGCCTTAATTTCTTCCGAATGAAACTCATCCCAATGTTTTACGCACGGTAGATATGACATCATTTCCTCATCTTCGCGTAAATGCTCGGGTTAACGATCACACAGCCAGTAAATCAATCGTGGATACAATATTAAAATCATCTCTTTTGACGCATATTTTAAGTCACTATGTGTCAATTCCCGCGCATCTTTCGGAGGATAATACACTCGCCCACTTGAATCCATTTTAACAGCAAGCGACACGCACACACATACACAATGACGGCAGAGGATTGACTGAAATTTCTTCTCAATAAAAATGAGAATTAGCCGATATGATTCTCGATGAAATTCACGTCTCAGCCTGATCACTCTGTCAACCCAATTGTTTATCTCAAAATATCAAAAGGCATACCGACAGAAATTCCACGAACTCCCTCTGCAACGGACGACGAAAAACTCAACGCTCCTCTTTGTCCTCTTCAGTTTTCGCTTTCTTCGCCTTTTCCTCCTCCTCCTTCTCTTTCGCCTCCCAACAACATTTAACGCAATCTCGTCATGGTGGTGTGGGACCATCTATGCGAGTTTCCAGCATATCAAGCGTATTCCAATGTTTTACGCACGGTAGACATGAGATTATTTCTCTATCCTCGCGTAGATGCTGCGTTAAACGATCCCACAGCCAATAAATATTTCGCGAATAAAACATTAAAATGACCTCTTTCGACATATATTTCAAGTCACTATGTGTCAATTCCCACGCTGCTTTTGCGGGGTAACACTCGCACGCTCGTGTCCATTTTACCGGTAAGCGGATCAACCATTGCAACGGGCGGCGAATCGACTAAAATATTTTTAATTGTGAATTGCGATGATCGTCTGTGCAGCTATGTGTTGATAATATCCGCATGCGTCGCGACGAAAAAAGTTGGACCTTGTTTGGATACATTTGTATACATCATAAATTTGACACTCGACACTCTGCGCGTGAGAGCGCGAGCGAGCGAGAGCGAGAGAGAGAGCGCGCGTGCGAGAGAGAAAGCGCGAGTGAGCGAAAGAGAGAGAGAGAGCGCGTGTGGGTCAACGCCATCGACGACGCCATCATCTAACGCTTTCTTCAAAAAATCACGGGCATCTTATCGAAAATCCCAAGACTCACCCCCCCTCCCCCGCACACACGCACATGCACGTACATACACGCACATAAACGCAACACATGCTAACGAAAAAAATCTCAAATCCCCGCCCCCCTCTACCTGCCACCCGCGATGTACCTGCCCGTCCACCACCCTCTGTGCGCAACACACACACACACACACACACACACACACACACACACACATATGCACACGCATATAGACGCAAGATGTGTGGACGAAAAAATCCCCCCCCTCCCCGCCCCACCTAAGCCGCCCACCACCACCCCCTGACCACCCGCGAGCCACCCACTCACGACGCGCAACGGTTTGTGTCTAGGCTAAGTGGTTTGTGTCTCGGCTAAGTGCCTCGAATCGCGGGTTAAAAAAGGTCGGTAAATGTCGGGGTAGGGATCTTGATCCAGAACCGGCCCATTTTCACTACTGTTCGGGTAATGGAAAAGTGTATGACAATATACCGACTACCGGTATATTACCTTCATATGATAATATACCAACTACCGATATTTTAACTTCCGTTGATAAACTAGGTCACCTTTGACCTGTCGCTCGTCGGCAGTCTGGTCCGTTACCTTACTCTATATCTTCGGCCTAGCAACTGTAATGTAAACAACGCAGGCAAAACAAAGGATTAATACAGACCTAGAGAGAAGACAAATTCTAAGGATAAAGATATTGAGATCGAATCGAACAATTGAGCAGTATTCTACTACGTGTCCGGTTTTGCTCACAGTAAAAAGTCCGTATAAGTATATACGTTTTCCATTCTTTAAACAAAACACGAGTTTACATACGAAATATAAATCCATGAAATATTATTTGCATATACACGGTCACACGTTACGGTTACGAACAAGTAAAACGAGAGTGAACACGGTCACACCGTGAATAATATATCCAAATAAATAATAACGAGTGTTTTACTAAGTTACGAGTCAAACATTTATTTCTTCCGGAATCCTCGTAATTTCCTCAACGGTTAACCCAACGAAACCCGTCATTACATCGGACGTGGTCGCCACGGACACCGTCTACATAATCGACGCGACCGAGTTCCGGGCCCGGATTGCTGGAAATCCTTCGGCTCGTTGCGAGGTCACCATCAAGGAACCCGTGACCGTGGAATACGTCATCGAGGAGATCATCGTCGAGGAGCCCATATCGCCGGTCGCGCGGGGCAGTTCCGGTTCTAATCCGGAAGTCATCGACCTCGTGTCGGATTGAGGCGGTAAGTACCCTCTTTTCCATATATTTCCTTTTCTTTCAGGATAAATCATATATATTAAGTTAAATGAAGTATTTAAGGACCAAATGAACCTATTGAAGGCAAAATCAACTATTATAGTATTCTTTACCTTTAAATCGCAAATATATCGACCTCCGGCAAGTTACTTTCGGTCGGTAGGTTTTCTCATCTACAGTTAAAACACCGATACATGACCTTCGGTCGGTAATACAGTTTCTTATACCTTTTTACCGTCGTTAATTACCGTACGTTTCTTTCAGTTAGTAATGCAGGTTGTCGCATTATCATCTACTACTCAACATTACCGACGCATTGCCTTCGGTCGGTAATACAGTTTATATATTATCTACCACGGGTAAATTACCATCGGTCGGTAAACCAATCCCCTTTCATTGGCGAGATGCCCACAGTCGGTAATATAGTGACCCATTAGACCATCAGTCGGTAACCTGTATAAAACAAAAAAAAGGAATAAATAAAGCCCGCTACGCTTCACCGCGTTAGCACGCTACCTGAAAAGGGGAACAAAATTTAAATAAGTATCCATATTAACTATAGCAGACTCGCGCTAGAAAGCTCGTGATCCCTGACCAGCGCATTCTGGCCTAAATCACACGGGCGATATCAGCTGTATGCCTGCCGTATCGGTGTCAACCACCGTTCGGGACGTAACAATATATCTCTCTGTTACGTATATTAGACTGATTCACAAAATGAGATTGTTTTTTTTTTTTGAAATCCCTGATAAATAACTTTCGAGGAAGTTGAAAATATGCCTGTTGAAGAAAGAGCTCCAAATTTTGATATATTTAGAAGTCGCTCGTCGCGAATTTGTTTCATATTTAAATGTCAGAGGAGAAAATATCAAACTTTGAAATTTTCTACCCTGACTTTGTGTGGACTACTTATAGTCATTTCTTTAAAAATTAGGTTATTTATGATAATGCAATTCAAACTTTTTCTTCAAGAAAGATTTCACGATATTCAGTAATAAGTTTCAACGTTTTTCCGGAAACTAAAAAAAGGATATTTACCCTCAAGCCCATCAACTTTCGGTGATCCTTGACCCCGGCTGAAAGTCAATTTTTTTTTGTCGTAGAAAGGTTTGGAACCAGTGTTTTGGATCGGAAATTTCCCAGGCAACGAGAATATGCCATTTGCGATGGTAAGATTCCTTACCGGTCATGTATAAAAGAGCGAAAAACTGTTTCGGGAAACGTGAAAGTTGTAAATATAGACGGGAAAATAGAAATCTTGTCATTTTCAGTCCGAACAAAACTAAGCATGTATCTTGAAAATATACTAAAAACAATCGCATCCTATTTAGCTTTCTCGGACTTCTTATTTTCTTATGATGAATCTCCAATTGCATATAATCTATGTTTTCGCCTATTTCTCGTGAGAAATTCTACATTGTTCATGCATATTCGTGATGAGCGGTCGACTTCTCATGCTATAGCTCCTGAGATGTGAATGGAAATCAATGAAACAAAAAAATGATTTTTCGGTGTCGTGAAGCTTGTCTATTCGCTCATCTACTTCTGCTGATCCTTGACCCCGGCTGAGGAACAACATTCTTTTTTCTCATAGTGGTTTAAAACCAGTGTTTTAGATCGGAATTTTCCTGAGCAA
The DNA here is from genome assembly GCA_946863875.1 of Alloplasta piceator. Classification (NCBI taxonomy): domain Eukaryota; kingdom Metazoa; phylum Arthropoda; class Insecta; order Hymenoptera; family Ichneumonidae; genus Alloplasta; species Alloplasta piceator. Next base: position 42,561,655 of record OX333072.1, on the reverse strand, counting down.
CATGAATATGCTATTTGCGGTGGTAAAATTCCTCACGGGTCATGCATAAGAGAGTGAAAAAACATTTCGGAAACCTCAAAAGCTTCAAAAATCGACGGAAAAATAGAAATCTCGACGTCTTCGTTGCAAACAAAATTCAGCATGTGACTTGACGCCCTTCGAGTTCTGATTTTCTTATGATGAATCTCCGATTGCATATAAACCATTTTTTCGCCGATTTCTCGTAAAAATTAATTCTTTATTCATGAATATTCGTGATCAGCGGTCAATTTCCCATCTCTATAGCCCCTGAGATGTAAATGAAAATCAATAAAATGAAGAGATGATTTTTCAGTCCCGTAAAGCCTGTTATTTGCCCATCTACTTTCGCTGATCCTTGAACCCGGCTGAAGGTCAAAACTTTCTTTGTCGTAGATAGGTTCGAAACCAGTGTTTTAGATCGAAAATTTCCCGGGCAACATGAACATGCTATTAGCGATGATGAAATTCCTCACGAGTCATGCATTAAAGAGCGATAAACGATTTCGGGAACCTTGAAAATTTCAAAAATCAACGGAAAATGAAAATCTCGGCGTTTTCGTTGCAAACAAAATTCAGCATAAATCTTGACGGTATACTGGAGACAATGCAATTCGATTCTGCTCCCTCGGACTTTTTATTTTCTAAGCCTGAATCTCCAAATGCATCAGAACTGCGTTTTTGCTTATTTTTCGTAAGATTTCCTTTTTTATCCAAGCTCGTTCGTAATCAGCGGTCGATTTCTTATCGATCTAGTCCCTAAGAAATCAATAGGACAATAAAAATGATTTTTCGGCGCCGTTAAGCCTGTCTATTCGACCATCTACTTTCGCTGATCCATGATCCCGGCTCAAGGTCAATTTTTTTTCCGTCGTGGAGACGTTTGAAACCAGTGTTTTGGATCGGAAATTTCGTGAGCAATACGAATTTGCTATTTGCGATGCAAAAATTCCTCATGGGTCATGCATAAAAGAGCGAAAAAACGTTCCCGGAACCTCGAGAATTTTAAAAATCGACGGAAAATAGAAATCTCGTCCTTTTCATTCTAAACAAAATTCAGCATGTATCTTGACGGTATACTGAGGACAATGCAATTTTATTTAGCTCTCTTGGACTTCTCGTTTTCCTATTATGAATCTCCAATTGTACATAAACCGTGTGTCACCTATATCTCGTAAGAATTTCTTTTTCATTCATGCATATACATGTTCGCTGTTGCCCCGGCTGAAGGACAAATTTTTTTTGTATCGTGGCAAGATTCAAAATAAGTGTTTTGGATTGGAAATTTCCTGGGCAACCGGAATATGCTATTCGCGATAGTACGATTCTTCAAGGATCATGCATGAAAGAGCGCAAAACAATTTCGGGACCCATGGATATTTTGAATATCGACAACAAAATAGAAATCTCGTCGTTTCCGTTCCAAACAAAATTCAGCACATATGTTGACGGTATACTGAAGACAATGCTATTTTATTCAGCTCTTCCGGACTTCTCATTTTCTTATGATAAATCTTCAATTTCATATAAGCTGTTTTTTCGCCAACTTCTAGTAAGAATTTCTTCTTTATTCATGCATATTCGTGATCAGCGGTCGATTTCTCGTCGATATAGCCCCTGGGATGTAAATAAAAATCAAGAGAACGGGAAAATGATTGTTCGGTGCCGTGAAGCCTGTCAGTCGCCCATCTACTTTCACTGATCCTTGATCCCGGCTGAAGTTCAAATTTTTTTTGTCGTGAAGAGGTTTAAAACTAGTGTTCTGGATCGGAGATTTCCCAGGCAACACGAAAATGTTATTTGCGATAATGAAATTTCTCACGGGTCATGCATAAGAGAGCGAAAAACGATCTCGGCCACCTTGTAAATTTAAAAAATAGACAGAAAATACGAATCTCATCTTTTTTGTTGCGAACAAAATTCAACATGTATCTCAACGGTATACTGAAGACATTGCAATTCTACTTCGCTCCCTCCAACCTCTAAATTCCTAAAAATCGTATTTTTGGGAATTTCTCGTGAGAATTTTTTGTTTATTCCTGCATTTTCCTGATCAGCGGTTTATTTCTCATCGATGTAGCCCCTGAGATGTGAATAAGGATCAATAGGACAGAAAAATGATTTTTCGGCGTCTTCAAGCCTGACTATTTAAGCGGCTTGAAGGGCAAATTTGTTTTTGTCGTAGAGAGGTTCAAAACCCGTGATATGGATTGAAAATAACGCGGGCAACACGAATATGCTATTTGCAATAGTAAAAATACTCACGGGTCATGCATAACCGAGCGAAAAACCATTTCGGGAACCTTTAAATTTATAAAATTCGACGGACAAATAGAAATCTCGTCGTTTCTGTTCCGACCAAGACCCGGCTGATAGTTGAATTTTTTGTTGTCAAGAGGTTTAAAACCAGTGTTTGGGATCGGAAATTTCCTGATCAACTTGAATATGCTATTTTACGATATTAAAATTTCTCACAGGTCATGCATAAAAGAGCCAAGAACCATTTCGGAAACCTTGAAAATTTAAAAAATCGACCGAAAAAAGAATACCCGTCGTTTTCGTGCCAAACAGAATTTTAGCATGTATCTTGACGGTATACTGAAGACAATGCTATTTCATTTAGCTACGTTGGACATCTTATTTTCTCATGATGAGTCTCCAGTTGCATATAAACCATGTGTTCGCCCATTTCTCGTGAGGATTTTCTCTTTATTTATGCATATTCTCGATCAGCGGTCGAGTTTCCATCTATATAGCTCCTGAGATGTGAATAAAAATCAATAGAACAAAAAGAAGATTTTTTGTTGCCGTAAAGCCCGTCTATTTGATCATCTACTTTCTTTGACATCGGCTGAAGGTCAAATATTTTTATATGTCATTTCGGGATCCTTAGAAAGTTTAAAAATAGAGGGAATAGACGGAAGCGCGATGGCCTTGGAAACGGTTTGGAGAAGTTCGGGGGCCCGTTCGGAACCCAAATAAACCCAAAAAACCCAAAGAAAAACAGTTGAGAAAACAATTCTTTAAAAATACAATTGATTTCAAATTCTAAAAAAATAATACCAATTTCGAAAAACAAAAAAGAAAAAATCCAGGTCTTGCGTAGAATATCAGTGGCGTTCCACAGCACGATGGCCTTGGAAGGCGTTCGTAGACATTCGGAGGCAACCAAAAATAATAATAATAGAAATAATAACAATTGAAAAAATCACAACCTAAACAGATTCGACAATTTTTTGGGTTTGTTAGTTTCGGTGTCAGGCTTCGCTCTCTCTCTTAATTTATCGTCAGAAATAATGTGTTGAGTCAGCAAATTGCATACCAGTATTCACTTTCGCTGTGTGTGATTGCACGCAGCCCCATTTTTGTCGTTAAGAGGTTCAAACCTAGTGTTTTGGATCGGAAATTTCCCAGGCAACACAAATTTAATATTTGCAGTCGCAAGATTCCCCACGAGTCATGCATAAAAGAGCGAAAAACCATTTTCGGAAACCTTGAAAATTTTAAAAACCGACGGAAAAATAGAAATCTCATCGTTTTCGTTCCAAAAAAAGTTCAGTATGTATCGTGACGGTAAACTGAAGATGCAGTTTTAATTCGCATTCTCGGACCTCATTTTCCAAGCCTGAACCTACAAATGCATAAAAACCGTGTTTCCACCTATTTCTCGTAAGATCTTCTTCTATATTCACGCATATTTGTGATCAGCGTTCGATATCCCCTCGATATAGCCCCTGAGATGTGAATGACAATCAATAAAACAAAAAAATGATTTTTCGGCATCGTAACCCATCTACTTTCAGTAATCCATAACCCTGGCTGAAAATCAAAAAATTTTGTCATAGAGAGGTTTTTGACCAGCGACTTGGATCGAAAATTGCATGGGCAACACAAATATGACATTTGCGATGGTAAAATTCCTCTCGGGTCATGCGCGAAAGTGCGAAAAACCATTTCGGAAACGTTGGAAATTTTTTAAAATTGACGGAAAAATCGGAATCTCGTTTTCGTTCCAACCAAGATTCAGCATGCATCTTGACGGTATATTGAAGACAATGCCATTTCATTTAGCTCTCCTCAGACTTCTCATTTTGAAATGATAGATGTCCAATTGCATATAAACCTTGTTTCGCCAATTTCCCGTAAGAATTTCTACCTTATTCATGCATATTCGTGATCAACGGTCGATTTGCTATCAATATAGCCCCTGAAATGTAAATAAAAGTCAATAGAACAAGAAAATGATTTTTCGATGCCATGAAGCCTGTCTAATTTGCCCATCTACTTTCACTGATCCTTGACCCCGGCCGAAGGTCAAATTTTCTTGTGGAGTTGTTCAATACCAGTATTTTGGGTCGGAAATTACCCGAACAACACGAATATGCCATTTGCAATGGGTAAATTCCTTACGGGTCATGCATTTAAGAGCGAAAGACCGTTTTTCGAGAACCTTGAAAATATTAAAAATCGACGGAAAAATAGAAATATCGTCGTTCTCGTTCCAAACAAAATCCAGCATGTTGACGGTATACTAGAAACAATGCAATTCCATTTTGCTCCCTCGAACCTCTAATTTTCTAGGCCTGCACCTCCAAATGCATAAAAAACGTGTTTTTACCGATTTTTCGTTAAAACTAGTTCTTCATTTAGGCGTATTCTTGATCAGCGCTCGACTCCCCATCGATTTAGCCCCTGAAGGTGAATAAAAATAAATCGAACAAAAAAAAAGATTTTTCGGCGCCGTGGAGCCGGTCTATTTGCCTATTTACTTGTGCTTATCCTTGACCTCAGCTGGAAGTCAAATTTTTCCTTTGTCGTAGAGAGATTCAAAATCAGTGTTCATGTAGGGAAAGAGACCGATAATCTGATTTGAGGTGATTCGTGAGGGAAATTATGAGGATTTTGGAAGATTTGAAGAGGCCAGAAATAATACGAGAAAGTCACTAGTTTAAGAACGTAACAAAATCTTAATATTTATTATCACAATTGGTTAAACTAGATCGAACCCGTGGCTGAAATAAAGTCTGTTGGAATTATCACTCGCGCGAACAATGGTGTGCTCAACGGCGCGTGGTTGGAGAGACCCGATAAATGTCGTTCGAAGATATCTCACGAAAATTGTCCTTTTACTTATTCGAAGTGTCCGAAAACCTGTCCCACGATCGCGGTAATCAACGCAGGCGTGAATCGTGTCAATGACGTTAATCTGAAGCCAAGAGAAATATGAAGAGGCCCGAAGTAAAATACCGAAAACTGAATAGTACGTGAACTTATTCTCCATGCGGTTGCCGCGAAGAGGCGTATAGAAGTGAAGAAGAAGCCGGAAATCGATGAAGGTGTCGATAAGTGGAGTGGAGGAAATTTATCGATGCTCACAGAGTTCAAGCGAGTGACTGGCCAGGAGGTGCTGACCTCTCGCGTGAACTCTCGGAGCTCAACCTTTCCGAAACAGTTCAAGATCGGAAATTTTCCTGAACAACACAAATATGCTATTTGCGATGGTAAAAATCATCACGGGTCATGCATGAAAGAGCGGAAAACCATTTTGAGAACATTGAAAGTTCGAACAAGTTCTGTAGCCGTTACTTAACATGCTTATAACGAAGTGACATTCCAGTGATGTACAATCTGTTATATTGCGGCAATATAACATTGAAGTTACTTGGAATGTTACAATGTTATTCTTCTGATACATAACTGCTATATAACGTTTCTACATTACAGCAATGTAAAAAACTTTGCAAAATAATATTATTGCACTAATATAACTGAAATATTACAACGATGTAACTGTGATATTGCTGTTATATAAATGCAATATAACAGTTACATTTATGTAACATTACATTCCAATATTGCCTTTACATTGCTGCAACATTACTGTGTTCACTGGGACACCACTGATTTTTCGTTTTTAGTCTAAACAACTTTATGCAAAAAGAATAAAAAGTTATTCATGTATCGGTTTAATAAGCAACTTACTGAACCAATATTCAAATAAATCAGCAAAATTCATTTGAAATAAATAAATCTTTATTTCAGATGGATGTAATACCATTCACAGATATGTAAAATTCGTCAATTCTTTTGATCTATTTGAAACAGAAGAATACGTCATACGCGAATATAAATCTTAAAATTAAATCCACTCGATTTACACATTGCACCGAGAAAAATGATTTTGTTTTAGGTTAATAAATAAATTTTTTATCGATAAAATTTTATTTAATTATGAACTTAATCGGATTGGGCCCATATTTAAATGAAAAGAAAAAATTTATTCGAATTAAATAAATCTTTTTTCTAGGTGTTATTTTCAACATTATTGTACTATGCCTTTTACTGTGAATCGGATTTCCGGCTCTGGACACAAAAATTAATACACTTCCGTTGGACGATTTCACGACTTCGTCTTGGTGTAATTCTTATTCTTTGTTTGAGACGACACGTTGTGAGATTTCTTATATGTTCCCACATTTTCCTCTATTCTCTATGAACCTCCAAGGACGATTGAGTTACGTTATTCGAATAACAAGCTCGTTGGAGAGGCACGGCAAGCGAGTACTTAGTAAGCAGATCCTGAATGGTAAGTATATAGGCATTCCCTGCCGTGGTAGTTGGAAGAGGACCAACAATGTCCATCGATATTTTGTCGAAAGGTGCACCAGGCGTATCCGTCAACACCATTGGCTGTTTCGTCTTTACGCGTACAAGTTTCTTTAATTGGCACTCCCGGCAGTGTTGGATGTATTCTTGGATTTCTGACTTAATGTGGGGACAAAAAAAATGCTCTCTGATTCGCTTGTAGGTTTTACCTACTCCTTTGTGGCCACTGGATAACGACCGGTGCTTTTCCGAAATAATGTCCGACCTTCCAATTTCAAGTGGGGTCCGAACCAATTGTAAACATACAGTTACTTTGACCTGGTAGTCAAAGAGAGAGGTCCCTAGGTAGCCTTGAATTTCAGTCAAAGGCACGTTATCGATTGTATTCGTCCTTGCGACTGTGAATGATTTGAGGCCGAGTACATGCACTGCGTCCCGCAGGGAGTCCAGCGCTTCCATGATGTCTTCTTTAGCTGCGTTGGCACGTAGGTCATTCTTGATAGAGAGACCCAGTAAGTATATAGAGCGTTCCTTTACAACGTTTACCCTGGCTAAAGGGAGTTGCAAATAGCCAGGGAGCTTATTTTGTGCCTCTAGATCCTTGCCCCCGCTATCGACAGCCTGGCCCTTGGTCGTGAGAAAAAATACTACATGGTCCTTACTCATGGAAACTCTATCGCGTGACTCGTTTAATGAAAACCCATTGTCCGGTTGGTTTTGCTGTCGATAGCGCGCGTTCGGATTGTCAATTAATTCCTCGTTACTATCGCTATCACTACTTGGATCCGTCTCGTTAATAGCGGAAGAGTCTGAAAACGGCTCTCCGTTATCTGGATTAGGAGGATCTTCCCCCCTTAGGATTCTATTGTTAGTCGAACCCCCCATCGCGTCTCTCTCGGAGCAAGGCTCAGAAGAGCTGTTCGCAGGAAAGTTTTCGAATTTATCCCCCTCGGGGTTGTCGTCAAGTGGTTTTCTGACTTTGTTCGAATTACCTATTTCGTGCAACGAGTGATCACTATGACCGCTCGTTGCCGCTTCACGTTTTCTTAAACCCTTATCAGGGCCCACCGTCTCGACAGTGTCATCTATCAATTCGTCGTCGTCATTAGACTTCCCTGGAGTAGAGCGAGAGCTGATGGTGTCCAAGGGGTCGCTCGTTATACTGTCGCTATCGTCATTTTGATCATCGTTCGGTTAGGACGTATCCCCTTAGGACGATCCGTCGGACCCTTTCTCCTTACACTTTTTATTTTCAGGTTCTTCCATATCAGCCATATCAACGTCGGAGCCGCCGCCGGAGTCCGAGCTGGCCGAAGCCTCACTACTTCGTTTTCTTTTAAAGCTATGGGAAAAGAGGCTCTCGTCGGAACTAGAATCGGTCGGGCGTTCCTTCCTCTTTTTCTTTTTTTGTTTTCGCAGTGAGACAACGGGTTTGACTTCGGCCTCCAGCGCGACCCCGCCCGTCGGCACGCACTCGATATCTCCTGGTGGGTTGCGTGACAAGGCGTCAGCGTTGTTGTTTATTTTCCCAGGTTTATAGACAATTTTATACTGGTAATTAGCTAAGCTTAGTCGCCACACTAGTGGCTTATGATCAGTGATCAACAAAAATTCTTGCCCATATACATAGGAACGGAACTGACCGACGGCGTAAACTATCGCTAGCAGTTCTTTTTCTATTGTCGAATAATTTAATTCGTGTTTATGCAAGGTGCGCGAAGCATAACTAATAGGGCGGTCCTTGCCGACCTCGCCCTGGCTCAACACGGCCCCGATTGCGACATTTGACGCGTCATTCGTGATTATGAATGGTTTTCTAAAGTCCGGGTATTGAAGAACTGGTTCTTTGCAAAGTAATTCTCGTAATGTTTTAAATGATTTTTCCTGGATATCTGCCCATTTAAAGGCAACCCCCTTTTCCAATAGGTGGGTTAACGGTTTAGCAATAGCCGAAAAGTTTGGGACAAACCGGCGGTAGTAGCCAGCCAATCCCAAGAACTGTTTTATTTTTTTTACGTTGGTTGGCCTGGGATAATGCTCCAGGGCCTCTAGTTTCTTGGGATCTGGCCTAACGCAGGTTTCTCCAATGATATGGCCAAGGTAGATAACCTCGTGACTTTAAAATTCGCACTTATCTGGTTGTAGCTTAAGGTTTGCCTGCCTAAGGCGTTTTGCTAACTTTTCGAACGTTCCGCTATGCTCCGAGAAAGACCGTGCGTATATTACTATATTGTCTGAGTAGATGAATAGTTCAACCCCTTGTAATCCAGTTAAAACCCGGTCCATTAATCGTTGGAACATTGCGGGCGCGTTTTTCAACCCGAAGGGCATCCTTCGGAACTGGTAATGCCCAAACGGGGTGGAAAACGCGGTTTTATGCGCGTCATCGTGATGCAAAGGTATTCGGTGAAACCCGCTGGCCAGATCGAACACTGAAAAGTACTTCGCGCTGCCCAGCTGGTCCAAGATCTCGTTAATATTCGGGAGCGGATACGCATCCCCGATTGTTTTGTCGTTCAAATTTCTATAATTGATTACCATCCTCCACCTAAAAATCCCCCGTGAGTCGGGCTTTTTCCGCACAATCCAAATTGGGGAGCCGTAGGGGGAGTCTGATGGTTCGATCACCTTATTCTCGATCAGGTCCTTCACTTGTCGAGTAATCTCCTCTTTGTGTATGGGAGGGAAACGATATTGGCGGGTAAACACCGGCTGATCATCAGTGGTACTGATCTTGTGATCGATCGTCGTAGTGTGTCCCAGCAGTGAACCTGGCACATGACAAATATCGGAATTTTCCTCGACTAGTTTATTTACACTCCGGCGCTCCTGTTCATTCAAATTGTCTAAGCGCAGCAGAGATTTAACGGCCTCGGGGTCATTGCCTCTCGAGCCATCAGCTGATTCAGGGTTCAATTCGATGGACGTCCTCGGATAGCCCAGAGTTCCCTGTGTCGCCATTACTTCCCGACCTTCGGAATCGTCGCTCGCCCAAAACCCCCCCAGAGTGATGGTGGGTATTGCGAGTAACGACGTCCTCTTCGGTCGTGTTTATTGCCAACAAGCGGGCCATATCGTTCTTTACTGTCACGATAGCCTCGCCCAAAAATATCCCATCCTTCGCAGATAGGCGGGGCACGAAGCCTTCTTTGATCTCAGGGTAACTTAACTTAATGTGGTACACTGTTTTAGAACGGGCTGGTATAACTACAGGCGCGTGATTTTTAAACGGCAATCTACTTTTCCTCCAACGTAGGGCCTAGCATTCCCAATCAATTATAGCTCGATTCTCTCCATGGAAGTCAGAGCCAATAATCCCATCGTGGGGCAGGTGAAGCGAGTTGTCCACCACGTGGAATTTCGATTCCGTGCCTATCACGTCTATATTTGTAGAACCCATGGTGTACACGGGGTGTTTTGATATACCCCGGAGACGTAACAAATCCTCAGGGTCAATATCTTGGCCGTCCTTAACGGCTTCTTTTCGTATTAAATTTGGTTCCGAGCCGGAGTCTACCAGGAGTTCCGAAGCTCCTTTCAGCTGGGGAGCCCGCAGCTCCACCAACGGGACGAATCTTTTTTTAGCATAGTTTGATATCGACGGTACGGACGTTACCTGTTCGTCTTCGTCGTTTGCGAGGGGGAGAACAGGTTCCACTTCCACCCGAACAACACCCTTGTTGTTCGGGCGGCCACCCGCGTTTCCCGACTGAGTACGCGCCGCGTCGTTTCGTTTTAAATAACAATTTGCCTCGTCATGTCCGAATTTACCGCAGTAAACGCATGCGGGACGTGTTTCGTTCGTGGGGGGTTCGCGTATCCCGTCCCCAGGTTTAGGTCGTTTTTCCGGGAATTTTGCGTAGCCTTCCTCGGATTTGTGGGGCTTACCACAGTGTTCGCAGATCTTTCGTTCGTGATTAGCCTGTCGTTCTGTGGAGTCCCGTTTCTTGTCGTTATCGTAACTAAATACTGCCCGGTGACGTTCGATCTCCTGGCCTATCCGGATCGCACAGTCGAATGCGGATCGAGGGAATCGTACCCGTCGAGTTGCAGTCGCATACGGAAATCGGGTGGAAGACCCTTCGCGAAGCAGTCAAGTGTATCGTTTCGCAGAGATTCTGTGTGTTCTTCAGCGAGTCGGCCTTGGGTCTTTGCCTCGAGCTCGACTATTGTTAAATGCAATTCTTTTACGCGACCGATGTATGATATGATGTGTTCATTGCGCCCCATTAACACGTTTCCCAACTCACCCCGGTATTGGTGAATGGTTTTGGACGACGTGAACACGGTATTTGACCTTTCGGTCAGGTCGTTCATGTTGAATAATTCCTTGTCGTCAGTCGCGGTGGCCGCATGGCCCTTCAATTTATTTCGGATCAATAACGTCAGGTGCGTTTCCAAATGAGCCGGAAGGGCTTCTTGGGCACGCCTGCATGACCTTATGAATTTGGTTGCCGGGATGTTATAACCGGTGAACGATGGAACCAGTTCCAGCGCAACGCGACACGAAATTTGTGCGAGTGGTACGGGGTTCGAAGGATTAACCGGCGTCACCACGGGGTTAACATTAAGAGCACTGAGAGGCTCTCCTTTGCCTTTCAGCCCGTTTACATCTTTTTTTAATGACCGGACGATGTCGACCAGCGTGGCGACAACCTCGTGGAGTTCTTTTACTTGTTGGACGACACCACACGGAGGGGTTTGTCCCTTGGTGACATCGTCGATATCGGCTGAAGATGAATGAGTCTCGTCGGACTCAACCTTGGCTCCAGAGAATTCACCAGTCTCTTCGGATTCCATGTTTTATCGTATATATAAAGGATTTAATTTAATTGACGAGAATAGAAATTCGCAGCTAGGGTACCCCTCGGGGAGAGCCGCACGGGAACGATGCGGTCGAATCCCACCGCTGCCACCAAAAATCTTTCCTGTTACGTCCCGAACGATAGTTGACACCGATACGGCACGCATACAGCTGATATCGCCCGTGTGGTTTAGGCCAGAATGCGCTGGTCAAGGATCACGAGCTTTCTAGCGCGAGTCTGCTATAGTTAATATGGATACTTATTTAAATTTTCTTTCCCTTTTCAGGTAGCGTGCTAACGCGGTGAAGCGTAGCGGGCCTTAGCTATTCCTTCTTTTTGTTTTATACAGGTTACCGACTGATGGTCTAATGGGTCACTATATTACCGACTGTGGGCAGCTCGCCAACGAAAGGGGATTGGTTTACCGACCGATGGTAATTTACCCGTGGTAGGTAATACATAAACTGTATTACCGACCGAAGGCAATGCGTCGGTAATGTTGGGCAGTAGATGGTAACGCGACAACCTGCATTACTAACTGAAAGCAACGTACGGTAATTAACGACGGTAAGAAGGTATAAAAAACTGTATTACCGACCGAAGGGATCTCACCAACGAAGGGGATTGGTTTACCGACCGATGGTAATTTACCCGTGGTAGATAATATATAAACTGTATTACCGACTGAAAGCAACGTATCGGTAACTAACGACGGTTGAGAAAATATAAGAAACTGTATTACCGACCGAAGGTCATGTATCGGCGTTTTAACTGTAGATGAGAAAACCGTATTACCGACCGAAAGTAGCTTGCCGGAGGTCGATATATTTGCGATTTGAAGGTAAAGAATACTAAAATAGTTGTTTTGCCTTTAATAGGTTCATTTGGTCCTTAAATACTTCAATTAACTTAATATATATGATTTATCACGGAAGAAAAGAGAATATAAGGAAAAAGGGTACTTACCGCCTTAATCCGACACGAGGTCGATGACTTCTGGATTAGAACCGGAACTGCCCCGCGCGACCGGCGATATGGGCTCCTCGACGTTGATCTCCTCGATGACGTATTCCACGGTCACGGGTTCCTCGATGGTGACCTCGCAACGAGCCGAAGGATTTACAGCAATCTGGGCCTGGAACTCGGTCCCGTCGATCATGTAGACGGTGTCCGTGGCGACCACGTCCGATGTAATGACGGGTTTCGTTGGGTTAACCATTGAGGAAATTACGAGGATTTCGGAAGAAATAAATGTTTGACTCGTAACTTAGTAAAACACTCGTTATTATTTATTTGGATATATTATTCACGGTGTGGCCGTGTTTACTCTCGTTTTACTTGCTCGTAATTCACTCTAACGTTTACGGTGTGACCGTGTGCACTCAATGGATTATAAAGGTCACGGTGTGACCGTGTGTATGCAAATAATATTTCATGGATTTATATTTCGTATGTAAACTCGTGTTTTGTTTAAAGAATGGAAAACGTATATACTTATACGGACTTTTTACTGTGAGCAAAACCGGACACGTAGTAGAATCAATGTTCGCACTTTGGCTCCGCGTTTCATACTACTGAATTGTTCGATTCGATCTCAATATCTTTATCCTTAGAATTTGTCTTCTCTCTAGGTCTGTATTAATCTTTTGTTTTGCCGGCGTTGTTTACATTACAGTTGTTAGGCCGAAGGTATAGAGTACGTAACGGACCAGGCTGCCGACGAGCGACAGGTCAAAGGTGACCTAGTTTATCAACGGAAGTTAAAATATCGGTAGTTGGTATATTATCATATGAAGGTAATATACCGGTAGTCGGTATATTGTCATACACTTTTCCATTACCCGAACTGTCGCCTATCGGCAGTCGGACCAGTAGGTTTTGCTGCTATTATTTCATTATACTGTTTTGAGGCACATTTAATATATTTTTAACAGTTTCTATATTTCAGGAACGCTCCACATGGCCAGGTGACGCATTTCCACAGGGTTGCATGACTGAGAGGCGTCCCTGCAGGTCGACCCGTGGAGACTCGCACCTCGTCGTTGTCATCTCGCACCTGGAACGACGGTATAGGTAAGGAATCGCACCTAGGACGTAACAGAATAATAATAATAACAATAATTCCCGAAGAAGCGCAAAATATAATACACAATGATGATAATCCTTAATACTCTAATAGCGCGAAGAGAAATACAAAATGGACGACAATGTTTCGTCGCGCAAACAAAGGAATTACGCGAGGGGGAAATGAGGGGTAAGAGGGGATACGGAAGGTCAGCGACGCTAATCTCAAAATTCGCTAAATTATCGGTATCGAATATCTCAGGTTCCGTCGACTCTACGACCTCTTAGTAATTACCGCGATACACAATTTCTCATGTAAAACTACACAAATCACGAGTACGCGAACAATGCGAAAGAAGTAGAGGGGGAACTCTACGATGCGTACGCCACGACACCAGGAATACGCAATGCAATAAATCGGGGATATAATCGTTCTACTTACTATTTCGGTGTTTTCTCGGCTCAACGTTGTTCCTCACTTGTCTCGAGTCCTTTCCTCGTCGAGATATTGCCGTCTCAATACTTAATCCTACTAATAACAAGGTACGCGAAAATCTCCAACAAATCGCACGTCTACGCTCGCTCGCACGCGGTCGGGAAATAAGGCTAAAAAAATGGTCGCGATCGAGCTCGATGAGCAAATCGATTGGCGAGAGGGGTACGGGAGAGGGGACGTCGTCTTCTTCATGACGCGTTTCGTGGTGAGTGGAATAAGGAATGGAAAAGGTCTCTCAGTTCTTCTCATTGCCGTGGCGCGGCGTTCGTGTACAGGGTGTATAAAAATGATGTGTCGCCACTTCGCCCAGTAAATCTCCAGCGTAAGATCGGTGGAGGTCTATCAAAATTTGTAGCCGCAAAATTGACCTTGACCCTGAAATTCAAGGTCAAATTTTTTTATTGGCTTAAAAAATTCTACTTTTTAAGAGGAACAAAAGTCAGAAAGGAACTATAGGTCGGAGATGCGTCCTTCAACCCAAAACGACAATGTCAATTCGAAAAAAATTGAAAAAGTGTGTCTCTACAAAATATTGTTCACAGAAACACGGGATAAGAATTTTAATAATTATAAAAAAAGCTTTTTAATGCAGACACTTTAATATTTATTAATTGAAATTAAGAAACGTTGCAATTGCATGACGCTGACTACACTAAAGCGGATGAATCGGCATGAGATGGGTGACACAGATCTTTGCGCAATCCCTTTGTCGCGTTACCACTACGAGCATCTAATTCCCCAGCTCATTGTTGCCGAAAATCAATTAACACATAGTCCCGCTGAATTAACCTTGACCCTAAAACTCAAAGTCAGTTTCAAAGTCAATTCATCTCGTTAGGAGGCATCTAATTCTCGTAGAAACGACGAGTTAGGAATGAACCTTCCAATATCAAGCCGTCAAAACATAAAAAATATGCGTACTTCATTTAGTTCGGAGGGATAAAATTCGGAACTGAAATATAATTAAAAAGGCAATCGATATAACTAGACAGACTTGATGTCTGGCACATAGCACGCCTGCTGTTCTATGAAAACAAGGCTTCAGATGGCCAGGTTTACGATAAGCGATTTTGATCTTAACAATAGTTGTTGTCATGAGTTGGTTAAACATCTTCATTAGCGGCAGACTATTATCGTTACCCGGACTACACCACGTGGAGGTTGTCTGCCTGGTATTCCTTGGCCCTGAAAAGGGCCGTTGTGTTTTGTTGTCCGTTTCGAAAGTTTCGTTTCAAATCATTTCAATGACGACTGTGTGTCGGGTGCGTATGCAATGTTGGATTAGTCGTCTCCTGATTCATAATGACGCGGTCGTTGATGGCGGCGGCGTCGAGGAACCCAGAGAATCGAACCATCATATCCAATTGCTCGAAGCATTCTAGCTTGTTCTCCAGCTTCCACATGCCGGCCACCATTACGCAAGCACGCTCGCAACCGTGCCTCCAAGTTTCTCGGAACTCTGAGAAGAAGTTCTCGGTTTCGCATCAACGTGGCAACTCCCTCATCGATTCGGCGTCTCAGATCTACCGGCGTCCTAATCGCTTGACCTTCTCTGTAGACGATAGCCTGGAGTGCTCCCCAGAAAAAAAAGTCCAAGGGATTTAGGTCTGGAGAACGTGGTGGCCAGAGATGCGGAGCAGGCCGACGACCGAGCCAACGTGATCCAAACATTTCGTTTAAGAATGAACGGACTTGAAGACCGAAATGATGTGGTGCTCCGTCGTGCATAAAAAAAATGCGATGGCGAGCATGTCGTAGAATCATGTCCCTCAGACGCAGCTTTCAATCGCGTTGCAGAAAGTGCAAATAATTGCGACTGTTTAATCTCAGTGGAAGGTAGACTGGACCTATCAGGGTGTTCCCAATGATATCTGCCCAAACGTTCACAGAAAAACGTCCCTGGTGAACTCGTTGCATCATCGCACGAGGATTCCTCTCAGCCCAGATGCGTGAGTTCTGCCGGTTCACGATTGGGGTGCTGGAGGAGCTCGCCTCATCGGTAAACAGAATGCGCTTAAAAAAATGAGGATCTCCCTCCAGTTTCTGTAGCATCCATCGACAAAAATTACGACGAGCGCGATAATCTCCAGGATATAGTGCCTGAACAGATTGGACGCGGTAAGGTCCTGATCGTTGAACCGCTTTTCGAGTCGTTGAAACTCACGACGATCTGGAATTGCCCCCGGCCGTAGAGGATGACCGTTTGCCCGATCAAGAAGTAACTGACGATAAATTTCGCGAGCTCTTCCAAAGTTTCCGAAAGCTTGATCAATAGCGCGCAACATAAGACGTTGATCTCGTCCATCTCGTCCACGACCACGATGTGGTTGCCGACCACGATTCATGTTATTACGACAGTGACGACAGTGATAGGGCCAACAAAGATTCAGGTTGTGAGGGCGATCACCGATGGAGCGACCACAACGACTTCGATAATGCTAGAGATGACCAAAACTGCCACGACAAAGACTGACTGCGATAGAAATGACCTGGACTGCAACGCTAAAGACTTCGATTATGATAGAGTTGACCGAGACTACGGCGACAGACTTCGACAATGATATAATTGTCCAAGACTGCGACGATAGACTTCGACAACGATAAAGTTGATCGAAATTGCAATGACAAAGACTGCGACGATGATAGGATTGACCGAGACTGCGACGAAAGACTTCGACGATAAAGTTGACCCAAAATGCAACGACAAAGACTTTGACTATGATAGAGATGACCGGGATTGCGACGACAAACACTTCGACGATGATAGAACCAACCTAAACTGCGACGATCCTAGAGATGACCGAGACTGCGATGATAAAGACCTCGACGATGATGGAGATCAATGGGACTGCGACGACAGAACACAGTTTTTTTGTTGATTTTTTTATAACCCCTACGTGGTGTATTCTGGGTAACGCTAACGGTCTGCCGCTGATGAATATGTTTAAGCAACTCGTGCACGGTCACACAAGCACGATATGACTCTGAAATGTGTAGGTGATAACAACTATTGTTAAGATCAAATTCGTTTATCGCAAACCTGGCCACCTAAAGCTTTGTTTTCATAGAAAAGCAGGCGTGCTGTGTGCCAGACATAAAGTCTTTCTAGTTATATCGATTGTTGTTATAATTATTCTTCAGTTCCGAATTTTATCCCTCCGAACTAAATGAAAAACGCACATTTTTTATATGTTTTGACGGCTTGATATTGAAAGGTTCATTCCTGACTCGTCGTTTCTACGAGAATTAGATGCCTCTTAACGAGATGAATTGGCTTTGAAACTGACTTTGAGTTCTAGGGTCAAGGTTAATTCAGCGGAACTATGTGTTAATTGATTTTCGGCAACAATGAGCTAGGGAATTAGATGCTCGTAGTGGTAACGCGACAAAGGGATATCGCAAAGATCTGTGTCACCCATCTCATGCCGATTCATTCACCTTAGTGTGGTTAGCGTCATGCAATTGCAACATTTCTTGATTCCAATTAATAAATATTGAAGTGTCGGCGTTGAAAAGCTTTTTTTATAATTATTAAAATTCTTATCCCGTGTTTCTGTGAACAATATTTTGTAAGAACGCACTTTTTCGATTTTTTTCGAATAAAAACTTTGATCTTGAATTTCAGGGTCAAGGTCAATTTTGCGGCTACAAGATTTGATAGATCTCCACCGATCTCAAGCCGGAGATTTACTGGGCGAAGTGGCGACACATCATTTTTATACACCCTGTACAATTATAAAACTACACATTTATTTTTCTTCTCATATTACATTTTCTTATATTCATAATTCAGAACAAGACTATTCTAAATTATGTAAAAAAAATGTAAGAAACTGTATTGTATACCTTTTATACCAATGAATAAGAGGTATACAATACAGCTTTTTCCAGGTATGTTACCAACGTACAAAAGAACAATACTTTCTTGTGAACAGAATTGAGCATACATCTTTTAATGTCTTGCGTACTTTGAACCTGCCACGTCGAAAATACTGACGAATCACAAGGATATGCATTTCAATATTATTAATATATTATTCTAGATCAAATAAATGTGATCAGGCTAGAATTCGTGGGCGATCAAGACTGGATAAGGCGGCTGATCCGGCTAGGATCAGAGTCGTGATCGCGGCCGGAACGGAAGTAGCGTGACGATCCTGATCTTTCTTGATCTGTATCCTGATCCAGGCTGGATGTCATTTTAAGGCTAGCCTGATGTAGCCCTGATCCTAGCCGGAATCAAATTTCCGCTCGGAAAGGTCCAATAGTAATTTTTTTATTTTATTTCCATCTTCAGACAGAATAGCATGCTCTTTGACATTCCTGAGTCCTCGGGGGAACGAGGAATTTTTTTTTTAACTCTGCTAGTCCACTTCAAGTTGATTATTGGTTCACTTCGCTGGTCAACTTTTATTTTGATTTTTCCGAAGTTTACCAAAAGTCCTTGACAAGACCTTGACAAGTTGAAAGTCGATCGAAAGTTGACCTAGAATTGACCAAAAGTTGACTTGATGTTGACCAGTGCATAGAACGAAAAAAACCCCTTGTTTTCCTGATGTGTCAGGAATTTCGAAAGGCATTCCTGACTAAAGAAATATAAAATCAAACATAAACTCTTAGACTATGACAAATTGAACTAAAAATCAACTCAGAATTGACCACAAATTGACCAGAAGGTCGACTTTCCGTCAACTGTAGGTCAACTTTCAGTCGACTTTTGGTGCAACTTGTCAAGGTCCGATAGTTAATTTTTATTTCATTTTTTTCATCAGACAGGATTGCAAGCTCATCGAAATTCCCGACTCCTCGGAGAAACGAGGAATTTTTATTTTAATCCTTGCTGGTCAACTTCAAGTCGGCCTTCGGTCAACTTTTTATTTTAATTTTTCTGAAGTTGATCATAATTTATTGAGAAGACCTTGAAAAGTTGAAAGTTGGCCGAAAGTTGATGTAGAATTGACGAAAAGTCAACCTGATATTGACCAATGTAGAGAACAAAAAAAACCCTCTTTTTCCTGATGTGTCAGGAATTTCCAAAGGCATTCCTGACTGAAGAAATATGAAATGAAATATTGTCTCCTGGACCTTGACAAGTCCAGTCTCCTGGACCTTGACATCAAAGTATAAGAACTAATCATTTTTTACACGATTTTTTAATTCTTTGGTAGGATGGGACCGTAGCGGTCTGACTGTGACCCTTTACTGGCAACCTATTTTTTGTATTATACCGCCGGCAAACCTATATGACAATATCGTCCCCAGCTATTTTCAACCCACTTAGGAGTGTTCGAATATTCACAAAGAATTCAAGGAAACGGTTCTGGAACTCATCAATATTTAAGCAGTTATTAAATTTTGGACCATATTCAAGCTTGAAGCGCTGCAGCGCGGATGGGCAGCCGCTCGCGCGCTTCAGCGCGCGGCTCCGTTCCCTAGTCCCCGCATAAAAAGTCAGTGTAACAATATATACGGAAGTCCAAGAATCCACACGGAAGATATCCACAGTCCAACATCTGTCAGTTTGACAGTTCCGTTTATGAATGCGTTGTTATACGGTTCCGTCGAAATTCCTTGTGAAGAGGCCCGCTGTCAATTCGATTCTGTTTCGGAGGCTCGCTGTCATTTGACAGTGCATAAAAAAAAGTATATGAATTTTTTCTGTAAATACGTGAAAAAAATATTTCTATGCATTTACATATTCCGAATAAGAATGAAAGGTCGGAGAGGGCAAAACAAAAGTGCATTGTCTTCAGTCTATATTATCGTCAAGATATAGGCCGAATTATGCTCGTAACGACATCGGAGAAATTTTTGTTTAGTCCTCGATTTTTCATTTTTTCAAGCCCCCCGAAATCGTTTTTGGCACTTTCAAGGATGATCGGAAAAGAATTTCACCATGGCAACCTGCATTATCACGTTGCCCGGGAAATTCCTAATCTAAAACACTGCTTTTAAACCTCAAAATGAAGAAAAAAAATTGACCTTTAGCCGAGGTCATGGATCAGCGAAATTGAATAACGCAAATGGACAGGCTTCATGGCAACGAAAAATCAATTTTTCTTCTCTGTTCATTTTTATTGACATCTCAAGGGCTATATCGATAGGAAATCGACCACTGATCACGAATATGCATGAATAAATAAGGAATCACCACGAAAAATAGGCCAAACACATCGAAACAGTGGTTCGTCCGCACTTGCATATTCTCATCATAAGAAAATGGGAGGTCGAGTAGAGCAAAATATAACAGCATTGTCTTTAGTATATCATAAAGATACATCCCGAATTATGCCCACAACGACATCGACGAGATTCTTGTTTTTTCCTCGATTTTTTAATTCTCGAAGCCCCCTGAAATCGTTTTGGCACTTTTAGGTACAATCGTCGAGGAATTTCACCATCGCAACCTGCATTATCGTGTTGCCCCGGAAATTTCCGATCCACAATACTGTTTTTGAACCTCTAAATGACGAAATAAAAATTTGACCTTCAGCCGAGGTCACGGATCAGCAAAAGTGGATAAGCAAATGAACAGGCTTCATGGAACCGAAATATCATTTTTCGTTTCTATTGGTTTCTAATTACATCTCAGGGGCTACATCCCCGCGTAGAAAAAAAGAATCTTTCCAAGAATCTTGAAAAGAGTCACGTATTGGATCCGGAACAAGACTCTTTCCAAGATTCTTCGAAACATTCCTTACAAGATTCTTGGAAAGACTATTTGCAAGACTCTTGAAAATCTTTTAAAGATTCTTTCAAAGATACTTTCCACGATTCTGAGAACCTTTTCACGATTCTGAGAATCTTTACAGGATTCTTTGGAAGGATTATGTTTTTTTGAAATATCATGAAAAACTAAAAGTTGACCGATTCGAGTCAATTTTCAAAAAAGAAGAAATTTGAGAAAATCGAAAAACTTTATTTAGGAAGAAGACAGAAAATCAATAATGAAGATGACCGTTATGGCCAAAGTCCGTTTTAACACGGCGTTAAATCTTGGAAAGATCAATTGGAAGAATCCTAGAAAGATTCATTTAAAGAATCTTGGAAAGATTCATTCAAAGAATCTTGGAAAGATTAATTGGAACAATGTTGGAAAGACTGATTGTAAAGAATCTTATACAAGCTTATCGCTCGGGAGAATCGTAGACATAATTTTGTTTTTTCCAAGATTCTGTATATGAATCATCTTTATTTTTAATTTTATATCTTTTTCCTAAATAAAGTTTTCCGATTTTTTCAAATTTCTTTTTTTCCGAAAATTGACTCGAAATGGTTAGTTTTTAGTTTTTCGTGAGATTTTGAAAAAACCTCATTCTTTTAAAGAATCTTTCAAAGATTCTTCCCAAGAATCCTTTGAAGATTCTTTCAAAGACTTTTTTTCTACGCTAGACTCTTTCCAAGACTCTTTCCAAGATCTTGTAAAAAATCTTTCCAAGAATCTTTTCTGCAACGATTTGAAGAATCTTGCAAAGAATCTTTACACGATTTTTTACTCCGAGGTAAATAGTCTTTCCAAGAATCTTGTAAAGAATCTTTCCAAGAGTCTTGGAAAGAGTCTTGTTCCGGATCCAATACGTGACTCTTTTCAAGATTCTTGGAAAGATTCTTTATAAGACTCTTTCCAAGATTCTTTGCAAGACTCCTGAAAAGATTCTTGGAAAGATTCTTTTTTCCCCTTTTACAGAGAAAAATGCGAACGGCTTACCGAATTCTGCTGTCGCAGCAACCCAGATCTCCTCACCCACACAGAATTGACTCAAATATATTATATAATAACGAAAAAGCGAAAATAAAAAAGAACAATGAACTCGAGGAACAAAACGATGACGCGTGTCGCTCGTAGTCTCACGGAACGCAGAGTGCCGGTACGACAATGATCCACGCTCTCGCCGGCTCGATGCCCCCCACTCTCTTCTACGCTCGGCCGCTTCTAGCTCGTTCCCCCGGACCACAAACCATTGCTGCGACACCGCTAACCTCACACGTCCTGCCTCTCCACGATTCCCCTGAATGAGGCGCCGGTTCTACCCGATCCCCGAACACTCCGACGGCAGCAGGCTGGTCCAGCGCCAAGCTGGTGAGCTGGTGAGTTGGTGGAGGAGGGTGACACGGTAATATTTCAGTCGTTTCTCCAGCTCGCTCCCAAGCATCCATCCCCCGCGAGTGCTGATGATACGCTACTCGCCTGCGTTATCGGACAAACCGCGAGTGCCGCCACCTAAATAAACAAAATGAATCCGGGAGGTGATCACCCTCCCGGCTTCCCAAAACCATACCGACGAAACCAGCCCGACGAAAGAGGTATCCGTTATCTGAGACGGTATCCACCGATAACCACCAAATTATCGAGAGCCGTGACGAGAGCACAACATGACTGACGAGGACTTAATGAAAGGACGATGAAGTTCAGTGACGATAACCAGGACAGGAAATATACGACAATGACAGGAAATTCGGACTTGACGAGATCCGAAACGTAACCAAACGACGAAAAACAATAATAAACGGTAGCCTGACAAAAACTCCGCTCCCGAAAGCACACGAGACGGACACTCGACGTCCTCGGGGTCGCAAATCCGACCCCCGGAATGCCCACACTTCGCGCCATTATAACAGGGACAAAATGTCACGTTACAATATATATATATATATATATATATATACTAGGGGTCCGTGCGGCTCGGGCGCTACGCGCCCTCGCGTCGCAAAAATTAATCTTGTACATGATGGCCCATGAAGATCGTGAACAACATGGTGTCAGGGGGATCTAAATAAATAAAAGAAACAAATTTGCGCAAGATGCTCTTGTATTATATAAAAATAAGCAAATATTCATAAAAATCATACACATTTATAAAGTAAAAATAAAGTAAAAAAACCATGCTAATTTTTAAAAATCACGTGTCCATTAAATTTGACAAAAATATTTATTGGTTAAATTAGAAAATTAGAACACAATTTTTAAACATCATAGATAATACGTCAATTGATTTCACTGACCGCGTCATAAATTAAATACTTCTTTCCAAACGATATTATCAATTTTATCTGAGATGTCTGAATTATTTTCAATATAAATTTCATTTGAATTTCTACATCTAGAAAGAGCTACATATAATTGACCATGTGAAAATAAAGGACGTCTGATATATATTCCTATTTTATCTAAACTTTGACCTTGAGATTTGTTAATGGTAATTGCAAATGCCAAAACAACCGGAAATTGTCTCCGGTAAAGAATAAACGGCAAAGAGGAAGACTCTCCAGTATCCAATATAACCCTTGGTATGAAAGCAAAATTACCGGCCTTTGTACCAGTTATTATTTGAACTTTAATATTGAAATTATATAAATGAACAATTTTCAGTCTTGTGCCGTTAAAAAGTCCATCATTTATACTCAGATTTCTAATAAGCATTACAACTGTGCCGACTTTTAAAACCAATTTATAAACAGGAAGTCCTGGAAATTTTAAAGAATTTAAATATTCTATCGGATAATTTAAGTTGATATCATCATCGGTTTAATCAAGTCCTTTATGTTTTGCATAATCAACAGCGTAATATGTTTTTCCAATACTTTTAATTTTTTTAAATATTTTTTTATTTAAAATTTGTACATCTTCATTATGGCAAGTTAAAATTACCCGATTAGATAAATCATCGTCATTCAAAATTTCGGTACCGTAAATTTTTGAACAGATATCGTTCGTTCTCCAATTTTCTGGTATCCGCAATGTTGTTATATCACCTGATCCAATTTTCAATAAAAAACTTGAAAATGATTGATCATGAGTACGCATGTTTGTCTTTAATTTCATAATTTTAAAGTGATTCCATAGACGTGAAAATTATATTGTATCTTTGATGATATTCAATTTTGTTCCGTATTTGACCACTGGAAGAATTTGTCGAAAATCTCCACCTAATACAATTAATTTCCCGGCAAATGGAACATCTTCAAGTCGACAACAATCTCGACTCTTCGAGATTGTTGTCGACTTGAAGATGTTCCATTTGCCGGGAAATTAATTATATTAGGTGGAGATTTCCGACAAATTCTTCCAGTGGTCAAATGCGGAACAAAATTGAATATCATCAAAGATACAATAAAATTTTGACGTCTATTTTATTACCTGGAGGTATGACAAGTCACAAGACTTTTAAATTACCTTTAGATTTAACATCAATCGAAAGTTTGTTTTTAAATTTAGCATCAGATAAAAAGAAATTACGGGAGTGTGATGTAATTATTTGGGATGAAGCTTCAATGATACCGAAGAAAGCATTAGAAATTGTTGATAGAACTCTTTCTATCAACAATGCTTGCAAGTCAGGATCAGTTGAAGGGATTTCGGCACTGATGAATTTATCAATCATTTCAGGAGTTGTTAATTTAGTTTTATAATCCAATACAAACAACATATGAGCATGCGGCAACCCGCGTTTTTGAAATTCGATAGTATAAACATATGCTAAAACTTCTCCAAAAACTTTTCCACTTATAATATCTGATAAAAGAGAACGAAATTTTGAATGAAATAATCTTACTGTAATATTTGAGATGTCGTTACATGTTGTTCCCGAAGGGAATTTTTGTAAAATTCGTTTCAATTCTGGCCAATTTGGATTACACGTCATCGTTATAAATAAATCAGGTCTTCCAACTTTTCTTACAATGGCCATTGCATCTTGATAATTTTGATGCATATTTCTCGGACTACCTAGATATGTTGAAGGTAAAACAAAAATATTTCCCAATCGTTCCGACTTGTCGGAATTCAAGACACTGCGTGCTACATGATCAACCAATCCCTGATAACATTCAATTCGCAATTTTTTTTGATTGAATCGAATGAAATTTAATCTGTTATTTTCGATTACAATATATGCTTGAATAATATACTGTTGAGTTAATCGACCACAATATGAAATTGGATTAAATTTACTATCCAATCTGAATGCTAAAAGGTGCGAATAATACTGTAGAGCTGTAAGCCTTTTTGTCGAATTTTTATTTTGAGTAAATGATGGACTCCATCCCAAATCCCCATGCGGAAACATGATTGGGAAGGACATAGGGTCTGTATGAAAAGATAATTTATTCAAATATGATTGAGAGTCAACATCTTTATTTGGAAACTTTTGATAAACCCGCAAATCAAAAATCGGAACTTCGCCATCTTTTGAAATTATCAATGCTGCACATTCAGCAGTTGTAGGCAAATTATAACGATGTTTGGTTAAATTTTTATTTCGGACAAAATACAAATAATTATCTGGCAAAGATTTATCCTGAGACAATTCATATAAATGCTTGTATTTTTTTGCATATGGGTTTACATTGTTTAAGACTTTTAATATGATTTGAATATGTTCTTTGACTAATTTTTTATTTTCTTTTAAAATTTGCTCTGTTATTTTATAATTATCATAAATGTAAATTTGTCCACAGTGTGGTAAATCACCTTTGTTCGGAACAATACTTTCAAATGATATGACAAACCTGACCTTGAATTTTTAAGTTATAAACACCCCGTTTGACATCATTTACTTCATTAGTACAAACACTCACAAAAGAAAAAAGGCTATTATAATAACGGATTAATTGTCGAAATTTTCCGATATATAATAGTTTTTTCAAATCATCGTTATATTCACTTAAGGGTGGAAGTTGTACTTTTCCCCCATGACAACAACTTTTTTTAGAAAATTCTACTTTCCAGAATAATCCCGAACAGAATGGACAGATATAATTCATATCTCCAAAATCTAAATACGATGTTCGATTTGACCACATTTTAACTCGCTGAACATTTAGTCTTTTATTTACACGTTCTTCAGGCATGTTTTCAATAATATCTTTCATTCTTTTTTTAACCACGCTTTCTTCAGGCATATTCTCAATGACATCTTTCATTCTTTTTTTAACCACGCGTTCTTCAGGCATATTCTCAATAACATCTTTCATTCTCTTTTTAATCATGCGTTCTTCAGGCATACCCTCAATAACATCTTTCATTCTCTTTTTAACCACGCGTTCTTCAGGCATATTCTCAATAACATCTTTCATTCTCTTTTTAACCACGCGTTCTTCAGGCATATTCTCAATAACATCTTTCATTCTCTTTTTAACCACGCGTTCTTCAGGCATATTCTCAATAACATCTTTCATTCTCTTTTTAATCACGCGTTTTTCAGGCATATTCTCAGTAACATCTTTCATTCTCTTCTTAGCCAGGCGTTCTTCAGGCATATTCTCAGTAACATCTTTCATTCTCTTTTTAGCCAGGCGTTCTTCAGGCATATTCTCAACGATATCTGTCACTCTCTTTTTAGTCATGCGTTCTTCAGTCATATTCTTAACAACATTTTTTGCCTTTTTTTCAATCACGTGTTCTTCAGTCATATTTTCTAATACGTCTTTCATTCTTTTTTTAATCACACGTTCTTCAGTCATATTAGCAACTCTATCGGATTTCCTTTTCTTAGCTAAAATTGTATCTGTTAAATTTTCCACGTGCCTTTTGTCATTTATTTTATTTTTATTTTCAGAATAATACTTCCGGTCATAATTTTTACGGTAGTTTTGCCAAAAATCAACATTCGAACATTTTATAATATCGTAATGACCGGCATCTGAAGGACCTGTTAATAAAAGATTTAATTCACCGTTACTATAAGTTTGTTTATGTTCACGTAGAATTTCAATATTATTTTTATAAATCAATACTTGCACATTATATAAATTCACAAATGACTGAATTTCGACCTCTCCTCCATAGACATGGTCTTTTGACATATACAATTTGTAAGATTTTTCGTTAACAATAATTGTATTATAAGATTTATCACCTATTATGAACGGGTGATAAAATGACCAATTTTTGACGACGTTTGAAAAAAATTTTAATCTAATTTGTCGATGTTTTTCTTCATTGTTGTAAAGGAAATGAGCAAACGACCGAAACAAACAATTACCATCAGGTTTGATATTCTTTTCTATAGTAATTTCCAATTTATTAAGAGTTTCCAAATTTTTGTCATCAATTGATGTAAAATCATGTACTATTTTAGTCGTTATATTTTTATTTCTTGAATTTTTATCTTTTTTATATTTTTGTTTACTTTCCGTTATCACCGAGTTTGCAGATGTTTCTTTTGTGTTTTTATTATTTGTCTTCACGTTTATTTTTGTTTTGGAGTTGTTAATTGATTTTTTATCTGATTTGATATTATTTGTAATTGGATTTGAGATCGAAATTGCGACTGGTTTTTTAATTGACTTTTCAGTTGTTTCACTTACTGATTTAACAGATGTTATATTTGCCATTGTATTGAAGCTTGATTTTGTTTTTGATTTTACATTTAAGTGAGCAATTAAACCATGTGTAGATTTCACATCAGGTATCTTTTTAAGACTCGATTTCGTTTTTGAATTTGTTTTTGATCGTATAGTGGTTTTAATTTTAGACTTCATAGTTGTTAACTTTGAACTCGATGTAGTGTTTGATTTTGGAATCAACTCTGTGCTTGCTTCTATCGGTAATTTTACCATCATTGTTGATTCTGGCTTTATGTCCTGAGTCGATTTGATTTTTGATTTGATGTTGCTTTCTGATGTTGCCGTTAATATTTTAATATTTGAACTTCCTTTGGTATCGTTTCTAATCGGTTCGTTTGGTATCGTTACTAATTTTGGAACTGTGTTCGCGAACTGTGGTTGCTCACAATTGAGAACGTCGAAATTCCCAGCATCGATAATTCCTGATAATAAAAGAGATAAATGTCCCTTCCGACAATTTTGTCCAATTTTTCTTGGAGATTGCGCATCGTCCCTATGAACGGATACCTGCACATCATATAAACTCGCGAACGATTGAATTTCTACCTCCCCTCCGTAGACACTGTCATTTGACATGTACAATTTATAAGATTCTTTGTCATTGAGGATTTACCGTACGATTCATCCCCCAAGATGAAGGGTTCGTAATGCGCCCAATTTTGAATAACGTTCGACACAATCGCCAATCTAATTTCTCTATGTCTGCTTTGATTGTTATAAAGAAAATACGAAAATGACCTGAAAAGACAGCTTCCGTCACCTTTGATAAACTCTTGAATTCGATTTCGGATATTGACCATTTTTCCGGAAAGATCAAAAAGGTCAATGAAAACAATTGAATTAATAAAAAAATAATGAATTTACTGATTATATTATATAAATGAATTTATAATATGTTACTTCCTTTATTTTTTTTTTTTGATCTGATGTCAAAATTCTTCATCTACAAAATAATTCTTCTATCAACTGATTTTGAAAACGTAGCTGCTTCTCCTAAAAAAATGAAAGTTTACAAAATCTTTTAGAATTTAAATTTTTCTTGAAATGAGAACATGATCGCTCAAACTTCCGAAAAATTTAGATCCGAGGGATCACACAGGGGATATATTAAATGAACATACATTTTCTTGAACAACAAATATAAACAATATGGCCATCCATGGACCCACCTCAAGGATCCATCCTATATGTAGACATTTAATAGTTTCTATTTTATGGTGGTAATTGGACATCTATTAGATGTTATAAGTTTATTGACGAAAATCATATTTGGAGGGCGATAATTAAACGTTTATCGAATATTCCATGTAGATTCATTCCATGTAGATTCAAAGTAGATGTGTAGTGTACCAAAATATGAACATCTTATAAGATGTACATTCAAGTAGTTCAGGCAGCTACGATATGGGTAAGCTGATTGACCGTCTTATATACAGAAGAGTTGACTTAGACCCTTAACACTATGATATCATCAACCTAGATAACGAAAACTATGAAGCGATTGATCTGGACAATGAAAACTATCGAGCGGTCAGCATAGACACAGCAAATTACAGACCGATTCACCTGCATACCGAAAACTGTCGGGTGGTTAACATAGACACCGAAAACTATAAAGAAGTTGACCTGGACACAGAAAGTTATGACATCGTCAACTTGAACACCGAAAACTATAAAGATGTTGACCTAGACACTGTCAGTTATGATATAGTCAACCTGGACCCCGAAAACTATAAAGAAGTTGAATTGGACACTGAAAGCTATAATTTAGTCAATCTGGACACAGAAAAATGTAAAGAAGTTGACTCGGACACTTAAAGCTATGATTTAGTCAACCTGGACACAGACAAATATAAAGAAGTTGACCTTGACACTGAAAGCTATAATATAGTTAATCTGTACACCGAAAACTATAAAGTAGTTGACCTAGACACTAAAAGCTATGATATAGTCAACCTGGACACTGAAAACTATAACAGTCAACCTGTACACTGGAAAATAAGACGAACTTAACCTGGACGCTGAAAGCTCTGATATAGTCAACCTGGACAAAGAAAAATATAAAGAAGTTGACCTGCATACTAAAAGTTATGATATAGTCAACCTGGACCCCGAAAACTATTAAGAAGTTGACCTTGATACTGAAAGTTATGATATAGTCAAGCTGGACCTCGAAAACTACGAAAAAGTTGACCTGGACACTGAAATTTATTATATAGTCAACCTGGACCCCGAAAAGTATGAAGAAGTTGGCTTGGCCCTAAAATTTATTATATAGGACCCCGAAATTTATTATATACCTGGACCCCGAAAACAATGAAGAAATTGACCTGGACACTGAAAACTATGATATAGTCAACCTGGACAAAGAAAAATATAAAGAAGTTGAACTGCATACTAAAAGTTATGATATAGTCAACCTGGACCCCGAAAACTATTAAGAAGTTGACCTTGATACTGAAAGTTATGATATAGTCAAGCTGGACCTCGAAAACTACGAAAAAGTTGACCTGGACACTGAAATTTATTATATAGTCAACCTGGACCCCGAAAAGTATGAAGAAGTTGGCTTGGCCCTAAAATTTATTATATAGTCAACCTGGACCCCGAAAACAATGAAGAAATTGACCTGGGCACTAAAAGCTATGATATAGTCAACCTGTACACCGAAAAATATGAACAAGTTGACCTAGACACTGAAAACTATGACATAGTCAACCTGGACAGCGAAAAATAAGGAGTTAACCTGAAAACTTAATATGAAAAACTCAACTTATACACCGAAAACTATAAAGAAGTTGACCTGCATACTAAAAGTTATGATATAGTCAACCTGGACCCCGAAAACTATTAAGAAGTTGACCTGGATACTGAAAGTTATGATATAGTCAAGCTGGACCTCGAAAACTACGAAAAAGTTGACCTGGACACTGAAATTTATTATATAGTCAACCTGGACCCCGAAAAGTATGAAGAAGTTGACCTGGCCCTAAAATTTATTATATAGTCAACCTGGACCCCGAAAACAATGAAGAAATTGACCTGGGCACTAAAAGCTATGATATAGTCAACCTGGACACCGAAAAATATGAATAAGTTGACCTGGACACTTAAAGCTATGACATAGTCAACCTGGACACCGAAAAATAAGGAGTTAACCTGAAAACTTAATATGAAAAACTCAACTTGAAACCGAAAACTATAAAGAAGTTGACCTGGATACTAAAAGTTATTATATAGTCAACCTGGACCCCGAAAACTATAAAGAAGTTGACCTGGATACTGAAAGTTATGATATAGTCAAGCTGGACCCCGAAAACTACGAAAAAGTTGACCTGGACACTGAAAGCTATGATATAGTCAACCTGGACTCCGAAAAATATGAAAAAGTTGACCTGGACACAGAAAAATATGAAGAAGTTGACCTGGACACTGAAAGCTATGATATAGTCAACGTGGGCACAGAAAACTATGAAGAAGTTGATGTGGATACTAAGGGCAATGATACAATCAACCTGGACACCTAAAACTATGGAGACGTTGACTTGAAGCTATGATACAGTGAACCTGAACACCGAAAACTATGAAGAAGTTGACCTGGACACTTAAAGCCATGATATAGTCAACGTCGACTCCGAGAACTATGAAGCGGTCGACTTGGACAACAAAAATTATGAAACGATCCACTTAGACACCGAGATCTATCGAGCGGTCATTCTGAACAAAGAAGAAGTCAACCTGGACCCCGGAAATTTTCGAGCGATCCACCTAGACACCGAGACCTATCGAGCGGTTAACCTTGACACCAAAATCCATGATATTTAACCTGGACATCGGATACTGTCGAGCGATTAACTTGAACATTGAAAACTATGACAAAGTTGACCTTGATACTGACAGCTATGTCAGTGAATCTGGGTACCGAAAACTGTGTAGCGATCCATTTGAACACCGAAAAATATAGAGAGATCCATTTGGGCACGGAGAACTGTCGAGTGGTTAACGTGGATAGTGAATACTCTTATACTGTCAACCTGGACATCGATATATAGAGAAATAATTTAACCATATAAAATGATTAAATATAAGATTTTATCAAAATCATAGAAAAAAATATTTTTTTGAGGCCGTATATCACAAATTTTGCGTAAGCTTGAGTTATCTATGAAATTTCTCAACGATAAATTAAAATATTAATAGTTTTATACTTTTTCAACGAAAATGAAATACCGATATTAGATGTAAGATATTTCAAGGCGAAAATAATATGTCAATATTTAAGATACGTTCAATTTTTTTTCAAGAAATCAAAATCATAAAAATATTTTTTCAAATCATTAAAAAAAAATTATTTCACTTACTCACTAATTATCATTTCATTATGATCATACAAATTTTTGTATCGAAGAAATATTAACAGATTTCTTTAAAGATTACGTCACCTGAGTAATTGGTATCCGAATTTCGTCCAATTTTTCGTCGGAATCTTTGGTAATCCTTTTTTTCACAATCTCACAACACAACACAATCTCTGAAATTTCCTTTTCATTAAATTATCACAATGTTAAAATTCTCACGATCAACGAATTATCTTCGTATAATCGCCCGATTGACTCAAATGTCAAATCCGTTCTGAGGCCGCGATTAAACAGACGCGAAACGACGTGAAACATATACATGATGATACACATACACATACACTCAGAATTTTTCCATTTCCAGGTGGACCGACCCGTACTTTCCTGTGCTTAGATTGATCGATCGATAATTCACGATGTCCAGGTGGATCACTTCATAATTTTTGGTGTTCAGGTTAACTGTATCATAGCTTTCAGTGTCCGGGTTTACCGCGCGACAGTTCTTTGAGTCCAAGTGGATCGCTCTATATTTTTCGGTGTTCGGATGGATCCCTTTATATTTTTCGATGTTCGGATGGATCCCTTTATATTTTTCGGTGTTCGGATGGATCCCTTTATATTTTTCGGTGTTCGAATAGACCGATGCATAGTTTTCGATGTCCGGATGAATCGCTCCATAGTTTTTGGTGTCCACGTTGACTATATCATGGCTTTCACTGTCCAGGTCCACTTCTTCATAGTTTTCAATGTCCAGATCATAGCTTTCGGTGTTCAGGTCAACTTTTTGATAGTTTTCGATGTCCAGGTTGACTGCATCATAGCTTTAGGCATCCAAGTCAATTTTTTCATAGTTTTCGATGTCCCGGTTGACTGTATAATAGCTTTCGGTGTCGAGGTCAACTTCGTCATAATTTTCAGTGTCCATGTTGACCGCTCGATGGGTTCTTGGTGTCCAGATGAGTCGCTCCATAGTTTTCGGTGTCTAGGTTGACTATATCATAGTTTTCGGTGTCCAGGTTGACTATATCATCGCTTTCAGTGTCCAGGTCCACTTTTTCATAGTTTTCGATGTCCAGGTTGACTGCATAATAGCTTTCGGTGTCCAGGTCAACTTATTCATATTTTTCCGTGTCCTGGTTTACTGTATCATAGGTTTAAGTGTCCGGGTCAACTTCTACATAGTTTTCGGTGTCCTGGTTCACTGTATCATAGCTTTCAGTGTCCAGGTCAACTTCTCTATAGTTTTCGGTGTTCAGGTTCACTGTATCATAGCTTTAGGCGTCAAAGTCAATTTTTTCATAGTTTTCGATGTCCAGGTTGACAGTATAACAGCTTTCAACTGTCCAGGTCAACTTCGTCATAGTTTTATATCATCGCTTTAAGTGTCCAGGTCCACTTTTTCATAGTTTTCGATGTCCAGGTCAACTTTTTCATATTTTCCGGTGTCCAAGTTGAGAAGGACACCGGGGTGTGTGGGGCTAGGGCGCTACGCGCCCTCGCGTCGTCAAGGTTTAGATTTGGGGGTTTGGGTTTGGAGGTTTGGGTTTGGAGGTTTAGGTTTGGAGGTTTAGGTTTGGAGGTTTGGGTTTGGAGGTTTGGGTTTGGAGATTTGGGTTTGGAGGTTTGGGTTCTCGATTCTTGTACACGGCGGCAGCGGTGGCAGCGGCGGCGGCCGCGAAATATTTATATAATATAGAGAGATATATTGTATTGTAACCTCAACTCCCGCCCACCGCCTTTCCCCACCCCCACGCTCCCCCGTCCTATCCCCGCCGCCCCAACCCTCTTCTCGATTCTCGATTCCATGGCCAACTCGCTCTATTTTCGATTCCATAGCCAACTTCACCCCGCTCGATTCTCGATTCCATGGCCAACTTCACCCCGCTCGATTCTCGAATCCATGGCCAACTTCGCGGTCGCATCGTAAAGGTTTGGGTTTGGGTTCCGAGGTTTGGGTTCTGGATTCTTGTACACGGCGGCGGCGACGGCGGCGGCGAAATATTTATATAATATAGAGAGATATACAGGGTGGGCCACGAACTGTTGCCACCTTAAATATCTCTGTAATTATCGATGGCACAAAAAAATTTTTCAGACAAAAGTTGTACGGTATGGAGGGGTCATCAAATGCGACATTTTCTTTCATTTCGGTGGAGGCGCTGACGCACAGTAAAGGTCACCTCCACTTTTTTAAATGGTAAGGTACATTTTTTTTTCAACTATCTTGTAGAGCATCGCAAACTGCATAAAAAGCATTCGGGGGTCAGAGTCGTCCAAGGTCATTCAAGACCGATAAGTGACATGAACTTTATTTTTATGTGAAATAAACTTTTTTTTACAGAAGGTGTTCAAAGACATCACCATTGGAATCAGGTAAAAATAAAGTTCAGGTTACTTATCAGTCTTGAATGACCTTGGACGACTCTGACCCCCGAATGTTTTTTATGCAGTTTGCGATGCTCTACAAGATGGTTGAAAAAAAATGTACCTTACCATTTAAAAAAGTGGAGGTGACCTTTACTGTGCGTCAGCGCCTCCACCGAAATGAAAAAAAATGTCGCATTTGATGACCCCTTCCATACCGTACAACTTTTGTCTGAAAATTTTTTTGTGCCATCGATAATTACAGAGATATTTAAGGTGGCAACAGTTCGTGGCCCACCCTGTATATATATATATATATTTATAATATCATGGATATATATTTAGTGAGAATATTTCTTTAGCGACTAAAGAAATATTTGCACTAAATATATGTCCATGATATTATATATACATGGGGCATTCCAAGTGAAATCGAGGCATCATTACCCTCAGGTAATCAGATTCTTTTTCGCATTGATTCCAGTTTAAAAGTAGCCTAATTTTTTTACAGAATTATTTCGACACTCTTTCAAGTAGCGCGCCGATAAACTTAAAAAACACCATTTTTAAACCTATGCAATTTTTTCCACAGATTCTGGGTTATCAATAAGTAATTTAGATCATGATTAGAAAGTGGGATGCGGCTTCTCATATTTTTTTAAATAATTTTTTTATTTTCAGTTTCTAAAATAAAATTAAAAAAGTATTTCCTAATATTCCTTCTAGAATTAAAAAACAAAATAAAAATAAAACATGTCTTGAAAAATTTTGATAGTTTGCATATTTTTGAAAATGAATGAGATTTTTTTTCTAATAAAAGATTTTTCTCAGTTACTTTGCAAAATATGCAGAATATCGACATTTTTCAAGATATGTTTTATTTTTATTTATTTTTTTTCAATTTTATAAGGAATATTTGTAATTTGTGTCCTATTTTAGAAACTAAAAAAAAAAAATATATGAGGAAGCCACATCTCACTTTCTAATCATGATTTATATTACTTATTAATGATCGAGAATCCGTGAAAAAAATTGCAGAACGTTGAAAATGGATTTCTCAATTTTCAAAATTCTTTTATTACAGATTTGCCTGTAACTTTGACATTTTTTAAGATTCAGGTCTATGCTAGGTTAATAGGTGCAACGGGGTGTGTGAAACGTAAAAAAACTTTTAAAAAAAATCGATTATTTCCCCATTTCACGCTGACTGGACCCCCTTAACGGGCTATACCAGTGTAACCCATGAAAAATTAGGCGATGTTCGGGAATTTTTTTAGAAGAAAGTACTCGATACAATGTTTTGAAGTTTTTTGGACATAGTAAGGTATATTTTCAGCTATATTTGAAGATTTTTTTTTACAAAAATATTGAAAAATAACGGAGTCATGTGCTGTCTTTGGAGGTGACAAAAAAAAAGTTCCTGAACTGCTGACATGATTCCGGCCAAATGAGTAGCTGACATAAAAAAATTAAAAAAGGTTATCAAAGTTTAAGGTATTTCCTACACAATGATCTACGATTTTTGAAAAATATCAAAAATTAACAAAATCTCGTAGTTCTGAAAAAAGTGTCGTTTTTTGGGGTAAAAGAAAAGTCGTTTTTTAATGCCAAATTGACAATTTTCAACCAATCAAAAAGATCTTAGGTCATCGTATAGTAAATATAATTCGTGAATACTCAGTTTTAATTTGAAGTCGATCGGTCAATTTCTCGTTGAGTTATGTCAGCAATTTTGAAAAATGTCGTTTCGAAAAAACGCGTTTAAGTTTCAACTATCGATTTTTGCTAGATAAAATTATATGTACCATAAAAATTGCTAATCTGCTATGCCTGGTCCATAAAATACACCTTCTTCCTCGAAAAATGCCTGCTGAGAGGTTAATGCTTGTCACACTGGTATAGCCCTTTAAATGGAAATTCGTGATGAGAGATCTTAAAATATTAATATCAAGATCTGTACTTATATATGTACTAGCAGATAAATGTGGCTCACGCGCTTTGCGAGTCCGCATCTGAGAACATAAAAAAGAAGATAACTTTGAAATATATTGGTGAATATGTATAGACATTTTATAAGTGTTCCTACTCTCTGATATATTGTAAATTAGTAACACACCAAAAAAATAACGATGACTTCCAATTTTCATTTTATAGCCGTGGGCAAATTAATGTTACATTATCTTAAACTGAATACGATAATTGAAAATAAATTCACCGTAACGGAACGTAGCGTTAATTAAGACAAAAAAGGTTTAACGGCGTTGAAAATAATAATAGTGA
This sequence comes from Alloplasta piceator, assembly GCA_946863875.1. NCBI lineage: Eukaryota > Metazoa > Arthropoda > Insecta > Hymenoptera > Ichneumonidae > Alloplasta > Alloplasta piceator. Next base: position 42,525,317 of record OX333072.1, on the reverse strand, counting down.
AGGAAGAATCGGCTGCGATTCGTTGAAAAATCAATTTAAAACCGGTCCAAAACTGGTTAACACATCTAGTCCGGCAAGAAAAACAACTAACGGCAATCGACAATACTCAGTCGCTACTCAGCTCTCGAAACACCATGTAATTAAAATTGTTAATTTTGATCAAAAATGAATCTTTGAAAATATCAAACATAAATTTCATAGGTAAATAACACAGACACGAAGGTCTCACAAAAAACATTAACTAAGCATTAAAATATAAAAATCCTCCCTCTCGCAGACACCAAGGATCACAAAAAAACGACCCATCATGATACAATAATATCATAATGAATATTTTCCAAGATTCACCAAATGATAAAAAATTACCTACACAAATTCAGATCAGTCATGACACATAACACTCAAGCTTATAAGGTGAAATATATTATACAAAATAAGACAATAATGAATATAATTTTAGAAATCATAAATCTGAAGAGGATCCGAATAAGGATCGAATCGTTAAAAACGAATCGCAGCCGATTCTTCCTTCACTATTGTCTCTATTATAGGGCCGCATACCCAAATCAACATTTAAAAATAATAATTAAAGAACTTTAGACAGGATCATTAAACCACCACTTCATTTTTGTGTATTAAAAAGATATATCTTTCTAATACACAAAATGAAGTGGTGGTTTAATGTCAGCCATAACCGATCTATATTTTCATCATGGCTGTTATACCTTGCGCGCACAGGCACGACCTCACTCCCATCCTCCAACTATGAAATTCGAATAGATAAATTAAAAAATTCCATTGGTGCACAACTTCCATTGGCGCACAGCTGCTATTGGCGCACAACTTCCATTGGCGCACAGCTGCCATTGGCGTACAGCTGCCATTGGTGCACAGCTGCTATTTATCACATAGAAGTGGTGCAAAATTATTATAAGACAATCATTACCTCACTTTCATGCACGGAGTTTCTCGTCAAGTCGCTTTTAAACTTACGATCCATAATGATTTTTTGATCATGGCCGTGATTTCTCGTCACAATCTGGTGTCATTATTCAATTTAGGTTCGGGAACCAATTAAACCAATTCTCAAAGAATTGGTTTAATTGAAGTTTTATGAAACTTGACTCAGTAATGCCGCAAGAACAATCTAGATTTAAGATTCACTTGGATAATGTTGAAACTTCTCCGTAAACAACATTCACAGTTTCTCTGTCTGAGGCATAAATAAATAGATTTTTCTCAGAACGTACCCTTGAACAGGTGACATATAATTGACCATGAAAAAAAACATTTATCGTATTATAGATCGATCCCAGCTACTTCGAATGTCTGCCCTTGTGATTTATTAATCGTCATTGCGAAACATGATTTAACCGGAAATTGCAATCTTTGAAACTCGAACGGATAATTTGAAGGTATCATTGGTATGCGAGGAATCAATACTGATTCACCAAATGGAGATGCCGGTGACTATCTCAGCTTCGATTAATGTTACGTCAAAAATGGGAGTTTTCGCGAACTATTAATAATTTTTGACGTATGATTTTGATTGAGACTCTCTAGTCGTGGACAAATTTCGGTACTACTCCTGGAATCAATCTCGAACACATCTGCCCCTGTTTTTGAGTCTAACCTTTCGGAAAATTACTCGGGAAATGGGCTTGGAATCACTGTTAAATTTTCAATTGCGTAAGGTATCTACTGAGATTTGAACTCGGGGTTTCGATATAATTTACTATTGGCTTTACCCCGAGGATCGCTGTCGTTACTTTTATTGAACAAAGGGGTGATTGGAGGAAGATCAATTAGAATTAGTTTGTAAATAGTTATCGGATGTTTAAGGATTTCAGTGGAAATAATTTTGGGTTTTGGAGTCTCTCTAGTTATTTCTGTTTCTGCAGGCAATGCCCGTACTCCGTGATAATTTGATTCAGATCTTTGAACAGGGTTTAACCTTTTTGGCCACGGATTCGAATATATCGCGTCGAGTTCACGTAATTGATACCTCCGTCCGGCTCTGCGTGTTCTTTTCTTTTTGCGCGGTACTGGGGGGTTGACTCTCATGGAATTTAAGGGAAGAGTATCCCAGGGTGAATTTCCGGATGAGCGTGCAACTTGACGGAACTCTAGTCCCAACCAAATTTCGCACAAGGATATGTAAACGAATACTTGGTGAGCGTGCAACCTGACGCAACTCTTGTCCCAACCAAGTTTCGCACGGAGGGGAGGACTACGAAAGCTTGGTGAGCGTGCAATCTGACGCAAGTCTAGTCCCAACCAAGTTTTCGCACGGGGGAAGAAATAAGTAAAAAACACGAATCCTCGGATGAAGACGTAAATTTACACAACCGTACTGAGTCTTGAGATCGAATGTGTTAAACGAATAATAGAGAGAGTGGGAGGGTTTTTACATTGAATTTAGTCGTTGGGGAAGAGAAATTCCTTGGATGTAAATTGTTTAACTCTTTAAACCTTTAATGAAATACCGAAAAGGAAAAACTCAATTAAACTTCATTCTGTGACTATTGATGAGTCACTGGTTCGCGACAGTCTCAAACTTGATCAATTTGTTATCTAACCCTTCCCTGAATTTTATATTTTTTTCTTCTTTGTTGCGAATCTCCAATTCTCGAATGACACGATTTCAGAAATGGTAAGGGGAGAGGGGTCGAAAGGCTTTTGTTAAACTTCACGCGGATGAACTTTCCTCCTTCAAATTATCTCAAAGAATTGGTTTAATTGAAGTTTTATGAAACTTGACTCAGTAATGCCGCAAGAACAATCTAGATTTAAGATTCACTTGGATAATGTTGAAACTTCTTCTTTTAAATTATTTTAATGAAATTGTTTTAAATAAAGCCTTTTATGGACAATTAAATCACCAACGCCGCAGGGGTAATATGAATTTAGAATCACTTGGATAGAGATTCCAAAAATAGAGATTCTCCAAAAATAATCAACTAACCGGTTTTTAATTGAATTTAATCGATTAATTCCGTCCAAATTTATATTATTCACTGTGTTCAATTTTTCCTGAACTATTCCTCACAATTTCACGAGAGAAAGATGAGGTTGTAATAAAACTTCACTTACTGGCTGAGACGTTCTCCAAACGGAAAGGGTGACAGCATTTGTAGACACACTGGCGACTCAGACGGAAACGGTGAAGTTGAATCGGCAGTAGATCAAGGGCGTGGCGGGTTGGCGATGAAGTCAAAGAATTTGTCGATGCACAGAGTTTAATTTTCGAGATCCAAAATTTTATTCAAATTATTGTAAAAAGAAAGAAATGGTTAACAAAGATTCAGTCTTGAATTTCGCAATTCATTTAACAATAACCGCGATGTATACGTTATCCAATATTTCGTGGATTGCGGTTGTCGAAGTAAAATAAACGAAAATTACTAAACAGAAAATAATTAGTAGACAAAGGAAAATGAAATAGAATAAAACGAGGTCCAACTTCTCTTCCGACATTCAGAGGCCAACCCGAAATCTCGAGAATTTAAAATAGAAGCAATTTCAATTCGACTCAGAATTCAAGATTTGAAATTCCGAACCGAAAAGAACTATCTTCCTTCGAAAATCGAGTGAAATTCTAAGTCCAAAACGAATTGATTTGGAAAATTCCAGAATCAAGAACGTCTTTGTCGAAAAATTTCACAAGTTCAGCCCAAGAATGGATTCGATGAGTACGATGGGTTTCGTAGTTTCCACGGCGGAAAAAAGTCGAAGAAGTCTGCCGAGAGCCCTTTTTCCGGCCTTTATATACCCGTGATCCAGGCTAACCCGTTCGATAAAAGTGGGGATTGGTGATAAAGACAGAGGATGCAATATTCTGACGCAATGCATTTTCCTTTTCTATCTCGTGAGCTTCCCTTTGAAAATTCGGGTCATAGCGAATTAAACGTCGAAACAGTAAATTAAATATTTTGTGTGATATTTTTGCGGATTAAAATTACAATCTGAATTGTTATAAATAATTTTGTTCGTGATTTTTTCTGTGGATTTTGAATTGTTAATGTTCAAAGAATTTATGATTAAGATTAGTCCTGCGTTTGAAACTTCGTTTTTCTTAATTTTCATACTTTTATAATTTTTTTACTTTCGGGTGTGGTCGCATAGGCTTTTTGTATGAGTCCACGAGAAAAAAGGGAGGTAGGGAGCTACGGCGCATGACTAGAAAAACTTAACTCTTATTCGCGTCCTTTTTTCCTACGAGAGAGCGACGGGGGACTTATTGGGTAGATAAAAAGGGTAAGGATAGGATAGAGGGTGGAGAGTGGGGAGGGATTCGAACGGTCTCCGGGTAGCAACGAGAGCCGAGCTCCTCGCCTTGCCGCGCAACCTCCGTGGATCGTCGAAAGAGGGAAGGGGATTATGTAAAAGAGCTTTGCCTCTGCTCACGGACTTCGGGGCGTTTTGCTTTTCCTCTTTCTTTTAGATTTTAACATGTTAAAATAATATTTCGAGTTTTGAGTTTTTGAGTTAACTAATTTATATTTTTAGATTGTTTTTCCCTGGAGTTCGATTATTGAATTGAATGAATTCGATGCATGATTTTATCTTGCAATTCTAAGTTTGTTTAAATGGTTACTTCCTTGAAATATTATTTAGCATTGATTAATGATTTTCCCATTTGGAAGGAATGATTTTGAATGAGTATTTCCCATCCTGGAATGTTCTCGCGAGTATATTCCTACACATACTCGCACACAGAATATTTTTTAGTGCATGTGTTCGCGTGCCCCGATACCTGTTTTCCGTGAAGTGTACAGAATTGGGTCTTAAGGACGGATCTGAGTTTTTCCGCGCCTTGTGACATGAGTGAGAGAGAGAGGAGGTCAAAGACCAGCGAACCTGGGCATAGGCCCCTTTAAAATCTTTTCTCGCTTCCCTTCTTGTACAGGGTGTATAAAAATGATGTGTCGCCACTTCGCCCAGTAAATCTCCGGCTTGAGATCGGTGGAGATCTATCGAATCTTGTAGCCGCAAAATTGACCTTGACCCTGAAATTCAAGGTCAAATTTTTTTATTGGCTTGAAAAATTCTACTTCTTAAGAGAAACAAAAGTCAGAAAGGAATCATAGGACGGAGATGCGTCCTTCAACCCGAAAGGACAATGTCAATTCGAAAAAAATCGAAAAAGTGCGTTCTTACAAAATATTGTTCACAGAAACACGGGATAAGAATTTTAATAATTATAAAAAAAGCTTTTCAACGCAGACACTTCAATATTTATTAATTGGAATCAAGAAATGTTGCAATTGCATGACGCTGACCACACTAAGGTGGATGAATCGGCATGAGATGGGTGACACAGATCTTTGCGATATCCCTTTGTCGCGTTACCACTACGAGCATCTAATTCCCTAGCTCATTGTTGCCGAAAATCAATTAACACATAGTTCCGCTGAATTAACCTTGACCCTAAAACTCAAAGTCAGTTTCAAAGTCAATTCATCTCGTTAAGAGGCATCTAATTCTCGTAGAAACGACGAGTCAGGAATGAACCTTTCAATATCAAGCCGTCAAAACATATAAAAAATGTGCGTTTTTCATTTAGTTCGGAGGGATAAAATTCGGAACTGAAGAATAATTATAACGGCAATCGATATAACTAGAAAGACTTTATGTCTGGCACACAGCACGCCTGCTATTCTATGAAAACAAAGCTTTAGATGGCCAGGTTTGCGATAAACGAATTTGATCTTAACAATAGTTGTTGTCACCTACACATTTCAGAGTCATATCGTGCTTGTGTGACCGTGCACGAGTTGCTTAAACATATTCATCAGCGGCAGACCATTAGCGTTACCCGGAATACACCACGTGGGGGTTATAAAAAAATCAACAAAAAAACTATGTTCTGTCGTCACAGTCCCATCGATCTCCATCATCGTCGAGGTCTTTATCATCGCAGTCTCGGTCATCTCTAGGATCGTCGCAGTTTAGGTCGGTTCTATCATCGTCGAAGTGTTTGTCGTCGCAATCCCGGTCATCTCTATCATAGTCAAAGTCTTTGTCGTTGCATTTTGGGTCAACTTTATCTTCGAAGTCTTTCGTCTCAGTCTCGGTCAATCCTATCATCGTCGCAGTCCTTGTCATTGCAATTTCGATCAACTTTATCGTTGTCGAAGTCTATCGTCGCAGTCTTGGACAATTATATCATTGTCGAAGTCTGTCGCCGTAGGTTCGGTCAACTCTATCATAATCGAAGTCTTTAGCGTTGCAGTCCAGGTCATTTCTATCGCAGTCAGTCTTTGTCGTGGCGGTTTTGGTCATCTCTAACACTATCGAAGTCGTTGTGGTCGCTCCATCGGTGATCGCCCTCACTACCTGAATCTTTGTTGGCCCTATCACTGTCGTCACTGTCGTAATAACATGAATCGTGGTCGGCGACCACATCGTGGTCGTGGACGCGATGGACGAGATCAACGTCTTATGTTGCGCGCTATTGATCAAGCTTTCGGAAACTTTGGAAGAGCTCGCGAAATTTATCGTCAGTTACTACTTGATCGGGCAAACGGTCATCCTCTACGGCCGGGGGCAATTCCAGATCGTCGTGAGTTTCAACGACTCGAAGAGCGGTTCAACGATCAGGACCTTACCGCGTCCAATCTGTTCAGGCACTATATCCTGGAGATTATCGCGCTCGTCGTAATTTTTGTCGATGGATGCTACAGAAACTGGAGGGAGATCCTCATTTTTTTGAACGCATTCTGTTTACCGATGAGGCGAGCTTCTCCAGCACCCCAATCGTGAACCGGCAGAACTCACGCATCTGGGCTGAGAGGAATCCTCGTGCGATGATGCAACGAGTTCACCAGGGACGTTTTTCTGTAAACGTTTGGGCAGGTATCATTGGGAACACCCTGATAGGTCCAGTCTACCTTCCACTGAGATTGGACAGTCGCAATTATTTGCACTTCCTGCAACGCGATTTAATGCTGCGTCTGAGGGACATGATTCCACGAAATGCTCGCCATCGCATTTTTTTTATGCACGACGGAGCACTACATCATTTCGGTCTTCAAGTCCGTGCATTCTTAAACGAAATGTTTGGATCGCGTTGGCTCGGTCGTCAGCCTGCTCCGCATCTCTGGCCACCACGTTCTCCAGACCTAAATCCCTTGGACTTTTTTTTCTGGGGAGCACTCCAGGCTATCGTCTACAGAGAAGGTCGAGAGATTAGGACGCCGGTGGATCTGAGACGCCGAATCGATGAGCGAGTTGCCAGGTTGATGCGAAACCGAGAACTTCTTCTCAGAAGTCCGAGAAACTTGGAGGCACGGTTGCGAGCGTGCTTGCGTAATGGTGGCCGGCATGTCGAAGCTGGAGAACAAGCTAGAATGCTTCGAGCAATTGGACATGATGGTTCGATTCTCTGGGTTCCTCGACGCCGCCGCCATTAACGACCGCGTCATAATGAATCAGGAGACGACTAATCCAACATTGCATACGCACCCGACACACAGTCGTCATTGAAATGATTTGAAACGAATCTTTCGAAACGGACAACAAAACACAACGGCCCTTTTCAGGGCCAAGGGATACCAGGCAGACAACCTCCACGTGGTGTAGTCCGGGTAACGCTAATAGTCTGCCGCTAATGAAGATGTTTAAGCAACTCATGACAACAACTATTGTTAAGATCAAAATCGCTTATCGTAAACCTGGCCATCTAAAGCCTTGTTTTCATAGAACAGCAGGCGTGTTATGTGCCAGACATCAAGTCTGTCTAGTTATATCGATTGCCTTTTTTATTATGTTTCAGTTCCGAATTTAATCCCTCCGAACTAAATGAAGTACGCATATTTTTTATGTTTTGACGGCTTGATATTGAAAGGTTCATTCCTAACTCGTCGTTTTTACGAGAATTAGATGCCTCTTAACGAGATGAATTGACTTTGAAACTGACTTTGAGTTTTAGGGTCAAGGTTAATTCAGCGGGACTATGTGTTAATTGATTTTCGGCAACAATGAGCTAGGGAATTAGATGCTCGTAGTGGTAACGCGACAAAGGGATTTCGCAAAGATCTGTGTCACCCATCTCATGCCGATTCATCCACTTTAGTGTGGTCAGCGTCATGCAATTGCAACATTTCTTGATTCCAATTAATAAATATTGAAGTGTCTGCGTTGAAAAGCTTTTTTTATAATTATTAAAATTCTTATCCCGTGTTTCTGTGAACAATATTTTGTAGGAACGCACTTTTTCGATTTTTTTTGAATTGACATTGTCGTTTCGGGTTGAAGGACGCATCTCCGCCCTATAGTTCCTTTCTGACTTTTGTTCCTCTTAAGAAGTAGAATTTTTTGAGCCAATAAAAAAATTTGACCTTGAATTTCAGGGTCAAGGTTAATTTTGCGGCTACAAATTTTGATAGATCTCCACCGATCTCAAGCTGGAGATATACTGGGCGAAGTGGCGACACATCATTTTTATACACCCTGTACAGCAATTTTTTAAGGTTGCCTTTATTTTGTGTTCACTGGCAATAAAATTAATAAGATCGGTCTTGAACAATTGAATTACATTAATATGAAGACAAAACTTATTAATTTCATTGCCAGCGAACAAAAATTGAAGGCATGCTATAAAATTTACCGTACGTTTCTACCATGTTGAACAATGTCCAATAAAATTTTCGATAAAATTCAGTAAACCCCAAGGGGCGAAAAGGGTCTGAGACACAAAAAAAAGCATATTTTTGTGTTTTTTTCCAAAGTACCTTCATTTATTAATATTTTTTTAATTATTATGCATTATTAAACATTATTCCAATAATATTCTGCTACATTTCATAAATAAATATTGAAAAATAAGCCAGTGGTAGTGGAGAGAACCAATTCACCTAAAAAAAAGAAAACGTTTTCATGCGGTAGTCAGGATGAGAAGGTCTCATTCTCCGTTATTTCAAATGCCGTGCTGCTCAAACTCCGTGGTCAAATGCCGTGTGTATCAAACTCCGTTCTTCATTTTCCGGCGTTTCCCCCTTCTCCCTAATAATCCGAAAGGGTCGCCACTCGCTCCGAGCTCGACCCTCGCAACTTTTTTTTGAAATCGCCCGTGTACCTGCTTTGTCTATACCCCATTACTAATAATACGGTTCGTGGCAACGACGAACTGGACGGCCACGTGGTTCAGTTAACATCTCACGAAATGTCATCGCGCCGCACTGCCTCAGTGATTCCCAACACTTCAAGTCGCAGCCATTTTTTCCAATTTTATAGATTAATATGTGAAATAATATTATGATATTAATTAATCACAGATAATAATCACTCGCTCGGATGTATTCATACACGGAATAATTCACGGTAGATTCTCTAAACTGAATTCTCGTAGTATATTTTGTACCGCATGAAATAATCCCTCCGTGATTATTAACATTCATGTTCTTGTGAAAAGAATAGAATGAAAGACGCACTGTTTTTGTACATATATCACTGTTGTGATTCTATTAGACCATACCATACTAACAGATATTCATATTATATGAGGGGCATTCCACACCAAATCAACCACTTTAGAATCCAACCACTTTCGATTTGGCTAAAACATTTTTATTTTTTTCTACCCTTTCAAAAACATTTTACAGAATTTTTTCGAATTTTTTCACCCAACCGGTAAAAAATTATGAACTTTTCAGGAAAAATAAGCTTTTTATTTTTCAAATATCTATAACTTTTTCAAAAATTGACATATCTGGATGTTTTTTTTTAATGTGTGTTTTTCTATGTACTTTTTAGAAACAAAATAGAAAAAAATATTCGGGCCGATCTTCAACGTTTTTTTTTTGCGAATTTTCAGAAAAAAAAATTCTCGATTATTATCATTTTAAATTTTTCTTATCTTTTTTTGATAGAAACTTTTCCATTTTCTGCAAATTCACTGAAATTTTCAGAGTGGGATTTTTTCGTTTTCTATTTCTTTTTTCAATTCAAAATTTTTTTTTTTCACTCAGCTTATTTCTTATAATACCACTCTGGGGATTTTTGAGGATGTCGAAAGAACCTCAAATTTTGGAAAAAATAATAATAAATGCAATCGAAAGTGGTATCCATCGAAAAGAAAATTTATTTTTCAAATATCTATAACTTTTTTGAAAATTTATGTTTATCAATGTACTTTTCAGAAAAAAAAGGGAAAAAAATATTCGGGCCGATCTTCAACGTTTGTTTTGCGAAATTTCAAAAAAAAAAAAAAAATTTCTCGATTATTGTCATTTTTGATTTTTCTTATCGTTTATTTTATAAAAACTTTGCCATTTTCTGCAAATTCACTTAAATTTTCAGAGTAGGATTTTTTTTCAATTCGAAATTTTTTTTTTTTACTCAGCTTATTTCTTATATTATCACTTTGGGAATTTTTGAGGATGTTGAGAGAATGTCAAAGTTCGAAAAAGAAATAATAATAAATGAAATTGAAAGTGGTAATCATCGAAAAAATTTCAATGTTTTTTGAAAACGTAGGACAAAAAATGGAAGATAGTTCTGAATATTTTTTTTATTCAGAACTATTCAGATTTTTCAAAAGCGTCTACTTTATCATTGCACAATGATTTTCATCGTCCTTAATTTAGCATTGCGATTTCCACAATTATTAAGGGGTTGTAGGCAAAAGAAATATTGAAAAAACAATAACTATCGTGTTTTACGGTATTCAGACTTTTCAAAAGCGTCTACTTTATCATTGCACAATGATTTTCATCGTCCTTAATTTGGCATTGCAATTTTTACAATTATTAAGGGGTTATGGGCAAGAGAAATATTGAAAAAACAATCACTATCGTGTTTTACGGTATTCAGACTTTTCAAAAGCGTCCACTTTATCATTGCACAATAATATTCATCGTCCTTGATTTGGCATTGCGATTTTTGCCATTATTAAGGGGTTATGAGCAAAAGAAATATTAAAAAATCAATAACTACCGTGGTTCACGGTATTCAGACTTTTCAAAAGCGTCCACTTTATCATCGCACAATGATTTTCATCATCCTTAATTTAACATTGCGATTTCCACAATTATTAAGGGGTGATGAGCAAAAGAAATATTGAAAAATCAATAACTACCGTGATTCACGGTATTCAGACTTTTCAAAAGCGTCCACTTTATCATTGCACAATGATTTTCATCGTCCTTAATTTGACATTGCGATTTTTGCAATTATTAAGGGGTTATAGGGAAAAGAAATATTGAAAAATCAATAACTACCGTGGTTCACGGTATTCAGACTTTTCAAAAGCGTTCACTTTATCATTGCACAATGATTTTCATCGTCCTTAATTTGGCATTGCGATTTTCGCCATTATTAAGGGGTTATGAGCAAAAGAGATATTGAAAAATCAATAACTACCGTGGTTCACGGTATTCGGACTTTTCAAAAGCGTCCACTTTATTATTGCACAATGATTTTCATCGTCCTTAATTTGGCATTGCGATTTTCGCAATTATTAAGGGGTTATGGGCAAAAGAAATATTGAAAAATCAATAACTACCGTGGTTCACGGTATTCAGACTTTTCAAAAGCGTCCACTTTATCATTGCACAATGATTTTCATCGTCCTTAATTTAGCATTGCGATTTTCACAATTATTAAGGGGTTATGGGCAAAAGAAATATTGAAAAAACAATAACTATCGTGTTTTACGGTTTCAAGACTTTTCAAAAGCGTCCACTTTATCATTGAACAATGATTTTCATCGTCCTTAATTTGGCATTGCGATTTTCGCAATTATTAAGGGGTTATGAGCAAAAGGAATATTAAAAAATCAATAACTACCGTGGTTCACGGTATTCAGACTTTTCAAAAGCGTCCACTTTATCATTGCACAATGATTTTCATCGTCCTTAATTTGGCATTGCGATTTTCGCAATTATTAAGGGGTTATGAGCAAAAGGAATATTAAAAAATCAATAACTACCGTGGTTCACGGTATTCAGACTTTTCAAAAGCGTCCACTTTATCATTGCACAATGATTTTCATCGTCTTTAATTTGGCATTGCAATTTTTGCAATTATTAAGGGGTAATGAGCAAAAGAAATATTGAAAAATCAATAACTACCGTGATTCACGGTATTCAGACTTTTCAAAAGCGTCCACTTTATCATTGCACAATGGTTTTCATCGTCCTCAATTTGACATTGCGATTTTCACAACTATTAAGGGGTTATGGGCAAAAGAAACATTGAAAAAACAATAACTATCGTGTTTTACGGTATTCAGACTTTTCAAAAGCGTCCACTTTATAATTGCACAATGATTTTTATCGTCCTTAATTTAGCATTGCGATTTTTGCAATTATTAAGGGGTTATAGGGAAAAGAAATATTGAAAAATCAATAACTACCGTGGTTCACGGTATTCAGACTTTTCAAAAGCGTCCACTTTATCATTGCACAATGATTTTCATCGTCCTTAATTTGGCATTGCGATTTTCGCCATTATTAAGGGGTTATGAGCAAAAGAGATATTGAAAAATCAATAACTACCGTGGTTCACGGTATTCAGACTTTTCAAAAGCGTCCACTTTATCATTGCACAATGATTTTCATCGTCCTTAATTTGGCATTGCGATTTTCGCAATTATTAAGGGGTTATGGACAAAATAAATATTGAAAAATCAATAACTGCCGTGTTTATCGGGATTCAGACATTTACGAACATATTGATGATAAACATCATTGTACAATAATGAAGTTGACGCTATTAAAAAGTCTGAATCTCGATAAACACGGTAGTTATTGATTTTTCAATATTTATTTTGTCAATAACACCTTAATAATTGCGAAAATCGCAATGCCAAATTAAGGATAATGAAAATCATTGTGCAATGGTAAAATGAATGCTTTTGAAGAGTCTGAATACCGTAAAACACGGTAGTTATTGATTTTCAAACATTTCTTTTGTCGATAACACCTTAATAATTGCGAAAACCGCAATGCCAAATTAAGAATGACTGGAAACATTGTGCAGTGATGAAGTAGAAGCTTTTGAAAAGTCTGAATACCGTGAACCACGGTAGTTATTGATTTTTCAATATTTCTTTTGCCTATAACCCCTTAATCATTGCAGAAATCGCAATGCTAAATTGAGGACGATGAAAATCATTATGCAATGATAAACTGGACGCTTTTGAAAAGTCTGAATACCGTAAACCACGGTAGTTATCGATTTTTCAATATTTCTTTTGCTCATAACCCCTTAATGATTGCGAAAATCGCAATGCCAAATTAAGGACGATGAAAATCATTGTGCAATGATAAAGTGGACGCTTTTAAAAAGTCTGAATACCGTGAACCACGGTAGTTATTGATTTTTCAATATTTCTTTTGCTCATAACCCCTTAATAATGGCGAAAATCGCAATGTTAAATTAAGGAAGATGAAAATTATTGTGCAATGATAAAGTGGACGCTTTTGAAAAGTCTAAATACCGTGAACCACGGTAGTTATTGATTTTTCAATATTTCTTTTGCCCATAACCCCTTAATAATTGCAAAAATCGCAATGCCAAATTAAGGACGATGAAAATCATTGTGCAATGATAAAGTGGACGCTTTTGAAGAGTCTGAATACCGTGAATCACGGTAGTTATTGATTTTTCAATATTTCTTTTGCCCATAACCCCTTAATAATTGCGAAAATCGCAATGCCAAATTAAGTACGATGAAAATCATTGTGCAATGATAAAGTGGACGCTTTTGAAAAGTCTGAACACCGTAAAACACGATAGTGATTGTTTTTTCAATATTTCTCTTGCCCATAACCCCTTAATAATTGTAAAAATTGCAATGCGAAATTAAGGACGATGAAAATCATTGTGCAATGATAAAGTAGACGCTTTTGAAAAGTCTGAATACCGTAAAACACGATAGTTATTGTTTTTTCAATATTTCTTTTGCCTACAACCCCTTAATAATTGTGGAAATCGCAATGCTAAATTAAGGACGATGAAAATCATTGTGCAATGATAAAGTGGACGCTTTTGAAAAGTCTAAATACCGTGAATCACGGTAGTTATTGATTTTTCAATATTTCTTTTGCCCATAACCCCTTAATAATTGCAAAAATCGCAATGCTAAATTAAGGACGATGAAAATCATTGCGCATTGATAAAGTGGACGCTTTTGAAAAATCTGAATAGTTCTGAATAAAAAAATTATTTAGAACTATCTTCCATTTTTTGTCCTACGTTTTCAAAAAACATTGAAATTTTTTCGATGATTACCACTTTCAATTTCATTTATTATTATTTTTTTTTCGAACTTTGACATTCTCTCAACATCCTCAAAAATTCCCAAAGTGATAATATAAGAAATAAGCTGAGTAAAAAAAAAAAATTTCGAATTGAAAAAAAATCCTACTCGGAAAATTTAAGTCAATTTGCAGAAAATGGCAAAGTTTTTATAAAATAAACGATAAGAAAAATTAAAAATGACAATAATCGAGAAATTTTTGTTTTTTTTTGAAAATTCGCAAAACAAACGTTGAAGATCGGCCCGAATATTTTTTTCCCTTTTTTTCTGAAAAGTACATTGATAAATATAAATTTTCAAAAAAACAACGTCACGAAAAGTCAATTTTCAAAAAAGTTATAGATATTTGAAAAATAAATTTTCTTTTCGATGGATACCACTTTCGATTGCATTTATTATTATTTTTTTCAAAATTTGAGGTTCTTTCGACATCCTCAAAAATCCCCAGAGTGGTATTATAAGAAATAAGCTGAGTGAAAAAAAAATTTTGAATTGAATAAAGAAATAGAAAACGAAAAAATCCCACTCCGAAAATTTCAGTGAATTTGCAGAAAATGGAAAAGTTTCTATCAAAAAAAGATAAGAAAAATTTAAAATGATAATAATCGAGAATTTTTTTTTTTTCTGAAAATTCGCAAAAAAAAACGTTGAAGATCGGCCCGAATATTTTTTTCTATTTTGTTTCTAAAAAGTACATAGAAAAACACACATTAAAAAAAAACATCCAGATATGTCAATTTTTGAAAAAGTTATAGATATTTGAAAAATAAAAAGCTTATTTTTCCTGAAAAGTTCATAATTTTTTACCGGTTGGGTGAAAAAATTTGAAAAAATTCTGTAAAATGTTTTTGAAAGGGTAGAAAAAAATAAAAATGTTCTAGCCAAATCGAAAGTGGTTGGATTCTAAAGTGGTTGATTTGGCGTGGAATGCCCCTCATATAATATGAATATCTGTTAGTATGGTATGGTCTAATAGAATCACAACAGTGATATATGTACAAAAACAGTGCGTCTTTCATTCTATTCTTTTTACAAGAACATGAATGTTAATAATCACGGAGGGATTATTTCATGCGGTACAAAATATACTACGAGAATTCAGTTTAGAGAATCTACCGTGAATTATTCCGTGTATGAATACATCCGAGCGAGTGATTATTATCTGTGATTAATTAATATCATAATATTATTTCACATATTAATCTATAAAATTGAAGAAAACGGCTGCGACTTGAAGTATTGGGAATCACTGAGGCAGTGCGGCGCGATGACATTTCGTGAGATGTTAACTGAACCACGTGGCCGTCCAGTTCGTCGTTGCCACGAACCGTATTATTAGTAATGGGGTATAGACAAAGCAGGTACACGGGTGATTTCAAAAAAAAGTTGCGAGGGTCGAGCTCGGAGCGAGTGGCGACCCTTTCGGATTATTAGGGAGAAGGGGGAAACGCCGGAAAATGAAGAACGGAGTTTGATACACACGGCATTTGACCACGGAGTTTGAGCAGCACGGCATTTGAAATAACGGAGAATGAGACCTTCTCGTCAGGATAACTCATGGTTCCTTCATCTGATATTGAAAAGCAAAAAAGATTTCTTTAGTACATCGTTGAGAACCGAGTATTGAGTATGTGAAAAAAGTGTGCCAAGTTAAGGCGACATCGGTCCAAAGGTTTTTGAGAAATTTTGACTACAGACTTAAAAATCGGGGTGTGTGCAATCTCACACGCCGCGGAAGTGAATACTGGTATGCAATTCGTTGATGCGACAAATTATTTCTGCCGATGAATTAAGAGAGAGAGAGGGAGAAGCCTTACACCAAAACTAATAAACCCAAAAAATAGTTAAAATTGTTCGTGTTGTGATTTTTTAAATTGTTATTTTTTTAAATTTTTATTATTTTAATTATTATTATTTTTGGTAGCCTCCGAAAGTCTCCAGACGCCTCTCAAGGCCATCGCGCCTTGGAAGTATACTGATATTCTCCGCACGGCCTGGATTTTTTCTCTTTTGTTTTTCGAAATTGTTATTATTTTTTTATAAATCGGGCTTAATTTTATTATTTTTAAATTGTTGTTTCAACTGTTTTTATTATTATTTTTCAATTACTATTCTTTTCACTGTTAATTTTTTAATTTGTTATCATTTCAATTGTTAATATTTTCCTTATTATTTTTTTATTGTTCTTGTTTTTTATTGTCTACTTACATCGGCTGCACGGCTTTCATTTTTTGGTTAAAAATTGGGATTATTTTAGTAAAAATTATGTTTTCTTTGTATTTTTTGTAATTTTAAAATTATTTGCATTATTTGTTTTTTATTTTTCAAAAATCGTTTTTATAATTTTTATTAACGTGTTATTATTTTCATTCTTGATATTTTCATTTTATTTTTTGTTTATTTTCCGAAGTTTTTCGCAGAACCTCTGAAGGCCTCTGGATGCTTTCAAAGTCTATTTACATTCGTTCGCACGTACGGCTTGGAATTTTTTTCTTTTTCTTTAGTTTTTCGAAATTGTGATTATTTTCGTAGAAATTGTTTTTTTTGCGATTTTAATAGTTTTTATTATATAACTGCGAAGATGAAGACGCAGTATGAACTTACACATAGCTGTGGACTCACACATACAACCGATAGAACGACGCGCAACGGCGAGGCCTATCGCTCTTTCTCTCTCGCTCACCATCACTCTTTCTCTTCTTGGATAGAACGACGCGCATGCGCGCTGCTGTCTTATATACGTACACGGAGAGAAGGATCCGGTACAAATTACCAGAGACTATGGTAATGCGGAGCCACTGTCAACAGACAGGAATTTTTACAAAACACTATGGTAATTTTTCCTCCACCGATCGAAGTATCCGCCTGTCAGATAGTACAGGTTAGAGAATAGGTTACACATCACTCGCTCACACATCACTCTTTCTCTCTCTTGTTTTATTCCTCCATTCTCTTGTCTCGTTAACGCACATTCTCGTTTAACGCTTTCGCTGGGTCGTTGTCGCATAAGGAGTATTCACTTCAAAAAAAAAGTTTTGAGAAAAACGGGTTACGGGAGACTCATGACGGTCAAGAGAGACCGAGCGCCCGGAGACTCAATTGTCTATTATTTCCCTAGCGGGTTGAGTGACCATGACTTTAACCAAAAAAAATGCCAAACAAACCGTTAAATGACCGATGGTCATTTTTGGCCGTGATAGTGACCCTAAAAACTATCCGAAGTGACCGAATTTAGTTCGTCGGAGCCGAAACGTTACAAACCGTCATCACGGTTTTGACGGTCATTTTGATGTCGTTCAATCACTTATCGTTGAGGTCATTTTCACGCCTTTCACGTTTGGTCACTTTTTGCTGTAGCAAAATGTTTGATGAAATACAATAATTTTTTTCGCTACGAAGGCTTTTACTTAACTGATTAATCGTGAGATTGATCAGTTATGCGAAAGCTTTACTTATTTATCCTCGCTCTCATAAAGAGCACGAACGCCACCGCAGTGCAATGGTTATCTCATTAAAACATGTAGTCTTTAGTCCAGAGGACTGCGTGACCACAGAGCCCGGGTAATGTTCCAACAATTTAAACTTAATTGAGGACTCCGATGCTGGTAATACACCGGACTTTATCGGTGCTTGGTGACTTTCTCGCTTGCACGAGAGCGCGCGCCTGCCGTCGCCACCTAGCGGATCTCGGGCGAACCGTTTCGCAAGATCGTTTTGACAATGATTCGCGACTACGTTTCTAACAGTATATCTTATAGACCAAGAAGAAGGGTACTGGGGCACTTCGCCCGACATCCGTTAGGTGGTGTCGGCTGGCACGCGCTCTCGCAAGCGAGTAAGTCACCGAGCATCGATAAAGTCTGATGTATTATCAGAATCGGAGTCCTCAATTAAGTTTCAATTGTTGGAACATTACCCGCGCTTTGTGGTCGTGCAGTCCTCTGGAGTCTCCAGACTAAAGACTACATATTTTAATGAGATAACCATTGCACTTCGGTGGCGCTCGTGCTCTTTATGGGAGCGAGGATAAGTAAGTAAAGTTTACATATTTCGTTCGCCACCCGTAACTACCAGGTTTAGTTAGTTGAAGCCAAGTTTTTTTCACTTTACCAAACCTTTTTCTCGGTGTACGGTCACTCTAAAGTGGTCGGGGGGGGGGGGGGGGGGCAGGAAAAAAGTTAGGTCAAAACGGTTTTTACGGTCATTTAAAAGTGCTTGGAGGCGAAAAACATTCAGGAATAAAAGGTTCGGTCAAGACGGTTTTTATGGTCACTCGTGAATGCAGTCATTTGGCTGGGTTTTATGGTCACTTTACCGTCCAAGAATGACCATCGGTAAAGTGACCGTCAAACAGTGGTCACCCGATCCGCTAAGTTTGACAAGTTTTTGTCGTAATGACTTCAAATTTTCTGACAATATTTCTTATAAGTCTTATGGAAATGTTTTTATATGATATAAGAGACGATATATTGATGAACGACAAATTTTGAAATCCGCGGCAAAAACCTGTCCAGCTACCCATGGATTACCTCATATTAATAAAAACTTCATATTTTTTTATTAAATTTAATACATTTTTTACAGTGTGCGTGCGTCCATGCGAAAATAATAAAATTAATTTAAAAAAATTCTTTTTTTCAGAGAAGCCTTCGACGCGGAGAAAAGAACATGAATGCGTTTAATTTAACCCTTCACGTATCGGATTACAGTCCATTCCTGTCTCATTTAATAAAACATTTTATGCGGGAGAAATGGACCATCGATTATTGGGAGCACCCAAACGAAGTTTTCAAACGCGCTATTAAAATGTAATCTTATAATAAACTTGATATATCAAGTTTTTAATTATTTCACTTTATTGCAGTTTCATTAGGTTTATTATTTACTGCTTCGAGAGGCTTAAGTAGCAGTTCACAAAAGTACCTGGAAGGCTAGATATATTATCAGGTAAGATATTTTTAAAAAATTTCGAGGTCGTTTTTTCAGTAACTATTAACGAGTAATTCAATGATGAATTTAATTTTGACCTTGACAATGACCTTCGAGATTATTTCAATGTCAACTTTTCTTTAAAATGGATACCCTTTTACTGGACTCTGCGAAAGCGTTTGGGGACTCTGCAAAAGCCTTCGGTGACTCTGCGAAAGCCTTTTTTAAAAAAAAACAGCAAAAATAATAATAATAAAAATATTAACAATTAAAATAATAACAAAATAATGAAAACAATGTTAATCTCAAAAAAAGAACAATTTCTACAAAAATAATTACTATTCCGACAAAGAAAAGAAAATGAAAAAAGCCTAGCCGTGCGAACGAATATAGGGTGAAAGTACCAGTGAATGGACGAATAAGGAAATGGAAACACTCCTGTTGAGCTTAAAATAAGAATATCATCGAAAAAAAAATTTGAATTGTTTTGAGTGAAACGAGACATCACACTGAAGTGAGAAAAAAATAGTCGGGGTAATTCGAACAAATAGTATTCAAGAAATTAATTGAGACATGGTCAAATCACGAAAACACCAGTCGATGGACGAAGTTACCAGTGAATGGACCCTCGACCTCCAGTAAATGAACGTGTATTGTAAATGAAAGCTATATCAAGGGAAAATTTATTATTAATGTTTATTCAATATTGTACTACGATCACAGCATTGAAATTATTCATATAAATATTATTAATGAACAATAGAACATAAATATCAAGCTATTTGGCATATTATACAATTTCGATTGAAGAATATTATTGGGCTGCCGCAGTTACTGATTGATATGCCGCTATGCACCGCTGCAAGGGCTTTTGCCAAATCCTTTTCGTCATATTGAAATCGTTGATAAATGTTTTTTTTCTCTTTTTTTTTACACGCTGACATCTGCAATGGATTAATATCGTTCGTTTACGATAAAAATGTTCAGTTCACAAATGAAGAAAAAAATTGATGTCCTTATTTATTTATTTTTATCATCATGGGCAATAAATAATCTTCAAATTTGCAATAGTAAAGATTGAATTGAATGGTTTAATTTAATTTTCCAATCTGCTTTGTCAATTACAATAACTGAGCGCGTATTTGTATTCACTGGAAAGAGGTTAGAATACTATATCAGTGAATAAACTCGATAATTTCTAATATATTTTTAAGAATATATTATCAAACTTTGCGAAAAAATTGAAGATGATTCCTATCTTAATCTATTAAAAGCATCATTGACCTTCTAAAATCAATAAAACGATTGTTATCGAACACTGATCACCGATTGCACAACACCGTTCTGTAAGTATTCGACGTCATTTGGCGCGGTATACCGATAACACAACCCGAAAAATTCCGTGTGGTGTCAAAAATTGATACTCAATTAAACTATCGGTTTTAACACCATCTGTGAATTTTTTATATAAAGGTGATTTCGTCTATTTACTGGGGGTCATCCATCCACTGGTGCTTTCACCCTAATTAGACTTTGAAAGCATCCGGAGGCCTCCAGAGGATCTGCAAAAGTCTTCGGAAAATAAACAAAAAATTAAATAAAAGTAATGAAAATATAAAGAATGAAAATTATAACAATTTAATAAAAATTATGAAAACAATTTAGAAAATCATTAAAAAAAACTAATAAAAACAATTTGAAAAATACAAAAATAGAAAGAAATCAGAAATTCTACCAAAATAATTCCAATTTCTAACAAAAAAATCAAAGCCGAGTAGCCAATGTAAGTCGACAATAAAAAACAACAACAATAACAAAACAACTTAATAATACCAAATTGAAAAATTAACAATGAGAAGAATAGCAATTAAAAAAGAAAATAACAATAATAATAATAAAAATAAAAAAAATACAATTTCTAAAAAAAAAATTACAATTTAAAAAAAAATAGAAAAATTCCTAGCCGTGCGGAGAATGTCAGTGGACTTCCAAAGCGCAATAGCCTAGGAAGGCGTTTGAAGACGTTCGGAGGCCACGAAAAATAGAAATAATCATAATAATACTAAAAATTATAAAAAGAAAATAAAATCGAAACCGAAATAATCTTGACAATTTTTTTGGTTTGTTAGTTTTTGTGTTAGGCTTCTCTCTCTCTCTCTCTCTCTCTCTCTCTCTCTCTCTGTCTCTCTCTCCCTCTCTCTTTCATCAGCAGATATAATTTGTCGCGTTAGCGAAATGCATACAAGTATTCATCTTCCGCGGCGTATGATTCCACACACCCTGATTTTTTTCCTCATTTAAGGTCATACCATCAATTTTCACTATTCTCAATAATTATCTCTTGATGGTTGATAACAAAAATGAAAACAATTAATCTCTATCTAAAAATCCCTTATTTTAAAAAAAGTGTTGATTTTTTTTGTATACATATCTTGTGAAATCTACTTGGAAACATTACACTTTGAAAACTGTTTTTCGCAATTAAGATTATATCTGCATTTTTACTATTCTTGATAAATATCTATTGGTTGTTAACAAAAAAATGTACATAAGTTATGTTTATCTGCACATTCCTGATTTTAAAAAAAGTATTGGGTTCAATTTAACCTCTATATTCTGTGATATTTCATTTTCTTGTGATTGGATTTTCTTCATATTTTTTTTAACTCACAGATAAAAGCAACAAGTTTTATTTCTAGCAAGCGTGGCCCTCTCACGCACAGCAATTTTGTTTAGCCCACACCGAGGAAATGTTTTTTCCATAATTTTCTGATTAAAAGAATTTAACACATCTATTTTATGATTTTTAAAATTATAAAGAATTATTATTAAAAAATGATCGTTGAATTATAAATACCGAAGAGAAAGTTCCAATATAAATCACAGGTTTTTGTCATAACCATACTAAAATTTACTTGCGCCATTTAAGAATTCAATTGCCGTATTCCCTGTAGAATATGACCCACCTTGAAAATTGTTTCTCTCAATGTGTCTTTCATCTCAATTTTCAGTCGATGATTGTTCAACATGGGTTAGAAGCTGCTCTGAAAGTTGAAATGAAATTAACAGAGTTGCTCGTCAGAGCAAGATTTCATTTGAAATGTACCTCTTGTTATTCTCATTAGAGTATTAGCTATTTTTAACCCACGATCGAAAAGGTTTTTTTGGAAATTCTAACACGAAACTATCAGTAGGTGCTTGCTCAACATGGGCTAGACACTGCTTAGGAAATAAAAATAAGAATAACAAAATTGTTAATGGAGTAGGTTGAACTTGATCGGGACGTTCCGTGCCTACCATCTGTGTACCTATTAATTGATTATGAACCACGATTTATTTTTCTGTAATAATTGGTTATTCACCTACCGGTTAAAACCAGCATTGCGAATTTTTTAATTCAAAAAATTTGAATTAAAAATTAAATTTTCAATTTTTAATCTCAATGTTGGGATTGACAAATGAAAAATTGATTTTTTGCCCAAATGTTGGAATTAAAAATTTAAAAAACATTTTTTAATCCCAATGTTGGGATTAAAAATGAGAAAAACCACGTTTGAATCCCAATGTTGGCATTGAAAAATAAATAATTATTTTTAATCCAAGTTTTTAGCATTAGCAAATAAAAAAAAATTCAATTCGAGTGCTAATTCAATTACTCATTTAATGCATTATTTGCAACCCTGGTCAAAACTTACTTCATGCAGGCTAAATACCGAAGAAAAAGTTCCAATGTAAATCACAGGTTTTTGTCATAGCCATAGTGAATTTCACTTGCGCCACTCAATAATTCAATTGCCGCATTCCCAGTAGAATATATGACCCACCTTGAAAATTGTTTCTCTCAATGTGTCTTTCATCTCAATCGTCAGTCGATGGTTGTTCAACGTGGGTTAGAGACTGCTCAGAAAAATGGAATGAAATAAACAGAGCTGCTCGTCAGAGCCACTTGACATTTGAAATGTATCTATTGTTATTGTGATAAGCGTATTAACTATTTTCAACTCACGGTCGGAAATATTTTTTTGTAATCTTTAACATGAAATTATCAGTAGGTGATTGCTCAACATGGGCTAGACACTGCTTAGTAAATTGAAATAAAAATAACAAAGCTGTTAGAGAAAGTAGGTTAAATTTGATCGGGTCGTACCATGCCTTTCATCTATGTACCTATTAATTGATTATGACCCATGGTGATATTTGTTTTTTTGTAATATGTGGTTATTCACCTGCCGGTTAAAACTTACTCATTGTGAGCTAAATACCGAAGAGATAGATCCAATATAAATCACAAATTTTGGTCATAGCCATAGTGAATTTTACTTGCGCCACTCAATAATTCAATTGCCGCATTCCCTGTAGAAATGACCCACTTTAAAAATTATTTCTCTCAATGTGTCTTTTATCTCAATTGTCCATCGATGCTTGTTTAACGTGAGTTAGAGGCTGCTCAGAAAGTTGAAATGAAATTAACAGAGCTGCTCGTCTGAGCAAGGTTACATTTGAAATTTACCTCTTGTTATTGTCATTAGAGTATTAACTATTTGTAACTCACGGTCGGAAATATTTTTTTGTAATCTCTAACACAAAATTATCAGTAGGTGATTGCTCAATATAGGCGTGAAACTGCTTAGTAAATTGAAATAAAAATAATGGAGCGGTTAATGAGGGTGGGTTGAATTTTATCGGGCCGTGACGTGCGTACCATCGATGTACCTATTAATCGATTATGAGCCATGGTAATGTTTTTTATTCTGTAATATTTGCTTATTCACCTACCGGTTAGAACTTACTCAATGTGGGCTAAATACTGGAGAGAAAGTCCCAATATAAATCACAAGTTTTAGTCATAGCCATTGTGAGATTTACTTGCGCTTCTCAATAATTTAATTGCCGTATTCCCTGTAGGATATGACCCACCTTGAAAATATTTTCGCTCAATGGGTCTTTTATCTCAATTGTCAGTCGATGCTTTTTCAACGTGGGTTAGAGGCTGCTTAGAACGTTGAAATGAAATTAACAGAGCTGCTCGTCAGAGCCAGATTACATTTGAAATGTACCTTTTGTTGTTGTCTTTAGAGTATTAACTATTTTTAACTCACGGTCGGAAATAATTCTTTGTATTCTCTAACACGAAACTCTCAGTAGGTGACTGCTCAATATAGGCTAGAAACTGCTTGGAAATTGAAATAAAAATAACATAGCTGTTAGAGATAGTAGGTTAATTTTAATACTGAAATTTGTATCTTTATTGATTATCGATTTGAAATTGGTATGTTTATATATTATTTTCATTTTTCGCCATCGCAACCTTCATATAGCGGGGACTACAAAATTTTTTGTATTCTTCTAATGCTATTTCGTCTGGAGTCCTCCTCTTCTTTTTCGGTGGCTCGATCATCGCTCCTCCTTTGTTTTCATTACGACGCTCTCCTTCGATGGACAGATCTTGTAGTCCTCCTTCCTCTCCTTTTTCTTCTGGATCCTCCTCATTTTTTTTATCTTTGTTATCATTTTCTTTCCTTTGAATTTTCTCTTTCTTTACTATCGCTCTCACTATATTTTCCGAGCTCTTCGTCATCAACTTCTTCTCCTTTCTCTACGGACTGCAACCCTTTATCCTGGGCATCCCTCTCCTTATCCTTTCCGTCATCTTCATTATCCTCGTTCCTTCTGTGATTCTTTTTTTTCGCATCTTTGACGTCCTTATATTCTGCATACTCTTCATCATGTTCCTCTGTTACTTCGTCCTCGTTCGGCATCCCCCTCTTTTCGACATCATTATTTTCTTTATCTTCATCATCATTTATCCTGCCTTCATTTTCTGTTTCTGCATCTTCTTACTCATTATTTTCGAACTCCTCATCATTTTCCTCAAATCTTTCGGCCTGGTCCTGCAACCCTTTGTCCTTAGCATCTTTTTTTTCCAATTCATTTTCGTTTTTATCATCTTCGTCCATCCGTTGACTTTTTTTCCCCCCATCCTCGTACTCGTTATTTTTTTCAAACTTCTCATTATTTATCTGTATTCCTTCCTCCTCGGTTCCCAAACCCCTCTCCGCCACATCTTTATTTTTTTCATCTTCTGTACCATTTAACGTGCCACGTTTTTCTCTTTCTTCATCTTTATTCTCCTTATCCTTGCCGACCATCTCATCAATTACGTAAACTCTTTTTTCCTCGTCCTGTAACCCTTTTGTCGTGGAATCATTCTCTTTTCCTTCATCTTTATCTGCATTATCTTGTTCCATTCCTGAATTTTCTTTTTCTGTATCCGCGCACTCCTCATCTTTGTCGTCATCGTCATTGCTATCTTCAATTTGGTCACTAAAAATTATTGACAAATTTATTATTTCTAAATTTTGAAATGCAAAATAATAATCGAATCGCAGATAATTTTTTACAATGACGCATTCTTTGAAAATCGTTAACCCGGTTCGTGCGACATTTCATTAGCTCATAAAACAATCTCCACTGAGAGAAACAATCACTAGAACTAATGAAATATAGTTTTGAAGGAAAGAAATCATTTATTTTATTATTTGCTAGAACATATTTGTGTGGTTTCTCCAAATATTTGCTTGATTTATTTATTTAAGTTAATGCCATAAATTTTTGTTTCAATATAAGAATTTACTTTTATCTAAGAATTTGTTATTTATTGTATGTAATGTGTTGTTTTGCATTTTATTGAACCAATCAATTTTCATGTTGATTGGACTAATTAATTAGTCCAATCAACATGAAAATTGATTGGTTCAATAAAATGCGTGTTTATTAATTGTTGCTAAACATGCTATGAAAAATATATAGCCCTTGCAAGTTACTTTAATATGCATAATCTAGCGGCCCCAAAAAGAGATAAATAGGAAAAAAGAAAAATCTGCTCCAATTCTCTGATCTAATTCCTCTGTCCGACTGGGATTCGAACCCTCGACCCTACGTACTATCATACCTATCCTACCTAACTACCTAACACGCTACCTATTATGCTATCGACTACTACTATGCACTTGAAAAAAGTTAGGGGTTATGAAGATTCAAATATAAGAAAACATTTACAAAAAACAGTTTTTTAATTTTTAGAGAAACTTAACAAACTCACGAGCGACGAACAATTAACGATGATTCTTTATTTGTAGCCGGTGAGAAATAACAATGTTTACTTATAAATCCCGCTGTAGACTTGCCCGAGGAGATTAAGATGTTAAGATGGACGTACGAAAGGTCGTAAGTCTTTCGAACTTGTCCCGATGAACGTAAAAGAGGTCGTAATTCTCGCAAACGTATCCCGATGAACAGATCTATTGCTTGTATGCCCGTACAAGATAGTTGAGAGAAACCGTAGATGTGAAATTGCCCGAATATGCAGAATTTTGCCCGTTGTAATTTAGAGAAGAAAAGGGAACCGCGTGGTCGCCTGATTGCCCTTTGCGTGAATAATGATGAAATCGATCTCGTGTATCGACGAGAGAGCGGCCGCGCATGCTCTCTCTCCCGTGAATTCTATGCCCGGAACGTGGCGCCACCGCCGGCTGCTCATGGTGGCTCGACCGCGGCCACGCGCAGTGATGTGTTGAGAATAACCAGTGAATTTTATGCTCATTCCTGAACAACAATTTATGGTGCCCGCAGAGCAACTAATATTCGTACGAAATACTCGGGGCAAAAAATAATTTAATATTGATGTCGTTTTTAGGCACTCACCATACATGAAAAGTGCCTATTAGTATTGCCTTCCAAAAATCTATTTCTTAGGAAAACAACCATACAAACTTTATACCAACATATGATTGCATATTATACCAAAACAAAAAATTTTGTATTTTCCGTCCCCTCAGCCGTCTGTATGTGCTCATAACGCAGCAATCAATGAACTGATAATTTTCCCAACAACATAAAATTTCCCAAAAAAACAGCTATTTTTGGGCCAAAAAGCCATTTTTGTGTCCGTCCAGAGTCAGATTTCTGCAACCTGTGAACCAATGTTTTTGCACCTTATAGACTTTCTTTATAAGATCATAAAGAAGTGTCCTGGAGAGTTCGAAGTCTTCACAGTTCTTTGAACCATTTTGTTTTAACGAAAAAAAAAAAATTTCTCAGTTTTTCACTCATTGCACGAAGATGCGTGAACGAATTTTTTTAATTTTCACTATGTACTTTCATTTTAATACATTTTAACTATTTTAAGAGTTTAAAATGATTTAAACAATTTTAACATGGAATTTTTAATATTTTTGTTTTATTCATTTATAACTTTTTAACGTTTTCGCCAAAAAAACACTGATAGGACAACAATTTTAGACATTTCTTACTATTTGATAAAATGTTATTTTTTTTAAGGCGTTTGGCCACCATGTAATTTTTTTTTTTCTAAGTGAATCCTTCTTATGCGACAACGACCCAGAATGTCCGTTGACTAAACAAGAGAATGGAGGAATAAAACAAGAGAGAGAAAGAGTGATGTGTGAGCGAGTGATGTGTAACCTATTCTCTAACCTGTAGTATCTGACAGGCGGATACTTCGATCGGTGGAGGAAAAATTACCATAGTGTTTTGTAAAAATTCCTGTCTGTTGACAGTGGCTCCGCATTACCATAGTCTCTGGTAATTTTTACCAGATCCTTCTTTCCGTGTACGTATCTAAGACAGCGCGGATGCGCGTCGTTCTATCCAAGAAGAGAAAGAGTGATGGTGAACGAGAGAGAAAGAGCGATAGGCCCACGCCGTTGCGCGTCGTTCTATCGGTTGTATGTGTGAGTTCACAGCAATGTGTGAGTTCATACTGCGTCTTCATCTTCGCAGTTATATATACATACTGTGCATCTAGAGTGTTAAAATTTAACTACTTATTACATAGACTCTTCGAAAGCCTTCGGAGAAAAAAATCACAGCAAAAATAATAATGAAAATATTAACGATTTAAATAATAACAGTGCAAAGAAATAATAAAAACTTAAAATCGCAAAAAAAAAACAATTTCTACAAAAATAATCATAATTTCGAAAAACTTAAGAAAAAGAAAAAAAAATCCAAGCCGTACGTGCGAACGAATGTAATGAGACTTTGAAAGCATCCGGAGGCCTTCAGAGGCTCTGCGAAAAACTTCGGAAAATAAACAAAAAATAAAATGCAAATAATCAAAATATCAAGAATGAAAATAATAACACGTTAATTAAAATTATAAAAACGATTCTTGAAGAATAAAAAACAAATAATGCAAATAATTTGAAAATTACAAAAAATACAAAGAAAGCATAATTTTTACTAAAATAATCTCAATTTCTAACCAAAATATCAAAGCCGTGTAGCCAATGTAAGCAGACAATAAAAAACAAGAACAATAAAAAAATAATAAGTAAAATATTAACAATTGAAATGATAACGAATTAATTTAGAATTATTTAATAATACTAGCAAATATTGGATGCTTAACCCTTCGTCTGCCTACGGGGGTCGTTTGCGTCCGAACGAAAATCAAATGTCGGTGTAACTTCTAAATCCGCTCACGGGAGCCGCTGCTAGGCTTATGTAAAAAAAGTTAGGCCCCTCTAGGACCGACCTGAGAAGTGGCGCTGTTCTAGTCCTTCCCCAGCTGTTGTAAGGAGCAGTTGATTTTCGTTCCGGACGCAAACGACCCCCCTAGGCAGACGTCGATTGTCAAAACCGTAAGTAATTTTTTTTTTGTTTTTTCGCTTCAAAGTCTTTATTGAGGCTATAAAAGTGCCACAAAAAATTTCGGCGCGAAAAAAAAAAATTCGATTTTTTTTTCAATTTTTTTTTCAAATTTTTTTTTTAAGTTGATTGGTGAAAATGGCGCAACGATCCGCCGAGGACGTTGTTCGGGAACTTCGTCCCCGCAAGGATATAGTATATTTCGGCAGCGAAGAGAGCGAAAGCGAAGGGGATGCTATCGAAGATGAGGAGAGCGCGGACACCGAAATGAGTATCTCGGACATGGAATCTGACGACAACATCGAAGAGAGCGAGGAAGAACAAGAGAGAGAGAAACCGACAACATCGAATACAAGGCACCGAAAGTTTGTTTACGGAAAAGATAAACACAAATGGTGTCTCGAGGCTCCGGAAACTCGAGGTCGCCGTTCGAGCATAACGGCCATTCTACCTCACGTTATTGGAGCAGCTACGTCATCAGTAACGCCACTCGATTCTTGGAGCGCATTGTTTACCAGTGATATTATGGAAACAATATTGAAATATACAAACGCCGAAATTGATCGATACGCGGCCAGATTTGATGACATCGATCTGAGAGCGGCCCATCGACATATCACAATGAACGAATTGAAAGCATTTATCGGAATTCTATATTATTTGGGCGTGAATAAAAGTGGTCGCGTTATAGTATCGGAATTGTGGGACCCAAAATACGGGGTCACATTGTGTAGAGTGACGATGTCACAAAAACGGTTTGAATTTATCAGCTGTCGAATTAGATACGATGATAAAAATACACGAGCTGAAAGATCCACCGCAGACGTACTGGCGCCAATTTGCGAAATTTGGGACTCGTTCATAATGAATTGCCAAACGAATTACTCGCCGAGTGAATTTGTGACGATTGATGAGCAGCTGTTAGGGTTTCGTGGTCGATTTTCTGCGCGCGTTTATATCAAATCAAAACCGGCACGTTACGGACTGAAGATTGTATCCTTGAATGACGCCAAAACGTTCTACATGTACGATGCTATACCGTATTGTGGACAAGTACAAGCAGAACGCGGCGAAAGCGTACCGTCGTATTATGTGCTTAAATTGTTTGAGCCAATTTATAATACGGCACGAAATATAACTTGCGATAATTGGTTCACTTCACTCGAAATTTGCGACAAGATGAAGAAAGACTATAACTTGACCATGGTAGGTACACTCCGGAAAAACAAGCGCCAGATTCCGGAATGTTTCAAAACAAACGCTTCGGTCGGTACAGTAAAATATGGTTACGACGGGAATAACATTCTGCTATCATTTTGTCCGAAGAAAAATAAGGTAGTGTTGATACTCTCCTCTAAGCATAAAACCGGAAAACAGAACAAAGATATCGGCAAGCCAGAAATGATCGATTTCTACAATAAGACAAAATGTGGAACAGATGTTTTCGACCAGTTGTGCGGAAATTATACTTGCGTGCGAACGACCAATCGATGGCCAATGCGTTTGTTTTTGGGGATGCTCGACCAAGCCGGGGTCAACTCCTCCATACTGTTCAATGTTCTGCCTCAGAATACCGTTCTAAACAGACGAGAGTTTTTGAAAGAACTCGCATTTTCACTCATGAAACCCCATCTCGAAGAGCGCGCACAATGGCCCGGAATGCACAAAAATTTATTATCGCACATTCACGAAGTGCTGGCTCGAAACGAAATTTTAGATCACAATCTCTGTACGACGAAAATGGGCAAAAGAAAGCGATGCGCATTTTGCACAAAAGAAAAAGATCGGAAAACGGCCTATTGTTGCGTTAAGTGCAAAAAACCGATTTGCGAGGATCATAGAATTACACTCTGCCCGGGATGTTTCGTGTAACTCGATTAACGGAATTTTTTTTTTCATTTGTGTGTATAAAACTTTTTTTCTATTTTCTACAATAAAAACATATTGTGACACTGATCGATTGAGTTATTATAGATTTTATTACTTACTTTGTATTTAATACACATTTATTGCCTTTTTACTCCGAAATTTTCGATTAAATTATTGCCAATTTTCAAGTCCCAAACTTAAGGTTAATTTAACAAAAATTGGACGCGGCTCATTTTTTTCTCGAAAGCGACAATCTTCCCCTTTAATATTCTTTTTTGCCAGTTTCGATATCTTTATTTGTCTTAAAGTTATGATTTTTTGAGTAAACAAATGCATTGACCCCGTTTTTCATCATTTTTTTGATAAAAAATATATTAAAAAATGAAATTGTTTATAATTTTATGATCGATACTTCAACTTAAAGGTTTAAAGAAACTCCATGAATTTTTTCAGATTTTTAGCCCCACTTAAACAGGTTGACAAAACGTCAGGACGTCAACGACCCCCCTAAGCAGGCGGAAGGTGTCAAAAAAACGTAGGCAGACGAAGGGTTAACAGTTGGGCCTAAAAGTTCGTAGGCTAACACACAGAAGGCGCTATTAGTATTAAATCAATAATTTTTTTTAGTTAACCCCAACCCTCAAAAGATACGTATCCAAATTTCACAGCTGTCGGACTATCAGTTTGTGGGGTAGAGCATTTTGAATGAAGCAACTTTTGTTAGTCTGAAGAAAATGGATAAAAAGGAATTTCGAGTGTTAGCAAAGCATTGCTTTTTGGCAAAAAGAAGGTTGAAGCCAAGGATTGGCTTGATAAACATTATTCGGACTTTGCACTAGGAAAATCAACCGTTGAGAAGTGGTTTGCTAAGTTCAAACGAGGCGAAATGAGCACCGAAGACGATGCACGCAGTGAACGCCTCAAAGAGGCTGTTACCGACGAGAATATCAAAATAGTCCACAAAATAATTTTGGATGACACCAAAGTGAAGTCGATCGAGATAGCTGAGGCTCTAAAGATATCAAAGGAACGTGTTGGACATATCGTGCATGAATATTTGGGTATGCGACTCTGTTCAAAGTGGGTGCCGCGTGAGCTCACGATCGATCAAAAATAACAACGAATTAATGATTCTGAGCAGTGTTTGAAGCTGTTTCTCCATAAAAAACCCGAATTTATGCGTCGATATGTGACAATGGATGAAACATGGCTCCGTCATTTCACACCATAATCAAAACGATCGTCATCAGAGTGGACTGCACGTGGTGAACCGACTCCAAAGCGTGCAAAGACTCAACAGTCGGATGGCAAGGTTTTGGCATCAGTATTTTGGGATGCGGATGGTATATTATTCATCGTCTATCTTGAAAAGGGAAAAACCATCAACAGCGACTATTACATAGCGTTATTGGTGCGTTTGAAGGATGAAATCGCTGAAAAAAGACCCAATTTAACGAAAAAGAAAGTGCTGTTTCATCAAGACAATGCACCGTGTAACAAATCAATTAAAACGATGGCAAAATTGCATGAATTGGGCTTCGAATTGCTTCCGCACCGACAGTATTATCCAGATCTGGCCCCCAGCGACTTTTTCCTGTTCTCAGACCTCGAGAGAATATGCTCGCTCGAAAGAAATTTAGCGCCGATAGAGAGGTAATCGCCGAAACTGAGGCCTATTTTGAGGCTGAAGATAAATCGTACTATAAAAATGGTATCGAAAAATTGTATGACCGCTATAATCGTTGTATCGCCCTCGAAGGCAACTATATTAAATAATAAAATCGAATTTTATAAAAAAAAAATTTTCTTCTATGTTAGCCGACGAACTTTTCAGCCCAACTGTTATGATGAATGATAAATTATAATCAACTGATAGATGCAAACGAGTTATTTACATAACCTTTAATATTTCATGAATGGTCATGTATAATGCTATCTATCTATTGCACACACCGAATACGGCGGTAAAGGAATTTTGTACAACTTACTTTTCGGAAATAACTTCTGCTGCAAAAAGCGTATCAATGCCCATCGATTGTTCCGAAGAAAACTCCGATGGTATTCGTAACGCTTTGGTGGTAATTCTTGTACATAGACAAGATCGCAGATTTCGCGAACAACACGACATGAAACGACTTTCGAGCTTTGCAAAATATTTTTAAATCTCTTAGATGAGATGCACACGAGTAGCATTCCAAGATGCTTGTGATTTTTAAATAAATCCGTGAAAAATCGTTTCTGCGTTCTCGGAGGTGCCATGATGAATGTCAATATAATCCGTATGAATTGAAGTTAAACTCAAAAACTTTGGCAATTGAAAGTCGTTATATTACAATTTTACGCTGCTTCCGCTTGAAACAAGTTGGTAACTATAGACGTGTTCGCCAATACATCGCAAAAGCCAATTTCGTAAATAAAATGTTCTTTAACCCATTAACGACCAAGAATGGTAATTTTTTCTATTTTTTTCAAGTCAAATTCTCATCATTAAACAATAAGAATTTTTGAATGAAAAATATACTCCGTAGTAATTTCGAGTATGCTCTTTCAGAATCCGGGGTTAAAATTGAGTTTTGTCCAGTAGAAAAAAAAATATGGCCGTGTTTAAACAACAAAACTAAAAAAATCAAGGACGATTTTTTCCATATTTTTTTTTCTCATAGAAGACACTTGAAGACCTCTCTTTTTTCAACCATGAGTGCATAAAATGTTTGTAGTCAAACGACGTATTTTTTAAACTTGACGTAATCAACATCTTGGCGCCAACATTGGCGCCGAAGTCGAGACCTCAAAAAAAAAACGGTTAGTCTAAGAGCCAGCGACCAAAATGGTCAGGTAATTTGAGCATGATTAAGACTCAGGGTGATGCCTACATGAAGGACCCTTTTGCGAAAATCGTCGAACTGGCAGGCCGTGGGTGGTGGGTGCAGGTATTATGGGGTGGAAAAAATTTCCAGCCAGATAGTTGGTGGAAAAGTGTCGCAAGCCTTGATTGAAGTTCAGAAAAAAAAAAAATTTTAAGGTAATAGTAACACGGCTGGCTTTTTTTGTGACAAGAGTTTATTTATAATGTAAGCTATAAAAAAAACCAGTCAAAAATGGTGATGGTAACATATTAAAAAAAATTATTGAAATCGGTCGAAAATGAGCTGAGGGGCATGGAAAGCGCGCGTGGAGGGGATATCGATTGGCGAGACCGTCCGTGCTCTCTTGGCGCGTAGCACAGTTCTTCCGGTTGATTTTATCTCCAAAGATGATAATGCATATATCGTTTTTTTGCTACACACAACGACGGACCATCGATTGTGCCAACTGATTGAACAAAGGCGTTTTCCACCATATAAAATAATGAATGGAACCGTTCTCGTCGTTGGTTCCATCCCACAAGATTTGTACGAACACCAATCAAATCGATCACGAGTTTATATCAAGTTGATCTCAAGTTGATATCCAGTTCATCTCGAGTTGATATCAAGTTGATCTTGAGTTGATATCAAGCTGATCTCGATAGGGTCTCATATTCGCCGGGAAGATATTCGCCGGAATCATATTCGCCGGAAAGTTACTAGATTTCGAGATGTCGAAACTGGCTTACTGACATGACCGATAGTTGTCAATGCGAACATATTCTGGGCTTTGAGAGATTGAATACGTGATGTAAACAGTTACGTTGAAAGACGAATTAAATGCCAAAAACCCTTAAAGAGAGTGGCACAACCCCTCAACAGAGGGCGAGCTTAACCTGCCAAACTATGCTTCGGAAAATAATCCTGAGCTCTTTGATAAATATATAATGCTTTTTGAGGTTATCGCGTACAGTAATTAATCGATGAATCATGAAATAAGTAATAATTAATTGCGCGATGAATAATATTGACCCACATAACCTCTATATTGTTATTATGAAGTTCCCGAAAACGAGTTTAATGTTTATTTATAATTAATCGATGAAATGTTACTCGCCGCTGCACCGCTGTGTGTTTCTGTAATCTGTTAATATTGAAGTGTTATTGTAAATTTTAAATTGTTGGAAATAATAAAATTGTTTTTTTTATAATCGTCAATGAAATAAAACTAGCCGCTGTATGTAGCACTGTGTTTATTCATGTATTGTGTACATTTCTTTAATCTATGTGATATATTTACATATTTATAATTTAAACAAACAATCTTGATTGAAATGTTTAAAGAAAAAATACACCTTTTCATGATACGTTGCAAAATCGTGGAGCAAGTTTGTCCCTCTGTCGAGTTAAATTGTTTCCGCACAATCGTAACAGATTGTTAAAAAGAGTAGCGCAATGAGCGAGAAGACTATCGTCGTACATATTCCTTCGTCTACTGATTATTAGGCTGGCCTCACTCATCTGAAATGGCAATATGAGAATTTACAATCTTAAGTCCGGCTACTTATCACACACGCATTGCTTTCTGCATGTAATATCTCTCATCATGTGTCAAATAGTTTCAAGCGGCGCTCCTCTGTGCGCCAAAAAATTCTAATTACACGTTGTTTAACCAATGATCGACAACCGGTGCAAGCCTCAAGCAGAACATGATCAAGAAGTTGAACAGTAAATAGACCACCGTCTAAGTGTCTCAGATAGGATTCGTCGTCGTTCCTGCTCGTTCTTCAGATATTTGAAGTGTAATTGCATCAGTCGGTCGACTTCATATTCATAGTGCCATTCCAGATGAGCGAGGCCAGCTCAATAAACAGTAGACGAACGAGTATGTCAATAGCATGCTGGTCGTGGTGAAGAGTCCTGGCGCAGAGACGAGCGCCGCTTGAAACTATGCGAAACATTTGGAGAGGTATTTACATGCAGAATGCAACGTGTGTGATAATAGCCGGAATTGAGTTTGGAAATTCTCATATTGCCATTCCAGATGAGTGAGGCCAGCCTAATAATTGATAGACAAAGCATTATGTACGTCAATAGTCTTCTCGCTCACGGTGCTACACTTTTCAACAATTTGTTACAATTGTGCGGAAACAATTTAACTCGACAGAGGGACAAACTTGCTCCAGGATTTTGCAAAGTATCACGAAAAGGTGTATTTTTACAGTCATCATTTTGACACTGCCTTTGAAGGCATTGGGTAAATGCGAAGGTGTGCAAAATTTCTCGAGCGCAATGGGACCAAGCGTCATTGTTTTTCACGAGACTCGTCAAACGAGACCTCTGCTCAGCGGTGAGAACGCCAGAATGCTTTTTTGTGGCCGGAAAAAAAGGAGAAAGTACGTCGGCGTGCAGACACTGATCCCACCGGCGGATTACCGTCCTCTCCGAGACGCCATTACGAAGGAGCTCGACAATACAACCGTAACATCAGCGAGAAAGCCCAATCTCGTTAACGGCACATTGAAAATTTTGAACGACAAGTTTCCCTCGAACATCGAGAATATCTCGAACATTTTATTTCCCGATTAATTTTTCACGAGTCTCGTCATACGGAGTAACCACCGTCTTCGAGGTTTCCTGCATACTCTACAAAAAAGAAAAAAGGCGTTTTACATGGATATTGTCAAAGAATTATCATTTTAGTCAATATTTTCCCATTGTACACGAGAATTTTCATCATTTCTACGTCAATAATCAGATATGAAGTGACATACAATTAAAAAGTTTGAAGTATGATTATTAAACATTTACCGAAAATATATTTCAGGTTCCTAGTCCTCGTAGTGCGATGAATCCGCCGTCTCCGATATCGTCGTCTACAGTACACGTTTGGACCATCTTCGTAGCGACCTTTTTACGTTCCTCGGCGCGGCATCACCCGTTTACAGTATAATCATTTTCACACTGCCTTGCAGGCGCATTCGGTGAACGCTAGATTTTGAAAAGATTTTTGTTTTCCTCCATTTTCTCAAGATACCGCAGAAAGCGCCGAGGATATCCTGAGATATTCGTCAGATCAACGAGAAAGCCAAATATCGTTGACGGCACACTGAAAATCTTGAACGACAAGTTTTCCTCGAACAACGAGAGTATCTCGAATATTTCATTACCCAATCGGTTTTTCACGTGTCCGGTCACACCGAGTGAACACTATCTCCGAGGTTACCTGCATACTCTGAAAAAAGCGTTAAACGTTGAGTGTAAAGAATTATCGTAATAGCGAATTTTTTTTTCCATCGTACACGGCAATTTGCATTATTTCTATCTCTCAATAATCAGATATGGAGTTATATATGCAATTAAAAAGTTGAAAGTATGAATATTAAACATTTACCGAAAATGTATTTCAGATTCCTGATCCTCGCTGTGCGATGAAGCCGCCGTCTCCGATATCGTCGTCTACAGAACCCGTTCGGAGCATCTTCATCGTGACCTTTTTATGTTCCTCGGTGCGGCATCACGCGCCTACAGTCATCATCCTCACACTGCCTTGCAGGACTTGGGTAAACGCGAAGGTGTGTCATATTCCTCGAGCGCACTCGGACCGAGCGTCATTGCTTTTCACGAGACCTCTGTTCAGCTATGAGTACGCCAAAATGCTTTTTTGTGTCAAAAAAAAAGCAGGAAAGTACGTCGGCGTGCAGGCGACCATCAGATCAGATCAGCGAGAAAGCCAAATCTCATTAACGGCACACTAAAAATCTTGCACGACAAGTTTTCCTCGAACAACGAGAGTATTTCCAATATTTTATTTCCCAATCAGTCTTTCACGTGTCCGGTGATACAGATTGACCAGTCTCCGAGCTTTCCTGCATACTTTGCAAAAAAAAAAGGCGCTTAACATGGATATTGTAAAAGTATTATGTTTTTAGTGAATATTTTTTCATCGTACCGAGCAATTTGTATCATTTGTACCTCAATAATCAGATATGAAGTGACATACAATTGAAAAATTTGAAGTATGAATATTGAACATTTACTAAAAATATATTTCAGATTCCAAGTCCTCGTAGTGCAATGAATCCGCCGTCTCCGATATCGTCGTCTACAGAACCCGTTCAGAGCATCTTCATCATGATCTTTTTATTTTCCTCGGCGCGGCATCACGCGCCTACAAGCATCTTCACACTGCCTTGCAGGCATTGGGTAAACGCGAGGGTGTGTCAAATTCCTCGAGCGCACTCGGACCGAGCGTCATTGTTTTTCACGAGACCTCTGTTCAGCTATGAGTACGTCAAAAGGCTTTTTTGTCGCCAAAAAAGGAGGAAAGTACGTCGGCGTGCAGGCGCTGACCTCACCGACGTATTGCCGTCCTCTCCGGGACGCTATCAAGAAGGAGCTTGACAATATAACCATCAGATCAGCGAGAAAGCCAAATCTCATTAACGGCACACTGAAAATCTTGCACAAGTTTTCCTCGAACAACGAGAGTATCTCCAATATTTTATTTCCCAATCAGTCTTTCACGTGTACGGGAATACAGATTGACCACCGTCTCCGAGCTTTCCTGCATTCTACTCTGCAAAAACGAAAAAAGTCGTTTAACATGGATATTGTAAAAGAATTATATTTTAAGTGAATATTTTTTCATCGTACAGAGCAATTTGTATCATTTCAACCTCAGTAATCAGATATGAAGTGACATACAATTGAAAAGTTTGAAGTGTGAATATTAAACATTTACCAAAATTATATTTCAGATTCCAAGTCCTCGTAGTGTGATGAATCCGCCGTCTCCGATATCGTCGTCTACAAAACCCGTTCAGAGCGTCTATATTATCATCTTTTTATTTTCCTCGGCGCGGCATTACGCGCCAACACTCCGACAGTCATCATTTTCACACTGCCGTGCAGTCATTAGGTAAATGCGAGGATGTGCCAACTTCCTCGAGCGCACTCGGACCGAGCGTCATTGTTGTTCGCGATACTTGTCACACGAGACCCCTGTTCCACCGGTGAGTACGCCAAAATGTTTTCTTATGGCCGAAAGAAGAAGGCGAAAAACCGTGGATGAAAACGATTCTTTTTTATTTTTTTTTAGCCATTTTCTCAAGATACCGCGAAAAGCACCTGCGAAATTCTGAAAAATCGTTTTACCCAGATGCAACTAGAGATCGAGGTGTTGAGCTCGATAAAGTACGTCGGCATGCAGACACAGACTCCACCGACGGATCACCGTCCTCTCCAGGATGCCATTAAAAAGGAGCTCGACAATACAACCGCCAGATCAGGGAGAAAGCCAAATCTCGTTGAAGGCACATTGAAAATCTTGAACGACAAGTTTTCCTGGAAAATCGAGAATATCTCGAATATTTTATTTCCCGACCAGTTATATACGTGTCCGGTCACACAGAGTAACCACAGTCTCCGAGCTTTTCTGCATACTCTGCAAAAAATAAGAAAGGCGTTAAATATGGATATTGTAAAAGAATTATTATTTTAGTCAATATTATTCCATCGTACAGCGCAAGTTGCATTATTGCGACCTCCATAATCATATATGAAGTGAGAAACAATTGAAAAGTTTGAAGTATGGATATTATACATTAATCGAAAACATACTTAAGATTCTTAGTTTTCGCTGTTCGATTAAGCCGCCGTCTCCGATATCGTCGTCTACGGAACCCGTTCGGAGCGTCTTCATCGGCACGGCATCACGCATTGACAGTAATCATCTTCACACTGCCTTGCAGGCCCATCGGGTAAATGCTAGATTTTTAAACGATTTTTTTTTACCTCAATTTTCTCAACATACGGCGGAATGCATTGAGGATATCCTGAGAAATCGTTTTGCCCAGATATAGCTCGACATCGACGCGTTGAGCTCCATAAAGTACGTCAGTGTGCAGACACTGACCCCACCGACGGATTACCGTCCTCTCCAGGACGCCATTAAGAAGGAGCTAGGCAATACAACCGTCAGATCAGCGAGAAAGCCAGATCTCATTAACCGTTAATGAGATTTGGCTTCCTGAAAATCTTGAACGACAAGTTTTCCTCAAACATCGAGAATATCTTAAATATTTTATTCCTCGATCAGTTTTTCACGTGTCCGATCATACGGAGTAACCACCGTCTTCAAGGTTTCCTGCATACTCTGTAAAAAAGAAAAAAGGCGTTAAACATGAATATTGTAAAAGAATTAACATTATAGTGAATATTCTTTAATCGTGCAGGGCAATTTGCATTGTTGCGACCTCAATAATCATACATGAAGTGACAAACAATTAAGAAGTTTGAAAAATTAATATTAAACATTCACCAAGAACATATTTGAGATTCCTAGTCCTCGCAGTGTGATGAAGTCGCCGTCTCGAATATCGTCGTGTACAGAACCCGTTTGGAGCGTCTTCATCGTGACCTTTTTACATTCCTCGATGCGGCATCGCGCGTTTACGGGAATCATTTTCACACTGCCTTGCAGGTGTATTGGGTAAACGCGAGGGTGTGCAAAATTCCTCGAGTGCACTTGGACTGAGCGTCATTGTTTTTTACGAGACTCGGCACACGAGACCTCTCTTCAGCGGTGAGTATGCCAAAATGCTATCTTGTGACCGAAAAAAAGGAGGAAAGTGCGTCAGTGTGCAGACACTGACCCCTCCGACCGATTACCGTCCTCTCCAGGACACCATTAAGAAAGAGCTTGACAATACAACTGCCAGATCAGCGAGAAAGCCAAATCTCGTTATCGTCACACTGAAAATCTTGAACGACAAGTTTTCCTTGAACATCGAGAATATCTCGGATACTGTATTTCCCGATCAGTTTTTCACGTGTCCGATCATACGGAGTAACCACCGTCTTCAAGGTTTCCTGCATACTCTGTAAAAAAGAAAAAAGGCGTTAAACATGAATATTGTAAAAGAATTAACATTATAGTGAATATTCTTTAATCATGCAGGGCAATTTGCATTGTTGCGACCTCAATAATCATACATGAAGTGACAAACAATTAAGAAGTCTGAAATATTAATATTAAACATTCACTAAGAACATATTTGAGATTCCTAGTCCTCGCAGTGTGATGAAGCCGCCGTCTCGGATATCGTCGTGTACAGAACCCGTTTGGAGCGTCTTCATCGTGACCTTTTTACATTCATCGATGCGGCATCGCGCGTTTACGGGAATCATTTTCACACTGCCTTGCAGGTGTATTGGGTAAACGCGAGGGTGTGCAAAATTCCTCGAGTGCACTTGGACTGAGCGTCATTGTTTTTTACGAGACTCGGCACATGAGACCTCTCTTCAGCGGTGAGTATGCCAAAATGCTTTCTTGTGACCGAAAAAAAGGAGGAAAGTGCGTCAGTGTGCAGACACTGACCCCTCCGACCGATTACCGTCCTCTCCAGGACACCATTGAGAAGGAGCTTGACAATACAACTGCCAGATCAGCGAGAAAGCCAAATCTCGTTAACGGCACACTGAAAATCTTGAACGACAAGTTTTCCTCGAACATCGAGAATATCTCGGATACTTTATTTCCCGATCAGTTTTTCACGTGTCCGATCATACGGAGTAACCACCGTCTTCGAGGTTTCCTGCATACTCTGCAAAGAAGAAAAAAGCCGTTCAACATGGATTTTGTAAAATAATTATCATCTTAGCGAATATTTTTCCATTGTACAGGGCAATTTTCCATTATTGCGACATCAATAATCATATATAAAGTGACAAACAATTTACAAGTTTGAAATATATGTATATTGAACATTAACCGAAAACATTTTTCAGATTCCTAGTCCTCGCAGTGTGATGAAGCCGCCGTCTCGGATACCGTCGTCTACAGAACCCGTTCGGATCGTCTCCATCGTGAACTTTTTACCTTTCTCGGCGCGGTATCATGCGTCTACAGTCATCATTTTTACACTGCCTTGCAGGTATTATTGGGTAAAAGCTCGATTTTGAAACGAAATTTTTTTTTCTTACTTTTCTCAAAATACCGCGGAAAGCACCGGGATATCCTGAGAAATCGTTTTTCTCAGATGCAACTCGAGATCGAGGCGTATTATACAAATAAAACAAGGTTGACAATTCGGTTAATGTGCTCACGAACTGTCACTGCGGACAAAACCGTCTGCTTGCAGTGACTATTTTTTTTTTTATTGTGCATTTCCCCCCGTCTAGAGGCTTTCGCCTATTGTAGGGTCGGCCCGGGTCAGTAGCCAGTCCCCCCTGAGGATCTGGTCCGGATCAGTAACCAGATCCCCATGCGGCCGCATCCGACTTCCCCCTCTATAGCGCATTTGCTATGGAAATTAATTCCCATAGACACAGGGAAACTGCGGAAAACCTGTGTCACTATAGCTGGTCCTGAGTTCGCTTTCCGATGCCGGAGCTACGTCACGTTTCTTCGAGAAATTGTAAACATGGGCTACAGCTATATACATGTGACTTACACCTGTACGAGTACTTGTCTATGCCACATATATTTATATCTGGAGCTTGTCACGCCCATATTTTTATTTCTCGACGAAACTACGGCACAGGGAATCGAACCCAGGACCTCCCGATGCTCTGGTTTAGAGGCGAGCACGCTAGCCACTACACCAGAGTACAGGTTTTGCTTGCAGTGATTAATCCATCCTGAATATGGAGCACAGCGCTTGCGCGCCTTATTGGTCCTTCTGGCGCGGAAATTCATTTATAGCGTTTTCAACTGGCTGCACTATGTACACTAAAGCCTGGTTTATGCAGCGGCAGTAACTTTACTTAGCCGTAACTTAAGAAGTAGAAAGTATATATTGCCCTTGTGGCGTTTATGCAGAAATTAGCCGTAACCGTAACCGTGCATAAACGCTACAAGGGCAATATATACTTTAAACTTTCTTAAGTTACGGCTAAGTTAAATTACGGCCGCTGCATAAACCGGCCTTAAGTGTACACCGAGTGTATGGTATACCTATCTTTTATTCTTTTTATGGACGAGCGACAGAGACAGAGTTGCATTAAGTGTACACTCGCGGTGCCAGTTGAAAACGCTGTAATTATACGGGATATAGGCAACGTTACCCGACCACGTGATCAAGTACAGCGCATGCGTGAGTCTTTTTGCATTTTCAAGAACGGAGAAAAATGCGTTTTTCCCGCTTGCGTTTACTAAATACATTCAATGAAAGATAATCAATTCATGCCAATAATGTCGCGGCAAGATATGTTAAGAACAAGAACTACCAGAAATAATTATAAATTCACAAAACTAACAAAAACGACGAGAACTAGGAACAATGAAGAATTTAATATTTTTTTTTAAGTATTTAAACATTGCGTAATCAAGATTACGCAATGTGATGAGAAGACATTGCGTAATCTTGATTACGCAATGTTTAAATAATATTAAAAAAAGTTCACATCAATAACCGAAAACTGCCGCCGGTGTTTTGCATCGCATGCGAAACAAATATAAAAATCTTTATTGTTCCCAGTTTTTGTCGTCTTTGTTTGTTCTGTCAATTTATAATTATTTCTCTGGTAGTTCTCGTTCTTAAAATATTTTTACAAGAAGACATTCATTTATAATACAAGTATTGTAAATCAATGTATTCTCATTACTCACCATCATGCTTTATTAATTCTCTTTAACGTAGTTAAAAACGTGCTTGTTGCAGGTGTGGCAGTACATATAATCGTACCCCGATTACGTCGCTCGAGATTTCTTTTGGGCGTTTTATGAAATAAGCTGCAGGCTAGTGGAGCAGTGGTAGCTGCTCGTTCCTCATTTTCTTTCCCCCTTTTCTCATAATTATCGTATCTTTTCAGCATTTTTATAATTTTTGGATTTTCCATGACAACGTTCGATACAATTCGTGGCCTGGCCGGGCCATGAATTGATGCCATTACATCTGTACCGTCCAACGTCCCGGTGGCTGCAACAGCACGGGAACTTTGTTAATACTTAATCTTTATAATAATCGTCCCACCGCACGAAGAATAGTTATATACTCACCGTCGTTTGAAGACTCGTGCGATTCACTCTGCGGTTTACAATTGTTTTCCGCTTCGCCGTTATAATCGCCGGTTTGAAATGCTTCGTCCAACCACTCGTATTCCTTACATTCCTCGTCGCTTATGGGAATGTCTTGTCTAAAACGTTTATCGGGCGTTGCGAACGGCGTTGTCGATGATTCAGCAGAATTTTCTTCATCAGCATTATCTCCTTCGACCGCTGATTCGACATCACCATCATCATCCACATCTTCGCCTACCTCGAGAGAAACGCGTTCTACGTCATCGGGAAAACAGTAAGTTATTAGTAAACATCACATGATGCTTCGATTCATTTAGTTTGCCCCCATGGATTGCTAAATGGATCAT
Source organism: Alloplasta piceator (assembly GCA_946863875.1). NCBI lineage: Eukaryota > Metazoa > Arthropoda > Insecta > Hymenoptera > Ichneumonidae > Alloplasta > Alloplasta piceator. The sequence goes on along the minus strand of OX333072.1, from coordinate 42,481,364 downwards.
ATATCGTGAGGATACCATCAGCATGATAGTAAATATTTTTAAATATATACTACCGGATTGAGATACGGGCGGTCGAATGGCTTCAAGAAATTCGCGGTACTTCTTCTGTCTTTCGTGGGTTGAACAGGAATTCAAGTCTTCCAACGGTCCCCATGCCGCAGTAAGCTTCTTTTCCCAGTCTTTACACACTTTAGACTTTGGGCGATGAGGCTGCAGACCGTGGTTTATAAGAACCACGTTTCTGTGTGAAGTCTCCTGTATTTTTTTCAAACCATCTATGTTTATAGGAAAGAAAATATAGAATAATTATGGATGCTTGACAAGTGTTGTACGAATAGAAGATTACACCATTTTTTTGAAATCTAAACGTACTCAAAAATTTGAATATTTCGGGTTTCGATGCAACCAGCTCCTTGATGGTTCGGTGATACCGTTTTACCACATTATTCGTCCAACATGTTTTTTTATAAACGCAAAACATCGCCGGACCCTTTTTGTTTATCCAAAAATTCTGAAAATATCGAAACAGTCTACCCATCAGTGAATGCAGCAATTCGTTCTTTTTCAAGGAGTTATGCAAGTCATTGAAGGACTCCTGTACGTGCTGGTACGGAATCATTGCGAGATTCATCAAGTCCCGTTCAAACGTCCGAGCCTCGCCGAGCATTTCCGGACACTGCTTTTTAATCCGACTTATCAACTTCAATTTCTGCTGACGGTATCTTACGATTGCCTATAACAATGCCCAAGTCATATTTTTAATAATATTTATAATAATAAGCATTTTACAATAATGTAAAAGCCTTCTCGAATTGTCCTTAATTTAATAACTTACCTGACAGAAATAAATAAAACAACCCTGCAGGGTTACACCCGGAAATCTCGCCCGGATTGCGTTTTGGAGCGCCGGCTCGTAATCGGACATCACGGAGCCGACGTTCATCGTCGGAAAAATCTCTTTGAAAATGACTTCGAATATTGCCTGATACGCCGCCTTGCTTTTTTTGCTCATTATGGCCCATGCTACGGGCAATACCTGTACAAGATTTCGTCGTTTTCGTTCAAAAACTCAATTCCTGCCTATAATAAATGACTTTTAGGCCTCGGTTGCACGAGCGCTTTGTTAATGTCCGTTAAAAAAGCGTTATTGAAATTATGAAAGTAATGGATACTCGAGTATTCACACGTCGGCGCCGCTCGACTTACGAACAACTACTTGAGTGCCCACGTGTTTCATTTGAACGCTTTTTTATAGCACTCGTTTTTAAAGCGCTCGTGTGTATGAGGACTTTATGTGGTATAATGATATTTTTTAAACATGTCAAATGCGTATCAATATTCGTACTGCTTTGGTGTTCGTCATGGAGGCCCACTCTCTTGGTTTTAGCCGAAATGCAGTAAAAACATGATAACTTAATATTTTCAATTACAGATGCCTGATGATAATCAGATCGGTCATTTTTTTGTTTCCCGGCTAAAATTTTAGTGGGCCTCCATTTGTACCATAATTCCAATGGTACAGTCAAAATGTTATTGATTTCCATCCATTCGTGCCAGAGCACGTTTGGATTCCAATTTGAAGGTGCTAATGTCGGTATTTAGCCTCCCCTTAAGAGGATATGAAATATCTGTTATACTGACAATTTTTCGAACAATTATTTCTCTGTAATGGTGAAGAATAAAAAAATAAAGAAATTTAGGCCCCGCGTTATATACTGATGCAGAGGATAAACCTTTTATTTTGCTCCAAAAGCAACGACAAAATCAACGTTGCCTATCAGGTCCAAACAACGGCAAACCGACGCCCCATTTTAAACATATTTTGGTTACCCAAGTGTTCTTTGTATATACCATCGGTAAGGTAGGGAGCTGCGAAAAATGATTTTCAGAAAATTGCACCCCCGCCTGCGTATTGCTTGCACCGTTGTTGTACCCATTTGAAAATTTAAAAAACAATGCTTTCCCTTTTGGAGTTATGTGGAGACAGTTGCAACTTCCACTAGCGCATTATTTTATGATAAAACCGGGACGTAAGTTTGGAACCCAAATCACGAGATAAATGTTGATAAAAATGTAGTGCTTTATCAAAAAACGAAATGGACAATTGAAATTCACAGAAATGCGAAAGAGGACTGCACACCATGAAATTCTTGTATGAAATACATATTTTTCTCATTAGACGTCTATCCGAATTGTCTGAGCTGTGAGTGGCAATGAACGAAAACAATTAATTAATCATTCGTTTGTAAACATCATTAATGTTCATCCACCGGTATCGGAGAAAGTTCAGACAGCGATTTTCAGTCAATAATATAGTGCTTCAGAAATAATGTCAGTATGTATTTACCCTCCCCTTAAACTGCAATATTGAATATATTAATGGATCGCTTACCTCGCCGCGATATTCGATCATAATGGTCAAAAATTGGTATGCCCCGGCGATGTTGGGCACGACGTCATACGTCGCATCAATATATACAGCCGTCTCTTCTTCAAATATTTTACCGAATCGTGGCGTTCCCAATACGACGTGATGAAAAACGTCATCGCCGACTTTATTTTGGGCTGGCCAGGCCTGCATGTTGTATTTTTCGTTTGCGACGGTCCCCGAGTCCTCGTTAACGATTTTTATATCGTACGACAATGCCTGCAACCACTGTCCGTACATTAGCGTCGATGCAATTTGCGCTATGTTTGTCGGCATCGGTGGTTGCAATTCGTTTCTCCATTTTAGAATCGTTGGTTTCATAGAAACGTACGATGTTAATTGGGAACCTACTATGTGTCTAAAAACATCATAATATTGTAATTATTTATTAATTTATTTATTTACTTCTTCGCTTATTTTATCAATAACTTTTTTAACCAATTTTTAAATTCTTTCAACGACTAATGACATTGGAGCTACTTATCGTTCGCAAAAGTACACATTGAAAAGATAATAATAATAATAAAAATAATAATAATAATAATAATAATAGTTGGAATACGCTTTTCATCGGAAAACATACTCTGGAGATGATGTTGCGACAGACTCATATATCTCTTTAGGGTTTCCTGGTCGCGTGCGAATAGCGCCGTATAACGCTTCGCGGAATTTCGCTGCTTCGGTCAAAAATGGATCAGCGCATGCAGGGAGATGAAGATGGGTCTGCACAAAATTTCCTGCAGCATTGACTAGCAGCAGCTATGAAATTCGAGGAAGTTTAGTTCGACGCGAGTAAGCAAGTACGTTAAAACGCGCACTAGGTTAAAATGGACTTTCAACGAGATTGTTCATGTAAAATGTGAGGAAGTTTTGGTCGATGAGAGCAACGTAGTCAAAATACACCCTTTTTCCACGAGATCAAGGATGTACATTTCGAGGAAATTTTGGCGGTTTCATCCATGTTCATAATTTTATTAAATGTTTCATTAAATGTTACCATCAATTAATGTATATTTTTCAACGAAAGAGGAATTTTTATACTTCAGGAAATATGAAACTTGCGTAAAATGTGTTATACAGATGTGTACATCACGTTGTCCAGTTAAATGTTGTATCGTGTTTTAACAGACGAATAGATTGATGTTATATTTGATTCTTTCCGACAAGAATTATAAACAAATAATCTCTGGTAAACTACGAAATTTTGTAATAATGTCGCTGCCGGATGTTTAAATGTACTTGTGTAATGCGTAAGCACAATTCACAGTTTGAATTCACCGCGTGAATAATACACTACGCCTGCGCTGAGACACAGAAGTGGGAGAATAATGGGAAAATCAAATTACACTAGACGCTCTCATAAATTAACCTCCCAGAGCTTGACCGTTCCTGTAACATCACGGTCGTACATACAGGTCTGGAAACTGTATTGTTTTTTCGGTGGTGGCGGTGACCCGCTTAATGTGGCGGTTTCGCAGGTTCGCCATCTGACCGCGTGTGGCGCTGCGCTGCAAGGATTTTTGAAATGACGTAACAATTGTGCATAAACGCTACAAGGGCAATATATACTTTCAATTGTTTAAAGTTACGGTACAGCCGTTGCATAAACCGAGCATTACTCCCGCCGTTAACATATAAATTTCTTAGTTAGGAATTATGTATTCGCTTTTTTGAAAAATCTCTAACGTGCAGCGCTGCATGTGGGAATAATGTCAACTACAAGATGGTCACACTAAGTGGGTCACCCACCACCACTAGAGTTTCCAGACTTGTATGTACGACCGTGCATAACAGCCATAACTCGACGCGTTACCATGGCAACACGCCCCCGTATTGAACTTTTAGAACTTTTTTTAGTATAAATCGCTTATCGGTCGTTAGTCGGTCATTGTTGAATTTAATAAATCGTTTGTCGGTCCAGCCGGTTTTTAAAAAGAGCAAATTAAATTTTGGTGTGGACTTGGCCGAAATTTTTATTATTTTTATTCGAATTCCATTTTTTGGGGCGTCAATAGTTGCGAAATCGTTTGTGGATACCGGAAAAACTAATTGAAACGTTTGTCGGATCATAATTTCTTTGGAAAAGCTAAAAAAACAAATTCGGTTTATTCGACCACAGAGGCAGCGAACGGTCATATGACCGCACGAAATTCAATTAAACGAGCCGGTGATTTATTGACTTTTTGAACAGTGGCACATGCCCCTGGAGGGCGATAGCCAGCAGGAGAAGAAGAAGAAGACTTTTTGAACTTGCCAGACCTGCATGTATGACCGTGCCACTATCGCGTTTTCTCCCCACTCCAATCTCAACTGCCGCGGTGCGGAAATTTTACACTAGGCAACATAACTTCAACTGCCAATTTTTTTTTAACAATTACATACTATAAATTAAGTGTTACTATTAGTCGTTTTCTCGAAGAGACAAGAATTTTTATTTTCCAGAAAGAACGACATTTAATTTTGTAGAATATTCGTATGTATACATGTATATATATGGAACTGTGCATTACATTTTCTAGAAAAATGTATCTCGCGCGTTTCAACTATCTGATTAATGTATTAGGTGTACAAATAAGTTTCCGCGGTTTGTCAAAAGATGGCCCCACCAGAAGGTTATGGAGAAATTGTCAGATGTAAAACGTAATATCCCAAGTCAACGAAGATTGAGTTCCATAGAAGCGTACTTCTTACGGGCCACTTAAAGCAAAGCTTTCCACGACTCGTGCAGCCGTGGGATGGCTCTGCGATCGACCTACTATGCCGACTGTCGGTAAGGTCGTCGATACTCCGCCCATGAACCTCGTGCTCTCGGCAACTTGCATGTGGCGGGAGTCGCATTGCTTCGTCTCTTGCCCCTATTTCTCTACCGCCCCTATTCGCGCAAATAAATAATGGCTCAAATGAAGGGAGTGAACTATAGTTGTAATACTTGAAATTATTATTCATGAAAAAAAAATTTTTGAACGCCTGAAAAAAATTCTAAAGCCATTATAAAAAAAAAAATCCGTAATGAGCTAGTCGCGATCGTAGGCACACGATGCAGACGTCACACGAGTCCCCACTTAGCGTCCTTTATCGATCTGGTGCGAGAGAGAGCGCTATATCCTCTCAAACGGGAGCGAGAGAGAAAGCACGAATACCCCGACTCGTAGGGCGGAGCCTACGAGTTGGGGTAATCACGTGCACGGACGCATACATGCGAGTAGTGTACATGAGCGCACACAAGCACAGGCGTCGGTGGCGCCATCTAGAAAGTTGGGGTAATCTACCCCAACTTTCTTTGCTTCAAACGGGCTGCAGGCTGTACGCTTCTATGGAACTCAATCTTCGTTGCCCAAGTTTCGTCATCCGGCAACACCATAACCTTAAAGTACTAGTGATTCCGTATCAGCATCACGTAATTTTTTCGCGCAAAAATGTCAAGTTTTGTGCCGAATAAGCATCATTTGCGGGAACTTTTGATTTACTTCTTTAATTTGAAAAAATCTGCAGCTGAGGCGCATCGATTGCTTCTAGAAGCATATGGTGAAGCTGCTTTAAGTGAGAGAAGTTGTCAGGAATGGTGAACCATCAACATCGACAGCTAAGCCGAATATTCATGGAAAAAACTCATGCTGTGTATTTGGTGGGATCAGCTTGGTGTCGTGTATTATAAATTGCTGAAACCAAGCGAAACCATTACTGGAGCTCTCTACCGAACACAATTGATGAGATTGAGTCGGGCACTTGAGGAAAAACGCGCCCATTACTACTCCAGACACGACAAAATTATTCTTTTACACGATAATGCTCGTCCACATGTTGCCGCGCCGGTAAAAACATACTTGGAAACACTCAACTGGGAAGTTTTACCCCACCCGCCGTATTCACCAGACTTAGCCCCTTCCGATTATTACCTGTTCCGGTCGATGGCACATGGTCTGTCTGAGCAGCGCTTGACATCATATGAAGACACCAAAAATTGGGTAGATTTGTGGATAGCGTCAAAAGATGAAGAGTTTTTTCGACGGGGTATCCGAATGTTGCCAGAAAGATGGGGAAAAGTAGTGGCAAATGATGGAAAATACTTTGAATAAAACGTAATGTACTGTTCCTTCACAATAAATTCCTAATTTTTTATAAAAAACCGCGGAAACTTATTTGTACACCTAATATTTTCAATACAATTTTTTTCATTAAGGGTTATCAACATTAAATTATTAGCAATATTTGAAAAATTTACAAAATATATCGCTGTCAGATTTTTAAATGTATGTCTATAACTATGCTATGTTCCTTTTTTAACTGCAAGTACTTGCAGTGCTGCAAACGCGTTCCGATATACGCCGCAGTACGCTTTGTGGTCGCGCTTGGGTTCATATGACGTCACCGTTTTTGTCGTCACTTCCTGCTATGATCACTGCATCTCGCGAGGTGAGGCGTTCGCAGTAACAAAATGGCGGCCTACGAGAAGCGCGCGAAATTCATTTCGTCCAATGGTAACGTTGGATTCGTAGTGCACATGCACTGTGCGCTCGTGTCAGGCCGCGCACTGAAGAGCACTGAAACTCGTTCCATTATAGCAGTGCCATTGTACGGTAAAGGAGGTAAAAGTAATATCGGAACAACACTTGCAGTACGCTTTGTAGCCGCCAGATTGCAGTACTTGCAGTCTAAAAAGGAACATAGCCAACGCGTAAGCCCAAATTTCGGGTTGAATTTCGCGCGCTTACTCTACGAATTACGACAAAGGTAGTACGCATGCGTAAAAACGCGAGAGTGGGAGATACGCCGACACCGGTTGGAAGCGGATTTAGCGTGAGTGCGAGGAAGAAGTCCGATCGGATGTTTCACTCGCACCCACGTTAATCCTAAGTCAATCCTTATCGGTGTGAACTAGGCCATTGAGGGGAACGTCAAGTTATGGGAGCGTATCCGGTCCCGACGCGTCAAGTTATGGGAGCGTCTCGTGCATGGAAGCGTTTCTGGTCCCGACGAGTCTACTTATGGAAGCGTCAACTGTATTTATACTGATGTGTGTGTGTGTGTACATTCATACACATTAATAAAAATGTCACGAATGCGGCAGAGGTTTAAAAAAATGCTTTTAATTAATTCTTGATATTATGACAAAAATATTGTAAAACAATCGTCGTGTCCATTCATTTTTGGGCTCAGACGGTGGTATTACTATCATCTGGAAGAGAAAAGACATTATTTAACACAAAATTATTGAAACTATGAACCGAAATATTAATTATACTTACAGCTCTCTTGTAACGCTCGGCACGACCAGGAATACACGCCACAGCGTTTTATAGCACACGCCGCTCCTTGGAATTTGATAATCTTCTAGTATGCCATTGATGCACTGCGCGCACGTTGACTGGTGTCCACAACGTGGAAAGATGAAGTCTGCCATCCTCTCGACGCAAGAATCACACATTGGGGGATCTTCTTCGTAATCCTCGTCGTCCGAGATAACAATGACCTCGTCTGCACATAGTTAATTCATTTATTAATTAAAAGTAATTATAAAATTTTATTAATAAAAAAACAGCTTACCATTAGTTGCCGTTTGTGTGCCCATATCGCTTTTTTCCAGTGTCATTCTGTCGGCGTTTAGGTTGCAAGAACAATAATGGCTTCTGGTGTAACGTAGCTTTGTCAATATATTGAAACAATTGAAAAACGATACGTTTGCGGCGCCATTCAGGCCCGGATTTACCATGTCGGGGGCCCGGGGCTGCTCGGGTTTTCCGCTGTACGAGTACTCAAGTCGGAGACACAATGACAAAGATAAAGAATAAGGAATAAGAATAAGCCATCCGATTGGCATAGCTTATCTTTAAAGTGCGCGGCGATTCGCTGATTTTTATTCCATATTTCTTATTCTTGTATCGGGGGCCACCAAACTTGCAGGGCCCGCGGCGGGATTCTGTACACGGTTAACGACATTTCTCGGTATCGTTAGCGTAGCGACAGCCAATAGCAAGCTGGGCATTCCCCAAAAGGTTTCTTACGATTGGCTGTCGCTACGCTAACGATACCGAGAAATGTCGTTAACCGTGTACAGAATCCCGCCGCTGGGTCTGCAGCCCCCACCCTCAGTGCAGCCAGATCGGGTGTAAAATCGACCCCCACTCTGCGGCTTTGCACGGTGCCACACAATGATGGCTGCCCGTGTCTGTGAGCGAACGACGTTCGTGTCGCTTCGGGAGAGCCGAGCGTGGCCGAAGCGTCGACCCCTCGCGCGCTGTTGTTCTCCCACCCCATGGCGTCAGATATACGAACACGCGTAGAAGTCGCACGTCCGTGTGCGACTACAATGTAAGCCGAAGCCGAAGCTGCCGAGGGCCCGAGGCTCCGCGCAAAAACGCGGTGAGACTCGAGGCGTGACGTCACCCGGGATCACGAGCGGGTTTTTTAAAATTTAAATGATTTTTTCCCTCAGTGCTCTCCGTTATCAATGAAAACGGAAAAATGTATCGGGGAACATTATAAATTATTTTTCAGTTCATACGTCGATTGAAATGTAATAATAATAAATAGTAAAAACATTTTTCGTCAAGAAATTATTTACGACTCATTTACAAGCGATCCTAAATAAATAATTTAAAATGGAGTTCAAATGTAAACCTCTTTATGAATTAAATTATTTCTTTGAAATAATTTAAATTCAAATTTGAATTTAAATATTTTTACGAAAAATATTTTTACGAAAAATCTTCGATTTGTCCGTTTTATTGTCTTACGTTTATCATATTCTTGTGATAAAAAAAATATTTCATGCAGGCCCTGAGGATAATAGACAATCGTCGAAACAAAGAAGCCGCATGAAAGATACCTAAGGAAAAGGAAACCTCATTTTGCACCTGTTGTAACTTGTTCGTCTACAGGGAAACGGGTGAGAACGAATTCTGATTGTAGCAGTAACAGTCCACGTAGTGTACGAGATGTACTATCCAGTAAGTAGATCTCTGTTTATTTAGAAAAAAAAATACTTAGGGATGATGGCATAAACAGGATTGTATCTTTTTTATAGAGAAAAAGAAGTTCTCACTCAAGGACAATAAGTGGGGGTACCTGAGAAGAACCTTTAAGGAAAAGTTAAGAAAATGTGGAAGGTTGATTCAATCAACTGGTTGCCTTTAACGAACAGAAAGTGAGGGAATACTTGTAATTAAAAACTATAGCTGTCGACCTATTAGAAAAATTATTGAATACTGACAATAAATTGTAATCAATTTTATCATAATAAGAGCATTTTGTACTCGACTGATTCAAAATTTTTGCCCAATTGAATACATGCTACTTGCATTTTAAAGTTCGGCAAATATATTTAGCATAAAATTTTGACTGTCACTTGTGTGTTACTCAACTCTGGTACTACATTCAAAAGTTACGGGATGTAACAGATTTAATGTATACGGGGCATTCCACGCCAAATCGACAACTTTTGAACCCGAACCCTTTCGATTTGGCTGAAAGATTTTGATCATTTTCTACCCTATGAAAAACGTTTCTCAGAATTTTTTTAAATTTGTTTACCGAACAAAAAAAAAGTTATAAACTTTTTCAAAAAATGCCTTCTTTTTTCAAACAGCTATAACTTTTTTAAAAATTTGACTCATCGGAACGTTTTTTTTCAAAATTTTCATTTTAAAATGTACTTTTTAAAAAAAAAAGTACAAAAACATCAATAAAACCCAACTTCATCGTTTTTTTTGATATTTAAAAAAAAAAATAGACAATTTCTCGATGATTACAATGTTTGTTTTTTCCATTTTATGATATCAAGCTTTGACATTTTATGCAAATCCTCGAATTTTTTCAGAGTGGTGTTGCTTTATTATTATTATGTTTTTCAATTGAAATTTTCTTTTGTTTCCAACGCCTCATTTCTCACAGAACCATTCTGAAAAATTTTAAAGGTGTTCAGAGAATTTCCAAATTTGAAATAAGAAATGAAAAAAAAAATTGAAAGTGCTAATGATCAGAAAAATGTAATTATTCTAGAAAAATTGAAATAAAAAATCGGAGGAGGCTCTGCAAAATTTGGTTTTATATTTTTTTTCGTAAATTACATTTAAAAACGAGAATTTTGAAAAAAAACCTTCCGATAAGTCAAATTTTGAAAAAGTTTTACCTTTTTAAGGGAAATTTTTGTTTTCCGATAATTGAATATCACTTTCAATTTTGTTTTGTTTGTTTTTTCAAATTTGGAAGTTCTCTGAACACCCTCAAAAATGTTCAGAATGGTGATATGATAAAATGAGGCTTGTTGACATTTTTGTTTTTCAGTTGGAAAAAAGAAATTAAAAAAACACCGCTCCGAAAAAATTTGAGGATTTGCAGAAAATGTCAAGGTTTCATTTAATGAATAGAAAAAAAACGAAAATGGTATTCATCGACAAATTTTTAATTTTTTCTAAAAATCGAACAAAAAACAATGAAGATGGGTTTCAATAATTTTTTTTTTTTTTCAAAAAGTATATTTTAAAACGAAAATTATGAAATAAAAAACGTTCCGATGAGTGAAATTTTGAAAAATGTATAGCTATTTCAAAAATAAAAAGCCATTTTTTTATAAAATTCATAACTTTTTTATGGCTCGGTAACAAAATTGGAAAAAATTCTGAGAAACGTTTTTCATAGGATAGAAAATGATAAAAAAAACTGTAATCCAAATCGAAAGGGAGCGGGTTCACAAGTGGTCGATTCGGCGTGGAATGCCCCATACATTGAACTATTTTCGAAAGGGAACGACGAAATGTAAAAGGTGCGTGATGTAAGAGATTCAATAAATGAATAGAATTGTCGTTGGGAGCGTACAACAAAATTTAAAAGTTACTAAATGTCAGACAGTCAATAAATGGAATTATTTTTGAATAGTAGTACAATGAACCTTCCATTAATTCCTGTATAAATATGCATATCAGTAATGAGAAATTACCATTATCTTTACGCTATGAAAGTACTCATAATTCGATCTTAACTTAACTGACAGGAGTCGTTGTAAATTTGTTGGTTGAATTTGTTCATTTATTATTCTTAAAGAAATAATGTATTAAAAAAGGTTTCGAACGCAATGTCATCTATCATTTGCCAGGTACTACTTTGCGATCTACCATTTACAGCCATTATTTCAGTGCATTCTAGATGGGAGACAACCAGAGCGTTTTTCGTTTGGGGTTTACAGTAAACTCTCATCTATTTTACATGGTCGTCAGGACCGACGGTTACGGCGTGAGGAGTACCCCACAGTATGGCGAAATTGGCCCGCCGATTTCGTATTTATAAATTGTTAACCCTGTAAATCGTTTGTGGGTGATTGTCGGATAAAAAACGATGTTTCTCGGATATTTGTTGATTAGAAAAATTGAAATAAAAAATCCGTGTGAAGTTATATATATATATATATATATATACTAGGGTCCGTACGGCTCGGGCGCTACGCGCCCTCGCGTCTCAAACCCAAACCTCCAAACCCAAACCTAGAATCGAGCGGGGTGAAGTTGGCCATGGAATCGAGGCTCGAGCGGGGTGAAGTTGGCCATGGCCTCGATTCTTGTACACAGCGGTGGCGGCGGCGGCGATAATTTTATATAATATAGAGAGATATATATATGAGTCGATCGATGTCACTGTAGCCAGTAAAAGAAAAAAATGCCACAAATAATTTTGAAAAATCGAGTTACTTTATCCAGAAATATTCACCAAGTGTCGAAATTTTTAATTATTTTCTTACGTTTTTTCTTTTTGATTACCATTTGTTAAAATTTTTCCATTGAGCAAGTCGAATGTCCGTTTCAGAGCAAGATATGCAAAAACATTATTTATTCAAGGACAGACGCTCGTTACTTTTTTTGTTTTCATTTCCCCGAATGGTGAATACGAAAAATGAGTTTTTGGTATTTTAAATATTATGGGATTCCAAAACACCATGAAGTACAAGCTACTTTTTTTAAAATTAATATAGTATTTTATTATTGAAAGGGAAATTAATGATAATCAATGCTCGTTGAATCGCGATAGAAGCACTTAAAAAAAAATTCGAAACAAACTATTAATAAAATCGGTAAAATTATATATTACCGATTGAGAATCCCATAATATGAAAAATACCAAACATCCGTTTTTCGTATTCACAATTCGGGCAAAATTTTTAAAATAAAATATCGAGTGTATTTTCTTGAGAAAAAAATATATTTTCATATTTTGCCCTGCAGAAGACGCCGTTCAACTTGCTCAATACAAACTAAATTAATTTTTTTCAGGAAGGCCATCAAAAAACGCAGATTTTTGTTTTTTACAAATGTAAATACGTAAAATCCTGCTGCTCGCTCTTGTACGACCTCCTCGCACTCACAAGAGCGGAAAGGCGGGGGAGGGGGGTTTAACCTCACCTTAAAGAGATAGACTGAGCGCTTCCATAAAAGTGCATAAGAGGCACTGAAGGAACATATAAAGGACAGAGACTGATGTATCTGCAGTATTTTCCTCACTCTCTCCCTTCAATCGGCATGATGGTGAAAGAAATCGGAGCAGTGGAAGCGCCTGCGTGAATTCTCCTCATTCTCCTCAACCGCCTCATTCCCCACCACCTACCTATCTTGAGAGACAGAGAGAGGAATACTCCCATAGAGGTAGTATAGTATACATAGAGGAGGTGAACAGTGTTGCCAGTTCAGTACAATTGTACTGAATTCAGTACGTTTTTATATGTTTTAGTACGTTAGTACAACGCGGACCAATTTAGTACGTTTTGAAATCCCAGAAAAAAAAACAAATGTACTTATATCCCTCACCGTGCAAGTAAATGCCATGACCGCACATAGCGCAACCAATTAGGTCGTCCGAAGTCGGCGCATACCGAATCAAATCACCTGATTGAATTGTATGATACATTTTATTGTATTTATATTGATTGTGTATGTATGCATTTTTCGCCATCCCTACCTTACTGACTGAAGGTAAAAAGTTCGATTCCTACCTCATCGATCGAAGGTAATTGAGCTTGTGTGCATATATATATAACGCTTTCGTGCGTACGAAGTACGAAACGATCTTCCTTTCTGGCAACACTGGAGGTGAACCATACCATAGGACTGGCTGTACGTGGAAGCGTCTCATGGTAAACAGAGCAAACAGAGACAGCAAGCTCGAGTGTGTAAAGCTGTCATGCATGATCAGACAAGGACAGTTTTACCACTCGAGCTTGCTGTTTCTGTTTACCGTGATGACGCGTTTCAGGCTGCCTAACCTCCTCTATGTATACTACCTCGACAGTGTCCTTTATATGTTACTTCAAGCTTAATTCTATGACCTCGTTTCCACCGACGCCGGTTCGGAGCGGATTTATCGTGAGTGCGTGTGAGAGGTCCGCTCGGATGTTTCACTCGCACCCACGTTAATTAATCCCAATTCAATTTTTATCGGTGTAAACCAGGTCTATGAGGATATCGTGTGGAACAAATTAGATAGAGCGAGACGCCAAGACATCCCTCAGCCCGTGGCCACCGTGCGGCAAAAATCGGCATGAAAAAAGCGAGCGTTATAGTTATACCTACCCTCACCATGGTCGTTTCCAGACCTGTATGCGAGACCGTATACTTCACACGGAGATAAGCATAAGAATAGAGTGGGGGATAAAGGAGTAGGAAACCTCGGTAAAATAGCTGGTCGTAATTTACTAAAATAGCCGCCGATGTAAAATTGCTGGCGGTAAAATAGATGAGAGATCACTGTACCTATTTTGGTACAATATCGCTGTTGCTGCAGCGTTGCAGCAATGTAATGTCATGTAGGGGAAGGATGACATGAGATTTGAATTTGCTGGGTACTTACGTTTTTGTCAGTCCCGTTACCGCACTCGTTTCCTGGCCGCGACGATGATATCGGTGAAAACCGATTTCCTCGTTGCCGTACAACGTACAGGGCATAAGCCTAGGGATGATTGGCTTGTCGCGCGTCTTCATTTGCACTGGCTCGACAATATAATTAACGTGTGATTGAACATTTTTTCCTTTGCTACTTAATCTTCGCTTCATTTTACCGTACGGCTCGATAAACCTCGTGATATTATTTTTTTTATTTGTTACTGATGCGAAGAGACGACCGATTGTATTTTGTTGTTTGTCGATCGTAGATTGTTCCAACTGTCTTTTGATTTACACGGGCGCCAGATGGAGGACCAATGGTATGAAGAAGACGGCGCGTAAGCGCTGTGCGCCATATTCGGGATGGAGCGAACCCTTGCTCTTGCGAAGCAGACGGTTTTGTCCAGTGACAGTTCGTGACAGTTCGTGAGCACATTAACCGAAGTGTCAACCTTGTTTTATTTGTATAATACGCCTCGATCCCGAGTTGCATCTGAGAAAAACGATTTCTCAGGATATCCCCGGTGCTTTCCGCGGTATTTTGAGAAAAGTAAGAAAAAAAAATTTCGTTTCAAAATCGAGCTTTTACCCAATAATACCTGCAAGGCAGTGTAAAAATGATGACTGTAGACGCATGATACCGCGCCGAGAAACGTAAAAAGTTCACGATGGAGACGATCCGAACGGGTTCTGTAGACGACGATATCCGAGACGGCGGCTTCATCACACTGCGAGGACTAGGAATCTGAAAAATGTTTTCGGTAAATGTTCAATATACATATATTTCAAACTTGTAAATTGTTTGTCACTTTATATATGATTATTGATGTCGCAATAATGGAAAATTGCCCTGTACAATGGAAAAATATTCGCTAAGATGATAATTATTTTACAAAATCCATGTTGAACGGCTTTTTTCTTCTTTGCAGAGTATGCAGGAAACCTCGAAGACGGTGGTTACTCCGTATGATCGGACACGTGAAAAACTGATCGGGAAATAAAGTATCCGAGATATTCTCGATGTTCGAGGAAAACTTGTCGTTTAAGATTTTCAGTGTGCCGTTAACGAGATTTGGCTTTCTCGCTGATCTGGCAGTTGTATTGTCAAGCTCCTTCTCAATGGTGTCCTGGAGAGGACGGTAATCGGTCGGAGGGGTCAGTGTCTGCACACTGACGCACTTTCCTCCTTTTTTTCGGTCACAAGGAAGCATTTTGGCATACTCACCGCTGAAGAGAGGTCTCGTGTGCCGAGTCTCGTAAAAAACAATGACGCTCAGTCCAAGTGCACTCGAGGAATTTTGCACACCCTCACGTTTACCCAATACACCTGCAAGGCAGTGTGAAAATGATTCCCGTAAACGCGAGATGCCGCATCGATGAATGTAAAAAGGTCACGATGAAGACGCTCCAAACGGATTCTGTACACGACGATATCCGAGACGGCGGCTTCATCACACTGCGAGGACTAGGAATCTCAAATATGTTCTTAGTGAATGTTTAATATTAATATTTCAAACTTCTTAATTGTTTGTCACTTCATGTATGATTATTGAGGTCGCAACAATGCAAATTGCCCTGCACGACTAAAGAATATTCACTATAATGTTAATTCTTTTACAATATTCATGTTTAATGCCTTTTTTCTTTTTTACAGAGTATGCAGGAAACCTTGAAGACGGTGGTTACTCCGTATGATCGGACACGTGAGAAACTGATCGAGGAATAAAATATTTGAGATATTCTCGATGTTCGAGGAAAACTTGTCGTTCAAGATTTTCAGGAAGCCAAATCTCATTAACGGTTAATGAGATCTGGCTTTCTCGCTGATCTGACGGTTGTATTGCCGAGCTCCTTCTTAATGGCGTCCTGGAGAGGACGATAATCCGTCGGTGGGGTCAGTGTCTGCACACTGACGTACTTTATCGAGCTCAACGCGTCGATGTCGAGCTATATCTGGGCAAAACGATTTCTCAGGATATCCTCAACGCATTCCGCCGTATGTTGAGAAAATTGAGGTAAAAAAAAAATCGTTTAAAAATCTAGCATTCACCCGATGGGCCTGCAAGGCAGTGTGAAGATGATTACTGTCAATGCGTGATGCCGTGCCGATGAAGACGCTCCGAACGGGTTCCGTAGACGACGATATCGGAGACGGTGGCTTAATCGAACAGCGGAAACTAAGAATCTTAAGTATGTTTTCGATTAATGTATAATATTCATACTTCAAACTTTTCAATTGTTTCTCACTTCATATATGATTATGGAGGTCGCAATAATGCAACTTGCTCTGTACGATGGAATAATATTGGCTAAAATAATAATTCTTTTACAATATCCATATTTAACGCCTTTCTTATTTTTTGCAGAGTATGCAGAAAAGCTCGGAGACTGTGGTTACTCTGTATGACCGGACACGTATATAACTGGTCGGGGAATAAAATATTCGAGATATTCTCGATTTTCCAGGAAAACTTGTCGTTCAAGATTTTCAATGTGCCTTCAACGAGATTTGGCTTTCTCCCTGATCTGGCGGTTGTATTGTCGAGCTCCTTCTTAATGGCATCCTGGAGAGGACGGTGATCCGTCGGTGGAGTCTGTGTCTGCATGCCGACGTACTTTATCGAGCTCGACGCCTCGATCTCTAGTTGCATCTGGGTAAAACGATTTTTCAGAATTTCGCAGGTGCTTTTCGCGGTATCTTGAGAAAATGGCTAAAAAAAAATAAAAAAGAATCGTTTTCATCCTTCGAAGCACGGTTTTTCGCCTTCTTCTTTCGGCCATAAGAAAACATTTTGGCGTACTCACCGTTGGAATAGGGGTCTCGTGTGACAAGTATCGTGAACAACAATGACGCTCGGTCCGAGTGCGCTCGAAGAAGTTGGCACATCCTCGCATTTACCCAATGACTGCACGGCAGTGTGAAAATGATGACTGTCGGAGTGTCGGCGCGTAATGCCGCGCCGAGGAAAATAAAAAGATGATAATATAGACGCTCTGAACGGGTTTTGTAGACGACGATATCGGAGACGGCGGATTCATCGCACTACGAGGACTTGGAATCTGAAATATAATTTTGGTAAACGTTTAATATTCACACTTCAAACTTTTCAATTGTATGTCACTTCATATCTGATTACTGAGGTAGAAATGATACAAATTGCTCTGTACGATGAAAAAATATTCACTAAAAATATAATTCTTTTACAATATCCATGTTAAACGACTTTTTTCGTTTTTGCAGAGTATAATGCAGGAAAGCTCGGAGACGGTGGTTAATCTGTATTCCCGGACACGTGAAAGACTGATTGGGAAATAAAATATTGGAGATACTCTCGTTGTTCCAGGAAAACTTGTGCAAGATTTTCAGTGTGCCGTTAATGAGATTTGGCTTTCTCGCTGATCTGATGGTTGTATTGTCAAGCTCCTTCTTGATGGCGTCCCGGAGAGGACGGCAATACGTCGGTGAGGTCAGTGCCTGCACGCCGACGTACTTTCCTCCTTTTTTTGGCGACAAAAAAGCCTTTTGACGTACTTATAGCTGAACAGAGGTCTCGTGAAAAACAATGACGCTCGGTCTGAGTGCGCTCGAGGAATTTGACACACCCTCGCGTTTACCCAATGCCTGCAAGGCAGTGTGAAGATGACTGTAGGCGCGTGATGCCACGCCGAGGAAAATAAAAAGATCATGATGTAGACGCTCTGAACGGGTTCTGTAGACGACGATATCGGAGACGGCGGATTCATCGCACTACGAGGACTTGGAATCTGAAATATATTTTTGGTAAATGTTCAATATTCATACTTCAAATTTTTCAATTGTATGTCACTTCATATCTGATTATTGAGGTACAAATGATACAAATTGCTCTGTACGATGAAAAAATATTCACCAAAAACATAATACTTTTACAATATCCATGTTAAGCGCCTTTTTTCTTTTTTGCAGAGTATGCAGGAAAGCTCGGAGACTGGTCAATCTGTATTACCGGACACGTGAAAGACTGATTGGGAAATAAAATATTGTAAATACTCTCGTTGTTCGAGGAAAACTTGTCGTGCAAGATTTTCAGTGTGCCGTTAATGAGATTTCGCTTTCTCGCTGATCTGATGGTTGTATTGTCAAGCTCCTTCTTGATAGCGTCCCAGAGAGGACGGCAATACGTCGGTGGGGTCAGTGCCTGCACGCCGACGTACTTTCCTGCTTTTTTTTACACAAAAAAGCATTTTGGCGTACTTATAGCTGAACAGAGGTCTCGTGAAAAGCAATGACGCTCGGTCCGAGTGCGCTCGAGGAATATGACACATCCTCGCGTTTACCCAATGCCTGCAAGGCAGTGTGAGGATGATGACTGTAGGCGCGTGATGCCGCACCGAGGAACATAAAAAGGTCACGATGAAGACGCTCCGAACGGGTTCTGTAGACGACGATATCGGAGACGGCGGCTTCATCGCACAGCGAGGATCAGGAATCTGAAATACATTTTCGGTAAATGTTTAATATTCATACTTTCAACTTTTTAATTGCATATATAACTCCATATCTGATTATTGAGAGATAGAAATAATGCAAATTGCCGTGTACGATGGAAAAAAAAATTCGCTATTACGATAATTCTTTACACTCAACGTTTAACGCTTTTTTCTGAGTATGCAGGTAACCTCGGAGATAGTGGTCACTCGGTGTGACCGGACACGTGAAAAACCGATTGGGTAATCAAATATTCGAGATACTCTCGTTGTTCGAGGAAAACTTGTCGTTCAAGATTTTCAGTGTGCCGTTAACGATATTTGGCTTTCTCGCTGATCTGACGAATATCTCAGGATATCCTCGGCGCTTTCTGCGGTATCTTGAGAAAATGGAGGAAAACAAAAATCTTTTCAAAATCTAGCGTTCACCGAATGCGCCTGCAAGGCAGTGTGAAAATGATTATACTGTAAACGGGTGATGCCGCGCCGAGGAACGTAAAAAGGTCACTACGAAGACGGTCCAAACGTGTACTGGAGACGACGATATCGGAGACGGCGGATTCATCGCACTACGAGGACTAGGAACCTGAAATATATTTTCGGTAAATGTTTAATAATCATACTTTTAATAATCATAATAAAATTCCCGTGTACAATGGGAAAATATTGACTAAAATTATAATTCTTTGACAATATCCATGTGAAACGCCTTTTTTCTTTTTTGTAGAGTATGCAGGAAACCTCGAAGACGGTGGTTACTCGGGAAATAAAATGTTCGAGATATTCTCGATGTTCGAGGGAAACTTGTCGTTCAAAATTTTCAATGTGCCGTTAACGAGATTGGGCTTTCTCGCCGATGTTACGGTTGTATTGTCGAGCTCCTTCGTAATGGCGTCTCGGAGAGGACGGTAATCCGCCGGTGGGATCAGTGTCTGCACGCCGACGTACTTTCTCCTTTTTTTTCCGGCCACAAAAAAGCATTCTGGCGTTCTCATCGCTGAGCAGAGGTCTCGTTTGACGAGTCTCGTGAAAAACAATGACGCTCGGTCCCATAGCGCTCGAGAAATTTTGCACACCCTCGCATTTACCCAATGTCTTCAAAGGCAGTGTCAAAATTATGACTGTAAAAATACACCTTTTCGTGATACTTTGCAAAATCCTGGAGCAAGTTTGTCCCTCTGTCGAGTTAAATTGTTTCCGCACAATTGTAACAAATTGTTGAAAAGTGTAGCACCGTGAGCGAGAAGACTATTGACGTACATATTGCTTTGTCTATTAATTATTAGGCTGGCCTCACTCATCTGGAATGGCAATATGAGAATTTTCAATCTCAATCCCGGCTACTTATCACACACGTTGCTTTCTGCATGTAAATACCTCTCATAATGTTTCGCATAGTTTCAAGCGGCGCTCGTCTCTGCGCCAGGACTCTTCCCCACGACCAGCATGCTATTGACATACTCGTTCGTCTACTGTTTATTGAGCTGGCCTCGCTCATCTGGAATGGCACTATGAATATGAAGTCGACCGACTGATGCAATTACACTTCAAATATCTGAAGAACGAGCAGGAACGACGACGAATCCTATCTTAGACACTTGGACGGTGGTCTATTTACTGTTCAACTTCTTGATCATGTTCTGCTTGAGGCTTGCACCGGTTGTCGATCATTGGTTAAGCAACGTGTAATTAGAATTTTTTGGCGCACAGAGGAGCGCCGCTTGAAACTATTTGACACATGATGAGAGATATTACATGCAGAAAGCAATGCGTGTGTGATAAGTAGCCGGACTTAAGATTGTAAATTCTCATATTGCCATTTCAGATGAGTGAGGCCAGCCTAATAATCAGTAGACGAAGGAGTATGTACGACGATAGTCTTCTCCCTCATTGCGCTACTCTTTTTAACAATCTGTTACGATTGTGCGGAAACAATTTAACTCGACAGAGGGACAAACTTGCTCCACGGTTTTGCAACGTATCACGAAAAGGTGTATTTTTTCTTTAAACATTTCAATCAAGATTGTTTGTTTAAATTATAAATATGTAAATATATCACATAGATTAAAGAAATGTACACAATACATGAATAAACACAGTGCTAACACTTCAATATTAACAGATTACAGAAACACACAGCGGTGCAGCGGCGAGTAACATTTCATCGATCAATTATAAATAAACATTTAACTCGTTTTCGGGAACTTCATAATAACAATATAGAGGTTATGTGGGTCAATATCATTCATCGCGCAATTAATTATTACTCATTTCATGATTCATTGATTAATTACTGTACGCGATAACCTCAAAAAGCATTATGTATTTATCAAAGAGCTCAGGATTATTTTTCGAAGCATAGTTTGGCAGGTTAAGCTCGCCCTCTGTTGAGGGGTTGTGCCACTCTCTTTAAGGGTTTTCGGCATTTAATTCGTCTTTCAACGTAACTGTTTACATCACGTATTCAATCTCTCAAAGCCCAGAATATGTTTGCAGTGACAACTATCGGTCATGTCAGTAAGCCAGTTTCGACATCTCGAAATCTAGTAACTTTCCGGCGAATATCTTCCCGGCGAATATGAGACCCTACCCTGATCTCGAGTTGATATCGAAGTTGATCTCGAGTTTCGATCGAATCGATCTTCAGTTGATATCAAGTTGATGGTCAATTGATATCAATCGTTCTCGATTTGATATCCACTTGATCTTGAATTAATATGAACTCATCGAATAAAGAAATTTTCATTTTTGAACAGCGATTCAAATTTTTTCTACTCTTCAGCCAGCGATATTATCCATCAAGTGGCATTCGAGTCAACTCAACGCTACGAGTTTGCCTATTTTTTTTTTTTCAAGTAGATCGTAGAGTATTTTTCGATAAAAATCATTGCCAAAAGCACAACAATAATACGTCCCAAGTACGTCTTTCGGACATCATGTCAATTGTCCCGTGACGGTAATGGGATGGTCCCATGGGATTCTCAAGGGCTCTTAAATGTCCGCAGTGATTACCGCAATGGGATCGTCCCACTGTCGTCCTGGGATGTCTTCCGGATGTCTCTTGGACTGCAAACACAGTAGAGTGGAGATATCGATAAGATATGATCGAGACTTATTTAATACATCACCAAGATATTCCAGAATTATTAAACACATCAATAATACGTCCCAAGTACGTCTTTCGGACATAACGTCAATTGTTCCATGATATAAATAGAATGGTCCCATGGAATTCCCATGGGGTCTGAAATGTCCGCATTAATTACTGCAATGGGATGGTCCCACTGCCGTCCCAGAACGTGTTTGGGATGTCTTCGGGACGTATTTTGGACTGCCAACACAGAAGTGGATAATAATTTTTATTTCGATTTCATTGTAATTAATTTTAATTTCTCAAATTCTAATAAAATGTATACAGTACAGAGGGAGTCAGCAAGTACTCCTTGTAATATGGCCCATTTTGAGGTCTGACTCCTTTCGGTGTCGAATTGATATCCGCGGTTCACGCTCATCTAGATAAGCCTATTATTCGCATACTCATGTGAGTTAGCGTTTGCCATCTCGCGGCGAGTCTTAGAATAAACGACGCGCAATGGCTGACCTCTTACAGACATCTCTAAGAGAGTCCGCTGGGATCGTCTACACACGGTTATGGAAGGATATCCTCAAGACATCCTATTATTAATCCCGCGTAGAACAATGTCTTACCGGTACCTCCCAGAGACATATCTGAGAGTGCGATGGGATCGTCTAAACACGGTTACGACAGGTTATCCTCAAGGAATCCTATCGGGTAGAACAATATCTTACTCGTTCCTCCCTTAGACATTCATAAAACGTATTATTTTGGCAGGGCACAAATGGGACTGTCTCGGTATGATCCCGGGCTCAATTTTGCTGTGTGAGTAATGATGATCCATTCAAAGTCCATAAAGATTCAATTTTCTACGCAATGTACATATCAAATTATTCGGAATTTTTTCGATTTGGTTTTGTTATTTATTTATATTTTAACAAACAAAATTTCATTCAAAACTCGCTGTTATTTGCATTTCAATTTCGGCATTAAAACCCATCAGTAGTGACTTATGTCATAAAGACGTCATGTTAGTTGTCTGCATGATATTTACCGAAATTCGTTTATTATATAAGTCAGGCCACAGTCTTTGAATGTTGACGAAAAATGGCACACGTGACTTTAACAACATTAATAATAGGTGGACCAAGTTTCATGGAAATATTGCTGTTAATTCTTTTATGTAGAGAACCTCCTTAACGTTCTCTACCTTACAAGAAAACCTTACGCGCGAAAACCGTTGTGAATGTTTTTAAGGTACTTCTCTACTTTAGAAGGCCAAAAGATATGCAAATTTTGAATTTTTTCTATTAACTCCTGTATCAGATATGACTATAAAACTGTTATTACAACATTGTTTGATCGCTCGAAAGTACAGCAAAAAAATTTATTTCTCTTTCGATTCTTTAAATAATTTATAAAAGGCGCCAAAGTCGAACATATCTTGTCCCATGACCGATATTTCATTTTAGGATTGGCAAGTCTAAAACAAAAAAATTAGAAAGCATTTTAAAGAGGAAGGTTTCTTCCACAACAATCTACAACAGATAATGAAAAATCAAATAAAAGACATGGCGGATATTTGAAATAAAAAAAATTATTTGTTTATAATTTATTTTAAGCGTCCATCATTTTTTTGAATCGATTTTTCATTAAAGTAGACTAGTACCTTAAAAACATTCATATCGGCTTTCGCGCGCTCACTCTTCCTGTGAGTATACGCACAGTCTACTCGCAGTACACAGTAACTTTGTTTTCAATAACTTTGGTAGAAAATCGAAAATATGGCTGTTTTGACTCAATAATACGCACGGCAACTATATTAGCGATTTTTGTTTACAAAAGCTGTTCAAAATGCCAACCCCGCTGCTCAATGCACATACGGACTCGGCCTTCCACACTACTCGTAGCTCGAGCAATGACCTCGTCCGGTATGTCATTGACAGCTTCGTTTATGCGACCTTCCAAGTCTATTAAATCCCTCACAGGATCGCCTGCATAAACTATTGATTTTAGGTATCCCCAAAAGAAGAAATCGAGAGGGGTTAGGTCCGGTGATCTTGGTGCCCGGGGAATTGGTCCACCTCTACCCATCCATCGCCGTGGCCATTCTCGATCGAGATATTCTCGAACGACTCTAGAGAAGTGAGCTGGTGCTCCATCATGCTGATATATCATTCGATCGAGCACTTGGTCGGGTAGATAACTGATCAGGTCAGGGATTTCATCACTCAAGAATTGCAAATATGTATCCCCGTTGAGACGATCTGGCAGAACATGCGGACCAATCTAAAAACAACAATATACATATCGAAATCATTTTTTTTTAAATTTCAATTCTTTTGTCTATTGGATGTTGAGTTTCATGTTGTATTTCTAATATTCATAACCACGTACACCCCAGGCCAAAAGTTTGGGTACATCTCACGACATTCCGAGCCGCACTAAAAGTTCGCCAACTTGTGGAAAAAGAAGATAATCGAATTTCCAAAACGGCACTTTGAAAAGGAGATATCAGGCTTCATTTTGCTTTTTTAGAAAAATTTTTGCGATTTTTTTTTAGCCCGGTGCACCGGTTTGAAAATTGCCATTTTTTTACTTTTGTTTTGCTGTTTTCAATCAGTTGCACAACTTCTAAAAATTTGTTTCGTGATTTTTGTTATATACTTGAAACGGTAACCAATAGCTTCGATTTCATTTTTCAGAAAATTTTGTGCGATTATTTTTTAGGGAGTTATTATTGTTTTTACCTAAAAAATACAACGTTGAAAAAAGGGAGCGAAACTAAAAAACTTTGCGATTAATAGTACATTATGACCCGAGGACGAAAAAGTTTTTTCGTACGAGTGTCATACAATATTTTACGTCCGGAGGGCAATAAAATAAAATTATCAAGGGTGAAAAAATTTGCATACAATCATTCTGAATCGACCATAATTTTTTCAAAATTTTCCTTTGAAATTATTCTTTTCATTACTTTTGGTCGAGCCTCTAATAATGTAAGTGGCTGAAATTCGTGGATTATTGAGCTAAGGCTAAATTATCACGCGACATAATCTTCTTATTTAAAAGTTTTGAGCCTCTTATAATGTTTTTAAATTTTTTTGCCATATTTTTTTCGTCGAAATTTGAAAAATTTTCAACAAAATTTGAAAACATAAAATGCTCAAAATGTT
This sequence comes from Alloplasta piceator, assembly GCA_946863875.1. Taxonomy (NCBI): domain Eukaryota; kingdom Metazoa; phylum Arthropoda; class Insecta; order Hymenoptera; family Ichneumonidae; genus Alloplasta; species Alloplasta piceator. The sequence continues at coordinate 42,456,356 of OX333072.1, read as the reverse complement.
CAAATAAGATTTTATTGCATGATAATTGAACTCAAACTCAATCATTATTATTAGAGGCTCGACCCAAATAGTGAAAAAAAAAATTGGAAGGGAAATTTTGAAAAAAATGCTAGTCGATTCAGCATCATAGTACGCTCCTTTTCTCCTTCTTAAAATTTTTATTTAAACCTCAAATTTTTTTAGTTGCGCTGCCATTTTTGAAAATTGGCGTTTTTAGGTAAAAACAATCCTAACTCCCCCAAAAAAATGGCACGAAATTTCTAAAAATCCGAAATTGAAGCTATTGGTTACCGTTTCAAGGATATTCTAAAAGAAATTGACGGAAAAATTTTTTGGAAGCTGTGCAATTGATTGAAAACAGCAAAAAAAAGTTTGATAAACTATCATTTTCAAACCAGTGTAGCGGGCTAAAAAAAATCGCGAAATTTTTTATAAAAAAGCAAAATGAAGCCTGATATGTCTTTTCTAAAATGCCACTTTGCAAATTCGATTCTTTTTTTTTAACTAAGTTATCGAACTTTGATAGTGCGACTCGGAATTTCGTGGGGTGTACCCAAACTTTTGGCCTGGGGTGTATGTAGAGATAAAATTAATAAAAAGTGTATTTATGGAAGAATTCCAGAATGCACATATGAAAAATTCATTTGATGTATATTCCTAAATTAGATGTTGAGCGTGTAGGATCAAGCTGGATGTTAACAATGTGTGCACAGTACATTAATTCAAATAGCGACTATTTTTTGTTTTTCGAAGGAACACCTTAAATACTTTCGGGAAAGTGAAAAGAGATGCCTGTTAAAATTAGAGCTCTTAACAAAAATATTTAGCGGTCCATCATACCATATTTTTATTTCACATTTAAATAACATAGGAAAACAATTTTTCAAACTTTGACATTTTATATCTTGGCTTTAAGTCAATGTACCAAAATTAACGACACATATTCTAGTAGAAAATTGAACGCTCTACATAAAAGAGTTCTTATGATTTTTCGATAAACTAACTCCTTCAAAAGTTATTCGTGGTTAAAGTAAAATTTAGAGTAAATTTCATTTTTTTTTTTAGTTTCCGACAAAATGTTAAAACTTATTAGTGAATATCGTAAAATCTTTTATGAAAATTCTATAATTTGTGATTTTTCATGAATAATGGAGTCAGGTACTAATTTTCAACAAAGAAATACTATTTAATATTAAAAAAATTATTATTAGAAAAATTAGATCTTACATATACATTTATTTTAACACTTACTACTACTACATTTCTTTTAACATTACTTTTTGAAAATACATTTTTCATTTGTCATGAAAAAGTTGTTATAAAAAAAACTAATAACTATTTCCAGGTTTTCTTGTTACAGTCCGGGAATCGTTGGCGATGTTTTTATACGACTTGTAGCAGATACTCAAGTCGCTCTTCGTTCTTTGTTAAGCAATTCTTGTATTCGTCTATTAATTCAATACCACGTTCTGCTACATCATTTACTACTGTAAGACTCTTAAACAATTATAAGTTTTCTCTATAAATTTAATTTTTGGACCACATGTTACATCTCTTCGAAAAAATCATACGGTAAATCAAACGTTTCTAAGATCGTTAGTGATTTTTTCGAAACAAATTCACTTAAATTTTGTTCAAAAAATGATTCCAATTCTATTCATTCAGTGACATATCGCTTTTTTGTAATAATTGTACTCTGCTGATTTTGAATAGCTTCGCACATTTTTCTTTTAGATTTTTCCGAAACGTTCTTGTCGAATAATGATAGCGCAGCTAACTCTTCGTTTAAATACCACAAGTGATCACCCATTTTTTAATGCTTTTTGTGAGACTGATAAATTAATTTTTTTGTAAAGAAGTAATTTTTTTAACAATTGCAAATCATTATTTGGTTCTTTGATTGCTGAAATAGATGTAAACCATATTTTTATATAAATTTAGATGAGATTTACTAATGACTCTTAACATTTTGCCGGAAACTAAAAAAAAAAAGTAAAATTTACTCTAAATTTGACTTTAACCTTCAATAACTTTTGAAATAGTGAGTTTATCAAAAAATAATGTTAGATCTTTTTTGTAGAGCGTTAAATTTTCTATAAGAACATGTGTCGTTCATTTTGGGGCATTGACTTGAAGCCTACCCTACCAATCCGCCCGACCGGTCAATTATCAGCGTTTCCGACCGGTCGGATTACAGTCGGACGGATTGGTAGGGTAGATATAAAATGTCAAATTTTGATTTTTTTTGTCCTATGGTATTTAAATGTGAAACAAAAATATGCGATGAGGGACCGTTAAATATTTGCATTAAGAGCTCTAATTTTAACAGGCATCTTTTTTCATCTTCCCAAATGTATTTAATGTGTTACTTCGAAAAACAAAAAATAGTCGCTTTTTTGAATCAATCTAGTGCACAGCGAGTAGGTAGGTAATTGTCAATTTTCTTGTCTATTTGACAGATGTAAATACACAGAAAACAGATCTTCTCTGTTTCCAATAGTTTGTTACATGATTTTAAAAAAATGTTTTTGAAAAAATATTAAAACATTTGATTGAATCCAGAATGATTGTATGCAACGTTTTACGATATTAGTAATTTCATGAAAATCTATTATTTTTAGATTATTTTAGTGTTTTTAGTTCGTTTACGAGACTTAAAAGAAACTAAATGGAACCTTATACTCCCACCCACAAATTTTTCTCATTTGGAAAAAAGTTTAAAAAATTGTCATGGATCGTGCGCGAAAATTGCAATACAAAAAAAAATGACGATGCATCAAGGGGCGTACCAGGTTTAAAAAAAAATCTTAAAATTTTTTCTGAAAAAAGGAAGTGAAGCTGAATATGTTCCCTTTAAAACGCCGCTTGATGAAATGAAACATCTTTATTTTTAAAAGAGCAGTGAATTTTTTTGTGCGGCCCGGGATCAGGGCGAGTGTGTCCAAACTTTTGGCCAGCAGTGTATCTTTGTATAGCATGATAAATAATTTCTATTGATTTTAAATAAAAACCTGTCAAGCTGCAATGTATTTCGTACTATATACATTCGAATTAAAAAATATCGTCGGAATTAAAACACGTATTAGACCGTTAAATAAATAAAAAAAATTATTTTCGATTATTCCGATCGGGTTTTAATCGACTGAAGCTTTTTTCTGGGTGTATAATTGAAAGTTTACTTTATTTCGAAAGTTTTCACTTCTTGTAATATAAAATAATTAATATAACCAAATTCTGATCACCCACCAGCTCATCTCCGACCATGCCAGCCCACAACGTAAGCGAAAATCGATTTTGAAACATCTTTGGTTTCGTTCTATGGGTATTATTATAGTCCCAATAATGGCTGTTGTGTTGGTTGAAGAAACCATCACGGGTAAATATGGACTCGTCAGTCCATAAAATTGACGAAGTGAAAGCCCGATCTGCGTCAGCTGCCGCGAGAAATCGCTCGCAGTAGTCAATCTATTGTTTGTAATAGAAAACAGAATATTATTTGAAAAATATTAATCTTTATGTCGCCTCTTACAACTCTATATGTATTCTATTAACTGAAGCCTCCGTCGATATTTACTGGGCTGAATCGAATGAAAAATTGAGAAAAAAACTGTTATCTGTAAGTGATAGTCCACAAATAACAAAATCAATTGAAATTACATTTGAAGAACATTACTTGGGGTTTATTATGGGAAAAAACTTTGCAAATTGGACATATGCGCACATTGCTTCACCATATTTAGCCATAATTTACAAGCTTCCTTTATCACAAAGTATGGCGATAAAATTTGTCTTCCTCATAAAGGAAACTATCTCAAATATTGAAAAACATGAGTAATCTACGTGCAAAAGGTTTAGCCGGATAAGAATGGTAAATCAGCCCTAAGCGAGTTTTGTGCCGCCGATTTTTCACAAAGTTCCTAACCTAAAAAAACAATTTTGTGCCAAATTACAGCTTTTTACATCGATGCCGAGCGGTCTTCCTGCTAAAAAAATAGTGTTTTTTCTATTTGTGCAGTTTTTAAACATCAAGAAGCGACCGAAGAATCTTAAAAAATACTGATAAAGCAAAAACATATCAATGTTAATGAAAAAAAATTCTTTGTTTTTAAATGCTACACTATTTTCAATCATCGGATCTTTTTTTGATCTACTTCTTGTGCTACTGTTATCACGAAAATTAACATGATTTAACTTTTGATAACCTACATTAATATGAAAAAAACGAAAATTTGACCTGCAACATATTGAATTAAAATAAAAACGACAAAATGTCTCATTTTGCTTCCTCATAAAGGAAGCTTTGTTTTCGTGAAAAAAAAAATTTTCGCGGTTTTTATGCCAATATGTTCAAAATGTCCTAAAACATCGAGAAATCATATTTAGAAAAATGTCTGGATGGATGTGTGTGTGTGTGTGTGTGTGTGTGTGCGTGTGCGTGCGTGTGCGTGTGTGTGTGTGTGTGTGTGTCCGTATCCTGAGTTTCAGATTTTAATAATTACGTAATGTTTTATGTAATGTGACGTCGTATTTTTGCGAGTCACAAAGGAACTCGATAACGCGCGAGGTACAACCTCGCTCCCAGGCCGAGTCCCTCTCGAACGATACAGTCAGGGCCAAATTGTTAACTTGTCGTTAGATATTAATTTAATTTTGTATTTCCGAAAAATTCTCTTGAGCAAAACGGCGGTCCCCGCCGTTACCGACACGATGACAGCATCGAGAACACCATCGTCTGCGCAACAGTTCAACCGAGAACGAGAAGGGCCAGCGAGAGCAATATTCGATGCTCTCGCCACTAACACCATGAGCAACGTAGCCCACGTACGTGAGCCATAACGTCATCATCGACGAGAGCCACCAACATCATCCATCGTTGTCGCTCTCGGCATCATCGCTGAGAGAGCGCCAAATTCAACGTCGTCGCGTGGTCGTGCGTCGTATCGCACTGCTTGGGAGAAATATTATTATTATCGTCATTCGTCCGTAATTTGGGAGAGAGAATCGATCGCGCTCTCGTTCTATCGCTCACTCCATCGATCTATCCGCCGCCTCGAATCAATCGCGCAATCGATTACCAAGTCGCGCTAACATTCGACTCGAATCGCATAAGGGTGGGGGTAGAAATCGGAGCTTACGAGGGCGATCACGAAAGTTCTCTCGAGGACTTAAGCCGCCGTACCGAACGGGGAAGGACGTTGGAATCGCGCCGTTATCGAGTACCGAGCAAGAGAAGCGCGTCTGCCGAATATATCAAAGATTGGGTTCCCGCTGCATTACGGGACCATTCTGCTGAAAACAAACCGGTAAGAACGTCGTTTTGCTCGTTTTGGTTGTGGAATTGAGGAAAATCGCGAGTAGAGGCATTTTCGGGAGTAAAAGTGTTCCAAAACGAAGCAATATTGTCTCGACGACGAGTTAACGCGCGCGGCCAAATTAGAATCTTGTCCGCGAGTAAAATCATTCGCGAGTTACCGTTCGCGTGTTAAATTAATAGAATCGCCGAGAGGGATTCAATATCTATTCGTGCGGAAGCGAGAGTCCATAGGTTAATTAGCGTAATTTGTTTAGAACTCTCGGCCTGAGTAAAATCGAGAGCTATCGTAAGACAGCGGCCATTTTGTATGAGAGTGTGGAAACGGAGAAAACCGTTAAGATATCGGCCATTTTGAGATTGGGGCGCGATATTGCCACGAGGCCGAGAGGAATTAATTATTCGAGTATTAAAGAAAGCGAGAACGAGATCCCAAGGTTATTGCCATTGAACATTCAAATTGTATAGCAGCGAACGGAAAAAGCTTGTTAATAGTGAATAAGGATTCTGTGTTGAAAACGGGAATTTTGATTTTTTTTTTTTGCATTTTGATTTCGTCTCGCCTTCTGCGAGCCGAAATAACGATAAATTAAATAAATAAAAGTAAGTGTTGTGTTTCCCGAACTTGCTGCAAAGAGTATTTATTGTAGAATTTCCAACGATAACTGACCGCGCCCCTCTACCATCCTCAAGGGCAGCTAGCCAGGCAAAGAAATTGTTGAACTCACGAGAGAACTCAAGGAAATATAAATTTGCTATCGTAATTTATTGCGATAGCTGGCGCCCAATCCTTGAGCGATCTCGTGAGCTGTTTTGTGACCCGAAGAGTCGGCTTTTCATGCGTTAAGAAAAGTCACGTCACAAATTTGGCGCCCGACGTGGGGCTGGGCCGTTGAGAAAAGCGAAAAATTCCATTAATACATTTTTCGGATTTAATTAAAATTTTTAGTATCTCGTTTGATCTCGTTTCGCATAAAATTTTTTTTGTTTAAGTAAAAATTTTGGTAAAAGTAAAGTAAGAAGATAAAAAGTTTTAAGAGAAAATAGGAAGAATCGAAAGAGTCGTTAAAAGAGAAAAATTTTCGAGCTCGAAAGAGAATTGTAGAATATTCGAGAACGAAGGAGGAAGAGATAGAAAGAGTAGATATCTGAAATAAAATTTTGTCGAATATTCCCGAGAATATATTTGCGAATGCTCGGAAAGGCGTCGTAGTCGAGCCATAAAGTTTTTTTTCTCTCGCGCTTTGTTTTGGTCGTGCGTCGCGCGACAGTGGTAGTAGTGTGTCCGTCCGTGTATGTGATTCGTCCTTTGTGCGCGTGTGTGCGGGCAGCGAGAGAGCCTCAGTTTACGTAGATCTCGCTGGCTGGACACATCGTCTTATAATTCGTTCACGCCATCGTTACCGTTCAAGAAAGAGATCAAGTTGAAAATGGCAGGATCTCTCCGAGTTCCCCAGTCGCTAAGGTAATTGTGGCTAAAAATCGGATAAAGTGATTTTGTGATTTGAACTTGTGTCTTGCTCGAGAGAGAAGTGTAGTTGCGGGAATTAAACTCAGTGATTTACGTTATCGTCGTTATTGTCGAGTACGCGAGACAAAGATCTCGAGCTTCTCTCGAGATACATCGCGCTGTGAATAATTTTAATAGAACGCAATCATGGATTATTTATTCTAATTTATTGAATTTGTGTTTTGGTTAACGAATTAATTTTTTTTAATGGTTTAATCATTCTATTTATTTTTGTTCTCTCTCTCGCGCAAGACGGTGCATGCGCTTTATAGCGAAATATATTTCTTTGTGATTGTCACCGATATTGTGATTCACCCGATCTTTTTTTCTTCTCCGATATTTATTGCTTCGAATAATATTGTCAATTCCGAGAGCAATTACTCTCACGTCGTCCGCATTATAACTGAGAAAAAAAAAAAAAGAAAACCCTGAAAAACATCGAAAAGTGCATCGAAAAAAAAAAGGAAATCTCGTCTCGTCGCGTCGTCGTTTTCCCCACGTGCTTCGTGCCGGTAGCCCACGAGTTCGCGAGAGTGTGTGCGCGTGTCCGTGATTCTCGTCCGTGAGCCGCGCGTTAGTGTGCGTGACAGGCTCTCGCACGTTCGAGTGTTCGTATTTCTTCGACTCGCTCCGCGCAACTTCGTGCTTCGCGACTCAAGTGAATTCTCTCGCGCGTACGTACCTCGAGTATAGTCTCACGCGTCATAACTGAATTTCTCGCGTGAATTATAAAGAATTAATCGACATGCATCGTACACCGCCAAATGCCCGTGAACGCGTAGCTGCGCTCTCTCCGAGCCAGCTGAGAAAAGAATTGACGGATCGAGGTTTACGCGATAGCGGGATGGTCAGTGAGATGCGCGATCGATTGTTGAATTCAATTCGCGAGGGACAAGATTCACAAGCTCGTGGCCGCGAACAGCTTGCCGCGTTATTGAATCGAACGAACCCCTTTCGCGACGAGGCTAATAATTATTCGTTGCCAAACATTAATCAAGTTCCGCGAGTGACAGGTGCCGCGAATTTTGCCACCTCTACCGAGTATCGTCGAGCGGAGGGGGGAGGTGCTATACCGCGTCAGTCATCGGCGCGCGCGATTCCGTCGATACCGCTACTCCGCGCACGCGTCGAAAATCCGCGTTTAAACGAAGATAATCGAAATCATTTGGAAAATTTTCATCCGGGAATGACAGCTAACCCGGAATACCACTCGTCGCCGCGTTCCCGCCGTGATTCATACGACCCGTCCGCCGCGATGCGTTCAGCGTACGAAATGATGCGCAAATGGGGATTAAAATTTTCGGGCGTGATCGGCGAAGACGGAGAGGGATTTTTGCTCCGTATTAAAGAGGGCCGGAGAATGCTCCCGGTAAATGACAGCGAACTTCTTGACTGTCTCCCTCTCTTCCTTTTTGATAACGCGCTTTGGTGGTATCGGACGCACCGAAATTCTTTCGTGACTTTCCGTGATCTAGAGTCTGCATGGAGGGATCGATTCGGCGATCCCGATTATCAATTCTCACTACGCGAAGAAATCTTTGCCCGCGTGCAAGGCAAACACGAACGTTTTTCGGTTTTCCTCACGTGTCTACGTGCGCTTTTCGATCGTGTCGAGCCTCCCATGAGCCTCGAGGAACAATTGCAATACGCGTGGCGAAATATGTTACCGTACTTGCGCCGCGCTATCAGACGCCGTGACGCGACCACGTTCGGTGAGTTTGAAAAACTCGCGCGCGAAGTCGAGTGGGACGAACATGGTGGGAAACAAAATCGCGAACCACCGTCGCCCGCGAATTCGAGATTCCCGACCCTCGCGTATCGCGACCCGTATAAAACGCGCCCAGATCGGAACCCGAATTTCGCGACGTTTCTCGAGTGGGACGAGTTGGCGTCAGAGGAACACGCGTGCGCGTGCTCCGATAAACTCCCGGAGCGGCGCGCAACGCCGGAGAATAACCGACCGGTGAATAAACACAACGATTCGCGAAACTCACCGCGGAGAGAAAATTCGAATCGATCGAATTATTCGCGTTTCCCGCCGCGCTCCGGTTCACCATACCCGGCACGTGATAAAAGCCCGTCCGACGTGCGCGTCCACTTCGAAAGATCCGACCGCCGTGATAAAAGTCCGATTGACGTTCCGGACAAGGCTCACGAGTCGACGAATCCGTTTCGTCAGTCGATGACGTCTCGCAACGCACCGACTGAAGATCGGCAATATCCCGATCGTCGACAGCCTCGCGCCTGCTTCAACTGTGGCCAAGAGGGGCACATCGCGAAAGGTTGCTTGGCACCGCGAAAACGTTCTGCGGGAAACGACGACGGGAGTCGCCAATAAGGGCCGAACAGACTCCTGCGTTGACCGTACGGGCCCTCGACAAAAATATTTCGCTTCCACTAGACCCAATGGAATATTTTTGCACCCCGCTCTACAGTTCTCGTGCGCGGCCGGTATTAATTATTAAAATAAATATCTTGGGAAAAACGTTACCGGCCATGTTCGACAACGGTTCGACAAGTACCTTTATCGGACAAGACGGGCTGCTACTAGCTTCTCGTTTAGGATTTTCTCGTAAATCAATGCCGCGAAAACCGACTACGATCGCGAACGGTGAAACAATTACGCGCGACGAAAAGATGGAGCTCCCGATGAAACTTGAAAATCGCGAAGAAATGATCTCCGCGAGGATCCTCCCATCGTTGCCGGTTCCATTATTGCTCGGATTAGACGCGCTGGAAATATTTAAAATTGTTATCGACCACCATCGACGCGTGTGGTATTTCAGCGATGACCCGACGAATACATTTAATTTCGCCTCCCGTGACAGTGTCGAACACGCAAACTTATCGCTCGGAATTTCGGAACTCGGTCGAAACGAGAGTACGCGCCTCGCGAAATTTTTGGAAAAAGAGCTCGAGATTCTTAAAAATGCTCCCGGGTTAACAAATTTAATCGAACACCGAATCGATGTTGGTACTAATCGACCGATAAAACAGCGTTATTATCCGGTCACTCCGATCATACGCGAAGCAATCGATGACGAAGTCGATCGTATGCTTGAGGCAGACGTTATCGAACCTTCGAACAGCGATTGGTCGAGCCCGATCGTGATGATTAAAAAACCGAACGGGACGTTTCGATTTTGTTTAGATTTCCGGAAAGTTAACGAGGTCTCGAAAAAGGATGCGTACCCGTTACCGTACATGACACAAATTCTCGATCGCTTGCGTTCCGCAAAATACATTTCCACGATCGACTTAAGTCAAGCTTTCCATCAGATTCGTCTCGAGGAGTCGTCCAAAGAGATAACCGCGTTTACGGTACCCTATAGGGGGTTATTTCAATTCAAAAGAATGCCGTACGGACTCACGGGCGCTCCCGCGACGTTTCAACGACTCTTAGATCGTGTGATTGGTCCGGAAATGGAACCTCACGCATTCGCATATCTCGATGACATTATTATTGTCACCGAGGACTTCGATGAGCATTTAACCCTGCTCAAACGGGTTTTTGATCGTATCGTCGCTGCTGGCTTACGCATCAACCCCGAGAAATGCGAATTTTGCTGCTCTGAGGTGAGATATCTCGGATTCCTCGTGAATCGAGACGGTTTGCAGGTAGATCCCGCGAAAACCGAACCGATTAAAGCATTTCCGCGGCCGGAAAAATTAAAACCGTTGCGACGATTCTTGGGAATGGCATCGTGGTATCGTCGATTTATTCCGCACTTTGCCGAGATCGCAGAGCCGCTCACGCGACTCTCGAAAAAGAATCAAGTTTGGAAATGGGGACCGGAGCAACAAAAAGCTTTCGACTCTTTGAAAGAAGCTCTCGCGAACCCTCCAACCCTCGCGTGCCCCGATTTCAAGGCCAAATTCGTGCTGCAAACAGACGCGAGCATGACCGGCATCGGCGCGGTATTAACGCAAGAAATCAACGGTTCAGAGCATCCGATTGCGTACGCGAGTCGAACACTCTCGCCGCCAGAACGAAATTATTCGACCACCGAACAAGAGTGTCTCGCCATTTTATGGGCGATTAAGAAATTCCGGGCTTATCTTGAAGGTTACCGCTTCACGGTAATCACTGATCATCACGGTCTCAGGTGGTTGCAAACGCTCAAGGAACCTTCGGGTCGTTTAGCTCGATGGGCCTTGCAACTTGCACAGTACGACTTCGAGATCGTGTATCGCAAGGGTGCGCTAAACCACGTTCCCGATGCACTCTCTCAAATGTTCGAATTTTTACCACCCACGGCTGCAAAACCACCGGAAACACTCCCAGAATATAATTTCGTGATCGTTCCCAACGATAACGGTAATCCTGGCGTCGCGCGCGAACCAATTGACCCCGAACGTGATCCCTGGTACGCGAAAAAGCTTACGGCGATCGTCGCGCACCCCGAGAGATTTCCTTATTGGAAAATCAGGGATAATCGTCTTTATGTTTATCGACACACCACGCGTCGCGCCCTCCCAGTCGGTGATAATTCCGAATGGAAAATGGTCGTACCGCGTTATGCTCGCGCAGAAATCTTACGCGAGTGTCATGACGAGACACAAGCGGGTCATCTCGGTATACAAAAAACGTACGAGCGAGTATTTCACTCGTATTTCTGGCCACGCATGTTTCGCGACGTTTCTCGTCATGCTCGCCATTGCGGAGTCTGTCAATGCGCAAAGGTCGAACAGTTACCGCCCCTCGGTCTCATGGGTCGTCGAGTCGTGGAAGAGCCATGGACTGTAATCGCTGCGGATATTATGGGACCTTTTCCGCCAAGTCGATCTGGCCATGCGTACGTTCTCGTGATACAGGACTTGTTCACAAAGTGGGTCGAATGTTGTCCGTTGCGTAAAGCAAACGGCAAAAAGATCTCCGAGGCGTTAGAAGAATTGGTCTTCTCTCGCTGGGGCACCCCGCAGGTCTTGCTCACGGATAACGGTACCGAATTTAATAACCGTAGTATTCAGGCTCTCGCCACCGAGCGAGGAATTTTCCATACGACAACACCGCCTTACCATCCGCAGGCGAATCCGGTGGAACGCGTTAATCGTGTATTAAAAACAATGATCGTATCGTTTCTCGAAGGCGATCATCGAGCGTGGGATACTCATCTCGCGGAATTTCGTTTCGCGTACAACACGGCGTATCATACGTCCATTCGTAGCACTCCCGCGTACTTGAACTTCGGACGTGAGCCTAAGCCGCATAATTTTTACCGTCAACGCGAGGAGGGGGATCGCGAAATCGTCCTGTTGCGACCCGAAGAATGGTCAGAACGCGTACGAGAACTAGCGAAGTTGCACGAGAAGGTCACTCACGATCTCGAGGAAGCGCATCAACGACAAGCGGCTCAATATAACCGCCACCGCCGCGATCGCACATTCAAAGTCGGAGATCTCGTCCTGAAAAGACAGCGAATTTTGTCGTCAGCCGCTCAAAACGTCGCCGCAAAACTCGCGACCAAATATCACGGGCCGTTTCGGATCGCAAAAGTACTCTCCCCCGTAGTATACGAGGTTCAGGACGTTCTCGGGGGCCGCGCGATAAAAGTATCGATAGAAGATTTGAAGTCGTATCTTCCGCCCGCCGTCGCTGACGAGCCGGAGGGGGGTGATACCGCGCGAAACGAGACCCCGGACGAACCCGAGGACTCGGTGCGAGAAGATTAATCTGCCCCAACTACGGTCTAAATGTAATCTATGTTGCATGTTTGTTTAGTATTGATTTTGAATCTCGCTCGTCGTTTATTTAAACCATGCTTTACTTAAGTGCTTTACTTATTTGCTATACCAAAAATGAAACAGCTCTGTTGGTATCGTTCGTGCGGAAACTCGTTGTCGCGACGAAAAAATTACGTTTTTTCTCGTATTCAATTTCGTTGCCCAAATGTCCACACGAGCGAAGCTTCGGTCTTATACGGCCGGGTCGGCCTTGTCATAGGGGGGGAGGTGTTGTGACGTCGTATTTTTGCGAGTCACAAAGGAACTCGATAACGCGCGAGGTACAACCTCGCTCCCAGGCCGAGTCCCTCTCGAACGATACAGTCAGGGCCAAATTGTTAACTTGTCGTTAGATATTAATTTAATTTTGTATTTCCGAAAAATTCTCTTGAGCAAAACGGCGGTCCCCGCCGTTACCGACACGATGACAGCATCGAGAACACCATCGTCTGCGCAACAGTTCAACCGAGAACGAGAAGGGCCAGCGAGAGCAATATTCGATGCTCTCGCCACTAACACCATGAGCAACGTAGCCCACGTACGTGAGCCATAACGTCATCATCGACGAGAGCCACCAACATCATCCATCGTTGTCGCTCTCGGCATCATCGCTGAGAGAGCGCCAAATTCAACGTCGTCGCGTGGTCGTGCGTCGTATCGCACTGCTTGGGAGAAATATTATTATTATCGTCATTCGTCCGTAATTTGGGAGAGAGAATCGATCGCGCTCTCGTTCTATCGCTCACTCCATCGATCTATCCGCCGCCTCGAATCAATCGCGCAATCGATTACCAAGTCGCGCTAACATTCGACTCGAATCGCATAAGGGTGGGGGTAGAAATCGGAGCTTACGAGGGCGATCACGAAAGTTCTCTCGAGGACTTAAGCCGCCGTACCGAACGGGGAAGGACGTTGGAATCGCGCCGTTATCGAGTACCGAGCAAGAGAAGCGCGTCTGCCGAATATATCAAAGATTGGGTTCCCGCTGCATTACGGGACCATTCTGCTGAAAACAAACCGGTAAGAACGTCGTTTTGCTCGTTTTGGTTGTGGAATTGAGGAAAATCGCGAGTAGAGGCATTTTCGGGAGTAAAAGTGTTCCAAAACGAAGCAATATTGTCTCGACGACGAGTTAACGCGCGCGGCCAAATTAGAATCTTGTCCGCGAGTAAAATCATTCGCGAGTTACCGTTCGCGTGTTAAATTAATAGAATCGCCGAGAGGGATTCAATATCTATTCGTGCGGAAGCGAGAGTCCATAGGTTAATTAGCGTAATTTGTTTAGAACTCTCGGCCTGAGTAAAATCGAGAGCTATCGTAAGACAGCGGCCATTTTGTATGAGAGTGTGGAAACGGAGAAAACCGTTAAGATATCGGCCATTTTGAGATTGGGGCGCGATATTGCCACGAGGCCGAGAGGAATTAATTATTCGAGTATTAAAGAAAGCGAGAACGAGATCCCAAGGTTATTGCCATTGAACATTTAAATTGTATAGCAGCGAACGGAAAAAGCTTGTTAATAGTGAATAAGGATTCTGTGTTGAAAACGGGAATTTTGATTTTTTTTTTTGCATTTTGATTTCGTCTCGCCTTCTGCGAGCCGAAATAACGATAAATTAAATAAATAAAAGTAAGTGTTGTGTTTCCCGAACTTGCTGCAAAGAGTATTTATTGTAGAATTTCCAACGATCCCTGACCGCGCCCCTCTACCATCCTCAAGGGCAGCTAGCCAGGCAAAGAAATTGTTGAACTCACGAGAGAACTCAAGGAAATATAAATTTGCTATCGTAATTTATTGCGATAGCTGGCGCCCAATCCTTGAGCGATCTCGTGAGCTGTTTTGTGACCCGAAGAGTCGGCTTTTCATGCGTTAAGAAAAGTCACGTCACAGTAAATTCAGCAACAAAAAAAAAACGAATGCAAAAAAAAAGCGACAATATCATTTTTAACATCACAAAAGAATAATATCGTTATTTATCGTTTGGGAGGAGAAATTTTGAAAATCACGGTAATCGACAAAGATAAAGACTGTCGAATATACACAAATAAGAGAATGACGAAAGCGACGATGACGATAGTGGGGACACGAAATGCTGAACGATAAGGCATGGTTCAATAAAATAAAATCGACTCAAAGAGAACCGGCATGATTTCGGGTGTAAATGGCCCGTTATAGAATTTTATGTTCGCATACAGGTTAATCGCTTCGTTAAAATAATACTCACACGTACACATTCACGCAGCATACAGAAATAAATATATATAGATATAAAACCCTTTGGTTAAAATGCAATATTCGCACAATGTACGGAAATCTATCTCTCTCTCTCTCTCTCTAACAAAATCTGGCGGAGAATATAGATGTATATATATATTGGGCAAGATTGGCGAACATATATATATATATATATATATATATATATATATATATATATATATATATATATATATATATATATATATATATATATATAACTACTTATCTGGATAATTGCGTTGGATGATGATGAGCCGCCGATGCACGAAGAAAGACGGAAGAATCGCTCGACGTCGTCGTCCCGATGACGGAGAATACCAAAAAAAAGTAGAAATATGGCTCGACGTCGCGTTTTCCTTCGAATATAATATTGCGTCGTCCGAGTATAATATGTGAAAATGGAGAGAGAGAGAGACCGAAGACAAAGAGAACCGTACACGGCAAGAGCAGGATGAGAAGTCTCCGGAGATCGAGCGCCACGCGCGATCAATGCTCACTCTCAAAATCCGTATATTTGAATGATCAATACATTTAAATATGTACTAATCATATCAAATAATTGAGACGTTGTCATTGCTCGCCCCGCAGCTAGCGCTCCCCACCACATTCGCGCTCTTTTATATTTAAATTCGAATTGATCATTACAATTAATAATTCGAAAACGCTTCAAGACATCAAGCTAAAATTTGGCACACTTGTCGAGAACGAATTGCTCTTTATTATGAAATTTTTTTTTTAATGATAACGGGTGCTCAGACTTTATCGACTTTTTTCGTTTTTGCAAGAATGGCGTAAACGCTCTAGCCTCTGCAATTTTCAAGATATTTCACTCAAACTTTGTACAGAATTAGTATAGCTATTAAGGTTGTTTGGTATTGAATTTGGCGAAAATCCATCGAGGGATTAAAATTTTATGAAATTTTGAATTTTTCGAAAAATAGCCTAAACGCTCTAACTTGCGCAATTTTTGAGATATTGTACTGAAACTTTGCACAGAGCTAATATAGCTATCGAGGTTGTTCGCTATCAAATTTGGCAAAAATCCATCGAGGGATTGAAATTTGATGGAATTTTTAATTTTTTGAAAAATAGCGTAGACGCTCTGACTTGTGCATTTGTCGTGAAAAAATTTTTTTTCGCGATTTTTTTAAAGATATTGCACTGAATCTATACACAGAACTAATGTAGCTATCGAGGATGTTCGTTATTAAATTTCGCGAAAATCGATCCAATGATTGAATTTTCATTACATTTTAAATTTTTATAAAAAAAGCGTTAACGCTATGACTTTTGAACTTTTTTAGATATTGCAATGAAATTTTTTGCAGAGCCAGTATAGCTATCAATGTTATTCGCTATCAAATTTGGCGAAAATCGATGGAATTTGCACATTGATTACTAATATTTTTCAATAGTTGACAAAGCTTACTTTATGAGGAAGCCAAATTTGATCGCCATACTGTATGTTAAAGGACGCTATGTGAACTATGGATAAAGATGAGGAAGCAATGTGCAAATTTCAATTTGCAGGGTTTACCATTGGAAGTCGATACATAAATCATTCTTTGGGCTTAATAAATGGGTGATCATGGCTGGAGTATTTGTGAGGCATAACAAATAGATGTAAACAATACGATTCTATTGTTAATTTCCCCGTTTATCATAGCGTTGACCTCTTCAACATTGAAGACTGCCGCTTTTTATTTTGGAGCCATGAGCATGCATCTATTAAACTTAACGAAAGATTTATTCATGGATTTCGAATAAAAAATGAACAACTTTATCGTTTTTTTTTCAATGTGTTGCAGGTTGAATTTTGGGACTTTTTTATAGAAATGTAGGGAATGAAGAGTAATATCATGTAAATTATTGTCATAATAGCATAAAAATCTCTTTGTTGCAAAATAATGTTTTGAAATAAAGATTCGATAAAGAAAAATAGAGTTTAGTATTTAAAAAAAAAATTCCATTTACATTGACATGTTTTTGATTTTTCAGAGTTCTTTATAGTTTTTCGGTCAAATGGTGGTATTTAAAAACTGCGAAAATATTAAAAAACATTTTTTTCGGCAGGACGATCGCTCGGAATCGATGTAGAAAGCTGTAATTTTGTACAAAACTGTTTTTAAGGCTAGGAACTTTGGAAAAAATTGGCGCAACAAAATTCGCTAGGGACCGATTCACCATTTTCTCCTACTAAACCCTTGATTTAAATTGATAATTAATTAATTAATTAATAATTTTAATTTTCGGTTTATTAAATGAACGCTCATGGCTAAAAAATAGGAAACAGAACTCTTCGATGTTGAAGAGGTCGATGCCATGATCAACGGGGATAGCAATGAAGATTAATATGTTGCAATATAGATAGTATGGGTAAATAAACTAAAATGAGTAATAAAATCGGTTTGTTTACATCTATTTCTTATGTCTCATAAATACTCCAGCCATGATCACCCATTAATTGAACCGAAAAAATGATTTATGTACAAGTAGAGGATCAGATAACTTAACTCCGCATAACTTAACCGATCGCATAACTCAACTCGTTACCATGGCAACACAATCATATATCTCAACTCCACCTATGACCGTTTCTCCCCACTTCGAACCATCGACCGACCCTGAAACATCTATGGGCATGCGTATTGCCAACATGCGTAGTGCGCATGTGTGATCGTTTCCGGTTCCGTCAAGTTGAGTTATCTGAACGTGTACTGTGTGGATTCGAATGCTGGAACATTTTTTTTTTCAAATGTAGGTAATCAAGAGTACAATCATGTCCATTTTTGTCATAATAGTATAATAATCTATTCGATACAAAATAATGTTTTTAAATCAATATTGGATGATTAAAAACAGAGTTTAGCATTAAAAAAGAAGAAAAATTGTGCCATTAACATTAACATTTTTATAATGTTTCAGAATTTTCAAAGATTTTTTGGTCTCCTTTTGGTAATTGAAAACTGCGAAAATCGAAAAAAACACTTTTTGTTAGCACGAAGACCCCTCCGAATAGATGTAGAAAGCTATAATTTTGCACAAAATTGTTTTTTTCAGGTTAGGAACTTTGGAAAAATATGAGCCCCAAAATTCGCTGGGGGCCAATTCACCATTCTTATCCGGCTACACCCTCTGAAAAATATGTTCAAATTAACTTCCTGCCTAATTTCATTTTTGCCACGTTCAATAGCAAAGAACCTTCATCAGCATTTTGAATGTTTATGAAGTTTCAGTATAATATGTAGTTAATAGCCAAAGTTAGAGTACGCCATTTTTCTAAAAGAAAAAATACTTTGATAAAACTTCAATTATTCGATCGATTTTTGCTAAATTTAATATTGAACAACCTTGACAGCTGTATTAGTTCTTTGCAAAGTTTCAGTGGAATATCTTGATAATTGTACAATTTAGAGCGTTTACATGATTCTAAAAAAAGAGTTTCATTAAAATTTTATCCCTCGTTGTATTTTCGCCAAATTCAATAGCGAACTACCTTAATAGCTATACTAGTTATGTACGAAATTTCAATGCAATATCATGAAAATTGTGCAAGTTACGGCGTTTACGTAATTTTTTTTTTTTAATTGAAGTTTCATAAAAATTTAAACTTTCGATCGATTTTTTTCCAAATTCAATTCCAAACAACTTTAATAACAATACTAATTCTGTGTGAAGTTTAAGTGCATTATCTTGAAAATTGCAGAAGTTAGAGCACTTACGCCGATTTTGGAAAAAAGAAAAAAGTCGATGAAATGTGAAAATCAGTTGGAATTGAAAGAAAATTTTTCATAGATTTTTTAGTTCATTAATTAATTTGCCAATACTCGTTGTTCCGGATCGTTTATGTGCAAATGTTGCACGGTCTGAAAATGATACGGATATAATCCGTCCTCGTGCAACGTTCTCCACGCGTTCATGCGGCTTGTCACAAATTGTCGACCAAGGCTTCGAGTACTTCGCGTCGGATCTTCGGCAACAGCGTCAAGGACGGCCTCCTGCACTCTTGCTGTTCGAGGATGTGGAGGTCTTCCTGCATTAACTGATCCGTGCGGCACTAATATGTCTGATTCTAGACAACTACGCTCGAGAGATCGAAATACATTTGCGTGAGGATGGCGGTCGCGATGAGGCCATCGCTCAGCATAATGCCTCGCTGCTCGACCTGCTTGCTGCTGGCATTCTCCGAACGACATCAACATATCAAAATATTCATGCGGTGTATATAGTGCCGCCATTTTCCCACAAATTAAAAAAAAAATTACAATGTACACACGAATGAAATGTCGAAATCACGTTAAACGACAAGACGTGTCATTTGCCACTGAAAGTCAGTGGTGAACAAAAACAAATGAATATTGATTTCCAGATCATTCCATCTTTCCATGGCTATTATCATGATATTTTGAAAAGCTTTTTGTTCTATGGATTCTTGTGACGAATAGTCAAAATAAATCCGTAGCCACGAATAATCTTCTTCGCTGTTAATGAATCTCGGATACACCGATTGCTCATTGTGTGAAGATAAAGTGTGATTATTTTTTCACACTGTATTTTCAAACAAAAATTTAAAATCTATTAAAAAGCATTGAACAAATTCAAAGCGGCGAATATGATTTCTGTGACATGGAGAAGAACAAGAAATTGTAAAATTACTCATTGATGTAGATAAAACATCCTAGCACTGCTCCAAATCATATGTTCGTACTATGGATTCTTCTGACGGATATCCAAAAGCAATCCATAGCCACAAATAATCTTCTTCGCTGTTAATGATGCTCCAACTACACCGATGCTTGTGGGAAAAAGATTTTCCTTCGGCTGATGTACATTTAAAATATTCTAATGCTTATGAACAATATTTTATTCACAATGTATTTTTCAACAGATATTTAAAATCTATTGGCAATCATTAAAAAGTTTAAAAACGGCGAAAATACCATTTCAGCACCATGGATAATTATAAAAACTTTTAAGCGCAGAACGGATGTACATTAGAAAAGCTCATAATGCTCCGAATGATTTTTTCGAACTGAGGATTCTCAAGACGAAGAGTGAAAATCAATCTGTAGCTACAAATAAGTCTCCTTCGCTGGCGATGATATTCCAGAAACACCGATACTTGTGGGAAAAAGATTTTTCTTTCACCGGTGTAGCATGAGAATAATATCATGTTTATTTTTTGTACAATGTCTTTTTGCAAGGCATATTTAATCACTTTTAAAAATGTTTGAAAAGTTTCAAAGCGGCGGATACCACTTGAGCAGCATAAATAATCACAAAAACTTTGAAACACTGAAGCAATGTGGATCAAACATTCTGCCACTGCTCCGAATGATATGTTTGTACAATGAATTCTTCTGGAGAATAGTCAATATCAATCCGTAGCCACAAATTATCTTCTTCGCTGTTAGTGAGGTTCGAATGCACGGATGCTCTTTGGAAAAATATTTTCTTTTCGCTGATAAAGATATAAAATATCCTCATGCATATAAAAAATATTTTTTCACAATGTATTTTCCAACAGATATTTAAAATCTATTGGAAATCATTCGAAAGTTTCAAGGCAGCGAATATGATTTCTGTACCATGGAGAAAGACAAAAATTTAGAAAATTACTTACAGATGTGGATCAAACATTAAGCCACTGCTCCGAATGACATTTTTGTACTATGGAATCTTCTGACGAATAATCAAAATGAATCCGTAGCCACGAATAATCTTCATCGCTGTTAATGAAGTTTTGATACACCGATGCTCATTGGGAAAATATTTTCTATTCGCTCATGTAGGTTTAAAATATTTTTATGCTTATCAGGAATATGTTTTCAAAATGTATTTTCCAAAAGATAGTTAAAATCTATTGGAAATCATTGGAAAGATTCAAAGCGGCGAATATCATTTCTGTAACATGGAGAAAGACAAAAATTCGGAAGATTACTCACCGATGTAGATTAAACATCTTCGCACTGCTCCGAATGATATATTGGTACTATGGATTCTTCTGACGAATAGTCAAAATCAATCCGTAGACACAAATAATCTTCTTCGCTGTTAATGATGCTCCAGCTACACCAATGCTTGGGGGA
Organism: Alloplasta piceator; assembly: GCA_946863875.1. NCBI lineage: Eukaryota > Metazoa > Arthropoda > Insecta > Hymenoptera > Ichneumonidae > Alloplasta > Alloplasta piceator. The sequence goes on along the minus strand of OX333072.1, from coordinate 42,435,465 downwards.
AAAAGATTTTCCTTCAGCTGATGTAGATTAAAAATATTCTCATGCTTACGAGGAATATTTTTTGGAAATGTATTTTCCAACAGCCATTTAAAATCCATTGGAAATCATTGCAAAGTTTTAAAGCGGCCAATATGATATCTGCCAGATGGACAAGGGCAAAAATTCGGTAAGTGACTCACCGATGTAGATTAAACATCTTGGCATCGCTCCAAATGATGATTTTGAACTTTGGATTGTTGTGACTAGTAGTCAGAATCAATCCGTAGCCCCAAATAATCTTCTTCGCAATTAATGATGCTTTGGTTGAACCGATGCTTGTGGGAAAAATATTTCCTTTTCTCAGGTGTAGATTAAAAATATTCTCTCGCTTATGAGAAAAATCTATTTTTTCGAAATACATTTTCCAACAGCCATTTAAAATTCATTGGAATTCATTGCAAAGTTTCGGAGCGGCGAATATGATGTCTGCCACATGGACAAAGGTAAAAATCTGGAAAATAACTCACCGATGTAGATTAAGGGGGGGGGGGTCGAAAACCCGACTAGCAAATGTTCCGACGGGCCGAAGTCCCGAATTTCACGACGACGAACCGTTCGAATAACGAAGGATCAAAATTACGAACGCCGGAAAACAGAAAGCGAAGCCCCGCCCAGCGCATCTCTCTCTCTCCTACACATGGGGCACGCATAAGCGGCGCTCCCGTCGCAGTCTCGGCTTTCGGTTTTCCGAGCGTTCGCATCTTTGACCCTTCGCTATTCGAACGTTTCGTCGTCATGAAATTCGGGACTTCGGCCCGTCGGAATATTTGCTAGTCGGGTTTTCGATCCCGCCCCTAGATTAAACATCTTGGCATCGCTCCGAATAATATTTTTGTACTTTGGATTGTTGTGACGAGGAGTCAGAATCAACCCGTAGCCTCGAATAATCTTCTTCGCAGTTAATGATGCTTCGGTTAGACCGATGCTTGTGGGAAAAATATTTTCATTTCTCACGTGTAGATTAAAAATATTCTCTCGCTCATGAGAAATACCTATTTTTTCAAAATGTATTTTCCAACAGGTATTCAAAATCCATTGGAAATCATTGCAAAGTTTTAAAGCGGCCAATATGATATCTGCCACATGGAGAAGGGTAAAAATTTGGAAAATGACTCACCGATGTAGATTGAACATCCTGGCATCACTCTGAATGATATTTTTTTACTTTGGATTGTTGTGACGAGGAGTCAGAATCAAACCGTAGCCCCAAATAATCTTCTTCGCAGTTAATAATGCTTCGGTTGGACCGATGCTTGTGGGAAAAATATTTTCTTTTCTCAGGTGTAGATTAAAAATATTCTCTCGCTTATGAGGAATACCTATTTTTTCAAAATGTATTTTCCGACAGCCATTTAAAATTCATTGGAAATCATGGCAAAGTTTCGATGCGGCCAAAATGACGTCTGCCACATGGACAAGGGTAAATTTGGAAAATGACTCACCGATGTAGATTAAACATCTTTGCATCGCTCCGAATGATATTTTTGTACTTTGGATTGTTGTAACGAGGAGTCAGAATCAACCCGTAGCCCCAAATAATCTTTTTCGCAGTTAATGCACCGATGCTTGTGGGAAATTTTTTTTTTTTTCACTGATGTAGATTAAAAATATTCTCATGCTTATGAGGAATATTTTTTCAAAATGTATTTTCCAACAGGTATTCAAAGTCCATTTGAAATCATTGCAAAGTTTCGAAGCAGCGAATATGATGTCTGCCACATGGACAAGGGTAAAAATTTGGAAAATGACTCACCGATGTAGATTAAACATCTTTGCATCGCAGCGAATGATATTTTTGTACTTTGGTTTGTTGTGTCGAGTAGTCAGAATCAATCCGTAGCCCCAAATGATCTTCTTCGCAGTTAATGATGCTTCAGTTACACCGATGCTTGTGGGAAAAATATCTTCTTTCTCAGGTGTAGATTAAAAATATTCTCTCGCTTATGAGGAATACCTATTTTTTCAAAATGTATTTTCCAACAGGTATTCAAAGTCCATTGGAAATCATGGCAAAGTTTCGAAGCGGCGAATATGATGTTTGCCACATGGACAAGGGATAAAATTTGGAAAATGACTCACCGATGTAGATTAAACATCTTTGCATCGCTCCGAATGATATTTTTGTACTTTGGATTGTTGTGACGAGTAGTCAGAATCAATCTGTAGCCCCAAATAATCTTCTTCGCAGTTAGTGATGCTTCTGTTAGACCGATGTTTGTGGGAAAAATATTTTCATTTCTCAGGTGTAGATTAAAAATATTCTCTCGCTTATGAGGAATACCTATTTTTTCAAAATGTATTTTCCAACAGGTATTCAAAGTCCATTGGAAATCATGGCAAAGTTTCGAAGCGGCGAATATGATGTTTGCCACATGGACAAGGGTTAAAATTTGGAAAATGACTCACCGATGTAGATTTACCATCTTTGCATCGCTCTGAATGATATTTTTGTACTTTGGATTGTTGTAACGAGGAGTCAGAATCAACCCGTAGCCCCAAATAATCTTCTTCGCAATTAATGATGCTTCGGTTAGACCGATGCTTGTGGGAAAAATGTTTTAATTTCTCAGGTGTAGATTAAAAATATTCTCTCGCTTATGAGGAATACCTATTTTTTCAAAATGTATTTTCCAACAGCTATTTAAAATTCATTGGAAATTATTGCAAAGTTTCGAAGCGGCGAATATGATGTCTGCCACATGGACAAGAGTAAAAATTTGGAAAATGACTCACCGATGTAGATTAAACATCTTGGCATCGCTCCGGATGATGTTTTCGTTCGTTCAAATAGGGTTAACGGGCGTACCTTGTGGCGGAGAGGCTAATGCCGGTTTCTTTACCTCTGGATAATTTTATCTGGCAGATATCCTATGTTTTAAGCATAGGATATCTGGAGGATAATGTTATCCTGAAGATAACCCTGTGTGAAGAGTCAATCTGACAGCTGGACGCTGGCAGGCGGTATCATTGCCTACCTGTAACTCGACGAACGGCCAACGACTGCACCTGACGTATTTGATTCACTTGTTGTCGTTGGCATCTCGACGCCGATATTGTTATCGAACGTCGAACAACTAAAAGCTATTATTAAAAACTAACATTTTTAAACGCTCGTTACTCGATAAGCATTTATCGTAGGACAATTTTTTTTTCAGTTTTGCTCAGAAATTTGCGCTCTACAACGCTGTGCTGAGCGTGTCTGTCAATTATGTTACACGCGGTATATGTGTGCATGATACGTGCCACTACTGTATATGTTTTCGCCGATGTTTTCACCGAGAGTAAAAGAGAGGAAGAGAAACGGGGAGAGAGAAGAGAATCATTATGGGGTGAACCGCTTTTGTTATTCTAAAATTATACACAAACACATAACAATATGATAAAATATATTCCATCTCGTATCATTGTTCTATCATGTATATTAGCTCTACAGAGGGCATAACAAAGGTCATATATGACCATTGTTATGCCCTATGTGCGTGCGCGCGTCTATTTTCATATGCAAAGACCGAAGAGAATTTTCCTGCTATCATAATGTGCATGTCACCATATTTTTACACGTCCTTTGTGTCCTATTTAAGCTATATGTACCACCAAATATTGAGTCCCGAATATCCTTCTTTAATAATTATAATAAAGATATATATATACTCACTGCCCAAGAAAAGAACGTTTGCTTTCACGTATTCGACCAATTCTTCATCCTTTTCGTCGTTCGATCAACTATCGAACTTGCGAACCATGTATATTTTGCTCTTTTTGAAATCGTTTTTGTTGTTTGGTGAAAATTTTACAAAATATTTTATTGGCACTGTCTTAATAGCATTGGTAGTGATGTACCACACACGTGCATACGTTATCTCATTGCTTTCGGTCGCCATATCGTCGCCACAAAAAAATATACTATCTGTATATATAAATAGTGAAATTCGTACACACCACTTTTTTCGGATCACACCCGCTGCTGGACACTTTGTTATACACTTGACGAGCAGCTAGAGCTAACACACGAGAGTACGAGACTACTTAATACGCTGCCAGCGAACGCGGGAATAAGGAATAAGTTACCGGTTACCGCTGCTTTGTCATCCGCGCCGAGAAGATTCTACACGCGTGGGCTCGTTTTGGCAGAACGAACGAGGGAAAATTGTGCGTGATCGCAGATCGTATGCGCGGCCGGCAAAACGCGCGTTGCTACGGACGCACGCGCATGTGTAACGAAATGCGGGCGGAGCCGTGTAATCTCATTGGCCAGTGTACACGGAGAGTATAATAGTATTATATCGTCACTTCGTGATGCCGCAGTTTCGGAAGTGGATTAAGTAATAAAATCTGCGAAGTTTCTTTTCTTTGTGTTTTCGTGCAATTTACAATCATGGCCGCCGGTACACGTACAAGATATAAAGAGTACCTTTTACCGAACTCGACAATGCTTACTACTCGATTTAGGAAGGAGATGAAGGCGTGATTAGAGAATGAAGCGACAAAAAAGCAGGTATGTAATTATAAATATTGCGCACATTATATGTAATATATTTTATATACCGCATCATAATTACGTGTATATATATATGAGGCAGTCCACGCCATTTCGAACGGTCAAAAAGTTGCCCAGTCTCAAAAAAATGGAAATTTTGTCAAATTATTTAATTATATGAAAAAAAAAACTGTTCATTTTTTCAAAATTTTTGGATCGCATATTTTCTCGGGTTTTTCAAAATTCCAAAATTTGCAAGATACCGTTGTATCTCGTGAGCATTTGATTTAACAGAAAAATGTTAAAGACAAAAAATTTTGGATGAACATTGTGAAAAAATTTTGTTTTAAATTTTTCAAGTTCAAAAAATGCCCATTTTCCCGAAAATTATACGAAAATATTTTTTTTCGGTCGGTATGTCACTTTCGATTCATGTCAAAAAATTCCAGAAAATACTCTGAAATGTGTACAATAGACACGTATTTTTTTGAAGATAGTTCGATTAGTTGTTCCAAAGCTATGTGTTGTGACCTCGAATTTCGACTCAACTCGAGAGGAGGAAATGAGGTCCGGATTTGTGGGTTATTTGCCAAGGCAAATGAATTTGCTCGGTTCGACGTAATTTAAAAGCACGTTGACTTTATTGAGAAATAACCGGGATGGTTAATCTAATGATTAATATGTAATTAGAAGTGTAGTTTAGTGATCGACCAACCGCTTCGAGAGTTCCTCGAAGACTGTCGAATTTTGTCGTGAGCTGGAGGCTCACGATTTTGGATAATCGCGTTTCGTCATTTGTACACGCGCTGCATTATCAGCAGCGGTCAAAGACCTGCAGTTATTTGTTAGCGTTGACAAATCGAACGTTCTGGAACGTCCGGTCAATACTCTTGCTATGTGGCAATAACGTATTGTTGCTACTTGCTCGGGGTACAACATCCCTCCCCCTTTAAATGAAATCACTCCGTGATTTTTGTTGTCTCTCGAAACGGTCGTCGTTACAATTTCGTTAAATTATACGTTTTTCCATACATTTTTGTTTTTTTTATACCGTACCAGTTGCAGGGGTATTGCGCTTAAATCTTACTGTTAGACCTGAACGATTCTTTCGTTTTGCTGGTCTTGGTTCTTCTATCGCTGATACGGTTGGCATTGCGTAAACAATTGGTGGTGATTTTTTCTTGTATAGATAAATGCACAATGCTACAATAGATATAATTATGAATGATCCTATAGAGTATGTGCCGACCGATTGATAGTACATAGTTGACAGTTTCTTATTTGAATTTAGTTTTTCTTTCATCCTCGGTGGGGCTAGCATGTGCCCAGTTATCATCGCATTCTTCACTACAGCTGATGTCACTATCTTCCGATTCGTAGTTTTCGTTCACTATTTCTTTCTCTTTCTCTCCTTCGTCTTTTGTGTTCTCCTTTTCCTCGCGTTGTTCGTGCTCCGTCTCCGAGTCGGTGGCGGGTGGGGGGCTCGCGCTCTGTGGTGTTACCTTGCGCGGTCTCCCTCTTTTCCGCGGCCCCTCTGGCCGAGGGTGTCCGGTGGGTGTCGCGATCGCGCGGGCGGCCTTGCGCGGCCTTCCCCTCCCCCTTTTCTCTACTGTTGCCGTATCACTCGCTCCACCCTGCTGCTGCAATCCGAGTAGATACAACCGGCTAAGGGCATCGGCGTTTGTATTCATTTTTCCAGCTTTATATTCGACTGTGTAGTCGTATTCTTCAAGTTTTATTCTCCATCGCATTAATCTCGAACCTGGGTCTTTTATGCTAAATAACCAGGTGAGGGGTTTATGGTCTGTAACGATTGTAAAGGCAGTTCCATATACATAAGGCCGAAATTGAGCTACCGCCCATACTATCGCGAGCATTTCTTTCTCCGTTGTAGAATAATTTATTTCAGCTTTGTTCAACGTCCTACTCGCATAGCATATGGGTAAATCCGATCCAATTTTCCCTTGTGATAATATGCCTCCGATTGCTTTGTCTGATGCGTCGGTCGTGATAACGAAGGGCTTCGAAAAATCTGGGTACTGCAAAATTGGAGCAGTGATGATTTTTTCCTTTAACTTTTCGAATGCGAGTTGGCATGTTTCTGTCCAATCGTATTTTTTATCTTTTTTTATCAGTTCCGTGAGAGGTTTCGGTTGATTCTTCTACTCGATCGTAATCTAATGAACGATCAAAAAATGATTCTAGCGATCTTGAAATTGACTTATTTCCGCGTAATTTGAGTCTGTCTACTAGCTCGTCGTCCGACATATGACGTTAAAAAATTGCTGGCTTTGGCGAGTTACAAAAATTTTTGTTCCATCACTTACAGTAAGATGAGAAGACGCATGATGATCTTGACTCTCTTTGCGTTGGTCGTCTGGACTACTGATTGCCTACTTCAGCGATGTCGTCGCTGGATACCAAGTGCCTCTTCAGGGAGTCTTCGGTTCGGTTGATCGTCCTTCCTTCCTTGATCCTCGGATCCTTGGTCCTCGGTCACCTGGAGTCTTGGAGTATCTTCTCTCGTCCAGTTTCTCGTACAATCGATATTATATCGATTTTTCGAACTGTTGGCATCCCACCGCTGCCACCAATGTTGTGACCTCGAATTTCGACTCAACTCGAGAGGAGGAAATGAGGTCCGGATTTGTGGGTTATTTGCCAAGGCAAATGAATTTGCTCGGTTCGACGTAATTTAAAAGCACGTTGACTTTATTGAGAAATAACCGGGATGGTTAATCTAATGATTAATATGTAATTAGAAGTGTAGTTTAGTGATCGACCAACCGCTTCGAGAGTTCCTCGAAGACTGTCGAATTTTGTCGTGAGCTGGAGGCTCACGATTTTGGATAATCGCGTTTCGTCATTTGTACACGCGCTGCATTATCAGCAGCGGTCAAAGACCTGCAGTTATTTGTTAGCGTTGACAAATCGAACGTTCTGGAACGTCCGGTCAATACTCTTGCTATGTGGCAATAACGTATTGTTGCTACTTGCTCGGGGTACAACATATGCTTTGTTTTATTAATAATATTTTTTTTAGAAAAATCAATTATTATGGAAAATCATACTCTCCCAAATTGTTTCTCTCAAATTCTTAGATAAAAGAACATCTACAATAAAAATATTAATGTTTTGGAGCTTATTGGAGCAAAGACAAAAAAAAATATTATTAATAAAACAAAGCATAGCTTTGGAACAACGAATATAACCACTCTGAAAAAATAGGTGTTACTGTACGCACATCGGAGTATTTTCTACAATTTGTTGAGAAAAATCGAAAGTGACATACCGACCGGAAAAAAATATTTTTGTATAATTTGCGGGAAAATGGGCATTTTTTGAACTCGAAAAATTCAAAACACAATTTTTTCACAAAGTTCATAAAAAACTGCAACTTTTTTGTCTAAAACATTTTTCTGTTTAATCATATGCTCTCAAGATATAGCGGTACTTAGAAAATTTTTAAATAACAAAAAAATCCAAGAAATGCTATCCAAAAATTTTAAAAAAATTGATACTACTCTTTTTCATATAATTGAACAATTTGACAAAATCTCAATTTTTTTGAGAGCGGACAACTTTTCGACCGTTCGAAATGGCATGAAATGCCTCACATATACTCTATATTTTTACAATTGTCTTATATCTATGGGTTATTCCATGTCAAATCGACCAAGAGTTTGAATTGATCCTCAATTCCAATAAAATTCAGAAGTTTTCGTTTTCAATAAAAAAAACATTTATACCAAAGGAGAAAAAATTAAAAATTTTCTTTTAAAAGTTATTCTAAATTTAAAATTTCACAATTTTTCAAATCTATATCAAGTTTATTTTTTAAATATCTCGAAAACTATTATAGTGACGAAAAATCGTCCGGAATAAGTTTTGAAGAATACACTTGGGGCATTGGGGCTACGAGAAAAAAATATCCCGAACAAAAATTTGAAAAATGATGAATTTCGAGAATTTCGAATTTTTACAAATCTTAAGAATCCTGAAATTTTCAGAGAGGTGTTTTTTTATTTCAAAAATATTAATTTTTGAATTTTTGGAAAATCGTGCAAATCCACGATCAACATTAAATTTTTGGTTCATTTTTTTTCTTATATATTATAATAATGAAAAAAATAACCAAAAATTTAATGTTGATCGTGGATTTGTACGATTAATAAAAATTCAACAATTTATATTTTTGAAATGAAAAAAATACCTTTCTCAACTTTTCAGGATCTTTTAAGAACAGTATAAGGTATTAAATTTTTAAAAAATGCACCAAAAATAAAATGCGGTTTCTGGATTTTCGCGATTTTTGAAAATTAAAAATTCTGATTATGACACGTATTTTCTTCTAATAGACTTGCCATGCTCCTGCGGGCATTGGCGATGCTCAAGACGTTCGAAATAATAATTCGGTGGACAAAACGCAAGAAACTGTTGATACCGAGTCTATACTGATGTGCGGTACAGAAATGTGTGAACAACGGCTACATGAAATGAAATTCAATCAGTCATTGCAGCGCAAGCTGCTAAATAGAATTTCGATTACACTGCAGAGGCAATTAATTGCTGTTACTCTGTATGAACATACAGAGTAACAGCAATTAATTGCATGGTAAGACACCATATTATTTTATCTATTAATCTCTTGTTATTTTGAGAATCACTATTCAACAAACCTCTTGAAGTTTAGATTTTGTTATCGTTCGAAAATGTTGCCGTTCTTATGCAAAAGAAGTTTTCGCAAAGGCAACAAAACTAGTATACAGTCAGTTAAATTCAAATTTTTTTAAAACAAAGTATATTTGCGAAAATTTGCAAATACATGCATGTAAATATATATTCAAAAAAAGTCTCGGACGTTTTTTTATTGTATTTTGCCGGAATTCGACGTAAACTAATTTAACAAGCGGCAATTCGAAGGGGCCGAATGCGGCTTCATTTGTTACATTTTTAATTATTTTTACAATTTATTTTTCGATTTGTATTCAATTTTGAATACGACTCTTCGCCTTTTCCCCCCCCTCTTCAGGTGCACGCATCTTCTGGAGCAAATTTTTTTATATATTTTTAGAATCGGATTCGTAAAGGGGAAAGTTTGAGCTTCATTTTGCTCTTTTAAAAATCTATTAGCGATTTTTTTTCCAAAGTTATTCCGTTTTTTGTGAAAAAAGAGGAAATTTGTAAAATTCTGTATAACACGAAAACAAAGAGGATTCATGAAAAATTTTAAGATAGGAAAAAGTTGCATCTTTCTTTTTTGAGTTCAGAGGAATTTTTTAGATTTGTTTTTCAACATTTTTTTTTCTCTTTTTCTGGGTTGGAGCTCAGATTATTTAATTACCATAACTCGAGAACTTCATAGTTCATCGATAAAACTTCAAGAGGGGAAAATACTTAATTTTACCATTTTCCACACATTGCAATATTTTTCAAATTTTTCACCAATTTTTTTTTCATTTTTGGAAAAAATTTAGGAAAGAAAATTTGAAAAAAAATTGCAATGTGTTGAAAATGGTAAAATTAATTTTTTACCCCTCTTGAAATCTTATCAATAATCCCATAGTTCTCGAGTTATGGTAATTGAATCATCTGAGCTCCAACCCAGAAAATAAGAAAAAAAAATTCGAAAAAAAAATCTGAAAAAATTCCTTTCAACTCAAGAAAGACCGATGCAACTTTTTGTTATCCTAAAGTTTTTAATGAATCCTCTTTGTTTTCGTGTTATACGGGATTTTTCAAATGTCTTTTTTTCACAAAAAACTTCGGGAAAAAATCGCTCACAGTTCCTTAAAAGAGGAAATTGAAGCTTAGAATTTCCCCTTTATGAATCCGATCCTAAAAATATATAAAAAAAATATCCTCTAGAAGATGCGTGCACCTGAAGAGAGGGGAAAAAGGCGAAAAAACTTGTTTTCAAAATTGAGCCCAAAACGAAAAACAAATTGTAAAAATAAATAAAAATACAGGAAGTTCCCATGTAAGTTCCTGTACAGGAATTTATTTCCTGCGTTCTCCCGTACAGGATCGCGTATAGGATTCAGCTTCCCACGTTAACCCACACACGTTCCCATGTAGAAACCTGCACAGGAATTTATTTCCTGCGTTCTCCTGTACAGGATCCCGTACAGGATAAAGCTACCCACATTGCCCCACACAGGTTCCCATGTAGGTTCCTGGACAGGAATTTATTTCCTGTGTTCTCCTGTACAGGACCCCGGACAGGATTCAACTTCCTACGCTGACCTACACAGGTTCCCGTGCAGGTTCCTGTACAGGAATGTTCATCCTGTACAGGAAACCGTACGAGATCCCACACTTTCCTTGGTCATCCTATGCTTTCCCATATATTCCCACACTGAAACCCGTACGGGAATTTGCAGCAGGCAAACCCCTTGCTCTTTCTTTCTTTAGGTACAAAGTTGCTTCGTGCCTTTGGCACGGGATCGAAAGAGACAAATACACGGATTGCGCGTCAAAAGGGAGGAAACAGAGAGAAAGAGAGAGAGAGAAAGAGACTGAGACACTTTCTCACTGTCTCGTGCTGATAGTTTCGCACATTGTACTCGTTCTCGTATGTATTTTACCTCGTAGTGTAGTTAATATTTATCCTCAATGAACATTTATCCTCAATGAACAATAATCATGAAAACTGAAACGAACGATTTTTTTTTGTGTGAAAAACAAGTTTTATTAGTTGTTATCAAAAAATAAATAAAAAGTTGAAAATAATTTTATCCTGATTAGAAATAAGTTTTCAAATAAAAGCGTGTTACATTTTAACCACTAGAGGAAAATGGGGTGCGACAAGCTTTTATTTTATAACTCATTTCTAATCACAATCAAATTATTTTCAACTTTTTAGTTATTTTTTATTAACAACTAATAAACTTTTTAATTGACAAAAATTTTCGTTCATTGATTTGTTACTTTTTAGTATTTATGATCATAAATAACTAGTTTAATAATTTATATGTAGTTTCGCATAATTTTTCGGCAAAAAAAATGTTTCGCTAAATTTTTAGCACAAAAATGATTTCTTAAAATTTATTCGACAAAATTGTTTCTGTTGTGACCTCGAATTTCGACTCAACTCGAGAGGAGGAAATGAGGTCCGGATTTGTGGGTTATTTGCCAAGGCAAATGAATTTGCTCGGTTCGACGTAATTTAAAAGCACGTTGACTTTATTGAGAAAAAACCGGGATGGTTAATCTAATGATTAATATGTAATTAGAAGTGTAGTTTAGTGATCGACCAACCGCTTCGAGAGTTCCTCGAAGACTGTCGAATTTTGTCGTGAGCTGGAGGCTCACGATTTTGAATAATCGCGTTTCGTCATTTGTACACGCGCTGCATTGTCAGCAGCGGTCAAAGACCTGCAGTTATTTGTTAGCGTTGACAAATCGAACGTTCTGGAACTTCCGGTCAATACTCTTGCTATGTGGCAATAACGTATTGTTGCTACTTGCTCGGGGTACAACATCCCTCCCCCTTTAAGTGAAATCACTCCGTGATTTTTGTTGTCTCTCGAAACGGTAGTCGTTACAATTTCGTTAAATTATACGTTTTTCCATACATTTTTGTTTTTTTATACCGTACCAGTTGCAGGGGTATTGCGCTTAAATCTTACTGTTAGACCTGTACGATTCTTTCGTTTTGCTGGTCTTGGTTCTTCTATCGCTGATACGGTTGGCATTGCGTAAACAATTGGTGGTGATTTTTTCTTGTATAGATAAATGCACAATGCTACAATAGATATAATTATGAATGATCCTATAGAGTATGTGCCGACCGATTGATAGTACATAGTTGACAGCTTCTTATTTGAATTTAGTTTTTCTTTCAAATTTTCTATTCTGTCTCCAATGCGATTTAATTCCGCTGGGTCGTTCACAATATCGTGTGTTAATGTATTATGTGTGATCAAATCTGAAACGTTTAGTTTTCTTATTTCGCTTTCTAAAAATGTCATGTTAATTGCGGGTAAATAAGAATTTTGAACTTTTTGTTCTATATCTGATAAAGATTCTAATCTAAAATTTCTAGATGTGACGGAACATTTCTCGTCCAAAGCCAGTTTTCTTTTGTTACTAATAATCCTAATCCTAATCCTTATTTTTGCAATACCAAAAATGTATGTCTATATATACTATATATTTTGTTTTGTTTTTTTCCTCTATGTATATTAATTCTTCCTCTATTTCTGTTCTGTCTTCATGTGGCTTTTCTTGGTTTTCATTCTCTGTTTCTTTCTCTTTCTCTCCTTCGTCTTTTGTGTTCTCCTTTTCCTCGCGTTGTTCGTGCTCCGTCTTCGAGTCGGTGGCGGGTGGGGGGCTCGCGCTCTGTGGTGTTACCTTGCGCGGTCTCCCTCTTTTCCGCGGCCCCTCTGGCCCCGGGTGTCCGGCGGGTGTCGCGATCGCGCGGGCGGCCTTGCGCGGCCTTCCCCTCCTCCTTTTCTCTACTGTTGCTGTATCACTCGCTCCACCCTGCTGCTGCAATCCGAGTAGATACAACCGGCTAAGGGCATCGGCGTTTGTATTCATTTTTCCAGCTTTATATTCGACTGTGTAGTCGTATTCTTCAAGTTTTATTCTCCATCGCATTAATCTCGAACCTGGGTCTTTTATGCTAAATAACCAGGTGAGGGGTTTATGGTCTGTAACGATTGTAAAGGCAGTTCCATATACATAAGGCCGAAATTGAGCTACCGCCCATACTATCGCGAGCATTTCTTTCTCCGTTGTAGAATAATTTATTTCAGCTTTGTTCAACGTCCTACTCGCATAGCATATGGGTAAATCCGATCCAATTTTCCCTTGTGATAATATGCCTCCGATTGCTTCGTCTGATGCGTCGGTCGTGATAACGAAGGGCTTCGAAAAATCTGGGTACTGCAAAATTGGAGCAGTGATGATTTTTTCCTTTAACTTTTCGAATGCGAGTTGGCATGTTTCTGTCCAATCGTATTTTTTATCTTTTTTTATCAGTTCCGTGAGAGGTTTCGCAATTTTTGCGAAGTCCAAAATGAACTTCCTGTAGTATCCTATTAGTCCCAAAAACGATTGTAATTGCTTCACGTTTTTTGGAGCAGTGAAATCCTGTACTGCCGATATTTTCGAGGGGTCTGGTTTTACCCCTACCTCCGTTATGATGTGTCCCAAATATTGCGTTTCTTTTTTCAGGAATTGGCATTTTCGAGGTTGTATTTTTAATTTCGCCTCTCTCAGCCGTTTGAAAATTTCTTCGAGTCGATCGTTATGTTCTTTGAACGATCTTCCGTAAACGACAATATCATCAAGGTATACATAGCATTTGATACCTTGTATTCCTGCTAGTACGGCGTCCATTAATATTTGGAACGTCGGTGGCGCATTTTTCAAACCGAAAGGCATGCGATTGAATTCGTAATGCCCTAGCGGAGTTGAAAATGCTGTTTTTCCTTTGTCTTTTTCCGTCATTGGTATCTGATGAAAACCCGATGCGAGATCCAGAGTCGAAAAATATTTTGCTTGTCCCAACTGGTCCAGTATCTCTGTAATATTAGGCAGTGGGTATGAGTCGCCTTCGGTGACGTCATTCAATTTTCGAAAATCAACTACGACCCTTTTTCTTATTATGCCGTCAACACCGGTTTTCTTCGGCACCACCAACAAAGGCGCGTTCCATTGGCTTTTGCTCGGCCGAATAATTCCTTCTTTCAGCATTTCCTTCGTTTGTTTCATCACTTCCTGTTTGTGTACTTCTGGGAGTCGATAAGGACGTACTTTGATCGGGAGAGTATTTTCCTTTACGTGTATTTCGTGCTGTACTTTGTTCGTGCCATATAGGGGTTCCCCCTCTATATGAAATACGTCTGCATATTGTTGGCAAAAATTCCTGAGATATTTTTCCTCTTCCGCATTGAGATGTGTTTCTCTCGTAATTTCTTTCCATATGTTTTCTATACGTTCATTCGCATAGTACGAGTTGGCTGCATTTATTACGGCCGTAGGCGCTCGAATTTCTGCTGCGTCGGCAGAGTCTCCTCTGTCCTCCTCGAGCTCGACCGTTGGTCTCTGTATTTCGAGCGAATATTCGTTTGTATTGCGTATCACGGTTAGACAACAGTGACCGTCACGTTTGACAAACCCTTCGCCGAGTTGCACGCCCTTTTCCAAGGTTCGTCCTGATATGATTCCTTGCTTCGGGCCGGTTGCCTTTGCGCAAATTAAAATTTCCGCTCTTGCTGGTAGGGACAATTTTTTTGATCCGTTGATTAAGGGCATACAGTGCCCATACATTTTAATTGTTTCTCCATTTAAAATGTCGACTTTATGTTTTTTCATAAAATCTATTCCCATTAGCCCGTCAATTCCTAATGGTACATCATCTCCGAGAACAAAAAATGGGTGATTTATTTTTGCCGTAGGAGTCTCCAGCTCCAGCATGATTTTACACAATGCTCGAAACGTCGTTCCAGTGACTCCTCTGAATTCAACGATTTCGTCTATTATTTCGATGCTTTGATCGAGCACGCCTTTTTTGATGACGCTGCACTGCGCGCCTGTATCCCCTTTCAGTGTGAGCATCCCGCTCTTCGCGTGCATTGAAGGGATAAAGAAGTCGTTGGCTGTTTCCTCGGCCGTCGGAACGTTCACATTAAAAATTTTTTCCATACGTCCTTGCTGCGGATCGTATTTCTTCGTCTCGAACGCGTCATCTTCAACGTCGCGTAGCGTACGTACCATTGACCTCGCAGCTGTGCTTGTATCGTTTTTCTCGGGTCTGTGGGTTACCATTCCGATGTCGAATGAGCTGAGGGTTTTCTTTTCGATTATTCCGTCCCGTTTTTCGTTCTGCGGTTTATCTTGTTCTTTCTTTTTCTCGCGCGCGTTTGACTGCCTTTGGTAGTTCTTTTTTGGTCCTTGGTATTTTTGCTGTCCTTGATCTCGTATTCGATGGCGACAATCCCTTTGGTAGTGTCCTGGCTTCTTGCAGTAATGACAGATCACCTCTACCTGATTCATACCTCTCGGTGGTGCTGCCGGAAGGCTCTGTCTTCCATAGCCGGAAGTTGTACTTCTGCAGTCCTTGGCCGGGTGCCCTATTCTGTTGCACTTGTGGCATTTTTGTGGTTCTTTTGTGTGCGTTTGACGGTAGATTGAATCTCCTCCTTGCATCGATTTTTCCTCTCCTATTGCACCCTTGAGCGCCTCACTTAAATCGGTGAATCCTCGGGCCTTAATTATTACCTGATATTCCCTTTTTAATCCTCTTTCGAAATTATGCAGAGCTAGTTGACGTACATATGTTTCGATTGTTTGTTTGCCCGCGGCTGTAGCTTCGTTTATCGTACTTGCGTCAATTAATTCCATCATTATTCCCTCAAGTCGTTGACCGTAAGCTAATACCGTTTCTCCGTGTTTCTGCTTACACGTATTAAATTCGACTTGCAGCGCAGCTACTGTACGTCGCGTGCCATACAAAGCTGTCATTTGTTCTTTAAATTGTCGGAATGAATTTATCTGTTTATATCGCGTATCTTTTCGGGCTTTTCCTACGATTTTTGTCGCTAATACTGATTCTAGCAACGACGCGCGATCTCGCACGGCCACGCTTTTATCGGCATAACCGAACGCTTCGATTATATCGTCTACTTCTTCCGGTTTCGATCCGTCAAACCGGGGTATGAGGCTACGGGCCTCCTTAAGGGACATGTATTCCGCATTCTCTGGAGTTTCTTGGCTAGACATATTGTTCGTCTGTCCGTAGATATTTAGCAATGAAAAATCTATCGGGTTTATTTCTCGACCGCGTTCTGTTTCTACTACGTCAAAGGGGTCGCTATTCTCTACTTCAGGGTCGCTGTCCTCTAATTCAGGGTCGAGTCCAATTACAGTGACTCTTCTTTTCTTTTCTATAAATTTAGTACGTCTAGCGGGTACAGGAGTACGTCCAAATTCTTCAGAACTGTCTGTTGCCCTACGTCGTTTTTTTGAGTTTTCGGTTGATTCTTCTACTCGATCGTAATCTAATGAACGATCAAAAAATGATTCTAGCGATCTCGAAATTGACTTATTTCCGCGTAATTTGAGTCTGTCTACTAGCTCGTCGTCCGACATATGACGTTAAAAAATTGCTGGCTTTGGCGAGTTACAAAATTTTTTGTTCCATCACTTACAGTAAGATGAGAAGACGCATGATGATCTTGACCCTCTTTGCGTTGGTCGTCTGGACTACTGATTGCCTTCTTCAGCGATGTCGTCGCTGGATACCAAGTGCCTCTTCAGGGAGTCTTCGGTTCGGTTGATCGTCTTTCCTTCCTTGATCCTCGGATCCTTGGTCCTCGGTCGCCTGGAGTCTTGGAGTATCTTCTCTCGTCCAGTTTCTCGTACAATCGATATTATATCGATTTTTCGAACTGTTGGCATCCCACCGCTGCCACCAATGTTGTGACCTCGAATTTCGACTTAACTCGAGGGGAGGAAATGAGGTCCGGATTTGTGGGTTATTTGCCAAGGCAAATGAATTTGCTCGGTTCGACGTAATTTAAAAGCACGTTGACTTTATTGAGAAAAAACCGGGATGGTTAATCTAATGATTAATATGTAATTAGAAGTGTAGTTTAGTGATCGACCAACCGCTTCGAGAGTTCCTCGAAGACTGTCGAATTTTGTCGTGAGCTGGAGGCTCACGATTTTGAATAATCGCGTTTCGTCATTTGTACACGCGCTGCATTGTCAGCAGCGGTCAAAGACCTGCAGTTATTTGTTAGCGTTGACAAATCGAACGTTCTGGAACGTCCGGTCAATACTCTTGCTATGTGGCAATAACGTATTGTTGCTACTTGCTCGGGGTGCAACATTTCACACAATTAATTTGCAACAATTTTCTGCCAAATTTGCGCTAAAAATGTTGTTCACAAAATTGTATGGAAAAAGACTGTTGCGCAAAATTCTTGTAGAGAGATGTTGCGAATCTATTGCTTAAAACCATTTTGTAAACAAAATTTTGCCAAACAAGTTTTTCGGAACAAATGTTGCGGAACATTTTTTTTTTTTCAATTTTACGAAACCTTTATTTTGCAAAAAATCATGCTAAACATTTTTTGTTGCAAAACAATTCTCAAGCAAATTTATTTTCGAAAAAATTTGGCGAAACAACTTTCTTGCAAAGAATTTGCAAATGAAAAGTTTCAACTCAATCGGAAACCGGGAAGTGGGTCAAATTTGACTTGCAAGATTTGATTACAGACACCGGGACAGGTGAAACTAAATAAAAGCTTGTAAAAAAAAGAAATTAGACTACATATTTCCCTTAAGACGAGTTCTTGAAATTCTCACAACGGAATTAGAAAATCGCGTTCCCGTAAGCGTGATTTTTCTGTACGTATGTGGCGAAAGCCGCGAAAAAATGGTAAAAAGAATACCAGATTTATAATTGAAGAGTGCACTAACGTTATTAATTTCAAAGTGTCCTAATTTTATCAACCGTTATTTTTAATGAACTGTCGCTATCCTTCGACTTATTTTCGTCTGACTCATATTATATTCGTATTAGTAAAAATACGGAATGAAAACTTTTTGCTAACGTGATTCTTCCATCGCGAGATTTACCACTTTTCTGATAAATTCTCCCGTCTTTTATTTTGTCCGTCATGGGAATTCGTCCCCGTCCTCTTTGAGCACGAGGCATCATAACACACTTTCTCACACACTTTTTCACACAGTTAAAAAAATTACACTAAATAAACGATGAAAATATACAATAAAATGAATTTAAAAAAAGTTAAATATAGTCTTATGTAATACATATGCAAATAATAATATAGAATAGAAATATGAAGTATAATTTAATAGTATAAAGAATAAATGAATCTATAATCGATGTGAAAAACCCGTCAAAAAATGTGATACTCATTGCGCTCGTTTCAATGATTTTTGCGGACTGATCGAGACACCAAAACAATACAATATTTCCATAATGCCCACAAACGCTGGAGGGGATAGGTGCGTCGCTACTCATTGAACGCCAACGCGCAGCGCTCTTGCGCCGCTTACCATTGGCCGAAATGAATTTTCCGCCGGGCGTGAAATTCATTTCAAATTCGAAATGATGTTATTCTACTTTCTTGTGCGCTTCGAAACGCATTGATGACATGAATGTGTAAACAATTGCTACTATTATAAATTGACAACGCTCTATGGATATAAATATCAATCATTTTACGCCATCTTAACTGGACTAAATGAATTTTCCATTATTCACCATTCGCATCATTATTGACACGGTCACAGTCCACGAAGTAAATTTTAGTCTCGCCTTACATTAAACAATGTGTGTCAACTTGACAAATTTTGTCGAGTTTTTCATAGTCTAAGCTACAGTTCTTCTCAAGTCCAATGCTTTCAACAGTGTCTTTCAGATAATAGTATCTGACACGCTTTTACGAGGAGGTATCGGGAGACTGCCCACGATTTTTTTTTTAATGAAACTTCGTGGGATGGTAGTAGGGATTAATACTGAGCAAACTGTAAAAGGTTTTGCTCAGATACGCACCCGTTCCCGACGTATTGTGGGTGAAAAGTTTTGCAGTCGCTATATCTCTTAAAGTAAAGCTTCGAAACAACAAGCCACGTCGCTCTGCGGTGTGCGCTTCGGCCTACAATCAGCACGTCCGGGGTTCGAGTCTCGCTTAGGGACTGTTTTTTCGCAAATGAATTTTCAGTAAAAATGTAATCGATATTTTTTCCACGAATGCTAATATTTTGAATTTACTACTCACTAGGTATGATAAGAGTAGAATACACTCAGTCAAAAAATAAAAGGAACCAAAGAACCAAAGGACCAATCTATGGATCGTTTAGCTGGATTCTTTGGCTTCAATTTCATTTTTTTTATATTTTTGTTCTACGACCATTTTTTGCTGAGATATCGGTGATTGAAAAAAAATTTGTTTCTTTTTTTTCAAATCTTCCATATCTCTGGAACCATTTTCCATTTTTAACACCATTAATTAATTGGTCTTTAAGGATCAATAAACGTGTTCCTTCAATTTTTCTAAAAGTTTGATGATTCGGTCACAAAAACGGCTCGACCGATTGTTTTAAAAAATTCGCCTGGTTTTTAGGTATATATTGAGCTAAAAATCGGGGTGTGTGCAATCACACGCAGCGGAAGTGAATACCTGTATGCAATTCGCTGACGCGATCAATTACTTTTGCCGATGAATTAAGAGAGAAAAAGAGAAGCCTAATATCGAAACTAACAAACCCGAAAAATTGTTAAATTTGTTTAGATTGTGGATTTTTTAATTGTTATTATTTTAAATTGTTATTATTTTAATTATCATTATTTTTGGTGGCCTCCGAACGTCTCCAAACGCCTTCCAAGGCCATCACGCCTTGGAAGAGATGCTCCGCACGGCTTGGATTTTTTATCTTTTGTTTTTTTAATTGAAATTATTTTTTTGGAAATCCGGTCGAATTATTTTTTTTTTATTGTTATTTCAACTGTTGTTATTATTATCATTTTTTAATTGCTATTCTTTTCATTATTGATTTGTTAATTTGTTATAATTACATTGTTAATATTTTCCTTATCAGAAATTTTTTATTTTTTCTTGTTTTTTATTGTCTACTTACATTGGCTCCACGGCTTCGATTTCTCGTTGTTAGAAATTGAGATTATTTTTGTAAAATGTAGTTTTCTTTGTATTTTTTGATATTTTCACATTATTTTTATTATCATTTTTATTATTTTCATTTTTGATATTTTTATTATTGCTTCCTCAAAAAAAAAGCTTTTTTTCGCGAAAGAGTATCCGGACGTATGTATGTGTGTGTGTGTGTGTATACGCTTTGTGCTTTCCTTGAAATAAATATATCTAGAGAACGCTTTGGACGGTCGAATTGAAACGTATATCTCTGTTCTCATTGCAAAATTATTTTCTATTTGGCGAGACTTTGTATTTGTTGTAAAATGTTTGTTCGTCGTCTAACTTTCGCAATTTTGCAGTTACCACCCTCAAATGTAACGTGCAGGGACACTTCATAATAAGCACGGTTGGGATTGAATTTAGGAAAAATCGCTCGAGAAGTTCGGCTTAAAATTTTTATTAATTTTTCGCAAAAAATTTGTAAGTTCTCTCACATTTGTAATTTTGCATCTATCGAGCTGAATTTTTTTGTGACGATACATTCAATAACAATGAAAAATAATACTGAATTTCATAAAAATCGCGTGAGAGGTTCGGTTAAAAAAAAATCGTGAAATTTGTACCAAATTTGTTAGCATTTTGTTCACATTTTTAAAAGTATCAAGCTCAAATTTTTTCACAAATACACGAAATGATAAGAATGGTTAGAGTTGAATTTGATGAAAAACTTCTTGAGCACCAATACACTCGACGACAAAAACAATTAATAATGTAATTGAACCGAATTGCTAAAGAATCATGCAAATTTGACCTTTGCACATCGCTTCTTCATTTTTTCCGTCGTTCGTGAAGCTTCCTTTGTGAGAAAGCCATGATCATAAACATACATGTCATCAAGATGGTCAAAGAGATCCTCATAAAGGAGGGTTGAGGAACGACGGAAGAAAATGCGGAAGCTATGTGCAAATTTTTAATTTAGATGATTTTATTGTATTTTTTGTTTATTCTCCGAAGACTGTCGCAGAGCCTCTGAAGATCTTCGGACGCTTTCAAAGTCTAATTACATTCGTTTGCACGGCTTGGATTTTTTTCTTTTTATTTTATAAATTGTGATTATCTTGGTAGAAATTGTTTTTTTGTGATATTAATAGTTTTTAATATTTTATTACTTTATTACTTTTAAATTTTCTTCGGGTCATATCAAACTAGAAATTCGAATCTACTACAAATCTCTGAAGGACAGCGATAAGCCCAAATAAAGTGAAATTACTCGTTAGCTATTAAATGTACGGCCAATAAAGGTCTATACTTTTTTATTCAGAATTCAATACCCTACCATATTACGTTATAAAAATATGCCGTTCCATTTAAAAAAACTAAGTTGACCTTGAAATCTTCGAAGCGCCTCCACCTATAAAAAAAATAAATGCACTCCATAGTGCAGCCTTATAAACCATGTAACTTTTGTGTACAACATTTTTTTGTGCAGAGCATATTTTAGCCGTAAAAGAGATGTACACGTTGTCTGGACCACCCGGTATACTAGTATATACTTTTTTTTGTTTGATGAATATTTTTTGAGATACAGTGTTCGTAATAAAAAATGGAAAATCCCGAACGGACGCCTAAGAAAATCGAAAAAAAATCACAGACGTTCCTTTTGACTAATATTGAAAAAAAAAGAATAGAAACTTTTTTATTTTTTCAACTTTATCGAAAAAAATTGGAATCATACCCGGGAAAAAAAAGTTCATATATATATTTATATATTATTTTATTGAAGTGGTGATTTAGGTATGCGGCCGTAGAGAGACAATAGTGAAGGAAGAATCGGCTGCGATTCGGCCAGTGGGTCCAAATGACAGTGGACAATTTTTTTGGGTATAACGTTTCGATCCTAATTCGGATCCTCTTCAGATTTATTATTTCTAAAATTACATTCTTTTTTGTCTTATTTTGTATGATATGTTTTACATTATAAGCTTAAATGTTATGTGTCATGACTGACCTGAATTTGTACGGGTAATTTTTTTGGTCATTTAATGAATCTTGGATAATAATCATTATGAATTTATTGTATAAAGACAGGTCATTTTTTTGTGATCCTTGGTGTCTGTGAGCGGGAGGATTTTGATATTTTATTGCTTAGTTTATGTTTCTTGTGAGACTTTTGTGTATGTGTTATTCACCTATGAATTTCATGTTTGATAATTTCCAAGATTCATTTTTGATCAAAATTAACAGTTTTCATTACATGGCGATTCGAGAGCTAAGTAGCGACTGAGTATTTAGGCGAGTGAGGAGGTATTTATATTGATGGGGTAGTGTGATTGAGTATTGAAGAGTGGGGGTGGTTTTTCATGGTTGAGGAAGTTTGCCGTTAGTGATTTTTCTTGCCGGACTGGTTATGTTAACCGGTTTTGGATCGGGTTTAAATTGATAACTGTTAGATTTGGTAATGAATTTTCAATTAATGGATGGTAATTTGAGGTTTTCCCGTTATTATTTTGAGTATTATTAAATTATTGAATTATATATGCTGCTTAGTTTGTCAATGTCGGTTCTAAAATTGATTGCTTTGGGGTGTCCTTTAATTTGTATCATTTCCAGAATTAATCGCTTTTTGAGCCATTTTTCATTATTTAAAATTTTAACGTCGTCAAATTTAAAATTGTGTTTTAGTTCTATTCCGTGTTTTGCTAACGCTGTATTTATTGTGTTAGTGTGTTTTAGACTATTTTTGTGTTCGTTGATTCTCGTTTTTAGGTATCTTTTTGTTTGTCCTATGTACAATGCATCACAATCATTACAATCGATTTGGTAAACTACGTTGGATTTATCCATGTTATCTATTTTATCTTTTGTGGAACCGGTGATGGAGTGAATGTTGTGTTGGTTGTTAGTGACTAGTGTTATATTGAATTGTCGAAAAAGGCGGACTAGTTGGTGGTGAATATTTTCAGTGTAGGGTAAATTTATTAATCTGGAGGAGTCGAATGCGTTGTCGTTATTTGATTGTGAATGAATTAATCTTAGCCTTTGGTTTATTATTTTTTCTGTGAAGGAGATTGGGTAACAGTTTTGTGTCATTGTGTTTTTGATTAGTTCAATGTTTTTTTGGTGGAAGGATGCGTGTGATAGTTTTATCGCTCTGTCTACCAACATCATGATAATTCCTTTTTTTTGCGTAAGCGGGTGGTGAGAGAAGAAGTTTATGAATCGACCTGACCAAGTCGGTTTTCTGTACCAGTCTGTGATTATTGAGTTATTTTTGTGGATTAGCAAGATGTCCAGAAATGGTAATTTGTTGTTTGTTTCTACTTCAACTGTGAACTGTAGTTTAGTGTGGTATGAGTTAAAGATGTTAAGTGTTGAATCTATTTTGTCCGTAGGCAGAGCCATAATAATATCGTCTACGTATCTTTCGTAGATTGGTATCGTGAACTTCAGTTTTTCTAAGCAGTTGGTTTCTAAGTCGATCATTACAATGTTTGATAATATCGGGGCTAACGGTGAACCCATTGGCAAGCCGAATATTTGTTGATATATTTTGTCGTTAAAGGTAAAGTAGGTTGAGAACATTATGAATTCTATTGTTCTCATTACTTCGTTTAGTGAAAATTTTTCAGAGAAGAGATCTGATCTTTTTTGGAGGCTTTGTATGACTAATTCCAAAGGTACATTGGTGTAAAGTGAGATGACATCGAAGGAAATGAGTTGGTAGTTATCGGGTATAAAGATGTTCGATACCAATCTTTTAAATGAGAAACTGTCTTTAACGTGTGAGTTTGTTGTGTCTATTAATTTTGAGAGTTTAGTTTGAATGAATTCGGCCAATTTATGTGTAGGACTATTAATAGAAGATACGATTGGACGTAGCGGATAGTTATGTTTGTGAATTTTTGGAAGGCAGTATAATCGTGCTAAATTACAGTTTTCTGCTTTTAAATGTTTCTGTGTGGTTTCATCTATTATTTTAAGATTTTTCCATCTCGTAAGAATTTGGTTTACGCCTTTTTGTAGTCTGTTAAGTGTATTTTTATTTGTGATTTTATATGTGGTTTCGTCTGCAAGTAGATTATCAGTTTTGGTGATGTAGTCTAGTTTGTCCAATATAACAGTTGAGTTTCCTTTATCTGCTCTTGTAATGATTAATTGAGGATTGTTTTTAAGAAAGATGGATGTATCTTTGATTATTTTGTTCGTGTTGAAGAATGAGTTTGGAGTTTTTACTTTATCAATTAATTTGGTGAATTTCTTTCTAATTTCTTCTTGTATTGGTTTTTCCAGTAAGTAATCTATTTTGGATTCAAACTCTGAGATGGTTTTATAGATGTATGTTTTGATATCTGTCGGTTTTAGATATGGAAAGCTGAATTTTTCACCCAATGATAAAAAGGTTGATATGTGTGTGGGAATGTCTATGTTTGATAGATTGATCAGCCATTCTTTAACTTTGTTGTTTGAGATTGTTGATTCTATGTTGGTTAATGGGTCATTAGTTATGTTATTGTTTGTGTTATGTTGAGTATTGTTTGATGTGGCTGAATTAAAAAGATTGATTTGTGATGTTGGTTTCTTTCTTTGATGTTGATTTGGATCATTTATGTTTTCTCGATTCTGATTTGATTGTGATGTGATTGTTCTTAGGAATTCATCGTAATGAAAAATGTGTTGGTGGATATTTTGTGTTCTTTCATATCTGAGATTACTTAATTTCTTTTGGTGTTTGTCAAAGAATTCTTTTGATATTCTGTTCAGTCCAATTTGTTCAAATTTGAAGAATTTTTCGTGTATGTGTTCTGGAGTTTTTGCGATTAATTCTGTGTTTTTTTGAATCTTTTTGTTGAGTATTTTAATTTTGTAATTCAGGTCGTCAATCTCTATGTTGAGTAAAGATTTGTAAGTTTTGTGTAAGACCGTTTTGAGTTTGAATTTATTTCGGTTGTTAAAAATTAGAATGTTGTTTATGTTCTGTGAATAGATGTGTTTAGGTATGAGGCCTTCTTGTCTGCATTTTAATAAAAACCGTAGTTGTTGGTGGTAGCGAGTTTTAGCGGTGTTATGGCGTTTCCAATGTTTAAAGGCTGCGAGGATAATGCAACCAAATAATTGCAGAATCTCGTTGAAGAAGGTCATTTTCGTCGAGTTTTGAGCCAGTTAATTCAAGTGGTGATTTAGGTATGCGGCCGTAGAGAGACAATAGTGAAGGAAGAATCGGCTGCGATTCGGCCAGTGGGTCCAAATGACAGTGGACAATTTTTTTGGGTATAACGTTTCGATCCTAATTCGGATCCTCTTCAGATTTATTATTTCTAAAATTACATTCTTTTTTGTCTTATTTTGTATGATATGTTTTACATTATAAGCTTAAATGTTATGTGTCATGACTGACCTGAATTTGTACGGGTAATTTTTTTGGTCATTTAATGAATCTTGGATAATAATCGGTATGAATTTATTGTATAAAGACAGGTCATTCTTTTGTGATCCTTGGTGTCTGTGAGCGGGAGGATTTTGATATTTTATTGCTTAGTTTATGTTTCTTGTGAGACTTTTGTGTATGTGTTATTCACCTATGAATTTCATGTTTGATAATTTCCAAGATTCATTTTTGATCAAAATTAACAGTTTTCATTACATGGCGATTCGAGAGCTAAGTAGCGACTGAGTATTTAGGCGAGTGAGGAGGTATTTATATTGATGGGGTAGTGTGATTGAGTATTGAAGAGTGGGGGTGGTTTTTCATGGTTGGGGAAGTTTGCCGTTAGTGATTTTTCTTGCCGGACTGGTTATGTTAACCGGTTTTGGATCGGGTTTAAATTGATAACTGTTAGATTTGGTAATGAATTTTCAATAAATGGATGGTAATTTGAGGTTTTCCCGTTATTATTTTGAGTATTATTAAATTATTGAATTATATATGCTGCTTAGTTTGTCAATGTCGGTTCTAAAATTGATTGCTTTGGGGTGTCCTTTAATTTGTATCATTTCCAGAATTAATCGCTTTTTGAGCCATTTTTCATTATTTAAAATTTTAACGTCGTCAAATTTAAAATTGTGTTTTAGTTCTATTCCGTGTTTTGCTAACGCTGTATTTATTGTGTTAGTGTGTTTTAGACTATTTTTGTGTTCGTTGATTCTCGTTTTTAGGTATCTTTTTGTTTGTCCTATGTACAATGCATCACAATCATTACAATCGATTTGGTAAACTACGTTGGATTTATCCATGTTATCTATTTTATCTTTTGTGGAACCGGTGATGGAGTGAATGTTGTGTTGGTTGTTAGTGACTAGTGTTATATTGAATTGTCGAAAAAGGCGGACTAGTTGGTGGTGAATATTTTCAGTGTAGGGTAAATTTATTAATCTGGAGGAGTCGAATGCGTTGTCGTTATTTGATTGTGAATGAATTAATCTTAGCCTTTGGTTTATTATTTTTTCTGTGAAGGAGATTGGGTAACAGTTTTGTGTCATTGTGTTTTTGATTAGTTCAATGTTTTTTTGGTGGAAGGATTACCAAGGATTACCAAGGATTACGTAGTTTACCAAATCGATTGTAATGATTGTGATGCATTGTACATAGGACAAACAAAAAGATACCTAAAAACGAGAATCAACGAACACAAAAATAGTCTAAAACACACTAACACAATAAATACAGCGTTAGCAAAACACGGAATAGAACTGAAACACAATTTTAAATTTGACGACGTTAAAATTTTAAATAATGAAAAATGGCTCAAAAAGCGATTAATTCTGGAAATGATACAAATTAAAGGACACCCCAAAGCAATCAATTTTAGAACCGACATTGACAAACTAAGCAGCATATATAATTCAATAATTTAATAATACTCAAAATAATAACGGGAAAACCTCAAATTACCATCCATTAATTGAAAATTCATTACCAAATCTAACAGTTATCAATTTAAACCCGATCCAAAACCGGTTAACATAACCAGTCCGGCAAGAAAAATCACTAACGGCAAACTTCCCCAACCATGAAAAACCACCCCCACTCTTCAATACTCAATCACACTACCCCATCAATATAAATACCTCCTCACTCGCCTAAATACTCAGTCGCTACTTAGCTCTCGAATCGCCATGTAATGAAAACTGTTAATTTTGATCAAAAATGAATCTTGGAAATTATCAAACATGAAATTCATAGGTGAATAACACATACACAAAAGTCTCACAAGAAACATAAACTAAGCAATAAAATATCAAAATCCTCCCGCTCACAGACACCAAGGATCACAAAAAAATGACCTGTCTTTATACAATAAATTCATAATGATTATTATCCAAGATTCATTAAATGACCAAAAAAATTACCCGTACAAATTCAGGTCAGTCATGACACATAACATTTAAGCTTATAATGTAAAACATATCATACAAAATAAGACAAAAAAGAATGTAATTTTAGAAATAATAAATCTGAAGAGGATCCGAATTGGGATCGAAACGTTATACCCAAAAAAATTGTCCACTGTCATTTGGACCCACTGGCCGAATCGCAGCCGATTCTTCCTTCACTATTGTCTCTCTACGGCCGCATACCTAAATCACCACTTGAATTAACTGGCTCAAAACTCGACGAAAATGACCTTCTTCAACGAGATTCTGCAATTATTTGGTTGCATTATCCTCGCAGCCTTTAAACATTGGAAACGCCATAACACCGCTAAAACTCGCTACCACCAACAACTACGGTTTTTATTAAAATGCAGACAAGAAGGCCTCATACCTAAACACATCTATTCACAGAACATAAACAACATTCTAATTTTTAACAACCGAAATAAATTCAAACTCAAAACGGTCTTACACAAAACTTACAAATCTTTACTCAACATAGAGATTGACGACCTGAATTACAAAATTAAAATACTCAACAAAAAGATTCAAAAAAACACAGAATTAATCGCAAAAACTCCAAAACACATACACGAAAAATTCTTCAAATTTGAACAAATTAGACTGAACAGAATATCAAAAGAATTCTTTGACAAACACCAAAAGAAATTAAGTAATCTCAGATATGAAAGAACACAAAATATCCACCAACACATTTTTAATTACGATGAATTCCTAAGAACAATCACATCACAATCAAATCAGAATCGAGAAAACATAAATGATCCAAATCAACATCAAAGAAAGAAACCAACATCACAAATCAATCTTTTTAATTCAGCCACATCAAACAATACTCAACATAACACAAACAATAACATAACTAATGACCCATTAACCAACATAGAATCAACAATCTCAAACAACAAAGTTAAAGAATGGCTGATCAATCTATCAAACATAGACATTCCCACACACATATCAACCTTTTTATCATTGGGTGAAAAATTCAGCTTTCCATATCTAAAACCGACAGATATCAAAACATACATCTATAAAACCATCTCAGAGTTTGAATCCAAAATAGATTACTTACTGGAAAAACCAATACAAGAAGAAATTAGAAAGAAATTCACCAAATTAATTGATAAAGTAAAAACTCCAAACTCATTCTTCAACACGAACAAAATAATCAAAGATACATCCATCTTTCTTAAAAACAATCCTCAATTAATCATTACAAGAGCAGATAAAGGAAACTCAACTGTTATATTGGACAAACTAGACTACATCACCAAAACGAATAATCTACTTGCAGACGAAACCACATATAAAATCACAAATAAAAATCCACTTAACAGACTACAAAAAGGCGTAAACCAAATTCTTACGAGATGGAAAAATCTTAAAATAATAGATGAAACCACACAGAAACATTTAAAAGCAGAAAACTGTAATTTAGCACGATTATACTGCCTTCCAAAAATTCACAAACATAACTATCCGCTACGTCCAATCGTATCTTCTATTAATAGTCCTACACATAAATTGGCCGAATTCATTCAAACTAAACTCTCAAAATTAATAGACACAACAAACTCACACGTTAAAGACAGTTTCTCATTTAAAAGATTGGTATCGAACATCTTTATACCCGATAACTACCAACTCATTTCCTTCGATGTCATCTCACTTTACACCAATGTACCTTTGGAATTAGTCATACAAAGCCTCCAAAAAAGATCAGATCTCTTCTCTGAAAAATTTCCACTAAACGAAGTAATGAGAACAATAGAATTTATAATGTTCTCAACCTACTTTACCTTTAACGACAAAATATATCAACAAATATTCGGCTTGCCAATGGGTTCACCGTTAGCCCCGATATTATCAAACATTGTAATGATCGACTTAGAAACCAACTGCTTAGAAAAACTGAAGTTCACGATACCAATCTACGAAAGATACGTAGACGATATTATTATGGCTCTGCCTACGGACAAAATAGATTCAACACTTAACATCTTTAACTCATACCACACTAAACTACAGTTCACAGTTGAAGTAGAAACAAACAACAAATTACCATTTCTGGACATCTTGCTAATCCACAAAAATAACTCAATAATCACAGACTGGTACAGAAAACCGACTTGGTCAGGTCGATTCATAAACTTCTTCTCTCACCACCCTCTTACGCAAAAAAAAGGAATTATCATGATGTTGGTAGACAGAGCGATAAAACTATCACACGCATCCTTCCACCAAAAAAACATTGAACTAATCAAAAACACAATGACACAAAACTGTTACCCAATCTCCTTAACAGAAAAAATAATAAACCAAAGGCTAAGATTAATTCATTCACAATCAAATAACGACAACGCATTCGACTCCTCCAGATTAATAAATTTACCCTACACTGAAAATATTCACCACCAACTAGTCCGCCTTTTTCGACAATTCAATATAACACTAGTCACTAACAACCAACACAACATTCACTCCATCACCGGTTCCACAAAAGATAAAATAGATAACATGGATAAATCCAACGTAGTTTACCAAATCGATTGTAATGATTGTGATGCATTGTACATAGGACAAACAAAAAGATACCTAAAAACGAGAATCAACGAACACAAAAATAGTCTAAAACACACTAACACAATAAATACAGCGTTAGCAAAACACGGAATAGAACTAAAACACAATTTTAAATTTGACGACATTAAAATTTTAAATAATGAAAAATGGCTCAAAAAGCGATTAATTCTGGAAATGATACAAATTAAAGGACACCCCAAAGCAATCAATTTTAGAACCGACATTGACAAACTAAGCAGCATATATAATTCAATAATTTAATAATACTCAAAATAATAACGGGAAAACCTCAAATTACCATCCATTAATTGAAAATTCATTACCAAATCTAACAGTTATCAATTTAAACCCGATCCAAAACCGGTTAACATAACCAGTCCGGCAAGAAAAATCACTAACGGCAAACTTCCCCAACCATGAAAAACCACCCCCACTCTTCAATACTCAATCACACTACCCCATCAATATAAATACCTCCTCACTCGCCTAAATACTCAGTCGCTACTTAGCTCTCGAATTGCCATGTAATGAAAACTGTTAATTTTGATCAAAAATGAATCTTGGAAATTATCAAACATGAAATTCATAGGTGAATAACACATACACAAAAGTCTCACAAGAAACATAAACTAAGCAATAAAATATCAAAATCCTCCCGCTCACAGACACCAAGGATCACAAAAAAATGACCTGTCTTTATACAATAAATTCATAATGATTATTATCCAAGATTCATTAAATGACCAAAAAAATTACCCGTACAAATTCAGGTCAGTCATGACACATAATATTTAAGCTTATAATGTAAAACATATCATACAAAATAAGACAAAAAAGAATGTAATT
This sequence comes from Alloplasta piceator, assembly GCA_946863875.1. NCBI lineage: Eukaryota > Metazoa > Arthropoda > Insecta > Hymenoptera > Ichneumonidae > Alloplasta > Alloplasta piceator. The sequence goes on along the minus strand of OX333072.1, from coordinate 42,404,487 downwards.
TTAGAAATAATAAATCTGAAGAGGATCCGAATTAGGATCGAAACGTTATACCCAAAAAAATTGTCCACTGTCATTTGGACCCACTGGCCGAATCGCAGCCGATTCTTCCTTCACTATTGTCTCTCTACGGCCGCATACCTAAATCACCACTTGAATTAACTGGCTCAAAACTCGACGAAAATGACCTTCTTCAACGAGATTCTGCAATTATTTGGTTGCATTATCCTCGCAGCCTTTAAACATTGGAAACGCCATAACACCGCTAAAACTCGCTACCACCAACAACTACGGTTTTTATTAAAATGCAGACAAGAAGGCCTCATACCTAAACACATCTATTCACAGAACATAAACAACATTCTAATTTTTAACAACCGAAATAAATTCAAACTCAAAACGGTCTTACACAAAACTTACAAATCTTTACTCAACATAGAGATTGACGACCTGAATTACAAAATTAAAATACTCAACAAAAAGATTCAAAAAAACACAGAATTAATCGCAAAAACTCCAAAACACATACACGAAAAATTCTTCAAATTTGAACAAATTGGACTGAACAGAATATCAAAAGAATTCTTTGACAAACACCAAAAGAAATTAAGTAATCTCAGATATGAAAGAACACAAAATATCCACCAACACATTTTTAATTACGATGAATTCCTAAGAACAATCACATCACAATCAAATCAGAATCGAGAAAACATAAATGATCCAAATCAACATCAAAGAAAGAAACCAACATCACAAATCAATCTTTTTAATTCAGCCACATCAAACAATACTCAACATAACACAAACAATAACATAACTAATGACCCATTAACCAACATAGAATCAACAATCTCAAACAACAAAGTTAAAGAATGGCTGATCAATCTATCAAACATAGACATTCCCACACACATATCAACCTTTTTATCATTGGGTGAAAAATTCAGCTTTCCATATCTAAAACCGACAGATATCAAAACATACATCTATAAAACCATCTCAGAGTTTGAATCCAAAATAGATTACTTACTGGAAAAACCAATACAAGAAGAAATTAGAAAGAAATTCACCAAATTAATTGATAAAGTAAAAACTCCAAACTCATTCTTCAACACGAACAAAATAATCAAAGATACATCCATCTTTCTTAAAAACAATCCTCAATTAATCATTACAAGAGCAGATAAAGGAAACTCAACTGTTATATTGGACAAACTAGACTACATCACCAAAACTGATAATCTACTTGCAGACGAAACCACATATAAAATCACAAATAAAAATCCACTTAACAGACTACAAAAAGGCGTAAACCAAATTCTTACGAGATGGAAAAATCTTAAAATAATAGATGAAACCACACAGAAACATTTAAAAGCAGAAAACTGTAATTTAGCACGATTATACTGCCTTCCAAAAATTCACAAACATAACTATCCGCTACGTCCAATCGTATCTTCTATTAATAGTCCTACACATAAATTGGCCGAATTCATTCAAACTAAACTCTCAAAATTAATAGACACAACAAACTCACACGTTAAAGACAGTTTCTCATTTAAAAGATTGGTATCGAACATCTTTATACCCGATAACTACCAACTCATTTCCTTCGATGTCATCTCACTTTACACCAATGTACCTTTGGAATTAGTCATACAAAGCCTCCAAAAAAGATCAGATCTCTTCTCTGAAAAATTTCCACTAAACGAAGTAATGAGAACAATAGAATTCATAATGTTCTCAACCTACTTTACCTTTAACGACAAAATATATCAACAAATATTCGGCTTGCCAATGGGTTCACCGTTAGCCCCGATATTATCAAACATTGTAATGATCGACTTAGAAACCAACTGCTTAGAAAAACTGAAGTTCACGATACCAATCTACGAAAGATACGTAGACGATATTATTATGGCTCTGCCTACGGACAAAATAGATTCAACACTTAACATCTTTAACTCATACCACACTAAACTACAGTTCACAGTTGAAGTAGAAACAAACAACAAATTACCATTTCTGGACATCTTGCTAATCCACAAAAATAACTCAACAATCACAGACTGGTACAGAAAACCGACTTGGTCAGGTCGATTCATAAACTTCTTCTCTCACCACCCTCTTACGCAAAAAAAAGGAATTATCATGATGTTGGTAGACAGAGCGATAAAACTATCACACGCATCCTTCCACCAAAAAAACATTGAACTAATCAAAAACACAATGACACAAAACTGTTACCCAATCTCCTTCACAGAAAAAATAATAAACCAAAGGCTAAGATTAATTCATTCACAATCAAATAACGACAACGCATTCGACTCCTCCAGATTAATAAATTTACCCTACACTGAAAATATTCACCACCAACTAGTCCGCCTTTTTCGACAATTCAATATAACACTAGTCACTAACAACCAACACAACATTCACTCCATCACCGGTTCCACAAAAGATAAAATAGATAACATGGATAAATCCAACGTAGTTTACCAAATCGATTGTAATGATTGTGATGCATTGTACATAGGACAAACAAAAAGATACCTAAAAACGAGAATCAACGAACACAAAAATAGTCTAAAACACACTAACACAATAAATACAGCGTTAGCAAAACACGGAATAGAACTAAAACACAATTTTAAATTTGACGACATTAAAATTTTAAATAATGAAAAATGGCTCAAAAAGCGATTAATTCTGGAAATGATACAAATTAAAGGACACCCCAAAGCAATCAATTTTAGAACCGACATTGACAAACTAAGCAGCATATATAATTCAATAATTTAATAATACTCAAAATAATAACGGGAAAACCTCAAATTACCATCCATTAATTGAAAATTCATTACCAAATCTAACAGTTATCAATTTAAACCCGATCCAAAACCGGTTAACATAACCAGTCCGGCAAGAAAAATCACTAACGGCAAACTTCCCCAACCATGAAAAACCACCCCCACTCTTCAATACTCAATCACACTACCCCATCAATATAAATACCTCCTCACTCGCCTAAATACTCAGTCGCTACTTAGCTCTCGAATTGCCATGTAATGAAAACTGTTAATTTTGATCAAAAATGAATCTTGGAAATTATCAAACATGAAATTCATAGGTGAATAACACATACACAAAAGTCTCACAAGAAACATAAACTAAGCAATAAAATATCAAAATCCTCCCGCTCACAGACACCAAGGATCACAAAAAAATGACCTGTCTTTATACAATAAATTCATAATGATTATTATCCAAGATTCATTAAATGACCAAAAAAATTACCCGTACAAATTCAGGTCAGTCATGACACATAATATTTAAGCTTATAATGTAAAACATATCATACAAAATAAGACAAAAAAGAATGTAATTTTAGAAATAATAAATCTGAAGAGGATCCGAATTAGGATCGAAACGTTATACCCAAAAAAATTGTCCACTGTCATTTGGACCCACTGGCCGAATCGCAGCCGATTCTTCCTTCACTATTGTCTCTCTACGGCCGCATACCTAAATCACCACTTGAATTAACTGGCTCAAAACTCGACGAAAATGACCTTCTTCAACGAGATTCTGCAATTATTTGGTTGCATTATCCTCGCAGCCTTTAAACATTGGAAACGCCATAACACCGCTAAAACTCGCTACCACCAACAACTACGGTTTTTATTAAAATGCAGACAAGAAGGCCTCATACCTAAACACATCTATTCACAGAACATAAACAACATTCTAATTTTTAACAACCGAAATAAATTCAAACTCAAAACGGTCTTACACAAAACTTACAAATCTTTACTCAACATAGAGATTGACGACCTGAATTACAAAATTAAAATACTCAACAAAAAGATTCAAAAAAACACAGAATTAATCGCAAAAACTCCAAAACACATACACGAAAAATTCTTCAAATTTGAACAAATTGGACTGAACAGAATATCAAAAGAATTCTTTGACAAACACCAAAAGAAATTAAGTAATCTCAGATATGAAAGAACACAAAATATCCACCAACACATTTTTAATTACGATGAATTCCTAAGAACAATCACATCACAATCAAATCAGAATCGAGAAAACATAAATGATCCAAATCAACATCAAAGAAAGAAACCAACATCACAAATCAATCTTTTTAATTCAGCCACATCAAACAATACTCAACATAACACAAACAATAACATAACTAATGACCCATTAACCAACATAGAATCAACAATCTCAAACAACAAAGTTAAAGAATGGCTGATCAATCTATCAAACATAGACATTCCCACACACATATCAACCTTTTTATCATTGGGTGAAAAATTCAGCTTTCCATATCTAAAACCGACAGATATCAAAACATACATCTATAAAACCATCTCAGAGTTTGAATCCAAAATAGATTACTTACTGGAAAAACCAATACAAGAAGAAATTAGAAAGAAATTCACCAAATTAATTGATAAAGTAAAAACTCCAAACTCATTCTTCAACACGAACAAAATAATCAAAGATACATCCATCTTTCTTAAAAACAATCCTCAATTAATCATTACAAGAGCAGATAAAGGAAACTCAACTGTTATATTGGACAAACTAGACTACATCACCAAAACTGATAATCTACTTGCAGACGAAACCACATATAAAATCACAAATAAAAATCCACTTAACAGACTACAAAAAGGCGTAAACCAAATTCTTACGAGATGGAAAAATCTTAAAATAATAGATGAAACCACACAGAAACATTTAAAAGCAGAAAACTGTAATTTAGCACGATTATACTGCCTTCCAAAAATTCACAAACATAACTATCCGCTACGTCCAATCGTATCTTCTATTAATAGTCCTACACATAAATTGGCCGAATTCATTCAAACTAAACTCTCAAAATTAATAGACACAACAAACTCACACGTTAAAGACAGTTTCTCATTTAAAAGATTGGTATCGAACATCTTTATACCCGATAACTACCAACTCATTTCCTTCGATGTCATCTCACTTTACACCAATGTACCTTTGGAATTAGTCATACAAAGCCTCCAAAAAAGATCAGATCTCTTCTCTGAAAAATTTCCACTAAACGAAGTAATGAGAACAATAGAATTCATAATGTTCTCAACCTACTTTACCTTTAACGACAAAATATATCAACAAATATTCGGCTTGCCAATGGGTTCACCGTTAGCCCCGATATTATCAAACATTGTAATGATCGACTTAGAAACCAACTGCTTAGAAAAACTGAAGTTCACGATACCAATCTACGAAAGATACGTAGACGATATTATTATGGCTCTGCCTACGGACAAAATAGATTCAACACTTAACATCTTTAACTCATACCACACTAAACTACAGTTCACAGTTGAAGTAGAAACAAACAACAAATTACCATTTCTGGACATCTTGCTAATCCACAAAAATAACTCAACAATCACAGACTGGTACAGAAAACCGACTTGGTCAGGTCGATTCATAAACTTCTTCTCTCACCACCCTCTTACGCAAAAAAAAGGAATTATCATGATGTTGGTAGACAGAGCGATAAAACTATCACACGCATCCTTCCACCAAAAAAACATTGAACTAATCAAAAACACAATGACACAAAACTGTTACCCAATCTCCTTCACAGAAAAAATAATAAACCAAAGGCTAAGATTAATTCATTCACAATCAAATAACGACAACGCATTCGACTCCTCCAGATTAATAAATTTACCCTACACTGAAAATATTCACCACCAACTAGTCCGCCTTTTTCGACAATTCAATATAACACTAGTCACTAACAACCAACACAACATTCACTCCATCACCGGTTCCACAAAAGATAAAATAGATAACATGGATAAATCCAACGTAGTTTACCAAATCGATTGTAATGATTGTGATGCATTGTACATAGGACAAACAAAAAGATACCTAAAAACGAGAATCAACGAACACAAAAATAGTCTAAAACACACTAACACAATAAATACAGCGTTAGCAAAACACGGAATAGAACTAAAACACAATTTTAAATTTGACGACGTTAAAATTTTAAATAATGAAAAATGGCTCAAAAAGCGATTAATTCTGGAAATGATACAAATTAAAGGACACCCCAAAGCAATCAATTTTAGAACCGACATTGACAAACTAAGCAGCATATATAATTCAATAATTTAATAATACTCAAAATAATAACGGGAAAACCTCAAATTACCATCCATTAATTGAAAATTCATTACCAAATCTAACAGTTATCAATTTAAACCCGATCCAAAACCGGTTAACATAACCAGTCCGGCAAGAAAAATCACTAACGGCAAACTTCCCCAACCATGAAAAACCACCCCCACTCTTCAATACTCAATCACACTACCCCATCAATATAAATACCTCCTCACTTGCCTAAATACTCAGTCGCTACTTAGCTCTCGAATCGCCATGTAATGAAAACTGTTAATTTTGATCAAAAATGAATCTTGGAAATTATCAAACATGAAATTCATAGGTGAATAACACATACACAAAAGTCTCACAAGAAACATAAACTAAGCAATAAAATATCAAAATCCTCCCGCTCACAGACACCAAGGATCACAAAAAAATGACCTGTCTTTATACAATAAATTCATAATGATTATTATCCAAGATTCATTAAATGACCAAAAAAATTACCCGTACAAATTCAGGTCAGTCATGACACATAACATTTAAGCTTATAATGTAAAACATATCATACAAAATAAGACAAAAAAGAATGTAATTTTAGAAATAATAAATCTGAAGAGGATCCGAATTAGGATCGAAACGTTATACCCAAAAAAATTGTCCACTGTCATTTGGACCCACTGGCCGAATCGCAGCCGATTCTTCCTTCACTATTATATTATTTTATATCATTTTTTTGATCTAATTAGATCTTCAATTTGGCTTGATCTAATTAGATATAGCTAGATCTGATTTTATATAAACATATCTGGCTATATCTTTTTTGATAAATTATTTATTTTTTCCATATGTTTATCAGTTGTTACGATAAAAATCAGTTTCATATTCATAATTGATAGTTTCTAAGGTAAGGGTCAAGTAACAAAAAAAAAACAATTTAAGAAAAAAAATCTTGCTCCCAGTGGGGTTTGAACCCGTGACCCTCGTTTCTACGCACATGCTAAGACGATCCCCACGATCTAAGACTTTTTTTTTTAACATAAACTTTATTTTGAAATAACAGTTTTTACATTCATATATCAACATTAGTAATATATAATAGTACTTTCGTATAATAAATTCTCAATACCTAGTCCCTGCTTAACTTAATAAGCTTAACCTAGTGCTTTGGCTCGTTGTATGTACGCTTATAATGTGTTCGCTGCGAAAGTTACAGATGTGCTTATGCGTTAGCTGTTCATCGCGTGTATTACAAGTAATTGTCTTAATTATAGGAAAAATTTTGTTAGAAAAACCTATATTTCCTTTCTTTGTACAATAAACGGTTTTTTTCGTATGTATGTAATTTATGCATGTTCAGTTCTGATTTCTGAATATCGGTAAGGCTTGATATGGTAATTTGTGTTTAATGTGGAATGGACTGTTATGTGCTCTTATTGCGGTAATTCGTTTTATGAGGTTATCACCGTTTAACTGTGTCTGATAGAACTTTTCTCCCAGTTCTTTAATATAGTTAAGTATTAATAGCATTTCGGTTACTTCGTGCAAATCTCTTATCCTAGCGTAGTGGTTTTGTGAAAGTATTAGTCTAAGGCACTTGTTTTGTAGGATTTATAGTGGTTTGATAATTGTTGGTGCTGCACTACACTATGTTGGATATGCATATGCATGTTGGATATGCTATAGGTCTGAGTATTATTTTGTAAATTAGTATTTTGTTGTGTATACTAGATAATGGAGAGTTTTTCACCATAAGCGGATGAAGTTTTCTAAGTACTGAGTATGCTTTCCGTATGGCTTGTTTTATATGGTTCTTAAAGGTTAGTTTAGGATCGAGGACTTTAGATACGTTGATGTAAATATCATATTTATAGAACACAGGCAGAGAAATAAATACGTACTAAAATAGTATTAAGAATTTTTTTTCATTACCCGAAGGCCATTTTTTGGTTCAACTTGTCTTCAACTTAATTTAAAAAAATCAAATATTGAATCAGATGAATAATAACAACAACAATAATCATGCATATTATTAATATATTTGTTATTATAATGATAATAATAAAATTAAATAATAATGAATATCACTACTTTATTTATATTGTTATTATTACCATTAATGTATTTGTATTATTTATAACATTTTTAATTTGTGTGTATGTATATGGGGCATTCCATCCCAAATCGGACAGTTTGAAAGACTTTTTTTTATTACCTCAATTTTTTGATATTTTTGAGTACTCATCAAAAAACTGTTAAATTTTGAGATTTTTTTGATTACCCGTTCAAAAGATATTAAATTAACAAGAAAAAGCTATTTTTTTGGTACTTTGGTCATAACTTCTTTAATAATGATCCAAATTAAAAGTTTGTTTTTAAATTTTTTTTTTTTATGGCCTTTTTAGAAAAAAATACAACAAAAATATTCGACGTGTTTTTGAATGAGCTTTTGGAGTTTCAAACGTAAAATCGCGTTTTGAAAAGTGAATGTCATTTTTTATTTTATTTTTTCAATTTTTTGTTTCAAACATCTATCTATTCAACAATTTTTAAGACTAGTCCGATCGTGGGATCTCACTGACTACTATTTTTTTCGATTTTGGAAAATTAAAAAAAAATGTCATCATTATTATGAATACCAATTTTTGTTACTGTATAGTATTTTTTTCAATATTTAGAATTTATTTTGACACTTTTTTATGGTTAACAGGTTCTTAAAATTAATAATTAATCGTTAAATCTGTTTATAAACAATAATAATAACATTTTTTATTTATTCACGTATTTTTTTGAAAACCTTACATATACGATTATTTCCTGAATTAGAATATTCCTTTGCCAATACATTTTCGTTGCTCATTGGAATAATTGAATGCAATTTTTGTGTCCCCCTGTTATTGACTTCGTAGTATTTTATCGCAAATAAAATCTTTCTTTTGCATCTGAATAATGTTCCTCATGTGAAAATTTGACAGCAATATTCGGAAGACTATTTAGGTTCAATGCCCACTCATACAATTCTTGAACTGTTGTTATTTGCTCATCGATTAATTATTAATTTTAAAAATCTGTTAACAATGAAGAATAGTGTCAAAATTAATTCAAAATGATTAAAAAAATACTATACAGTAACAAAAATTGGTATTCATAATAATTTATAGAAACTTTTTTTTTTTTAATTTTCAAAAATCGAAAAAAAATAGTACTCATTGAGATCCCACGATCGAACTAGTCTTAAAAATTGTTGAATAGATAGACGTTTGAAACAAAAAATTAAAAAATAAAAATAAAAAATGAAATTCACTTTCAAAAACGCGATTTAACGTTTAAGACTCAAAAAACTCATTCAAGAACACGTTGAATATTTATGTTGTATTTTTTCCTGAAAAAGCCATGAAAAAATTTGAAAAAAAAAATTTCAATTTCGATCATTATTGAAGAAGTTATGGCCAAAATACCAACAAAAGAGCGGTTTTTTTGTTAGTTTAATATCTTTTGAACGGGTAATCAAAAAAATCTCAAAATTTCACAGGAAGGGTCTTTTGATGGGTACTCAAAAATATAAAAAAATTGAGGAAATAAAAAAAAAGTTTTTCAAACTGTCCGATTTGGGATGGAATGCCCCATATGTATGTATATGTATATCATATTGAATGTATGTACTACATTTTATTTTGATTATCTTATTCTTTGAATGCATCAAACTGGGTCTCGTACTGGCTAACCTATCAAGTCCTTATTTAAATTTATTGTTGGGAATTCATTGCATTATAATATAAGTATTATATATGATGCAGTGAATATTGCACAAGTCCAAATATTTACCATATAAGAAAATATATATTCATATATAATCAGATATGGCGCATGATCTCGATCAATTTATAGGTATATATGACCAGATCAATTCAGATCTAATCATATATTCAACAATCCATAATACAGATCTAGAAATATATCATTAGATATGAGAATATTTGGTCAGATATGGCGCATTATATCGATCAATTGATGGGTACATATGACCAGATCTATTCAGATCTAATCATATATTCAACAACCCAAAATTCAAATCTCAAAATATATAATCAGATATGAGAATATATGCTTTTCAAATCTAAAAATATATAATTAGATACGAGATTATATGCTTTTATATCTAATGATATTTACTTAGATCTAAACTTTTTTCCCGGGTAATTTTTCTACATTGAGAAAATAGAAATTTGGCAAAAAAATGAAAATATTTTTTTTTTAACTTCATAACTTTCGATTTCGGTACAAATTTTACAGGATGTCTGTCATTGAGTAAAGAGCCTGTGAAAAAAAATTTAGAATGGCACCTACAATGGTTTCGATGAAAAAAAATAAAAACCCTGCGAAATTTCATAACCGCATATAAATTTCGCAGGGTTTTAATTTTTTTTCCCTCGTAACCAATTCAGCTGCCATTCTGAAATCTTTTTGCAGACTTTTTACCCAATGACATACATGAAAAAAAATAAAAACACTGCGAAATCTATATGCGGTTATGAGGTTTCACAGGGTTTTTATTTTTTTTCCATCTTAACCATTGCAGGTGCCATTCTGAATTTTTTTTGCAAGCTCTTTACCCAATGACAGACATCCTGTAAAATTTGTACCAAAATCGAAGGTGTGTTATGAGGTTAAAAAAAAACTTATTCTCATTTTTTTGCCAAATTTCTATTTTCTCAATGCAGAAAAATTATGATTTTAATTTTTTTCGATAAGGTGGAAAAAACAAAAAAGTTTTTATTCCTTGGTTTTTTTTTGTTTGATTAATATCTTTTGAGATACAGTGTTCGTAATGAAAAGTTGAAAATCCTGAACGGACACCTAAAAAAATCCGAAACAAATCACAGACGTTCCGTTTGACTAATATTTCAAACTGTCAGATTTTGAACAAAATTGGAGAGGGTGAAAAAAAAGTGGCCTGGTTGAAAAACAACTCCTCATATGTGGCTGACATCGGCCTATAGCATTCGGGTTGGTGCTCAAGTCTGGCCCCATAACAATAAGAAATTAATTACCATACTTTATTCTTGTTTTTCTGTATCTTGTAAAATCTACTTGAACACATACCATTTAAATCTTTTTTCGCAATTAAGATCATACCTACATTTTTACTATTCTTAATAATTACCTCTTGGTTAACATAAAAAAAATGTAAATAATTTATCTCTATCGGCACATCTCCGGTTAAACAAAATTATCAATTGCTATGCAACCTTTGTATTCGGCAGTATTGAAAAGAATTCATTTAAGAAACATATGTATATATATTTTGGATTTTTTTCATACTGTGTTTAAATTGAAGATAACAAGTAAGAAGTTACACTTCTATCGCGCGTGGCCTCCACGCACAATCGATTTTTAGTTTTACAAGAAAAATGATCCTCTACAACGTTACGGGATAAATTTCGCGGCATCTCTAAGAAGAAAAAAGTTCTGATAAAAGAAGGGCCAGTAATTCATGCTTACGAATGTTTATTGTCAATTATATTCACCCCTTTTAATGTTATCCAAAAGAAAATCCGCTAAAACTTGTTGAGGACTCAATTTCCACCAATATTTGTATAAACGATTTTGCGATAACTCAAGTATTACCAGTGATAGAAAGCGTCAAAGTTGTTTTTGTCCATTATCTCTGAAAATAATCCGAACACAATAGCGGACGGAGCAGCTGTCTACTGAACGATGAACTGAACTTATCATGCAATGTTAAGAAAAAATTTTATTTGTTAATTGTAATGATATATGAGACATTCCCCACCATTTTTACCTGAGTCTGACCCTTGGACTCTCGGATTAGGCCCGCGACTTTTCAATATGATTGTTCTCACTTTGAAAAGCACTCAGTTTGTTTTAGATTTTGCAGATTGCATTTGAATTTTGTACAATTTTTTGGAACAATTTTATTGATCGATGCAATTTGAAAATCTGAAAAAATCAGAAAAATCGCGTGTCCGATATCAAAATTTTAAAGCTTAGAGTCGGAGTAGGGAGATTTTTATTTATTTTCAAGCTTTTCCGAAAGAAAGCGTTTACACAATTAGAAGCGAGCGTTAATTTACTATGAATAGTTGCTGGAACATTTTCATACGTCACACCGGATTAAAAAAAAAATTACTATTTATTGTGAGGGATTTGTTTATGATTATTTTGCTTATAAACAGTTCCGAAAAAACTGAATTTTGAACATACGAAAATGTTTCAGCAACCATCCATAGTAAAATCACTTTCGCTTGCAATTTATTTCAACTTTTTTTTTTGGGAAAAGCTTGAAAATAGTAAAAAGGGAAAATCCCCCCCACTCCGGTTGTAAGCTTAAAATTTTTTATATCTGACACACGGTTTTCATTAATTTTGTCTTATTTTCAATTTGTGTCGATCAATAAAATCGTTTTACAAAAATTTCGAAACTTAGAAACGAGTCTAAAAAATTTATTTTTTAAATTTTAAATTTCTTTTAAAGTCAGAACAATGAAATAAAAAATCGCGGGGCCAATCCGCAAGGTCAAGGGTCAGACCAAGGTCGAAATGGCAGGGAGTGCCTCATATTTATTATTGTTTTTTTGGATAATTTTTTAATTCAAATATAATTCAAATTAATTCAAAGTGTAATGTTGAAAATATTGAGAGATTTTTTTTTTAAATCTTTATATATTTTGAAAATATTTATATTAATAAATATTTTATTAAATTAAAATTAAATTAAAAATTCAATTAATTAATTTGTAGAAAAACACAAGAAAATTTTGTTAGATTCCAGCGAATTTAGACATCTTCAACGACCCTCTAATGGTCCCAAGAAATTTGGCTTGCCCCTCCATTTTATAGATATGTTGCGACTTTTCGATCTAACTGTCCTGGACTACTAATATAGCTGACGACGTTGTTCGTTATGAAATGTAGGGCAAGTCGATCACTAAATTATAGTATGTAAAAGTACACTGGAACCCTTGTACATGCAATCTCTCCATATGTAACAAATCTCGTGGAAGGGGCTCGACACGCTCCCTTTTCCAGAAAAACTCAGGAGCGTACGCATTTGCATTATATCTATATATATACGCCCGTTATCAGGGCCCAACCCTCGTCTTGTTGCATATAGAGAAGTTCTAGCGTACAAACCAATGGAAGCTGCATATCTGCACATTGATGATTCAGTTTTTTCAATTGTAAACAAAGCTTCCTTTATAAAGTAGCCAAATTTGATCATCATACTTTGGATGGACAAAGCTATATGAACTATGGATGAAGATGAGGAAGCAATGTAGAAACGACCAATTTGCAGCATTTTCATATATCTACCGCGCGTTATGGCGCGCCTCGCCCCGTCGCACTCTCTTTCTCTCGTTCCATCTCTCTTTCTCTTTACACGCACATTGCCCACAGTATCTGAGGTTGCAGAATCAACCACGTAGCTCGGTCAATCCGTGACTTCAGAATGATAAATACATTTTCAAGATGCCCGTCATGGACACAGCGCTACGATAAATAATTTTTGTATACTCCCTCAAGGTACAATTCAGTGCCGACGAGTATAAAATTTACAAAAACTTTGTACAAATATAGCGCAGCGATTAAAGTTTATTTTAAAAAATTGTGTTCGAAGACAAAGCAAGGTAAACTGTTGAAAAAAATTCTTGTATGATCGCAGCGCAGCAAAAAAAAAGGTTGATAAAAATTTTCATGTGTACAGCGCTGCACAGATATTATTCTCGACAAATTTTTATAATTCATATACGCGGCGGATACAACGATAAATTATTAAAATCACTGCGGATGTAAAAATTACACATATTAATTGGCAGTGATAACATATTAATTGATAACATATTAATTGATATTCCAGTATGTCTACGGGAAGTATGTGAAAATTCTAAAGCTCCGGGGCCTTTACATTTTTTCCATATTTGCAGCGGTGTTTCATTCATAGACCATATTATCTGCACAGCGCTGTGTCTCTAATATATATTGTTATGAATTTTTTCCCCTGCGCTGTGTCATTTGCAGAGGAGGTCGCAAAATATTTTTCCTATAGAGCTGTATTCATATGGAGTTTTTCGAAAATTGATATTCCAAGCCCTCTATTCTGAAAGGTTTATCAAAATTTCATTTTCATGTGCTGTAACAATAAAAACGTATCTTTCTGTTATCATCGCAGCGCTGAGTCACTCACAAAGATTTTGCAAAATCTTCACAGCGCATTTCTGTGCCGTTATTAGAAGAGGTTGAAAAATATTTTGTTTGCAGTGGTGGAAAATATTTTCTTCGCAGCGGTGAAAAATATTTCCTTTATAGCAGTGTGGTTACAAGGGATTTCGTGAATTGTTGTATTTGCAGACGAAAATTTTCGCGAAATTTCATCTAGAAATATGTGAAATTTCGCAACGTCCCTTGAAAACACACCGCTGCAAAGAAAATATTTTTTAACCTCTTCTGTTGCGTAAATTTGGCGTGCTTGTACCGCAAACGGCGGGAACGTGTAACGAACACGCTCATGGAAGGTTCTCGACCGTTGTCGATTTTCCCTTCCACGAGCGTATGAGACGCTGGCGTTATCAGCCAGACGCCTCAGTCTGCTTTTGTACGCTTAACCGAGCACAAGGGTTCAAGCGCTGTATTGCTATACATCTGCATTGTAATAAAGCTCTATATCTGTTATCTCTTTCTACAACACGAGTTTACGTCTTGTCTTTTATTAACCTTTTCCTCTCACGGTACTAAACAAGCTGTGGTGGACAATATTAGATTCACCGCACTGTCGCAACATCTTCTACCAATGGCACAGAGTTGCGCAGTGAATATTTTCCAAAATCTTTATGGGTGCCTCAGCGCTGCAATGCTAACAGAAAAAAACTTTGTTCTGATTACAGCAAATGAAGATTCTGCGAATGACCCAGCGCAGAGGAAGAAATTGATAAGAATATATATTATAGACATAGCGCTGTACTGATAATATGGTCTATAAATCACATTCTGCTGCAAATATGAAAAGATATTTCGAAAGGCCCCGGGGTTGTAGAATTTTTCCATATTCTTCTCGCAGACACTGCGAATTAATACGTCTGCAAGACGTGCATGTAAATTTTACTACGGTAGTGGTTTTGATAATTTATCTTTATATTCGCAGCGCACATGATTTCGAAACAATTTTTGAGAATAATATCTGCACAGAGTCTTTTGTTGCGCTGTGATCATGCAGCATTCTTTCCAAAATTTGCATTGCTGCACTGTGTTTCAACTAAATTTTGTATAATAATAAACTTCCTTTGCTGCACTATGTTTGTAGGGGTTTTTTGAAAATTTTTTACTTGTCGGCACTGTATCGTACCCGGAGGGAACACCGAATTTTTCAGGAAAGCGCTGTACCCGTGAGGGGCTATACAAAAATGTATTTATCATTCCGAGGCCACGGATAGACCGGGCAACGTCACAACATAGTTGATCGCGCAACGTTGCGGTCCGGCACGGTAGGTCGGCAATAAGCATATCAAGAGTAAGAGAGATGGGGCCAAGCGAAAGTGAGAGAGCGACGATGGACTACCCGGGACGCTCCACAACAAGCGGAAAAGAGTGGGTATATGAAGAAGTTTCTTGTTGAATCGGGGCAAAAGGGGGAAAGCCGAGGCTTTGAAATTGTGGCAGTCTTCCCGAAGGGCAGTTTACTCCTTGAAAAATTGGCCTGAATTTAGAATTTGAGGGCTACAAAATAAGTATGAATTCTTTTGGATCTTGACCTTCTGATTCCGAATCTGTAAGAATTTTGAGTCTGTGCGCTGAAGAAAGTTAAATAATAGTAAAAACATAAATTTTTTATCATATCTCGAAAACGAAAAAATGTTTCGGGCAAAAATTGTAGAGCGGAAAAGTTTAAGAGGAAATATCTCAACGTTTTTTTGCTATGAATAATAGGTGAGCCGTACATTTGTATTAAAGATTTCATAATAGCAACAGTAAGGCTCGAGACACCCGTAAGCTGTAAATCACAAAACCAGCGAGAGCACCATTGCGCGCATAGAAGCCTGTCGAGGCGTCCCCACTCTTTTCCTTGCTCTTCTCAACGTCTGTACAGGGGAAAGGATCTCGAAGAAAAAAAATGTTAACAAAAGAAATGAGTATCGGGACTCATAACCAACCGAGAGAGCCTCCAATCTTCGTATCGAGCGCATGATTTGGGATTTGTACTACGTTTTTATTAATTACGATTTATTGATAAAATTATTTTTCAATAAACGAAACAATTGATGAATTAATAACTTTACGAAAATAAGAATAAAAAAGTAATTGAATGATCTAATGAATTTTAAGAACATATTAATTTTTGACTTTTTCTAATTCTTTCTATTATTAAAGTTTTGTTGTTGTTATTCTCAATGAATTATTGTCATTATTCATTAAAAAATAATTGTAACAATAGATTGTAATAAATAAAAAGGCGAATGAGAAGAAATATTACTGAACGATTAAATATAATAAACGCATGGTTATAATTCTTTTTATCCTCGTTTTTAATAACTAGATTCTTCTATAAAATTATGTATCAACAAGCAACTCTATTAATGAATAATAACTAATTGCAAATAAGAGAAAGAACAAAAAGTAATATAATAATTATTTAAATTGTAAGAAAATTTTGACTATTTTTGAATCATCTGATTATTTGAGTACTTCTTATTATTATTTTGTATGAATGGATAATTGATGAATTTACGTATTAAAAAATGATTTAGGGATAAATTGTGATGAATTAAAACCAGAGTAAGAAGAAATATCATTGAGCGATTAAATAAGTAACCCGAAGTAAGAAGAAAAATAAATGACTAATGACATTAACTTTTGAAAATAAGTTCTTTTTAACCTTTTCTAATTCTTTTGATTATATCAATATATTTTGATCTTATTCATGTATATATATATATTATATGAGTCGAAATTCCGACAGACAGCATGCGTTTGGACCTCATGGTTGACGATTGTTTTCTAACTTAAGGGACACATAGTACGGAATGAGTGTATACTCTGGATTTTTTTTTTTATTGTTAAATCGACCAGTTTCATTGTGCCGATGACGTCTTTTTTTGAAATTTCTTGAATGTCATGTTTTAATCAATTTCTCTGGACCCCTGTAATAAAAAATAAAAAAAATTCAACATATATTTTCATCGGAAAAGATCTCAACTTTTCAACAACAAAATTTCCAAATACGTGCCAATTCATATAAGCATAGAAAAATAGGTTTTTTCCTCAAAATGGCGTTTTCTCGATGCGTTTCTCGATACGAAAAAAACCTTTTTCCGGAGTGGGATATCTGCAGCATCAGACCGTTATACATTAAATACAATCTGAAGTGCTGTAAATATCGAAAAAATAGTGCGGATACAATACTGTTTACTGCGCTAGTATTGTATTGTCTTGTTACTATCCTTTTTTATCGAGGTCATTATAGGTTTTTTAACTTAACTTATTATGTATTAGTACTGTAACATAAAAATTTGACTACGAAAAAAAAATAATACCCTGGAAGCAATGTAAGATAACACGATTCCGGGCGATGGGTGTGTAAACAAACTTTAAAAAACATCCATTTATCTTTCATGAAAATATTTATTGACACATAATTAATTTTGCGCAAAAAAATTGTAAAATATATTTTTTTTTTTTAGTATACTCAAAATCAACCAATGTAAAAAAAGTAAAAATTGTTAAATATTTCTCTTTTTTGCGCAAAATTAAACATGCGTCATTAAATATTTTCATAAAAGATGAATGGATGTTTTTTAAAGTAACTGTTTTTCTATGCTTATATGAAATGGCACGTATTTGGAAATATTTTTTTTTTCAAGCTGAGATCTTTTTCGATGACAATATGTGTCGAATTTTTTTTTTTTATTACCGAGGTCCAGAGAAATTGATTAAAACATGACATTCCCGAAATTTCAAAAAATGACGTCATCGGAACAGTGAAACCGGTCGATTTAAAAATCCCAAAAGAATTCCAGAGTATACTCTCATACGATACTCCGTGTCCCTAAAGTTACAAAACGTACACAGAGGCGGCGGTGGCAATAATTTTATGTATATAACCTCCGCTCAAGAGTTCGAATACATCAGTCGATATTTCTTGCTGCATTAGAAGATATGCATAACTCCGTGAAAAAAAAAATCAAATTTAAAAAAAGCGTGTTGACGGGAATGAATTCAGCTTTATTTCACTTTTTTGAAAATATATTTTTTTTTTGTCGACCCGGTATGCACTTTTCTTCGTGACCGTTTTTTCGGCCTTTTTTTGACAATCGTGATTTGGGCGCTTAGCTTGAGAACATTATTTTTATCTGTTTTATATACCGTATTTTTGTAA
Source organism: Alloplasta piceator (assembly GCA_946863875.1). NCBI lineage: Eukaryota > Metazoa > Arthropoda > Insecta > Hymenoptera > Ichneumonidae > Alloplasta > Alloplasta piceator. The sequence continues at coordinate 42,385,922 of OX333072.1, read as the reverse complement.
CGGTTAGCAGACGCACCACTTTTGTTTTTTAAAAGTTTTTGTACGATTTTTTGTCGCAAAGTTATTTCACTGTCGGCTAAAGACAAATTTTGAAACATGCAACGTAACTCAAAAGCTGTAGAGTTTGAAAGAAAATGTCAATCATGAAAAAATAAGCATAGGTAGGTATACACGGAATCGCCTGGAATTGTTTCACAATTTTCCTGTTAAATATTTTTTTCTACTATTTTCGCTCGAAACCCTGATGATGACGCGTCCCTGCAAATAATTGCATCTGATTGAAATTTAAGTACTTCGTGATACAATAATAATCTGATAAAATTCAGCAAAATTTCGCATGCTATGAACAACAATTATCAATAATAATATGCCCAAAGGTTATTAATAAATGGTTTAAACAATTGTTAATGACAATTTGTTAACAACTTTTCTAAAATATTATTATTGATTGACAATTATGAAAACTTATTATTGATAATTGTTGTTTATAGCATCCCGAATGTTGCTGAATTTTTTGAGATTTTTATTCTATCACGAAGTAGGGAAATTTCAATCAAATATTCTTCGCTGGGACTTCATCACCAAAGTTTGGAGCGGAAATAGTGAAAAAAAAAAATAGGAAAATTCTGAAGAAATTTCAGGCGATTCCGTGTGTACTAACGCTACTTTTTTCATACTCGACATTTTCTCTTCAACTTTATAGTTTTAGAGTTACGTTTCATGTTTCCAAATTTGTCTTTTTTAGTCAAGAGTAAAATAACTTTGCGAGATTAGATCGTACAAAAATTAAAAAAAACACGTATGTGGAACGTCCCTGACCCTTTCAAATATACTGTTGATGAAAAGAAGTAAAACAAAATGTCCTAACGCTGTACGTCCAATCCGCAATGGTCGAAAAAAGGATAAAAACGATCACGTACAAAAGTGCATACCGGGCCGAAAAAAGTATAATTTTTTTTTTTTAACGTAACAAACCTGGATTCCTTCCTGTCAAATCGCTATTTTGGATTTCATTATCTTTTTTTTGGCAGTATTATGCAACTTTTAATGCGGCAAGAAATATCAACTGGTGTATGGAAATTTTTGAGTGAGATGTTGTATCGCCAAAATTCAGTTAGCTACTCTGACTGGCGAGAGTTTGAGATTACTCCGTTATTTTGATCGGGATCTTACCAGATTAAGGGTTAGAACCCAAATGAGTCGAACCAAATGTAGTCGTATAAAAGAATAATTTATTATCGTAGAAATAGAAAATACAAATGGTAATAATTAACAGAGGCGCGTTGCGCTCGCCTCGTCGGACCAGTCGTGCAGGTTGGTACTTTGAGTCGGAACTGTCTTGTGTCTGCTCTCGGGTCCGTTATATACGGGAAAGAGCGCAATCGCGTAAGCATTTCTTTGTTATCATATTATTGATTTAACAATATTTCTCAAAAAAAGATGTTTAGTGTTTTTACTCGTAATTCGGTTAAGATAATAAGAATTACGATATTCGCTCAATTTTGTAAATATGCTGACTCGACAGTACCCGGCTGAGAAGCCGGCGATGGCTCGCTTGCATAATTGTCATTCAGCATAATTGCACCTGCTCGAGTTCGAACGCGTGTGCCACATGATGTAATGACAACAGTTGCCATATCTGGGGCACACGCGTCGTGATTTGGAATATTCGTAATATTCCCAAATCGAGGTATCTGGGATACAACATCCCTCCCCCCTTAAAAAGAAGAAAGTCCCTTTTCTTCTCGCTCGTCGCCGGCGAGCTAAAAATTGTTTTCTCTCGTTGATAATCTTTCAAAATTTTGTAACAATGTTCATTAAATAGTTCTTAGAGTATCCAGATTTCGTTTGTCTCCTCTCGTTTTTTTGGAATCGTGAGCGCATTTATCTCTATTGCTCCTACGACAATTTTGCTGTTCCCGGTTTCTGAGACTGTTGGATGATGCTCTTGGGTTTCCGATGTACCTCTAAGTTTCTTGCAACAATCGCAAACAGCGTCGACCGTGTTTATTTCTTTATTTTGTCCAGTCCTTCGGCAATCCCTTGCGCAGTGTCAAATTTTTCCGCATGAAAAGCATTTAGTTTCACTTCTATTTTCTGAACCGACTGCAGATTGTGGGCGTTGGTTATTATTGCCCTGATGGCGTTCTTCTTGGTTAGCCTCTGCGTGTGGGTAGGTCATTTTTTCGACCTCTATTGCCCCTACTACGGACTCGTGTAAACTCTGATAGTTCCTGGCCCGTACGATGGCCCGAATTTCTTTATGGAGTCCGTTTTCAAAATTCATTTGCGCGCTACGTCGTATAGCTTGTTCTATATAACGAGCGCCTGCCGCATCAATTGTTTCGCACAACTTCTCGATGACTTCTGCTGTCAATTTTTCGACTCGTGTTGCGTATGTCGAAACTGATTCTTTTGTGCCTTGTTTAAGCAAGCAAAAATCGTACTGCAAGGCAGCGAGCGATTTTTTCTTACCGTAAAGGGCTTCTAATTCGGCCCGAAGGTCCTTTAAATTCCGAATAACCTTGTGCTTGGTTTCTCTTGTGGCTCTGTCTTCTAACTTGCTGCTTCGTATAAGGGTGAGCAAGGTTTCGCGTTGTCGAGGCCGTACTAATTTCCAAACAGCCTCACACGATAATATGAATCCTTCGAGTTGATCCGCATTATTTCCATCGAAGCTCTTAACATTTCTTAGTGCAGTCCCAATATCGAGATAATCCGGTTCTTCGTTGAGGTTTCTTCCAGGTTCTTCTTCTGTCCACCTCCGGCTTGAAATGTTTTGGCGTGGTGGTCTCGATGGTTGTGCGTCGAAACCTTCCCTCTGGTTTTGCTGGCTTATTGCGTCGAGCGTCCTTTCTAAGGACCTTTCTATTGCGCTCATTCGTGCGTCCATTTCGGCGCCGGACGCCCGTAAATGCTCGAGCTCTTCGTCTCCTCGTACAGTCCGAAGATTGGAGAAGGGAATCGATCCTGCTCCCGCCTGTGGAAGCGAGATTCTTGGCATCCCGTTCAGTATGCTATAGTTTCCAAATGCGTTTGTAGTATTCACATGGTCGGTGTACCAACTGCTGATGTTTGGTCTTCGGGAAGCGTTGAGGTCGTATAATTGTGATCTCATATCCTCTATTTCATTATCGACTGCTTGAGGGTCTACATTCCCCCCTGGCGGCGTGTTTCCAGGTTCGTTGGTTGACATCTCTGCCCTAGGCTCAAAAACGCTGTCGTCGAGTTCTTCGAGCTCGTCTCCGGGCTGGAAAGCGCTGCCTCTTCGAGTGTTTACTCGGAATAAAGGATTTGGAGAAGTAGATTCGGTACTCGTATTGGGAGAGACTTCAGTGAGCGCTCGTCTCGCTCGATAGGCAATTTCTGCAAGAGCTGGTGCTAATTCTCCTAGGGCTTCTGGTAAGTCACCTAGAGAATTGCTTCGGCGTTGTATACCCTCTGCCTTGGGAGTTTTTAGAGGAGTGCCCATATGTCACTCCGCGCGTTTGGCATCGATTCAATTCTCAGAATACAATAAATATTTTTTGTTTCGTTATTCGCCTTGATTATGACCTATTTTGTTTCTTATGTGAAACCTTTTTATAAAGTTTTGATCTTTATAAAGCTTGTGGTGAGTGAATGTGGTGCCACTTACAGCGCGCTTGTTTTCCACATCTGGCCGTCCTTCAACTCTGCTTGACGTTCTCCCGTTTGGCGACGTCTTTCGAAGATGCTGCAGCTTATCCTCGGTGATTTCGATTGGTCCTACGTCCGATTTCCTTATCTATCGGCACGTTCTCTATGATTCTATGATCGTGCGTGGAACCTTGACGTATCTTGTCCTTGGTTCCTTTGGGCTCTTCTCACCCTTGAGAGCCTCTTCTTCACCGATTCCTTCGGTGGCTTCTGCTACTTCGTGTGCAGGATTGTCCTTTAACGTTTAGTTCCTTGGGCACTTATCTCCTTTAAGGGCCGCTTCTTCACCTGGTTCTACTTAAGCAGGTGGCATCCGTATTCGGAACTTCTTCGAGTACAGGTTTGACTTCACTTGATGGTTTTCTATTCAGCGATGATAATTCTTTTAACGAGATTCGTTTTTTACTCACTCTGGTATCCCACCGCTGCCACCAATGTTGTATCGCCAAAATTCAGTTAGCTACTCTGACTGGCGAGAGTTTGAGATTACTCCGTTATTTTGATCGGGATCTTACCAGATTAAGGGTTAGAACCCAAATGAGTCGAACCAAAGGTAGTCGTATAAAAGAATAATTTATTATCGTAGAAATAAAAAATGCAAATGGTAATAATTAACGGAGGCGCGTTGCGCTCGCCTCGTTGGACCAGTCATGCAGGTTGGTACTTTGAGTCGGAACTGTCTTGTGTCTGCTCTCGGGTCCGTTATATACGGGAAAGAGCGCAATCGCGTAAGCATTTCTTTGTTATCATATTATTGATTTAACAATATTTCTCAAAAAAAGATGTTTAGTATTTTTACTCGTAATTCGGTTAAGATAATAAGAATTACGAGATTCGCTCAATTTTGTAAATATGCTGACTCGACAGTACCCGGCTGAGAAGCCGGCGATGGCTCGCTTGCATAATTGTCATTCAGCATAATTGCACCTGCTCGAGTTCGAACGCGTGTGCCACATGATGTAATGACAACAGTTGCCATATCTGGGGCACACGCGTCGTGATTTGGAATATTCGTAATATTCCCAAATCGAGGTATCTGGGATACAACAGAGAGTGTATGTTTATGTGGGGCATTCCAAGTGAAAACGTGTGGTAATTTCCCTCGGCCCATCAGATCCTTGCATAACTTTTTTTGCATTGATTCCACTTCAAAAGCACCTTAATTTTTTTAAAGATTTTTCTGGCCACTCCTTCAGGTGGCGCGACGATAATTTTTGTGTAAAAAAGGGATAACTGAAAAAACACCATTTTTAAAATTCTGCAATTTTTTCCACAGATTGTGGGTCAAAAATAAGTATTTTCTATTATGATTAGAAAGTGGGCCGCGGCTGCCTCATTTTTTTTTATAATTTTATTTTTTTCTGTTTTTAAAAGAAAATTAAATCAATTCTAAACACCTCTTACATGAGTAACAAAGTAAAATTAAAATAAAACATATCTTGACAAATTTTGATATTTTGCATATTTTTCGAAATAAATGCGAAAATTTTTTTTTTCAATAAAATACTTCAATAACAAGGGATAACTGCAAAAATACCAATTGAAAAATTCTGCAATTTTTTCTACAGATTCTGGGTCATAAATAAGTAATATCTATCATGAATAGAAAGTGGAATGCGGCTGCGTCATATTTTTTTTTTATAATTAACTTTTTTCAGTTTTTAAAATAAAATAAAATAATTGATTTCTAATACCTCTTACATGAGTAAAAAATAAAATAAAAATAAATTATATCATGGAAAATTTCGATATTTTGCATATTTTACAAAATATCAAAATTTGCCAAGATATGTTTGATTTTGATTTTATTTTTTTACTTATGTAAGAGGTATAAGGAATTATTTTTTTTTATTTTATTTTTGAAACTGAAAAAAAGAAAATAATAAAAAGAATCTGAGGCAGCCGCGGCCCACTATCTCATCATGATAGAAATTACTTATTTTCGACCCAGGATCTGTAGAAAAAATTGCAGAATTTTAAAAATAGTGTTTTTTCAGTTATCCCTTTTTTACACAAAAATGATCGTCACGCCACCTGAAAGAGTGGCCAGAAAAATCTTTTAAAAAATTAGGCTGTTTTTGAGATAGAATCAATGCGAAAAAAAAACTTATGCAAGGATCTGATGACCCGAGGGAAAATCTTCGGCGTATAGCGAAAAATATTACGCCTACCCTTGACCTCGCTGATTTCGTTCACGATTTTTTATATGATTCTTCGAACTCAAAATAGCATTCAGAATTTTTTTAGATTTTCAAAACCAAATTTGAGTACGTTATGATCGTTTGAACATTTTTTTTGATAACCTCGACGGCCGTAATTTAAAAATCTGAAAAAATTCTCAAAAATCCAGTGCAAAAATTAAAATTTTATACCCAAAATTCATTATGTCCAGGCTTCCGCTTTTACCTCGATGTTAGGTTTTTCTGAAGAAAAAGTAAAAAAATAGATGCAGAAATTAACCAACTATTTTTTTAAAAAAGTGGAAAAATTTCCAGAAATAGTTGGTTAACGATAAAAATATTGAAGCCACTTTTTTTTTTACACAAAAATGATCGTCACGCCACCTGAAAGAGTAGCCAGAAAAATCTTTTAAAAATTTAGGCTGTTTTTGAAGTTAAATCAATGCGAAAAAAAAGTTATGCAAGGATCTGATGACCCGAGGGAAATGACCCCACGTTTTCACTTGGAATGCCGCATATAAGTACATACACATAAGCTCGGATGCGCGCAAGACTGGAAACCGAAGCTCGACATATAATACTTGAAAGTTATTTCGAATAAGTTAAAAATAAATATTGCAGATGGCGAAATACATAAATCCGAAATCATCCTTGATAATCCGCAATATTTCTATTTATATCTTCCGGAAACATAAATAAAACATATCTTGGCAAATTTTGTAAAATATGCAAAATATCAAAATTTTCCAAGATATGTTATATTTTTATTTTATTTTTTTACTCATGTAAGGGGGAATCAGTTTTTTCATTTTATTTCACTTTCTAATAATGATAAATATTACTTATTTATGACCCAAAATCTGTAGAAAAAATTGCAGAATTTCAAAATTGGTATTTTTTAAGTTGTCCCTTCTTATTAAAGTATTTTTTTTCACCCATTCAAGATTTTCGTGCTTTTCACCATATGCGTAGACAGCCGAAAAGTGACTCTTTTCTGACAGCTAAGGGCGAAAACAGACGAGTTCGCTTCTTTTTTCCCCTCCGGGGAAAAAAGAACCGAACTCGTCTGTTTCTTCGTCTGTTTCACTCTTAGCTGTCAAAAAAGAGCCCCTTTTTGGCTATCCACGCATATACTGAAAAGCACGAAAATCTCCCATGGGGAAAAAAAAGATCGTGTGCAACGTGGGCCAGAGATTCGTCTTTTGTCTCGCGTGGTTGCGGCCCTCGCTTCGCTCGCTGCGGCAAACTTTACGCTCGACAAGAAGACTTATCTCTGGCCCTAGATGCACAAAATACTATTATTGAAAAAAAAATATTTTACTCATTTATTTGGAAAAATATGCAAAATACCAAAATTTGCCAAAATATGTTTTATTTTCATTTTATTTTTTTACTCATGTAAGAGGTATTAGAAATTAATTTTTTTATATTATTTTAGAAACTGAAAAAAACAAAATTATAAAAAAAATATGAGGCAGCCGCGGCCCACTTTCCAATCATGATAGAAATTACTTATTTTAGACGCAGAATCTGTGGAAAAAATTGCAGAACTGAAAAAATGTTTTTTTTTTCAGTTATCCCTTTTTTTTACAGAAAATTGATCGTCGCGCCACCTGGAGGAGTGGCCAGAAAAATCTTTTAAAAAATTGGGCTGTTTTTGCCGTGGAATCAATGCGAAAAAAAATTTTATGGAAGGATCTGATGACCCGAGGGAAATTAGCCAACGTTTTCACTTGGAATGCCCCTTATATACAGGAATAAGAACGAATTATATTTAAATAATGAAAAAAATTACGAAAGGTTGAAGAGCAAAATTTGTTTAAAGTTCATTTGATTATTCATTTATTTTTTCTTGTTATTTTCAGTCACTTATTTAATTGCTCAATGCTATTTCTTCTTACTCTCCGTTCTTTAAATTACAATTTATTTATGAAGTAGGATTTATTTATGAAGTGAATAGGAAGTATTAAAATAATTCTATGAAAGTATCGCAAATAATGAAAACGATAATAAAATAATGATTACTGTGCTCTTATTACATTTAATCACTCAATGATATTTCTTCTCACTCTCGTTTTCATTAATCACAATTTATCAATAAATAATTTTTTAATAAATGAATTCATCAATTATCAATTCATTGAATATAAAAAATATTCAAATAATCAGATGATTCAGAAACAGTCAAAATGTTCTTACAATTTTTGTAATTATTACATTGCTTTTTATTCTTTCTCTCATTCTCAATTACTTATTAATTTATTAATCGAGTTGTTTGTTGATCAATAATTGTATAGATGAATCTTAGTTAATAAAAACGAGGATAAAAATAATTGTAACTATGCGTTTATTATATTGAATCGTTCAGTAGTATTCCTTCTCATTCTCCTTTCTATTAATTACAATCTATTTATACAATTATTTTTTTAATGAATAATGACAATAATTAATAATTCCAATAACAACAACAAAGTTTTAGTAATGAAAAAAATTATAGGAAAAATAAAAAATTAATTTTCTCGTAAAATTATTTTTATTCTTATTTTATATATGTAAAATTATTTTTTACTCTTATTTTCGTATTGTTATTAATTTATCAATTTGTTTAGTTTATTGACAAATAATTTTATTAATAATTCGTAATTAATAAAAACGGTAGTAAAAATTCCAAATCATCCTTTCGATACGAAGACTGAAGGCTTTCTCGGTTGGTTATGAGTCCTGATACCCATTTATTTTGTTGACATTTTTTTCCACACGTCGAGAAGAGCATGGAGAAGAGTGGGGACGCCTCGACAGGCTTCTATGCGCGCAATGGAGCTCTCGCCGATTTTGTGATTGAAGGCTGTCTCGAGCCTTACTGTTGCTATTGTGAAATCTTTAATACAAATGTATGGCTGCTCACCTATTGTTCATAGTAAAAAAAAAACGTTGAGATATTTTCTTCTAAACGTTTCCACTCTACAACTTTTGTCGGAAATATTTTTTCGTTTGATTTTTCGTGTTGATAAAAAATTTCTGACTTTGCTATTATTTAGTTTTCTTCAGCGCACAAACTGAAAATTCTTGCGGATTCGAAATAAGAAGGTCAAAATCCGTAAGAATTCATATCTTATTTTGTGGCTCTCAAAAATTCCAAATTTAGGCCATTTTTTCATGGACTATAGCCGATATTTCAGCAGCAGTTGTCCTAGTAGTGGCACTCCCCCGAAGCGTATAAAAACTGCATCTCGATCACCAATCAGCGCGCAGTTAGGTAAGCGGGCACCCATCGATATATTGATCGAGGCCAATGATGCTGAATTTAAGGATCACCCGTTTTCAATTACTGACCGCGACTCTAATGCCATCGGTAAATTAATTGTTGGTACAATATGGACACAGTACATAATATAATCCATATAAATTCCATTGTATGCTCAGTGGAAATATCCGGATACCTCAAATACTCTGCTTTTCCTTGGTTCCTTCTCCGGGTATCTATTGGTTTTCCACTTTTTTGTTGGCTTAAACTTAACACATTTATTAGCGTATATTCTTAGTTTTTTGTATACCAGTTGTTGGGTGTTTTTGGTAGCTTTCGGAAAATGAAACGTTGCAGTGTTTTCTAAATTCAATATCGATTTTTTGAAAAAAACATTTCTGTCATTAAATGTAGGCTATCTAATAGAGAATCATTTACTTACCTGGTAAATTTACCTCATCATTTCCAATTGATGAAAATACAGTTTTAAATGTAGAAAAGAAAACAATCGGTGCGTCTCTTTTCATTTCTTTACTATAATGAGACATTGAACGTAACGAAATTTTGGTCATACACCTAGACTGAACGCCAAATTATCCTTTAATATCCATTTGATTTCCAATGAAAAGAGCCAAAAGTAATATCGTAAAGACGTAATATTTCTCCAAATGGAAGATGCTTTGGTCCCTTAATTCAATTGGACTTTTAAGCGCACTAGTTTTAAATCGAAAATCGCACAGAACAATATCATAAATAATCCATCACGAGTTTACAAATATTTCGTACATTTGAAAGAACGGAGCGCATGCCAATTTGACTCATTCTTTAATAAACTGTCACTAAATACAATATCATACGTCTTATTGTTCCGCGTTTGCACTGTTGACAGCAAAATCGTAAGGAAAAAATAATATGGATGATCCGTATGTGCACAGTCGAGATACAGCAAAATAATTTGCTGTAAAGATTTATGCCAGAGAATTGCCAACTTCCAATTGGGCAAGCACAATCCGAGACAACTGCCATGGGCATCCCTCACCAGAAACAAGTACTATCGACGGGAAAGTTCCGGCAAGACCATTCCCATCTGATCGTAGCCTTAGTTGTACTCATTCCTTGGAGAAAGAAATCGGGAAAAAGTTTGAAACAAAAGCTGCAGATCTTAAAATTTCCTACAAAGAACATAAAACTTTTTTCAAAATCGTCTATTGGTAATAGGCTAGATAATTAAAAAAGTTTTTGTACCTCATAAAGAACGAAAACGCGCGCGGCGCGCGAAAACGCACACCGCGCTAAGTACGAGTGAGATAGCCTACGTCTATACATAGCTGCGTCCATACGTCTATCACGTGCATGCGCTACCGGTGGCATTGAATGAGTGCGAGTAAGAGCGAGCGTCTTCCCTCGTTTGCTTGGACGTTTCAAGGAGACTACCAAGTATGGTACAAATGGATTTTGATGGGTCACGGGTATATTGTGAGGGCACTCCTCCAGAGTACCGCCCTAAAGGGATTCTTTCAAATGCGTCCGGATTTTCGAAAAAATCGACGCCAAAGTTTCACGCGCATCTTTTATTCCCGTAACTTGTCTCTGTCGCCAAGCGGGTGAGCGTGGCGCAACGGCAAGGTTCTCGGTTGGCAACTCAGCTATACACATAGCAAAAATCTTCGGCGTTTAGCGAAAAATATTACGGTCGACCTGAGTGTGACCCTTGACCTCGCTGATTTCGTTCACGATTTTTTAAATGATTCTTCGAACTCAAAATAGCATTCAGAATTTTTTTAGATTTTTAAAACCAAATTTGAGTAAGTTATGATCGTTTGAACATGTTTTTCGAAAACCTCGAGGGCCGTAATTTAAAAATTTGAATAAATTCTCAAAAATCCAGTGTCAAAAATGAAAATTTTTGACCTCGATGTTAGGTTTTTATGAAGGAAACGTAAAAAAAATAGATGCAGAAATTAACCAACTATTTTTTGAAAAAAGTGAAAAAATTTTCAGGAATAGTTGGTTAACGATAAAAATATTGAAGCCACTTTTCACGGTAGATCAATTTCTGCATCTTTTTTCTTTCGTTTTCTTCATAAGAATCTAAAATCGAGGTGGAAGGGAAATCTTAGACATCATAGATTTTGTGTCAAAAATATTCGTTTTTGACACCGGATTTTTGAGAATTTTTCAGATTTTTAAATTACGGCCCTCGAGGTTTTCGAAAAAAATGTTCAAAAAATCAGAACGTACTTAAATTTGGTTTAAAAAATCTAAAAAAAAATCTGAATACTATTTTGAATTGGAAAAATCAGATAAAAAATCGTGAACGAAATCAGCGAGGTCGAGGTTCACACTCAGATCGACTTGGGATGGAATGCCCCATATAGATTTCATTATACGCATAGCATAAATCTTCGGCGTATAGCCAAAAATATTACGAAGTTATTAGTAATATGTGACTCTTTATACCGTACTTTTTGTAGAATACAGGAAACCAATTGTTCCAAACACGTGGGCAAAATATTTTTTGCAATACTACGAAAAATCACAATATGCGGAATAAAATGCATTATTTGTATCAGTTTACGTGTCATATCGTAGGTTAAAAAGTAAATTTCTTCATTAATACTATACCATAATTACAATTTTTATCTTCCATTCAATACTTTTTGATATTCAATGATATTTTTTGTAGAAGCATAGTATTAATTCTAAACTTCTAGGGCGCTGTTTTCTCCATGTACACATACACGCACGCATCCGAGGGTTTTTGAGGTCGCTGATAACAAATTCGCACTGAACATTTCAAAATTACATATGATGAATCCAATATAGCGGACGAAAAATGCAAAAACTCATTGCACGATGCAAAAAGCCAAATGGAAAATCGTTTGATAATGAAATGACGGTTCGCATTTTTAGTCCGCCATCTTGAATTTATAAATTTTTAGTGGGAATTCGTAATCAGCGAGCCTAAAAGCCCTTGGATTCTGATTTTCGTCCTCATCATGAAGCGATTTATTTGTATTTTGGGTTCATTTTGGGTGCAAATTTGTAATCGGCGATCCCATAAACCCACGTGAACCAACTCTCGTTCTCATGACACGACTTTTCGCTTTCTTAGTCCACTATATGGATGCGCTACCTTGATTTTTTAATTTTCAGTGTAAATTCGTAATCAGCGACCGCAAACATCTATGAATACCAACGTTCGCTCTCATGAAGCGATTTTTTGCATTTATAGTCCGCCATCGTAAATTGGTAAATTTTCAGTGCAAATTCATAATCAACGACTGTGACGATCAACGACAGAATATCAACTGTCGTTTCCATCGAGTGATTTTTGGCATTTTTGGTCAGCCATTTTAGATTCTCCATCTTGAATTTCTATAATTCCAGTATAAACTCGTAATCAGTGACCCCTACGACGTTAGAATACCAACTTTCGCTCTCATCAAATGATTTTTTGCATTTTTGGTCTTCCATCTTGAATTTCGAAATTTGCCGTGCAAATTCAAAATCGGAGACCCTGAAAACCCTCGAGTATCAAATTTCAAGTTGATAGTAAGTTGACGAACAATGAAATCACGTAATCGTGAGATAGCAACGAATCATTTGAATTTTTTTTTTTCAGATGATGAATCACCTCGCCAAAGCTCGCGTTTTCTTTCGAAACATATGGTAAAATGAAAATAAAGAAAAGAGTAACAGGTATGAAATGGTAGTCGAAATGATTTGATGTTCTTTTTTTTTAATTTTCGAAATTTTTGACGAGAGTCTCAACGAAAATCTCGTCTCGCCGGCATCATTAACATAGAGTGGGCAAGGAATATTTATTATTGAATTTGGTAACAATCAACCAAAGTGATTGCAATTTTGAATTTTGTTTATGTCCGGGGAAAGCACAACTTAAGGCACTGTGGAGATATTGTCAAAAATTTTAAACAAAGGACGGCTTATCACCCAAGAATATGTCACCAAATTTGAAAAAGATCAAAAAAAGAAGTTGAATGTTACGGATTTTAAATTTGTTTTTAATGCTGTAACAGTATAAGGACTTGAAGCCTATCGGGATAGTATCCTGTAATGCACGGTAAAGTATGTATCGCCCTTTGCCGGTGATTCAGTGCAGCCAGTAGCGCCATCTGTTAGCTTCAATCGGTAGCGTTAACATTTCGTGAGCGTTCGCAATTTCAACCGTTCGCCTTTTTGGCCGCTCGTTATAATCACGGCTCGAGTTTTCGGTCTTTCACTATTTTACTCTTTTGATTTTTCACTCTTCCAATATAATGGATTCGAAATAGTTAATTTTCAACTTTTTCGGTATTCTACATACTGGAGATTTCAATTATGAAGTGATTTAAATTCCACAATTCAATATTTTACTTTTAGTTATTTTCTCGTTCTTATATTCATTTTCTACAAAATTTTATTTCCAGATTTGTGTATTCTTGTTATTTATTTATTGCTTTACGGACTTTCATAGCATTGACTTTCCAATATTCATCTGTTCGTAAAATATAAAATTCAAAAATGTGGTCGATCAAAGTATAGAGCGTTCAAATCGATGACCCTCACCCGTTTAGGTTTGTAGGTTTGAGTTTTGAGGTAAGGGTTTGGAGGTTTGGGTTTGGAGGTTTGGGTTTGGAGGTTTAGGTTTGGAGGTTTGGGTTCTCAATTCTTGTACACAGCGGCGGTGGCAGCGGCGGCGGCGGTGAAATATTTATATGATATAGAAAGATATACGCCCGTTCATTTCTGTGCGCCCCATGTTGATGTATATAGGTATAGGTATAGTAATGATGATCATACGGAGAGCAAAATTCAGGTAAGGATCGAAATGTCTCGGCTCGTGAGAGGTTTCGATCCTCAGACTTAATATACCTACACCAGTGGCTGCACACTCTCGCCTTTTTTGAAGGTCTCATCTCAGTTACCAGCGCCCATGCTAGGCGGCGATGATGCCACGAGAGAGATAGATGATCGCCCCTTCCACTGGTGGCACATACGCACAACTCCGATACAGCCGAGAAGCACGTGAAAGGAACCGAGCCGAAGCGTAATAGCGCCGGTGGGTGAACGCCGGTTCTATCGCTCTCGGATCTTGGTGCACTTCGGGTACATCTTGGTGGAAGTGAGATAGCAATACGCGCTCTCTCACTTTCTCTCGCTTCTATTCACTCACACACCTGTAGCTTTTTCACACGCTTCTTTTCACAGGCGCTCCATTCACAGAGCGACTTGCCGTGATTTCAAAAAGTTTGCAGCATTTTTCATAATTGATTTATACCTTTTGTTACGATCGAAGTTGATCGCAGACACAATTTATATATATATATATTATATAAGAATGTCGCCGCCGCCCCCGCCGCCCCCGCCGCCCCCGCCGCCCCCGCCGCCCCCGCCGTCCCCGCCGCCCCCGTGTACAAGAATCGAGACGGCCTGAAGTTGGCCACAGACTAAGCAGGGTGAAGTTAGCCATGGAAACGAGAATCGAGCGGGGTAAAGTTGGCCATGGAATCGAGAATCGAGCGCGGTGAAGTTGGCCATGGAATCGAGAATCGAGCGCGGTGAAGTTGGCCATGGATTCGAGAATCGAGCATGGTGAGGTTGGCCATGGCATCGAGAATCAAGCGGGATGAAGTTGGCCATGGAATCGAGAATCGAGCGCGCTGAAGTTGGCCATGGATGGCCAAATTCAGCGGTTGGTTGCCGGGTGTGGAGGGGGGAGGCGTGGGATGGTGGGGAGGGGGTTGGGGAAGCTGGCGGGCGGGGGGTCGGGGTTTGGGTTAGACGCGAACCTTTACGATGCGAGGGCGCGTAGCGCCCGAGCCGCACGGGCCCCTAGTATATATATATTTGAATTAAATCACAAGGATGGAAAAGGATTTAATGTTTGTTGGGGGTTCTTCTCTTGATTAACGATTGAAATCGAAATATTACACTTTTATTTTCTGATAGTTACAAGAATTATTTCTTGTAGATATTCACGATTGATTTTGTGGATATTAAATTATATTTATTAACACAACAATGTCAGTTGGATTTGCTTCTTAATATTGTCACCGCTTATGACAATTATAGACTTATTACTTACGAGGAAATTACTTACGAAATACTTATTGTTGTATGTTTCTGGTTTGAGATTTGATGAAGACTGATTTTGGGGACTGAGGGAATCGTCGAGGAAGACGCAGGCGGTGGCCGAAATGCTGATCGTGCAGGACACGCGCGAGTCATGAAAATGCCAATTCTGGAGTTTTAGGAATAGGGAAAGGGACAGGTATATCGCGCGATCCCACGCGTTGGTTGAGCGGATATGCATCGGCGAAATCCGATGTCGTCGTCCGATCGATCGGACGATCGTGGTTATTAGGATTTTCTCAGAATAATTTATATAAAATGAAGGAAATTATTCAGCGGAAATATGAGAACGATTTCCGTTCAGGCGTGCAAATAATTATTGCGCCAATATAATATTTGTTCCCGTGAAATTATTCGGTTGAATTGATTACTATTAGTTGGGTAACGATTGGTGATAAGGGCACAAAGGGCCAGGACGTCACACCTCCCCCTCTGATAATTAGCTGATGCTAGAGATGCTTCAGCTAACGATAAGAGCAGATGAAACACGTCATGGCACTTTGCACGACCTTCAAGTTTTCGGATAGAGGAGAGCAACCCGAAAATTGATTTTGTGTTTAAGCTTAAGGTCAAGTATTTGCATTTGGGCGGGAATTTAAGTGTTCGTGTGAATCGCATGTGGTGATTTTAAGGGGCCGAAGAATGGCTTCCTTGGAGGGTTGTAGTCCGGAATTGTTTTCGTTGTTGTGGAGAGATTAGTGTCGATGTTCCTTGCAGAATGGACGAATTGGTCGTCTCTTATTTCCGGGGAGGAAGGTCTCGGAGTTTTCCATTGGCCAGGTGGAGATGAGTGCATAGGTGAATCTGAAACACGTGAATTACGAAATAGTATTTTGGTTCCGTGGGAAAAGTATATATATATATATATTTTGTTTTGTTTTGGTTTGATTGAGGTGGGTTGTCGGAATTCTGACGTACCTTGTAGGGTTGAAGGTTTATACTTTACTTATATTATGGTTGGTGATTTTAAATGGCGCCCATGTTCAGGCGCTGGGAGTACGGTATCTGTTGTCGGTGTCGGTACGGCATCATGGTGGCCTCGGAACGAGTTAGTATTTCTAGGTGGCGCGGGGTTTCCTTGGGCACTGCTGGAAGGCGAGGCATCAAGGCTGCCCGTGCAGTGTCGGTTGTAGGCGGCTCAGCCGTTGTTACTTTCGGCGGGTCGTCCTTTAATTCGATGATCTCTATGGTAGGCCGATCCCTTTGATTCCGGCTGTTCCGGTGATGATCTTTGCGTCGGCGCAGGAGACGAGCCATTGACGGTATACAGTTGATTTTAGAGCAGAGCGAGAATTTCCAGGCCAGTCCCAGGACGAGCAGCAGGCCTCCCTGGCCCACTGAGGAGTAGGTACCGATAGTCTCGACTCGGTGAATTCTCTGGTGCATCCTTCTTTGCTTTAACAAATCTGTGGCTTGATTAATGACGGATTGGAGTCCTACTCCTCCGTCTAGGGAATCGAGGTTGGGTTGGTTGGTTTCGTCCAATGGGGTGGGGCGTTTTAAATTTTCCAGGATGTCGGAAATGTTCATAGGATCTGAAGGGTAGGTTGCGGTGGCCCATATTGCAGATATGTTAAGGGTCGCGCGAGGCGTGAATTCGGATAGACAGGAAGTGGTTATTTAATCTGTGGACGAAAGAGTGGCGGAGTCTGTTCTTCCTTCACATCGGGGTCTTAAGCGGAGAATGCCCGAGCCATTTATAGTCATCGTCTGGGGTTCGGATTCATAGCATTTGATACGTAAGATTTCCGGTCTTGTGCACGAGAAAATCCATTGGTTCGGGAGGTGGATTTTAGACCAATGCGTGCGAGAGTTACTCTTTAATCGCACGTCACACGAAGCAAGATCTTGGAAATGGGGTTCCGTGATTATTCTGACTTCGCAGTCGCTGTTGCGATCTACCCGGTATAAAACGTTGGTGTGTTTGCAGACGAAACGGTCATTGGTCGATTTGCAGTGCTTTAAGTCGTTGTCAGTTATCCGGAAGTATGTTTCTAAATTGCTGGAGTTGGCTGTGTACGTAGAGGTCGGTTTAATGAATGCGAAATTTGTCCCGCGAGGGGTGACGTGTTGAAATACTTGTGGGGTATATTCCTGTACAGAATGTATTGTTCCAGGTTCAGGAGCGGAACGGACATGATATAAATTATTCTATTTTCCATCTGATAAATCGCGATGTCCGATAGTTTCAACAGTTCCGATGTAGTCGTTAATTTAAGCGGGACCGGAAATTCTGCATTTGGTCTTTCGCGTTGGATAGCTCTCGCACCTTAGAGTATTTGTAAAGGGGTTAGTAATCGTGGGTGTAGTTGGCCTTGTTTGGCGAATAGAATTGGGTCGGTAAGCACGGTTGCATCGAGTTCGTGTTCGGCAATGCTGATCTCCAGGGTCGTGGCGGCGTCGGACAGTACTTCGTTATATTCTACGGTGTATATCTCATTTGTTAACATAGATATTGTTCGAGACATGTTGTTAAATTTCGTTGAAAAGATGCTTGTCATGCTTGCTACGCGGAGGCGTTCTTCATTAAATTTTGACTTAATTACATGGGTTTGGTTTGCGACCAATTCAATATTTGACCTGGTGTCATCTTGCACAGCTTCGATTTTTTCGTTGTAGAATTCGGCATCTTCTGCGTCTAGGGTGCCAAAAAGGGCGCGACTGATGGTTCCAATAAAAGTGAATGGTGCGCGCTTTTTCCTAATGTCGTGGGGTCCTCGTACTGGGCTACAAGGTCCTCGATGTCCGGAAGATCTCTTTCCAGATTTTTAAGAGACTCGTGAATACCGGCAACTTGCTGTTTGATAGTGCAGCGCTTCTGCAGCAGTTGACATTCTCGAGACAGGATGGTCCATTCGTTATTTAAGGAGTCTTTTCTTTTTAGGAAATTTCCTAGGTCGATGTGCGTTATTAACTTCCACGATGTTTGGTAAGTCCGGAGCGATCCCAATCGGTCGGAAAAAATCCCGGGGTTGTTCCCGATAGGGAGGATCGAGAATTCCTCGTTCCCCATTCCTGACCTGTAACGATTTGGTCGTATGAGAGTGGGGAAACATTCGGCATGTTTGAATTTGCGCGCCTTTCGCGCGCTGTCGTCAAAATCCCTAGGTGGTACCCGCGATAATTCTCAGCGCGCGACACGTAGTTCTTAGCTTAGCGTATACTCCGTGCTTGAAATTCGAGTTTACGCGGGTCTGCATTTCTACTATAGCAGGATGTCTGGGTTTCATTTTCGCTTGCACAATCGCGTGGTCTGCACGTTATAAATATATTTTATTGCGCTACGTGGATTAACCGCAATAGTTTGTGTATTTTATATTTATATTTTGTGTATTTTTATTATATATATTAATTTTGAAAGAAGAAGGAGAAAAAGAAAATATACACCAAACATGGATTGTGGGACGATGGTATTCTACATATTCAGGGTAAGTTCCCTTATTTTATGGGGTTGTTGCCCCATTATATCTGTTAGTTATTGTTGTTATTGTTTCTGTTAATTTCATTATTAATTACTAGGTAATATATATATATATATATATATAATTTTTGTTTATTTGTTATTTCTATTATTTTTCTATATTTATTCTATTTGTCGTTTCTATCATTTCCTATATCTATTTCTCCAGTGTTATTTCTTTTGTTTTCCTATATTTGTTTGTTCTACTATTTGTTGTTTCTTATATTAATTTCACGATTATTAATTCTATTGTTTTCTTATATTTGTTTGTTATTTATTATTTGTTTAAATTTGATTCAGCGTTTTGTTTCATTTTTATTTTATTGGTTCAGAGTTTGTTTTATTTAATTTGTTTATTTTATTTTGTTTAACTTTATTTTTCTTGTTTTACTGTAATTAACGTGTTCACTTTATTTATCTATTAATTAATTTGCTTTGTTTGTTGTCTTGTTCTGTCATTCATTATTTTATTAGTCTTGTTTAATTAAGCATGCGTTTCTCGAGGTAGGGACCTATCGTGAACGTTGGGTGGCTCGATGGAGCGCGAGACCGGTATGTGTTTCCCTCTATCATGCCCCGCGAAGGCGAGTGGGCCCGTTGTCCATGATACCACGCGCGAGCGTGCTTGTATCGCTGCCTGCAGTACCTTGCGGCAGCGTGACGAGGTTGTCGGCGCGCGGCCTAGCATCAGGCGCGGGCCAGCGATTGCTTCTGTGTGGCGCGTAGCTTACCGTCGGGCGCGCGGGCACGAAAGGCGGAGGGCCGATGGCACGCTACCCCTCCCCCGTAGATATTCTCGCTGCGCGAGCAGTGAGAATGGATGCGAGTAGAGCCTATTCACTTGCCCATTTGTTTGTCACTATCGTTGTTATTATTAATATATATATATATGCGTCTTAATACGTATAAATATATTGTATAGTTTCTTTAGTTTCGTTCGTTTATTTATTTGTTTGCTTAATGGTAACTTTCACGTTTGTTTCGTTAATTTGTTTAATTATATGTTTATTTTTGTTTATTAATTTGTTTGATAATAATATGTATATTTTGTTTCTCACTTTACTGTTCTTATGCTTGTTCCTGTTTGTTCGTTTTTATATATTTAATTGTTTTTTTTTCATTATTATTGTTATTGCTATTTTTATTGACATATATAATATCTACGTATATATTTGCACAATTTTCCTTGTCTCTTATTCATTTACTAGTTCGTGTACGTGATTTGTTCCCTAACGAAACATAAATATTTTGTTTTCGTTAGCTTGTTTAATTAACGATAATTTCTTTGTTATGTTTATAAATTGTTTACTAACTAATCTAGAATGATCTATTTATTTTGCTTATTGATTTGGTTACCAAGAATAGCATATGTATATATAATTTTTGTTTGGTTTATAAATTCCTGTTCGAATATGTTACTTAATGCAGGTTATTTGTTCCTGTTAGCGGACTTATTCTGTCTTATTTCTAGCTTCCAATTTCCTTTCTTTATTCCTATAACTCTATTTATTATGGGTGTTGTTATTTTGTTCTGATTTTATCGTTTGTTTGCTCATTTTACTTTATCAGTTTATTTATTTATTTATTTATTTACTCTTTTATTTTTTTATTTTTTTATTTCATTTTATTTTCATATTTACTTACTTATTTATCTATTAGTGTAGCTATTTCTTAAGACTCGTTTTTTTTCTTTTTTGTTGTCTAAAACGCATACCTCTCTGAGTAGGAAGAGAGTAGGTCGTCCACATAGGAAGGTTAGAATGTAGTGCTGTGATTACAAGTGTGCACGTTTGATCTTATCCACGTGAACTGTTTTTGTTTTGTTTGGGCCTAGTGATAGTTTAACATTATTGTTGGGCAAAATTTCGAGTATATAATACGGCCCTACGTATTCGTCGTCGAACTTCCCTGATTTTGGTTCCTTTAACAAAAATATTGCGTCGTTCTTCTGGAACGTGTGGTTTCGCACGCGGCGGTCGTAATATCGTTTTGATCTCTCCTTTGCTGCTATCAAGTTCCTGATGGCGTTGTCTTTGCAAGTTTTAAGTTTCTTGATGAGTTCTGCGTGGAAATCTTCGTAGGTGCGTTCTCTTGATTGTTCTTCGAATTCGGATGGTATTGATGCAGTTTTTCCGAAAACTAGTTCGAACGGGGAGAATTTGGTCCCCTCGTGTCTGCTCGTGTTATGTGAGAACATGGCGGTCGGAATCCAAGTATCCCATTCGTGGTGTTCGTCCACGAATTGTTTCAGATATTCTGTCAATACATGGTGGCTGCGTTCTAGCGATCCGTTGGACTGGGGGTGGTACGCAGTGGTGTGGTAGTGCTTTATTTTAAATATTTTCGTGAACTCCTGGAATACTTCAATCAGGAAATTCCTACCACAGTCGGTAATAATGGTTTTCGGCGCACCATAAATGCAAATGTATTTTGTCGCAAAAGCTTTTGCGATATCGGTTGATGTGGTCCGATTCATAGGGATTGCCACCGAGTATTCGGTCAAGTTATCCTGGATGGTTAGGATATTTGTGTTTCCCTTTTGAGTTCGGGGCAAGGGGCCGTAAATATCCAGGGATATTTTTTGATAAGAATCGGTGGGCGTGTCTGTTGGGAGGCGGTGTTTAACGCGCACTAACTTTCTGCGTTGACAGTGCACACAGAATTTAATGGCGTACGCTACGTCTCGTCTCATGTTTCTCCAGTAATAACGATGGGAGATAAGTTCATGGGTCTTGGTTACCCCCTTGTGGCCACCGATTGCCGATGAATGGTGTTCGGTGATGATTTCAGATCGAAGATGCGGTGGTGGTACTGTCAGGGCGCCATTGCATATGGTTATGGCGCAATCCGTACCGTGGAAGATTTTACCGATTTTATTATTTCTGTCGCTCGTTGTTGGTCTGGTTGCCGAAACGGGTTGTTGTCGAGTGCCATTCGTATGGACCGGATTCCCAGTTCGAGTGATAATTATTTCAAGACCATTAGGCAAGTGGTGGTTAAGTCGTGGTTTAGCTCGTCTGTAAAACGGTAACTATAGCCCAGTCCAAACAACTAAACCCGGTTTCTCTTTGTTATGAGTACCTCCCCAGGTACGATTTGTTCGTTTTGCACTTTTGTCCAGTCGAGTCTACCGCTCTCGACAAGAACTCGTATGGAATTGGCGTTTATCACGTGATCCCCTGGTATCCAATACGCGATACAAGCGTTTTTCGTGTTCAAAATGGTTTGGCCTGAGGTAATTATATTTTCCCTCAGGTCGTTCGACATATCCAGGCTACCAGTCGGCGAGAGATCCCAGCTTTCCACCTGGCTAACAGTCTGCCAATGAGGTTCTGATTGGATTTTGGGTACAAGAGTAAGTTGGTGAGAGTTTCCGTAGTTATTGATGCCATGAAGTTCGTTGTCACTCAGTCTCTCGATTAGATCTGTTGGGTCAGGTACTAAGTTTCGGCGAGCACTCTCTGTGTCTTCCAAGGAGGTGGCTCGTCGAAATCTTTCGTTGGAGGCGCGAGTCGACGGTTCTGATGAATAATTCGAATTTGAAGGTCTGTAGAACGATGAAGTTGATGATTTCGGAATGCTTTGTAACGTGGACTCTTCCAGTAGGTAGTTGGTGTGCGAGGGCGGACGAAGGTCATAGCGTTCGGATCTTTGGGTTCCTTGAGTGGGGAATCCTTTAAATGGCTCGTCACACGATGAGTCTATCCGCGGCGACGGCGTAGCGTTTCGTTCTAAATCGCTAGCTCGGTGGTTTGCTGCTGAAGCATGGATGTCGGAACGCACGGTGTAGGATTGTGGAGGGGCGTCTTCTTCTGAGGAAGGGGATGAATAATTAATGTTCCAGTCTCAAAGAGGATGTGTTAAACGTTGTTCAATTGGGATAGGGGAATCCGGTTGCTGAGTGGAGGTTTGCGGGATAGGAGCGGAATTGTCCATATCTTCGTTTGCACCCTTCAACAAGAGCGGTGGCTCTTGCCGCCTCCCCGGACCCTGGTCCACCACGTTCGTTTCCTCGGTGAGCGAGTCCGAATCCCTTTCGCGGGATTTCTTCCCTGGTGACGATTCTCGTTGGTCGGAATCTGAATGGGGAGCTATTTGACGCTTTCTTTTAGCCATTAGTACTTTAACGGCTATTTCCTGGTCTGAAGGTTCTTGATCAATTGGGTTTCGAGAAAAAGCGTCTGCGTTCGTATTTTTCGTACCTTTTTTATAAGTTACTTCGAAGTCGAGTCCATCCAAAACGGAAGCCCATCGTCGTAGTTGCGAATTAGGCGTTTTCAAGGTTTTTAGCCATGTCAGTGGTTTATTGTCTGTAACCAGCGTGAACTTCCGGCCGTAAATGTACGATTGGAGGTTCTCGACGCATAAATTATTGCGAGGAGCTCCTTTTTGGTAGCATCGTACCGTGTTTCTGAGTCGTTCAGGGTTCGAGAGATGTAGGCGATCGGTAAGTCCTTTCCGATTTCTCCCTGACTCAGTATGGCGCCCAGAGCAACGTCCGAAGCATCGGTTGTGATTACAAATGGTTGCGTGTAATCAGGGTGTTGGAGGATTGGTTCCTGGCATAATTTATCGCGTAATATCTCGGATGCTTCCTGCTGTTCGTTTCCCCATATGAACGGGGTACTTTTCTTTAGCAGGCGAGTCATTGGTTTAGCGATATCAGCGAAACTTTCTATGAATCTGCGATAGTAGCCAACGAGGCCCAAGAATTGTTTTATATTTTTGACATTCTTGGGGATGGGGAATTTCCTTACCGCCTCTAGTTTCTTGGGATTGGGGCGTACCCCATCACGACCGATTATATGGCCCAAGTAAACGACTTCTGGTCTTAAAAATTCGCATTTGTCGGGTTTAAGCGTCAGACGTGCGTTTGCCAGTCGCTTAGCCAGCCTTCTGAATTTTTTCCTGTGTTCCTCCAATGAATCGGCATAGATTACGATATCGTCGAGGTAGACGAACATCTCATTGCCTTGAAGGCCGGACAGAACTTCGCCCATGAGACGTTGGAATGTAGCTGGTGCATTTCTCAGGACGAATGGCATGCGATTGAATTCGTAGTGACCGTGCGGCGTGGAAAACGCAGTTTTCTGCCTATCCCCCGGGTCCATAGGTATTTGGTGGAACCCGGAAGCGAGGTCAAACACAGAGAAATAGTGTGCCTTGCCCAATTGGTCAAGGATGTCCGTGATGTTTGGGAGCGGATACGCGTCAGCGACGGTTTTATCATTTAGTTTTCGGAAATTGATGACCATTCTCCATTTTTTATTTCCGTGGGAGTCTTCCTTTTTGGGGACTATCCAAACTGGTGAGTTGTATGGAGATGCTGACCGACGGATAATTTTCTTTTCCAATAGTTGGTTAACTTGCGTACAAATTTCGCCTTTCATATTTTGAGGGAAGCGATATTGTTTAGTGTTAATTGGTAGGTCGTCGTATGGATCTGGTGTTTAACCACCGACGTAGATCCTAGTGGTTCTTCTGGTAGGTGGAATAAATCAGGAAATTCGCTTATTAGTTCGGTCACTTGGGCTAATTCCACGTCGTTGAGGTGATCCAGACGCAGTAGTGACATTGCCGTAGTTATCCTATTTTCGCGCTTCGAGCGCGATGTAGCGATAAACGCCTTGTTCTCGTCGTTATCGGTGCTTAGTTTCGCTTAGTTCTATGAATTCTTCTAGTTCTTCTACGCGAGGGATTACTAAATCCACGTCGATTTCCTTCGAATTAGTTACAAATCAATAGGCTTCGCCGCCGCGATTCTCGACCACAGCATTGCCGCAGTATATTCCGGTGGCGAAATGAATTTTCGGCACGTATCCGATGCGGAGGTCGTTGGTGACCTTTATTTTTAGGAGTTTCTTTGTTCTTGCTGGTACAGTAATTATTTCTGTATTTTTGAAGGGAATAATTTGGGTGGGACGCGGGGGAGCTATCCAACCGTTCTGGTAACTGATATCAATTTTGTATTTTGAAAAGAAATCGCGACCGAGCAAACCGTCCTCTGAAATGCGGAATTCGTTGTGAACTACGTGGAATTCCATTGGAAGGTCGTCAACGGTTAGATTTACCGAACCGAGGGAGTGCACCGTATCGTCTGTAACACCCTCGATTAAGTAAATGATTTTGCGATTTATGCGGGTGCCAGGGAAGAGGCCTTTTTCTTTAATTACCGATATATCCGATCCGTTGTCCACATAAAATGTGGCTACTCCGTAACGGAAGGAGGGCGAGTGTAAATTAACTACGCTATCTGCGTCGTAAGGATCCCTCCGTATAGCAGCTTTACGCATTTTTGTTGGTTCGGTTTTTGTTCCCTTTTGTCGCTCGACGTCGAGCTTTCCCGTCGAGCCATTTCGGAGTTTAAAGTCTCCGG
This sequence comes from Alloplasta piceator, assembly GCA_946863875.1. Taxonomy (NCBI): domain Eukaryota; kingdom Metazoa; phylum Arthropoda; class Insecta; order Hymenoptera; family Ichneumonidae; genus Alloplasta; species Alloplasta piceator. The sequence goes on along the minus strand of OX333072.1, from coordinate 42,360,849 downwards.
GCTTTTGGAGTCACTTCTACGAGACGTTCGAGAGGAGTTAGAATTGTTTCTTTTCGGGTCGTCAGTGCGTCCGTGGGAATTTCCTGATTTGCGAGGTTTACCGGAATTAATATTTCGCGGAGGTGAACTTTCGGAGCAGCTTGAATCGCCCGAGGACGAATCCCTTCGCGATTTTCGGCCGTGACGACGTTCTTTTGACCTCGAAAGTCTTCCTTTTTGGGTTTCGTCTCTTCGATTACTCGAATTGTCGCGGCGGGATCCGCGATTGAAGTCTTCATTTCTGGGGCGAGAACCGCTTCTTGAATTTTTGTCAGTTCGATTACGCATGTCACGGTTGTTTCTATCGTCACGTGAGTTGTCGCGGTTTCGTCCCTTACGATCGTCTTTTCGTCCTTTGTCTCGGGATCTAGAATCTTCGCGACCGGATTTGTCCGAACGGAACTTTGACTTTTCCCAGTCTCGGTTTTCGCGTCGAGGACTAGGGTCACCTTGGCGGCGATCGTCTGACTGGGAGCGCGGTCTATCTCGGTTGAGTCTGTTGGATCGATTACGGGAATGGTCATTGTCACGTCGGTCCGAGCGAGGGGGTGGTTCAACGTTTCCGCGCCGACTGAAAAATCGGTCTCTCGAGTAATCCCGATCGTAATTTTTGTAACTTTCGGGGGTCTCCTCGTCGTCGCTGCAGTTTCTGCTATTGGGTTTGCGACGAGGTGGGCGGTCAGTCGGACTTTTACCGCCTGATCGCCGCTCTTGCTCTTCGTACCAGAGTCAGTTTTGGAGGGTCCAACATTCCTCAAGGGTGTGCCCGAATTTAGTGCAGTATGAGCACGTAGTTCTGGATTCTTTGGCGTCAGCGTATCGAACCCTTGCGTGGGGAGCGCGAGCCTGTGAATCTTCCTCGTACCTTACCTTTTCTTTCAGGGCAGATTTCGACGGTGAGCTCACTTCATCGAAACTGAGGGTGGTCCCGATAGAACCTGAGAGCTGTGGGCTGAAAATTTGGGTTGAATCGTGGGACCCATTCTCCAATTGAGAATCGTATTTCAGCCGATTTGCCAAGGTTATTGCGCGGCAACGGATGAGCTCTTCTGCTTCGTAAGCGAAAGACATTGCCGCTTCCAACGAATTTGGTTCTTTGTACCATACATGGTTCACCAGTTCTTCGCGGAGCCCTTTTATGAAACTTTCGAGTGCGTTGATTCGGTTTTCATCCCGTAGCGCACAAGTTACGCGGGGGTCCATTTGCCGGCCCTCGTCGATGTGTTGGTTCAGGGCCTCGACTATTCGTTTTACGCGAGCTGCATAATCTAAAATCGTTTCGCGAGAGCCTTGAGCGATGTTGGCAAGTTCTACTTTTAACGCGAGAGTGCCCTTCTTCGGCGAAAAAAGTGATAGAAGATCTTTAAGCAAGGCCTCTACAGTACCGTAATTGGCGCGTTTAGAGTGAATTTGACGACGCGCGTCTCCCGTCAATTTTTCGAATAATAGGTATTGAAAGTAAGGGAGTTCGGCTTTGTCTAGCGTACCCATAGCCAGACGCACGTCAGCGACGAATTCCTCAACGGGCATATTCCTTCCGTCGAACACGGGAATTGGTAGCAGGGCCTTGATAACCCAGTCTGAATCCCCGCGGATGTCGCGGCGTCGATGGTGAGCCATCGATTCAAGGTCCGCTAGTCGTTCGTTAAAACATTGCCGTTGGCCGTTCGTCCCATTATCTCCGTGCCATCTCGAATGTGGAGGGGGTGGCCTGTGGTCAACGCGCAGGAATTGTTGGGCCGGTTGAAACTGTGGGGGAGCTTGGAAAGAATTGACGTTCTGAGGGTAGTACTGTTGCGGGTGAACTAGATCCGCGAACTGTTGAGGTGCATGACCGTGATTAGGGGCAAAATTTGGGCCTTCGCGAGAGTGAACGCGAGCGCGCGGAGAAAACGGTTGCTACATTTTAGGCAAACCGTTTGCACGCGGTAGAACAGGGCCCTGGGTGACAGTCTCGTTACTGTTAATTAGGTCCTGAGGCCAGTTTTGAGAACTTGGAGGCCTAGTTGGTCGGTCAGGAGGAGACATCAGGTGTTGGCTAGGACGCATTTTGAGGGGAAAATGATAAGATGCAATAATGAAGTTTCGGTGTTACTCCAGGAGCTTAGCGGACGGTGCCCTAGCCGGTAATGGCTGCCTGCGCTAGCGACTGAGCGTTTGCAAACCGTAGAGTTTGTGTGTGATCCTTGGAGTCCTCGGGAACTAGAACTAGCCCGTTGGAAACTTCGGATTGTAGTGAATTTGTTGTGTAATCGTTCGGAACCTTCGCAAACACTGTAAGCCGGCTTGGGGGCCTGTACAGACAGTGAGAGGGTCGGAACCTATGATTTGTAGTGTACGAGTGAACGAAAATACCTGTACTTCGTTCAATCGATGGTGATAATTGGAATTTCGATTGGTTTAGGAATTATTGTGTGGATTAGTCGTCCAGTGTTAGCGTCGTGTTGGTAGCTATTTCCGTTCGAATGGTCAGTGATTACGAGAGGAATTTTGTCTTCAGGTTCGTTAATCCGCTCGAACTCGAATCTATAGTTATTTGGGAGGTCCAGTCCGAATTGTTCGTTAAGGATCTTTCTCCACACCTTGATACGGTTACGGAGACGCTTACGACTAAAATTTTTTGACTTGGGCTTTACTTGGTTTATGGGAACGACGTCCATGAATATCATCGGTTGTATCAATTAACCTTTTCGGTCAAATGTATTGCATGAATTATCGATTAAATTGATTACATAAATTATATAAATTGTCAATTATACCAATTACATGGGTTATATCAATTATCAATTGTATCGGTTGCATGGATTATATCAATCATCAATTATACCAATTACGTGTATTACATCGATTGTCGATTATGTGGGTAGCATAAATTATATACTGATTATCGAACATACCAATTAAATGAATTATATCGGTTATCACTTATGTTAGTTATTTGTATTGCATGAACTATCAATTAAATCTGTTTGCGAATTATATCCTATCAAATATATCGGTTTTGAATCAATTAGATTGGTTTTACGAATTATATCAACTATTGAATATATCGGTTATTTGAATTCATGAATTATCAATTAATTGGTTTTTTGAATTCTATGAGTTATCAATTACATCGGTTTTGCGAATTATATCAATTATCGAATATACTAGTTGTTCGAGTTGTATGGATTATTAATTATCGATTTGCGAATTATATCAATTATGAAATGGATCGCTTATTGGAATTGTATGAATTATCAATTATATCGATTTTGTGAATTATCGACAATCAACTATGTTACTTATTTGAATTCTTATGAATTATCGATTATCAATTATCATTTATACGAATTGTATATTCGAAACAAAGTAAATTTTAATGAAAAGTGTACTCACTCGGCGATGGCCAGTAGCGGAACAAACCAGAGAACCATTGTTCCAGACGGCTTGTATTACCTAAAGTGACAATGCGGTTTGACAGCCGATTGCAAAGGTTGTCGAAGCGTTCTAAGGGCTGGAGTTCTTTTCAGTAGTGTGGTTCCACTCGCTCTTGGTTCGTTACGAAGTGTAGATTCGTTGGAATCGCACAAATTCACTCAAAATTGTTTCGGTTCGTGAACTTCACGACGAACTCTTTTTCCTTAAGGAGAACGAGTTTTTTTCTTCTCGTTTAGAAGCACTAATCGTTGACGAGCTAATTTCCAAAATAAAAGATTCTGGGTTTTCTAATTATTAAAAGAGAAGAAGGAACGGGCATGAACTTTTCGTTCCCGCGGAGCAAATCAAAGTTCGATTTTGATCGGTTCTAGCACGCGAGAAGGAAAAGAAAACTGTAAAATTCGCGAACAGATTTTCGCCGAACTGTTAGAAATTCAAATTTAATTATTCAAATAAAATTCGCGAGAAGATTTTTTTTTTAATTTTCGCAAACTGTTTCGAAATTCAAATTTTAATTCTTTACATAGAATTCACAAAAGATTTTACTTTCACAACTATTTCTAAATCCAAATTTAGTTATTTAAATAAAATTCGCGAAAAGATTTTCTCATTTCCGCAAACTGTTTTGAAATTCAAATTTAATTATTTAAATAAAATTCGCGAAAGATTTTACTTTCGCAAAACTATTTCTAAATTCAGATAAAATTGTTTAAATAAAACTCGCGAAAAAAAAAAATTTATTTCCGCGAAACTATCTCGAAATTTGAATAATATTATTCAAATAAACTCGCGAAAAAAAATTTCTATTTTCGCAAAACTATTTCAAAATTCGACAAAAATTATTTAAATAGAATTCGCGAGAAAAAAAAATTTATTCTCGCGAAAACTGGTTCAAAATTCGAATAAAATTATTTAAATAAGACTCGCGAAAGTTTTTATTTTCGCAAAGCTATTTCCAAATTCGAATAAAATTATTTAAATAAAACTCTTGAAAAAACTTTTATTTTCGCAAACTATTTCGAGATTCGAATAAAATTATTCAAATGAAACTCGCGAAAAGATTTTATTTTCGCGAACTATCTCGAAATTTGAATTACATTATTTAAATAAAGATTCGCGAAAAATTTTTATTTTCGCAAAACTATTTCGAAGTTGAAATTTAATTCTTTAAATAAGAATTCGCGAAAAGTTTTTATTTTCGCAGCACTATTTCGAAGTTCGAATTTGATTATTTGAATAAAGGTCGCGAAAATATTTAATTTTCGCCGAGTAGTTTGGAAATTAAATTTAATTTGAATAATTTATACTGCACTCGCGAGAACTGTTTTATTCTCGCGAAATTGATTCGAAAACATTAAGTTTCAATAGCTATAATACAACTTGAAAGTTCACTATCGGTTGTCTATTTGCACTCGCGAAGGAGTCTTGTTTCCGCGAGAATAACTCGAAATTCGATTTCGGTAATTTTTGCACACAGTATTTCTTATATCTCGCGGAAGTTTAAAAATTTGAGTTCGATTACTTTCGAAAATTAAGAAATTATCTCGCCTCGTTTGAAACTTGAAAGATTTCTATTTCTGATTCACTTTTAAAAATTGAGAATTCCGATTTTTATTAGATTTTCCGATTTTTGGTTAAATTTTTCGATTTTAGTTAAATTTCCGATTTTTTGTCAATTTTTGATTTTTGTTAAACTTTTCGTGGGTGCGTAGTGGTTCACCAATACACACACTTCGCGTCAAACGAGTCCGCGCACTTTTCGTTGCCTCGGCACGATGGAATTCGTTCACGCAGCACTATTGGCGTTGAACGACGGAGAAATTCGAGTCAATCGAATATTGTTCTGGAATTTCGCCGGTTTCACGAAAACTGCACGATTGTTCAAAATCACTCGATGAAAATAAAATGCAATATTCAAGTGTACCCCACACTTAGCACCAGAAAATATATGTTACGATCGAGGTTGATCGCAGACACAATTTATATATATATTTGAATTAAATCACAAGGATGGAAAAGGATTTAATGTTCGTTGCGGGTTCTTCTCTTGATTAACGATTGAAATCGAAATATTACACTTTTATTTTCTGATAGTTACAAGAATTATTTCTTGTAGATATTCACGATTGATTTTGTGGATATTAAATTATATTTATTAACACAACAATCTCAGTTGGATTTGCTTCTTAATATTGTCACCGTTTATGACAATTATAGACTTATTACTTACGCGGAAATTACTTACGAAATACTTATTGTTGTATGTTTCTGGTTTGAGATTTGATGAAGACTGATTTTGGGGACTGAGGGAATCGTCGACGAAGACGCGAGGCGGTGGCCGAAATGCTGATCGTGCAGAACACGCGCGAGTCATGAAAATGCCAATTCTGGACTTTTAGGAATAGGGAAGGGGACAGGTATATCGCGCGATCCCACGCGTTGGTTGAGCGGATATCCATCGGCGAAATCCGATGTCGTCGTCCGATCGATCGGACGATCGTGTGTATTAGGATTTTCTCAGAATAATTTATATAAAATGAAGGAAATTATTCAGCGGAAATATGAGAACGATTTCCATTCAGGCGTGCGAATAATTATTGCGCCAATATAATATTTGTTCCCGTGGAATTATTCGGTTGAATTGATTACTATTAGTTAGGTAACGATTGGTGATAAGGGCACAAAGGGCCAGGACGTCACACCTTTACATAATGTTTCTAAATTTAATATTCAAATTTCATATTCTCTTGCATATTACATTTCAGAACCAAAATACGAAATCAAAATTAATAGATATCGATTGAATTATTGACAATAGTTTCAACTTGAATCCACTATTTGCATATTGTAATTAAATAAGAAAACGTTGGAAAATAAAATTTATATCGAAATATTACTTCATTTATTGGAATATTTCTGCATAATTTATAGATACAATTTAGTAATACTATTTTATATACTGCATTAGAGCAAGTCCACCAAATATAGAGCTATAGAGCTATATAGAGCAAATATATTTTTTTGAGCTGAACGTTCACATTGAAAAACAGAATCCCAAATTTTCTTAGATTTTTCTCCTCTAACTTTCGCAGTTATTGTATGTGGTATTTCGTCTAGTTTTGATTCAAGTTTTTCATTTTGCTACCTACCACCACAATAAAAAAATGTTTGATAAATCGATTTTTTATGTGCAAAAGTCTCAGTTTTTCAAAAAAATAATTGCTTTTTCGATAATGCTTGTGAAAAGCTGTCAAAATTGATTTCTAAATCTGAAGAGCTGTTTTTTGGCATTCATCAAATTTTGACATTTTTTTCGAAAAGCTGAAAAAATTTGAAATAATATATGCCATTTTCAAAATGAGATCTAGTTATATACATACGAGAAATTGATTGATGAATAAAAATTGACTTCATTCTTTTTTTGCGATCTTCCGCCACAATAAAATTTGTTGAAAAAATAAGTATTTTGTGTCCAAAAGTTTCAGCTCGCCAAAAAATATTGCTTTTCCGATCATGCTGGTTAAAAGGTCTTAAAATTGATTTTTAAATCTAAAAAGCTGTTTTTTAGCCGTTGGCCGAGTTTTGAGAAAAATTTCCATGTTTTTTTTTTGGTAAAGCTGAGAAAATTGGGCATTACAAATGTCATTTTCAAGGTGGTTTCTCTAAATAAATATGAGAGACATGAATTAACAATATTATGTGTTGTAAAGTGTTTATTAGTTTATATATAAATATTTACATTATTTGACGTACCGCCTGGCTTAGCATTACCCAAGGTGTACCACGTGCAGGTAGCGAGTATTGCTATCTCACTTCCACCAAGATGTACCCGAAGTGCACCAAGATCCGAGAGTGATACAACCAGCGTTCACTCGCTGGCGCCATTACGCTTCGGCTCGTTTCCCCTCACATGCTTCTCGGCTGTATCGGAGTTATGCACATGCGCCATTAGAGAAAGACAGTGATCACCTGTCTCTTTTGCAACATCAGGGCGCCTAGCATGGGCGCTGGTAACTGAGGTAAGCAACCGCGCGCTTAATGTGGGAGTGTGCAGCCACTCACCTACCCTAGACGCTCCCATAACTTGACGCGTCCGGACCGGAAACGCTCCCATAACTTGACGTTCCCCTCATTCTCCCACTCTCGTATTTTAACGCATGCGTACTGCCTTTTTGTCAAACCATGCGTAGAGTCAGCGCGCGAAATTCGACCCGAAATTTGTGCTCACGCGTTATAGGAATACATTTACAAATCTGACAGCTATATATTTTGCAAATTTTTGGAAGATTGATTAGAATTTAATGTAGAAAACTCTTGATGAAACGAATTGAACAGAAAATACATTAACCCGATCGTTGAAACGCGCGAGATACATTTTTCTAGAAAATGTAATGCAAAGTTGCATATATACACATGTATACATACGGATATTCTACAGAAATTTCGTTCTTCCTCGAAAATAAAAATTCCTGTTTCTTCAATAAAACGATGAATAGTAACACTAGATTGATCGTACGCATAGACCTTATACTCCTGGACTGCGCATCGCGTGCCGAGTTACCAGACAAGGACAGCAAATCGGCAATGCTGGATAAAGGCACTCAACTGTGGCATTGTTGTCCTTGTCACGCACGTGGGAATCTCTCGCTGTCTCTTTCTCTTAACTCGACACTATGGGAATAGATGAGGAATGCGCGGTCCAGGAGTATAAGGTCTATGATCGTACGTAATTGACCAAAAAAATTTGACAGTTGAGGTTATGTTGCCCTGTGTAAAATTTTCGCAGCGCGGCAGCTGAGTTTGGAGTGGGGAGAAAGCGCGATACGGGTCGTCAAGTTATGGAAGCGTGTTGCCATGGTAACGCGTCAAGTTATGGGAGCGGTAAAGTTATAGGGGGTAAAGTTATGGGAGCGTCTAGTGTATATATCTCTCTGTCTCGCTCTCTTGCTCTATATATCTCTCTCTATATCTATATACATATTTATCGACGCTTATTCCTGTACACCCCGTGATAGAATATATAGGTTGCGACGAGAAGTCACTAGAAATATAAAATATTAGCCCGGTGGTCTCGGGATCCATCACGACACCTGAAACAAAACTGAAATTGTTATATTTAATTGATTTAATAATTAGCTTTATAAAGATCAGCGAAAAAACGCCTTTTTATTCCTGAGAAATTTCGCGAACTATTGACCCTGAGATATTCGATACCGATAATTTAGCGAATTTTGAGATGAGCGTCCCTGCCTTCCGTATTCCCTCTTCCCACTCATTTCCCTCTCGCGTAATTCCTTTGTTCGCGCGACGGAACATTGTCGTCCATTTTGTATTTTGCGTTGTATAATTTAAGTCGCCGTAATAACTAAGAGGTCGTAGCGTCGACGAACCCCCGAGTATTTAGCCCTGAGATAATTTGAGATTTGAGATTTATGATTAAAGATTTGCGATGTTGAGAACAATAGATTTTTAGTCTTCCTTCCCCCCTCTTGTTGGACCATTCCATTGTACTTTTGCGCTATATTAGATTGTAAGAATTATCATTATTATTATTTTTATTCGCGTTTATCTTTGGTTTGTAAGATATGATCGGTTGCTGGACCGTAAAACTAGCTGGCGCCCGATTAAATAATTTGTTTTGTTTAAGATTAATATGAATAGAATTTCATTTAATTAATTTATATTATTTAATTCTTAGTTTTATTAATTATTTAATTTAATTCATGATTTCCCTTACAAGGTATTGACATTGTATACTGAGTCAATGGGATCCACCGTCGGAACTCATTGAACGTGTTGATCATCGAGGATCGAATGCGCATGGGCTCGATGGAGTATAACTCCTCGAGGAGTAAAACGGCTCGAGAGTCAAGCAGTTTCGATCCTTACCTGAATTTTGCTCTCCGTATATTCATCATTACTATACCTATACCTATATACATTTACACGGGGCGCACAGGAATGAACGGGCGTAGATAAACATATATAAGCAGAGATCTTAATATTAATATTTTGAGATCTCTCATCCCTAATTTCCATTTAAATAATACAGGGAAAAAAATATTTATACTTCGAAATGTCATACCTCAACTTCAAGTCCCTGTACCGAAATCCGCGTTACATATTTTTATAGGGAATGGAACGCTTTCCAAAAAAAGTCTCTCATGATTTTTTGAAAAACTCACTTCTTCGAAAGTTATGCAAAGTTAAAATTAAATTTAGAGTAAATTTCCGTTTTTTTTGTTTCCGGAAAAATATTGAAATTCATTACTCAATATCGTGAAATCTTTCTTTAAAAAAAGTTTGAATTGGATGTTCACATATTTACCAGTCTCTCGTAGCGAATTTATATTTTAGATTCAAATGTCACAGAACAAAAAAAATCAAACTTTGAAATTTCTTACCGTGACTTTGTGTGAACTACTCTTTAAAAATTGGGTTATTTACTATCGTAAATAAAACATTCAGAGCTCTGCTTTCAACAGGCATCTTTTTCACTTCCCCGAAAGTATTTAATCGGAGATTTCAAAAAAAAAATAATAATCTAATTTTGTGAAACAGTCTAATATACGTATACAGAGATAAACTGAGTCAATGGGATCCCCCGTCAGAACTCATTGAACGTGTTGATCATCGAGATTGAATGCGCATGGGCTCGATAGAGTATAACTCCTCGAGGAGTAAAACACCTTGAGAGTCAAGCGGTTTCGATCCTTACCTGAATTTTGCTCTCCTTACGGTCATCGCTACAATGTCTATACCTATATGTTCTATCATGGGGTGTACAGGAACGTCGATAAATATGTGTATAGATATAGAGAGAGAGATATAGAGCAAGAGAGTAAGGCAGAGATATATATAGGTATACTAAGTCTGATTATCGAAACCTTTCACGAGGCAAGACTTTTCGATCCTTACCAGAATTTTGCTCCCCGTATGGTCATCATTACTATGCTTATACCTATATACATTAATACGGGGCGCAAAGGAATGAACGGGCGTTCTTATATATATTTTAGAAAATTGTTTGTTTGTTTATTTGTTTGTTTGAATGTCCAGAACTGAAACCCCCATATACCCCACATATATAAACTCAAACTCATCAAACTCAAACACAAACACAAATATACACGCACACAATATATATATATATTTTAGAAAGTTGTTTGTCGAATATCTTATATGTTTCCTTGGCGTCTGATTCGTATAATATTCTATGTTCCACGTAAGCATCACTCCGGATGAAATGACCTTCAGGATCTTCAGACAACTTGCTGCTGTTCATCATAATGCAAAGACACCTCTCCTGCCTCCCGTCACCTCACCGCGATAAATGAAGGAGCGGAACACCTCGATTCTTGAACAATATAATTTTATATTTTATATATAATATATATGGGGGAAAACGCCTGTTTTTTTCATGGCGTGACCCTGACCCCTTTTGATTTGGCTGAAACTTTGCTTATTTCATCGTCTGATCCCAAAAACAACTCTCAAATTTTATTAGATTTTTTGGAGCCACCATAGCGCAATACTAGACCATAGAATATTTTAACTTTGGAAAATATTTAATTTTCAATCGATGATATCTCTGTAGCGGTTGATCGTATCGAAAAGTATGTGAGGGGCTTTTATTTCCGTTTTGAGTCTATCTTCAAATAAAAAAATTGTCTGATTTTTTTTAAGCAAATTTAAGCAGTCAAAATAATTTTCAAAAATTAAAATCACGATACCCAAAAACTGCCCCCTTCGAATTTTGAATAAAAATTCTCAAAAATACTACAATTCATTACCAACATTTAAAAAAAAATCAGGATGGTATTTTCAGCGGTTCGCGAGATATTAATTTTTTAGTATTTTATTTATTTGTTGATTATCAATTTTTGTCTATCTGTTAATTAATTTGAGCTTCGAATAGTGTAAAAAGAATAGTAAAACAGAATAATGTAAATCAATAACCCATACACATGTTTTGGTACAATATATTTTACTCGTATATTCAATTTAATACTTGTATAAATCACTCGTTTAATTTTTTTATCAATTTCAATTTCTTATGTGTTAAAAGTATTTTATACTCGTATACACGTTTTTCATTCTCGTTTTTTTCTTGGATATTTAATTTTTTTAATTATGCTATGTATCTCGCTTTCGACAGAATTCGACCATCTTTTAACAACAATGTTGCCGTCGTGTAGCAGAATTATGCAGTGATGCTTCTGAGTATTTTTTATTGATCGGGCAATTTTGAATCATCCATCCATTAAAAATTCCTTCGATTGTTCGTAATCACTCTTCTCACGGTAAAAAGACTTTCATCGCGAGCCAGCTTGCAACTTCCAGCAGACAAGCAAATTACAACACCTCGAGAGCTCTACGAATGGGCTTCAAAAAATGTACAGTCGATCTTTAATACTTGACGTCGAAACACTGTTTGATACCTCTTTAATATTTTTTTCTTTTTTTTTCGTTCGTGGAAAAAGTCGCACCCATGTCGAATGGGATTGTCAAAAAATCACGACCAGCCGTCTTCCGATAAGTATTGATTAATGAATTAGCGAGCGTAACGAATGCCTTTGTTTTACGTCATTCGTCAAATGATATTTTATCGTAGCTTTCTTCAAGCTTATCGACGTTTCAGTAGACATTTTTTTTTCTTCTCAATGCTGAATATATAAAAATTGAAATCGGTAATACAAGAAAAATAAAAACTCAGAGAAGTAAGTTTTTAAATATTTTTTTACGATACATTAATTTTGTGGTATTTTATTAGATCTCAAGGGCGTCGTTTTATTAGTTCTCAAGGGGGTTGTTTTATTTTTTGAGATTTAATGTGCTTTAAAATTTTATTTCATTTTCATAATCATTGGTTAAGACTTTGTAATAGTTTCGTAAAATATCGTCAACTAGATGTCGTCTTTATTAGTTATTAATTTGCTCCTTGACAAAAATGTGATATTCAAATACAAATAAAAAATTTATTTAAATCTTGAAAGTTTTTTCTCAACAAATTTAAAAAAAGAAATACATAAAAATGTATTTATATTTTAAATTTTGTTAATGTCTGAAAATTTTTATTACGTTTGTTTTATTTATTTTTTGTTGTTTTAACAATGAATGTATATAAGTATCGTGGATTATCTATTTTCGTTCGCCAACAGATCGAACAAGAACTTTCACTACCTAAACTTTGCACGAGCGAGATTTGGAATTTTTGATAATTTCTATCCATCGAATTTTTCATCGATTTCCATCAACTTCAGAATAATTGATTCACTGGATTTTCACGATGTCCTGGTTATAAAAAATATAATATTGAAACACGAAAAACACAAGGGGTAACACAGTTCTGAAATATTTTTCAGTAATATTCAAAGATAATAAAATTTGGCTTCCTTCATAAAGGAAGCTTTGTTTTCGTGAACATTTTTTTTGAGATTTTTATTTCATAAAGTTCAAAATGTCCTAAAACATCGAGAAAAAATATTTATGTTTGTGTGTGTGTGTGTGTGTGTGTGTGTGTGCGCGCGCGCGTGTGCTGTGTGTGCGTGCGCGTGCGCTTGTGCGTGCGTCCGTGCATGTGTGTGCTGGCTCAGAAAAGTTAAAAAAAAAATCATCTCACAAATGATTAGATTATTTATCGGAATTGCTAAACAAATTTCAATTTCGCGAAATTTTTTTTTTTTTTTCTAAGTTTGCATCAGCTTAAACTTTTGTAATTCTACTTTTATCGTTCCTATTTTTTTGTTTAATTCCGTTGTTGACAAAGTTGAACCAGATCGAATTTGACAAAAATCGCTCGAAGCGTTTGGCTGAGAAGGAAATTTGACAAACGCATGACAGTGGAGAGTTGACACTTGGCTCAATCATTCGTGAAAAATATGACGAATCTATCGACCTATGAATCATCAGGGTGATATCTTTGTTAATTTTTTTTTTTAATTTATTTGTGACGAAAGAATCACTACCAAAGCGGCAACTATGAAAATTCCAGTCTGCCAATTTTAAAGTCATCATAAATAATTAGGCCGATGCCACACGCATGACAGTGGATACTTCAAACTTGGCATAATCATTCTTGACAATCTGACGAATCGATCGCTTATCGATTACATATTGTTTAAAATCAATTATATATTCGTTCAAGTTTTGAAATTTGTTTACATTATTTTTTCAATTTTAAGAAAATTTTATTTGAGCCTTAAAGTTCGTTTCTAATTAAAAATCTTTTTTAAACTTGAAATTTTTTTAAGTTACTACTTTAGGATTTTTTTGTTGGATTTAAAATTACAGAGGATTATCGATTTTTGTTAGACCACAATTCATAGAAGGATTTTCACATCATGAACAGTTTGCATGAGAATTATTCTGAATTGTTTGATGGTTATATTTAATATCATTTTAAATTGATTTCCGGCAAATTCGGAATAATAGGTTTACTTGTCTTTCGTGATATTTCTTCAATTTTCAAGGGCATTACGATGCCACCTACCAAAAGACCAAGAACACCTCGCTCAATTACACGTCGATTAGTTTTGAAAAGAGTTAAATTATCGGATATTCCAAAATATAATCAACATGACCGTCGTGAATACGAACGCAATAGAAAGGCAAAATATCGTGCTACGAGAGAAAGTTTCCAACAAGCACAATAACGTCGCAAGAAGCATAATATTAAACAAAGAATTTCTCGATTTACTGAAAATGTTCAAAAGAGTCACGGTCGACTTGAACAACAAAGGAGAATTCAACGGGAGGTGCGAGCTACTGAAAGTGTTTAAAAGAGACAGGCTTGAATTGAGCAACAAAGGAATACTCAAGGGACGTCGCGAGAGACCGAAGGTGTTCAAAAGAGACAGTCTTAAATTGCACAACAAAGAAACACTCAAAGGACGTTGCGAGCTACCGAAAGTGTTCAAAAGAGACAGTCTCGAATTGAACAACAAAGGAACACCCCAAGGACGTTGCGAGCTACTGAAAATATCGGAGAAAAAGAGCGTCACCTCAATCAACAGAAAATCAGATAATGTACTTCTCGAGCTACCGAAAGCATTCGAGAACAAGAGCTCCGTCTCGAAGAACAAAGAAACAGACAAGAGACTTTACGAGTAGCGGAAAATAACGAACATCGTGAATATATACTTCAGACAGAAAGGATGAGACAAGTCATATCAAGAGCATTAGAAAGTCCAGAATAAACACAACTACGACTAAATAATGAAAAGCTAAGGCGATCGTTGTGCTGGACTATCATGGCAAGAGAAGGATTTTGCTATACTGTTGAAAAACAGTATGAAACGTCTTCACTTCTCTTTTGTGGAAAGATGAAGCTAAAGGTATGTGTTACGCAAATGGAAAAGTAAGTTTGCCTCGACTGCAACCACCCCCAAAACCTTTCAAATCTTTATTATTGGGAGAAACTGGACGTTCGCGGCATTTTCTAAACTCTGTTCGGAAATATAACGTTTGTTTTCAAATGACGTCCTTTGGAGCCACTAATGAAATACGTGAGTTTGGATTTATAGGGAAGGAAGAATCGGCTGCGATTCGGCCAGTGGGTCCATATGACAGTGGACAATTTTTTTGGTATAACGTTTTGATCCTTATTCGGATCCTCTTCAGTTTTATTATTTCTATAATTACATTCATTAGTGTCTTATTTTGTATAATATATTTTACATTATAAGCTTAAGTCTTATGTGTCATGACTGACCTGAATTTGTATGGGTAATTTTTAATCATTTGGTAAATTTTAGATAATATTCATTATGATATTATTGTATCAAGACGGGTCGTTTTTTTTGTGATCCTTGGTGTCTGCGAGAGGGAGAATTTTAATATTTTAATGCTTAGTTAATGTTTTTTGTGATACCTTTGTGTACGTGTTATTTACCTATGAATTTCATGTTTTATATTTTCAAGATTCATTTTTGATCAAAATTAACAATTTTAATTACATGGTGTTTCGAGAGCTGAGTAGCGACTGAGTATTGCCGATTGCCGTTAGTTGTTTTTCTTGCCGGACTAGATGTGTTAACCGGTTTTGGACCGGTTTTGAATTGATAACTGTTAGATTTGGTAATGAATTTTCAATTAATGGATAGTAATTTAAGGTTTTTCAGCTGTTATTCAGAGTTTTATTAAATTATTGAATTATGTATGCTGCTTAGTTTGTCGATGTCAGTTCTAAAATTGATCGCTTTTGAGTGTGCTTTAATCCGTATCATCAGAATTAATCGCATTTTGAGCCATTTTTTATTATTTAAAATTTTAACGTCGTCAAATGTAAAATTGTGTTTTAACCAACTTACAAAGTTCAAGGTCAAATTTATCATCGCGCAGGATCTCTTTTACCACTTCTGAATAAAGAACATAAAAATTCCTTCAAACTTATTTCTTGGGTGATAACGTTAAGCAAGTAGAACAGAGGTATAAAAAAAATGACGGTCTAAACAAAAACATTATACAAGAACTTCAGAAGATGCTTGATTTGAATAACAATTATGTCAAGAGTTTTAAGGATGCAATTGAAATAATGCCTAAAGACAATTATCGAGTCGTTATTCAAGCTGATAAGGTCCCTGTAGGAAAACATGCAGGAAGATTTAATGCACCTGTCACAAATGAAGTTGCTCTTGTAATGGTGAGTGACCAATTTGATAGTCGTGATATTATTTTACACAAATGAAATGGTCTTATGATGTGTTGCAATATCCTTTCATTTTTTGGCAAGGTCAAGATGGTTATCATTTTAATTACAAACAAATTGATCCAATAATAAAATTAACTACAAATAAGAAGATTTCGATAATGGATTTCTATGCGTACAGGATGATGGTACGCAAGAAAACGAACAATTATCTTTCAAGATTTCGCTACTTATTAAATCAATTTTTAGTTGATATGTACGCAGAGATTGAAAGTGAATGTTTATTATATACGTTTAAACCAAACGAAGCTACGAGCGGAATGCTATATCCACCTCAGAGATGCTATTGCTAATGATGCAGATGTTGCCAATCATGGTCAATTAGTTATACTGCCATCTACGTATACTGGTGGTTCACGATATATGTATGAATACATACAGGATGCGATGACGTATGTGAGACATTATGGGCGACCTGATCTGTTTATAACATTTACATGTAATTCAAAATGCGTTGAAATAGAGAGTTACTGACGGGACAAAGTTATCACCATCGTCACGATTTGATAGCTCGAGTTTTCAGATTAAAATAGAAAATGTTAGTAAATCTTGTAAAGAAAGGACAGTTGTTTGGTGCAAATGTTTTCATATGAATGGCAGAAAAGAGGACTTCCGCATGTCCATATATTGATATGGTTGAGAGATAAAATCACTCCCAATGAAATTGACAGTTGTATAAGTGCAGAACTACCCGATCGTAGAAGAGATCCGGAGCTTTTCAAAGTCATCGTGAAAAATATGATTCACGGTCCATGTGGTCTAATTAATCCGAACTCACCATGTATGAAAAGTATGCGATGCACAAAGAGGTACCCACGGATTTTTACAAATGAAATAATGACAGGAAACGATGGATGCCCTGCATATCGAAGAAGATCACCCAGTGATGGAGGGTTCGAAACATCAATTCAAATGAAAATAAATGGCACGTACCAAACGGTAAGAATTGATAACAAATGGATTGTTCCGAATTGTCCATTACTTTCACGTATTTTCAAAGCTCATATAAACGTCGAGTGTATTTCAGTAAAATCAATCAAATACATTTGCGCATACGTCAAAAAGGGCAGTGATCGAGCTGTTTTTGGTTTATCAAAGGTAAATAATGATGAGGTACATAATTATCAAATGGGTCGCTACATTAGCAGCAATAAAGCAATTTGGCGCATTCTCGACTTTCCAATACATCAACGATATCCTTCAGTGACTCATTTAAGCGTACATTTAGAAAATGGTCAGCGTGTATATTTTACCGATAACAATCCACTTGAAAAAAATGAAGAATCACCACAGATTACTTTAACGGCTTTTTTCATACTTTGTAAACAAGACGCATTTGCAAAGACATGATTATACTGCAATTTACCGAAGTATTATACTTGGAATGTCACGTCAAAACGTTTCAAACGACGTATTCAGGGAACCTTTGTTCATGAACATCAAGGAATAAGAGAATCCGAAGCGTTGGGTGGGGTTTTACGATTCATCCGAACAATTTTGAATGTTTCTTTTTGCGACTTTTATTACATACCGTATGCGGTCTAACATCGTTCGCAGATCTTAAAACAGTCAATGGTGAATTATGTGCAGCATTCCGTGAAGCTTGCCAATGTAGAGGCTTACTTGAAGATGATGATTATCTAAACTTAAGGTTGAAAGAAGCTGCAACTGTGAATTCTCAAAAAAAAAAAGAAATTTATTTACAATAATCCTTACTACATGTGCACCTTCAAATCCAATCGATTTGTGGGAATTACATAAAGAATCAATGACTGAAAATATACTTCTTGATGCCAGAAATAAAAGCAACCAAACAAATTAAAAATATACAATCCATATGTTTAACGAAGCGTTAATCTTAATTGAGAATAAAATATTTGCAATGGTTGGAAAAAAAATCACAGATTATGGAATGCCAGAAGTTTTTCGATCAGAAAAAAGTAAACTTCCTAATGAAATAATAAATTAGTTATGATCTTTATGAGTTGCAAGAATTCATAAAAAATAAAGAACCTCTGTTAATACAAGATCAAAAGTATATTTATGAAAAGATTGTGAGAATGGTTGAAGATGACGAAGGAGGGATGGCTTTCATAGACCCTCCAGGTGGAACCGGAAAAACTTTCCTACTCAATTTAATTTTAGCGAAAATCAGAAGTAAAAAAAAAATCGCATTGGCTGGAGCTCCTTCTAGCATTACGGCAAAATTATTTTTAGATGGAACAACAGCGCACTCGACTTTTAAATTGCCAATTGATCTTTGTCATGTTGAAAGCCCAGTCTGCAATATCAGTAAGAATACAGGAACAGCAAAACTATTACGGGAATGTAAATTGATAGTAAAGTTTTTGAATTCACTTGAATCATCAGGTATGCCACCTCATAATTTATTACTCAAATAGGATCATCTATATAATGTTGTTGAGAAATCTGGATGCGGATCTCGCCTTATTATAAAAAACCTATCACAGAACGTAATTGGAGCAGTTATTTTGACAGGATGTGGTAAAGGAGAAAGTATTTTCATACCGAGAATTCCTTTTCTTTCTACAGATGTGCCTTTTGAATTTAGACGACTCAGATTTCCAGTAAAATTGGCTTTTGTGATGTCTATAAATAAATCTAAAGAGCAATCGTTCAGAGTAGTTGGTTTGGATTTAACAAATCCATGTTTTGAACATGGACAACTATATGATGGAGCCTGTAGAGTAGGAGATGGAAAAAAATTATATATTTTGACATCCGACGGTAAAATAAATAATGTCGTTTACCCAACAGCGCTCAAATAATTTTATAATGAATTATGATTTATCATAAAAAAGATAATTGTTTGACAAATATTTTAAAAAATTTGCATTAAACTCGTTAGCTTTAATGGAAAAATGATTTTTTTTAGCACGCGATATAAAGAACAATTATTGAATAATTTCACTGCAGTTTCGCAGCAACGCAAATCGTTTTATCAACTCATATCAAATTTTGCGTTACTTTTTATTGTATGATTTATTTTTGTTAAAACTCGTGCATAATCATTATACTAAAATTTGTGCAAAAACGTAATTGTTTCATAAACATTCAAAAAAGTTTATGAGATGAACTTCAATAATTATTGTTAAGTTCAGTATTCTTCTGTAATTTTTTCAGCAATGTGATGACTTTAATCGGAAAATGATTTTTTTATTCATTCAATATGACAAAGAATTGTTGAATAATTCTACTGCAGATTCGCCGCAACGTAAAATAATATCACGACTCATATTAAATTTCACGATACATATTATTTTATGATTATAATATGTCTTTCAAAGTTCGAATTTTTTTCCTGTAACATTTAAGTCTAAAATTTAAATTCATGACGAGAGACTTCTAAATATATCAACATTCGGAGCTCTGCTTTCAACAGGCATCCTTTTCACGTCCCTGAAAGTATTTAATCGGAGATTTCGAAAAAAAATCTAATTTTGTGAATCAGTTTAATATACGTATACAGAGAGATATATATAGGTATACTGAGTCAATGGGATCTCCCGTCAGGACTCATTGAACGTGTTGATCATCGAAGATCGAATGTGCATGGGCTCGATGGAGCATAACTCCTCGAGGAGCAAAACACCTCGAGAGTCGAGCGGTTTCGATCCTTACTTGAATTTTTCTCTCCGTACGGTCATCGCTACAATGTCTATACCTATATATATTTTATCACGAGGTGTACAGGAATAAACGTGGATATATATGTATATAGATATAAGGTTTCAAGATATAACGGTACTCAGAAAATTATGAAATTCTCAAAAACTCAAAAAAATGCGACCCTAAAATTTTGGAAAAATGTACACTATCCTTTTTCATGTAATTGAATAATTTGATTGAATATCAATTTTTTAGAGTGGACAACTTTTTGACCGTTCGAAATCGCATGGAATGCCTTATATATATATATATATATATATATATATATATATATACTAGGGTCCGTGCGGCTCGGGCGCTACGCGCCCTCGCGTCATAGAGGTTCAATTCTAACCCAAACCTCAACTCCCGCCCACCGCCTTTCCCCACCCCCACGCTCCCCCGTCCCATCCCCGCCGCCCCAACCCTCTGCTCGATTCTCGATTCCATGGCCAACTTCACCTCGCTCTATTTTCGATTCCATAGCCAACTTCACCCCGCTCGATTCTCGATTCCATGGCCAACTTAACCCCGCTCGATTCTCGAATCCATGGCCAACTTCGCCCTCGCATCGTAAAGGTTTGGGTTTGGGTTCCGAGGTTTGGGTTCTGGATTCTTGTACACGGCGGCGGCGGCGGCGGCGGAATATTTATATAATATAGAGAGATATGGGTCATTCCACCAATTCTTGACTAAAGTTGTGCCGGGGGTCTGAATTCTGGGTAACAAAAATTTTTATTGAAAAGAACATAACAAAGAGAGCTTCCATGATTTTTTTCAATTTTTTTCATCCAACCCTTTTGATCGAAAATTGCGAGATTTGCAATTATTGACTTTAGATATTAAAAATATCAACCCCTTGTAAAATTTCTAAAAATATATTAAATATTGGTTTTTGTGTAAAAAAAGCTCAGCTTTTTGAAAAAAATATTTTCAATTTACTCCAGTATCAGGAAAACCAGGAAAAATGAGGTCAAAAAGTAAAATACGTTTTTTCGACCAATGTATCATTTTTGATATTTTTTAAAATATGTTTTTCGAAAAGCTGAGACTTTTTTAAATAGGGAAGGTATGTTTTTATTTTGGAAATATTCAAAAATAAACCATAGTAAAAGAAAGTTGAAACTTTTGTGATGAATTGCCGATAAGTATTGTGCTGCCGTCACGGTCGATACACGAACTATCGAATCAAGTTTGAAAATTTCTGTACATAGCATTATATTCAGCGATTATGTAGTGAATATATATGTTCAAAGTGTGAAGTGGATAAGAAATCCAAATTATTATACAAAAGCGATATGACAAGGATCAAATCTTTATTATTTGTACTCTTCTTGTCACTGTTGACAGAGAAACATTTCTTACAATAGCAGAACCATAATTCTCGGCAGCAAAGATAATACAATGCATAGATTGCGTCGTTTTTTACAGCAACAGCATTAACAAATCTGGACTTTAGCTGTGCGGCGCGTACTTCGTATTTCTCATTTGAAATGAAAGTGAAATCAATATTTTTAAATGACTCACGTGCCCAGTCATACAATGCCAAGGCTGATAAAAGTTCTGCTATTGAACATATATATTCACTACATAATCGCTGAATATAATGCTATGTACAGAAATTTTCAAACTTGATTCGATAGTTCGTGTATCGACCGTGACGGCAGCACAATACTTATCGGCAATTCATCACAAAAGTTTCAACTTTATTTTGCTATGGTTTATTTTTAAATATTCCCAAAATCAAAACATACCTTTCCCATGTAAAGAAGTCTCAGCTTTTCGAAAAAAATATTTAAAAAAATATTAAAAATGACACATTGGTCGAAAAAGCGTTTTTTTTACCCCATTTTTTGGGGTTTTCCTGATACTGGAGAAAATTAAAAATATTTTTTTCAGAAAGCTGAGCTTTTTCTACACAAAAACCAATATTTAAATATTTTTAGAAATTTTACAAGGGACATTTTTAATATCGAAAGTCAATAATTGCGAATCTTGCAATTTTCGATCTACTGTATCTTCGAAAGGGTTCGACGACAAAAATTGAAAAAAATCATGAAAGCTCTCTTTGTAATATACTTTTCAATAAAAATTTTTGTTATCCAGAATTCAGACCCCCCGGCACAACTTTAGTCAAGAATTGGTGGAATGTCCCATATACAGCGTGTAATGTAACTAGTGATTTTCCTTTGGGGATAGTCTAGTGCATGCCACCCCGAACGAAACGCTTTTCTAAAAATTTCCGTAAAAAATTAATTGGCCGAGATATTTACGTTCAAAGTTTGCCATGAGTGAACAATGGGTCCATTTGCTCACAAACCAACATGTAAGTCGGTGGGTGCGCGGGTTCGAGCCCACTTTGATTTTTTTTTCAAGCTAATTCAATTAATTAAAGACGAAATAAAACCAAATTCTTTCATTGTTCCACAGTTCCATTAATAAATGAAATAATGAATGTAATTTTCACTGATGTGAAACGACATTTTGAGCTGTCAATTTGAACGAACGGAGCAAAAACAAAGGATGGTGAGAAAGTCTACGGCTTGCGAAAATCTTACGATGCTGGAATCTATCGAGGAAAATACTTTTATCTTCCTGTAGGGGAAAAAAACAATTTGATATCAACTATTAAGGGGGTAAAAATTTTATAAACGTTATCTTGGAGCGATGAGGGATTCTAAATTTCCTTGTTAATGTTGTACGCTCCAAAACTTCGCGGAAAATAGTAAAGCAAATTAACAAAATTTTACAACGTCCGGAACACATCCCTTCAAGGGGGTGAAATTGTTAACAAAATTTATCTTCGACCGATAAGAAAGTTGCAATTTTTTTATCAGCGTCATACACTTTGGGATCTCGTAAAAAATAGTTAAACAATGTTGAATTTTTTTTGACTTTAAGCTGATATTGAGTTTAAGTTTAATAACTTTTTTACGGAAGGGAACGTCATTAAAATTCCCATACTTTCTACACTTATGGGAATTCCTAAACATTTTTACGTACAGTAAATTTTTTAATTCCCATAGATTCTCGAGTATGGAATTATTTTCTGTGATAAAAATTTACGTATGTGTGAAAGTATGGGAAATTTAAGTCGATTCAAGTCAACGTTGAAAATTTATTTCAAAAGAATTACCATCCGCTCTACATGTATGGGAATTTTTTAACCTCTCTACACAAAGGAACGTTCTTAATATTCCCATACTGTCTAAACGTATGGGAATTATTATACATAGAAAGACATTTTTGTATTCCCATACATTATCGAGAATAGCAATATTTTTTTGATAGAAATTCCCATACGTGCAGAAAGTACGGGAAAATTAAGTCGATTCAATTCGACGTTCTCACACTTGAAAATTTCCGATAAAAAAATTACCATTTGTCTTACATGTATCGGAATTTTTCAATTTTTTCACGGAAAGGAATGTTATCCAAATTGCCATACTTTCTATACCTATGGAATTTCCTAAACCTTTCTGCGGGCACTAATTTTTACAGTTCCCAACACTTTCTCTAGGTATGGCAATTTTGTTTAGGGGAATTCCCATACATGTTGGAAGTATGGGAATTTGAAGTCGATTGATGCCAACGTTCTGACGGTTAAAAATGCATGTTAAAAAAATTACCGTACGCCGAACATGTATGGGGATTGTTTTTTCTTTTCCTCGTACGGAATGTTATTATCAATCCCATACTTTCTAAACTTATGGGAATTCTTGAACATTTCTACGCACAGTAATTTTTTTTAATTCCCATACATTCTCAAGTATGGCATAAGTTTTTAATAGAAATTCAGGTACGTGCAGAACGCATGGGATATTTAAGTAGATTTAAGTCAACGTTCACACCGTTGAAATTTTTGTTTTCAATTTTGCCATTTGCTGTAGACGTATAACTGAAAATCGACCTAGGATTGACCACAAGTTGACCAGAAGATCGACTTTCGTTGAATTGTAGGTCAGCTCCTAGTCGACTTTTGGTTGAATTTTTCTAGGTCCAGTAGTGAACTTTTCATTTTATTTTCTCCTTTAGACAGAATTGCATGCTCTTCGACATTCCTGACTCCTCGGGGAAACAAGGAATTTTTATTTTCATCTCTGATGGTCAACTTCAAGTTGACTTTTGGTCAACTTTGCTTGTCAACTTCAAGTTGACTTTTGGTCAACTTTGCTGGTCAACTTCAAGTTGACTTTTGGTCAACTTTGCTGGTCAACTTCAAGTTGACTTTTGGTCAACTTTGCTGGTCAACTTCAAGTTGACTTTTGGTCAACTTTGCTGGTCAACTTCAAGTTGACTTTTGGTCAACTTTGCTGGTTAACTTTTTATTTTTATTTTTCTGAAGTTTACCAAAAGTCCTCGACAAGTTGAAAGTCGACCGAAAGTTGACGTAGAATTGAACAAAAGCCGACTCGATGTAACGTGCATATAACGAAAAAAACCCTCGTTTTCCTGATGTGTCAGTAATTTCGAAAGGCATTCCTGACTGAAGAAATATGAAATAAAACATGAATTCTCAGACCATGACAAATTGAACTGAAAGTCGACCAATAGTTGACCAGAAGGTTGACTTTCGGTTCAACTTGTCAATGTCTGAAAGTTAATTTTTTACTTTTTTCTCTTCTTCAGACTACAGGATTGCATGCTCTTCGACATTCCTAACTCCTTGGGAAAACGAGGAATTTTTATTTTAATCTTTGCTGGTCAACTTCAAGTCGACTTTTGGTCAACTTTTTATTTTCATTTTTCTGAAGTTCATCATAATTCCTTGACAAGACCTTGACAAGTTGAAAGTTGACTGAAAGTTGACCTAGAATTGACCAAAAGTTAACTTGATATTGACCAATGCAGAGAACGAAAAAAATCCCGCGTTTTCCTGAGGTGTCGAGAATTTCCCAAAGCATACCTGACTGAAGGAATATAAAATGAAACATTGTCTCCTGGACTTCGACAAGTTGAACTGAAAGTCGACGCAAAGTTGACCAGAAGGTCGACTTTTGGTTAACTGTAGGTCAACTTTCAGTCGACTTTTGGTTCAATTTGTCTATGTCCAATAGTTAATTTTTTTACTTTATATTCTTCATCAGACAGGATTGCATGCTCTTCGACTTTCCTGACTCCTCGGCGAATCGAGGAATTTTTATTTTCATCATTGATGGTCAACTTCAAGTCGACTTTTGGTCAACTTTTTATTTTTCTAAAGTTAACTAAAAGTTCTTGACAAGTCGTTGACAAATTGAACTCGAAGTCAACTGAAAGTCGACCTCAAGTTGACCAAAAGTCGACCAGTAGATCGACTTTCGGTGACTCTAGGGGAACTTCAGGTCGACTTTTGGTTCAACAAGTCAAGGTTATGGGAAATTTTTATTTCAATCTTTAAAGTGATCAATTTCAGGTCGACTTTCGGTAAAGTTTCAATGTTTATTCATCTGAAGTTAACCAAAAGTCCTTGACAAGTCCTTAATAAGTTGAACTGAAAGTCGACCGAATTTTGACCTATAATTGACCAAAAGATGACCGGAAGGTTGACTTCCAGTGAACTCAAGGTCAACTTTCGGTCGACTTTTGGTTCAACTTGTCAAGATCCAATAGTACATTTTTTATTTTATTTTTTTCTCCAGACAGAATAGCATGCACTTCGAAATTCCTTACTCCTTGCGGAAACGAGGAATTTTTTTGTGGAACTCTGCTAGTCAACTTCAAGATGACTTTTGGTCAAATTTGCTGGTCAACTTATTATTTTCATTTTTCCGAAGTTTACCAAAAGCCCTTGACAAGACCTTGACAAGTTAAAAGTCGACCGAAAGTTGACCTAGAATTGACCAAAAGTCGACTTGATGTTTACCAGTGCATAGAACGAAAAAAATCCCTCGTTTTTCTGATGTGTCAGGAATTTCAAAAGGCATTCCTGACTAAAAAAATATAAAATCAAACATTAACTCTTGGACCATGACAAATTAAATCAAAAATCGACTTAGAATTGTCCACCAATTAACCAGAAGTTCGACTTTCCGTCAACTGTAGTTCAACTTTCAGTCGACTTTTGTTTCAACTTGTCAAGGTCCAATAGTTGATTTTCATTTCATTTTGATCTTCAGACAGGATTGCACGCTCTTCGACATGCCTGACTTTTCGGAGAAACGAGGAATTTTTATTTTAATCTTTGCTGGTCAACTTCAAATCGACTTCCGGTCTACTTTTTATTTTAATTTTCCTGCAGTTTATCATAATTTATTGACAAGACCTTGAAAAGTTAAAAGTCGACCAAAAGTTGATGTAGAATTGACCAAAAGTCGACCTAATATTGACAAATGCAGAGAACGAAAAAAATCCCTTTTTTTCCTGATATGTCAGGAATTTCTAAAGGCATTCCTGACTGAAGAAATATGAAATGAAACATTGTCTCCTGGACCTTGACAAGTTGAACTGAAAGTCGACCGAAAGTTGACCAGAAAGTCGACTTTTCGTGAACTGTAGGTAAACTTTCAGTCGACTTTTGATTCAATTTGTCGAGGTCTAATAGTTCATTTTTTATTTTATTTTCTTCTTCAGACAAGGTTGCATGCTCCTCGACATTTCTGACTCCTCAGGGAAACGAGGAATTTTTATTTTAATCTTTGATTGTCTACTTCAAGTCGACTTTTGGTCAACTTTTTATTTTTCTGAAGTTGACTAAGAGTCCTTGACAAGACCTTGACAAACTGAACTAAAAGTCAACTGAGAGTTGACCTCAAGTTGACCAAAAGTCGACCAGTAGATCGACTTTCTGTGAACTTTAGGTCAACTTCTGGTCGACTTTTGGTTCAACTAGTCAAGGTCATGAGAAATTTTTATTTCCATCTTTGGACCGATCAATTTCAAGTCGACTTTTGGTCAACTTTTTATTTTCATTTTTCTGAAGTTTACCAAAATTCATTGACAAGACCTTGACAAGTTGAAAGTCGACCGAAAGTTGACCTAGAATTTACCAAAAGTTGACCAGAAGGTCGACTTGCGGTGAACTCAAGGTCAACTTTTGGTCGATTTTTGGTTCCACTTATCAAGGTCCAATAGTAAATTTGTTATTCTATTTTCTGGTTCAGACAGGATTGCATGCTTTTCGATATTCCTGACTCCTCGGGGAAACGAGGAATTTTCATTTTAATCACTGCTGATTAACTTCAAGTTGACTTTTGGTCAACTTTGCTGGTCATCTTCAAGTCAACTTTTCGTTGACTTTTTATTTTCATTTTTCTGAACTTTACCAAATGTTATTGACAAGACCTTGACGACTTGGAAGTCGACCGAAAGTTGACCTAAAATTGACCAAAATTCGACTTGATATTGACCAACGCAGAGAACGCAATAAATCCCTTTCTTTTCCTGATGTGTCTGGAATTTCCCAAGGCATTCCTGACTGAAGAAATATAAAATAAAACATTGTCTCCTGGACCTCGACAAGTTGAACTGAAAGTCCACCGAAAGTTGACCAAAAGGTCGACTTTTGATGAACTAAAGATCAACTTCTAGTCGACTTTCGGTTGAATTTGTCTAGGTCCAATAGTAAGTTTTTTAGTCTATATTCTTCTTCAGACTGGATTGCATGCTCTTCGACATTCCTGAATCCTGAGAGAAACGAGGAATTTTTATTTTCACTTTGATGGTCAACTTCAAGTCGACTTTTGGTCAACTTTTTATTTTTCTCAATTTGACTAAGAGTCCTTGAAAAGACATTGACAAATTGAATCGAAAGTCAACTGATAGTTGACCTCAAGTTGACCAAAAGTCGACCATTAGATCGACTTTCGGTGAACTGTAGGTCAACTTCAGATCGACATTTGATTCAACAAGTCAAGGTTATGAGGAAATTTTATTTCAATCTTTGCTCTGATCAATTTCAGGTCGACTTTTGGTCAACTTTTAATGTTTGTTTATTTGAAGTTGACCAAAAGTCCTTGACAAGTCCTTGATAAGTTGAACTGAAAGTCGACCGAAAATTGACCTAGAATTGACCAAAAGTTTAACAGAAGGTCGAGTTTCGGTGATCTCGAGGTCAACTTTCGGTCAACTTTTGGTTCAACTTGTCAACCCGAGCGGAAATTTGGTTTGGGTAGCCTTATGAGGGATCAGGCGTCGGTAAAAACAGCCTGATCCGGATAGCTTGATCACGCCCGGATCCAAACGGGATCATATTTTAGTAGACTTTGATCAGGCATCGGTAAGGGTAGCTTGATCTGGATAGCTTGATCACGTCTGGATCCAAACGGGATCATATATTAGTAGATCCGGCTAACCTCGAATTATCGATGTCAGGAACATATCAGGTGCTGCTAAGGTTTATCAAGCAAATTTAGACGAAAAATTTCTTATTATAAATATCGCTAGCCTGATATTTTCTTGATTAAAAATGGAGCAGGAGTCAGTATACACGGCGGTGAAAAAATAATATTAATATACAGGGTGTATAAAAATGATGGGTCGCTACTTCGCCCAGTAAATCTCCAGCTTGAGATCCACCTCCGAATCGATGAGGGAGTTGCCAGGTTGATGCGAAACCGAGAACTTCTTCTCAGAGTTCCGAGAAACTTGGAGGCACGGTTGCGAGCGTGCTTGCGTAATGGTGGCCGGCATGTGGAAGCTGGAGAACAAGCTAGAATGCTTCGAGCAATTGGACATGATGGTTCGATTCTCTGGGTTCCTCGACGCCGCCGCCATCAACGACCGCGTCATTATGAATCAGGAGACGACTAATCCAACATTGCATACGCACCCGACACACAGTCGTCATTGAAATGATTTGAAACGAAACTTTCGAAACGGACAACAAAACACAACGGCCCTTTTCAGGGCCAAGGGATACCAGGCAGACAACCTCCACGTGGTGTAGTCCGGGTAACGCTAATAGTCTGCCGCTAATGAAGATGTTTAAGCAACTCATGACAACAACTATTGTTAAGATCAAAATCGCTTATCGTAAACCTTGCCATCTAAAGCCTTGTTTTCATAGAACAGCAGGCGTGCTATGTGCCAGACATCAAGTCTGTCTAGTTATATCGATTGCCTTTTTAATTATGTTTCAGTTTCGAATTTTATCCCTCCGAACTAAAAGAAAAACGCACATTTTTTATATGTTTTGACGGCTTGATATTGAAAGGTTCATTCCTGACTCGTCGTTTCTACGAGAATTAGATGCCTCTTAACGAGATGAATTGACTTTGAAACTGACTTTGAGTTTTAGGGTCAAGGTTAATTCAGCGGGACTATGTGTTAATTGATTTTCGGCAACAATGAGCTAGGGAATGAGATGCTTGTAGTAGTAACGCGACAAAGGGATTTCGCAAAGATCTGTGTCACCCATCTCATGCCGATTCATCCACTTTAGTGTGGTCAGCGTCATGCAATTGCAACATTTCTTGATCCCAATTAATAAATATTGAAGTGTCTGCGTTGAAAAGCTTTTTTTATAATTATTAAAATTCTTATCCCGTGTTTCTGTGAACAATATTTTGTAAGAACGCACTTTTTCGATTTTTTTCGAATTGACATTGTCGTTTCGGGTTGAAGGACGCATCTCCGACCTATGATTCCTTCCTGACTTTTGTTCCTCTTAAGAAGTAGAATTTTTCAAGCCAATAAAAAAATTTGACCTTGAATTTCAGGGTCAAGGTCAATTTTGCGGCTACAAGATTTGATAGATCTCCACCGATCTCAAGCCGGAGATTTACTGGGCGAAGTGGCGACACATCATTTTTATACACCCTGTACATTTTTACCATGTTGAACAATGTTCAGTAAAATTTGTGATAAAATTCAGTAGATCCTAAGAGCCGAATAAAAATAAAAACAGTTCTTTCCTCAGTTTTTTGGTTATCATTTTTTTTACACATCGAATTGATATTCCATTTGCTTTATTGAAAAGAGAGCTTTTTCCAGTTAAAAAGCACTGGTCAAATTTCAATTTAGCTCTATTGGCACTTAAGGTAGTTGAGTCGTTACTAATACTACTCCGATGGGATAGTTTTGAACGTTGCACCTGCAAGCAAATATGATCATATGTAAGTGAGAGTCCAACCTACAAATGTGAAAAACCGAGAATTTTTGAATTCGTTGACACGAACTTTTTCAATTAAATGGTATTGTATGAATATTAATATAATCTAAAATGACTTGAAAACTGAGATAAATTGCTGAGATTCTCAGAAATAAATAACTAATTGTGTGAATTTTATTAGCATCAGATTTGGCAACGTCGTATTCTATGCTCTATTATAATATTTAAGTTGGCAAACGTGATACCGACGTATCAAGCGTCTCCTTTCAACGGTTATGACCTATAACCTATCCCGTGTTGGTGTCATTCTAGGATGCATAGATGTGATGAATATGGAAAAAAAATGCGATTGAAAATCATAAAAAGATATTTATATCGAAATATATTGTTCTATTTTGAATGAACGCTGAAGTGTTGGAAAAGTATTGCTTCTTGGCATTGAAATGTCCTGTGATTGAGTTCCGACATTTGTATTTCCCGCGATTTTCACGTGAATGCAACATTTGCCGCTCTGGGAGCGTTTCTCGGCCGATTGTGACACATCTTCGTTTTCGTTATTAATTTTCTCAACAATAAGCTTCCTAATCGTGTTGAAAAAAATCAGTAACATTTATTATACGCTCGTGCGCAACATATGTAAATTGCATCGAACTGGATGCATTTTTTCCGATGATAGAGAAATAAGTCGATGGCAGATCGACGAAATCGCCTTACTTCTCATAAGACTACATATTATTTTGAAATTGAGATTTCTCAATAACGAGCTTCCTAATCGTCTTGAAATTTTTCCTGACTACTTGAACAATGAATGTCTCTAGTTACTAATAATTTCAGATTTTTGTCATCATTTTGCTATAACTACTCAACTACCTTAAGAGACACACAATTAAAAGGTACATTAAATATTTAATTTTTTTATTTTTCGATTAGAACTGAACGAAATCACAAATCGCAATTTTTTTTTGAAAAAACCAAATGAAGCTGAATATGTCTCCTTTAAAACGTCGCTTGGCGAATCAAAATATCTTAATTTTTCAAAGAGCACTGAAACTTTTTGTTTGGCATGGAAGCGGGGTGAGTGTTTCCAAACTATTGGCCGCCAGTGTACATGTGTATTAGTAATATTCCAACACATGTATATGAAAAATAAATAACTTCTTTTTATTTTAATATACGGTCGTATATTAAAATTGAATCGCATAGTATGATTTTTAAAGCAGCATCATGAAAGTACACATGAAAATTAATATTCTTTTGTATATTAATTGAACATCACATGTCTGAATTTTCATATTTGTGTTATGAAAATTACGTTATCGTTATTGGAATTAATTGTTGTTAAACGTGTTATAAAAAATATATAACCCTTGCAAGATAATTTAATATGCATATTAGTTTACCGGCCCCAAAAAGAGATACATAGAAAAAAAATCTGCGCGAATAGTCCGATTTAATTTTTCTCTTCAACCGGCATTCAAACCCTCGACCTCACCTATCATCCTATCTATCGTACTTAACTGCCTAACGCGCTATCTATTACGCTATTGACTACTTTGAACTCCTTCTTGTATGATGTACGAATGATACAAACTCTTAAAACTTTATTCCTGAATACCTGCTCCCTCATAAATTAAGTTACCTCTCATAAATTGATTTCGCGACCCCTGATCCCTCGTTGGTTACGTAAAGCCGCGCAAACTGAATTCCAGCATTCCTGACCCCTCATAAGTTGTAACCGTTTTAATTTTCCAATACAATGCATATTAATTTCGATTTCGTATACTTGTTTTTTGAATTTCATAAAATTTTGTATATCAAGAGTCGCGGTAGCGAATCGAGACAAGTACATTAAAACGAGGAGCGCACGAGACTCTTTTACCCGACACATCCTGCTTATACACAGGAATATATCTATATAAAAAAATGTTGTTTACCGATTATTAATTGACGACAGCATCTTGGAGATTATTTTGAGTACGTAAAATCGTTATTAATTATGCTCTTTCGATTGGGACTACAATCACTGCTATAGCTGAAAAATATGGATGACATTGTGGATTTATTTTTCGTCCGTGACATTTCGATTTCATCACTAACATGGCGAGTTTTCCGTACCTCAATTTTTTCCATACGAAGTATACCTATGTTTTCGCACGGAGAATTCCTATGCGACGTATACCTATATTTTCGCACGGAGAATTCCTATTAAGGTGGATACCTATATACATCTTGACACCACCTAACAACCAATCAAACAACGAAAATTCGGTTGCTAGTAAGCGCTTACGTCACGAAACGATGAAAGCTGAACCAAACAGAAATATATCTTTACGCCTCCTAACAACGATGAAGCGAACGAAACAGAAATTTACGCATCATCGTGTATAACCTACCTGACTAACTTTTTGTTTACTAAATGCTGTATTGGTTTTATTTATGTATATGTTTAAAAACGTGCTTCGAGTTAATATTTATATTGTCGCATTTATTTCAGTTTATTTTAATAATTGATTATTATTAAATTAATAAATACTTTAGTGATTTGTGCTCCTGCAATAAAATAATTTTGAATTTATTGTGATATGTCAGAAAAACTTTGAAGTTCTTTATATCTTTGTTTGACTGCTGAACAGTTTTTTCTATACTAGCTGCTACGCCATAGGACTAGGAAATGTGAAAAAAGTGTTCTTTGATGAAGGAACAAGGAGGCAAAGCGCTCTAAATTTTCTCATCGAGTAATGAGAGAACTTGAAGCATTTAAATCTCAACGCCTTCAATGAACATCTTTATTCACATTTGTTAGCTAGTCCTACAGTGTAGAAGTATACCCTTCAGAAATAATTCTTGAAATATCTTCGAATTTTTTAATTTATTATTTACAAAGTTGTTGCAAGCTCTCTTAATTGTTCATTGAATAATACTTTTTCTCGTTTTTCGTTCAACTGAACGTTCAAAACTTTTAGTGCATACAAATTAGCGACATTAAAAATTTTATAAAAACAACATAATTAAATGAAATTATGAATTATGTAAAATGAAAAAAACCGAATGGAAACACTTTGCAAAAAGTTGACAAATCACCCCTAAAAACACCAAAAATGGTGTACAAAAATTGGAGACAAGTACATATACGAAATCTCTAGTTTAGTCTTCTTACAAACAGTTGTGGAATAAATAGACTTGAAGCTCACAACATGCATTGCCAAGCACATCCTAGTTTCCTAATGTAAATTTAACTGTGCAATCATGATTTTTAAGAGCGAAGCAGAAATAAAAAAATTAAAAAAATTGTTGACGGTAAAATTTAAAGATACACTGAAACTCCGATTTAGTGCCGGGCTCGGGGGAGCCGGCACTGAATCGGATATATATATAAGACGAAACTCGAGCGCTGGTAAACATAGTGCTGTAACAATTTGGGGGACGGGCCCCAAAATGAAAATGAAAATGTTTTGTCTCGGCGTGTGGAAGCGTACTCCCGAGAGATGGAAAAGTTTTGTCTCGGTGTGCGGAAGCGTAGTCCCGAGATATGCCCCCCCTCCCCCCGCTGATACCACCCGGTGTGTCCTTTGCCGGCACAATGGTTTCTCTCTCACTCTCTCGCTCGGTCGTCTTCGTATACACTTGAGTATGCAGATCAACACACAGATAGTCCGCGGCGGTCTTTCGCCGTTTGTTGACATGTATACTCAAGTGTCTACGCGGCTTCATATAGCATTTACTATGTGTCATTTCCGAAGGTGCCGGAGTTGATGGGCACGGTCCTGCATGGCTCGGAGCGCGAGGTTGTAGATCACATAATCAGATAAATCTGGCACTAAATCGGTTCGCACTGAATCGGAATTTCAGTGTATAGCGAAATCAAGTGAAAATGATCAACAAAGAGAAATTATCAATGAACAAAAATAATCAAAAAAATCAAAAGTACTTGGCGAGTTCGTTTTTAACAGACTATAAGTCAAAACGGTTTTTCAGTAAACAGGTGAACACCAGAATGTCACTATATGCTCAGTGAAAAAACTCGCCAAGTACTTTTGATTTTTTTGATTATTTTTGTTCATTGATGATTTCTCTTTGTTGATCATTTTCACTTCATTTCGCTATATTTTCAAATTTTACCGTCAACAATTTTTCTAATTTTTTTATTTCTGCTCCGCTCTTAAAAATCATGATTGCACAGTTGAAGTTACATTAGGACACTAGGATGTGCTTGGCGATGCATGTTGTGAGCTTCATGTCTATTTATTTCACAACTTTTTGTAAGAAGACTAAACTAGAGATACTTTCGTATATGTACTTGTCTCCAATTTTTGTACACCATTTTTGGTGTTTTTAGGGGTGTTAAATTTAACAACACTTTGTACAGTATACGCATGCACAGCCGCACGCATGCATACACGCACGTATACACACGCCCGCACACATGCATACATGCATGTACATAGGGGAGACCGAGGTGGGTTGTGGCATTTTTCACTTTAACAAGCATATCTCAGTCAAAAAAGTCTTTCATCTAAGCGCTTTGCGACTTCATGTAGTCTGTTACATACACTAGGTGAATAAAATTTTAAAGTAAATAAAAGTAATGAGGATCCATGCGAAAATTGATGAAAACTGAGACCACTCCCCATGTCAGAACTGTCCTATAGTACTGAGGTTAGTTGTGACAGCTATGTATTTGATGATTATAACGAAAAAAATACAATTTTAACGCTATTGGTAAATAAAAATGACTTTTACATTAATAATACATATTACTGAAATTTAATTGCATTAACGAATTTTTGGAATTCAATTATAACCAACAATAACTCTTTCCTTTAACATTAATTAGATTGCTTTAATCATTTTTGGTAAATCATAATAACCTTTATCTCTGAATTCAAAAAATTCTGTAAATTCTGAAAAATTCAGAAAAAATCTGAAAAAATCCTTAAAAATTCTGAAATATTCTGCAAATACTGCAAAAGATGTATGACAAATCAACATGCAAAGTCATACTACAAAACATTATTGCAAGAAAAAATCAAATTAGCAAAGTTGTGACAAGCTGTCACAACTCTCCTAGGTGCAAAAAATCGTGCTTTGTTCCGAACGATAATTCTTAACCGTCAAATACGTAACGAAACAAAAAAAACAAAATCATGCCATGAAACTTCAAAAGTCTATGCTCATTAGAAAAAATATCGCAATAATTGTAACGTAATAATATATCGTAATAGGATATCGTAAAAACCAATAAAAACCCAACCGCTTTCCGTGGACAAACGACACGAATGACATTTAATAAGGGGTTGACAAATTAAAAAATGAGCAAAGTTTCCAATTTTTAACCGTGGCAGGGGCCTAGAAATTGGTTTCATTACAACCCGCCTCGGTCTCCCCTACGTACGTTCGCCTGCACGCACACACGTCGGCAGACACGCAGGCAGGCACGCACGCAGGCACGCACGCAGACACGCACGCAGGCACGCACGCAGGCATGCACGCACTCTCGCAAATGTTTGAGGAAAATATGTTAACGTACCTTCATCATTTTTACGAGCGCGTCCCATTTAAATCGACATTCTTCACTCGACCTCCTTCCTACCAGCTCCTCCTGTAGGATATCCGAAACGACTCTGAAAATTGAGATCAACATAAACATAATTTCCATCTTCATAAGAGATGTATACATATGAAAAAATATGAAACAATATTTTCCCTTATGTATAAAAAGATTGTTTGTGATGGACATGGTTTCATAGCTGATACGTACCTCCATCCTCTATTCCAATCGTCGCATGTTCCGAATAAGGGGAACAGATTTTTATATTTATTTTTCAAATTGATGAGTTTCAATGTTTCTGCGTCAGTCCATGTTAATTAAAGAAAACTAATTTTGTAATTTATTTCTATATTTATGCCCATTAATTATCAATATACATACATTTGGTGTCGTCCATTTTTAGTAAATAACATGAAAATATCGGTGAAAATAAACTACCTCAAACAAAACACGTTTGAAGAAGATTCCGTACTGTCGTGTTTGCCAATTCATTCATAATATGCAACGCTGAACCTAGTCACTTATGAAACCCGCCACAGTGGTTGCGTTTAGTTAATTGCCGCTGAATTCATCTAAAATCGGGGATGCTTTATTAATCTAAACACGCGGAGGGTTTCGACGACGACGACGACGATGACGACCAAGACGACGTCGACCAGGACAATCGAGGACCAGGACAATCGAGGACCAGGACAATCGAGGTCCAGGACAATCGGGGACCAGGACAATCGAGGACAACAACGACCAGGACGATCGACGATGATGACGACGACCAGAACGATCGACGGCGACGACGACCAGGACGATCGACGACGACGGGGACGATCGACGACGACGCGTGCGTGCGTGCGTTGAGTTTAATCGAAATTGAGTTGAAGCTCAAAAAGGATCTTAAGTTCAAACTTGAAATCAAATTTAAGTTTGAACTTACTTTCGATCTGAAGTTTGCACTATGGTTTGAACTTAAGTAAAAACTAAAGTTCGCACTAAAATTTAAACTCAATTCAAAAGTTTGAACATTAAAAAATGATGCTCCAGCTACACCTATGCTTGTAGGAAAGAGATGATTCTTGCGATGATGTAGAGATTTAATATATTCTCATGCTTATGATGAATATTTTTTTACAATGTATTTCCAACAGATATTCAAAATCTATTAAGAAACATTGAAAAGGTTCATAACATTTTTAGTAAATGTTTATCATACTTGTTTTATTCTAGGTTCACGTGCCATGGATTACACGTGCACTTATCAGGATACTTTTGGAATGATTAAGGAGAAATTCAAATTGTGCCTGGATGAGCAGCTTCAGATTTTTGAGGAAAAAATTACTCTTGAGTCATCCGAATCTTTCACGATTGACAACAATGAAAAGGATTCATTAAAAAAATTACTTTGTAATATCAAAAGTAGATGGCTCGAAGTGCACAGAAGCCACGATGCATTTTAAAAAAAAAATGAAAAATGGTTGCAAACTTCAATAACTATTTTGGTAATTAATTTCATCGATGTTCCGAAAACTCGAGTTATGGGTCAAGATGTATAGTATAACGCTCGCGCTATTTTTTTCAGAATTGTACGAAACCAATTGGAGAGCCATCAACTTCAGGTGTATCTGGGCGACCTCGAAAATTGAGTTTCGAAGAGTCGAGTGAACGTACCAAGAAAAGAAGGGCTTTAGAAGTCAGTGAAAAGCATTGCGTGGAGGAATTAAGTTTGGCCACCAGGATGAGACTCAGTTCTGCAGGATTAAACGATGCTGCCACTATTTTAAAAAACATCACAACAAAATCTCCCTCAAGAGCTGCAAGATACCGAACAGCATATGAATCGTCGATAGATCCACGGCTAGTTGAGATGTCTGGAGATGAAGCACTGATAGATTTTGTAAATGCAAAACTAACAAAACAGCAATACATAGACATCAGGCGATCTTTGAGAAATAAAAAAGTTGCTATTTATCCATCGTACGCAAAAGTCGTTGCTGCTAAAAACCGTTGTTACCCTTCAGATAAAACGGTAACTGAGACTTTAGCCGAAGTGAAATTACAGTTTTTGATTGATCACACTTGCGACAGAATTCCAAAGTTGCAAACTGACGTGATTAACTCTTTGCGCCCTGAAGAATCGGAGAATTTAAGACTAATTTGTAAATGGGGTTGTGATGGAAGCTCTGGGCACAGTGAATACAAACAAAAGTTTACGAATGCTGAGAGTTCTGATGCGAGTATATTTTTAACGTCTTTAGCTCCATTGCAAATTTTAGGATCGGATATCTCAAAAAAAGAATTCGTCCTTTGGAAAAATCCCAGGCCCTCATCTCCACGGTATTGTCGCCCTATTGGAATTCAATTTTTAAAAGAAACTGTGTCGTCAACGATTCAGGAACGGCAACACGTTGATAATCAGATCGAGTCTCTCACCCCTTTTACGACATTTATTGACGGGAAGGAAGTTACTGTTAAATACGAGCTGTATTGACGGCAAAGTTTGCAACTCCGTGACAAATACAAAATCCGCAATGCGTTGCTATATATGCAATCTCACATCATCGCAATTTAATGACATAGAGCTGATGAAAACTGTAGACGTTGACAGAACTCGACTCAAACTTGGATTATCAACGTTGCATGCGTGGATCCGTTTTTTTGAGTGCTTCTTGCACATCGGCTATAAAAAAAAATAACGCACGTATTATTTTCGGTAAAATTAAATTCGTTAAGTGTCGATTGCTGTTTCAAATGTATTTAGCAATAAAATTCGTTAAAAATGATTTATAACTAATTTTCCGAAATTATTTGAAAACTTTCCCTCACTTCCAGACAATCGTTTTGTTTTCCTCAAATCTCATTCAAAATTTATAAAAAACAACCTTCAAAACACAAATATTGATTTCTGATAGCAAAAGTTGCTTATGAGTAAGATAAAAATATATTTTCGGTTCGCCATTTTGTTTTTTTACGGAATTTTGATTCAGGATTTTCAATAAGTGACTTTTAAACCGCAAATTTACCGATCCCTACACAAATCGGATGCTTTTTAGTAACGCAGATAGTCACTTCCGGTCCGCCATTTTGTTTTTTCGAAATTTTGATTCGAGATTTTCAATAAGTGACTTTTAAACCGCAAATTTACCGATCCCTACTCAAATCGGATGCTTTTTAGTAACGCAGATAGTCACTTCCGGTCTGCCATTTTGTTTTTTCAAAATTTCGATTTGAGATTTTTAATCAGTAACTTTTAAACCGCTAATTTACCGATCCCTACTCAAATCGGATTCTTTTTAGTAACGCAGATAGTCACTTCCGGTCCGCCATTTTGTTTTTTCGAAATTTTGATTCCAGATTTAAAATCAGCGAGGTTAAAAACTTAAGAATCACCATTGCATTTTTCAGTACGCACATCGGCCTAGTTTTGCCGATTTTTCTGTGAATCTACCCACAGTGCATCGCTCCGAATGATATTTTTGTACTTTGGATTGTTGTGACGAGGAGTCAGAATCAACCCGTAGCCCCAAATAATCTTCTTCACAGTTAATAATGCTTCGGTTAGACCGATGCTTGTGGGAAAATCATTTCCTTTTCTCAGGTGTAGATTAAAAATATTCTCTCGCTAATGAGGAATACCTATTTTTTCAAAATGTATTTTCCAACAGCCATTCAAAATTGATTGGAAATCATTGCAAAGTTTCGAAGCGGCGAATACGATGTCTGCCACATGGACAAGGGTAAAAATTTGGAAAACGAGTCACCGATGTAGATTAAACATCTTGGCATCGCTCCGAATGATATTTTTGTACTTTGGATTGATGTGAGGAGAAGTCAGAATCAACCCGTAGCCCCAAATAATCTTCTTCGCAGTTAATGATGCTTCAGTTAGACCGATGCTTGTGGGAAAATCATTTCTTTTTCTCAGGTGTAGATTAAAAATATTCTCTCGCTAATGAGGAATACCTATTTTTTCAAAATGTATTTTCCAACAGCCATTTAAAATTCATTGGAAATCATTGCAAAGTTTTGAAGCGGCGAATATGACGTCTGCCACATGGACAAGGGTGAAAATCTGGAAAATGACTCACCGATGTAGATTAAACATCTTGGCATCGCTCCAAATGATATCTTTGTACTTTGGATTGTTGTAACGAAACGTCAGAATCAATCCGTTGCCGAAAATAATCTTTTTCGCAGTCAATGCATCGATGCTTGTATGAAAAATATTTTCTTTTCTCTGATGTAGATTAAAAATATTCTCATGCTTATGAGGAATATTTTTTCAAAATGTATTTTCCAACAGGTATTTAAGATTCATTGGAAATCTCTGCAAAGTTTCGAAGCGGCGAATATGATGTCTGCCACATGGACAAGGGTAAAAATTTGGAAAATGACTCACCGATGTAGATTAAACATCTTTGCATCGCTCCGAATGATATTTTTGTACTTTGGTTTGTTGTGTCGAGTAGTCAGAATCAATCCACAGCCCCAAATAATCTTCTTTGCAGTTAATGATGCTTCGGTTTGACCGATGCTTGTGGAAAAAATATTTTCTTTTCTCAGGTGTAGATTAAAAATATTCTCTCGCTTATGAGGAATACCTATTTTTTCAAAATGTATTTTCCAACAGCCATTTGAAATTCATTGGAAATCATTGCAAAGTTTCGAAGCGGCGAATATGACGTCTGCCACATGGACAAGGGTAAAAATTTGGAAAATGACTCACCGATGTAAATTAAACATGTTGGCATCGCTCCGAATGATATTTTTGTACTTTGGATTGTTGTGACGAGGAGTCAGAATCAACCCGTAGCCCCAAATAATCTTCTTCGCAGTTAATGATGCTTCGGTTAGACCGATGCTTGTGGGAAAAATATTTCCTTTTCTCAGGTGTAGATTAAAAATATTCTCTCGCTAATGAGGAATACCTATTTTTCCAAAATGTATTTTCCAACAGCCATTTAAAATTCATTGGAAATCATTGCAAAGTTTCGAGGCGGCGAATATGACGTCTGCCACATGGACAAGGGTAAACATTTGGAAAATGACTCACCTGTTAGAGCATTTCGAAATTGCCGCGTAAATAAGTGGCGCTGGCGGCCACGAAGCGACCGCAGCGGCCATATTAGCGCGTAAGGAGATGCGTATGAGTAGCGATAAGGGAGTTAAGCGTAGAACGTCGAAGCGATTAGACGTGGGTGCTTGAGAACGGAGAGACTGAGAGAGAGAGAGATACCGGTCGCGCGCGCCGGGAGTCTGCTCGAGAATCGTTCCATTATATTATGATTAGTTTCGTAATATTTATACCGTTAATTGTACCATTTACTCGTTTGTGAATAAATACTCTTTATCATCCTAAGACCGAAGCTCGAGTGAGTCGAGCTTTATCAAATCAGAAGAGGGATACACAGATATATCCAGAGAAGTTGTACAGACTTTTATCGCGAGTCCCGTGCGTAATAGTGGGGGATCGGGTTGCCTGAAAGTAATATTCGAGCATTATAGATGCGAGTGCAACAGGTGTACATGAAAAACTATCGATGAGCCGGGGGATAGACGCGAGTGATTTTGAGAAGTTTGTTCAGCAAAGAAGGATGAGCGTCGGTCTTAATCGGACATTAAGACGAGGTCGAGGACGGGATAACGGCGATTGGGACGAGAGGCCAGTCGGACGAACGGGCAGAGCACAAGATGGCGGCGTACCGCAAGCGAGCGGGACCACGTTGTCCGCGTCGCAAGACCGGCCATTAATTGATCAAGATCAGCGTGCCGGAAATGGAAACGAGAACCCGAACATTCACGAAGGCGAAAACCCGAACGATTCGCGAACGTCAGTGCCGTTACCCCACCCCATACATTCCTCACTACGAGAATCGGAGGCAAGTGCGGCGTCGAGTGGATCGTTGGCGAGCGCGGTTCGAAATCTCTTGGTGAATGAAAATCGCGATGAGGCGCTTGCGCAATTGCTCACGGCGCTTATGACGACGCAGCAACAGCCCAGACCGGCTGCGACGGTCGCTGCTGTACCGACGTACCACGTGATACCGGATCTATCACGAAATATCGATATTTCCACGGGTGACGATAATAATGTGCGCGCACGCGAATGGTTAGAAAATTTGGAAGCAATGCGACGTCTACACCATTGGCCGACTGATTATCTGCTTGAAGCCGCGCGCATGCATATGCAAGGAGGTGCAAGAGATTGGCTACGTGGTCACATAACGGAATTAACGACATGGGAACAGTTTTGTGACAATGTCCGAGAGACATTTATAGTCCGCGATGATTTGTCGACCCGATTGTCGAGGATGAAGGAGCGTGTGCAAGGCAAATCAGAGATTTTATCGCAATATTACCATGCGAAAGTAAGACTATGCCACGCGTTGGGATTGTCGTCCCGAGAAATCAAGGCGGAAGTACTTATAGGTTTGTGGTCTCGAGATTTGGCGAGTGCGGTGATGCCATCGACGCAAAATTCGGAGACAGCGTTGTTTCACGATTTAATATATTACGAGAAAATTATCGGAGAGCGCGTCGATCGTGCGAGAGCCACGAGAGGAGCTACAAGCACGAAACAAAAACGATTGGACGACAGTGCCAATACGAGTGACGCGAGCACGACAAAAGATTCGAGAGTGCCACGAAAAGACGATCGTGAGAAAAGCAAACCGGTAGCTTCAAGTGAACAACCGCGTAAGTGCTATAATTGTAGTAAAACAGGTCACATCGCGCGTGACTGCACCGAAGCAAAACGTGAAACGAAATGTTATAAGTGCGAGAAAACGGGACATATTGCGCGAAATTGTGTACCGGAAACAGAACGAACTGTGAAAACGATCGGGCAAGTTAGCGATCCAACGTCAACACGATATTTGAAGAACGCGCGAATAAACGGTCGAGAAATTTCGGCGTTCGTTGACATGGGCAGTTCCGAGTGCACAATTCGAGCATCGCGCGTCGCGATTGAGAAATTTCCCGTGATTAAAATAGGCGCGGAATTAAAAAGTTTCGGTCCGCCAGAATACGTAGTGTCGAGTCCGGGAGTGATAACAGCGACAATCAGTCTCGATGATGTCGAAATTCACGATGTGGTGATGCGAGTGGTACCAGATAACGTACAATTACTTGACGTTATAATAGGCCGCACCTATACCGACCATCCACGTGTGGAGTATTACCGATTGGGTAAAACGCTCACTTTTCGTAGAGCAAGCGAGCTATCGACGGATATCGATCCGGTAACGAGTGATCCGGCAACGTCAACCACATTGGCACTGCTCGCGCGGTCAATTAGCCTAATTAACGTGATTACACGACACGAAAATTTCGAGGTACCAGTGATCAACTGGGGCACGAGCGAGAAGAGTATCAACGAAGGAGAAACATCGCTAATTCGAGGCGAAATTGAACGAGTTCCGCTGATCAACAACAACAAGCACGAGTCGCCGAGTATCGACATCGGACACATCGACGTAGGACCCGAGCAGCCGGAGAACGTGAAAAATGAGTTATATGAGCTCATCACCGAATATCAAGATTGCGTGTCAACGAGTCTGCATGATCTTGGTTGTGCAACGAGCATCGAAATGGATATTCAAGAGATCGAATCAGCGAAACCGGTTAGTTGTAAACCGTACCGAGCGACAGAGAAAGAGCAAAGCGAAATTAGAGAAATTTTAGGTCAGTGGCGCGATGCAGGTATTATCACAGATACTCAGTCGCCTTATGCGAGCCCAGTACTATTAGTTAAAAAGAAAACTGGCGAATCGCGTCTTTGCGTAGACTTTCGTAAGTTAAACCAACAGACAAAAAGAGTACACTTTCCGTTACCAAATATCGACGATCATTTGGCGAAGATTCGCGATAGTTCCGTATTTATTGTTTTGGATTTGGCCCATGGTTATTTACAGATTCCGTTAACAAAAGAAGCCCGAGAAAAGACGGCAATAATTACGCCTGAAGAGACAGCCGAGTTCACGCGCATGGTT
Organism: Alloplasta piceator; assembly: GCA_946863875.1. Taxonomy (NCBI): domain Eukaryota; kingdom Metazoa; phylum Arthropoda; class Insecta; order Hymenoptera; family Ichneumonidae; genus Alloplasta; species Alloplasta piceator. Next base: position 42,317,452 of record OX333072.1, on the reverse strand, counting down.
TTTGGCCTTATGAATGGGCCCGCTTTTTTTTCAAAAGCTATGCACGCGGCTCTGGGGTCCTTGAGAGATAACGTCGCGTTATATTACCTAGACGATATATTGATACCGGGTAAGAATTGGGCCGATCTGAAAAATAAATTACGCTTGGTGTTAGATGCGTTGCGTAAAGAAGGCTTAACAATAAAATTGCCAAAATGTAAATTCTTGTACCGCGAAGTATCGTATTTGGGGTACGAAGTTTCGAGAAACGGTATCGGTCCTGGAAATCGGAAAGTTGAAGCCATTAAAGAGTTCCCAGTACCAAAGAATATTCACGAAGTTAGACGCTACTTAGGGTTAACAAGTTACTTCCGAAAATTTGTGCCGAAATTTGCGCACATTGCAGGGCCTTTGCACGAATTATTGAAAAACAGTGTCATATTCGATTGGGGACAATGTCAGCAAGATGCATTCGAGACTCTGAAAAATAAATTGACCGAACACCCGGTTTAACAAGCGTTTGTCCCTCAAGCCGTAACAGAATTGCATACGGACGCGAGTGCCGTGGGTCTGGCTGCAATTTTGATGCAACGCGACGCGAACGGGAAGATGAAATTAGTGTATGCGCTTAGTAGGCGCACGAGCGAAATCGAGAGTCGTTACCGCAGTAGTAAACTCGAATTGTTGGCCATTGTTTGGGCGATAACACGGTTGAGAAACATGTTAGCGAATATTCACTTCACGGTAGTGACGGATTGTCAAGCGTTATGCTATCTAAGTATGCAAAAAACGTTGAATCCCCAGATGATTCGGTGGAATAATCTTTTAAGTGAGTACGACTATAACATCGTGCATAGAGAAGGGGTAAAATTAGCTCACGTTGATGCGTTAAGCCGAGCTCCGGTCGAAGATCCGGGAAACTCGAGCGAAATCTCCATATTGTCAATTAATACCGAGGAAGACGAGATGCGATTATATCAATACTGTGACGACGAGCTGAAAAGAAAGAAAGAATTGTTAATGAAAGGTGCCGCGCAGTGTACACGAATTGAGAGAAGCGAGATCGAAGATTTTGAATTGATGAATGGAATATTGTACAAAAGCCGTGAGGGAAAATTGGTATACGTTTTACCAAAAGCGATGCGTAAAAGCTTAATAGTGCGTTTCCATGATCTAAAAATGCATCCAGGTGTCGATCGTACAGTGGCAAGAGTGCGCGAGCATTATCATTTCGCGCGTATGCGAGCGTATGTGAGGCGACACATCCGCGCGTGTTTACAGTGCATCAAGAATAAATCGAAACCAGGGCGTCAGGTGGAGGAATTACACCCAATACCACCGGGGCATAGGCCCTTTGCAACAGTACATATGGACCATATGGGACCGTTTATAACAAGTTCGAGAGGTAATAAATATGTATTCGTCATCGTCGACAATCTGACGAAATTCGCGATCGTACGAGCCGTTAAAGACACAAAAGCCGCGAATGTTATTCGAATTTTAGAATCATTTGTACGAGAGTATGGAGCGCCATTGCGTATTATATCAGATCGAGGTACGTGCTTTACTTCTAAAGTGTTTGAGCAGTTTTGTGATAGACACGGGATAAAACATACCGTTAATTCGCCGAGGCATCCTCAGGCAAATGGTCAGGTCGAGCGGTGGAATGCGACACTTCTACCCGCCATACAAAGTAGTATCGAGGATGATGACGGTCGTGGGTGGGATCGCAAAATCGAAGAGATTCAAAGCAGCATAAACGAGATGAAAAACGCTAGCACGCGTAAGAGCCCATTTGAACTGGTATACGGTTATGTACCCAGACGTAATGGGGGAGCGCGCGTCAGTTTACTATCGAAGACAAAAGTACTTACAATAAACCCGAAGAATAACAGCAAGAAGCGCGTACACAAATTGTTTCCGAACAGCAGAAATTTAAGAACCGTTACGACGTGAACCGGGTGAAGAACGTTGATTTCGAAGTGGGAAGCATCGTGTATATGCGTACGGTCCCGACCGCTACGGGGGAATCGACGAAATTACAACCGAAATATCGAGGCCCATTGGTCGTTACGAAAAGAATCTCCGGTGATACGTATCTTGTGTGTGATCTTCATGATGGGGAAAAGGGGCGGCGTTACGTAACAACCGCCCATGCGAGTCAGTTAAAATTGTGGTCGCCGATGACAGATGAGTCCGACGACGAGAATGACTCTGCAGAAAGTGATCTCGATGTTCCAAAAAGTGCGAACGAATCAAATGTACCTGAAATGTGTGAAAGTATAAGCGGAAAAGAGGGAGAGTCTGCCGAGAACGATCCGGGTATTGTGTCGAGACCGCGACGTTCCAGACGAGCTCCTGTGAGACTGAAGGATTATGAATGAACAGATTAACAAAAAAAAATACACATGCGAAAAAGGCGACGTTAAAGCGTGTACCAGGACTGAGAGGAAGGGATGTGATGTTTGCGAAAAATTGTTGCGGGTTTCCTGTACGAGTATCGTTGCGTGATGATGATGATATTGTATGAGTATTATTGTAAGTATCGTTGTAGTTTATTCGAGAATCGAAGCGCATAGCGAAAGTAACGCTCGAGGACGAGCGAAGATAGGATGGCCGAGTGTTAGAGCATTTCGAAATTGCCGCGTAAATAAATGGCGCTGGCGGCCACGAAGCGACCGCAGCGGCCATATTAGCGCGTAAGGAGATGCGTATGAGAGTGCGAGCGTGAGTCGGCGAAATCGACGAAAGGGATCACGCGACGTCACGTGACGTGGCGCGATAGCGAGGAGAGAAAGTGAAGAGAAGGTGCGGGTCGCGAGATGCAGGGAGCGATAAGGGAGTTAAGCGTAGAACGTCGAAGCGATTAGACGTGGGTGATTGAGAACGGAGAGACTGAGAGAGAGAGAGAGAGATACCGGTCGCGCGCGCCGGGAGTCTGCTCGAGAATCGTTCCATTATATTATTATTAGTTTCGTAATATTTATACCGTTAATTGTACCATTTACTCGTTTGTGAATAAATACTCTTTATCATCCTAAAACCAAAGCTCGAGTGAGTCGAGCTTTATCACACCGATGTAGATTAAACATCTTGGCATCGCTCCGAATGATATTTTTGTACTTTGGATTGTTTCGACGAGGAGTCAGAATCAACCCGTAGCCCCAAATAATCTTCTTCGCAGTTAATGATGCTTCGGTTAGACCGATGCTTGTGGGAAAAATATTTCCTTTTCTCAGGTGTAGATTAAAAATATTCTCTCGCTAATGAGAAATACCTATTTTTTCAAAATGTATTTTCCAACAGCCATTTAAAATTCATTGGAAATCATTGCAAAGTTTCGAAGCGGTAAATATGACGTCTGCCACATGGACAAGGGTAAAAATTTGGAAAATGACTCGATGATGTAGATTAAACATTCTTGGCATCGCTCCGAATGATATTTTTGTACTTTGGATTGTTGTGACGAGAAGTCAGAATCAACCCGTAGCCCCAAATAATCTTCTTCGCAGATAATGATGCTTCGGTTAGACCGATGCTTGTGGGAAAAATATTTCCTTTTCTCAGGTGTAGATTAAAAATATTCTCTCGCTAATGAGGAATACCTATTTTTTCAAAATGTATTTTCCAACAGCCATTTTAAATTCATTGGAAATTATTGCAAAGTTTCGAAGCGGCGAATATGACGTCTGCCACATGGACAAGGGAAAAATTTGGAAAATGACTCGACGATGTGGATTAAACATCTTGGCATCGCTCCGAATGATATTTTTGTACTTTGGATTGTTGTGACGAGGAGTCAGAATCAACCCGTAGCCCCAAATAATCTTCTTCGCAGTTAATGATGCTTCGGTTAGACCGATGCTTGTGGGAAAAATATTTCCTTTTCTCAGGTGTAGATTAAAAACATTCTCTCGCTAATGAGGAATACCTATTTTTTCAAAATGTATTTTCCAACAGCCATTTAAAATTCATTGGAAATCATTGCAAAGTTTCGAGGCGGCGAATATGACGTCTGCCACATGGACAAGGGTAAAAATTTGGAAAATGACTCACCGATGTAGATTAAACATCTTGGCATCGCTCCGAATGATATTTTTGTACTTCGGATTGTTGTGACGAGGAGTCAGAATCAACCCGTAGCCCCAAATAATCTTCTTCGCAGTTAATGATGCTTCGGTTAGACCGATGCTTGTGGGAAAAATATTTCCTTTTCTCAGGTGTAGATTAAAAATATTCTCTCGCTAATGAGAAATACCTATTTTTTCAAAATGTATTTTCCAACAGCCATTTAAAATTCATTGGAAATCATTGCAAAGTTTCGAAGCGGTAAATATGACGTCTGCCACATGGACAAGGGTAAAAATTTGGAAAATGACTCGATGATGTAGATTAAACATTCTTGGCATCGCTCCGAATGATATTTTTGTACTTTGGATTGTTGTGACGAGAAGTCAGAATCAACCCGTAGCCCCAAATAATCTTCTTCGCAGATAATGATGCTTCGGTTAGACCGATGCTTGTGGGAAAAATATTTCCTTTTCTCAGGTGTAGATTAAAAATATTCTCTCGCTAATGAGGAATACCTATTTTTTCAAAATGTATTTTCCAACAGCCATTTTAAATTCATTGGAAATTATTGCAAAGTTTCGAAGCGGCGAATATGACGTCTGCCACATGGACAAGGGAAAAATTTGGAAAATGACTCGACGATGTGGATTAAACATCTTGGCATCGCTCCGAATGATATTTTTGTACTTTGGATTGTTGTGACGAGGAGTCAGAATCAACCCGTAGCCCCAAATAATCTTCTTCGCAGTTAATGATGCTTCGGTTAGACCGATGCTTGTGGGAAAAATATTTCCTTTTCTCAGGTGTAGATTAAAAACATTCTCTCGCTAATGAGGAATACCTATTTTTTCAAAATGTATTTTCCAACAGCCATTTAAAATTCATTGGAAATCATTGCAAAGTTTCGAGGCGGCGAATATGACGTCTGCCACATGGACAAGGGTAAAAATTTGGAAAATGACTCACCGATGTAGATTAAACATCTTGGCATCGCTCCGAATGATATTTTTGTACTTCGGATTGTTGTGACGAGGAGTCAGAATCAACCCGTAGCCCCAAATAATCTTCTTCGCAGTTAATGATGCTTCGGTTAGACCGATGCTTGTGGGAAAAATATTTCCTTTTCTTAGGTGTAGATTAAAAATATTCTCTCGCTAATGAGGAATACCTATTTTTTCAAAATGTATTTTCCAACAGCCATTTAAAATTCATTGGAAATCATTGCAAAGTTTCGAAGCGGCGTATATGACGTCTGCCACATGGACAAGGGTAAAAATTTGGAAAATGACTCGACGATGTAGATTAATCATCTTGGCATCGCTCCAAATGATATTTTTGTACTTTGGATTGTTGTGACGAGGAGTCAGAATCAACCCGTAGCCCCAAATAATCTTCTTCGCAGATAATGATGCTTCGGTTAGACCGATGCTTGTGGGAAAAATATTTCCTTTTCTCAGGTGTAGATCAAAAATATTCTCTCTATTGAAGCAAATATGAGTTAGTCGCATCTAGCTGATAATAGCGGAGCAGAGGGCTCCACCGTACGGTCTCAATGCTCCCAAAGCGCCTTTAGCGCACTCGGGCTTTTCCGTGATCTCTCGGAAAAGTTATCGATACGAGAATCCATATGTAACTATGTATCTCGCACACTTCGTCGGTGGCTCGAGTCGCGTGAACACGTATACAATTAATAAAGTTTATTCAGTTTTTTCCTACGATCGTATATATTTATTCATCCACTCATCCTTCCTCACAGTCTACAAAATAATAAAACATAAATTTTGTAAAAGCTCCAAAAGGTTATGGGCCCAGATTTTCGCAAGAAATCTGCGTGAAAAGAAAACCAGACTGTGAGCAAGGTGAGAAGGAAACGTGGTCGCGGCAGCCATCTTGATTTCCGGTCGAGACTCGTGTTAAGTGCGTTCGAGTGAATCGAAACGATAGTCAATCGAATCCAAAATGTCTCAAGACATCTCGGCGAGACACGTAAAGAAATTCGACGGAAACAATTTCCAAGGGTGGAAATTTCAAGTCCACATGTTATTTGTGGCAAACGAGATCGACGATGTGGTCGACGGAACGCGGCAACTTCCGGAAGATCGAACGACCGCGGACGCGAAAAAGTGGGTACGTGATAACGCGAAGGCCATGTTCCTTATCTCGTCGGCGCTTGAGTAATCGCAGCTCGAGCCGCTATTGGTGTGCGAGACATTAAAAGAGATGTGGGAAAACTTGTGTCGAATTCACGAACATAAATCCGCGTCGAATAAACTTTTGCTTCTACAAAAGTTTCATGAACATCGAATGACGTCGAGCGACTCGGTCGTCCAGCATATTGCTAAAATTCGAAATCTAGCTGCGCAATTCGAAGATGTCGGGGAAAAAGTGTCTGATTTAATGATAATTGCGAAAATTCTCGGGAGTTTGTCGGCGAAGTATGCAACGCTTCAAACCGCGTGGGACAGCGTAGATCCCGGACGACAAACTCTCGCATACCTAGAAAAAGACTCATACGCGAAGAAATAAGACTAAATCAAAGTGATGAAAGTGCAAGCGCCTTTTCCGCCACGAAAGACGCTAACAAAAATAAAAATAAAGCAAAAAAGAAAATTAAACCAAAAAAGGGCGCAAATAAAAAAGACGTCGAGTGCTTCCGGTGTAGTGAGCTCGGCCATTACGCGCATGAGTGTCCAACGCAAAAGTGCGGGAACGGTAACAAAAGTAACCAAACCGCGGGTGATTGTGCGTTCAACGTCGAGGAATCGCAAAGTGGAAAGCGTACGGGCGACAAGTCGGTAACGACTGGCGAGCAGTTGAGAAAATTGCTAGCTGTCAGTCAAGACGAGGTCTGGCTTACCGACAGCGGTGCGTCCAAACACATGACCAACCCACTCGACTGGTTGACCGACTACCAGCAAGTAATCAATGGTGGTTCAGTGACCCTCGGCGATGGAAAGAAATGTGCTATAGTTGAAAAAGGAATAGTACTTGCGAAAAAGCTCGTCGATGGCCTCTGGCAACATACACGACTAGAAGAAGTGCTCTATGTACCCGGCTTGCAGAAAAATCTTTTTTCGGTCGGCATGTGCACAAAACGTGGCTACGAAGTGACATTTAAATATGATTACGTGCATATAGTGCGCGATAAATTCGTTGTAGCAACCGGCGTACGACAAGAAAATGATATGTACCGTATGTTTATCCGCGTGACAAAATCTCGAAACGAAGAAGCAAATACGGCAGCGCATAATTTACGAGTGTGGCACGAGCGACTCGGACATGTCGACAAGCGAGCGATTCGCGAACTCGTAAGCAAAGGGCTCGTACACGGTATCACGATGTCCGATTCAACCGATTTCGTGTGCGAAATGTGCAATTTGGGTAAAGTGCACTGCTTATCATTCAAGAAACGTGGAAAGATTTCTACAAAACCGGGAGAGATGTTCCACACCGACGTCTGTAGACCGATGTCCGAGGAAACACCCGGAGGTGCGAGATACTTCCTCACGTTCAAGGATGACGCCACCTCGTATCGTCACGTCTATTTTCTGCGACACAAATCAGATGTCTACGAAAAATTTAAAATATTTGAAAAACTAATTTGCAACAAATTCGGAGGATCGATGAAAGTTTTGCGTTCGGACAACGGTCTTGAATTCTGCAACGCGCAAATCAATCAGTATCTCGAATCAAAAGGGATCAAGAAAGAAAATACAGCTCCGTATACACCCCAACAAAACGGTAAAGCTGAGAGGGATAATCGAACCATCGTCAAGAGCGCTCGCACGATGATTCACGCGAATGGTCTCTCAATCAGCTTATGGGCAGAAGCCGTTAACACCGCCGTGTATATTTTGAATCGTACGGTGTCTGCTGGTGGTACTTCTACTCATGTCTCATCTGAGGATCTTTGGGTCGATCGCATTCGTACACATACCCAAGCAGTTTACGAAGAAATTCGATCTACGTGGAGAAAAAATGATCTTCTTCGGCTATGAAGAAGACTCGACGAACTACAGGATGTACAATCCAACCACGAGAAAGGTAAAGGTAACGCGGAATGCCACCTTCCACGAAAAGATCGGAAAACTCGTGATCGACGATGACGAAGACGAGTCAACTGACGTGATTGTACTAAACTCGCCAAAACAAGAAGATCCAGGACCAGAAGAAGATGAACATCAACGCGATCAAGCAAACCATCAACGAGAGGAAGTCCGGAGACCGGAACCACGTCCAGTCATTGTCGAAAATGTCGAGCGCGAAGCTCGAGAAAAACCGGCACAAGTCGAAAGAACGTTGAGGAATCGCGACACGATTCGTCCCCCATTGAGGTACCAATTGGAGGTCGATATCGCGGAGTATACCGCTCCTGAATCATACGAAGAAGCAATAAATAGCACCGAAGCCGCGCAGTGGCATCGTGCTATACAATCTGAACTACAGGCACACGACATAAACGAAACGTGGTCGATTGTACCAAAACAACCAAGAATCAAAACAATAGATTCAAAATGGGTGTTTAAAATCAAAGAAGATCCCGAGAAGGGAACACAGCAATATAAGGCGAGATTAGTCGCTCGAGGATTCCAACAAAGGGAAGGTATGGACTACACGGAAACCTTCGCGCCAGTCGTGCGATACGACTCGCTGCGAGTACTCTTGGCAGCCATCACCGAAAGAGACCTCGAGCTTCTCCAATTCGACGTCGAGACAGCATTCCTCTACGGCGAACTCGAGGAAGAGATCTTCATGGAGATTCCCAAAGGACTGAAGATCGAAGATAGTGAAGTGAATAGCAGTGTATGCGAACTCAATAAATCACTATATGGACTCAAACAGGCACCTCGGTGCTGAAACAAAAAGTTCCTTGAAATTTAGACTCAATTCGATCTGAAGTGCAGTGAAGCCGATCAATGTATCTTTGTCGGCAAAGTGAACCAAGAGACTGTCTACTTGGCGTTGTTTGTCGACGACGGGTTAATCGCCGCAAATACACAAAAAACGTTGAATTATATAGCTGGAAAACTCAAAGAAGCGTTTAGAATGAGAATCGGCGACTCTAGTATTTTTGTCGGAATGCAACTAAAACGCGATAGATTTGAAAAAACGCTAGAAATTAATCAAGTCGCATATATTGAGAAAATTCTCAAAAAGTTTAACATGGAAAACGCTAATCCAGTTAGCGTACCCGCCGATCCTAACGTAACGCTTCAACCCGCAATCGAAAACGAAGAAACGTCAAACATTGTACCATACCGCGGAGCAATCGGGTCTTTAATGTTCCTCGCAATAGTGTCTCGACCGGACATAGCGTTTGCAGTAAACGCCGCGAGCAAATTTTCAAGCAACCACACTGTCGAGCACTGGCGTGCAGTAAAGCGTATCTTTGCGTACTTAGTAGGAACAAAAGATTTCAGTATCAAGTACAGAAGCGGCGGTAGCGAGCAAAAATTGATAGGATTTTCGGATGCGGATTACGCGAACGATATAGAAACTCGAAGGTCAACCACCGGGTATATTTTTTGTATGACGAACAGACCAGTGACGTGGTCATCTCAACGTCAAAAGTTAGTCGTGCTCAGCACGACAGAAGCAGAATACGTTGCTCCTGCGACAGCAGCTAAAGAAGCCATTTGGCTACGAAAATTGATCTGTGATCTAGGATACTCACGCGAAATCGAAACTAGTCTCTACGTGGACAACCAAAGCGCGATACGCTTAGTCATGAACCCAGTGTTTCATAAACGCACGAAGCATATTGACATACGATACCATTACATTCGAGAAAAATGTGAAAATAAAGAAATAACAGTATCGTACGTCAAATCTGAACTGCAACGTGCAGACATCCTTACGAAACCGCTCCCTCGCGATCGTTTTAGAAAATTGTGTGAAATGATCAATATTACTTCTTCCACAGCAAGACGCTCAAACAGCGGTAGTATTGAAGCAAATATGAGTTAGTCGCATCTAGCTGATAATAGCGGAGCAGAGGGCACCACCATACGGTCTCAATGCTCCCAAAGCGCCTTCAGCGCACTCGGGCTTTTCCGTGATCTCTCGGAAAAGTTATCGATACGAGAATCCATATGTAACTATGTATCTCGCACACTTCGTCGGTGGCTCGAGTCGCGTGAACACGTATACAATTAATAAAGTTTATTCGGTTTTCTCCTACGATCGTACATATTTATTCATCCACTCATCCTTCCTCACAGTCTACAAAATAATAAAACAAAAATTTTGTAAAAGCTCCAAAACTCTCGCTAATAAGGAATACCTATTTTTTCAAAATGTATTTTTCAACAGCTATTTAAAATTCATTGGAAATCATTGCAAAGTTTCGAAGCGGCGAATATGACGTCTGCCACATGGACAAGGGTAAAAATTTGGAAAATGACTCGACGATGTAGATTAAACATCTTGGCATCGCTCCGAATGATATTTTTGTACTTTGGATTGTTGTGACAAGGAGTCAGAATCAACCCGTAGCCCCAAATAATCTTCTTCGCAGTTAATGATGCTTCGGTTAGACCGATGCTTGTGGGAAAAATATTTCCTTTTCTCAGGTGTAGATTAAAAATATTCTCTCGCTAATGAGGAATACCTATTTTTTCAAAATGTATTTTCCAACAGCCATTTAAAATTCATTGGAAATCATTGCAAAGTTTCGAAGCGGCGAATATGATGTCTGCCACATGGACAAGGGTAAAAATCTGGAAAACGACTCACCGATGTAGATTAAACATCTTGGCATCGCTCCGAATGATATTTTTGTACTTTGGATTGTTGTGACGAGGAGTCAGAATCAACTCGTAGCCCCAAATAATCTTCTTCGCCGTTAATGATGCTTCGGTTAGACCGATGCTTCTGGAAAAAATATTTCCTTTTCTCAGGTGTAGATTAAAAATATTCTCTCGCTAATGAGGAATACTTATTTTTTCAAAATGTATTTTCCAACAGCCATTTAGAATTCATTGGAAATCATTGCAAAGTTTCGAAGCGGCGAATATGATGTCTGCCACATGGACAAGGGTAAAAATCTGGAAAACGACACACCGATGTAGATTAAACATCTTGGCATCGCTCCGAATGATATTTTTGTAGTTTGGATTGTTGTAACGACGAGTCAGAATCAACCCGTAGCCCCAAATAATCTTCTTCGCAGTTAATGTTGCTTCGGTTAGACCGATGCTTGTGGAAAAAATATTTCCTTCTCTCAGGTGTAGATTAAAAATATTCTCTCGCTGATGAGGAATACCTATTTTTTGAAAATGTATTTTCCAACAGCCATTTTAAATTCATTGGAAATCATTGCAAAGTTTCGAAGCGGCGAATATGACGTCTGCCACATGGACAGGGGGAAAAAATTTAGAAAATGACTCACCGATGTAGTTTAAACATCTTGGCATCCCTCCGAATGATATTTTTGTACTTTGGATTGTTGTGACGAGGAGTCAGAATCAACCCGTAGCCCCAAATAATCTTCTTTGCAGTTAATGATGCTTCGGTTAGACCGATGCTTGTGGGAAAAATATTTCCTTTTGTCAGGTGTAGATTCAAAATATTCTCTCGCTAATGAGGAATACCTATTTTTTTAAAATGTATTTTCCAACAGTCGTTCAAAATTCATTGGAAATCATTGCAAAGTTTCGAAGCGGCGAATATGACGTCTGCCACATGGACAAGGATAAAAATTTGGAAAATGACTCACCGATGTAGATCAAACATCTTGGCATCGCTCCGAATGATATTTTTGTACTTTGGATTGTTGTGGCGAGGAGTCAGAATCAACTCGTAGCCCCAAATAATCTTCTTCGCAGTTAATGATGCTTCGGTGAGACCGATGCTTGTGGAAAAATATTTCCTTTTCTCAGGTGCAGATTAAAAATTTTCTCTCGCTAATGAGGAATACCTATTTTTTTGAAATGTATTTTCCAACAGCCATTTAAAATTCATTGGAAATCATTGCAAAGTTTCGAAGCGGCGAATATGACGTCTGCCACATGGACAAGGGTGAAAATTTGGAAAATGACTCACTGATGTAGATTAAACATCTTGGCATTGCTGTGAATGATATTTTTGTACTTTGGATTGTTGTGAGGAGAAGTCAGAATCAACCCGTAGCCCCAAATAATCTTCTTCGCAGTTAATGATGCTTCGGTTAGACCGATGCTTGTGGAAAAATCATTTCCTTTTCTCAGGTGTAGATTAAAAATATTCTCTCGCTAATGAGGAATACCTATTTTTTTAAAATGTATTTTCCAACAGCCATTCAAAATTCATTGGAAATCATTGCAAAGTTTCGAAGCGGCGAATATGACGTCTGCCACATGGACAAGGGTAAAAATTTGGAAAATGACTCGACGATGTAGATTAAACATCTTGGCATCGCTCCGAATGATATTTTTGTACTTTGGATTGTTGTGACAAGGAGTCAGAATCAACCCGTAGCCCCAAATAATCTTCTTCGCAGTTAATGATGCTTCGGTTAGACCGATGCTTGTGGGAAAAATATTTCCTTTTCTCAGGTGTAGATTAAAAATATTCTCTCGCTAATGAGGAATACCTATTTTTTCAAAATGTATTTTCCAACAGCCATTTAAAATTCATTGGAAATCATTGCAAAGTTTCGAAGCGGCGAATATGATGTCTGCCACATGGACAAGGGTAAAAATCTGGAAAACGACTCACCGATGTAGATTAAACATCTTGGCATCGCTCCGAATGATATTTTTGTACTTTGGATTGTTGTGACGAGGAGTCAGAATCAACTCGTAGCCCCAAATAATCTTCTTCGCCGTTAATGATGCTTCGGTTAGACCGATGCTTCTGGAAAAAATATTTCCTTTTCTCAGGTGTAGATTAAAAATATTCTCTCGCTAATGAGGAATACTTATTTTTTCAAAATGTATTTTCCAACAGCCATTTAGAATTCATTGGAAATCATTGCAAAGTTTCGAAGCGGCGAATATGATGTCTGCCACATGGACAAGGGTAAAAATCTGGAAAACGACACACCGATGTAGATTAAACATCTTGGCATCGCTCCGAATGATATTTTTGTAGTTTGGATTGTTGTAACGACGAGTCAGAATCAACCCGTAGCCCCGAATAATCTTCTTCGCAGTTAATGTTGCTTCGGTTAGACCGATGCTTGTGGAAAAAATATTTCCTTCTCTCAGGTGTAGATTAAAAATATTCTCTCGCTGATGAGGAATACCTATTTTTTGAAAATGTATTTTCCAACAGCCATTTTAAATTCATTGGAAATCATTGCAAAGTTTCGAAGCGGCGAATATGACGTCTGCCACATGGACAGGGGGAAAAAATTTGGAAAATGACTCACCGATGTAGATTAAACATCTTGGCATCGCTCCGAATGATGTTTTCGTTCGTTCAAATAGGGTTAACGCGCGTAACTTGTAGCGGAGAGGCTAATGCCGGTTTCTTTACCTCTGGATAATTTTATCTGGCAGATATCCTATGTTTTAAGCATAGGATATCTGGAGGATAATGTTATCCTCAAGATAACCCTGTGTGAAGAGTCAATCTGACAGCTGGACGCTGGCAGGCGGTATCATTGCCTACCTGTAACTCGACGAACGGTCAACGACTGCACCTGACGTATTTGATTCACTTGTTGTCGTTGGCATCTCGACGCCGAAATTGTTATCGAACGTTGAACAACTAAAAGCTATTATTAAAAACTAACATTTTTAAACGCTCGTTACTCGATAAGTATTTATCGTAGGACAATTTTTTTTTTCAGTTCTGCTCAGAAATTTACGCTCTACAACGCTGTGCTGAGCGTGTCTGTCAATTAAGTTACACGCGGTATATATGAGGCGTTCCATGGTATTTCGATCAAAATCCTTTCTTGATGATTTCGATTTACCTCTAAATTTTTTATATAAAAAAGGACATTAAAAAAAATTTCCCTATCTTTTTCAGAATTTGTTAGTCACGCGTTTTTTAGATTTATTTATTTATTTTTTAAAAAACGGGACCACTTTGTAAAACGTGAAAAATTAAGAATAATCTAATAAAATATAACAAAATTTTTGGACGTTGTTCCATAATCGAGATTTCAATACTCTATGAGAAAAATTCAAAAAAAATTTTTTGTTGCAATTGCTCATAGAGTATTGAAATCTCCATTATGGAACAAAGCCCATAAATTTTGTCATATTTTATTAGATTATTTTGAATTTTTTCAGATTTTACAAAGTGGTTCTTTTTTTCAAAAAAATAAAACAGAGATACAAAAAACGGGTGATCAAAAATTCTGAAAAAATTTGGAAATTTTTTTTTCAATGTGTTTTTTTAAATAAAAAATTTAGAAGAAAATCGAAATCATATATATATCATATGCGTCCTATATGTGTAGCATTTCACGATATTCTGATCAAACCTTGCTCTAATGATTTCGATTTTCTTCTAAATTTTTTATATAAAAAAACACATTGATACAAAATTTTCCAAATTTTTTCCGATTTTTCGGTCACGCGTTTTTTTATTCTATCGGTTTTTTTCAACAGGGATGTGTATAGTAGTACAATATATGCCATAACCATAACAATATATGCCCCTAATAATTGAATTTTCATTGAATTTCAGCAAGTACAGATGATATAGAAAATCAAATGAAAGTGACAGGCCGAGTGAGATTGCCAAACATGAAACGAAAATCGAGCTCCGATCAAGAGGACGAAAAGATAACTTATAATCGAAACAAGAAGGAACATATGGTAATCGCTACTCCATAACGAAAGTACACTGAGAAAAAAGTTCAGTTAAAACAACAAAATAATTTAGTTGACAAAAATTTAGTTGATTCAATATGAATTTGTTTCAAATAATGACACTATAATTAATAATTCAACAAATGTTTTTGGCTAACCCTAAGATATGAGCAGAACAACATTGGCAATTTCCAGATACAGTTTAATCCGAATAACACGTTACTGAGTTGCTGTTCAGAAATATTTAATTGATTTCTAGTATATTTTATTAGGTGTACAAATAAGTTTCCGCGGTTTGTCAAAAGATGGCCCCACCAGAAGGTTATGGAGAAATTGTCAGATGTAAAACGTAATATCCCAAGTTTCGTCATCCGGCAACACCATAACCTTAAAGTACTAGTGATTCCATATCAGCATCACGTAATTTTTTTCGTGCAAAAATGTCAAGTTTTGTGCCGAATAAGCATCATTTGCGGGAACTTTTGATTTACTTCTTTAATTTAAAAAAATCTGCAGCTGAGGCGCATCGATTGCTTCTAGAAGCTATGGTGAAGCTGCTTCAAGTGAGAGAAGTTGTCAGGAATGGTTTCAAAAGTTTAAGAACGGTGAGTTTGACGTGAAGGACAAAGAACGGACAACGGAACGGAACGGACAAAGAACCTGCGAAACCATTACTGGAGCTCTCTACCGAACACAATTGATGAGATTGAGTCGGGCACTTAAGGAAAAACGCGCCCATTACTACTCCAGACACGACAAAATTATTCTTTTACACGATAATGCTCGTCCACATGTTGCGGCGCCGGTAAAAACATACTTGGAAACACTCAACTGGGAAGTTTTACCCCACCCGCCGTATTCACCAGACTTAGCCCCTTCCGATTATCACCTGTTCCGGTCGATGGCACATGGTCTGTCTGAGCAGCACTTCACATCATATGAAGACACCAAAAATTGGGTAGATTTGTGGATAGCGTCAAAAGATGAAGAGTTTTTTCGACGGGGTATCCGAATGTTGCCAGAAAGATGGGGAAAGATAGTGGCAAATGATGGAAAATACTTTGAATAAAACGTAATGTACTGTTCCTTCACAATAAATGCCTAATTTTTTATAAAAAACCGCGGAAACTTATTTGTACACCTAATAACTAAATAAATTTAGCTGTAACAAAAAAAAACAATTCGTATTTTCAGTCAAACAATTTATTTGGTACAAAGATATTTATTTGATAGAACTAAAACTTTGTCCATTCAAGCAATGATTTCACCGATTTAACTAAAACTTCCACTGTATCTTTGTTGAATTACCAATATGATCTCGTTGAACGTCAGGAAACAAAAATTTGGTTGAGTTAAACAAATTTTTGCATTTTCAACAAAAAAAATTTCTCAGTGTATATGATTAACAATTTTTGTAGAACTTTTGAAAGTGAGCATTCATTAATTAAAAATAACTTTCTATTAGAAGACCAAGATGAAACTGCATAAATTATATTTATAACACGTATATTTTTTTTACTATTTCTTATCACTATAATTTGTGATGCAAAAGCAATTGTGGACAAAAGTAAAGCAAAGACGAATGCCGCTATTCTAAACAAAAACAAAAAAGCTAATCTGATGACACAAAGAGAAAAATTGGAACTGAAATCTTTATCTTCCGATGAGGACGAGGTGAGGAAAGGAAAAAACGAATTCGCCATCGAAGAAGACGAAGAAAAAGAATCGATCACGAATGCAGCTATTTTAACCAAAAATAAAGCTAACATCAATCCGGGGAAAAGAAAGAAAATATTGGAACGATCATCTTCATCTTCCGCCGAGGCCGAGATAACGAAAGAAAGAAACGAATTCGCCATCGAGAAACAAGAAGAAGACGATACAAAAACGGAGAAAGGTATATAAATTCCGTCGATCGTTCAAAATCGAATCACTGCTTACTTCTGCTTTGTTATAGATGATTTATTATGCCAATTTAAATGTTGCGAATAACATACGTATTTAAAATCTCTAAACAAAAAATTTTTTTACATTTCGAAAAAACAAAAAATTCTCCAAATTAATACGCCAAAGTTAAAGGTCAAGAAATGTATGACTTTATAAATATCTAATATTATTCATACTATGTTATTTTCAGAGATCAAAGTGGGAACAAATATGGACGCGTCATTAGCGCCAAAATCCTTTTCAAAGGATAGTGTGGTAACGTCCCATATATCTGTACTAGACGGGTTCAAAAAAAGTGACTATTTTTTTATTTTCGAAGAAACACATTGAAAACTTCCAGGAAAATAAAAAAAATGCCTGTTGAAATTTCAGCTCTTAATAAAAATATTTAGAGGTTCTTCATCGCATATTTTTATTTCCCATTTGAATAACACAGGAAAACAAATTTTCAAACTTTGCCATTTCATATCTCGGCTCCAACTCAATGCACGAGAATGAATGATCGTACTCTTGTAGAGAATTTAACGCTCTACAAAAAAGATTTCTTATGATTTTTCGATAAACAAACTCCTTCAAAAGTTATTCACGGTTAAAGTGAAGTTTAGAGTAAATTTCACTTTTGTTTCTAGTTTCCGGCAAAATTTTAAAAGTAATTAATGAATGTCATCTAAATTTATATAAAAATATGGTTTACATCTCTTTCAGCAATCCGAGCACCAAATAATGATTTGCAATTGATAAAAAAGTTACTTCTTTACAAAAAGATTAATTCATCAGTCACACAAGAAGCATTTAAGAAAATGGGTGATCACTTGTGGTATTGAAACGAAGAGTTTGCTGCGATAGCATTATTCGACATGAACGTTTCTTAAGAAACTTAAAGAAAAATGTGTGAAGCTATTCAAAATTAGGAGAGTACAATTATTACAAAAAAGCGATATTTTACTGAAGGAATAGAGTTGGAATCGTTTTTAGAACGAAATTTGAGTGAACTTGTTTCGAAAAAATCACTAACGATCTTCAAATTTCTCTAATTTTTCTAATAATAATTTTCTAATCTGAAATAGTATTTCTTTGTTGAAAATTGTTCCCTGACTCCATTACTTATAGAAAATCACGAATTATAGAATTTTCAATAAATATTTTACGATATTTAGTGATAAGTTGTAACATTTTACCGGAAACTAGAAAAAAAGTGAAATTTACTCTAAACTTGACTTTAACCGTGAATAACTTTTGAAGGAGTTAGTTTATCGAAAAATCATAAGAGATCTTTTGTGTAGAGCGTTAAATTCTCCACAAGAGAACGGTCGTTCAATTTCGTGCATTGAGTTGGAGCCAAGATATGAAATGGCAAAGTTTAAAAATTTGTTTTTCTATGTTATTTAAATGGGAAATAACAATATGTGATGAGGAACCTCTAAATTTTTTTATTAAGAGCTGAAATTTTAACAGGCATCTTTTTTCATCTTCCCAGAAGTTTTCAATGTGTTACTTCGAAAATAAAAAAATAGTCACTTTTTTTGGACCGGTCCAATGTGTACGTTTTATTTTCATGTATGTACTTTTTAATTCTGCTATGAAATAATATTTTCTCATATATAGGTTGATCTTGGCGAAGGCATCAGAATTCAAGAGGATGTTTGGGAGGATATTCAAGGGTGTTTGAACTCCAAGTTTATAAAAAATTTGGTATTTGCGGTGTGGGAAGACGACCTTGTAAACAGGTGCCTGGACGAAAAAGCCAATGCAAGGGTACCAGGTCAAATACGGTGTAACGCGATTTTTATCCGTCACTTATATGGGCGCGCCAACGCGAAATAGACACAGAAATGTTCAATGAATTTAATTACTTAACGCAATTAATTTTAAAAGGAAAAATATAAAAAAATCCTAAATTCCCAAAATTTGCAAATCCGTACGAGGGTTAGGCGCCAGGCACAAAATAATGATATCATGCGCCACCGCTCCGAAGGAACGACATATTTATTTTTCGCCCTCGACGGCGCTAGCCAAGAAAACGCAGGTTTTCGCGAGACGTATGAGACGCCGGCCGCTCAAAATATTACTCAAGGCCAAATTGGTAGAGGGGGGGATTCTTTAGGTGAGCGAATAATTCGGCAACCGAAAATAATCACATTTTTACAATAACAGATTTTAATTCTCATATGGCAAAGCCTCGGTAACCATTTTACAATGAACGAGAGCCGTTTGAAAGTTTTACAACATTTTTTTTTAAGTGAGAATACGCGGTTAAGAATTTATACAGGAGGTATCGAACCGAAGAAATATTACCAGAAATATCGAAGAACCAAAAAAAGAAAGTTTGTACTGGACGTTCGGCACGCGCGAAACTGAACCTAATTAACCCCAAAGCAACCTAACGATAACACAATAAAAAGTTCACGTAACTCGATAATTAAGGAAATAGAACAAGATTAATATTGAAAAATTATCACGCTTAATATCGGTAACTCAAAATTCGCCATCGAGATATCGTGCGTCGCCGGAAAATTCTTTTTTTCTTTCGAACCATACGATAGCCAACGATAACCATAATATCCACGGTAACCAACGAGAGCCAACGATAACCATAGTATTCACGGTAACCACGATAGCCATGAGATTCACGGTAACCAACGATAGCCGAAAACTCACGGTAACCAACGATAGCCAAAATTCACGGTAACCAACAATAGCCATGATGTTCGAGATTTGCTTTCACGCAAGGTAACCATCATTCTACGAAGCGCACGATATCCGACGACATTTTACCCTACGATTATTTAGCATCGATTACGTAATTTTTACCCTAAGCAATTAACCTGAATTTATCCCAATACGAAAATACATGATCTGGTGACGATAACGAGGCGACAATTCCGTACACGCAATTTACATTAACGAGAATACAATAAGCCCCATAATACAGCCCCACGGCGAAATATGATACAAGAGTTTGCCAAAATTACAGCCACACGGCCAAAGACATAAAAGAAAACTCCCCGAAATACGACCACAAGGTCAAAGAACATACAATTAAGCAAAATCACGGCCTTATGGCCAACTAAGTACGGAATGGCCCCTTTCACAGAGAAATTTGGAACGGCTTACCGAATTCTGCCGTCGCAGGAACCAAGATCTCCTTACTTGCACAGAATTTACTCGAAAATTATTAAATGATGTAAAAATTGAAAATTATAAAAGAACCAAGGACTCGAGGACGAAAAATACAGCACGTGTCGCTCGATGTCTCCCGGAACGCGAAGTGCCGGTACGCTGATGATCCACGCTCTCGCTGGCTCGATAGTCCCCACTATCGCCGGCGTTCGGCCGTCTCCGTGACTCTTCGGCTCCACGTGGCGACGATCGTCTCTCGCAGACAGCTCGGCGCGCTGGTGTTACCACGGAGCTCTCGTGGCGCGCTGAGATCGCCGAATATCCCCACATTGCCGTCGCGCTAAGGCACCAGATTTAAACGTCTCGCGGACTCTCCGCGACATGCAACTCGCTGCTCGCCCGGCAGTGATTGACGCTGCATCGAAATGTCCTTCCTCCAGGAACCTTGTCGAGGTCAGGACGAGGGGTGAGGCCCTGCCCGTGAACGGTGGTGGCTACCACTCGCTTCACGCGAACCCCAAACCGAAACTGCGACACGGCTATCCTCACAAGTCCTGCCTCTCCACGATCCCCCCAAATGAGGCGCCGGTTTTATCGGAACCTCGGACACTCCGCTAACAGCAGGCTGGTCCAGCGCCAGGCTGGGAAGTTAGGGAGGAGGGGGACACGGTAATATCTCGGTCGTTTCTCCAGCTCGCTCCCAAGCATCCAGTTCCCGCGAGTGCTGATGATACGCTACTCGCCTGCGTCATCGGACGAACCTCGAGTGCAGCCACCTAAATAAACAAAATGAATCCGGGAGGTGATCGGCCTCCCGGCTTCCCAAAAACCATACGAGAGCTCGACGAAAGAGGTATCCGTTATTTCGAGACGGTAACCACCGAAAACCCTTAAATTATCGAGAGCCGGAACGAGAGCAAAATTTGACTGACGAGGACTGAATAAACGCAAAAATTCAAGGACGATAAGATTCAAGAACGATAAAATTCAAGGACGATAAAATTCAAGGACGATAACTAAACGGACGGGAAATATAGTGCGCGGATTAAATTCGGACTTGACGAGATCTGGAAACATAAAAATACGATGAAAAATAATCATAACGGTAGCCTGACAAAAACTCCGCTCCCGAGAGCACACGAGACGGACACGCGCCGTCCTCGGGGTCGCAAATCCGACCCCCGGAATGCCCACACTTCGCGCCATTGTAACAGGAACAAAATGTCACGTTACAAATCACCACCCCAGATGGTTAGGCGTTGACTAATATCGCGTAACGGCGTTGTACGCGAGTGGCTTCCCGTGCCGAATCGAGCCCACTTCCCTTGACGTTATTTTCTTTTAGGCACGAAGCGGGACAATCTGGTGTCTCCGCGGAGAAGGTCCTGCGACAGAGAATCGGCTGAGATCCGTTCAGGACCCCAGTCGTAACCTCCAACCACGCGATAAGCGTTATGCTCCCTCTGCAATTACATTAGCGCCACCAAAACATCCTATAGCAAACACAAAAAAAACAAATTTTCCCTCACCCTTCCCGCAGGACCCGAAATAATTAGAATTAATACACAAAACAAATTAGAAAGAACTCAACTTCACAAACGCAAATCTTTTATTTATAATTGACGGGACAGTACGGCGATGGAAAAAAAGACAACTTAACCGATGACCGAGAAAAAAAATTGAATATTATTATGATGGTCCCTTTATTGTTTGCTGGCTCCGCAGGCCGTCCTGACACTGGGCGGGGTTCTTTTACACCCGGTCGTTTTGTCCTGTCATAATGCTGTTGGTCTGTCTGGTGAGGTCGAGGTCCGTCATTGTCAGTAACTGTCGTATTTTCTCCCGTCTGATCACGGTAGCCGGGGCGATTGCCCGATCTTACGGTAGCCAGGGCGATTGCCCGAATTTCAAGGTAGCCAGGGCGATTGCCCGAATTGACGGTATCCGGGGCGACTACCCCAATTCAACGGTATCCGGGGCGACTACCCTAAGTGACGGTATCCGGGGCGATAGCTCGAGTTGACGGTATCCGGGGGGCGACCACCCCACATTTTGACGGTATCCGGGGGCGATTGCCCCATTGTAACGGTAACCGGGTCGATTTCCCGGTTCGAGTGGCCAGCGCGATTGCCCGGCACGGTGACCACGGTCGGATATTGTAGTTGCCTGCGTCTTCACTGGCGACGATCCCGGGCGTACGAGTGCGTTCTTGGTGGTGGTGAACGTTCTCCGGTATCCACTTGGACCGTCGATTCACGAAGACTAATGTGCCGAGGAACGTTACGACCGAGTCGCGAAACATACGGGCCTTCGGACGCCCAACCCGGGCCACAGCGCGGACACTCTTTCACCGTCACTCCTGGATTGCCGCAGCGTCGACAGAAGCGGCGCAAGGGCTCAGGGCAAACTCGACGGTCATGACCGGGCCGGTGGCAATTAAAACAGGCTCGTTGGTCGTTAGCCATGTTGCCACGATTGTGGGTGGCCGGCCTCTCCCCTCGCGGCTGACTCGTACTTCCTTCGGTGACTCTCGGTGCGGAGGACTGAGGCGATGGCGATTCTGAACGACGACGGTTCTCTTCGGGTTCGGGGGTCTGGGTGGCTACATTCCGTCTTCGAGAGCGAGATCTGTCGCGCCCCCGTTCGTCGCTTTGGCATGCGACCTGCCGCTGTGGTATTGCGACGTCTGCCTGTACGGCGATCTCTTGCGTACCGACCTCTAACTGATGTAGAACCTCGTCGGCGCCGGGTGGCCAGTCCTTTACTTGACTGGGTGGCTGGTGATAATGTCGTGCCGAGAGCGCCTCCTTGATGGGGCAGTAGTCGCCGTCTCAATGTGACAGGCGTAGCACCTGGTCTCGCAGGTCCTTCAAAAAACCCGGGCGCAGATACTTGACAACGGCGAGTTCCGTAACGTAAGGACGGATCAAGTCCCAAAAGGGGTCTTCGACGATGGGGCGAATCTGGATTCGCACCCTCTCTCGCTCGTGTTCGTCGATCCCTTCTTCAAACGCTTCTCGGCTGAGCTCATCCTCGATCGGGTCCGTATTCCGAGGGCTGCGAGGCGCCCCATACTCGGTCTCCATGGAGGTGTCGAGTACAATTACCTCGGGCCCGCCCGGGGGGTATTGTCCGTCCTCTTCCATCCCTGCGCGAGCCTCCTCAGAACGCGCCGGTGACACCGAACCAAGCATCGTGAAATCGGAGCCATCCCTAGAGGTATCGTCGGGTGACGAGACATCACTCACTCCCTCGCCTGGTAACCGGGCGGTGCCCATTTCGGTAGCCGTAGCACGGTAACCTCGGTAGTTGGGTGGTAGTTCTGCCGACATCGGTAGCCGTGGTCTGCGTCAACGTCGATGGTCTGTATCGGGTCGAATAAAACGTTAGTCATGAGCGTATGGTTTAAGATCCTGTACATGCACTTTACCCGTCCAGGTACCAGCAGGGTCCGAGAGCTGCCAAATCACGGGAGATAACTTACGATCAATCACGAATGGCCCGTGAAACTTATGCACTAATTTTGCGGCTTTATGTTGTGCTGCCGAAGATAGCACGTGCTGCCTCTTTAAAACTAAATCGCCAATCTCAAAGCTGCGTTCTTTTCTGCGACGGTTGCAGTAAGTGGCCTGTCTATGGAATGCCTGCTCTAATTTATGTGTTATAGTGCCCTTCAAGGCTCTGAGCCTTGACATTCTCTCGCTCCAACTCTGCAGCGGAGTTGGTTTCAACGCGGGCTCGCCCTCGATCTGTCGTCGGAAAAGTACGGCAGGGCGCGGTTCCCTTCCGAAATTGAGAAACGCGGGGCTTGCTTCGAGGGAGCTGTGATAGGCCGAGTTGTACGCGAATCGAAACTCGTGAAGGTGCACGTCCCATTCCCTATGATCATCTCCGAGGAATGAGGTGATCATGGTCTTAATGACGCGGTTGACGCGCTCGACGGGGTTTGCTTGCGGGTGATAAGGCGGCGTGGTGTGATGCACCATACCGATACGTTCCGTTAGGGCCCGAATATCGCGATTTACGAATTCCTTCCCATTATCTGATAACAGTTTCCGCGGCGCGCCCCATCGTGACACGATTGCGTCTTCGAAGGCTGTCGCGATCTTTTTCCCGTTAGCCCTGCGAAGGGGACAACATTCGACCCATTTGGTGAAGAGATCCTGCATCACTAAGATGTACGAGAACCCAGATTTACTCGTGGGCAACGGGCCCATAACGTCCACCGCCACGGTGTCCCACGGCTGCTCGATCACTCTTTGGCGCATCAACCCCGCGGGTGCGGATTGCTCGACCTTGCCGCGCTGACAGGTCTCGCAGACGCGGATATAACGAGCCACGTCACGAAACACGCCGAGGTGGCCTGACTGGGGTGTGTCGTGGGACTCTGATATCGCGCGGGGACGATCCTCACGGGGTAACACTAATTTCCACTCTCCTAGATCCCCGAGTTCGAGAGCCGTCAAATCCGGTAGCCGGTGATAATATAGGTAGCCGTCGTGTAGCTGCCAATCGGGGTATGCGTCAGGATTATGCTTGACGTCGCGGATCTTTTTATTGTACCACGTATCCGTGCTCTCATCGCGCGGGACGAGACACATACAGGTAGCCTCCGGTATCCGAGATAGCGCGTCGGGGACATGGCGAAGAGCCCCCTTACGATGGATGACTTCATAGTCATATTCTTGCAATTCCAACGCCCACCTGCCTAATCTTCCCGCCGGGTTTTTTAAATTATGCAACCATCGCAAACTCGAACGATCGGTTATGACGTTAAAACGGTAACCTTCTAAATAGCAACGGAATTTACGTATGGACCATAGTACCACGAGGCACTCCTGTTCCGTGGTAGTGTAATTTTTCTCGGCGCCGTTCAGCGCACGGCTCGCGTAAGCAATGACGTGCTCGACGCCGTCAAGCGACTGCGTCAGAACAGCTCCTAACCCTACCCCACTCGCGTCCGTCTGTAAGACGAACGGCAGGTCGAAATGTGGACATATTAAAGTCGGTGACGAGGTCAACCGTCGACGGATCTCGTCGAAGGCGGACTGTTGGTCGTCCGCCTATGTCCATGGGTGATTTTTCTTCAAAAGTACCGTCAAGGGACTGGCG
This sequence comes from Alloplasta piceator, assembly GCA_946863875.1. Taxonomy (NCBI): domain Eukaryota; kingdom Metazoa; phylum Arthropoda; class Insecta; order Hymenoptera; family Ichneumonidae; genus Alloplasta; species Alloplasta piceator. The sequence continues at coordinate 42,292,475 of OX333072.1, read as the reverse complement.
GGGGTTGCGAATTCGGGAACGAATCGAAGATACCACGAGGCCATATCAAGAAACCTCCGTAACTGCTTGATATTGTGGGGCACGGGATACGCGAGGACTGGGGCGGCCTTCTCCGGATCAACCTGAAGGCCGTGCCGATTCACGAGGAACCCGAGATAACGAACTTGCGAGCAACAAAACTCGCTCTTTTCCGCGTTAATCGTCAATCCGGCCTCACGGATTTTTCGCAATACCCTACGGAGCCAAGTGACATGCTCCTCGAAGGTTAGCGTTACGATTATAATATCGTCTAGATAGACGTAAACGTGGGGTTGCATCTCGGGACCGAGGAGGCGATCGAGTAGTCGCTGAAAGGTAGCCGGCGCGTTGGTGCGGCCAAACGGCATCCTCGTAAACTGGAACAATCCAAGACTGGGGACGGTAAACGTGGTTATCTCGCGGCTATCAACGGCGAGAGGTACCTGAAAGTACGCTTGACTAAGGTCTAACGTCGTGATGTAGTTGGCTTGCCGTAACCGGTCAAGGATACCGTTCATCAACGGAATAGGGTACGCGTCCTTTTTCGTGACGCTATTCACCTTCCGGAAATCGAGGCAGAACCGCAACTTACTGTTGGGTTTCTTGACCATGACTATCGGGCTCGACCAATCACTCTTAGATGGCTCGATGATCCCGTCCGCGAGCATCTCCCCAACCGCGTCTCGAATCGCTTTCTCGATGGGCGGGGAAACGGTGTAATAGCGTTGTTTTATCGCGGGATGACCGCCTACGTCGATGTGATGCTCCGTGAGGGAGGTGACGCCGGGTTTGTCGGGAGCGGGGGGAATTTCCTCGGCTATTAATCGTTTCAGGTAACCGGATTGCTCGTTGGAGAGTTCCTGCAACCCACAACATACGGTAGCCAAAGAAACGGGTATTCGTTTTACGTCGAATGGATAAAATCGGGACGGATCGTCGCGCAAGTGATAGCGGGCTTGATCGAAGTCGATGACGAACTGTGCCGCACGGAGAAAATCGAGACCGAGAATGCCCGGTAACACGAGAGCCGGGAGTAGGTACGCCACCAGTGCGAAGGGTTGATCGTTTAATGTGATCGTGGGATTGACAGTCTCCCGAGCGACCGCGAGTTGGCCTCCGACCATTTCGACGGTACGTGGAGTGGTCGGGGTGCGCGGTATTTGGAGCTCGTCCATCCAATGGATGGCGGGTGGACCGAAAAACGTCCGACTGGCCAGCCTCCCACGTAGAAGGAGACGAAAAAGGCTGTCACTTGCTCCGCGGTCTCGAGATGTCCGCACCAATAAGGCCCGATCACGCGTTCCGGGGTGTTGTCGGAAAATCGCGCGTCCGATGAGGTTGCATCCTCGTTCGGTAACTATTCGATAGCCGGAAAATTCGTGGGGCTTAACGGAGTTTCGGTAGCCGGGTAATGCACGGTAGCCCTTACGCTCGGGGACGATAACTTGTCCACGGTAGCCGGGGGGGTCACGGTAACCATCACGACAGGATCGATCGTTGACCCATTCGCACCCGACCTTATGCGTTTCCCAGACAATTTGGGCAGTCAACTTTCGTCACGTCCGGGTGGCCGCAGCGGTAACAAAATCACGCGCGCGGCGATGGGCACGCGGTGAAGCGGTGGCTCGGTAATCTGCAATTCCAACGGGTTAACGGCGGGCGCGGCGCTTCCGTGGCTGTGGTCGCGCTGCTTGAGGGCATGGTGGTCCCGGGCGCGGGCTGAGCCTCCACGGCAGGTGCCCGGCGCGGAGGGGGGCGCGGTTTTGGGCGCCGTGCGGCGTTGGGGCGCGTTTGCACGGCGTTCACGTTCTCGGTGGCTTCCGGTATAGACTCGGTAACCGCGGGATCCTCCGCGTTTAACGGTTCGATCGGATCGCTGGTCACGTCTAGAGCGGCGTAAGCCGTTTTATTAGGGGGGCGCGGGGTTGTCGGCTGCGTGTTTCGGGAACCACGATATGCCAGCTCAGGGCACAGCGACTGATCCGGCGTGGGGAGAGCGCGATAAGCACGGGCAGCCTCGAAACTTTTCTCGAGGCGAATCGCGACGTGTTGTAACGAATCAAAATCAAACACATCATCCCGAACGACCGCGATTTGGTAACGCGGAAACATATTACGATGCGCGTATTGTATCTGTTCGGCTTCTGCCCATGGAGGTTCTAATCGACCGAACAATCCCCTGAGGCACGTGAGGAAATCCGCGATCGACTCGTTTTGTCCCTGTGTGCGCCGCATAATTTCCGCCCTCAACGCGTACTGATAGTCGAAGTCACTGAAACGCTGGCGGCCAGCCGCCCGGAAGCCGGCCCAGGTGGTCCATCGATCGTGGTTGGTACGGAACCACGTTAACGCGATACCCTTTAGGAAGAACGGGAGACAACGGAGTAGGTCAGCGTCGCGTACCGAAACTAAATCGCGGCCCTCTTCAATACGGTGGAGAAACTTGTCTACGTCTTCTCCCTTAGTGCCTGCGAACTCTATGTTCCATTTCCGCATTACCGTCAGTACGGCCGACGGCGAGGTCGGATAGCGAGGTGTGCGGAAATCGTCTGGTGGGGGTCCTGCGTCGAACTGGGGTAACGCGTAGGCTCGCGTAGATGATAACGGTGGGGCCTGCGAAAGATTTACGGTAGCCGGGGCCGTCTGCGGGGGTGCATAATTATACCCTGGCCAAGGGTATGAATAGACAAGGTTCGTAGCGGTAGCCTGCAACGGTGAGGTAGCCGTCGCGACGGTAGCCGGAGTGCCGTGGGCCGTTAACGGGATCACGGGGTTCGGTAACCCTTGCGAGTTGGCCCGATCAACCTCGTACCGCGAAGATTCATTTAACCCAGAATCGTGTTGGTTCGAGCCCGAGGCGGTGTCCCGTAAGTCGTCCTCACCGGTCATAATGGCAGAGGGATAATTACGCAATGACTTATATGACCGCTAATCCCGGGAACGATAACCACCGAAGGGAATTTCCCGTCCCTGGGTACGACAGCCGGCTGAGAGAAACGGAATGAATTGGTCCTCGTGGATCACGGGCCGCGAGTACGGTAGCCGATGGATGAGAAAACAATTAACTTGATTCTCGCGGGGAGCGAACCACGATTACGATAGCCAGTCGAGGGGGATGCGAATTTTATGCTCGCGGACTAAGACGCGCGGTGACGATAGCCGGTTGTGGGGATTACAAAATTGTGACACGTAAGCGCTGATTGGCGAATACGATAGCCGGTCGAGAAACTTAACTGAATTTATATACGCGGATGAGGATTCGCGGTTACGATAGCCGGCCGAGAAAATTGCCCGAATTTATACGCGTGGATGATGATTCGCGATTGCGGTAGCCAGACGAGAGGATTAACTGAATTTATACACGCGACTGAGGATGCGCGGTTACGATAGCCGGCCGAGAAAATTACCCGAATTTATACGCGTGGATGATGATTCGCGATTGCGGTAGCCAGACGAGAGGATTGACTGAATTTATACACGCGACTGAGGATGCGCGGTTACGATAGCCGGCCGAGAAAATTACCCGAACTTATATGCGTGGATGATGATTCGCGATTGCGGTAGCCAGACGAGAGGATTAACTGAATTTATACACGCGACTGAGGATGCGCGGTTACGATAGCCGGCCGAGAAAATTACCCGAATTTATACGCGTGGATGATTATTCGCGATTGCGGTAGCCAGTCGAGAAAACGCAACGAACTTTAGGCACGAGTGTGAACGCAAAAAGTATAACTCGATCAACTAATTTCCGTGACCAAAATGAGGAATCAATTTTTAATCACTTTAGGAAATGAAATAATTAATTTACACAAGAAAAGTATAAATTAATTAGTGAATGTAAATGAATTCCCACTCGGTGTCTTATTATCGCCCGAATGCGATAATTCCTTAATATAATTCGCCGGTGGCATCACGGAAGTGTTACGAAACGAGAGAAGCTAGTCTTAGTTCGCGGCGCGTACTCGAGTAACTGATACTCGGCGATAACCGAATCTCGCGATATCGTCGCGTCCGCGCGCCCGAAGAGCGGGAGAAAAAGCCGATGGTGGGGGGGAAGCTTCGTGCGAGTACCTCTTTCGTGCGCTCCGGGGAGCGTCGGAGAGCGGGAGTCTACGGTACGGTAACCGAGAGTGGGGTAAGCTGAGGCGCGACCGAGACAGCGCATTGTGGGGAGAGAGGGGTTGCCCCGATCTACGGAACCGTTGTGGGGCACGTGGTCTTACGCATGACGACAATAATGATAGTACCTATCCGAATCACGGGAGGGGGGGAGTAGGGATTATCGCGGAGACGGAATTAATCTTATGAAAAACAAAATCTTTTGTATAGGGATCCCTTGGTCACACTGCCTCGGCCATAATAACAACGATTTTAATTTTCGAGGAAATATTTGTCGTCGTTAATCCGAGAACCACGAGAGCCTTAATATAGCCGAGGACAGTGCTGACCAAAAAAAGAAAATAAATACGATGGTCCGATTCCTGTTATTCGAGTTGTGTTGTTAATTTCGAGGAGCGACGGTCGAGGCGTTTTTCTGTAGAATCGAGGGAGAAAGGAAAAAAAAAATTTCTGATACCCGACAATAGCGTCAAGCGAGATCGACGCGCAAACACGGTGGTACGATTTTCGTTGTGACTCTCGGTTGTCAACACCAAAAAAAAATTACATGTCTCTCATAGCCGAAGATTGCGAGAGAGAGACGGAGCGAGCGCGCGAGACAAAGGCATGCGAGTCGAGCGAGAGCGTAACGTAAACACGCTGTATGGGTTAGGTATGAGAGAGAGCGAAGGCAAGCAAAGTAAAAAAAAAAAAAATATCCGAAGCTCCTCACAACAACACGCCGCAGTTTCTTATGAGCTTGAGATTTTATTCCCTAAATATTCACGAAGATTAAATTTCGCAGAACGTCCAGTACACATGACAAAAGAAAAATATTTTAATTTCGATATTCTGAATTTACTTTTACGTCGAAATTATTTGCTCGAGCCCCACGTTGGGCGCCATTTTGTAACGCGATTTTTATCCGTCACTCATATGGGCGCGCCAACGCGAGATAGACACAAAAATGTTCAATGAATTTAATTACTTAACGCAATTAATTTTAAAAGAAAAAATATAAAAAAATCCTAAATTCCCAAAATTTGCAAATCCGTACGAGGGTTAGGCGCCAGGCACACAATAATGATATCATGCGCCACCGCTCCGAAGGAACGGCATATTTATTTTTCGCCCTCGACGGCGCTAGCCAAGAAAACGCAGGTTTTCGCGTGACGACTGAGACGCCGGCCGCTCAAAATATTACTCAAGGCCAAATTGGCAGAGGGGGGGATTCTTTAGGTGAGCGAATAATTCGGCAACCGAAAATAATCACATTTTAAAACGCCAAAAGAATTATTACGAAATAAATATCGAAGAACCAAAAAAAGAAAGTTTGTACTGGACGTTCGGCACGCGCGAAACTGAACCTAATTAACCCTAAAGCAATCTAACGATAACACAATAAAAAGGTCACGTAACTCGATAATTAAAGAAATAGAACAAGATTAATATTGAAAAATTATCACGCTTAATATCGGTAACTCAAAATTCGCCATCGAGATATCGTGCGTCGCCGGAAAATTTTCCTTTTCTTTCGAACCATACGATAGCCAACGATAACCATAATATCCACGGTAACCAACGAGAGCCAACGATAACCATAGTATTCACGGTAACCACGATAGCCATGAGATTCACGGTAACCAACGATAGCCGAAAATTCACGGTAACCAACGATAGCCAAAATTCACGGTAACCAACGATAGCCATGATGTTCGAGACTTGCTTTCACGCACGGTAACCCTCATTCTACGAAGCGCACGATATCCGACGCCTTACCCCACGATTATTTAGCATCGATTACGTAATTTTTACCCTAAGCAATTAACCTGAATTTATCCTAACACGAAAATACATGATCTGGTGACGATAACGAGGCGACAATTCCGTACACGCAATTTACATTAACGAGAATACAATGAGCCCCATAATACAGCCCCACGGCGAAATATGATACAAGAGTTTGCCAAAATTACAGCCACACGGCCAAAGACATAAGAGAAAACTCCCTGAAATACGACCACAAGGTCAAAGAACATACAATAAAGCAAAATCACGGCCTCATGGCCAACTAAGTATGGAATGGCCCCTTTCACAGAGAAATTTGGAACGGCTTACCGAATTCTGCCGTCGCAGGAACCAAGATCTCCTTACTTGCACAGAATTTACTCGAAAATTATTAAATGATGTAAAAATTGAAAATTATAAAAGAACAAAGGACTCGAGGACGAAAAATACAGCACGTTTCGCTCGATGTCTCCCGGAACGCGAAGTGCCGGTACGCCGATGATCCATGCTCTCGCTGGCTCGATAGTCCCCACTATCGCCGGCGTTCGGCCGTCTCCGTGACTCTTCGGCTCCGCGTGGCGACGATCGTCTCTCGCAGACAGCTCGGCGCGCTGGTGTTACCACGGAGCTCTCGTGGCGCGCTGAGATCGCCGAATATCCCCACATTGCCGTCGCGCTGAGGCGCCAGATTTAAACGTCTCGCGGACTCTCCGCGACATGCAACTCGCTGCTCGCCCGGCAGTGATTACGCTGCATCGAAATGCCCTTCCTCCAGGAACCTTGTCGAGGTCAGGACGAGGGGTGAGGCCCTGCCCGTGAACGGTGGTGGCCACCACTCGCTTCACGCGAACCCCAAACCGAAACTGCAGCACCGCTATCCTCACAAGTCCTGCCTCTCCACGATCCCCCCAAATGAGGCGCCGGTTTTATCCGAACCTCGGACACTCCGATAACAGCCGGCTGGTCCAGCGCCAGGCTGGGAAGTTAGGGAGGAGGGTGACACGGTAATATCTCGGTCGTTTCTCCAGCTCGCTCCCAAGCATCCAGTTCCCGCGAGTGCTGATGATACGCTACTCGCCTGCGTCATCGGACGAACCTCGAGTGCAGCCACCTAAATAAACAAAATGAATCCGGGAGGTGATCAGCCTCCCGGCTTCCCAAAAACCATACGAGAGCCCAACGAAAGAGGTATCCGTTATTTCGAGACGGTAACCACCGAAAACCCTCAAATTATCGAGAGCCGGAACGAGAGAAAAATTTGACTGACGAGGACTGAATAAACGCAAAAATTCAAGGACGATAAGATTCAAGAACGATAAAATTCAAGGACGATAAAATTCAAGGACGATAACTAAACGGACGGGAAATATAGTACGCGGATTAAATTCGGACTTGACGAGATCCGGAAACATAAAAATACGATGAAAAATAATCATAACGGTAGCCTGACAAAAACTCCGCTCCCGAGAGCACACGAGACGGACACGCGCCGTCCTCGGGGTCACAAATCCGACCCCCGGAATGCCCACACTTCGCGCTATTGTAACAAGGACAAAATGTCACGTTACAACGGAAACCATTGACTCCAAAAAAAAAGTCAATGATATAAACGATATATCGTAAGTAAATATGTGACCCCTTTCGATTTCAATGAAATTTGGTCAGAAGGTTTCGCTTTTAACCAAACGAAGTTCTACCAAAGGAAAAAAATTTAAAAAAAAAATGTAAAAAGTTATCCAGTATTGTAAATTTCACATTTTTTCAAATCCGTCAAGTTCATTTTTTATATATCTCGAAAACTATTATACTTATTATTATTATTATTATTATTATTATTATTATTATTATTAGACTATTATAGTTACGAAAAATCGTCCTCAATATGCATGCTGAAACTTTCAAGATCTTTGAAGATCAGTCCAAGGTATTGTATAACAAAAAAATAACCAAAAATGTAATGTTGATCGTGGATTTATGCGCCTTTTAAAAATTCAAACTTCTCCGAATTCATCATTTTTAAATTTTTTTTTTCGGACTACTTTTTTTTCCTTAGCCCCAAGTATACTCTTCAAAATGTATTCAGGACGATCTTTGGTAACTATAATAGTTTTCGGGATATTTGAAAAAAGAACTTGACCGATTTGGGAAAATGTGAAATTTTAAATACTGGATAACTTTTGAAAAAATATTTTAAATTCTTTTCCTTTGGTAGAACTTCGTTCGGTTAAAAGCGGAATTCTGACCAAATTTCATCGAAATCAAAAGAGGTCGATTCCAACTCTTGGTCGATTTGAAATGGAATGACCCATATTCGTTTTTGATTTTTCAGGCCGCTATGTCAATCGATTGCAAAATGAGCAACGCCTGACAGGCCGTGAATTTAAAAAGGCCATATCGCTGTTCGGTCGTGCCATATCGGAAAAAATAAACGACCTCAACAAGAAACAACAACAGATTATTCGTGAAAAAGAAATTGGCCAGTGCAAAACAAACGTTGCGGCAGGTGATCAAGTTGATCAATCAAGACTCGACTCTGTTAATAACAGCTCAACGGTCACGGAAGCACGTTGAAGAAGTACACACAAAATTCAGAAAAAAAAAATTGAAGACTGAAAAGACAATAAGTGAATTATCCATTTTCCATTTTTCTCTTCCATTTAATTTAATCACGTATACATATATCAGACAGCTTGCAAAACTTTTTTTTGTATATCAGCAAATTTTTTATATTTTTTAGTACCCGACAGAATTTCGAGATTTCGAGATTTTTGTGATTACTCGTTCGAAAAACCATAAAACCGCTTTTTTTCGGTATTTTAGTCATAACTTCTCTAATAATGGTCCAATTTAAAGATTTTTTTTCAATTTTTGTTTTCTTATGGCCTTCTCAGAAAAAAATACGACAAAAATATTCGACGTGTTTTTAAATGAGTTCTTTGAGTTTTAAACTTTAAAACGCGTTTTTTAAAGTGTGTGCATATTTTGATTTTTCTTAAAATTTTGTTTTAAACGTCCATCTATTCAACAACTTTTAAGACTAGTCTGATCATAGGACTTCCATAACTACAATTTTTTTTATGATTTTTGAAAATCAAAATTTTTGTTTCTTTCTATAAATTATTATGAATACCAATTTTCGTAACTGTAGAGTATTTTTTTTTCATTTTTGAGAATTCATTTTGACATTTTTTTATAAAACTTTTTAAATAAAAAAAAATTTTAGTTTTCGAAAATCCGAAAAAATAGTAGTTATAGAAGGCCCACGATCGGACAAGTCTTAAAAGTTGTTGAATAGATAGATAGATGTTTAAAACAAAAAATTAAAAAAAATCAAAATATACACTCACTTTTAAAAACACGATTTAAAGCTTAAAACTCAAAAAACTTAATTAAAAACACGTCGAATATTTTCGTTGTATTTCTTTCTGTAAAGGTCATAAAATAAAAATTTAAAAAAAACCTTCTAATTTGAACCATTATTAAGGCAGGAGCCTGCTTTAGGAGGCCTAAAAAAAGCGTTTTAGGAAGGATTTTTTTAGGACAGAAAAAAATAAGCAAGTATAGCGAATTTTTCAGGTTATTTTATCGCATATTTAAACATTGAAAAATAATTTTTTTTGAGCGGAAAATATTCAAACGCAGCCGATTTTTATGCACATTTGTGCAACACCTTGCATCCAATCGGCGGGAAATATGAGGCTCGGAATTTCTTTCTGAAACAAAAAAACCAAACAAAGTTTTAATTTTCATATATTTTTCTTCTAGGTGAACTAAGAAAAACTAAAAAAAATTTGAAATTAAAAATTTTACACAGGAAAAGATTTGGGAAAGATTTTTTTTCTTTCTTAAAAGGCACATTTTCTTTAAACCTGTGTAAAATTTTTAATTTCAAATTTTTTTTAGTTTTTCGTAGTTCACCTGGAAGAAAAATATGTGAAAATTAAAATTTTCTTTGGTTCTTTTGTTTCAGAAGCAAATTCCGAGCCTCATATTTCCCGCCGATTCGGGACTGCAATTGCAAGGTGTTGCACAAATGTGCATAAAAATCAGCTGCGTATGAATATTTTTCGCTAAAAAAAATTTTTTCACAATGTTCAAATATGCGATAAAATATCCTGAAAAGTTCGCTAGACTTGCTTATTTTTTTCGGTCCTAAAAAAATCACTCCAAAAACGCTTTTTTTAGGCTTAAAGAAGTTAGGACCAAAATACCGAAAAAAGAACGGTTTTATTTGTTAATTTAATATTTTTTGAACGGGTCATCGAAAAAATCTCAAAATTTACCAGCAAGCAATAACAACAACCAATGATACATATGGGGCATTTCATACCAAGTTGACCTGAGTGTGACCCTCGACCTCGCTGATTTTTAAAATCAAATTTGAGTACGTTGTGATTTTTTGAACACTTTTTTTTCAAAAACATCGAGGGCCGTAATTTAAAAATCTGAAAAAATTCTCAAAAATCCGGTGCCAAATATGCAAATTTTGACCCAAAATTTAAGACGTGCTGTAACCCGCTTTCCGTGCGTTATTCTTCGGGCGCTCAGCGCGACGAACGATCCTACGGGCGCCAGCCACCTCAAGGTGACCCTCAAAGTCTCCCGACGTTACTCGGGACTAATTCTTAATATTCGCGCACTGAGCCAGGGCAAAACTTTCCGGCTAGCTTTTTCCCAAACCTAAGGTAGAGGGGCGCGTTCTTCCAGGCACGAAACGACAGCTAACACGACAGCTTAAGGCCCGAAGGCCACTGGTCGACAGCTTCTCGCAAAAGGGATAGAATTTAACGCGAACACAATTTACTACGAAGCACAGTATCGATACTCGGCCAACCCGAAATTCACACGATAACGTAACACTAACTCTAAGAAATATTCGTCGCCACGAGGGGATCAAACCGCACTAATAAATCCTCTGCGACGAGGGAAAACGCACACGATAGTCGAACGATACGATAGCCACGCGAGCCGGTCTTTCACGGCTAATATTCTTTCGGTAGCTTCACACGAGCCGGTCTTTCACGGCCACGCGGACGATGATCATAGTATCGAACGACGGCTCGATCTCTTTACGCGACGTTACGACGTCCCCCTCGCGACGCACGCGTTCAATACGACATTTAACTAAACGTTACTTAATTCACACGACAATTAACCGACGATAATGACCCTCCGGCCCAATACGAAAACACGTGCCTTTCGCACGACACAAAAACGCCGAAAAGGCCGACGCGGCGGCCTAAAATCTCAGTTTAACTTCATTTATTCTAATCAAATACTTCGCGCACAGGATCCCGAACACCCTCGATGAATTTACGACAAATTACTCGTGACTCGGCATTTCCGGGGGCGGCACACGGCCAGGATACTCACAGCGCTCTCCGAAGATGGTACGATACCCCAAAAACGTCTTGACGGTAACTCAGGCGGCGGGCGAATAGATCGAGATCTTGCTCGATATTCGCGAACTCGACGATAACCCTACTCCTGCACCAAGGTGCGACGGCAGCGCCGTCCTCTCCAAATCACCCAATGAAACTCCTCGGTCGTCCCCACCCCAATGAAAAAGCCGGGAGACACGGCGAGACGGCCGAGCTCCCGCGCGCAATGATCTCCCCTCAGCCCGCGCCCACGGAATGCGCCTCGCGCCCGCGGTACGGCCAACGCCCGCTCGCGCGCTATAGTCAGCCATGCTGGTATTGGCTGAGCCTCGCACTTCTTCGAGCGCGCCAATTTTTGAAGTGCGCAGGAACGAATGACGCGACGTGGATCTCGAAAAATCTCAACGACAGCTGCTCAGAGATATTTATGTTTGGACGAGACATCACGACCCGACGACAAGCTCAGGTCCTATGAGTCCCGACCCCCAAATGGCGAGGCAGAATCACCGCAAGGTGGACGGCTTACGACGATCCTCCTCGACTCACGGTGGCGTCCACTCCAACCGTGAGCAGGGTTTTCCCTACCCAAGGCTCCCCTCCGACCTTGAGGCTCGAATGGTGGAGACTTCCGACAGCTTCCAAGCCAGCGATAATCCTTTCCTCAAAATAATGGCAACTTATCCTGAAACAACTTATTACGCAAAACCGACAAAGACGACACAACATAACGATAACGACATTTTCGCCATTCCCCGCTCCGTAAATGCCCATGTAACGGGTGGTCTAAAAACGCCACGTTACAGTGCATAGGCTTCCACTTCCACACTGACCTTAGGTTTTTTGAAAAAAATTGTTGGTCAATTTCTGCATCTCTATTCTTTTTACGTTTTCTTCATAAAAACTTAAAATCGAGGTGGAAGCGAAAGCCTATGGACATAATGAATTTTGGGCTAAAAGTTTCTATTTTTAACTTTTTTTAATTTTCAATCATAACTCATTCAAATTTGATTTCGAAAACCTGACAAAATTCCGAATGTTATTTTGAGTTGTAAGAGTCACACAGAAACTCATAGACGAGATCAGCGAGGTCGAGGGTCACACTCAGGTCGACTTGGTAAGGAATGCCCCATATGTATAATTAGTATCATTAGTTGCCTTACATATGTGAGGGTATTTTTTTCATCAATCATTTTTTTTTTAATTAACTTTGTGTTACAACTAATTGTCAACAACATTGTATTCAATTACTGAAACATTCGTATATATATGTATATTCTATAATTATGTTGGTCGCAGACTGGTATACCAAAAAATAACAACAACTAATGATACAAATCTATCATTAGTTTCCTCTTGCATATGTAAGGGTATTTTTATTTTAATTTATCATCTTTTTGTTTTTAATTTTTAACTTTGGTCTCACAACTTGTCAAAAACATTATATTCAGCTAAATCTAAGAACCGCAATTGTGTTGGCAAAAGAGAACAGACCGCGGCATACTATAAGTAATATAACTACCAATGATAGATTTAAGGGTATTTTTGTTTCATATATCGTTTTTGTTTTTTCATTATTACTTTTATCTCACAACTGAGATGAATAAAACTGTCAAAACCAATAACAAATATATAGCCTTCTCTTTGTCATTTTCTCATTGTTAACATTACGAACCCGTATACAGATTCTGATGCCAGCCTCATGTGCATTGTTTTAAGGCAGGGACTCCGTACGGGTTCCCACGGGAAAACCCGTACGAGTCACATCGTGGGATCCCGTATGGGTTCCCACGTAAAAACCCGTACGGCTCACCCCGTAGGATCCCGTATGGGTTCTCATACAAGAGCCCGTGCGGGATCCCGTACGGGATCCCACGTGGTGTCCGCACATGGACCCATGCGGGATCCCACGTGGTGTTTTGGAACAGGGAACACGCACGGGTTCCCACGCAGGTTCCCAACTCCGTACGGGTCATCACATGGGGTCCCGTATAGGTTCCCATACATGAACCCGTGCGGGATCCCACGTGGTGTTTTGGAACAGAGAACCCGTGCGGGTTCCCACGTAAGGACCCGTACGGGTCACCACGTAGGGTCCCGTATGGGTTCCCACGTGGTGTTTTGGAACAGGGAACCCGTGCGGGATCCCACGTGGTGTTTTGGAACAGGGAACCCGTACGGGTTCCCACGCAAAAACCCGTACGGGTCACTACATAGGGTCCCGTATGGGTTCCCATACATGAGCCCGTGCGGGATCCCACGTGGTGTTTTGGAGCAGAGAACCCGTACAGGTTCCCACGCACAGTAGGAGAAAAGCCCAAAAACCTGGCCAAAACCCCAAAAAATAAATTTTCGAAATATGGTCAGTTGAGTAGTCATTCAGGTAGAGGACAAGTAACTGCATTCTATTGTGGAAGGGAAAGCCCTTTAAGTGTATACCTGCACCGCAGCGTCAGTTGGCAGTTAGTGTTCATGAAGAGTGTACGTGTCACGCGCTGAACAGACGAAAATAACGCTGACTTCAAAAACCCATAACTTCAAAGTGACGGGTTTAATTTCAATTCTGCAACATGGATACGACTTCTGGAGGTATGTAGAACATATTTTTACATCGGTTGAATCTAAACTTTATGTATAAATGATTGAAATGTAGTATAGCCTTCAGCATAAATAAAATTAAATAATTTTGAAAACTTATATTTTCAACGGTCCGAAAAGTTATATATTTTGTCACATTTTGCAAAGCTCTTAGTCTCGGCCTTTAGTTTAATGTATAAGCTTTCGAAATTTACAAGAGTTACCTGCGGAAAACGTGCGTCTTGTCCGTTATGATTTTTTTCGCATCGTGCGGTAGCCCAGCGTGCACGCGGCACTATTGAGCAGCCTCTGCGCCTCTACCTGAGAATGGGTGAAGTAGCATCATAACGGACAAGACGTCTGTTATACGCTTGAAATTAATTATTTTAATATATATGTATGTGTATATATATATATATATATATATATATATATATATATATATAATATATATATATATATAAATATATATATATATTTAATAAATTTAAATAAAGTGCTTGAAAAAAGTATTATTTTGATAGAAGAAATTATGAATTTTATAATTTTATATATATATATATATATATATATATACATTAGAAGAAGTTAATGTATAATTTTTCTTAAATTTTAAAAATTTAGGCAAAAAAAAATTACAATTAAGAAAATTTATACATTAAGGGGAGTTAATGTATAATTTTTCTTAAATTTTAAAAATTTAGAAAAAAAAAATTAAAATTGGGGAAATTTATACATGAGGAGAAGTTAATATATAATTTTTCTTAACTTTTAAAAATTTAGACCAAAGAAAAGTTAAAATTAGGAAAATTTATACATTAGAAGAAGTTAATGTATAATTTTTCTTAAATTTTCAAAATTTAAACCAAAAAAATATTAAAATTACGGAAATTTATACATTAGGAGAAGTTAATGTATAATTTTTCTGAAATTTTGAAAATTTAGACAAAAAAAATTAAAATTAGGGAAATTTATACATTAGGAGAAGTTAATGTATAATTTTCTTAAATTTTTAAAATTTAGGAAAAAAAAATTAAATTAGGGAAATTTATACATTAGGAGACGTTGATGTATAATTTTCTTAAATTTTAAAAATTTAGGCAAAAAAAAATTTAATTGAGGAAATTTATACCTTAGGAGAAGTGAATGTATAATTGTTACCCGCAGCCTCACTGCGAGCAACGTTCATTTCCCTGATTTCCTTTTGTCCCTGCCGCCGCTGAAACAGTAAGCAAAAAAAAACACACATTACATCAAAATAAAACCACACGTTAATAGGATTGCACACAGTGCTTACCTTACATGAAATAATATCCCACGATGTGATGCGAGTCCAACGCTGCCTAACATGAAAGAAAGAAAAGAAGAAAAAAAGTTATGAAATAATAAACAGACACCGCGAAATCCCCGCACGATCACATTATTGAAATGTTTAATCATTATTGTATCACTTAAAAAAAAAACGGCGAAACGCGCACCTGTCACTTCACTCACCTGTGAACAAACACATACTTACCATATGACGTACGGGTATGTAGTTCCGCGGAAATCCGCTAGATGGCAAGCGCGCAGGTTCCAAAATTGGCCGCGAGAGGGCAAGCGGGTATTTCAATTCGCTCGCAAACGGATTAAGCTCATCAACTAGTTAAAAAGGCAAAAGCGAGCCGCGAAAGTTAGAACTTTTAACCGAGAAGAGTTGTGCTATAACTCACACTCTCACTCTCTCTAAGCTAGATAATTAATACAATTCCGAGCCGATAAGGTCCAGATATTGAAAAATAACTACTACGAAACTCTCAGCATTAAAAATCCGAGAAAAATAAAGATTGTTTGAACCCTTATAAGTCTTTTATTTTTCTACGAAGATCCTCAATGCCAAGAGGTGCACGTCGAAACGCACGTCGTGTGGCCCAACATTCCTTGGGCACTCTTCCGGGAGCTCCGGCATCAGAAGATCCTCGTAAAATCACGCCTTTCCAGTTGATCCCTCTTCCAACATACGCAGAGTTGTTTTGGCGATTCGCAATACCAGCCGAGTTGAGGCCTAAACGACAACCAAGCGTATGGTCCCCTACCGCAACAATTTCGCCAGCACATCCGACGCTCGGTGAATTTCCGGAGGACAAGTTTCCGGACTCCACCACTCCCGCCCTCTCTGCACAGACGCAAAAGCCCCGCATATTTTTTCTTTCCGACCCAGAGGCAAATTAATCCCTCCTTCAAAATTAACCCATCGGCGTTTTTCAACGCCAACGAAAAAAATCAAAAAACAAATACTTACCTGGGTCTTAACCGGCTTATAAAAATGAAAATATTTTTACAGAAGGTCTTTCGTTTTTTTTGTCATAATTTTGCTTAAATTTAAAAAATTTAGACAAAAAAAAAGTTGAAATTAGGGAAATTCATACATTAGAAGAAGTTAATGTATAATTTTTCCTAAATTTTAAAAATTTAGACTAAAAAAAATCAAAATTAGGGAAATTTATACATTAGGAGAAGTTAATGTATAATTTTTTTCAAATTCTAAAAATTTAGACAAAAAAAATTAAAATTAGGGATATTTATACATTAGGAAAAGTTAATGTATAATTTTCTTAGATTTTAAAAATTTAGGCAAAAAAAAGTTAAAATTAGGGAAATTTATACACTAGGAGAAGTTAATGTATAATTTTTCTTAAATTTTAAAAATTCAGGCAAAAAATAATTGAAATTAATGAAATTTATACATTAGGAGAAGTTAATGTATAATTGTTCTTAAATTTTTCAAATTTAGACCAAAATAAATTAAAATTAGGGAAATTTATACATTAGGAGAAGTTAATGTATAATTTTGCTTAAATTCCAAAAACTTAGGCCAAAAAAAATTAAAATTAGGGAAATTTATTCATTAGGAGAAGTAAATGATAATTTTTCTCAAATTTTAAAAATTTAGACCACAAAAAATTAAAATTAAGGAAATTTATACATTAGGAGAAGTTAATGTATAATTTTTCTAAAAATTTTAAAAATTTAGACCACAAAAAATTAAAATTAAGGAAATTTATACATTAGGAGAAGTTAATGTATAATTTTCTTGAATTTTAAAAATTGAGATCAAAAACAAAATCAAAATTAGGTAAATTAGGAGAAGTTAATATATAAATTCTTTCAATTTAAAAATTTTAAGATAAAAAAAGTTTGAATTTTTTGAAATTCCTGAATTAGGGAGTGTAAATTAAAAATTTGCAAAAATTTTAAATCTGTAAATGGAAAAATTTAGGCTAAGGGGAATTTTCGTGTTGAAATTTATTTGCAAAATTTTTTTTAGTTTTTTTTTCTTTAAAAAGCGAAAAAATCAAAAAAATGAAAAAAAATTAAAAAAAAAATATTTATTTATAAAGTTTCTAAAAAATATGTTCATATTATTGAATTAAAAAAATATTAATAAAACTTTTTATGCTAATGATACGACCTAATTGAAAAAAATAAAAAAAAAAAATAATTGTTCGCACCAAAAACTATAGAGAAGTTTATCTGGACACTTAAAGCTATGATATGATCAACCTGGACACCGAAAACTATGGAGAAGTAGATCTCAACCCTTAAATCTATGAAAAGTTAACCTGGACACTGGAAACTATGAAGAAGTTGCTATGGGCACTTGAAGCTATGAAATAGTTAAAAGAAACTACGAAGAAGTTAACCTGGATACTGAAAGTTATAATATAGGCAACCTGGACACCGAAAACTATAAGGAAGTTGACCTGAACACTTGAAGCTATGATATAGTCAACCTGGACGCCGAAAACTATAAAGAAGTGACCTGGACACTGAAAGTTATAATATAGGCAACCTGGACACCGAAAACTATAAGGAAGTTGACCTGAACACTTGAAGCTATGATATAGTCAACCTGGACACTGAAAACTATGAAGAAGTTGATCTGGACAAGTGAACAAGAACAAGCTCTAAGTAGAGCTATGATATAGTTAACCTGGACACCCAAAACTATAGAGAAGTTGATCTGGACGCTTAAAGCTATGATATAGTTAACCCGGAGACTGGAAACTATGAAGAAGTTGCCATGGACACTTAAAGTTATGTTATAGTTAACAGAAACTATGAAGAAGTTGACCTGGACATTGAAAGTTATGATATAGTTATCCTGGACACTAAAAACTATGAAGAAGTTGACCTGGACACTTAAAGCTATGATATAATCAACCTGGAAACCGAAAACTATAAAGAAGTGACCTGGGCACTGAAAACTCAAAAATGGTCGACTTAGACAACGAAAACTATGGAGCAATCCAACTGGACATTGAGAACCGTCGACCGGTCAACATGGACACCGAAAACTATGAAGAAATTGACCTGGGCACTGAAAGTTATGATATAGTCAACCTGGACACCGAAAACTTTGGAGAAGTTGATCTGGACACTAAAAACTATGATATAATCAACCTGGATACCGAAAACTATAAAGAAGTTGATCTGGACGCTTGAACCTATGATATATTTAACCTAGACACAGGAAACTATGAAGAAGTTGCCATAGATATTTGAAGCTATGATATAATAAACAGATACCATGAAGAAGTTGACCTGGACACTGAGATTTATGATATAGTCAACGTGGACACCGAAAACTATGAAAAAATTAACGTGGACACTTAAATCTATGATATGGTCAACCTGAACACCTAAAACTATAAAGAAGTGACCTAGACACTGAAAACTATAAAGTGGTCGACTTAGACAACGATTCATGTGTCAAGGATGACCTTGACACATAAAGTTATGATATAGTTAACCTGGACATCGAAAATTATAAAGCGAAACAAAATTTGGAAATTTATCAAATCGTATATTACAAATTTTTCCTAAGATTGAATCATCACATTTTTATATTGAAAATCTTAGAAACACAAAAACTTCAATCCTCTAAATATTTTCTAAGATTCTATGATAAAATTTTGCAACGATAAAATGAAATCATTTTAAAATTAATTTTATTCACTCATTGATGATCTGAAAATTATAATAAAAAAATTTATGATTATAAAATTTGTCGTCTCAAAAAATATTGAGATTTCTTTGAACGTGACATTACCTGGCTAAATCGTATCCGAAATTGGTCTTATTTTTCGTTCAAATCGTTTCGAATCGTTCCTGAAAACAAAAAATTATGAGGTGGTCGATTGGGACACCGAAAACTATAAAGATATGTATAATTTAGTGATAATTTGATGAATTTATTATCTCGAAAAATATTAAAAGATTTCTTTGTATGTGACATTACTTTGATCACCTCGTATCAGAAAATCGTCTCATTTTTCGTCTAAATTGTTTCGAATGGTTCTTGAATACCGAAAATTATGAAGCAGTCGATTTGGACACCGAAAACTATAATAAAGACATTTGATTTAATAATATATAAAATTATGAATTATAAAATTTTATCGAATTCATAAAAATAAAATTTAAACTGTATACAACAAATGTTGCGTAAACTGGAATTATCCCACTATTCTGTCGAAAATCTTGAAAGTACAAAAATTATAATTATAAAATTCATTACCATTATAAAATTTGTTGTTTCGAAAAATATTGAGAGATTTCTTTGAATGTGACATTACCTGATTCGAAAATCGTCCTGTTTTTCGTCCAAATCGTTTCGATTTTTCTTTTCTTCTTGTATCTCACATCGACGAAATTCCAGAAACACAGTCCCTGAAATTTCTTTATCACTAATTCCACACAATGAAGAAATTCTCACGATTAATGAAATATTTTAAACAAATAGCCCAATAAACACAAATGTCAACTGCGTTATGAGGCCAAGAGCAAACAGACGCGAAACGACGTGAAACTGACGTTAAATATATACATGGTGTATCATGTATATGTTTTACGTCGCATTCAGAATGCATTCGTATTTGACGCTTTCGCGCCAAGACGAATTTCGGTATCTTGGTTGACCGCTCGATAGTTTCCGGTGCCCAGGTGGATTGCTCCAGGTGGATCCATTGTTTGAGATGTCCAGGTTGACCATGTTGGAGTTTTCAATTTACGGGTCAACTTCTTCATAGTTTTCGGTGTGCAGGTCGACTATATCATAACTTTCAGCGTCCAGGTCAATTTCGGCATAGATTTCAGTGTCCATGTTGACCGCTCGATGGTTCTCAGTGTCCAGATGGATCGCTCCATAGTTTGAGATGTCCAGGTTGACAATATCATGATTTTCAATTTCCCGGTCAACTTCTTCATAGTTTTCGGTGTCAAGGTTGAATATATCATGACTTTCAGTGTCCAGGTAAACTTCTTTGTAATTTTTGCCCTCGCGTCGCAAACCCAAACCCTCAAATGGCCATGAGTTTGGGTTTCGAGGTTAGGGTTGTGGATTCTTGTACGCGCCCTCGGGTCGTGAAGGTTTGTATTTGGAGGTTTGGGTTTGGAGGTTCGGGTTTGGGTTTGGAGGTTTGGGTTTGGGTTTGGAGGTTCGGGTTTGGAGTTTTGGGTTTGGAGGTTTGGGTTTGGAGGTTTGGGTTTGGAGGTTTGGGTTTGGAGGTTTGGGTTTGGAGGTTTGGGTTTGGAGGTTTGGGTTGTGGATTCTTGTACACGGTGGCGGCGGCGGCGGCGGCGGTGGCGGCTGCGGCGAAGTATTTATATAATATAGAAAGAAATGTGTGTGTGTGTGTGTGTGTGCTCTCCGGATAATTATATTCAGATATACATATAGCTATACAGAGTCTGTGAGATCTCCCGTCGTAACTTATTGAGAGTACGGAGAATAAAACTCAGGTAAGGATGAAAACCTCTCCACTTCTCGTGACGTTTTACTCCTCGAGGAGTAATACTCCCTTGCCTTGTTTGACGTCTTGCTCCTCGAGGAGTTTTACCCTCTCGAGACCGCAAGTATTAAATCCTCGAGGGAGTAAAACCATTCGATCCTTTTGACTCTCCGTTCTTTTCACGCTTAGACCATGTACTACATGGACTGAGCATAGTCGTATACTTTCTGTAGAAAGAAGTGAACCTGGAAGGGCGCTGCCATCTTCGGACAAGTAAGGCTGTAAGCCGATAGGGACGTATGAATATTCTTATGTGCCCTATGCAATTCAGGGACGTACATTTTTTTTCTTCTTAAAATTTATGTTTTAAATACAAATTCCGTGAATTTGAATGAAAAATGTTTTAATTGTCAATTTTGAAACATCAGGCTACAAGGATTTAGGGACGTATGCATATTCTTAGGTTATCACACTTGCGCGCCCTTTTATTTTTAAGGTTATGTAAGCAAGTCAACTGCTTGAAGTCAACCAAGATCTAGTCGATCTGAGTCGATCTAGTCTCTTGAAGTCAGCTGTTTCGGCTTATAGGCCTCATTTTTCCAACATGGTGAAGCCCTTCTCGGCTTCACCCCCACTCCTGCTATGCTCAGTCCATGTAGTACATGGTCTAAGTTTTCACGGTTCCCTCGTTTGGGAGATATTGGACCTTTCCATCATTAAGCAGTCGATCCCTTCACGAGCGCGATCCTGGCCCAAGTTTTATTCACCCCTCTCTCGAATGGTTTTTATCCCGCAAGGATTAAATGGTTGGTGAGTTTTGGACTACCTGCTCCCTACGAGCAAGCTCCCTCGAGGAGTAAAACTCGTAAAAAGTGGGGATTTTACCGGCTCCTCGACTTGCTCAGGATTCCCTCTCAATCTCTGATTATTGTTTTTTTTTTTTGAAATCTCCGATTTTATACTTTCGGGGAAGTGGAAAAGATGCCTGTTGAAAGCAGAGCTCCGAATGTTGATATATTTAGAAGTCTCTCGTAGCGAATTTATATTTTAGATTTAAATGACAGAACAAAAAAATTCAAACTTTGAAATTTTTTATCTCGACTTTGTGTAAACTACTGTTGGTCATTTCTCTAAAAATTAGGTTATTTACGATAATGCAATTCAAACTTTTTTCTCAACAATGATTTCACGATATTTAGCAATGAATTTTTAAAATTTTTTCGGTAACTAAAAAAAACGGAAATTTACTCTAAATTTAATTTAAACTGTGCATAACTTTCGAAGGATTGAGTTTTTCAAAAAATCTTGAGAGACCTTTTTTGTAAAGCGTTCCATTCCTATAAGAATATCTATCGCAGATTTCGGTACAGGGACTGGAAGTCGAGGTATGTCATTTCGAAGTTTAAACATTTTTTTCCTGTATTATTTAAATGGAAATTTCTGATGAGAGATCGCAAAATTTTTATATTAAGATGAGCTCTGCTTATATATTATATTTATAAGCAGAGCTCTTAATATTGATTTTTTCAGGTCTCTAACCATGAATTTCAATTTTCCATTTAAATAATACAGAAAAAAAAAGTTCGAACTTCGAAATTTTGTACCTCAGCTTCAAGTCAATGTACCAAATCGTATGATGCATATAATTTTATGGAATAGAATGCTCTACAAAAAAGGTCTCAAGATTTTTCGAAAAAATCCTTCAAAAGTTATCCAAAATTAAAATTCAATTTAGAGTAAGATTCACTTTTTTATTTAGTTTCCGGAAATATGTTGAAAATTATTATTAAATATCGTGGAATCTTTCTTAAATAAAAAGTTTGAACTGCATCAACATAAATTATCTAATTTTTAAGAAATTACCAGCAGTAGTACACATATATTCACAGTCTCACGTACATATATATTAGACCGTAAATAACTGTTCAAGAAATGAGTTTATCGAAAAATCATAAAAAAAGTTTTCTTTAGAGCGTTCAATTCTCCACAAGAATATGTATCGCTTAATTTGGTACACTGACTTGAAGCCGAGGACAAAAATTCTCAATGTAAAAAAAAAAACTTTTTCCTGTGTTGTCCAAATGGAATAATTATGAAACAACGCGCAAAACAGGTTTTCCATTTTTTTTGCAATTTTTTTATTCATTTATTTTATCTATTTATATATTTCATTTGTTACATATTTTTTATCTCATTTCGCAATATTTCCACTAACCATTCTTGAAAGCCAGCGGGAATTTCAAATATTACAATCATCGTTGTTGATTGGTTGAGCGGTCGTGTAGATCAATGTATTGTACGAGGAATCGGCTTCGATCGGATTCACGATCATGAAGCCGGAATCGCACAGAGATTTCAGGTTAGCCGCTATGACAGATTACATAACATATAAACATGAAACGATCAAACTACAATCACGAACAAACAGACATATTATTTATTACTATATATTACAGTTGTTAAAAATTTATACAAAATTTATAGATTAAATAAAATTCTGAAGAGGATCCTAAACAGGATCGAAACGTTAAAAATTGAGAAAATATCGTTTCGATAACATCTGGAATTACTGGCCGAATCGAAGCTGATTCCTCGTACAACATATTACAATCATCGCTTAATTCTACATTGATGGAATTTTTACGCCTTTTTTTATTCTTCGTTTCATCGTGAATAACCTAATTTTTAAAGAAATGTCCAACAGTAGTTCACAAAAAGTCAAGGTAAAAAATTTCCAAGTTTGAATTTTTTTGTTCTGTCATTTAAATCTCAAATATAAATTCGCTACGAGAGACTTCTAAATACATCAACATTCGGAGCCCTGCTTTTAACAGGGATCTTTTTCACTTCCCCGGAATTATTTAACCGAAGATTTCAAAAAAAAATCTAATTTTGTGAATCAGTCTAATTCACGTATACAGAGAGATATACAGGGTGTCAATAAAGTAACGGTACGGCTGAATATTTCGGCAGGCAAGACAATTTCCCAAAATGTTAAGGTCTTCCTTGAAGTAACTTTTCCCAAGGAATTCAATGGTGACCTCCATTTTGACCTTGGCGATGTCCTTCAAGGTTATTTCAAGGTCAACTTTTGTTTTTTAAATGGGAACCCTCTTTTTTGACACCGGCAATCGATAGAGCGGGAAATTTTACGTACAAATATGTACTTAAGTCACAGGTTCCCTTTGACCTTGAGGGTTACTGTAGGGTTGATTAAACTTAATCACAGTATGGATACCTCTGAGAATAGAAGCTTCTTAAATTATTTCGTTACTACCAAAGTCATCAATTTCAACAAGGCGCATCTAGCGGTGACCTCGATCGTGACCTTGACTATGGCCTTCAAGGTGATTTCAAGGTCATCTTTTTTTTAAATGAAAACTCCCTTTTCGACATCGGCAATCGATAGAACGAGAAATTCGACGTACAGATGTGCACTCAAGTCATCGGTCAAATTTGACCTTGAAGGTCAAAATTCGATTTACTTTTAGCATGACCCAGGAACAACGACGTGGACGTAGTGAATTCGGTTCCCTTTGGGGTGCTTAATTAGCGTGAGTCCCCGTGCCTCTCACGTTTTGGGGTGCTTGATTAGCGTGAGTCCCCGTGCCTCTCACGTTTTGGGGTGCTTGATTAGCGTGAGTCCCCGTGCCTCTCACGTTTTGGGGTGCTTGATTAGCGTGAGTCCCCGTGCCTCTCACGTTTTGAGGTGCTTGATTAGCGTGAGTCCCCGTGCCTCTCACGTTTTGGGGTGCTTGATTAGCGTGAGTCCCCGTGCCTCTCACGATTTGGGGTGCTTGATTAGCGTGAGTCCCCGTGCCTCTCACGTTTTGGGGTGCTTGATTAGCGTGAGTCCCCTTGCCTCTCACGTTAGCTTTGGTTCCCTTCAAAATTTAGAGATGATGCTCAAACTGGAACCCTTGAGCTTCTTGACAAAAAGCTAGGCGGTTGTAAAAATGATCCACAGCATTACGAATCATCTCTCTATCAATATGAGCAGCCTCTTCCAAAATCCGATACTGCAGTTCATTTAAATTCTGCAGTTTAGTTGAGTAAACTTTACTCTTCAAATAACCCCAAAGAAAATAATCGGGTGGCGTCAAATCAGGGGATCTAGCAGGCCACTCGATTTCACCTCTTCTTCCAATCCACCTGTGACGGAACTCAAGATCTAAATATGCCCGAACGTTCCCACCGTAATGAGCGGCTGCTCCGTCTTGCTGATACCATGTATTATCAAAATTATCACCAGCTACCTCTCTTATTCGTGGTACAATTTAATTTCTGAGCAGCTCTTCATACGTGTTGGCTTGAGATTACCATCGATAAAGAAAGGGCCTATGAGTGTATCATTCAAAATGCCAGCCCAAACATTCACTTTCTGTGGATATTGAGTGTGACTCTCCAACATCCAATCGGGATTTGTGTCGGACCAATATCTACAATTGTGCCTGTTAACTTCACCTTTTAAAGTAAACGTAGCTTCGTCTGAAAAAACTATATTGCACAAAAAAGTGGATTTCTATCGATTCTGTCCATCATCGTTTCGCAAAATTCAATCCGACGATCAGGATCATCTTCATTAAGGGCTTACATACACTTGTAATTTTCAAAAAATCGTTTTTTTTTGTATTTTCTGAATATACATATATTGGAGCATACACACTCAAAATTTTATGTCAATCAGACGAATATTTTCGAAGTTATAGACACATTTATGAAGGCGCGTTAGGGAGGCGCGTCTCACAGTTTGAAACTTTGAACGCGTTTTTCTCAAAACTATGTTTTCAAAATCGGTGATCAAGATTTCTCGAAAACGGCTGAACCGATCAGTCTCAAATTTTAACACAACCTTTTTAACTAGATTTTTTAGTAATTAATCGAAGATTTTTTTTCTCCGATAAATATTTTCCATTTTATAAACAATTTAAGGCTTAAATTTTCGTTCAAAATCGAGTCTTTTATTTTGAGAAGTCACCATTTTGTCAAAAATTATTTTTTCGCTAATTCCTTCGATTAAATACTAGATAATGTATTATATTAACGAAATTTATTTGGTTTTTTCATTTCAGATAATCCGGTCCAGAGATATCGTGATCACCGCAAAATTGGTTTTTTTTGCGGAGCTCTAGGAGATCGGCGATAGCAACATTCGCGATAATTATTTTTACAAATAAAAAATATGTTAATATATTATAAGGTTATTATAATATGTACACCAATTTTCAAATTAATAAATTGAATAGTCTGCGCGAAAAAAATTCTTGAAAATCCGTCTTTTTAAAGCCTTCTAACTGTATGTAACTCGTTACGCTCCTGTACCAAATGGATCTTGTAAGGATGGAATTTTATGCTTTTCAAAACTTTTCGTACTGTTTCATGAGAAACATTCTGCTCACTACCGGCTCGACGTAAGCTGAGATGGGGGTTTTCAACAAATGCTTGGGCAATGTCCATTTGCATCTCCTCAGTTGCTACCAATTTTGGCCGTCCCGATCTCGCTAGGTCCTTGACAGTCCCCTGATTAATATAGCGCTGCAAAGTCCTTCCAATTGTTAATTTTGAGACGTGATTTAACCCTTCTTCATTACGAAAAGTGTCATTAAATAGTATCCGAACTTCATCACAAGATCGCACTCGATCTCCCCAACCACGCATCATTAAAATGGATATCCTCTCTTTCTCAGGAAGTTTAACATACGCCATGATATTATTTGATATTTATGATATTTAGCGAGATTCAGTGAGATTAATATGTAAGTAGTATTGGTACCCGTCTGGCGCCCCCCACTCCCATCCCCACTCCTACCCCCACCATGCGGCTCCCCCCACCACTCCACTTTTCCCCCCACCACCTTACGGTGGTAGAGAAAAAGTTCAGCGATGAGGTAGACAGTGAGGGGAGGAGTGGGGATGAGCGGGGGCGATAGACGGGTACGAATTTTTTTTTCGCTAAATTTTTTTTTAATTTACTCACCGAACGACGACGACGATCATGATGATGATGATGATGATGATGATGATGATGATGATGATGATGATGATGATGATGATGATGATGATGATGATGATGATAATGGCGCACACACACACACACACACACACGCACACACTCACACACGCGCAAGCACCACACAGATTTTTTTTTTTTACTCCTCCGCTTCCTCACCCACGCCATCATCTGGATCGTCTTCATCATAAATCGGGTCCTCTAAGTCCAAGATCGTATGGACGACACGTCCAATATCAGCCCCGTTGTCATCGCGGAGGCGTACGCGAAGGAGCCCCATGCCACAATCACGGGACATTATGCGTCCTTGGATTCCATGGAGCCCAAGGCCCACCAACTCAAGAGCTTCTCGGGCTCCCTCGTCATCCCGGAGTCCCTCCATTCCCCGCAATTCACACTCGATTAAGAGCGCCGGCATCAAGGCAAAATATGGCTCGGGGGAGTACAGGCAAAAACTCCAATAAAAATCCGACTCCCCAATGTCGACGAGCCAAACTTCCGCATACCCCTGATCATCCATGTAAATGATTTCACCGCGGTATACGGCAAAGTTTTTCACCACGATGCACGAGGCACCGGAAACGAGCTCGTGCCCCTCCAAAAGCCTCCCCATGTTCCCCAAATAAAATGCTTCCAGCATGTATTTGAGCTGCACGTACACTACCGCCATAATCTCCGTGCGGAGATTTACCCCACAACCGCTCACGACACTCACGACCAGCCCGATAAATTCTTCCGGGTGAAAATTTAAACTGATACGCGGATACATTTTTTTGATTCTTTTAAGCGCGACGTTATCCCGACAATGATTGAATTAAGACTGAAGCTTCGTCCGAAGACATAAAGCCTCTCATCATGAGACAAAAAGATGCTCCAGTGCTCAAAAATCCTTGTCAGCGAAATTGCACGTGCAAAATCTCAAGATACACTCGCTGAATGAAATAGAGGTAGAGGTAGACATCATCATATACAAATGATTATTTTTATTCATTTTCTATGCGAGCATATATAATTCGACGAATTTGAACATGAGCACGAGTCATCACTTTTAGCGAAAAGTTTGCGAGGGATTTTTATTTTTTTTCTACGGTCGCTTAGGATATATATATATACATATAAAAGAATGAAGGAGAATATCATAAGCGATAGTATGCATTAATTGAAACTTGAGCGAATAAAAATTTTACAAAATAATTTCAATTTTTACACCGAATCGAAAAATACATACTTTCGCTTATATTCAATAACAACACAATTCGAGGATGATTTCTTTTTGTTTTTGGTTTTTTTTGTTTTTCATATATTTATTATTTTCAGTCATCGTTTACATATAAAACGAAGAAAAAAATATTTATACATAGTTATTCAAAATCTTCGATCAAAGTTGTTACACTTTCCACGATTTTGTCTTTATACAATGTTGTTATTTCGCGGACCGCTAATTCCATCGAATTTTCTACAAATTTTGGATAGTTTTTTTTCAATTTCTCACCAATTTCCGCAAGTATTTTAGTTACACTGTCTTTTGATTCCACGAACTCTTCCACAGCCGCGCGTTCGGTTGCTCTTCCGCCCATGTGTTCGCGGATATACGACACCACCTCACTCATGCACTCGTTCATCGCTGCGCTGTCTCGTTGTAAACGTTGTATGTGTACGTCAATACACTTGCTCGTTTCCACGAGAGTTTTGAATGTTTGATGCAGCAAAGTGATATTTGGCGAGTAATTTGGCCTTGATCGTTTTGCTGATAAATTTCCCGTTTCCTCCTTGTCCCTCTCGCTGCACCCAAAACACACGGCTCTCTGCTGATAGCACGTGGTCAATAGCACGGTGAATACGCCGTTATCCATCTTCGTTCCGCACATTCTTTCAGCTTCGATACCCCAGGCACTGAAGTATCGATCGATTCGGGGATAATCGTTTTTAAATGTTTCCCAATCCTCCACTCCAAGCGTCACACCGGCGAAAGAATTTGCCAAAATCTTGACAATCGGAGTGAGATAACCGCTCACCAGCGATAATTCAAATCCCGATGTTATTATTTTTCCGTATGATCTATTGAATCCGTATAGCGTACTTGATGCGAGATGCGGCGAAGTAACGCGTCTTTCAACGTTCGATGCTACGATATTTTCCATTTCAGGTTGCTCTTCGTGCACTCGTGATTTCTTAAATGATATAAAATCGACAAATTGCGCTGCTTTTAAATCATTTCCCCCTCCAACTCGAATATCGCTCGATATATATTTTTTTATTTTTTATTCGCAATTGTCGTTTTTCTTTGATATCTATAAATTCCGCCGCTGCTGCCAATAACTAGACAGTTAGCCAGTCACACGTGTATATATTTTTTCAAGGACAATAAATACAATGGCGGCAATAAATCAAAAGAAATGCTTACCTCAGCATTTATCATATTACCGTCTCGAGACCATCGCAAAATCATTCAAAGTTTGCTATTGTCTCTGCTTCTTGAAAATTTATATTGCGCTCTGCAGCAAATTTTTTTTTATTCGGTAATAAGGCCGTATCTTCGTGGTTATGGCTGGGATCGATTTTGAATCCTGGGATTATAATACCGTCAATATATCCTCTTTCCATTGATATTCTTAATTCAGGGCTATCGATCCTTATTTTCAAAGGAGGGGTGAATTTTCAAAAATGGGAGAAAAATCCCTGTATCTTCCAGGGTTCAAACGGGATCGATTTTGAATCCTGGGGTTATAATATCTCCAGAACCTCCTCTAACCATTGGAAGTGTCATTTCGAATAATCGATTTTTTTAATGTAATTTTTTGTATTTTTTCAGCAAAAAAGCGTTTGCAGCGCTCTAGCGCCCTCGCTATCCTTCTCTACATTACGATAACATTCCTTGACCATCTTTTGTGGTGTGAGGAAAAGTATCATCGAGAGGGAAGCCGTGGCCGCTGCTCGCTCTCTCTCTCTCTCTTTCTCTCTTCGTCAGACTCGCACGCGCTCTTTCTCACTCACTCGCGTCTATATCCTTTCTTAATACATGCACGGCCATAATGAATTTGCGGTCGGCCATCATGGAAGTGATAAAAGTTATCGCTCTATACTCTCTTGTATATAATATACGCTGTACCAATCATCACCGTGAATTAGTCAGCGGCCATCATGAAACTGATAGCCCTTATCGTATGCGGTTTTTTAAATGCGAGGATCGCAGCCATCATTTTTATTTGCCACGCCTTATAAATGCGCGAATACATGAATATCGATATTCATGAATGAAAATATAATACAATTGGGGAATTTATGGTAATTATTAAGTTTTTAGAGCCTGCACATTTGCGATAAATATTAATTACGATAAAAATGAAACCGTTTATTCGGCTTCATGAAGATTTATCGGTAATATTCTTGTAAAAATAATAATTTTTCCCCGAGTTTAATACAGAGTGTCGTTGTTTAATTTTATTCACACTGATTCTTCAGGTTATATTTTGATACCTTCGAAACTGCAGCGAAATGAGCTCATTCTTTTATGCTATAGATGCTTTGCTTACGATTATATTACAGCATTGAAGAATAGCCCTACCAGCACGGTCTTTTTCTTTACAATAAGAAAGGACACGTATATAAAATAAAATTTCTCCTCTGATATTCCTGACATATTAAATGTTGGAGACTCTATCAAAACTCGACAGTTGATTTGCAACCGACATTGCGAACGTTTCTTTTTCATCATGGTGCGGATTATACAGCGTAGCGTACTTCTTAATTTATTACGCTATTTAATTGATCGAAACCCGCGCTTGGCTACAAAATGGCCTTTCGAAAATTACAAAATGATGGTTAATTATATGCACGCTCGTATTGTTCTTCGAAAAATTCGTGGAACTTTATATGATTGCTCAAAAAGTCAAATTCTCGAGGCATATAATGCAGGGTATTTTCAATCTCAACCTTTGATTGATTCGCTGGTGAGAGTAATTCGAAGACGGGGATGGTCTTCCGATCCATTATTTCATCCGATATTCAAAGAACGCCGTAAGTTTTATTGTAATTTTTTAATAATTTATACGCACGTGACGGTTGGTTTTTTTCTTACTTGAATTTTATATAATTCAATAGTGTATCGGTATGAAGAAATGAGTTTGGTTGATGCGGAGACATACGATTTCAACGTGGAAGGTAAATCTGATTCGGAACATGAGAGCGATGAAGCCGATGAGACTTGCTTCGAAAAAACGCTACCGCCCTCATGATTTATTGATCGAAGATTCATGTCATCACCCGCGTAATCTGGCGTTAGCAGGCCCATCATGGGCTAGTTCTCCACCACCACCTTCCTCAAGCGGCTCATCAACAAGTTCCTTTCCAAATTACGAAAGCGACGGCGAGGTTGAAGTCGTCATGTTAGAGGACAATGAAGAAGAAGAAGAAGAAGAAGAAGAAGAAGACAACGCGGCGGAGATGGAAGAAGAAGAAGAAGAAGAGGAAGAAGAAGAAGAAGAATCCGATGTTGATTCAGGTTTGATATTTATCTTTTTTTAAATTTATATAAAAAATAATATTTACATAAAAGAGTAAATATTATTTGACACAAGGCGTGATTGTATAAATGATTTCCTAACATATATATATAGGATATTCCACGGAAGAAGCTCCGTTAATATTGGGTGATCAAGTGTTGCAAAGATATCATCCTTTGATGATCAGAAGAGCAGTAGAGCAAGAATACGCAATTCAAAATCGCTACCCCGATGCTGCCGATGGCTTCGAGTGGTAGAAGTATATATCTTTTATTGTTTAATTTCGATAAGTTATTTATCATTCTATTTTCATAATAAATATATATTTTTTCGTTTTATTACAGATATTCAAGTTGGAGGTGGTGGTGCTGTCGATAACAATGATCGCGACGAGGAGGATATTTTACCTCTTGGGCAGCGATTCATCATTGTCTCTGAAGATACGTGCTATTTTCGCCGTTTCGAAATCCGTGGACGGTCTCTTGTCAACCACACGATTACGCGGGGATGACCTTCACAGCGCCAGCTTTAACTCATGGACCAGCTTGGATTTCTTTTCGACCGGTGCGTGAATTTTCAGCGAATGATATATGGACGCTCATGAATGACATTGCGCAGAGTGCTCGAGAATTTAGATTGGACGAGGGTGTGTGTGAAATGAGTGTGAGTGTGGTACGCGGTGTCGAGGGTGGTGCAGGCAAACGTCTCACACACGAGGGTATAGCGAAAGACTCGATTCTGCAAATTCATAATCGCGATAATTTGTGTTTACCCCGTTCGATCGTTGCCTCGCTGGTTTACTCTCAACGAGGCGAACTCCGATCGGGTGAATTACACAAAAATTGGCAGAAAATTCGGGACGGTCGTCGCGAGTATCAACGGAGCAAAGCATTGGAACTTGTACGTGAAGCTCGCGTAAAAATACCGGAACGGGGATGCGGCGTACGCGAAATTCATAAATTCCAAGAATACCTGGCTCGTGATGGTATCGCGATTGTAGTTTATGAATTTTGGACTTTCGGAAGACGCGTTCAAGCTCTTTATGACGGACGAGAAACTGTAATCGGGGTGCATGGGCGTATCAAACATAAATTGTACATATTGTATTACGAACGCTCACGCCATTATCAACCAATTCTTAATCTTGCCGGAGCACTAGGCAATCGTGGTTTTTGCCTGGATTGTAACGCTAAATACACACGAGTACACGAGCATCGCTGCTCCAAGCAATGTCCTCGCTGTAAATCGGTAGCTTGCAGGGGTGATAGAGCAGTTTTCAAGGAATGCAGGGATTGTAATCGCATGTTTTTTGGGAACGAGTGTTTTGCGCTGCATAAGGAACCGAAAAATAGTAGAGGACGAGGTTGTCGTGCTAAACGCGAATTGAGCGTATGTCAGGCCTTAAAAGTATGTCGTGAATGTAATCGTCTAATTAAAAATTCATCAAAGCATCAGCATGTATGTGGAATGATTTTTTGCACTATGTGTAAATTTATGCGCTCAACTTCGCACCAGTGCTATATTTCTCCTGTTAAAGGAACTAATGATTTAAACCCTGTTGGGAAAAAACAAAAAAATCTTTCGCTGCAATTTATTTTTTATGATTTTGAAACACAGCAACATTCTCGTTTACCAGGCGATAATTTGACACGTGTGCACGAGCCAAATCTTTGTGTCGCGCAGCGAGTATGTTTGACGTGTCTCGATGATCTTGATATAGAAAATCCGTGTTCTATTGGCGGTCAACGCGAATTTGTATTTTCAAACGAGCCAATTGCCGCTCTCGTAGAGCTGGCTATTAATTCAAAATTCTCAAAAATCATATGCATTGCGCACAATGCAAGGGGCTTCGATGGCCAATTTATTCTTCGTTCTCTTATCGAGAATAAAAAGACTCAAATGCCAACGTTAATAATGAATGGTACGAAAATTATCTCCATGCGTGTCGGAAATATTGCTTTTCTCGATAGTTTAAATTATCTTCCGATGTCGCTCAGCGCACTACCGAAAGCATTCGGTTTCGCTGAAACAGTTACAAAAGGAACATTTCCGCATTTATTCAATTTACCGGAAAATCAAAATTATATCGGTTCGTTACCATCTCTCGATTATTATTCGCCCGACACGATGTTTTCAGAGGCTCGAGAAAATTTCTTGAAATGGTACAATGAAATTAAGAGCTCGGAATATCAATTTGACTTTGCTAAAGAATTTGTGCATTATTGTCGCACGGATGTAACAGTTTTAAGACGCTCGTGCTTGGCATTTCGAAAACTTTTGATTCAATGCGGAAACGTTTGTCCTTTTGCCGAAAGCTGTACAATCGCTTCTGCATGCTTGCTTGTATTTCGTAAAAATTTTTTGCAACGCGATCGGATTGCTATTTTGCCACCCGGTGGATACCGCTGGGGCGATAAGCAATCTCGCAAGGCCGTTTCGTGGCTCATATGGCTCGAAAGAGAACGTCATCGTATTATCATACATGCTGGACGTGCGAGAGAGTATCGCCCTCCCGCGGGATTACCCCCGGTGGATGGGTACTACGAAGAAAACGAAGCCGACATTCGTCACGTGCTTCAATTTCACGGATGTTTTTGGCACCGGTGCCCTCGATGTTATCGTATAAACAGAGATAAACAATTAAAATTCGGTGATACGATGGATGAGCGATACGAACATACTGTAACTATATCGGCGCGAATTAGAGCGCAGGGATATGTATTAGAAGAAATGTGGGAATGTGAATATGACGAATTGATAAAAAATAATGACGAGATGCGTGAGTATGTGGAAAATCATCCCATGGTACTTCCTCATCCGCTCGATCCGCGTGATGCTTTTTTCGGAGGGAGAACGTAAAATTTTGTAAAATTGTACGATATAGAAGTCGGGGAAAAGATAAGATACGTGGATGTTTGCTCGCTGTATCCGTGGGTGTGTAAGACGGGAAAATTTCCGGTAGGACATCCGAGAATATATGTTGGAGATGAATGTCGTGAAATTATTGGTCCAAATAACGAGCTTGATCGTGTTGAGGGTCTCGTCAAATGCGTCGTGCTAGCACCAAGAAATTTATACTTACCCGTGTTACCATATCGCGTACGTGGAAAATTATTATTTGCATTGTGCAGAGCATGCTGCGAAAATATGAATAATAATAATAATCAAAATTGTATACACGATGATCCTAATGAACGCGCATTTTCCGGTACATGGGTCGCGGATGAATTGCGAAAAGCTGTTTCTCTCGGGTATACGATCACTCGGATCGAAGAAATTTGGCAATACGAAATTGCGCGTTATGACCCGATAACGCGAAATGGCGGTTTATTTACCGAGTATATAAACACGTTTTTTAAAATAAAGCAGGAAGCGAGTGGGCCACCGGCAAATGGCGCTGATAATCCTAGCGCGATTACTCGTTTCATCGCATCTTACGAGGAAGCCGAGGGTATACGGCTCGATCCAGGTGCTTTGCAATCGAATCTGGGCATTCGCTCACTCGCTAAACTTGCGTTAAATTCATTTTGGGGTAAATTTGGCCAACGCGAGAATCAGCCTACCACTGCGATTATTTCAACGCGAAGCGAGCTCATGGATCTGCTTACGAGCCCTGAAATTGAAGTCGTTGGCATATTACCGATCAATCATCATGTAATGTATGTCAATTATATAAGCACGTGTACGGCTATTCAACCGTCCTCAACATCAAACGTTGTGATTGCTGCTTATACAACGGCGCAAGCACGTCTCAAATTGTACACATATCTCGAGGGTCTCGGCCGTAGAATATTGTATTGCGATACTGACTCGTGTATTTATGTAAGTCGTGAAGGTAGCGGGGAATACGAACCTCCGAATGGTGAATTTCTCGGTGACCTGACGGATGAGCTAAACGAACATGGTCGTGGTTCGTATATTTCTTCGTTTGTATCAGGTGGACCAAAATTCTACGCATTTATCGTTCAAAAACCCGATGGCACAACGAAAGAGGTTTGCAAGGTTAAAGGTATTACGTTAAATTTTGCAAACAGCCTTCACGTAAATTATAAGGCTATTCGCGAGTTCGTGACAGGTGCGCGAAATACTCCTATTGAGTTAAAATTCGACGCGATTCCTCGCACGCCATTTCATAGAGTCGTTACACGGGTAGAAAAAAAGAAATGTATACCGGTAAATGTAAAGCGCCAACGACAGGGAAATTATGCCACGCTTCCTTACGGGTTTTCTCAAAATAATACTTGAACAAATAATTCAAAAATATTAAATATAATATTTTATAATATTGCTATTGTAAAAAAAAAAAGTAAAATTAAAAAATGTACATTTATATATGTATATAAGTATAAGTATATAAGAAGAAAACAAAATAAAACTATAAATAAAATTTTTGTTCCTACTCCCCTGAATGTGCGAGCTCGTATAATACGCTACGCAAGAAAATAGAGGTTGCGCCTTCGCGGCCGCTATCCTTCTTGCTCCCGCGGAAAGCATAGCGAGAAAGTTTCATTTTCGCGTAGTAGCTTGCCTCCCGCACCGCGCCTCCTCTGACGCCGTATATCCCGCGCGGCAGCCATCATTGTTCGCGTGACGTAGCACCAGCAACATACCCCCTGCACCGCGCTGTCCGGCGCCATGCCGTCTGACTGGGATATTCGCACGTGGTAGCATACGCTGCTCGCTCTTTCTCTCTCTTTCTCACATTCGCTCCTTCTCTCTCTCTCTCAATCTCACTCGCGCGATGAGACTTTATCTTTTGATATGAGCGCGGCCATAATGAATTAGCGCTCGGCCATCATGAAAGCGATAGCTTTTATCGCATACACACTTTTTAAACGCTGAGAACGCGGCCATAATGAAATTACTTTTATTCATCACGCCCATTGAATACGCAATAATGCGATAATCGATCATTCTTCGAAGAAAATCGCGGAATTTTTGCAAATTATCAAGTTCTTATATCCGACTTTATTATTACGGATATTAATTGCTGTAAAATAAAAACCATTAATCAAAATTTATTCATTTCACCAATAATATTATCTGTTTCTCTTGCGGGCGCGCGTCTAATGAGCTTGCAAAGCCGCGCGCATTATAAGCTCATATTCGCGCTCATATAAGCTTGCAATTCCGCGCGCGTTTGAGCTTTTAAAAGCGCTCATCATATAAGCTCGTACCGCGGTCCCGCCGCCGCCGCCATGTAAGCTTATTTAAATAGTCATTCCGTAAATAAATTGCACAGTCGCGATTATGGATACACGCCGGAAACATCCATGGACCTCAATGATATGTGGTCCCACGGGATGTGGAAAAACATATTTTGTAAAAAAAATTTTTAAATACATACGTGAAATGTCGGATATACGATTTGAACGCGTGCTTTTTTATTACTCGGAATGGCAGCCTGGTTATACGGAATATGGGGAAAAAATTGAATTTCGCGAAGGATTACCCCAGTCGGCGGATTATTCGAATGATCAACGCCCGAAACTCATCGTCATCGATGATCTCATGCGCGAAGCTTCGAATAATAGCATCGTCGATTTATTTACAAAGGGTAGCCATCATAAAAATCTCAACGTAATTTATATCACGCAAAATCTTTTTCATCAAGGACATGGGCAGCGTGATATATCATTAAACGCAAATTATATAGTCGTATTCAAAAATCCACGAGATCGCGCGCAAATTCAGCATCTCGCGCGACAGGTGTGTCCGGAAAATCCGCGATTCGTCCAAGAGGTGTATTTTGATGCGACTGCAGCGCCTCATGGGTATCTATTGTTCGATCTCAAACAATCTACACCAGATAATTGTCGTTTCCGCGCCTGCGTATTTCCCGATGATGAGTATCATTATGTATACGTACCACGAAAAGAAATAAAAATACGAGACTCTAGCCGCGATGTACCAGTAATGCGGCTGTAATGGCTGAGCAAGGAGCTCTCGGGAAAAAACAGTGCATTATTTTACACGCATTGTGTTATCTCACACAGACGCAATTGCACACGATTTTGCGCGTAGCTGATACGTCTTTGATACGAAGCATATGCGAGTGTGCGTTGAATGTTTTACGCGGAAATGTGAAGCTCAATGATCGCCAACGAAAACGTTTGCGCCGTCATGCTACGCTTCTTCGTCGTTTAGCTGAAAAGAAAGGAAGTTGGGTGGGAAAACGGCGATTAATTGCAAAAAACAAAACAGTTTGACATTTTTCAAAAATCTGTTAATTCCTGTTTTGCGGTATATTAATCATGGAGCATGCTAGAAAAATGGTTCTCATTCCTCATGATAATATACAGAGACTAGGCGAGCAAAAGTCGCTGCAAGGAAACACTGAGTCAGCTACACAGCTGAGCGGCAACACCGTGCAGACCAGTGGAACACCGCTCTCGCGCCTCGGTACAGAAATGCATGAAATATTAAACTCTGATCTGTACGAGAGCGAGAGAGACAAGTGGGGTGCTTATCTGCAGGTTTTACAGCGTTACCTTCGAATAGCCTTGGCTTCGCGTAACGACAGCGATGACTCGAACAATCACCCAGCGAAGGATGACGCCAGTGTGAAAATATCGAAAATTCGCGAAGATAATATCAACGCTGGTAATACGGCATTAATGGATGCCGTTAAATCCCAATTGAACGATACACTGATTATCGATAGTGTTCCGAAAAAATTTCGAACAAAGGCAAAATTATTATTGCGCAATTTGCATAGAAATACTTCGCCCAATAAAAAAATCAGTTGGGACAGGAATGGCGCGGTTTCCATTGGTGGTACGAGAATTCCAAATTCAAACATAGTTGATCTCGTGAATGACGCTATGCGTGCGAGAAAAAGGGCAAAACCTGAGGGCAGAGCTCACTTTGCCGAACACCTCCGGAAGATACAGATGCCACAGGAGTTTATAGGAAATCCGGAATTGCTGCGAGAAGAGACTGCCCCCTCAGCTGTGACTTCGACACCGCGTAAGCGTCTCATATTGCCAAAGACGGTCAAGAACATTGGCCTCAGTAGCAGCAGCAGCAGCAGCGATAACGACGGCGAGGGAGAGACAAGCGGCACTGCATTTTTCACCGGACCAACTGAGGAATCGGATGACAAGGAAGTAGATAAGACGCTCGCGAATCAGCAAGGCCGTGGACATCAGCTGCCGGATAATAACAAGCCGAAAAGACGACGCCTTGCTTGGACAACGCTTAAATTATGAAGATCCTTGATAAAATTTATCACGATCCTGCTCATCCTGCATCCTTTTCCCGCATGCAAACTCTTAAACATGCCATTATCGATAAAAGAATCAATAAGAAAAATATATTGCCATGGCTTGAGTCACAAGATTCGTATAACATGCATCGATTTGTACAGCGTAAATTTCCTCGTCGTACATATAATGTGAGTAATATCGATGATGTATGGGAGGCAGATTTAGCCGATCTTCGATCAATCGCAACGTATAATGATAATTTCGTATATCTCTTGGTAGTGATAGATGTATTGAGCAAATACGCTTGGGTCGAGCCGTTGAGCGATAAAACGAGTGTCTATGTTTCCCGAGCTTTTGCACGAATACTCGCTCGTAGTAAAAATAGAGTGCCTCATCAGTTGCAAACTGATCGTGGCAAGGAGTTTATCGGAGCACCTTTTCAGGAATTTTTGAAGAAAAAAAATATTTCTTTTCGCACGGTGCGTAATCCCGATGTAAAAGCTGCGATCGCCGAGAGATTTAATCGTACGTTAAAAGAAAGAATGTGGCGTTATTTCACACATACGCGAAACAAACGTTACATCGATGTGTTGCAAAAAATTGTAAATGCCTATAACCATGCACGTCACAGCGGAACAAGATTACAACCGGCAGATGTGACTTTAGAAAACGCCGCCGAGGCGCGAAAAAATCTTGCTCGACGATACGCGCATAACCGAAAAAATAAAATGCCTAAATATAAGCTGGGTGATGTGGTACGAATCAGTAGTGCGAAAGCAGCATTCGCGAAAGGATACGAATGTGGATGGAGCAACGAATTATTTAAAATCGATAGAATATCCAAAAATCGTAATCCAATCGTGTATATTTTACGCGATCTCGATAACGAAATTATCGACGGTATTTTTTATACCGAGGAATTGACACGTGTTCGCGAGAGTAAAACCCGATATTAGACAGCATGAATTTACGAGAAAATAATTTTTTCTTTGTCGTATTACCGAGTAACAGTAGTATGGGAATACTTTCCGGATAATATGACTACGATAAATCTGGTCGTAATGAACATACGAGAAGAGCAATAAAGTTCGATATCGTGCCCAGCGGGGTATATTCCTCTATCGATACTTTACTCGCCTGTATTAATAAACTAACATGTGTATACGGCCATTTTTATTTCAAACTCGAGCCCAACGGTCGGGTTAGAGTTTCACGAATATGCGATGATTTGCGTTATCATGATTTTCGTGTCTCTCCCATTATAGCGCAATTGCTAGGACTGGGTGACCAGGCTCTGACAAATCTGGCTTTAGGGCCAAAGCAATCGTTCCAAGGTCCGCATCCCGCATCGCTTTCTCGAGCTATCCCGGATAGTTTATTTATCTATTCGGATATATGTGAATCGAGTATCATTGGCGATATACAGGCACCATTATTACGCGTCGTACCAGTGGACGGAGGCGGAGAATATGGTACAACCAGAATAAAATATTTTCCCGCACAACGCTATATCCCTCTTATTCGCAATAATTTGCACACGATCGAGATCGATATAAGGGACGAGTTTGGCAAACCTGTACCATTCGAGTACGGAACGTTAACGGTGACGTTGCAGTTCAAACGGCTGCACTAACAAGTCTGTATGGAGCAATATTATTACGACGGCGGCGAGATTCATAGCGGCGATCTACAGATCGGCTTGGGTCGACGAGGATACGGCGGAATTAGCCACGTTTACATTGGCACACCCAATCAGCGCGGTCACGGGATCGGAAGCTTTCTCGGAGGGCTTTCTCGGCGGGTTTTACCCTCCTGCGCAAAGGCGCGACAGCTGTGGGTAAAAAGGCGATGCGTGCCGGCGCGAATATCGCCGGGGATATGCTACAGAGAGATATGACGCTTAAAGATGCTTTTCGCGCAAGAGTGCGTGAATCAGGAAGTAATCTGAAACGGAAGGCCGAGGAAAAAATTGACCGATTGCTGCAGGGATCGGGATATAAGAAGCGGAAAATTTCGCGCACCCGACATTAGACCAGTAGACGTGTTAATCGACGTGTCTCTCCGAAAAAGAAGAAGAAAATCAACAGCACGAAAAAGAAGACGTTGAAAAAAAATAAAAAAATAAAGAGAAAAATTCAACGGACTGTAGCTGATATTTTCGCGTAAGCAAAAAAAAATGGCTTTCCTACATGCGCATTCGTGCGAGTGCATGAAATCCGAACTCGAGCTGTTATCTCTTCCTCCAACGCAAACTACGATTGAGGGGTCAAACTGGGTTTATTACAAACCAATTTCATCACTTACGGATGATTCCCCAATAGAATTTGTCGTGCCTGGTCAAGGTGACGAGTACATAGATCTCGCCCACACTATGCTCAGTCTTCGCGTACAAATAAAAAAACCTAATATCGCAAGCACGAGTGAAAAAACAGCTCTTACAGAGAAAATTCCTGAAATTGGTCCCGTGAACAATTTTTTGCATTCATTGTTTAATCAAGTTGATGTCTATTTAAATAAAAAATTGGTCTCTCCGCCCAATAATGCATACGCTTATCGCGCGTATATAGAGACATTATTAAATTATGGACCGAGCGCTGAAAATTCGCATCTCACCTCGGTATTGTGGTACGATGATACGCCCGGAGCTATGGATGATACGAGTGGAGAAAATAATTCTGGCCTAAGGGAACGGAAGGAGCTGTTGTCAGCGGGGAAAACGATCGATTTGCTCGGGCATTTACATTGCGATATATTTAATCAAGAGCGTTTTCTCTTGAATGGAGTATAAATGCGATTACGCCTTGTACGAGCCAGAGATTCATTTTGTCTTATGGCTGCATCCCTGAATAACGGTGTTGGATTAAAAATTCTCGAAGCGTCGCTTCTTGTACGGCGAACAAAAATCGCGCCGGGGATTTTGCTCTCTCACGCTCGAGCCTTGGC
Organism: Alloplasta piceator; assembly: GCA_946863875.1. Taxonomy (NCBI): domain Eukaryota; kingdom Metazoa; phylum Arthropoda; class Insecta; order Hymenoptera; family Ichneumonidae; genus Alloplasta; species Alloplasta piceator. The sequence goes on along the minus strand of OX333072.1, from coordinate 42,251,177 downwards.
AAAATCCACAGCTAAATATCCGCTGACTCGTGTCGAGGTAAAGGCTGTTTCATTACACGCCGGAGTACACGGGGAAACAATTGACAATGTGGTACTCGGTCAGTTACCGAAACGACTAATTATCGGATTTGTCGATAATAGAGCGTTTAACGGAAATTCTACCCTCAATCCGTTTAATTTTCAAAATTATAAAATTAATTATTTCTCTTTGTATGTGGATGGATTGCAAATTCCCTCTCGACCTTTGCAACCGGACTTTACCAAAAATGAGCTTTATGTAGACGCGTGCCAAACATTATTCTCGGGTACGGGAATACATTTTCTCAACGAGGGTAATTCGATAGATCGTGGAAATTATCCAAATGGTTATTGTCTGTTTGCTTTCGATCTGACACCCGATCTTTCGGCAAACAGCTGCTCGCATTGGATTTTAATAAAACACGGTAGTGTGAGGATTGAAGTCCGATTCGAGGAAGCGCTCAAGTCGACGGTAAATTATGTCGTATATGCAGAATATAACATGTAATGTAAAGACCCAGCCGCCGAAACGACTGAATCCATGCTAACTCGCCTTTACAGGCACACGCTGCCTGCAGAATATGACAATGTCCTTGAAATCGACTCCTCTCGGCAAGTAATTGCTGACTTCTCTGGATAGTCGCATGCACGTGTGAAGGATCGAATTACACCGCCTTTGTCGGCTTTTGGTCTTTTCTCGACATTGCGAAGAAAAAAAAGAAATCAGTTTATCGTGAGCGTTCGAACGAAATGGACACGAGAATGGATATCATAATCGATATACAGGGTATGCGTGACAGGGAAAATCGTTTTTTACCGAAAGAAATTGCTATTGTCGATGTCGATCGTCCGAATATGATGCATTGGATCGTTGCACCTCCGTACGCTTTTTCTGAATTACCCGAGGTTGCGCAGAAGCAAAATCGCTTTTTAACGCTCGACTTTCACGGATTGGAGTGGTACGAAGGTGATGTGACATGCCGACAAGTATATGCAAATTTACGCAACATGGCTCGGCGTGCGCGAAATATTATAACGCGGGGGCGTGAAAAAGCTGATTTGCTGCGTAACGTATTGTCTCGCGATGTGATCGATCTTGAGTCAGAACACCGCGAGTGTCCAGGTTTTGAAAAAATGCCCCTAGCACACCGCGAATGTTTGCGACATTGCATGGGAATGCTACAACACCGACGAAAGTGCGCATTATCACAGGCATATATGCTCAAGGCGTGGTATCAAAAAAATACACGACCCGTAGAAGATAATTGGCATATGGGAGAAAACCCTGTGGTAATTAAAGAAGAAAAAAAGGAAGGGATGGATTCATCAGACGAGTGCGATGGATGTGTTTGGTGCGAAGACTAGCAATTCGTTGAGTATGAGTATATGTGTGAGGCTCATAATTTTTTACCACGCTCGCTTTCACGCTGGACATATGTGTGAATCAGTCTGTCAGCAGTTGTTAACTCGAACGGTCGCAGTATGGCTATTGTCGTGGATATTCGAGGCATGATAGATGACTCGTTCAATATAATTCCAAAAGAAGTGGCTGTTGTGGCTCTTGATAAACAAGTCACAAGGCATTGGATTGTACAACCGCCATATCCATACGAAAAATTGGGAGTTATGACTAGACTCCTAAATAATTCTCGCTCGATGTTCGCGCATGGCCTTGAGTGGCACGACGGAGACATAACAAGTCTTGAAATGTCTGATCATTTGGGAATCATATACATGGGAATTGGAAACTGCAGAATTTCTCCAAGAGATCAGCGGAAAAAAAAAATATTATATGCCTCAAAAATAATATGTTTTCGCAAGAGTTTGAAAAATTAGTAAAAACGGCGCCTGAAAAATGTCTAGTTCACGCATTGAAACACACACCGGACGCGTTCGAATGTGCGTTAACATACGCATCGGAGAAGAAAAAATGGATCAAGCGTAACAGCCTGAAGAAGAGATAGGCAATAAAATCATATTTATATGCGCATATGAAGAAAACATTATCATTTGGAGGTCGTTTCGCCGCTGAGTATGAACTCAGCTGAAATACGAGAAGCTCTACGAGTTTTACCCGTCGCAACTACAGGAGTATTTCCGGCTGACGAGATTCCACGTGTATGGACTAAACCCGCGGGAATAATAGTCAATACAGATGAGCACACCAAACCAGGCGAGCACTGGGTCGCCATGTACGTCGATCGAGATGGCAGAGGCTGGTACTTTGACAGCTATGGATTACCACCAATCATACCGCAGCACATCGCAGGACTCCGGAGAAATTGCAAGTTCTTTCGCTGCAACAACAAGCAGCTCCAGAGTGATACATCGGATGTGTGTGGACAGTTTTGTATTATTTTTTTGCATCTCCTGTCTTCTGGTATTAGTATAGCTCGATTTAATAATCTCTTCAGCGATAATACACGAAAAAATGACAAATTAGTGCGCGAATATTACAACGCTTTTTCAACGGCGAAACGAACAGTTAAAAACTATGGTAATAAATCATTCATCGGAAACGGTGGTTTTATCGAGCGAGGATTTTCTTGTACGCAGGGATGTTGTATGCGTCGATAAAAATGGGTTGCATTATATAGCTATTATGGGAAATTGGGTAAATAAAATATTATAATTATACTGAAAAATCTCTGTAGTTATTTCAGACTGTTCCTATATTCGTTTGATGATAATTTTTGCATTTTCAGCAGAAAAAAAAAGCATTGGTATCCGTCTGGCGTCCCCGCCTACCCCCACTTCCCCCCTCACTATCGTTCTCAACATCACGATAATATTTCTCTACCGGTGGTGGGGGAAAATTATTGTGGTGGGGGAAGCCGCATGGTGGGGGTAGGAGTGGGGATGGGAGTAGGGGGCGCCAGACGGGTACCAATACTACTTATGTAAATTCAGTTATGATTTGCAATGTTCGTATGGTAAAAAAATAATAGTGGCGAGGACTCTTACGCAAGTTATAAAAGTAATGTTGTGAAACAATTTAAAAAGCTTCTACCTCCAGAGGTATCCAGACCTTGTTGAAATTTATAAGACTTTAAAGCAAAAGAATTGAGAAATGTAAACGTTAAACTGTTCGTTATATTGATTTCAAAACTCAAAAGTACTGATTCCTATTAGGGGTGTGCGAATATTCGAATTGACGAATTATTCGAGACGAATCGAATCGAATAATTCGAATCGAGTTTCGAATCGAATAATTCGAACCATTCGAATAGTTCGAATAGTTCGAATAGTTCGAATAGTTCGAATAGTTCGAACCATTCGAATAGTTCGAATAGTTCGAATAGTTCGAATAGTTCGAATAGTTCGAATAGTTCGAATAGTTCGAATAGTTCGAATAGTTCGAATAGTTCGAATAATTCGAATAGTTCGAACTATTCGAATAATTCGAATAATTCGAATAGTTCGAATAGTTGGAATTGTTCGAATAGTTCGAATTATTCGAATATTCAAACTATTCGAATATTCCGCCGCCGCCACCCCCGTGTACAAGAGTCGAGGGGTCCGGTTTGGATTTGGGTTTGAGGTTGGTTGAGATTAGTTGAGGTTAATTGAGGTTGGTCGAGGTTAGTTAAGGTTAGTTGAGGTTAGTGGAGGTTAGTCAAGGTTAGTTGAGGTTAGTGGAGGTTAGTCAAGATTAGTTGAGGTTAGTGGAGGTTAGTCGTGGTTAGTTGAGGTAAGTTGAGGTAAGTTGAGGTTAGTCGAGGTTAGTTGCGGTTCGTTGAGGTTAGTTAAGGTAAGTTGAAGTTAGTCAAGGTTAGTTGAGGTTAGTCAAGGTAAGTTAAGGTTAGTTAAAATTAGTCAAGGTTATCTGAGGTTACATGTAATTAGTTGAGGTTAGTCGAGGTTAGTTACGGTTAGTTGAGGTTAGTCAAGGTTAGTTAAGGTTAATCGCGGTTAGTTGCGGCTAGTTGGGGTTTGTTGAGGTTAGTCGAGGTTAGTTGAGGTTAGTCGAGGTTAGTTGCAGTTAGTCAAGATCAGTTTAGGTCAGTTGAAGTTAGTCAAGGTTAGTTAAAGTTGATTGAGGTTAGTGCAGGTTAATTACGGTTAGTTGAGGTTAGTTGAAGGTAGTCAAGGTTAGTGGAGGTTAGTCGAGGTTGGTTGAGGTTAGTTGAGGTTAGTTGTGGTTAGTTGTGGTTGGTTGGGGTTAGTTGAGATAAGTCACGGTTATTTTAGGATAGTTGCAGTTGGTTGAGGTCAGTTAAGGTAAGTTGAGGTTGGTCAAGGTTAGTTGAAGTTATTCAAGGTTATTGAAGGTTAGTCGAGTCTAGTCAAGGTTGATTGAGGTTACTTGTGGTTAATTGAGGTTAGTTGCGGTTAGTCGAGGTTAGTTACGGCTAGTTGAGGTTACTTGTGATTAGTTGAGGTTAGTTGAGGTTAGTCAAGTTCAGTTGAGGTTAGTCAAGGTTGATTGAGGTTACTTGCGGTTAGTTGAACACCAAACCTCGACTAAACTCAACCAACCGCAACTAAACTTAACTAACCTCAACTGACCTCGACTAACCTTAACTGACATCAAATGACCGCAACTAACCACAAGTAACCTCAACTATGCACAAGTAACCTCGACTAACCTTGACTGACCGCAATTAACCTCAACTGACCCTAACAAACCGCAACTAACCTCAACTAACCGTAACTAACCTTGAATAACCTCCACTAACCTTGACTAACCTCGACCAACCACAAGTAACCTCATCTAACCTCAACTAACCCGAACTAACCATAACTAACCTCGACTCACCTCAAGTAACCGCAACTAACCTTAACTAACCTTGACTAACCTCAAATAACCTTAACTAACCTTAACGAACCGCATCTAACCTCGACTAACCTCAACTAACCTTGACTAACCTCAACTAACCTTGACTAACCTCAACTAACCTTGACTGACCTCAACTAACCTTGGCTAACTTCAGCTAACCGCAACTAACCTCCACTAACCTTGACTAACCTCAACTAACCTCAACGAACTTCAACTAACCTCAACTAACTTTAATTTCTCGTTCTATCGATTGCCGATGTAAAAGGGAGTTTTCATTTAAAAAAAGATGACCTTGAAATCACCTTGAAGGCCATAGTCAAGGTCACGATCGAGGTCACCGCTAGATGCGCCTTGTTGAAATTGATGACTTTGGTAGTAATGAAATAATTTAAGAAGCTTCTATTCTCAGAGGTATCCATACTGTGATTAAGTTTAATCAACCCTACAGTAACCCTCAACGTCAAAGGGAACCGGTGACTTAAGTACATATTTGTACGTAAAATTTCCCGCTCTATCGATTGCCGGTGTCAAAAAAGGGGGTTCCTATTTAAAAAACAAAAGTTGACCTTGAAATAACCTTGAAGGACATCGCCAAGGTCAAAATAGAGGTCACCATTGAATTGTTTGGGAAAAGATACTTCAAGAAAGACCTTAACATTTTGGGAAATTGTCTTGCCTGCGGAAATATTCAGCCGTACCGTTACTTTATTGACACCCTGTATATAGGTGTACTGAGTCAATAGGATCCCCCGTCGGAACTCATTGAACGTGTTGATCATCGAGGATCGAATGCGCATGGGCTCGATGGAGTATAACTCCTCGAGGAGTAAAACATCTCGAGAGGCAAGCGGTTTGATCCTTACCTGAATTTTGCTCTCCGTACGGTCATCTCTACAATGTCCATACCGATATATATTTTATCACGGGGTGTACAGGAATAAACGTGGATATATATGTACATAGATATAGAGTTTCAAGATATAACGGTACTCAGAAAATTATGAAATTCTCAAAAACTCAAAATAATGCGATCCTAAAATTTTGGAAAAATGTACACTCTTCTTTTTTATATAATTAAATAATTTGACAAAATGTCAATTTTTTAGAGCGGACAACTTTTTGACCGTTTGAAATCGTATGAAATGCATTATATATGTATTATACAGTACTGAGCAATTGAAGTGGGATTTTTTTGAGAGGCCGTATTTTCAAAAAAAAAAAATCGAATTTTGAAAACCCGTGATACACTGCAGATCGGAAATTTCATCAGCTTTCGATTGCGACCACGTTCGTCGCGATCGGTTGAGAATTACGGGCGTGGGAGGCAAAAAGGTGGGGGAGTGCAGAATCGGGCCTCCCGTGAATGTCGGAATTTCACGATTGCGAGTGGCCCAGGGGCTCCGTGCGGTACCAAACGAAAGGGTATCACTCAGAGATAAAAAAAATTGCATTAGAATCAAATCCACCACCCCCCGGGGGAGCGGTGAGGCCAAAAGGGTGAAACGGTGTGTTGAGCATAATGAGAAAAGGGTTCGTCTGATCAGGTTAATTTTTTCTCGAGAATCATTTTCTTTGAGTACCCCGCGACTCCGTGAAAAAGAAACTGAGAAAAATCGTCCCTAAAATGAAAATTCGCGTGTCTCGCCGGAACGCATTTTCATTCGCGCGCATTTTTCGCATCGAAAAACTCGACAAAAAATTTTGTTACTTACGCCTAATCGAAAAGGACATTTCAACGAATAAACTTGTATTTCTGTCATATTTTTCCTATGCCTGGTTCATCTCATAGAGGCATTTGAAAAAAGGGTTGCGAATCGAGATTCTTTTGATGGTCGTGGCTTTCCACAATGGATGAGCACCACTTATCCAGTAGATCTGGCTGTTTTCAATCAGCCGTATTCATTTCCCACCATTTTTCATCAGCCAATCAAAAGGCTTCATGGATTATGGGCGCTTTTACCGATGCTGGAGCGCGTACCATGGAGAAAGGCTCTCGTGCACGTCGAGCTGCTGTCGAGTGTGTTCGCGTTATGCGTCCTTATTTTTATGAAACTTTTCGTTTATTTGGCGTAAAGTAAAGAAGAATTTTTAGCAAAAATAACAATGTGTTTTTGCAGCGCAGATTTAAACGACCAAAAAATTCAAAAATTTCTTTTTCCCTAATTATTTTGCGGTTATTAATTTTATTGCCAAGAAGAATGTTCAAACGTTCGAAAAATTTGATAGCCCTGAAAAGGGCCGTTAATTTTTTCTTTTCTTCTTTATTGATTTAATCTAAAAACAATTGCAATAACTCGGTGATTGAATTTTTCGATAAAAATTTTCGATGTCTCGCAAGAAGTGGAAGAGAGTGCGAGCAAAAAATATGCGACAACCGGCGTGCCAACCAGAATGAAGCACGAGTTTCGTCAATTCTCACAGCGAATCAGAATACATGAAGGGGACTTGGAATATTTTCGCGAAATTTCGTTATCACGGCCAAGCAAGCCAAAGTGGGGGGAATGAGAATCGTACCCACCGGCGCGCCAATGAGAATTCAGCACGAGTTTTGTTAATTCTCACAGGAAAAATTTTGCTTCCTCGCGTCAATCTATCTACTTCGGCGTATTTTACGAAACTTTTTGTTTTATTAGGCGTAAAGGAGAGAGGATTTTTATGCGATAAATTGCAATACGTTGTCAAAACGTAGATTTGCATGACCAAAAAATAAAGAAATTGCTTTTCCATGATTATTTTTCAGGTAAAATTGAATTATGGCATAATTTTTTATTTTATTGCAAAGGAGAATGTTTAAACGTTAAAAAAAATTTGTGGCCCTGATAAGGTTTGTTAATTTTTTCTTTGTTATTGCCATTGAGTTGATTTGAAAAAAAATTTAAAAACTCGATGATTGAATTTTTTAATGAAAATCTTCGATACCTCGCACGAAGTTGAAAAGAGGGCGAGGAGAAAATATCCGACGACCGGGGCGTGTTGCACACGGGCTTAATTCTCGCAGCCAAAATTGTGTATTTTTACAATACCGTGCTGGACTGAATTTTTTTTTTTAACGTTCATAGAGCATAGTTTTTCTTCGTTAAAATAAATTGTTGGCCCTCAAAAGAGCCATTGGATTTAATTAAATTGGATCGAGTCGATCCAAGTAACCCGTAAAATCGCCATCGACGCTCTAAATGTGTGAAAAAAATCCTGAGAACATAAATATTGAAAATCTAGAAACATCCATTTTTATCTGCGAACGGTCGTTTTACGTTAAAAAATATTGCTGGCTCTTAAAAGGGCCGCTTCTTGTATTTTGTTCAAACGGGGATGGAGGGTCTGCTGCGAGCGAAGCGCAAGCGAGCGCTTGGGCCCAGGGACGAGCGCGTACTATGGAAAAAGACCCGGTGGCGTTTAGCTTGTCCATTTATAATTTCGATACCTCAATAAGATCTCAAAATACATTTGAACTTTTTTTTTACGTCAAAAATTTCTTACGAGGAATAAACTTCATTTATAAATAAATAATTGCCGTGGAATTACAGTGATGCAAACTTCAGCATCATTCTGATAATCCGGTAATCATTATTTTCTCCCAATTTTTTGATCACCCCTCCCAAGCGAAAAAGGGTGAGGGAAAACATACTCACCAGCGCGCCAATCGCGCGGAAAAACTTTTATTCGGGACTTGCTTATTTTTGGAACAATGTTGCAAAAGTAAAAGACTCGTTTCTCTGAATTATGTAAAAAAATGAGCGAATCGCGTGTTGTTATCGATTTTTTTCGCATCCGCACGCCTTTATAAGGCGCAGCATTTGCATTTTATCTTCATTTATCATCTTTCTCGCGAAGCTCTCAAATCAAAACAATAACCAATACAGTGATCATGGCTCGTCTGACCGAATCGCAAATAGGAATCGCAATGACGCTAATCGGCCAGGGCTGGACCCAACGGCGAGTAGCTGAGCACTTAGGGGCGACGCGATCTTAGATAAATCGGTTGGTTTTGAGAAATCGCGAAACCGGCCAGACGAATTATCGACACGGTAGAGGTCGCGAACGAGTTACGACTCCTCGCGAAGATCGCGAAATAGTTCAAAAGGCCCGTCGCGATCCAAGTGCAACTTGCACGACGTTGCAAGCATCCGTCCCTTGGCCCGTGTCGCGTCACACCATTGCGCGTCGTCTTCGAGAACGAGGCCTGCGATCTCGTCACCCCGTGACGAAACCTCTTTTAAAGAGGAGTCATCGCGCAGCGAGGCGAAGTTTTGAGCGGCTGCACCGTCATTGGACCGAGGTGCAATGGGCAAGATGTCTGTTTACAGACGAATCTAAAATTATGCTCTACAGCACCTCGGGCAATGCGCGAGTGTGCCGACCAAAAGGAACGCAACTTGCCGAAAAGAATATACGACGGAGCGTCGCATTTGGCGGAGGATCTATCACCATTTGGGGTGGTATTTCTTCGGCTTCACGGACCGAACTCGTGGTATTCCGCGACTGTACCGTGAAAGCGAAGTCTTATATTAGTAAGATTCTCCGGCCAATAGTAGCTCCGTTCGCAAATAATTTTGGCAACGATTTCCTTTTGGTCGACGACAACGCTACGCCTCACCGCGCGAGAATCGTCATAAGGTTTCTCCAGAGAAATGGTATTCAACGGATGGATTGGCCGGCTCTTAGTCCGGACCTCAATCCAATCGAAAACGTTTGGGCAATGTTGAAAAGGAGAGTGAGGAAACGTCGACCTCGTACTCTGGATGACCTGGAGACGGTGACGAGAGAGAAATGGGACTCGATTCCTCAGGCGGCGATTGCGGCAACAGTGGGCAGCATGAGTCGATGGTGTCGAGGCTTGCAACGCGGACGCGGCGGTTCTTTGACGTTATGAGCTTAGGGAGAGCATTCGCGAAATATCAACGGCCCTTTTCAGGGCCACCACTATTTTCCAACGTACAATGACTCTTGCTTATTATCGAATACATAAATATTTATAAAATTAGCGCTGAGAAATGAAAAATCCCGTTATTTTCTAATGAAGAGGATAAACGTTTAAAAGGCATCTCGTGAATCATTACGAATAATTTTTTTTTATTTTACGCGTAATATTAAAAAGTACAAGACAATTCGATTGATAATCGCAAAGTTAGCGTCATTATTTTCATTTTAAGAAACTAAAAGTTTTATAAAATATGCCAAAGATCGATGCGAGGAAGCCAAAATTATTCGCGAAAAAATTCCAAGTCCCCTTGTTGTATTCTGATTCGCGGTGAGAAATGATAAAACTGATGCTGGAATCTGATTGGTGGGTATGATTTCTTTCCTCGTAAGAAATTTTTGACGTAAAAAAAAAGTTGAAGCAGCAGTCCCTCCATTCCCGTTTGAACAAAATACAAAAAGCGGCCCTTTTAAGAGCCAGCAATATTTTTTAACGTAAAACGACCGTTCGCAGATAAAAATGGATGTTTCTAGATTTTCAATATTTATGTTTTCAGGATTTTTTTCACACATTTAGAGCGTCGATGGCGATTTTACGGGTTACTTGGATCGACTCGATACAATTTAATTAAATCCAATGGCTCTTTTGAGGGCCAACAATTTATTTTAACGTAGAAAAACTATGCTCTATAAACGTTAAAAAAACAAAATTCAGTCCAGCACGCTATTGTAAAAATACACAATTTTGGCTGCGAGAATTAAGCCCGTATGCTACACGCCCCGGTCGTCGGATATTTTCTCCTCGCCCTCTTTTCAACTTCGTGCGAGGTATCGAAAATTTTTGTCAAAAAATTCAATCATCGAGTTATTGAATTTTTTTCCAAATCAACTCAATGGCAATAACAAAGAAAAAATTAACAAACCTTTTCAGGGCCACAAATTTTTTTCAACGTTTAAACATTCTCCTTTGCAATAAAATAAAAAACTATGCCATAATTCAATTTTACCTGAAAAATAATCATGGAAAAAGCAATTTCTTTATTTTTTGGTCATGCAAATCTACGTTTTGACAACGTATTGCAATTTATCGCATAAAAATCCTCTCTCCTTCACGCCTAATAAAACAAAAAGTTTCGTAAAATACGCCAAAGTAGATAGATTGACGCGAGGAAGCAAAATTTTCCCTGTGAGAATTAACAAAACTCGTGCTGAATTCTCATTGGCGCGCCGGTGGGTACGATTCTCATTCCCCCCACTTTGGCTTGCTTGGCCGTGATAACGAAATTTCGTGAAAATATTCCAAGTCCCCTTCATGTATTCTGATTCGCTGTGAGAATTGACGAAACTCGTGCTTCATTCTGGTTGGCACGCCGGTTGTCGCATATTTTTTGCTCGCACTCTCTTCCACTTCGTGCGAGACATCGAAAATTTTTATCGAAAAATTCAATCACCGAGTTATTGCAATTTTTTTAGATTAAATCAATAAAAAAGAGAAGAAAAAATTAACGACCCTTTTCAGGGCTATCAAATTTTTCGAACGTTTGAACATTCTTCTTTGCAATAAAATTAATAACCGAAAAAAAATTAGGAAAAAAATTTTTTTGAATTTCTCGATCGTTTAAATCTGCGCTGCAAAAACATATTGTTATTTTTGCTAAAAATTCTTCTTCACTTTACGCCAAATAAACGAAAAGTTTCGTAAAAATGCGGACGTATAACGCAAACACGCTCGACAGCAGCTCGACGTGCACGAGAGCCTCTCTCCATGGTACGCGCTCCAGCATCAGTAAAAACGCCTATAATCCCTAACCATAACGCCTCCGTACGCACAGCCACCCCCTCCTACATTCACGGGCCAATCAGAATGCGCCACCGCTTGGCTTAAGTCTATATAAAGCCGTGGCGCGCGTGCACCTAGTTCAGTCGCCTCGCGCTTCCCGATGTGTCCGGATCTCTCCCCCCCCCCTCCACCCAACGTGAAACGGATCAGCTATGGATCTCGATGCGACGACGCCTCGAGATGAAAAAAAAAAATCGGCTCTTTTCAGAGCTAGCAATATTTTTCAACGTGAAACAACAGTTTGCTGAGGAAAATTGATGTTTTTAGGCTTTTAAAATTTATTATTTCAGGTTTTTTCGGCACATTTAGAACGACGATGGTAATTTCGAGGATAACTTTGATTGAACCGACGGAATTAAATAAAATCCAATGGCTCTTTTTGGAGCCAACAATTTTTCTTAATGTTGGAAAACTTTAATATGCTCTATTAACGAAGGAAAAAAAATTACGAAACGAGCACGTTAAAACGGCAAGATTTTGGCTGGGAAAATAAAACCCGTGCTACATTCTGATCGTGCGCCGGTCGTCGCATATTTTCTGCTCACACTCTCCTCTATTTCGCGCGAAGTATCGAGAATTTTAATTACAACATTCGATCACCCAGTTTTTGCTATTTTTGGAAATCGACTCAATGAAAACAGCGAAGGAAAAATTAAGGGCCCTTTTCAGGGCCTTTAAATTTTTCAAACGTTTGAATATTCTTTTTTGCAATAAAATTAATAACTGAAAAATAATGAGGGAAAAATAAATTTCTGAATTTTTCGATCGTGAAAATCTGCGCTGTAAAAAATATATTGTTATTCAATGCTCAAAATTCTTCTTTACTTTACGCCAAATAAACGAAAAGTTTCATAAAAATGAGGACGCATAACGCGAACACACTCGACAGCAGCTCGACGTGCACGAGAGCCTTTCTCCATGGTACGCGCTCCAGCATCGGTAAAAGCGCCCATAATCCATGAAGCCTTTTGATTGGCTGATGAAAAATGGTGGGAAATGAATACGGCTGATTGAAAACAGCCAGATCTACTGGATAAGTGGTGCTCATCCATTGTGGAAAGCCACGACCATCAAAAGAATCTCGACTCGCAACCCTTTTTTCAAATGCCTCTATGAGATGAACCAGGCATAGGAAAAATATGATAAAAATTCAAGTTTATTCATTGAAATGTCCTTTTCGATAGGGCGTAAGTAAAAAAATTTTTTGTCGAGTTTTTCGATGCGAAAAATGCGCGCGAATGAAAATGCGTTCCGGCGAGACACGCGAATTTTCATTTTAAGGACGATTTTTCTTAGTTTCTTTTTCACGGAGTCGCGGGGTACTCAAAAAAAATGATCCTCGAGAAAAAATTAACCCGATCGGACGAACCCTTTTCTCATTATGCTCAACACACCGTTTCACCCTTTTGGCCTCACCCCTCCCCTGGGCGGCGGTGGATTTGATTCTAATGCAATTTTTTTTTATCTCTGAGTGATACCCTTTCGTTTGATACCGCACGGAGCCCCTGGGACACTCGCAATCGTGAAATTCCGACATTCACGGGAGGCCCGATTTTCCACTCCCTCACCATTTTGCCTCCCACGCCCGTAATTCTCAACCGATCGCGACGAACGTGGTCGCAATCGAAAGCTGATGAAATTTCCGATCTGCCGTGTATCATGGGTTTTCAAAATTCGATTTTTTTTTCGAAAATACGGCCTCTCAAAAAAATCCCACTTCAATTGCTCAGTACTGTATATATGAGGTATTCCAGCTCATCTCAATCACTTTCATATGTTGTATTTTTTTATGTGGCTTAAACTTTTTTCTATTATTGTACTTACTTATGGAACTTTACTTGATTTTTTCAAATTTTTTTACTCATGCATTTACAAGATATGATTTTTTGTTGAAACTCGATGATTTTTTTTCAAATGCTTGTAACTTTGCAAAAAATAGACCAACTTAAGGGAGCTTTCCAGTGTGACAGCCCGAAAAATCGCTGTTTTTCGCGATTTTTTTTTTCAAAGAAGAAATAATCTAATCGGTCTGGTTCTTTTTGTATATTAATTGGGTATTGAAGAATACAAAACAATTTTCCAAAGATCGATTTATTTATTAATTAATATCTATAAAAATGATGAAACAATTGTTGCAGAAAATGCACTTGGATGTGGTGTCCACGTTGGGGGTCACACTTTTGATCTGAAACAAAAAACACAAAAAGATTATTGATCGGTATATAATTGGTAGGGGTGTGCGAATATTCGAAAACTTCGAATATTCGGCATCGAATGGAATCGAATTATTCGATTCGATTATCAAACCGAATATTCGATTTTTTTCGTATATTCGATTTTGGTTCGAATACTCGATTTTTGTTCGAATATTCGATTTTGGTTCGAATATTCGATGTTTTTCGAATTTTCGATTTTTGTTCGAATATTCGATTTTGGTTCAAATATTCGACTTTGGTTCGAATATTCGATGTTTTTCGAATTTTCGATTTTTGTTCGAATATTCGATTTCTGTTCGAATATTCGATTTTTTTTCGAATATTCGATTTTTTTTCGAATATTTGTTTTATTTTCGAATATTCGAGTTTCTAATTGAGTATATTCTATGATCTCATGTAATCGAATTTCTAATCAGTTATTTTATGCGGTTTTGAATAATCAAAGGTCGAAACAAACGTACGATGATTTCAAAAAATCGAAATAAAAATTGACTTTTCGATAACACATGTTTTTGGTTAACGCTTTAGGTCGCCGCTCGGAGCAATTCAGAGTTCCCTCTGTCAAACTGCCGAGTGCCGGTGACTAGCCAATCAGCTTTTTTATTACGTAATACTCTAAACGGAATAGACCAGAGTAAAATCATCAACAAAAAAGTTAAATGTTGTATAAGAAATCCAATGAATAATTGTAATATTAGGGGTTCATCTCACTGTAAAATATTTATGAATTCGATTTTTTCTTGCATTGTCCGATAGTATAGACTGTTATAAGCATGTTTTTACTTTACACATCAATTCTCGTGAGTACTTTGACACTCGCACTGAGTTTTTTCGTCGAATCTCCAAAGATGGAAAGAATCATAGGAGATGGTTAATCGGATACTGATCTTTATATACACCCCCGCTCAAAAGTTTGGATACACCTGTCGATATTTCTTGCCGCAATAAAAATTCCATAACTCCGTCAAAAAAAAAAGATATCCAAATTTTTAAAACAGCGTTTTGAAGGGAAGGAATGCAGGTTTGTTTTCTTTATTTATAATATTTTTTATGATTTTGTTTTTGACTTCGTACGAACTTGTGAACGTGACCGTTTTTCGGCGTTTTTTTGACCATCGCCAATTGGGTGCATAACTTGAGGACATTTTTTTTGTCTTTTTTATGTACGGTAAATTCCAAAGGGTTGGCAAACGTTTTATTTTTGTCTCTAAAAAATGTTCGTATGATTTTTTCTCGCCAAGTTATTTCACTTTTGACTAAAAAAGACAATTTTTGTGAGATGCAACGTAATTCAAAAACTATAGAGTTTTAGAGAAAATGTCAAGGATAAAAAAAAGTAGCGTAGGTACACGTGGAATCGCCTGGAATTATTTCAGAATTTTTTTATGAATTTTTTTAAATTATTTTCGCTCAAAACTG
Organism: Alloplasta piceator; assembly: GCA_946863875.1. Taxonomy (NCBI): domain Eukaryota; kingdom Metazoa; phylum Arthropoda; class Insecta; order Hymenoptera; family Ichneumonidae; genus Alloplasta; species Alloplasta piceator. Next base: position 42,235,987 of record OX333072.1, on the reverse strand, counting down.
TGACAATGACGTCCCAGCGAAAAATGTATCTGATTAAAATTTTTGTACTTCGTGATACAATAAAAATCTAAAAAAATCCAGCGACATTTGGCATGCTATGAACAACAATTATCAATAATAATATTGTCCAAAAGTTATTAATAAATTTATTAAACAATTCCTTCAACAATTTCCTAATGACTTCTGGGCAATATTATTATTGATGAACAATAAACAATAATTATTATTGATCATTGTTGTTCATAGCATGCAAAATGTTGCAGAATTTTTTCAGATTTTTTTTCAAAGTTTTTTAAACATTTTTCTCTAATTCGTCGAGGTGCTTTATTAAAAAATTTATCGTGAACCCTAATACAAACCCAAACCAAGTCAAAATAATTTGGACATTTCACCTGTTTGTATTAAGTAGGGTTCGCGACAAATTAAAAAAAAACACCTCGACGAATCATAGAAAAATGTTCAAAAAACTTTGAAAAATAATCTGAAAAAATTCTGCAAACATTTTGCATGCTATGAACAACAATGATCAATAATAATTATTGTTTATTGTTCATCAATAATAATATTGCCCAAAAGTCATTAGGTCATACCAGGTCGAAAAAAAATCATAAAAAATATTTAAAAGAAGGAAAACAAAGCTGAATTTCTTCCTTTTAAAACGCTTTTTTTTAAAATTTACATATCTTTTTTTTGCGGAGTTATGGAACTTTTAGTGCGACAAGAAATATCGACAGGTGTATCCAAACTTTTGAGCGGGGGTGTAAATCAATATTCAAATACAAATACTTGAAAGGAGATTTTCTGTCACGATCGGTGATCTCAAATAGTCGTAAGTGTATCGAATATTCGAAAAATCATCGAATATTCGAAAATTTATCGAATATTCGAAAATTTATCGAATATTCGAAAATTTATCGAATATTCGAAATTTAATCGAATATTCGACAATTCATCGAATATTCGAAAATGTATCGAATATTCGAATGCATCGAATATTCGATTCGAAAATCGAATCGAATTTTAATATTCGATTCGATTCGATTCGATCACTATTCGCACACCCCTAATAATTGGCTTTCGTGCTATGGAGGCTTTTTTTTTTTTTGCAAAAATGGCGCCGGTTTGAACAAAAAGTATCGATTTTAGCATTTTTTTTTTGGCAGTTTTTTTTACAAAAAAAAAGGAAGATGTCAAAAAAAAAAGCTTCCATAGCACGATAAACAATGACGTTAAGAATATTGTGTAAAAAATTCAACTTGATAGCTTCAAAACTCTGCCCTCCAAGTTGGACACCGTTTCGAAAAATGCTGTTTCGAGAAAAACGCGTTCAAAGTTTCAAGTGTGGAAATTTTAGGTAAATCGTTTACTTACGGTCAATCAGCGATGCCAGGTCCATACAATATCCCTTCTGCTTCTTCGGAAAGATCGTGCTCAATGGATTGTTCAGTCCGACGAGCTGCCCTCGCCTCTTTGCCATCCAGGGACGCCCGGCGGTTTGCTTGGGTGATGCGCGCATTCTTGTACTTAGCGGCGAAATCTGCGGCGCTCGGCCCTATTGCATATTGATTTCGCTGCAATCTGCAGGATTTTCACGATTCCATAATAGGTGTTATTATTGAAGTTTGCAGCTAAATCCATCAAGGCGATAAAATTTCTAATGCCATTTATGCCGATGCCGACCAAACGCATGGCAAAGCAGAAACGACGATTGATTTCATAAGCATTTTTTATCAAAGGACAAGAATCTATCTCGGCCGGATCTGGACACGAACACTGAACACAAATTTGAAAGCCCAATCTGCGAATCGATTTTTAAAAAAATTTCACGTCGCTATTACACTTTTTGCACTTCAACAGTTCCTGAAGAGCGCCGAAAACCAAAAAGAACTCCAAAATCACATAGCTAAACGTTTGATCGATTCGGACTTCAAACTCTGGACTCTTTTTCAAGATTTTTGCTGCCGAAGTGCTCGCAAACGTTAGATCCGTTTCGATATCGTGTCGATTCGTTCCCTTGAAACCCGCGGATCTTTTTCGTTCATTTCGCGGATGTCCGCTTCTCGAACCTTTTCTATCCTGCCACGTACATTTCTCTTTCGTAGATCTATCCATTTTGAATGTCAAAACCGAACTGAAAGACGAACCGCACTCACGTTGGAAGGTACACGAGCAGGTAGGAACGAGACAATAGAAATAACGGTCGCACGGGCAGACGGCCGACGCGGCAGCTGTAGCGCTCCGTTGCCTTCTTCCAAGAAATGCTGTACAGTAACCGAAATAATCTGAATTTCGGCGTGAAAATTTCAGGGAATATTCGGAAGAGTGTATACTATTCGATAAAGCAAAAAAAATCGATTTTTTGAAAATTTCACACTGGAAAGCTCCGTTAAGCTTTTTTTTTGTTGAAATGTTCATTTGTGAGTGCACTTTTTGATAAAAAATATTAAAAATTTAACGATATTCATCTTCTATATTGTTTGACTGCTTAAAGCAAAAAAATGTTAATTTCAAAAGGTCAGACACTTTTAATTTTTGTCAAAAAATTTGCTAAGAAACTTACTTTTTCAACTATTTTTAACGCTTGGCTGATCGTTGGCAGATTTTTCTTTATATTTTTTTTTATAATTTAAAACAATTTTTTTTCTTCACAAGCAAAAATAAACGTTTTTTTCAAAAGGTGGGACACGTTTAATTTTTTTCAAAAAATTTGCTAGTAAACTTTGACTATATCAACTATTTTTAAGACTAGTTTTATCGTGGGGATATTTTCCCTTCTATTTTATTCATAATTAAAAATAGTCTTTTTTCAGAATCAGTAAAAAAGCGTTGATTTCAAAAGGTTGGACACTTTTATTTTTTTTCCAAAAATTTTCTATGAAACTTTGACTATTTCGACCATTTTTAGTGCTAGTTTAATCGTGAGCAGATTTTTACTTCTATTTTGTTCATAATTAAAAACCATTTTTCCATCACAAGAGGAAAAGCGTTTTTTTCAAAAGAGATACGTATAATTTTTTTTTAATTTTCAAGGAAACTTTGATTATTTTAACTATTTTTAAGACCAGTTTCATCGTGGGGACATTTTTCCTTATATTTCTTTCGGCTGCGAATCGCAGCCGATCCCTCCCTTCACTATTTCTCTACACGGCCGCATATCCAAACCAACGTTTGTAGTTTTATTATACCAAAAACAAGCCTATTTTCTTCGACGTTTAAATAGTTTACAAATTTTCGCTATTTAAACGTCAAAGAAAATAGGCTTGTAGTTGGTATAATAAAACTACATTAAATTCAAGAAAAACTTGTTTTTAATCATGAAAAAAATATAAGGAAAAATGTCTACACGATGAAACTGGTCTTAAAAATAGTTAAGATAATCAAAGTTTCCTTGCGAAATTAAAAAAAAAATTATGCGTATCTCTTTTGAAAAAAACGCTTTACTGCTTGTGATGAAAAAATGGTTTTTAATTATGAACAAAATAGAAGGAAAAATCTGCTCACGATTAAACTAGCACTAAAAATGGTCGAAATAGTCAGTTTCATAGCAAATTTTTGGAAAAAAATTAAAAGTGTCCGACCTTTTGAAATCAACACTTTTTTACTGATTCTGAAAAAAAAGACTATTTTTAATTATGAACAAAATAGAAGGGAAAATATCCCCACGATGAAACTAGTCTCAAAAATAGTTAAAAAACTCAATGTTTCTTAGCAAATTTTTTGAAAAAAATTAAAAGTGTCCGACCTTTTGAAATTAACATTTTTTTGCTTTAAGCGGCAACACAATATAGAAGATGAATATCGCAAAATTTTTAATATTTTTTGTCAAAAAGTGCACTCAAAAACGAACATTTAAAAAAAAAGCTTGATTTGGTCCATTTTTTGCAAAGTTACAAGCATTTGAAAAAAAATCATCGAATTTCAACAAAAAATCATATCTTGTCAATGCATGGGTAAAAAAATTAAAAAACATCAAGTAAAGTTCCATAAACAGATACAATAATGTAAAAAAGTTTGAGCCAAATAAAAAAATACAACATGTAAAAGTGGTTGAGATGAGCTGGAATACCTCATATATATGTGGCACTCCACAGTATTTCGATCAAAATCTTACCTTGATGATTTTGATTTTCCACTTAATTTTTTAAATAAACAAGGACATTTGAAAAAAATTTCCTAAATTTTTTCAGAATTTTATAGCCACGCGTTTTTTGGATTTATTTTTATTTTTTGAAAAAAAATGGGACGACTTTGTAAAATCCGAAGGAATTCAGAAAAATCTAAGAAAATATTAAACATTTTTTGGGCTTTGTTCCATAATGAAGATTTCAATACTCTATGAGTCAAATTCAAAAAATGAAAATAAAAAATTTGACTTATAGAATTTCGAAATCTCTATTTTGGAACAAAGCCCAAAAATTTTGTTATATTTTATTAAATTATTCTGAATTTTTTTAGATTTTACAAAAAAGTCCCTTTGAAAAAAATTTATATATATTAGGGGTGTGCGAATAGTGATCGAATCGAATCGAATCGAATATTAAAATTCGATTCGATTTTCGAATCGAATCGAATTTTTTTTAATTTGTCGCGAACCCTACTTAATATAAACAGGTGAAATGTCCAAATTATTTTGACTTGGTTTGGGTTTGTATTAGGGTTCACGATAAATTTTTTAATAAAGCACCTCGACGAATTATAGAAAAATGTTTAAAAAACTTTGAAAAAAAATCTGAAAAAATTCTGCAACATTTTGCATGCTATGAACAACAATGATCAATAATAATTATTGTTTATTGTTCATCGATAATAATATTGCCCAGAAGTCATTAGGAAATTGTTGAAGAAATTGTTTAATAAATTTATTAATAACTTTTGGACAATATTATTATTGATAATTGTTGTTCATAGCATGTCAAATGTCGCTGGATTTTTTCAGATTTTTATTGTATCACGAAGTACGAAAATTTCAATCAGATACATTTTTTGCTGGGACGTCATTGTCACAGTTTTGAGCGAAAATAATTTAAAAAAATTCATAAAAAAATTCTGAAATAATTCCAGGCGATTCCACGTGTACCTACGCTACTTTTTTTTATCCTTGACATTTTCTCTAAAACTCTGTAGTTTTTGAATTACGTTGCATCGCACCAAAATTGTCTTTTTTAGTCAAAAGTGAAATAACTTAGCGAGAAAAAATCATACGAACATTTTTTAGAGACAAAAATAAAACGTTTGCCAACCCTTTGGAATTTACTGTACATAAAAAAGACAAAAAAAATGTCCTCAAGTTATGCACCCAATTGGCGATGGTCAAAAAAACGCCGAAAAACGGTCACGTTCACAAGTTCGTACCAAGTCAAAAAAAAAATCATAAAACATATTATAAATAAAGAAAACAAACCTGCATTCCTTCCCTTCAAAACGCTGTTTTAAAAATTTGTATATCTTTTTTTTTGACGGAGTTATGGAATTTTTATTGCGGCAAGAAATATCGACAGGTGTATCCAAACTTTTGAGCGGGGGTGTATATAAAGATCAGTATCCGATTAACCATCTTCTATGATTCTTTCCATCTTTGGAGATTCGACGAAAAAACTCAGTGTGAGTGTCAAAGTACTCACGAGAATTGATGTGTAAAGTAAAAACATGCTTATAACAGTCTATACTATCGGACAATGCAAGAAAAAATCGAGTTTATAAATATTTTACAGTGATATGAACCCCTAATATCACAATTATTCATTGGATTTCTTATACAACATTTAACTTTTTTGTTGATGATTTTACTCTGGTCTATTCCGTTTAGAGTATTACGTAATAAAAAAGCTGATTGGCTAGTCACCGGCACTCGGCAGTTTGACAGAGGGAACTCTGAATTGCTCCGAGCGACGACCTAAAGCGTTAACCAAAAACATGTGTTATCGAAAAGTCGATTTTTATTTCGATTTTTTGAAATCATCGTACGTTTGTTTCGACCTTTGATTATTCAAAACCGCATAAAATAACTAATTAGAAATTCGATTACATGAGATCATAGAATATACTCAATTAGAAACTCGAATATTCGAAAATAAAACAAATATTCGAAAAAAAATCGAATATTCGAAAAAAAATCGAATATTCGAACAGAAATCGAATATTCGAACAAAAATCGAATATTCGAACCAACATCGAATTCTCGAACAAAAATCGAATATTCGAACCAAAATCGAATATTCGAACAAAAATCGAATATTCGAAAAACATCGAATATTCGAACCAAAATCGAATATTCGAACAAAAATCGAGTATTCGAACCAAAATCGAATATTCGAAAAAAATCGAATATTCGGTTTGATAATCGAATCGAATAATTCGATTCCATTCGATGCCGAATATTCGAAGTTTTCGAATATTCGCACACCCCTAATATATATTCAAAGAACGCGTGACCAAAAAATTCTGAAATAATTAAAAAAAAACTATTCCAATGTGTTTTTTTATATAAAAAATTTCCAGGAAAATCGAAATGATCTAGGCAAGATTTTGATCGGAATATCGTGGAATGACACGACAAAATCTTGCTTCGATGATTTCGATTTTCTCTTAATTTTTTACATAAAAGAACACCTAGAAAAAAAATTCCCCAATTTTCTCGGAACTTTTTGGTAACGCGTTCTTTGGATTTTTTTTTAAGGGATCTCTTTGTAAAATCTGAAAAAATCAGAAAAATCTAATAAAATATTTAAAAAATTTTGGGCTTTGTTCCAAAATGGAGATTTCAAAACTCTATGAGTCAATTTTTTTTTTTTTAATTTGACTCATAGAGTATTTAAATCTCCGTTGTGGAATAAAGCCCAAAAAATTTGTTACATTTTTTCAGATTTTCCTGCATTCTTTCAGATTTCACAAACTTGTCCCGTTTTTTCTTTTTAATGAATAAATCCAAAAAACGCGTGGCTGAAATATTCTGGAAAAACTTTGGAAATTTTTTTTAATGTCCTAATTTATATAAAAAATTTAGAGGAAAATCGAAATCATCAAGGTAAGATTTTGATCGAAATACCGTGGAATGCCACACATATATATATATATATATATGTATATATATATATATATATATATATATATATATATATATATATATATATTGTTACGTCCGGGGTTATTTAGCCACCTATTGTGGCAACCATTTTATTTTCTTCAATATATATTTGAAAATTTTTAATAATTCAATTTGCCGTTAAATAAACGAATAATACAAAAAGGTGCTCTGAAGAGCACTTCTCATTGCAAATCTCATGTAACCGGCTTATCAACGTGCGAGCAAGTAGCCGTTGAAGATCCCACGGTAGAATGGTCTGCGAATTTCGCTGACGAATGGGATCTTACGGTAACCGGTGAGATGCTGCACACCTCGAGGATGTGCAGCGCCCGGCGTAGTATTATCTTTAGTCGCGCCTTGATTCGCTGGAGTGCAGAGCACTATTTTTCTAAGACAAAGTTCCTCAGTTCGGACCAGGAGCTCGACCAAAATGGTCGTGCCCTAAATCAAAATTGCAGTCTTCGAGAGCTCTGCCAATACGGCCGAGCTCCAATCACGTTAACAAGTTCTTTTCTCAACACAATTAAAGAACCAACTGAAATTTTACAAGTGTTCGAGGGTCCACCCATAAGGTCGACCCTTTTAAGTTCCAATATTATTCGGTGAAACATTCGCGAACGAAGTTCAGACCAACGTTATTTTACGACCAGCCGAGGACATTGAACGACACCCGACATAAACAGGCGATGAAGTCTGTGATACAAAATATCGAGGTGGTCCTACAGTGGAGATCCGATACCCTGCAAACGGTCAGGCGCAACCATCGTTAGAAGATGTCGTTCAAACGATCAAGTGCTGTCGAACCTACAAACTTGAGGTGCGCGTATAAAATTGAAGCTCGCGAGTATTTAGGTCCGTCGTGTGGATAAACTTATATCGCGAGAAAACATCTGCCCTCGAGGACAATGATTGGTGCGCGTGCAAAAAATTGTGAATTCGCGATAGCTTAGTGCGAAGCGTATCGCGATATAAAACTACGCGCCAATTGCGAATTGTAAAACCGTACAAACTTGGAACCAAACTGTCCTTTCAAAATTATTCCTTATCACCAATTGTAAAAATTGTGAACTCCGAAATTACCAATCCATCGACCAATCCGGTCGATGGCAGTTTCAATGAATTTAGTTATTTGTTATTGTTAAACAATAACTTAACGAGTTATCATTCGTTAAACCCGCTACGCCCAAGGCAACGCCATTGCCAATTATTACAGGAAAATGAAATCATATGAAATTCACGAACATTTCACCGATCCCACTCTCCTGCTCCGATCCCTGATGGGCGCATTCCCGTCTAAACAACAGGAGCACAACAACTATTCTGTTCTACGCTCACGGTAAGTGTTCGTGCGACAACAACAACAAGTGTCAATAATAAATAATAATACCGGGACGTAACAATATATATATATATATATATATATATAGATATACAGTACTCAGCATTTGAAGTGGGACAAACAATATTTTTTCGATTTAGGCGACATTTTAACCGATTTTGGAAAACCAAAAAAGTACATTCGAGCAAATTTAATTACCTTTCGAATGAGACTAGTTAGAATGCAATCGGTTGAAAATTGGCTGAGTGCGAGGCGATTGTGTCGGAACATGAAAACCGGGACATCGCGGTTACCTCGAAAAAGAGGATAAGCCATCGCCGAATCGCTTTCTAACCAGCACCACTCGAAAGAGAATCTCACGGCGTTCAGGAATAAAAAAAAAAAAAATCGAATCCGTCAACTCCAGGGGATGATACAGCCCCAGGAAGTTGAAAAGGTTATTTGCCGATAACTCGTTACCCCATTGATCGATCAACTTGAAATTTATCGTAGAATCATTTTTCGACAAGGCTGACCACCTCGTGTGGTTCGCGTTGTACGGATCCGTCCAGAGGATGAGATCCAGGATATTGCGAAATACAAAACATAATTTATTCACATTTTTCGCAATGAAGGAGTTGCTTGCGGTGAATTTGAGTTGAAGGATGTTGAAGTCGAGATTTCAACGAAAAAATCGTGTGGTCATTCATTACGAGGAACGCTTTTTTCTAAAAACGGGAAGCATCTAAATAATGGGACCGAAATTTTAAAATCTCGAGCGATCGTGTTCCGAGTCGCGCAGCGACACTCACTTGTCGGTGCACTCTCACCGACAGCCTGAATGTTGTGTTGGTGCCGGGGCAAAATGCACCATTGAAAATTTTTAAAAAATTAAAGGATGATTGAGAATTGATGGAAAATTATTATTAAATATCAATTAATAATTATTAATTAATTAACTTATTTATCAATTAATGATTATTGATTGATAATTATTTATTAATTAATTAACTTAATGATCAATTAATGATTATTGATTGATAATTAATCGATAAATAAATAAATAAATAAATAAATTGACAAAAATAATACGCCTGAAAATTCTTTAATCGTTAATAAATAATAAAACAATTTTCACATTCATTCTTATTAATCGTCATTTTCTTTTCGATGTGCAGGATCATTTTCCAAGACTTGCAAGGAAAATAATGGATGATTATGAATTGATGGAAAATTATTACTAAATATCAATTAATAATTATTTATAAATTAACTTATGTATTAATTAATGTTTATTGATTGATAATTAATTGTAAAATAAATAAATAAAGAAATTGATAGAAATACTACGTCTGACAATTTCTTATTCTTTTTTATTACTCGTAATTTTCTCGTGGATGTGCAGGATCATTTTCCAAACTTGGGACGAAAATAATGGATGTTTGTGAATCGATGGGAAAATATTATTAAATATCAATTAATGATTATTAATTAATGAACTTATTTATCAATTAATGATTACTGATTGATAATTAATTAAAAAATAAATAAATAAATTGATAGAAATACTACGTCTGACAATTTCTTATTCATTCTTATTATTTGTTATTTTCTCATGGATGTGCAGGATCGTTTTCCAAAACTTCATAGGAATTTTTAATTATTTTTTCAAACTGTTTTGTTCTGTAGACGAAAAAAGATGTCAGGTTATTCAATCTTCATTGATTGTGACGTGAATACGTCTTTAAATTTGGGTGGGTAACTCAAAGAAAATGATTATAACAAAATCTGGGATACAGTTTTGTGTTGTACAGTGCTGACCATTAATGCCTGCTTCAAGATTCTCTCCAAGATTCTTCCGAAAAATCTTAAAAAGAATCTTCGAAAGAATCATTCGAAGAATCTTGAAAATAATCTTAGAACCTTGGAAAAAATCTTAGAATCTTGAAAAGAATCTTAGATTCTTTCCAAGATTCTTTCAAAGATTTACAGGCATTAATGGTCAGCATTGTATCTTCATATCTTCACCTACATAAAAAATTCAATAACACCACTCGAAAGATAAAGGATCAAAGAATTCGTAACGCTGAGTAAGGACCGCGCTGCATCGTGCGTGGTGGAGGAGGAAGTGCCGCAATTTCGAGGTCGTTTTGCTGCGTCACATAATTCTCGTTGACTATAAATTTTGACTCGAATAAGCTACGACGTTCGTTCGAGTTTCAATCGTCAGCCCTCGTCAACTTTTCAGTGTCCCGGTTGACCGCTTGATAGTTTTTGGTGTTGAAGTCAACTTCTTTATAATTTACACTTAAACAACGAATCGTTGCCATGTGCTACGTGGGCTAGATCCTGAGATTTCGAATCGTCCACTCCCTCCTACAGGGATGGAATCGAAATTACTGTGGATTTTATCTTGTTGGGTACACCGTGTGTGTCAACATTCTGGATAGATCAATCCCGATTCCGTTACGGTATAGTCTACAACATTTTGTGATACAGGTCCGTCTTTAGTGATCGACCGAGACGACTTCCGGATCGTTCACCCCCTTAATGGAGTTGAAATCGGAACTACTGTGAATTTTACGTGTTTGAGACACCGTGTGTGATAACATTCTAGAAATATTGATCCTGATTTCGTTACGGTATCGTCTGCAGAATTTTTCGACACAGGTGGCTTCTGTGGCAATCGAACAAAACGACTTCCTGATCGTTGACCACCTCCCATAGGAATGATATCGGAAGTCTTGCAAATTTCATCATATCGGGTACACTGTGTGAGACAATATTCTGAAAAGATCGATCTCGAATCAGTCACAATACGCTCTGCAGAACTTTCCGATACAGGTGCGTCTATGGTAATTAACCAAAACGACTTCCGGATCGTCTACCCCCTCCTATAGGGATGAAATAAAAACTACTGAGAATTTTATCTAGCTGGATTCACCGTGTGCGACAGTGCTCTTGAAAGATCAATCCCGATTCTGCCGTGGTATGCTCTGCAGAATTTTTTGATACGAGTGCGTCTATGGTAATCAACCAAAACGTCTTCCGGATCCTTCACCTCTCTTCATGGAGATGAAATCGGAACTCCTGCGTATTTTATCTTGTTGGGCACACTGCGTGCGACAATATTCCGGAAATATCGATCCCGATTTCGTCGAAGTATGCTCTTCAGAATTTTTCAATGCGGGTGCGTTTATCTCAATCGATCAAGAGGACTTCCAAATCGTCCACCCTTTGTTATAACGATGAAATCGGAAGTCCTGGAAGTTTTATAACGTTGCGTACACCGTGTGCGAAAATATTCTGGAACAACTTATGTCGATCCCGTCACGGTATGGTATGCGGAATTTTTCGATACAGGTGCTTTCATGGTAATCGACCAAAGCAACTTCCGGATCATTCACCCCTTCTCGTAGGGATGAAATAGGAAGTCCTAGGAATATTATCTCGTTGAGTTCACCGTGTGCGACAATATTCTGATTAGATCGATCCTGAATCCGTCGAGGTGTGTTGTGCAGAATTTTTGGATATGGGTGCGACTATGGTAATCGACCGAGACGACTTCCGGATCGTTCACCCCCTTAATGGAGTTGAAATCAGAACTACTGTGAATTTTACGTGTTTCAGACACAGTGTGTGATAACATTCTAGAAATATTGATCCTGATTTCGTTACGGTATTGTCTGCAGAATTTTTCGACACAGGTGGCTTCTGTGGCAATCGAACAAAACGACTTCCTGATCGTTGACCACCTCCCATAGGAATGATATCGGAAGTCTTGCAAATTTCATCATATCGGGTACACTGTGTGAGACAATATTCTGAAAAGATCGATCTCGAATCAGTCACAATACGCTCTGCAGTATAACGGAAGTCGTCTCCGTCGATTACCATAGTCACACCCGTATCCAAAAATTCTGCAGAACACACCTCGACGGATTCAGGATCGATCTAATCAGAATATTGTCGCACACGGTGAACTCAACGTGATAATATTCCTAGGACTTCCGATTTCATCCCTACGAGAAGGGGTGAATGATCCGGAAGTTGCTTTGGTCGATTACCATGAAAGCACCTGTATCGAAAAATTCCGCATACCATACCGTGACGGGATCGACATAAGTTGTTCCAGAATATTTTCGCACACGGTGTACGCAACGTTATAAAACTTGCAGGACTTCCGATTTCATCGTTATAAGAAAGGGTGGACGATTTGGAAGTCCTCTTGATCGATTGAGATAGACGCACCTGCATTGAAAAATTCTGAAGAGCATACTTCGACGAAATCGGGATCGATATTTCCGGAATATTGTCGCACGCAGTGTGCCCAACAAGATAAAATACGCAGGAGTTCCGATTTCATCTCCATGAAGAGAGGTGAAGGATCCGGAAGACGTTTTGGTTGATTACCATAGACGCCCCTGTATCGAGAAATTCTGCAGAGCATACCACGACAGAATCGGGATTGATCTTTCAAGAGCACTGTCGCACACGGTGAACCCCGCTAGATAAAATTCTCAGTAATTTTTATTTCATCCCTATAGGAGGGGGTAGACGATCCGGAAGTCGTTTCGGTTAATTACCATAGACGCACCTGTATCGGAAATTTCTGCAGAGCGTACTGTGACTGATTCGAGATCGATCTTTTCAGAATATTGTCTCACACAGTGTACCCGATATGATGAAATTTGCAAGACTTCCGATATTATTCCTATGGGAGGTGGTCAACGATCAGGAAGTCGTTTTGTTCGATTGCCACAGAAGCCACCTGTGTCGAAAAATTCTGCAGACGATACCGTAACGAAATCAGGATCAATATTTCTAGAATGTTATCACACACGGTGTCTCAAACACGTAAAATTCACAGTAGTTCCGATTTCAACTCCATTAAGGGGGTGAACGATCCGGAAGTCGTCTCGGTCGATTACCATAGTCGCACCCATATCCAAAAATTCTGCACAACACACCTCGACGGATTCAGGATCGATCTAATCAGAATATTGTCGCACACGGTGAACTCAACGAGATAATATTCCTAGGACTTCCTATTTCATCCCTACGAGAAGGGGTGAATGATCCGGAAGTTGCTTTGGTCGATTACCATGAAAGCACCTGTATCGAAAAATTCCGCATACCATACCGTGACGGGATCGACATAAGTTGTTCCAGAATATTTTCGCACACGGTGTACGCAACGTTATAAAACTTCCAGGACTTCCGATTTCATCGTTATAACAAAGGGTGGACGATTTGGAAGTCCTCTTGATCGATTGAGATAGATGCACTTGCATTGAAAAATTCTGAAGAGCATACTTCGACAAAATCGGGATCGATATTTCCGGAATATTGTCGCACGCAGTGTGCCCAACAAGATAAAATACGCAGGAGTTCCGATTTCATCTCCATGAAGAGAGGTGAAGGATCCGGAAGACGTTTTGGTTGATTACCATAGACGCACCTGTATCGAGAAATTCTGCAGAGCATACCACGACAGAATCGGGATTGATCTTTCAAGAGCACTGTCGCACACGGTGAACCCAGCTAGATAAAATTCTCAGTAATTTTGATTTCATCCCTATAGGAGGGGGTAGACTATCCGGAAGTCGTTTTGGTTAATTACCATAGACGCACCTGTATCGGAAATTTCTGCAGAGCGTACTGTGACTGATTCGATCGATCGATCTTTTCAGAATATTGTCTCACACAGTGTACCCGATATGATGAAATTTGCAGGACTTCCGATATCATTCATATGGGAGGTGGTCAATGATCAGGAAGTCGTTTTGGTCGATTGCCACAGGAGCACCTGTATCGAAATATTCTGCAGACGATACCGTTACGGAATTAGGAACAATATTTCTAGAATGTTGTCACACACGGTGTCTCAAACACGTAAAATTCACAGTAGTTCCCATTTCAACTCCATTAGGGGGGGTGAACGATCCGGAAGTCGTCTCGGTCGATTACCATAGTCGCACCCGTATCCAAAAATTCTGCAGAACACACCTCGACGGATTCAGGATCGATCTAATCAGAATATTGTCGCACAGGGTGAACTCAACGAGATAATATTCCTAGGACTTCCGATTTAATCTCTACGAGAAGGGGTGAATGATCCGGAAGTTGCTTTGGTCGATTACCATGAAAGCACCTGTATCGAAAAATTCCGCATACCATACCGTGACGGGATCGAGATAAGTTGTTCCAGAATATTTTCGCACACGGTGTACGCAACGTTATAAAACTTGCAGGACTTCCGATTTCATCGTTATAACAAAGGGTGGACGATTTTGAAGTCCTCTTGATCGATTGAGATAAACGCACCCGCATTGAAAAATTCTGAAGAGCATACTTCGACGAAATCGGGATCGATATTTCCGGAATATTGTCGCACGCAGTGTGCCCAACAAGATAAAATACGCAGGAGTTCCGATTTCATCTCCATGAAGAGAGGTGAAGGATCCGGAAGACGTTTTGGTTTGATTACCATAGACGCACTCGTATCGAGAAATTCTGCAGAGCATACCACGACAGAATCGGGATTGATCTTTCAAGAGCACTGTCGCACTCGGTGAATCCAGCTAGATAAAATTCTCAGTAATTTTTATTTCATCCCTATAGGAGGGGGTAGACGATCCGGAAGTCGTTTTGGTTAATTACCATAGACGCACCTGTATCGGAAATTTCTGCAGAGCGTATTGTGACTGATTCAAGATCGATCTTTTCAGAATATTGTCGCACACAGTGTACCCGATATGATGAAATTTGCAAGACTTCCGATATCATTCCTATGGGAGGTGATCAACGATCAGGAAGTCGTTTTGTTCGATTGCCACAGAAGCCACCTGTGTCGAAAAATTCTGCAGACGATACCGTAACGAAATCAGGATCAATATTTCTAGAA
This sequence comes from Alloplasta piceator, assembly GCA_946863875.1. Taxonomy (NCBI): domain Eukaryota; kingdom Metazoa; phylum Arthropoda; class Insecta; order Hymenoptera; family Ichneumonidae; genus Alloplasta; species Alloplasta piceator. The sequence goes on along the minus strand of OX333072.1, from coordinate 42,220,678 downwards.
TGTTATCACACACGGTGTCTCAAACACGTAAAATTCACAGTAGTTCCGATTTCAACTCCATTAAGGGGGTGAACGATCCGGAAGTCGTCTCGGTCGATCACTAAAGACGGACCTATATCACAAAATTTTGTAGACTATACCGTAACGGAATCGGGATTGATCTATCCAGAATGTTGACAAACACGGTGTACCCAACAAGATAAAATCCACAGTAATTTCGATTCCATCCCTGTAGGAGGGAGTGGACGATTCGAAATCTCAGGATCTAGCTTACGTAGCACATGGCAACGATTCGTTGTTTAAGTGTAAATTATAAAGAAGTTGACTTCAACACCAAAAACTATCAAGCGGTCAACCGGGACACTGAAAAGTTGACGATGGCTGACGATTGAAACTCGAACGAACGTCGTAGCTTATTCGAGTCAAAATTTATAGTCAACGAGAATTATGTGACGCAGCGAAACGACCTCGAAATTCCGGCACTTCCTCCTCCACCACGCACGATGCAGCGCGGTCCTTACTCAGCGTTACGAATTCTTTGATCCTTTATCTTTCGAGTGGTGTTATTGAATTTTCTATGTAGGTGAAGATATGAAGATACAATGCTGACCATTAATGCCTGTAAATCTTTGAAAGAATCTTGGAAAGAATATAAGATTCTTTTCAAGATTCTAAGATTTTTTCCAAGGTTCTAAGATTATTTTCAAGATTCTTCCAATGATTCTTCCGAAGATTCTTTTAAAGATTTTTCGGAAGAATCTTGGAGAGAATCTTGAAGAGAATCTTGAAAAGATTCTTTTCAAGATTCTTTCAAAGATTTGCAGGCATTAATGGTCAGCACTGTACAACACAAAACTGTATCCCAGATTTTGTTATAATCATTTTCTTTGAGTTACCCACCCAAATTTAAAGACGTATTCACGTCACAATCAATGAAGATTGAATAACCTGACATCTTTTTTCGTCTACAGAACAAAACAGTTTGAAAAAATAATTAAAAATTCCCATGAAGTTTTGGAAAACGATCCTGCACATCCATGAGAAAATAACAAATAATAAGAATGAATAAGAAATTGTCAGACGTAGTATTTCTATCAATTTATTTATTTATTTTTTAATTAATTATCAATCAGTAATCATTAATTGATAAATAAGTTCATTAATTAATAATCATTAATTGATATTTAATAATAATTTTCCATCAATTCACAATCATTCATTATCTTCCTTGCAAGTTTTGGAAAATGATCCTGCACATCCACGAGAAAATAACGAATAATAAAAAAGAATAACAAATTGTCAGGAGTATTATTTCTATCAATTTATTGATTTATCGATTAATTATCAATCAGTAATCATTAATTGATCAATAAGTTAATTAACTCATTAATAATCATTAATTGATATTTAATAATATTTTTCCATCGATTCACAAACATCCATTATTTTCGTTCCAAATTTGGAAAATGATCCTGCACATCCACGAGAAAATAACGAGTAATAAAAAAAAATAAGAAATTGTCAGACGTAGTATTCCTATCAATTTATTTATTTATTTTTAAATTAATTATCAATCAGTAATCATTAATTGATAAATAAGTTCATTAATTGATAATTATTCATTTATATTTAGTAATAGTTTTCCATTAATTTACAATCATCCATTAGTTGCCTTGCAAGTTTTGGAAAATGATCCTGCACATCCACGAGAAAATAACGAATAATAAAAAAGAATAACAAATTTTCAGGCGTTTTATTTCTAGCAATTTCTTTATTTATTTATTTTACAATTAATTATCAATCAATAAACATTAATTAATACATAAGTTAATTTATAAATAATTATTAATTGATATTTAGTAATAATTTTCCATCAATTCATAATCATCCATTATTTTCCTTGCAAGTTTTGGAAAATGATCCTGCACATCGAAAAGAAAATGACGATTAATAAGAATGAATGTGAAAATTGTTTTATTATTTATTAACGATTAAAGAATTTTCAGGCGTATTATTTTTGTCAATTTATTTATTTATTTATTTATTTATCGATTAATTATCAATCAATAATCATTAATTGATCATTAAGTTAATTAATTAATAAATAATTATCAATCAATAATCATTAATTGATAAATAAGTTAATTAATTAATAATTATTAATTGATATTTAATAATAATTTTCCATCAATTCTCAATCATCCTTTAATTTTTTAAAAATTTTCAATGGTGCATTTTGCCCCGGCACCAACACAACATTCAGGCTGTCGGTGAGAGTGCACCGACAAGTGAGTGTCGCTGCGCGACTCGGAACACGATCGCTCGAGATTTTAAAATTTCGGTCCCATTATTTAGATGCTTCCCGTTTTTAGAAAAAAGCGTTCCTCGTAATGAATGACCACACGATTTGTTCGTTGAAATCTCGACTTCAACATCCTTCAACTCAAATTCACCGCAAGCAACTCCTTCATTGCGAAAAATGTGAATAAATTATGTTTTGTATTTCGCAATATCCTGGATCTCATCCTCTGGACGGATCCGTACAACGCGAACCACACGAGGTGGTCAGCCTTGTCGAAAAATGATTCTACGATAAATTTCAAGTTGATCGATCAATGGGGTAACGAGTTATCGGCAAATAACCTTTTCAACTTCCTGGGGCTGTATCATCCCCTGGAGTTGACGGATTCGATTTTTTTTTTTTTATTCCTGAACGCCGTGAGATTCTCTTTCGAGTGGTGCTGGTTAGAAAGCGATTCGGCGATGGCTTATCCTCTTTTTCGAGGTAACCGCGATGTCCCGGTTTTCATGTTCCGACACAATCGCCTCGCACTCAGCCAATTTTCAACCGATTGCATTCTAACTAGTCTCATTCGAAAGGTAATTAAATTTGCTCGAATTGACTTTTTTGGTTTTCCAAAATCGGTTAAAATGTCGCCTAAATCGAAAAAATATTGTTTGTCCCACTTCAAATGCTGAGTACTGTATGTTATTATTTGTTGATCCGGTTTACGAAAGCCCTGCTTCCGTTAGTGCTTACCTAATGACTGTATGTATCATAATTTTTCGTTACATTCATCACTGGTGATAATTGTCAAGCAAAAATGCGAATAAAAGAATAACAGGGAGTGGTAATTAAGAAAAACAACGAAATTAACGGAAATACATTACGACAATTCGCAAACACTAATCATGTTAACAAAAATTTGTATTTCAATACTCCTGTTTTCCAAGAATTCGAAGGTGAAAAAATAATTGTTGGCTTAAAATAAAAAAAATGATTGTCTCAACGTAATTAACTATTAACGGTTGCATGCACAAAAGAAAATGAAGCGTTCAAAAAACATCGTCATTTCAATAGTAGAATATTAAAAAAAAATACGTTTTCATTGAAAAGATTACATTAATCATAATATGTAATCTATGAGATTTTTGCCGTATCAATTTTTTAAAAGTTCAATGTTTTATTATTTCATGTGAAAATGCCGTTTTAATATTTCTTCCAATCGTCAAGATCGTACATATACAATGTAACGCAAAACAAAGAGGGAAACATCCTATGCCCAACGAAATCGGGCCAGATAAAGATCGGAAACCCTTTGGCGTCGCTCGAGGTTTTGATCCTCGGCGAGTTTTACTGGAAGAGTTCTCGGACGTTTCGATCCTCATAGCCCAATAACTCGCGATAGGATGGAAACCTCGTCCGAGAACTATTTGCTCGCTCGCGATACGATCCCCAAAAAGAAATGTCTACTCGACTCGGGAGGAGAGGGAAACTACCTGAGTCCGTTTGCGCTCCCTCTCCGATTCGATTGTCCCGGTATACCATAAAGTTCCTCTCGCGATACGAGCTACTCTTTGTATACCTGCAATGTGCTCGCTCAAGGATTAAATCCGCAATTGAGCAAAACGTTTGGCTCGCAACCCCTGTTTGAAACATCGTTTTTCTTAGTTTTTATACTTTTATATTTTTTGCTTTGGGGTGTGGTCGCACAGACTTCTTGTATGAGTCTACGAGAAAAAGGGGAGGTAGGGAGCTACGGCGCATGACTAGAAAAAAACTCAAATCTTATTCGCGTCCTCTTTTCCTTCGAGAGAAAGACGGGAGATTTATTGGATTGATAAAAAGAGGATAGAATAAAGGGTGGGGAGTGGGGAGGCATTCGAACGGTCTCCGGGTAGTGACGAGTGCCGAAATCCTCGTCTTGCCGCGCAAACTCCATGGATCATCGAAAGAGGGGAGAAGATTATGTAAATCAGCTCTGTCTCTGCTCGTGGACTTCGGGGCGTTTTGCTTTTTTCTTTCTTCTAGATAGTAAAATAATATTTCGAGTTTTGGAGTTGTTTGAGTTAAATAATATAAATTTTAGATTGTCTCTTCCGGAGTTTGATTATTGGATTTAGCATTAAGTGGATTCGGTGCATAATTTTATCTTGCAATTTTAGGTTTTTCAAATGGTTAATTTCTCGAGATATTATTCAACATTGCGTAACGATTTTTCCATTTGGAAGGAATAATTTTGAATGAGTATTTCCCATCCTGGAATGTTTTCGCACGTATATTCCTACACATACTTATACACAGTATATATATTCTGGTACATATATATATGGCGCATTCCATCCCAAATCGGACAGTTTGAAAAACTTTTTTTTTTATTTCCTCATTTTTTTATATTTTTGAGTACCCATCACAAGACCCTTCCTGTTAAATTTTGAGATTTTTTCAATTACCCTTTCAAAAAATGTTAAATTAACAAAAAAACCGCTTTTTTTTTGTATTTCAGTCATAACTTCTTCAATAATGGTCGAAAGTGAAAGTTTTTTTTCAAAATTTTTGTTTTTTATGGCCTTTTCAGAAAAAATAGAACAAAAATATTCGACTTGTTTTTGAATGAGTTTTTTGAGTTTTAAACGTTAAATCGCGTTTTCGAAAGTGAATGTCATTTTTTATTTATTTTTTACTTTTTTGTTACAAACATCTATCTATTCAACAATTTTTAAGACTAGTCTGATCATGGGATCTTAATAACTACTACTTTTTTTCGATTTTTGAAAATTAAATTTTTTTTTAAATAAATTATTATAAATACCAATTTTTGTTACGGTATAGTATTTTTTCAATATTTAGAATTTATTTTGACCCAATTTTTGTTACTGTGTCGAGAAATGCCGGTGAGATATCTGGCGGTAGCAGAGGAGGGAGAGAAAGAAATTCACACCGAAGGAGTACGCCGTATGGAATTTAAAAAGAAACCGGAGTATATTTTTCACAGATGAATAGACGACAATGTTCAATGCGCTTACTGTAACGTCGATCGAGAGCACCGAATCGATGGGCGCGCCCGAACGATAAAAGGCGTCGAGCACGCGATCGAGAAAAGCCTGAACGCGATTATGTTGATAATTTGAGAACTTTTCGGATGGTCCGGACCGCGGGAGAATTATCTGGCTAATAGAGAGCGTTGCCGAGTCCGTTTCGCGAGAGAATTATCAGTGTAAGAGAGAAGAAATATTTCGCTTGGTCACACGTCTGATCGCGTGTGCTCGTAGAATCGTACTAACTGAGCAAGATGGCCGGCTTCGTCGCCGGCACTGCGTGGCGCCGGGCGAGTCCCTCCGTAGACGACCGCACGAGGGAGACACCGTACAGTAGAGATCGAGCGAGATCTCGACAAGGAGAGGCGCGAACATTTGAATGAAAGATAGGCACATATTTTCTGAACATTCCGCCCGCCGTGACGACTGCGTCGTCACCGAGTACTGGAGTGACTCGTCGATTCCGCCGTTGAGTCGATGGGTGGCGACGCGATTCTGGTGAGCCCGTCTCGTCCAGGGTGAAGCGCCAAAACTCGAGCGAGAGGCCATTTTGATGGCGGAAATCTCTCATCCGTGAGGGGCACGAGGGAACCAACTTTGATCTCGTGGGAAGGGTGATGCCACTTGGATATCGAGAGGTACTGCTGAAGGCACTCCACCGACCATCGAGTCCAAAAATGCTGAAATCGTTGTTGAATGAGTTGCCACCAACTAAACCTGTTTTCAAGCACACTCGTGAGAGATGGTTCCGGGACGGTAGTGAGCACGTTTCCGATGAGGAAGTGCCCAGGAGTGAGAGGAGAGAGATCCTCTGGATCATTCGATAAGGAGCTCCAGGACCCGGAGTTGGGAACGGTCTCAATTTGTACCAGGAGCGTAGAGAGCTCGCCGAAGGTGAGGAGGGTGTCCTGGATTGTTCGCCGGAGATGATGCTTGACCGAGTTGACTGTAGCCTCCCACTTACCGCCGAAGTGAGGTGCCGCCGGAGGGTTGAAAACCCAGGCCGTTCCGTCGTTAGAGAGGAGTTGAGCAAGCTCGCTGAATTCCCGCGAGCTCGCTTGAAACAGCCGTTGGAGACTAACATCTGTCCCGAGAAAATTGGTGCCACAGTCGCAGAAGCGAGTGCGGCAGATACCGCGTCAGCCTGTGAACCACCGAAATGCCGAGAGGAACGCGACCGTCAAATAGTCTTCGACGATCTCGAGGTGTACCGCTGACGTGGAGAAACAGACGAAAACCGCGAGCCACCCCTTGCGTGTCTTTGCTCCCCGGCCTCGCCAGGTCTTGATGGAGTTGGATCCCGCATAATCGCTTCCGGTGTTGAAAAATGGCCGAGAGGGAGTTAGCCGGGCTGGAGGCACCTGCCCCATGAACTGCTGGGCTCTGAGTCCTCTCGCAAGGAACGCAGCGTAAGATGTGGGACCTTATCGGAACTCGCCCATCGATGATCCAATAGGTTCGCCGGATTTCCGTCAAGGTGAGCTGGGTGCCGCCGTGAAAGGTTCGCCGGTGAGCGTCTGCGATGATCAGCTCCGTCAGTGGAGAGTGCCGCGGTAAGATCGCCGGGTGCTTGCATTCCGGATCAAGCTGAGAATGCTGTAGACATCCGCCGACTCTGAGGGCCCCGTGTCGATCGATAAAAGGCGAGAGCCGACTGAGAGGGTGATTTCGGGGGAGATGGGCTCCGTTGAGCAAGGTCCATAATTCTGTGGAGAACCCGACTGCTTGGAAAGCTCGGACCCAGTAGTCTCGAGCGTGGACCAGTTCACCGAAAACAGAGCGCCGTGATTCGAAGGAGCTTGTTGAGAGTTGAAGCCCGAGAGAAGTATACCCAGAGAGATGGAGACACCAGCGTTGAAAGGTGAAAGGAGAGTCCCGGCCGTTCTTTGAGCGTAGCCGTGACTTCTGAGCATGGTGTGGTTATAGGCCAGTGAATCACCGGCTGACTGAGCCGAAGTGGTTCGGTCCAATAGAGGGGATGGTTGGCCAGTTGACTTGCAGTGACCCCGCAAGAGGCACAGTCCGCGGGATTTTATTTATCTGGAATAAACCGCCATTGAGCGTGAGGCAGGAGCTCGTGTACCACCGAAACTCGATTACGGACGTAATCCTTCCATCTTGAGGAATAGTTGCTGAGCCACGTGAAGGAGACCGAGGAGTTGGTCCAGAGGAATGTCGGCACGTCCACTAGGTCAATTGTATGTTGAATATAGTGTACGAGCCGAGTCAAGAGCACCGCTGCCGATAATTTCAGCCGTGGAATGTTAAGGCGCTTGAGCGGAGCCACCTCCGTTTCGGCGCAGAGGATACTGACCAAGGACGCCGTAGAGCCGGGACTGACCTTGAGGTTGCCCGCCATTGCAAGTTGTGATGCGTCCGCAAATCCGTGGAGTTCTACCGAAACGGACGAGGACGTCTTGAGCCATCGAGGAATGGATATTTTTGCGAGATGCGCGAGCTCTTCCCTGAACGTCAACTACCGTTGCGTAAGCTGAGGCGTCAGGAGATCATCCCGGCTGAGTGTGTCGAGCCAGAGTTCCTGGAGAAGCATCTTCCCTCGGGCGACCACCGAGGAAAGGAATCCGAGTGGGTCGTATAGCTGAGCTATTTCCGATAGAATGGTCCGTTTGGTGACCTGACTCCCGAGAGAGAGAGATGCGCCGTCAATTGGACACAGTCCGCCTGAGGACGCCACGATAATCCGAGAATCTTGCTGGTGGCGTCCTCGAAGGTGTGCGGTTCCGAAGACGCAGTGAGAGCATCCACCCCAAGGAGTATTGCCAGATTGTTGGACTACCACTTGGCGAGAGGGAAGCCGCCCGCCGTGCAGATCCCTACGAGATGAGCTTTGATGCGAGTGAGCTCGTCTAGCGAGTTTGCTTCGCCGTAGATATCGTCTACGTACCGCCCTTTTGTGAGTGGAGACACAGCCATTGGGTAATGCTGTCCTTCGTCTTTGACCAATTGTTGGAGCACCCGGACCGACAGAAATGGAGCTGGCCGCGTACCATACGTGACCGTCGTTAGGTGGTATGAGGCTGTATTACCGTAGGGATCCACCCCGACAATTCGTTGGAGATCCCAGTCGTCAGGGTGGACTCAGATCTGGCGGAACATCTTCGTAATGTTAGTAGCAAAGATGTAACGATGCCACCAAACCCGGAGGAGAACGTCCGAAATGTCGCGCTGTAGCTTTGTTTCAGTGTGGAGGATGTCATTGAGAGAGGTGCCGGAACTGGTGGGACAGGAGCCGTTAAACACGACTCAGAGCTTTGTGGTGAGGGAGTCTTCCCGAAGCACTCCGTGGTGAGGGAGATAATACACCGTGACCGGTTCAAGATTGTCGCTGGAGACCTGCCGCATGTGTCCTAAATGCTCATACTCCCGCAGAAAGGTAGAGTAGAGCTCCAGATACCGTGGATCCCGGGAGAGGCACCGTTTCGTCCGTTCCAGGCATCGGAGAGCCGTGAGCTTCGAGTCGCTGAGATCAACGAGCATCCAAATATTAAGCGATGGTCCGAAGGGAGAAACGACCGTGGCCACGCAGGTGGCGAGGAGCACCGGACTATGTGAGGACAGCGTGACTGGCGGGGTCAGTCATGCGTGATCCGAGGAAGTCGCCGAGCTGCCGGAGTTCGGAGTCGATGACCGCAGAGGCTCTTCGGAGGCCGGTGGCGTCGAAACCGGGACCGACACCGCGGAGACTGATGGAGCGAGAGGAGCTGAAGCCCAACTCACTGATGGGGGCCGGTCGACTGTGTGGATTGAGGAGTGGTGCTTGTTGCCGCAGGATTGGCACTGCTCAGAGCTCAGGCAAGACGTGGCATTATGCTTGCCGAGACAATTGTAGCACAAACGTGCTTCCGTTATGAATTGCCGTCGGTGAGCCACCGGAAGAGCGCGAAACTTTTAACAGGAGGCGATGTAGTGATCGCCCGAGCAATGCGAGCACGGATACGGTTGCGTAGGTGGAGCCGTGGCTGCGTGAACCGTGGCTGGTGCCGTCCACCGAGTGGATGAATTGCCGGAGGTGCCCCGAGGGGACGCTGAGGTCTGAGCGTCCGCAGGGTGGGACGTGCCTAAGCCTAAACTCTTGAGAGCGCGAGCCCGACCGGTGAGGAAGTTCTTGAGGTCGTCGAACGACGGTACTGCAGTTGATGACCCGAGCTTGACCTCCCATGTTTCGCGAGTTTTGAAGTCTAGCTTCTGGACCAACAGGTAGACCAAGACCATGTCCTATTGGTCGGTGGGAGCTCCGAGCAAGTTGAGAGCGTGAAGCGCCTCCGTGGTGGTATTCAAGAGCGAATCAAGCTCCTGAGCTGACCGCGATGTCCCTGAGCCCTGGTCGAAAAGCTTCTCCAAGTGGGCGTTGCCATGGCGAGGTAAACCTTGATCACAACCGGGCTGAACCAAACTGGAAGCAAAGAACTAGAGACAAGCAAGAAAAATACCAACCGCCGAAAAACCCGAATTCAAAGTCACAAAGAGAGTCCGCAAAAAGCTCGATTTTTTCGCGCACGAAGCGCTGTGCACTGTGGTCCCGAAGTGTCAATAGATGACCAAAAATGTCCAAAATGACCCGAGAAAACCGATGACCCAAAACGATTCCGAAGGACTCAAGCCGTCCGAAGAAACGCAAGAAAAACTCAGAAAACTCGATAAAAGTGTCCGTTGATCCACAAAAGTTCCTAAGAAACACAAAAATTCCGAAGAAACACAAAGAAGGGCGGACGATCCCGTTGAAAAAGTGTCCGATGAAGCCAAAAGAAGGAACCGAAGCACTCAAAAAGTTCCGAAGAAGCGCAAGAAAAAATCAGAAAGCTCGATGAAAATGTTCGTTGATCCACAAAAATTCCGAAGAAACACAAAAAAGGGTCCGAAGATCCCGTTGAAAAAATGTGCGATTAAGCCCAAAGAAGGAACCGAAGCAGTCAAAAAGGTCCGAAGAAGCTCAAGAAAAACTCAGAAAGCTCGATGAAAATGTCCGATGATCCACAAAAATTCCGAAGAAACACAAAAAAGGTCCGAAGATCCCGTTGAAAAATGTCCGATGAAGCCCAAGAAAAAAACAGAAGTACTCAAAAGGTCCGAAGAAGCGCGAGGAAAATTCAAAAAAACTGCTGAAAATGTCCAATGATCCGCCAAAATTCTAAAGAAACACATAAAGGTCCGAAGATTCCGTTGAAAAATGTCCGATGAAAAAAAACTTAACCGCCATGGTAGTTCGCCGATAGCGACAGAGCGCGTACGACAATTGCAAATGGCGCGCACCGAGCGACACGCGCGCGGTCTCGATGACGCGCGACGTGCGAGAGTCCAAAGGCTCGAGAAAGGGTGCGTTCCACTTATCGCCCAGAACACTCACGGCGCTCACAAACGCATTCCACTTAACGACCGTAGTCGCAGTCTTGTCGCCGTGGTCGCGTTCACACCACGACCGCGTCGCGCCCGCGGTGACCCACCGTCGATGGTGGGTCTGCGTGATCGTTTGGTGGTCATGATGTGTGCGCATGCGCATAACGCAAGTATTCATGGGAGCGGGAATATGGTTTATAGCATTGTTTGCTGTATCACACTACTGTACCGGTGTAGAGTGTAAACAAAAATGTCAAAAATGAAAAACGTAGCTTTCTTCGATCAGAACAACGAAAGTTTGATAGAAATATCATTGTCGGAGGCAGACGCTGATCGTGCTCTTACAGGTAAGTCATATTTTTAGTATATAAAAATGTAATCGATCGATTATTTTATTGTTTTGCGTAACCTCTAAAAACATTGTGCGTAACCTCTAAAAAAAATTGGCATAACCTCTAAAAACATTTTGCGTAACCTCGAAAAAAATTTGCGTAACCTCTAAAAACATTTTGTGTGTTAATTTACGATCGATGTTTTCTGTACATAGATGTGGTTTTTGCGACGGAACTCTTGAATGAAATACTCGAGAAACAGCAAGACCCCCAACCAGGGACCAAGAAACAAAACGAAGACACCGAATACGTGGACACGGTGGAAAATGAACCCCCGGCAAAAAAACGCAAAGAAACTGCCAGTGACTTCGTCCAAGTCCACGACTCGAACAATGAAGATACAGAGACGGACGAAAGTTCACTGACCGACAGGGACGAAAGTCCAGTAACTGTTTTGGAAAGCACAGGTATGTGAATACTTCTGTAAACCACAGATAGCATTCATCGTGTATAGTGAATATAGTAATTGGTAATATGTCTCTGTCTATTTCAGGTTCTTTATACCGCTGGAGCGAAAAATCTGTTCTGTTGCTGCTGGAAAATTATCGGGCAGCGGAGGAAAAATTTTCCAGTGGCAAGCACTCGAATAAAAAAATTTGGGAGAACATTGCCGAAACTATGAGTAACGAAGGCGGACTTAAACTGACTGGGCCACAGTGTGCCGGGAAGTTGCGGAGCCTTAAAAAAACGTACAAACACACTAAGGACCATAACAACAAATCGGGCAACAACAGACAAACATGGCAGTACTTCAAGGTATATTAATAGAATAAAAAATAAGTGTGATTGATTTCTTCGCGGTTCCTCAACGTTTGTAAAAACATATTTTTTATTTTTGTGGATAATGGAGGATATTTTTGCAAAAAATGCATGGTGCAGCCCGGTGGCGATTGCATCATCATCAGGCTTAAGTGTGACTGATGTCGAGAAAAGTGCCACTACCGTGGATAGTGGATGTGAGCTCCAAGGCAAGTCACGAATCTTTCATGTATCATTATTTCGCGATTGGGGGATAACAAGTGTATTATTGATTTCATTGTTTGGATTATGTTACAGATCCATCTACGGCAAAAACAAAGCCGGCCACCTCGCTGTTCGTAAAAAGGTTGCAACAGAAAGAGGAGCACGAAGAAGCAAAACAAAAAAGACACCAAGAACGTTTGGAGATGGATAAAAAAATGTTGGATCTCCTTGGAAAAATTGCAGAACAAAAGTAAATAATAAAAAACTGCAAAATTGTTTAAGCTACGGTTATTGTTAATTAAAATCAATCAAATGAAACCAAAAATTAATACTACAAAAAAGTACATATTTTTTTATATATTTAATAATTAAATAATAATTACATTAAACTCAACAAAACTGCAAAATTGTTAAGAGCTGCGGTTATAAGTATTAATTAAAATTAATCAAATCAAACCAAAAATTAATACTACAAAAAAAATTACATAATTTTATTATAATTCAATAAATACATTAAATCATTACAAAATTATGTTCAATATTAAAAATACATCATTGAAAGTCATTGTTAAGCATTTTTTTTCTCCGTTCAAGTTTCAAGTTCTGAGACACACGCACACACGTACCTCCTCTTCCCGAGAGACATCCAACCCAAACAAATTCACACTTTAGATGTTGATTTCAACATTAATGATTTCAGTGGTTTACTGAAAAAAACTATTCATAAATGAAAGAAATAAAGGGGAACAAAGTTATCTCGGAGTATTAATAAAATAACATTATTACAGTAATTTTTATTGTACAATTCTATGCAATCGATTACAGACAATATTTTTATGAGGGTTTTTTTTATGAGCACTGCAAATTATTCATAATTATGTTCCTTTTCTCAATTCCTGCATTCACTGTTCGTTGATCAAGACTATTATTACGTCCCAAATTTTCTTGCGAAGGCGCAGGAATCGTGATGACCGTTAATTCATCTCCCCATAGTGTGCAGATGTTATGAATCACACAACATGCTACAATGTACTCCGCCATCAAATCGACCCTTGACATTGGTAAGCGATCCATCAGACTTCTCATTCGTCCCTTAAGTAAGCCAATACACCTTTCTACGGTCACTCTGGCTGCTGAGTGACGGTAGTTGTAATTTTTTTGCCTCACTGTTAAATGCCCATTGTCCCGAAAGGGGGTCAACAGGCGTTCGTGTAACCCATATGCGGCATCCCCTAGAATATGAGCGTGAGCCGGAAATTTATCAGGATCTTGTAGGTAATCAGCCACTTCTGACTGCCGAAAAACTCTTTGGTCATGAACAGAACCAGGATGTCCAGTATGGCAATGCGTGATTAACGTTTTGTGATCACACACCAACTGCAAAAAACGTGAACATATAATAATAATAATAATAATAATAATAATAATAATAATGATAATAATAATAATAAAAATAATAAGAAGAATTGAAATAATTGCAATAATGATAACTTTTTTCAACGTTTCAAGCCATGGTGAGGATCTCTCTTAGGTTAAATTTATTATTTTTCCTGTTTCATGTAATATGTTTGAAAAGAACTCGTAAAAGCACATTAATGATATAAAAAATTAAGGTCATAACCTTGAAATCACCAACAAGCATCATAGATAAGGCCAAATACAATAACGGACGTCTTATATAAAACGCAAAAAAAATTCAACTTAATGAAAGACCTCACCAGATGTCGAAAGTCAACAAAAGAATTGAATTTTTGTTAACCACCTGACTGTAAGACCAAAGAAAAAATTGGTAAAAATATTTAAAATATAACTTTGCTAAAAGTCATAATAATATTTGCTTACCTGCAATTGGATGGAAGGGTATCCTTTGCGGTTTATATAATCGGCTGGGTTAACTTTTGGAGCATCGATCCGAATGTGGGTACCGTCAATGGATCCGATGACTCTTGGAAAACCGCTGGCTATTTCGAAGCCTCGCATGATGCTCTCAGCTCGATCACCGCTGGGCCATTGAATAAATTTTGTACATTTTCGAAACACAGCATGTGTGACTCTACGCACAGCTCTAACAGCTGTAGCTCTCCCCACGTTGAACCGATCACAGATCGATCTGCGATAAAGAAGAGTTAATTACATGTGCATAGTGAAGCTGATATTCAACAACAAATCATCGATAAATATCATTTAATGCTATTAAGAATATATAAAAGGTGTACGATGTGCTTTGTTAAAAAATGTCAATCGTTTACATGATATCTAAGCTTCATAAAAGACTGTTTTTCACCTGTATGAATCTGGTGTAGCCATTTTCCATAGTGCGATCATCACTTGTTGATCAGCAGGGATTGTTGGACAGCCTTTTATTTTCCTAATTAAATCCTCACCGATGATTCCGAGAAGGTATTCGAATGTGGCCTTCGACATTCTATAAACAGCAAGAACGAAAACTCACAAATTTTGTTCTTTTTAATCGTTTCACTTGTAAGGGCACTTGAAAATATACTGCATTATATATATGCATTCACATTATAAAAACTGAAGAAGAAAATTCAAATTGAACCAAACCTGAAATGGCTCTTGAATTCATAATCCGCATAGCGGCGGACAACATCGTCATAACCTATAATACGCGGTCGAAGTTTTCGCTTTCCTCTCTCTCGTATTACTATTTCCCACGTTTCATCAGAATCGGAACTCGATGAGCTTTCAGACTCGTACAATATTCTTCGCCGTAGCGCCACTGCGGTCACAATTTCGGCGATATTAGAATTAGGCGTGGTAAATGTCGATGGACTCAACTCATGAGTCAACTCGATGGTAGCCATGTTTTTATCGTCTGGCTATATATTTATTTCATATTTGTGCTCCAATCGCGCTCGTGTCGCCCACAATGCGTTCCACTAATATTTCAGTTGTGGGCCTTTACGGGCTAGTGGAACTCAAAATCTTGCGATCGTGGTCGTGAGCGTTGTGGGCGATAAGTGGAACGCACCCAAAGAGTCCCGATGGTGCGCCGTGAGCAAGAGAGCGCGTCCGAAAATTGCAAATGGCGCGCACTGAGCGACACGCGCGGGGCCTCGATGATGCGCGACGAGCGAGAGTCCGGGAGGCGCGAGAGCGTGTAAGCAAAATCACCATTGCATGAGTATTCCAAGAGCACTGCCGCGCACTACCGTTCTCTCTCCCCTCGACCAGATCCGGCTCGAAGGACCAAAAACTATGTCGAGAAATGCTGGTGAGATATCTGGCGGTAGCAGAGGAGGGAGAGAAAGAAATTCACACCGAAGGAGTACGCCGTATGGAATTTAAAAAGAAAGCAGAGTATATTTTTCACAGATGAATAGACGACAATGTTCAATGCCTTTACTGTAACGTCGATCGAGAGCACCGAATCAATGGGCGCGCCCGAGCGATAAAAGGCGTCGAGCACGCAGTCGAGAAAAGCCCAAACGCGATTATGTTGATAATTCGAGAACTTTTCCGATGGTCCGTTCCGCGGGAGAATTGTCCGGCTAATAGAGAGCGTTGCCGATTCGGTTTCACGGAAAAATTATCCGAGTAAGAGAGAAGAAATATTTCGCTTAGTCACACGTCTGATCGCGTGTGCTCGTATAATCGTACTAACTGAGCAAAATAGCCGTCGTCGTCGCCGGCACCGCGTGGCGAGTCCCTCCGTAGACGACCGCGCGAGGGAGACACCGTCCAGTAGAGATCGAGCGAGATCTCGACAAGGAGAGGCGCGAACATTTGAATGAAAGATAGGCACATATTTTCTGAACATACTGTATAGTAATTTTTTCAATATTTAGCATTTATTTTGACACCGTTTTATTTTTAACGGGTTCTTAAAATTAATAATTAATCGTTAAGGCTGTTTATGAATAATGATAACAACAGTTCTTATTTATTCACGTCTTTTTTTGAAAACCTTACATATACGATTATTTCCTGAATTAGAATATTCCTTTGCCAATACGTTTCCGTTGCTCATTAGAATAATTGAATGAAATTTTTGTGTCTCCCTGTGATTGACTTCGCAGTACTTGCCCACTCATACAATTCTTGAACTGTTGTTATTTGCTCATCGATTAATTATTAATTTTAAAAATCTGTTAACAATGAAAAAGTGTCCAAATTAATTCAGAATGATTAAAAAAATACTATACAGTAACAAAAACTGGTATTCATCATAATTAATTTAAAAAAAAAATTAATTCTCAACAATCGAAAAAATAGTAGTTATTGAGATCCCACGATCGAACTAATCTTAAAAATTGTTAAATACATAGATGTTTGAAAAAAAATTAAAAATACTAATAAAAAATGACGTTTACTTTTAAAAACGCGATTTAACGTTTAAAACTCGAAAAACTCATTCAAAAACACGTCGAATATTTTTGTTGTATTTTTTTCTGAAAAAGCCATAAAAAATTGAAAATTTTGAAAAACAACTTCTAATTGGACCATTATTAAAGAAGTTATGACTTAAATACCAAACAAAGAGCGGTTTTTTTGTTGATTCAACATCTTTGGAACGGGTAATCAAAAAAATCTCAAAATTTAACAGCAATTCTAAATTCTACTAGGTGTGCAACTAAGTTTCCGGGTTTTTTTGACCAAAAAAAATCGTAAATTTCAAGATAAATACAAAAAATGGTTTATTCGAAGTATTGTCCCTCGCTATTTACACATTTTTGCCATCTCTCTGGCAATACATAAATAACGCAATGATAAAAAGACGCATCTTCGGACCGAAACCATTCGTCCAACCAATTTTGTACTGCATCATAATTGGCCAAGTGTAGTCCACCCAAGCCATGCACCATCGACCGGAACAAGTGATAGTCTGAAGGGGCCAGGTCTGGCGAATACGGCGGGTGCGGTAGCAGATCCCATTTCAGTGTTTTTATGGTGTCCTGGACGATGGAACTGCGATGGCACGGAGCGTTGCCGTGCTGCAATATCACACGTTCGTGTCTCGTGTCCCATTCTGGACGTTTTTCGAGCAATGCGTGGCTCAAATTGATTAGTTGTTATCGGCAGCGATGCCCATTGACAGTTGCGCCCGGTTTCAGCAGCTCATAGTACACGATTCCTTTCTGGTCCCACCAAACGCAGAGTCGATGTCGACTCTTCGCCAAGTGAAAGCCACGATTTTCTGCGTTTGGGATTCTCGAAATATATCCACTTTTCATCGCCAGTAATAATTCGATGCAGGAAACTCTTTCTGTTCTGCCGCAAAAGCAAAATTTCGGAAGTGATTCTTCGATTTTCCATTTGTCTCTCAGTCAACTCATGCGGCACCCACTTTCCTTCCTTATGAATTTTTCCCATTGCGTGCAAACGTTTCGAAATACATTACCGCGTTATATTTAATGCCTCGGCGAGTTGATCTTCTGTTTGAGTGTCATCTTCATCCAATAACGCTTGCAGATCGTCGTCCGCAAATGTTTGCGGTCTTCCCGAGCGCTCCTTGTCCCCAGTCTCAAAATCGCCCTTTCTGAACCACTTGAACCAATCTTCGCACGTTGTTTTTGATGGTATATGTTCGCCGTAGGCCTCCGCGAGTAACCGACGTGCTTCAGCTGCTGTTTTTTTTAGGTTAAAGCAGAAAAGCAATGCTTCCCGCAAATGCTGTTTATTTGGCACAAACGTTGACATTTTCGAGGTTACAAAAAAGGTCGTTGTGTTGCGATATTTGTTTATATTACGATTGGGTATACTTGACAGATGTCCAAGCTACAAAGACACCCAATTTCAGATTTGTATGCCGACTACATGTGTCGCTAGCGCCATCCATGTGTGAAACCCGGAAACTTAATTGCGCACCTAGTATATTGGTATGAGATACCATTCCGTTCGTTCTTGCTTTGTGTTGCGACAGTGCGTTCAATCTAATATTGTCCACCACAGATTATTTAGTGCCGTAAGAGGAAAAAGTTAATAAAAGACAAAAGGACTAATAAAAGACTTGTGTTGTAGAAAGAGATAACAGATATAGAGCTTTATTACAATGCAGATATATATAGCAATACAGCGCTTGAACCTTTGTGCTCGGTTAAGCATACAAAAGCAGACTGAGACGTCTGGCTGATAACGCCAGCGTCTCATATGCTCGTGTAAGAGGAAATCGACAACGTTCGAGAACCTTCCATGAGCGTGTTCGTTACGCGTTCCCGCCGTTTGTGGTACAAGCACGCCCAATTTACGCAACACTCCCGCCATTTGCGCGCTTGTTCGCTCTCACACACATTCCTATGCTTTCACACTGTTGACTAAAGGCCACTTTTGGCAACGTCTTCATAAGCGTGTCCGCGCGTTGTTGTTTCGAGCTTACATATTTTACTCAAATCACACCACTCGCAGCCAACTCTCAAATGTGATGATATCGGACATCGATGTGCTTAGTTCTCTTATGGAACTCCGGATTTTTGACCAGTTTAATTGTACTTTCATTGTCTACGTACAACTCGGTACCTTCTAAGCATCCATGTCCGATGCCGCTCAACAGATTTCGCAGCCATACAGCCTCGCTCGCGGCAGACGATGCTGCGACATACTCTGACTCGGTCGGGCTCATTGTGACCATTTTTTTTCGCTCTGACGCCCACGTGACTACACCATTTACCAACATAAACGCGTAGCCAGTCGTCGATCTTCTCGTCTCAATATCACTCGCATAATTGGCGTCAGAAAAACCCCTTAACTCAGGCTCGCTTCCGCCGCTTCTATACTCTATTCCGAGACTGCGATTATGATAGTTCAAGAATTTACACAACAACGCAATATCTGGCCTTGACACGATCGCGAAAAACATTAGTGACCCTACGGCCTCGTGATGCGGCACCTCTGACAAATTTTCTTCGTGCGTTTCTACCGGAGATAACACGGCGTGAGGGTCCGCCGGTACACTAACTGGTTTTGCGTTACTCATCCGAAACTTCTCGAATATCTTCTTGACATACGAGCTTTGATGAATAAATACAGACTTTCGCGCCCTGTCGCGTTCGATTTGAATTCCCACAAAGGTGCTCGCGTCACCCACCGTAATTTTAAATTCTTTGCGCAACCTATTCGTTATATCACGTAACACATCAACCGATTTACACGCAACAAGCCCGTCATCCACAAATAACGCCAGGTAAATTTTCTCGCCCTCGAATTCTCCGTAGAACACGCATTCGTCCACATCGCACGATTTTAAATTAAAAACTCGCAAAAAATCACAGAACTTCTTGTTCCAACACCGAAGTGGTTGTTTAAGCCCGTACAAGGACTTATTCAGCCGACATACCCACTCAGACGCACGTTTTCCACTGCCACTTACACTCAGTCCCTCCGGTACCTCCATACAAATCTCTTTTTCACGATTACCGTAGAGAAACGCTGTTCACACGTCGAACTGCATCGTCTCGAGATCTTCTTGTGCGATGACAGCCAGCAATACACATAGCGAGTCATACCTGACCACCGGTGAAAACGTCTCTTTGTAGTCGATTCCCTCTCGTTGCTTGAAACCTCGTGCACATAATCGAGCCTTGTATCGATTCACGTGACCTTCTTCGTCTCGAAGGACTTTAAATACCCACTTCGCGTCGATCGTTTTCTTACCGTCTTCTCGCGGAACGACCGTCCAGTTATTGTTTATCTTGTGAGCAGCAATTTTTTCGTCAATCGTCTCAGCCCGCTTCGAGGAATCTTTTCTTACGATTGCCTCCTTGTATGTCACCGGAGCTTAAACCTCAACGAAATTCATCTCGTATCCACTGAACCTTGCAGGACTCTTTAACGACGTTCTATCTCGAAGTTGACGACGATCGATCAAGCGCGCGTCAACTCTCGCTTGACGCGCGGCTCCTGCATTATCGACTGCCTGTTCAGCCGCTACCTCTTGTATGAGTTCTTCTTGCTCGACCGCTCCATCGTACCTATCGTCTTCTTCTTCCTCCGCGTCGTCCTCACTGTCGTCCGCCGTCGTTACAGTGAATCCCTCTCCATCCGCCTCGGATGTAGTTGATTTCTCGGACTCCTCGTAGAAAACTACGTTTCTGGATATCAAAATTTTTCGCGTTTCCGGATGATATATTCGGTAGTTTGTCGAATCGCCTTCGTATCCGACAAACGAACCCTTTTACGCTGTTGCATCGAACTTCTTTGTGAATTCCTTGGGCACATGAACAAACGCCACCGAACCGAACACCTTCGCGTGTTCGAGATTTGGCTTTGTTCCCGTCCAAATTTCCCACGGTGTTTTTTCTCCTCGCTTCTTCGAAGATAACACCCTATTCTGTAGATAGACCGTGGTATTCACAGTTTTCACCCACAGGAAAATTGGCAACTCGTTTGCCTTCAACAACGTACGCGCATACTCGACAATCGTGCGATTATTGCGCTCCGCTTTACCATTTTGTTCGGGTGTGTACGGCTCACTCGTTTCAAATTTTATCCCACGCGACTGTAGAAATTGCGTCATCCTTTCGTTCACGTATTCTCGCCCGTTATCCGACCTCAGCACTTTCGTCGATCTCCCAAAATTATTCGTCACGAGACTCTCGAATTTGTTGAAGCACTCAAAAACGTCAGATTTGTGTTTAATAAAATACACGTGATGGTACCCGGACGCGTCATCGATAAACGTGACAAAGAAACGTGAACCCGACACCGAATTTTCGGACATTGGCCCACACACGTCACTGTGAAAGAACTCACCTGGTTTCATGCTCACTTTTTTGTCTCTTTCAGTTTTGAACGGTAAACGATGAGCTTTGCCCAATTGACACGTAGTGCAGAAAAAGTCTTTGTCCTTTGAGATCTTATTCACACCTTGCACGAGTTGTTTTTCGACAAGTTCGCTCAGCGCGCGCTGATTGAGGTGACCCAGGCGTTCGTGCCACACTTTCAAACTTGTTGCCGACCCGTTTGCTTCCCCCACCTCGCGCACCTTCTTGACGCGACAAACATACGATAAATTCCATTCGATTGTTTCACATCAATCGCTACGACATTGTCTTCATCTAATACTCGCACAAACCCGTCCTCAAAGTTCACCGCAAAACCCTTTATAGTGTAGTCCCCTCGCCGGTAACTTTGCACACACCGTCATCGCCTAGTGTTATCGTGGTGCCTCTACTCGGCCGAAAGTCGGTAAACCAATTTCGTCAGTGCGTTATGTGCTTCAACGCGCCGCTCTCGGTATACCAGATTTCTCGCGGATCTGCCGCGAGCAACCTCCTCGTCTGCTCGTCAGACGGTCTGCTGTACCGATCTTTTCGCGCTCGAGAACCTCCTTTGTTCCCTTCATCAGCGGTACACAAAGCATAGTCCTGTGATGACTTTGTTTTGTTATCGCGCCGGACATTCCCTCCCGTAATGTCCTTTCGGTTGGCAATTGTATCACTCACTCTCTTTTTTCTTTTTTTGGTGACGAGCTTTTTTGTCGCCTTTGTTCTGTGAGTCTCTTCTGTTCTGTCCGTTATTGCTAGCGACTTTCTTATTGCCGCTGTTTCTCGTTGCCGTCAATGCCGTCGCACCATCACTATCCGCGTTTAAACGTATTTCCTCGGTAATTAGACGTTCCTGGAGATGATTTGGCGTTTGTCTCGCAGGATCGACACTATCCCACGTGATTTGTAATGTCTGAAATTTAGGCGTTAGTCCCGCCAAAATCTTCGCCATGATAGTGACGTCTGATATATTCTCCCCGAAATCCAACAGTTGCCTCGCCATGTTCTGTACCCTGGCGATGTGTTGTGCAACGGTACCGTTCGCATCCATGCTGTACCGGTGAAACGTTTGAGTCAGCCAGAGCCGATTTGTCGAGGAATTCTGCTCGTGAATCACCGACAATTTGTCCCACATCTCCTTGGCTGTCTTACAGACGATAAGTCCTTCGAGTTGATCGACCTCGAGCGACGACGAAATGAATACCATCGCCTTCGCGTTGTCCTTAATCCACTGCTTCCTCTCAGCAGCTTCCGCTGCTGTGTTACCTGGCTTGACTCGCACACCCAGCAGCACATCATCGATGCTATGCGCGACCAAAAGCGCCCTGATTCGGAATTTCCACGCGAGAAAATTCCTTCCGTCGAATCTCGCAATATTTCTCACCGAGACTTCGTCAGGCACTTTTCCAAATGTCTAGAGAACCCAATCTCTTTTTCGCGAACTTTCAATTTGCCAAGATGGCCGAGTTCTTTGACTCGCGACGCGCACCGCGTGGTTTTCTCAACCACGTTTTTCTTTCTACCGTCTCTCATTCTCTCCCTCGGTACCAAACGGATACTGGGCCCATAACCCATTGCGACAGTGCAGTAAATATAATATTGTCCACCACAGCTTGCTTAGTACGGGTAAAGGTTAATAAAAGACAAGACGTAGACTCGTGTTGTAGAAAGAGATTACAGATATAAAGCTTTATTACAATGCAGATATATATAGCAATACAGCGCTTGAACCCTTGTGCACGGTTAAGCGTACAAAAGCAGACTGAGGCGTCTGGCTGATAACGCCAGCGTCTCATACGCTCGTGGAAGGGGAAATCGACATCGTTCAAGAACCTTCCATGAGCGTGGTCGTTACACGTTCCCGCCGTTTGTGGTACAAGCACGCCAAATTTACGCAACACTTTGAATCTACGATGGATACACGTATATATACTCATATACATATACGTATGCGTGAGAAGAGGAACGCAACGTTCTCTTGTGTGCTTGTTCTTCGAGGGGCCGTAATCAGCGCCCCTCGTTGGTTTTACGGCAGAGCCTACTATGTGCCTTTTCTTTTCTTTTTCCAATGGTAAGAGCATTTTCGGATCCAAGGATCTATCTCGTGGATCTATAGGCCGGTGGAGGGTTAGAAAATGTGCAATGTACTTCCAATAACCCTGCAAATTTGCAGATCAATCCATTGAACTGTTCTTCCGAACCGATAGATTAAAATTTCCAACAAAATTAAAGGAGCAAGGTTTTTGCTTCTGAACATTGGGTAATCTTCTTAAAAATAGGAAAATTGATTTCTTTTCGACTTTTTTCACAATTCTCCATCTCTTCTCGGTTAAATTAAAAAATAAATTTTTAATTAAAAAAAAAAGTTTTTTTTATTTTTTATTTTTTTTTCGTTGCAAATCGATCGATTGAATGGTTTTTCTACACCAATTGGTCCAAATTTCAAAAAAAAATGAAAGGAGCAACGTTTTTGGTTCGAAACATCGGGTAAATGATCCCCTAAGTATCCATAGAATACGTCGTGGGGGCAGATTCTGCATGCTTATCCGGCTATGCCCTTTTCTACAAGATTCTTTTAAGTTTTTTTGGAAAAAAAAATTCCTTCCTTTAAGGGAGCTTTCCAGTGTGACAGCCCGAAAAATCGCTGTTTCTCGCGATTTTTTTTTTCAAAGAAAAAATAATCTAATCGGTCTAGTTTTTTTTTAATATTAATTGGGTATTGAAGAATACGAAACAATTTTTTAAAGATCGATTTATTTATTAATTAATATCTATAAAAATGATGAAACAATTGTTGCAGAAAACGCACTTGGATGTGGTGTCCACGTTGGGGGTCACAATTTTGATCTGAAACAAAAAAAACAAAAAGATTATTGATCGGTATATAATTGGCTTTCGTGCTATGGAGGGTTTTTTTTTTTTTTTTTTTTTGCAAAAATGGCGCCGGTTTGAACAAAAAGTATAGATTTTAGCATTTTTTTTTTTGGCAGTTTTTTTTACAAAAAAATAGGAAGATGTCAAAAAAAAAAGCTTCCATAGCACGATAAACAATGACGTTAAGAATATTGTGTAAAAAGTTCAACTCGATAGCTTTAAGACTCTGCCCTCCAAGTTGGACACCGTTTTGAAAAATGCTGTTTCGAGAAAAACGTGTTCAAAGTTTCAAGTGAGGAAATTTTAGGTAAATCGTTTACTTACGGTCAATCAGCGATGCCAGGTCCATACAATATACAGTATACTATTCGATAAAGCAAAAAAAATCGATTTTTTGAAAATTTCACACTGGAAAGCTCCCTTAATATTGAGTCGAAAAAAATACAAAGAAGTGACTTCGTAGGAATTGTTATACGTCAATGTGCCTCCAAAAACCCTGTAAGTTTGCAGATCGATTCAATGAACGATTTTTTCGGACCGATTGATCAAAATTAAAGAAAAAACTGAAGGAGCAAAATTTTTGTTTCTAAACATCGGGTAATCTTCTTTAAAATAGAGAAATAGATTTATTACTAACTTTTTTTTACAATTTTGTATCTGTTACCGGTAAAATTACAAAAAAAAATGTAAAATTGAAAAAAAATGTTGTTGAAAACTTTTGGATTTACTTTTTTTAAATTTAATGGGTTACGGATGAAGAATTGTAAGAAAAGTGGAAAAGAATCGATTTTTCCATTTTAAAATAATACAAAAATTAGAGGAGCAAAGTTTTTGTTTTTTACAATTCCGCATCTGTTATTGCTTAAATTTTTTTTTTCAAATTTAACCGGTTCCAGATGTTGAATTATAAAAAAAATCGGAAAAGTTGCAAATTATATTTTTTCGACTTCTCTTATAATTCTGCATCTGTTGCCGGTCTAATGTGAAAAGAAATGAAGCAATAACAGATGGGAGAAAAATTAATTTTCATCCGACTTTTTGTTTTTTTACAATTCCGCATCTGTTATTGAGGTTTTTTTGGAAAAAAAAAATTCCTACCTTTAATATTGAGTCGAAAAAAATACAAAGAAGTGACTTCGTAGGAATTGTTATACGTCAATGTGCCCCCAAAAACCCTGTAAGTGTGCAGATCGATTCAATGAACGATTTTTTCAGACCGATTGATCAAAATTAAAGAAAAAACTGAAGGAGCAAAATTTTTGTTTCTAAACATCGGGTAATCTTCTTAAAAATAGAGAAATAGATTTATTACTAACTTTTTTTTACAATTTTGTATCTGTTACCGGTAAAATTACAAAAAAAAAATGTAAAATTGAAAAAAAAATGTTGTTGAAAACTTTTGGATTTTCTTTTTTTAAATTTAATGGGTTACAGATGAAGAATTGTAAGAAAAGTGGAAAAAATCGATTTTTCCATTTTAAAATAATACAAAAATTACAGGAGCAAAGTTTTTGTTTTTTACAATTCCGCATCTGTTAATGCTTAATTTTTTTTTCAAATTTAACCGGTTCCAGATGTTGAATTATAAAAAAAATCGGAAAAGTTGCAAATTATATTTTTTCGACTTCTCTTATAATTCTGCATCTGTTGCCGGTCTAATGTGAAAAGAAATGAAGCAATAACAGATGGGAGAAAAATTAATTTTCATCCGACTTTTTGTTTTTTTACAATTCCGCATCTGTTATTGCTTAAATTTTTTTTTCAAATTTAACCGGTTACAGATGCCGAATTATAAAAAAAGTCGGAAAAGTTGAAAATTATATTTTATTGACTTTTCTTATAATTCTGCATCTGTTACCGGTTCGATTTGAAAAAAATTTAAGCAATAACACATGCGGAATTGTAAAAAAAAAAACAGTCGAAAGAAAATCAATTTTGAATTGTAATTTTTTTATTATTTAAAAATGAATTGTTCCATTTTTAAGAAGGCAATACAATAACTCTACACTTCACTTCTCTGTTCATAAATATCTCTACTATAAATAACTCCATTCGTAAATATCTCTACTCTTAAATAACTCCACTCTTAAATTAACATTTATTCAAAATTGATTTATTCGTAAATATCTTTACTCTTAAATAGCTCTATTCAAATACACTACTCGCAAAAATTAACGGAGCAAGGAAAATTTTCAAATTTTTCGGTGATTTTCAACAGGCTGTATTTCAGTGAAAATGCTCGTATCGAGGTCATAAAAAAGCATTTTGAAGCTCTAAAAATATAGTTTTCAAATCTTCTGGTCAAAATTGTTTGGGAGCTACGTTTCTTACGAAATTTTAAGTAATGGCGCGGAAGAAAATTTTTGAAAATTTTTCATCTATTTATTTTTGATCTACGGGCTTGGAAATTTTTTTTCCAGCTAAGTCAATACATGGGCCTGGTAGACTGTTTATTCAGCCCCAATTTCCTTTCTTTTAAATGTTTTCTCTACGTCAACTTCTCGCGGAGATCTTCGACTTTCAATGAAAAAAGATCTTTTTGTCTTTAACCACCGATATCTCAGCAATCAGTGGTCGCACAGAAATTAATCGGGCAGATTCGGAAACTGGAATAAGTTTCCCACAAGATCTTTTTAAGAGTAT
This sequence comes from Alloplasta piceator, assembly GCA_946863875.1. Taxonomy (NCBI): domain Eukaryota; kingdom Metazoa; phylum Arthropoda; class Insecta; order Hymenoptera; family Ichneumonidae; genus Alloplasta; species Alloplasta piceator. The sequence goes on along the minus strand of OX333072.1, from coordinate 42,194,409 downwards.
GGGGAAAAAATTCGTTTTCTACCCTCAATTTTCAGTTGAAAAAGGTACAAAAAAGTGGATTTTTCCCTTGATTCGGTAAATCGACTGCAGCTTTGCTAATATTGATGGGAAGGCTAATGTTTTAAGGCACTTTTACAGCTCAATGTACCCTCAATAACTCTGCAAATTTGCAGATCGATCCATCGAACGGTTCTTCCAGACCGACTGATCAAACTTTCTAACAAAATTAAAGAAGCAAGGTTTTTGTTTCTGATCATCAGGTAATCTTCTTGAAAATGGAAAAAATGATTTCTTTTTGACGTTTTTTAGAATCCTGCATCTATTAACGGTTAAAGTTTAAAAAAAATAACAAAAAGAATATGGAACAAAATTTATTTAATTACAAACTTTTTTTTGTTCACAAATCGATCGATTGAATGGTTTTTCGAGACCGATCGATCAAAATTTAAAAAAAATGAAAGGAGCAAGGTTTTCGTTTCTAAAGATCGGGTAATCTTCTTAAAAATGGGAAAATTGATTTTTCTTTGACTTTTTTTAGAATTCTGCATCGGTTTTCGATTGAATTTTAAGAAAAAAAATTAACAAATTTTTTTTATTTAATTTCTCATTGAATTGAAAAAAAATACTGAAGCGTTCTTGCGGAAATTTGGATTGTTGCATATTAACCGCGCTTCTCTTGTACGTGAGCATAGAGCATTGTGCGAAGCGTAGATCCGACCGTGCAACCTTCACGTGGTATGCTTTGGATAACGTAAATGCCGGCAGTTGATAAGCGATGATCCAAATTTTCCCAAGAACGCTTCAGTATTTTTTCGAAAATTTTTGAAATGTTTTTCAAACTCAACCGGTAACAGATGCAGAATTATAAAAAAAAGTCAAAGAAAAATCAATTTTCCCATTATTAAGAAGATTACCCGATGTTTCGAAACAAAAACCTTGCTCCTTTCATTTTTTTTTTAATTTTGATCGATCAGTCTCGAAAAACCATTCAATCGATCGATTTGGAAACAAAAAAAATTTTGTAATAAAATAAATTTGGTTCAATATGCTTTTTGTTATTTTTTTTAAATTTAACCGTTAATAGATGCAGGATTGTAAAAAACGTCAAAAAGAAATCAATTTTTCCATTTTCAAGAAGATTACCTGATGATCAGAAACAAAAAACTTGCTTTTTTAATTTTGTTGGAAAGTTTGATCAATCGGTCTGGAAGAACCGTTCGATGGATTGATCTGCAAATTTGCAGAGTTATTGGGGGTACATCGAGCTGTAAAAGTGCCTTTAAACATTAGCCTTCCCATCAATATTAGCAGAGCTGCAGTCGATTTACCAAATCAAGGGAAAAATCCACTTTTTTGTACTTTTTTCAACTGAAAATTGAGGGTAGAAAACAAATTTTTTCCCCATACTCTTGAAAAGATCTTGTGGGAAACTTATTACAGTTTCCGAATCTGCCCGATTAATTTCTGTACGACCACTGGTTACTGAGATATCAGTGGTTAAAGACAAAAAGATCTTTTTTCATTGAAAGTCGAATATCTCCGCGAGAAGTTGACGTAGAGAAAAAATTTAAAAGAAAGGAAATTGGGGCTGAATAAACAGTCTACCTGACCCATGTATTGATTTAGCTGGAAAAAAAAATTCCACGCCCGTAGATCAAAAATAAAAAGATAAAAAAATTTCAAAAATTTTCTTCCGCGCCATTACTTAAAATTTCGTAAGAAACGTAGCTCCCAAAAAATGTTGACCAGAAGATTTGAAAACTATATTTTTGGAGCTTCAAAATGCTTTTTTATGACCTCGATACGAGCATTTTCACTGAAATACAGCCTGTTGAAAATCACCGAAAAATTTGAAAATTTTCCTTGCTCCGTTAATTTTTGCGAGTAGTGTATTTGAATAGAGATATTTAAGAGTAAAGATATTTACGAATAAATCAATTTTGAATAAATGTTAATTTAAGAGTGGAGTTATTTAAGAGTAGAGATATTTACGAATGGAGTTATTTATAGTGGAGATATTTACGAACAGAGAAGTAAAGTGTAGAGTTATTGTATTGCCTTCTTAAAAATGGAACAATTCATTTTAAAATAATAAAAAAATTACAATTTAAAATTGATTTTCTTCCGACTTTTTGTTTTTTTACAATTCCGCATGTGTTATTGCTTAAATTTTTTTCAAATCGAACCGGTAACAGATGCAGAATTATAAGAAAAGTCAATAAAATATAATTTTCAACTTTTCCGACTTTTTTTATAATTCGGCATCTGTAACCGGTTAAATTTGAAAAAAAAATTTAAGCAGATGCGGAATTGTAAAAAAACAAAAAGTCGGAAGAAAATTAATTTTTCTCCCATCTGTTATTGCTTCATTTCTTTTCACATTAGACCGGCAACAGATGCAGAATTATAAGAAAAGTCGAAAAAATATAATTTGCAACTTTTCTGATTTTTTTTATAATTCAACATCTGGAACCGGTTAAATTTGAAAAAAAAATTAAGCATTAACAGATGCGGAATTGTAAAAAACAAAAACTTTGCTCCTGTAATTTTTGTATTATTTTAAAATGGAAAAATCGATTTTTTCCACTTTTCTTACAATTCTTCATCTGTAACCCATTAAATTTAAAAAAAGAAAATCCAAAAGTTTTCAACAACATTTTTTCTTCAATTTTACATTTTTTTTTTGTAATTTTACCGGTAACAGATACAAAATTGTAAAAAAAAGTTAGTAATAAATCTATTTCTCTATTTTTAAGAAGATTACCCGATGTTTAGAAACAAAAATTTTGCTCCTTCAGTTTTTTCTTTAATTTTGATCAATCGGTCCGAAAAAATCGTTCATTGAATCGATCTGCACACTTACAGGGTTTTTGGGGTCACATTGACGTATAACAATTCCTACGAAGTCACTTCTTTGTATTTTCTTCGACTCAATATTAAAGGTAGGAATTTTTTTTTTCCAAAAAAACTTGAAAGAATCTTGTAGAAAAGGGCATAGCCGGATAAGCATGCAGAGACTGCCCCCACGACGTATTCTATGGATACTTAGGGGATCATTTTGATACCAAATAAAAATAATTCACACCAAATTTCAGCTCTTGATTTTGAGCAGTTTTCGAGTTATTTAAAAACACATTTTTTCCGTTTTTATTTTTTTTCAATAGTAAAAATAATAATTGACAAATTACGATTTTTTCCCAAATACTTGAATATAAAAGACACACAGAATTTTTTTTGATGTGATTCCCAAAATTAAAGCCAATTTCAAAAAAAAACTGAAATAATTTGTTTGACTTCGTTTTCGAAAACATGCAATCACCAAATTTTAACAGAAAATGTCTCTTATTCTCCTCTATACTCAGGAATTTCTTTAAACTTTTTTGAGTTGGTGCAACATTATGAAAAAAATTGAAACAAGTTCTTTTTTGTAATTTCGCGTTGAAAGGGTCAACTCGAAGAGTTGCACTGAGGTCACTTCAAATCGCGAAGAAAAAGAATCGCGATTTTTTTCTTCGAAATTTGGGGTGAAAAATAGGAAATTTCGGATGAAAATTAACAATTCTGCTACCTGCGATAGCCACTGATGTATACAATAACATATCCAAATTTCAGCTCAATCGGTTCAGTAGATTTTTTGTTTGCCCGGGCCGATAGGGAAAATGTAGTCCACTTTGGTCAAACGAAGCACCATTTAAGTATTCAAAAACACACTAAAAAAAAAAATTGTGAAGTCAAATACATAAATAACAATATATAAAAAAACTGCAATGATTGAGTTTTATTTTCTAGTTGAAAAAAAATTCCTGAAATAGTCTTATTAAAAGTGCAAAACCTCCAGACTAGATCCTTAAAAATTTAAATTTCATTACATGAAATAACCAAGACTTTTGAAATTTAATTAAATATTGAAAAAAAATGGAACTAAACTTAAGGGTCAAACCATTTAAATAAGAGGTTAAATATAATTAAATTTCATAGGGGATAAAGGGTTATAAAGGTTAATATTAAGGGTGAAATAAAATTTAATTTTTCAAGGGTCCAAATATTCCAATTTCAATATTAGGTGCTAAAGAAATATTTAAAAAACGCTATACTTCTTTATTTCGCATAACATTTTACGTTGCGAAAGAAGTGCTCGGTCAATTAATACTAAGAGATGACTCATCAATAAGTCGTCAAAATCGAGTGAGACAGCTCTTAAAATTTTTTATCAGCGTGTCTCATGCGCGGAATTTGATATCTGTAAATACCCAAACTTTCGATGAGGAAAGCGAAAAAAAACCTAAAAGTAAACCAGTCTATGTCGAAACATCGGGAAAAATTCTTCGAATTTGGGTAATAATATATCAGTGCATGGGATGGTTCTTGAAGATTCCTACAATACCAATAGCAGTTATTTCGCGGCGATTATTAACATTCTCTCTTGACAGTTTACTGGCGCCTACTTGGTATGTAATCAAAACTATTAAATTTTTCACAAAAACCGCCAAAGCAATGCGTTGCTTTTCAACTTTGAAAGTCGGTAAAACAATGGTGAAAGCAGCGTGAAATTTTGTGAAAATCCGCTTTCGCAGCTCCCAACTTGACCGACGATGATAAAAAAGACACTCGGGACGGTTTGGGTGGCGTTGTTTACCGGTGAGCAGAAGAAGAAAAAGAGAAATCATCATCGAAGAAGATCGCCGTGTCACCTATCGGATAATATTGAAACCAAAATATGTATAAAATTTGGTGTTGCTTTTCCGTTGTTTCGGCCTATTTTGAGAGTTGATAAGCATCGTTGCTTTTGCCGTTACTTCCTGCGTTTTTTTCACTTGGCAACGCATTGCAAGTTCCCCCTGGGGCATGATGAACGGCTGAAAAAGCTCTGATGGTAACAAAACAGCATTGACCAATAATTTTTTCGCCCTTTTGTCTTTCCTCTAATGAAGTTAATTACGTTTCAATACGCCTGTTTAACGTGCATAAATACCTAACCTGCTTTCAGTTCAAAAATCAACGGTTTCGGTAAAATAAGAAAACGCGATTTTTTTACCATCTGAGTCTGCTTGATTGAATTTTAGTTAATGAGATGTGAAACACGATGAGATGGTATCGAAAACGGAAATGCCTTTTTTTTTAAAAAAATGCAAAATCTTATTTGTTTATTTATTCTTTATTTCTTCGAATAGTAATGATCTTAATAATCTATTAATAAATTATGAAGTATTCACAATTATTAATAATACATTATTATCATTTTGTAATCTACAACTTCCATTTATTTTCACAATAAAGTTTCGAAATTACATTTCAATTGAGTTTGAAATGCATTAATGAATAATATTACAATTACTTTTTAACTATCACTTTATTGTTTAAGGGCGGGGTAAAGTAAATTCGGCGAAAAAAAGGCATGTTTTTAAGATTTTTTTTTGGCGTAACGGATAGTGTTCGTTTATTGAAAAATGTACATATAATAAAGTAACATTTGAACAACATTCTCCTAAATTTGCATTGCAAAAGATTCAAAATTGAGCGAGTGACAATTAAACCCCGGAGGCGCCTCGAAAAAAAGTTGGTTTGCGGTGTACACCATAACTCGCAACAGAATCATCTGAAACAAAAAAATCAAAATGCATTTGTTAAAGGAGATGTTTCTCGAGGTAATAGCGGGAGGATTTTTTTTCGATTTCTCGATTTTTCGTTGCACTTGGGAGCCAAAAACCCGATTTTCGGTAAAAAAAATCGGGTAATTTGTTGTTGAAAAATTAGTAATTATTAAAAAAAAACAAAAAAGCTCTCGACAATACCTGGTGAATTATGTGAAGAAGTACTGTGCAAAATATCAAAGCGATTGGTCCAGTAGATTTTAAGTTATCGTGTACACGGACTTCAAATATGACAAGTCTCAGAAAAACGGTTTGAAAAACGCAGAAGAGTTTGATCGCTTAGCGCTCATTGCACATAAGTTTGAGAACACTTCTCGATTGCATAAAAATCTGAGAAAATTCATGCATATTAAAGGTACTCAAAAGATTAATTTTGCATAATAATAATTCCAAAATGTTATTAACCAAATGACGAAAAAACAATAGCGCGCCGTGCAGCTGCCACCCAGGTATAAAACCCGGCATGGAGCAATAGACGCTCAAATACTCATAACTTCGTCAATTTTACTCCGATCGACTTGAAATTTTAACACAATATTCTGGAGATATTATGCATTCATTTAAAAAAATGGAAAAAAATTTAAGAAAAAGTAAACCCCGCCCTTAAATTACCTACTTTCTGACATGCATTATAATAGTATACGACGAATATCAAAATTCAATTTTTCATCTCAGAGATCTGCTGGGAAAATAGAAGTATGTAGGTTAAATCAGGGACTACTATCAATAAACTGGTTGCCCTATTGCATTTTTACACGACGATTCAACCGCTCGCGTTACTGTATGTGGGGTCATTGATCACATCGAGTCGAAACATATTTTTAATTGCTGACTGGAGAATTAAAAGTAGATTGCTAAATGATTCGTTGACGCAATCATGGTTGCAATTGGTGTGGGTATTTGTTGGAATTCAACTTACGATTATTATCGCTGCAGCTCTATTTTTTTGCAAACATTGTAGGTATGTGATTCTTCCATTTCTTATACTTGGCCATCATCGCGTATTTGACATTTCTATAGTTATTATAATTGTTCTTACATTACTTTTTAAGGTTCTTCCATTGTTGCTCCAATTTCTTCAAAACATTTGTCTTCATTTGTCTGGAAAATTCCTGCATTTTTCGATCGGTTTTTTTCTGCGTATTTATCACTGTTTTTATTGATAAATGAGAAGTATCATAGAGTCGGGACATGGTCATCTCTATAATAATTATATTGTTTCCGAGTAACATAAACGTGTGACGATTCGACCGTGAATCTCGATTCGTCGCTCCATTTGTGCGTTTCCGGTGTAATAAAAGAAAAAATTGTTCGTATGGATCATGCACAGAATCTCTCAATAAATTTATCGTGCTCAGAAGACTGATAGGACTAAGCCTTAATCAGATCATTAAGACTAAACAAAATGTGGTGATGATGTGCCAAAATTAATCGGACATTTTCTAGATATTTGTGGTAGAAATAACCATGCATTACACAAATGAACTGGGATTTCCTTGGTCTCCACGATCGCGACAAAAATGATCTCACTCTAGTACCAGCCAGAGCCAAGATCATGTGTGTTTATATTTCCAAAATTTCGGTCAAATTTTGTTAAACGAGTAGGAAGCACCCAACTTATAGTTATAGGACAATCTGAGAAGTGAGGACGTTCTAGAAATATGAGACACTTTTCCAATTTCTTAACAAATTGATGGATTCGACGCGTACCTTCGAAATTTTCTTCATTTAAAATAAAATCGTGAGCCTAGAGTTTGCACGACAACTTTGGACGGGCGTCCAGATGTAAAGGTACGAAGTTTTTGTTATAAATTCGATACATGTACTTGTCGTTTTTCCAGAAGTTAATAGTACTTCAATTTACGCGATAACGGCTGTTTTTGCGAAATTTAAATTATATAGGTAGGGCTGTGTTCAAATATTTGAATTGATCTATTAGACTATAATATTTACATTTTCCCAGGACTTTAAACAAATATTTTTACCATTGCCTTATTGGAATAGAAGTTCCTAAATTAATCCCGATTTTTTTAAAATGTTGTTTATGGTGTGAAATGATGAGATAATAAAAAACAATTATCTAAATCAGGCGACAAAAATTAAGCCAAATATGTCTGAACTTAATATCGCAGCACTAACAACTTTTTCGGAAAATTAGGTTGGACCAAAATGTTATACTCTTATACAACGACGTAAATTTCGCAGAACAGCCCGATATATACACGCAACCAACAAATTAAGGGAACAGCAAAATTTTCGAAATTTTTCAGCGATGTTCCAAAGGCTGTAACTTTGTTAATTTGAGTCGTAAAAATTAAAAAAATATATATTTTGAAGCTTGAAGCTTCTAGTTTTGGAATCTTGAGTCAAAAAAAATTGTGGGCATCAGCCTCAACGCAGTTAAAAGAAATATCACGGTTAAAATTTTCTCGAAATTTTTGCTTTTTTCAAAACGGTCGCTGGGCTCCAAAATTGGTCTTTAAGGATCAATAAACGTGTTCTTTCAATTTTTCTAAAAGTTTGATGATTCGGTCACAAAAAACGGCTCAACCGATTGTTTTGAAAATTGGCATAGTTTTTAACTATGTATTGAGCTAAAAAAAACCTGAAAACATTGGTATTTTTCGCAATATCTGCAAAGTTATGGTAGTTTTTCTAAAGCAAGTAAAAAAGCTATTTTTTTTTACTTTTTCAGGTCAAAATTAAGCATCGAAATTTGTTTTTTGTTTATGACAGTGACAGACACTTATAAGAGTAGATTTAAGGATGTTTAGCAGATCACGTTTACTGAGAAAATTCTGAAAATTTGGTATGTTTTTCAATGAAGTATATAAGAGGTCGTGTAAAAATTTCACGACGATTTGGAAACTCGTTATCGAATAATTAAGATTAACAAATTGAATAAAATTAAATACAGTCTCATGGAAACTGATATAACTTTGCGATAAGTTTTTTTTTTTAACCTCTCAATTTTTCAATATCCACAATATACTAGAAGCAACGGAATTAAAACGAAGTTTATTGATAAATATTTTTTCATTTGCTTAAAAAACTGTTTTTAACAAAACGTTGATTCCTTAATAACGAGCTTCCTAATCGTCGTGAAATTTTTACACGACCTCTCAAATACTTCGTACAAAAACATACCAAATTTTCAGAATTTTCTCATTATTTTCTATTTTAACCCTTAAGGAGGTTGAAGTAATGATAATAGAATTCTGAAAATTTGGTATGTTCTTACATGAAGTATTTAAGAGGTCGTGTAAAAATTTCACTACGATTGAGAAGCTATTTATTGAACAATTAACATTCAAAGGTTTCATAGCTTCTAAACAACCTTAAGTTTCCGAAATCCACCGTTTACTCGCTATACGATTATTAGTTCCAGAGATATCAAAGATTTAAATAAAAAGACGCATTTTTGTTCACTCGCCGATATCTCAACGAAAAATGGTCGTAGAACAAAAATAAATGAAAAGCAAATTGAAGCCAAAGAATCCAGCTAAACGATCCGTACATTGGTCGAACTCAAACAAATTTGACAATCAAACAATTACCGTGATATTTCTGTCGACTGCGTCGAGTATGATACCCACAGGATTTTTTCAACTTAAAATTTCAAAACTAGAAGATTCAAGCTTCAAAATGGGTTTTTAAAAATTTTTTTACGACCAAAATTAACAAAGTTACAGCCTTTCGAAAAATCACTTTAAAATCTCGAAAATTTTGCTGTTCCTTTAATTTTTTGACTGAGTGTACGTTTTGAATTTCACTATAACAGTCAGTTTTGAAACATTTCAACATCACGGACGAGGAGTAGAAAAAAAATTGGGTCTCTTTATTCACGAGTTTTTTTAACCTATTAAGATACAAGAATTTACGAGGTTGCTGAACAATGAATTTCAAAAATATTGTGCAATTTATATAATTTATGTGTATATTCTATTTATATATTTATATGTGAAGGAAAATATTTTTCTTTCTCGTCACCATCAGCGATGACGTTAGTTTCTACTATAATGTGAACACCTCTGAAAGCAAAACAATATTCTATAAAAACAGTTAAATTCCAAGTGATGGTCACAAAAGTGTCACGAACATATAAAATTGTTTTATTTGCTTTCTACAGTTTAAAAGAAACCCAAATTTTTGAGAAATAATAACAACATTATTCGGAAGAAGAGGAAGCCGGGTGTATGTCCGTGTGTGTCTGTGTGTATGCATTGACGAGTGGGACATTTCTTCGTGGTTCTCACATGCATTTCACCGTTTGGTGGGGAAAAAACGACACTCCAGGAGTCGCACATATCGTCCGGTGGTCTGATGACCATCTCTATACTTGTCCCGAGACGAGCAGATAGTAAATGTCCAAACTCATGAGCGTGAGTTTGAATAGCACAGACCACATCGATAACTATTTCCAAATTTGACATTTTTTTCATTCTCACAAAGTATAACGGATTGTTTTATTCATTTTTTGACCAATTTCCAAACATCGATATTACGTGACGTCGGGATAAAAATAACGTAAGTACAACTTTTTTGTTAACGTGAAACAATCTTTATTGCCTGCCATCGTCCCAAGATTCTTTTTGGCTCAATTTAGCTAATATCAATTTTTGTCGCCAATTTATTTTCTGCGTGATACAATGTAGACACAGTGAACTGGAAATCGATTGCATAGTCCCGCCGTGAGTGAAACCTCCGCTCTTACCTAATAGCGACAGTATATAAACCAGTTTTTTAACCGAACTGGAAAACCAGATATAATAAAATAACCCAGGAGAAAGGATTATTATCATGTTCAGCACCTGTAATTATAAATTTTTAATAATTATAAATAAATAAATAGTATAAATTTTGTATTAACTATACAACTTAGCGCTACGATATACCATTTTCAAGATTGCATAATTATTAACCACTTATGCATAGAATATGTTTATTGTAACATCAAAAAGATTTTTTAAAACTAAACATCTATCGTCGGTACCAACAATTTATTGAGCGAAAGTCAAAGATGTCCGGTCTTTAATTCAATACATATAATTTTTGATTAGCAGTTATCCTAAAGGATTTTTGTTAATACTGTTGTGTCGAATTAATAGAATAAAAAAATAGTATTTTTTAGCCGCAAATTAAATTTTGCATTCGATCTGTTATATCGTTTTTCTCTGTGTGTATCAAATAATTAACACGTAGCTCCATCAACAGTTTCGTCACTTCCTCTATAGAGTCAAAGTGAAAGGCTCGCGGTCGAGGTAGTTTTTCGTGATCCGGTAATTGAGAATTATGATAATTGATTGTCGAAATTGATACTTACGAATATTCATGTTAGGCATGTAAATTATCCGAAAACGTTTCGATGACAATTTAAATTTTCCTGAAACGTGAGCCGAACTATGGTATAGCTTCTTACGATATTAAAAATCACACACAAGTGTACGATCAAGTGTTACGACTTTTGTTTCAACCAATATTTTTTGCGCTTTTATCAATCGTACAGAATAAAGAAATCTCTCGGAAACCTGTTCACGCTCGTCGACAGAACTATATGAGTTTAGGCGTAACATAGGTTTTGGCTGATGAGAGTTTAAAATATCTTGCTGATATTACCAATGTGATAAAACTTCGTTGCAGCGCCCCTTCGAAATACTGCAGAGACCGCCTTATAAAATTATATTCCGAAAACTATACGCACAGTACAGAAATTAGAGACACAGTAAATATGCACGATAAATTCTATCGAGTTCGTCAACTCGTGCGCCGCTTGACAAATATATTCGTCCTGTCTCGGCATTGTTGAAAATTCAATGAAAAATATTGAGTCTTCCAGAATAATGAACTGGGTAAATATTTAAAAATTCGAACGAGCGTGTATGTGCCATTTGCGTTTTCTTTTGTAAACTACGACTTTCAGAGGAAACGGCAGAGAGAACATGCGAGATAAGATTTACGACTTTGTACTTCAACAAATCCAAGAGAAATTCAAATTAAATAATGCGAAAGTTTGATATCTTCCATTGAAAAAAATTAAATCGTGATATCAAATCGATTAATTATCGTTATTCAAATATTATTTCTGAAGAAATTACTATTAAAATAATTTAAAAAGGTTGATTAATTTATATACGTATTAAATTCAATGCTAGAGTTTTTTCAAATATCGCCCGTTGCTCTAATTATTCTCCCCTTTGTTTTCAAAATAAAGTTTGACCGAAAAACGGAGAAAAATGACCCTATTACCGCCGACATTGAAACAACAGATGAGGATCGACGAGCAGTTGCCGCCCGATCCAGAAATGCGAAAAGAGGACATTCTTGCGATCCGGGAATGGATGGCGAAGCAGCCTCATCTGCCGAAGCACCTGGGTAGTTAGAACATTGGAATAAAGCAATGAATAATTATTTTGTCAATTTTGTTATATTTCCACTAAAATATGTTATTAAAACTGAAATAGTCGATCTTATATTAATATTAAAAAATGGGAAAATCAACCCTTTCAACTCTTTATGATTAAATTAGTAATTTCATGTAGAATTAGATGAATTTTTATTTTTGGTTGCAATATTTTTTCCTTTTTTACGACTCGTTACTCAAAGGACCCTTACATGTGACAATTATGAATGCACTTGTGATAATTCGTAGATGATGGGCGATTGGAAAAATTTCTGTTTGGTTGCAAAAACAGCGTAGAGAGATGCAAGCAAGTATTGGAAAAATACTTCACTGCACGCTCGGCATTGCCTGAATTCTTCGCTAATCGGGATCCACTTCTGTCCGATATACAAACTTGTTGCGATTCGATGTGAGCATTAACCAGATATTACTTTGTCTATACAATACAATCATTTGAAAGCCGTATAATACCCAAAAGCTTGATTTGTTATATGTTCCAATTCTTCTTTGATTTTAAACTGATGCAAGAAACTGTCAGTGACCGCATACATTTAGTTTGTGGACGATTAGAGGCGCAAAATCTTGCGCAACACTTACCGAAACAGACTGTTGCGATTCGGCAACAGATTTTGTTGATCGACATTCGTTATTATGAATCCACGATAAATTGCATTACAGCTTTGTTTGCCTTATTTGAATAATGACCCCCTCCTTCTAAATGGCGAATTCTATACTATCCCAAATTTAATAAACTGTAAATTGGTTCAACTGCAGTCTAATTTTACGAAATAGCGAAAATGAGATTAAAAAAAAATATTTTGTCAACGTTTACAATATCTTTTTAGACAGTATTTTCTGTTACCATCTCTGACCGACGATGGCAACCGGGTTACAGTAGTAAGACTCGTCAACACTGCTTCTGAAAAGTTTTCAATCCAAGCTATAACAAGAAGAATCTTAATGGTAATGGACACGAGACTGATGGAGGAAGCGGGTTTGTCGAACGTTATGATTGTCGATCTTGAGGTAAACAAAAAGCTTTGTGGTAAAATAAAATCATATAAATTCACAGTTAATTAACATTTGATGAACCAGGATTATTACAGCAATTTTATCAATAATGACACCGGCACATAAAAAAACAGTGGTTTGTACATTCGACCAGACCCAGCTACCTATATGTATTTTGATGCGCTGAATCCGAATCCGAAGTCCGTTTGGCTCATCGCCCTTAAAATATTGAGTAAATTGCGAAAAACCGCTAAAAACGGTTAAAAATTGCTAACAATCTGCAGTTGTATGAGGATGAAATAATTTGTATTGAACTAGATCAAGTATTTGTGTCATGTAATTCGATGCGTTGAATCCGAATCCGAAGTCAGTTTGGCTCGCACACTCTCAAAAATTTGAGTAAATTGCAAAAAATCGCTAAAAATGGCGAAAAATTGCAGTTATAAGTATGAAAAAAAATTTGTTGAACTACATGAAGTATATTTTTTATGTATTTTGATGTGCTGAATCCGATTGCCGAGTCGGTTAATCTCGATCATGCATACACTGCCGTTCAAAAGTTTGAAAACACTCGCCCCAATTCCGCACCGCACATAAAAGTTGCACTGTTTTTAAAAAAATAAAGATATTTCAATGCAACAAGCGGTGTTTTAAAGGGGATATATTCAGCTTCATTTCGCTTTTTCTAACAAAATTTCTCGATTTTTCTTTAACCCCGTACACTCTTTGAAATATGGTCATTTTTCGGCTTTTTTTGCGTCGAAACTTTGTCGCACGATTAATGAAATTTTTTTTGAACTGTTTTTCATATGAAAAACTTGTGGAGGAGAGTACAAGCTTCAATTTCTTTTTTTTTTTTTTTTAGTTTCGCACGATTTTTTTCGCAAAAATATTCAATTTTTCGCAAAAAAACAACCGCATTTATGAGATGAGATAAAACGACTTGGTTTTTGTGAAATCAATAAGAGGGTAAAAAGTTGCATACATTTATTTGAGATTCGAGGAAATTTTTTCAAAATTTTGTATAAAAGTTTTTTTTCGTGATTTTTTCCTGTCAACATGATATTTTTTTATCTTTAACAATGGGGTCTCTTACGTCATCTACACGGTTTTTTTTTATTGAAAAACCTCATTTACATGGCTTTTTTATCGGAAAACCCGTGTAGATGAGGTAAGAGACCCGATTGTTTAAAAAATATCTCGTTGACAGAAAAAAATATTGAAAAAAATTCTGAAATAATTTCATTGAATCCAAAATAATTGTATGCAACCTTTTATCTTCGTCGTGTTTTCACAAAAACCCAGTAGTTTTAGAGTTACGCTTCATTTTATAAATATGACCATTTTTTGCGAAAATCTGAATATTATTGCAAAAAAAATCTTACGAAACTTAAAAAAAAAACGAAATTGAAGCTTATACTCCCACCCATAAGTTTTTCATGTGAAAAACAGTTTTAAACAATTTCATGGGTTATACGCCAAAATTTCAACGACAAGAGAAACCAAAAAATGCCCATGCTTCAAAAGACGTAGGGGTGAGCCTCAGCTTGCGGGTAACCCCGGCCATGTCTAACATGCATGCCGAACACGAAGACAAGTCGAGCTCGACTAGTCGCACGTTTTTGGTAGAACACAAAAAAACACAAGAAAATGAAAACATTAAAAGTCAACACAAAGCAAGCATGCATCTTAGACATGGCTGGGGCTACCCACTGGCCAGGGCTACCCCCCTCTCCCCTAGCGAATTGAAAAAAAATCAAAAAAGTTTTTTGGCAAAAACGATATGAAGCTGAATATATTCCCTTTGAAACACCGCGTTTTGAATTGAAATATCTTTATTTTTAAAAGAACAGTGAAATTTGTTATGCGGCGTGGAATCAGGGCGCGTGTTTACTAACTTTTGGAAGGCAATGTATGCATAATCGAGATTAACAGACTTGGCATTCGGATTCCGCTCATCAAGATACATAAGAAACATACTTGCTCTAGTTCAATAAAAAAAAATTCATACCCATAACTGCGTTTTTTCACAATTTTTAGCGGTTTTTCGCAATTTACTCAAAATTTTGAGGGTGTATGAGCCAAGCGGACTTCGGATTCGGATTCAGCGCATCAAAATACATAGAGATAGGTGGGTCTGGTCAAATGTAGAGACTACTTTTATTTTTGTGTTCTCCGGTGTAATTGACCCATCTCCCTTTATAGCCTCTCTTTTAATCCTACGCGTCATTTTACACTTCTTTCCAGCGAAGTCAATATTTACTCCTTTTCTCAAGCATATTTTATTTGGAAAATATTCATTCGCGGATCTCAACCATTCAAAAGTATCGATTTAATACGAAACAATATAATCTACAATTATGATCATTTATTGCACCATTTCATGTTTAAATATTTTATTTTTGTTCTAGGACTAATTTATTCGCGCCGTTGATACCAAGCAAAAATTCTCGAAAACTTGTATTTATGTAAATTGATAACTAAAAGCTTGGGACATCTAACGAATATAATTAACATGTCTTTCTCTGTTACTAATAAAACATTTTTCAGGGTTTCACCGCCGGACATTTCGCAAAATGTAGCCCGACGCAATCGTGCATACGCAGAGCGATGCTCGCGACTCAAGACAGCATGCCTATGCGTCTTTTGAATGTTCATTATCTTCATGCGCCTCCACTCATCAACAATATACTCAACATATTCTATCCTTTCCTTAAGGAAAAATTGATTCAAAAGGTGCGACAAAATATCGCTAATTTGCAATTAATTTCTTATGACAAGTTTTAATCAATGAATGGAACATATTTTTAGATGCGAAAACGTGAATATCGTATGATCGTTGAAAAAATAGACAAATTTTTAGTTGCGAATGATAGAAAACACAAAAATCGTATCAAGTTCCGGTTTCGCACGATATTATATTATATTGGGGAATAATACAAAAACACTTATAAAAGCTTAACATAAATTACCTTCAATATTGTTAGGGACTGATTCGAGAAACGAACCTTGTCAGTACGGTCTATATGATGATTTAGTTGAACACCAATTTTTCCGTGAATCAACGTTTGTTTTCTTCAAAAATTTGTAACTGAATGAATTTTCGTTAAATTGAAAAACACCTCCGTTGAATGTTTAAGTAATGAACGATATTTAATAAACGATTAGATTTTTTGGTTTCCGATCCTCCGTGATCTATTTATTAGGTATGCTGTTTTACCCTTGGAAAAAAGCATCAAGTCAACGCGGGATCTGATGGCACCAAGATTAATATCTTCTTAATTTTTTAAAATCCTTTTATCTGTTCAAAATATACTAGTAGAATGATGTGCGAAACCAGAACTTGATTGGTTTTCACTATTTTTTTTCTTCAATCCGCATATAAATCACATTTTGTGGCCATCGTAGTAGGGCATGCCCTTAAAAACTGAACGAAAATTAATTTTTAGTTCTCTTTACATGACCACATAGTTTAGACTACATACTGGCGGAGGTGAGGAATTGTACTCTTACATAAACAAGGATATTTTGCCGACTGAATGGGGTGGCCAAGCCGGCACTTTTCAAGAATTAAACGGTACGTCTTATGTCACATGTTTCGATCAATTTTTTTATCATTCGATCGATTATAAAATAAATTGAATAAACGCGATCGATCAATGGTTGTGATGAATCAATCAGGGATTTACTGAGAAGTACACTTTGGTTAATTACTTACAATACTTATTAAACAAAATATCTATAATCCATCAATTTAACGGGTGAGGTGCAGTCAGAAGCGTGAAAGAAAAGTATTTTTAATAATTTTTTAAATATAATAATTAAGTTTCTTTTACAAAATTGATTACACAAAGTTCTTATTCCATGTTTGAACTTGACTCCCATAAAATAAAAATATTAATTATTCATAAAGATATCGAAAAATTTGTCGGACCCCCTTTCGCTAGTGGTGCCCCGCGGTGACTATCCGAACACTTGACCTAATCATCTAAAATCAATGAAACAAATGAAAATCATTAGTTTAATTAAACTATTATAAATCTAGTCTTTCATCGAAGATTTTTTTGTAATTAAGAAAATGACGGCTTTTGACAGTTTACTCCCGGATTTTTGACCAAAAAACTATTGATGTCTAAACTTCTTTGTTAAAAAAAATCGAAATTGTCTACAAAAATTAGAATCCTCCGATTCCAGACTAGTTTCGAATGCTATTAATAAGCTGTAAAAATGTCATCAAAATCCATCAAGTGGTTTTTCAATTATAGTTGTCACCGACTCGAAAAACATAGTTTCGAGAAAAACGTGTTTGAAGTTTTTCGATATAAATACGGTATTATTATTTCGTTAAATTTCGAGCTCGATGGATGAAGTTTTTATGTATTGTGAAATCCGCTGAATCAGGATATCACAATTGTTGTTGGAAACTCGAACATTCCATTGCTTACAACCAATTGTTTAAGGTACTAGTCTACTTTAGAAGGCACAAAAGAAAACTTTTAAGATTTTTTTTCGCAGCTCCTTTATCAGATATGACTACAACATTATTACAACATTGTTTCATCCTTCGAAAGTACAAAACAAAAATTTATTTTTCATCTCAATACTTCAAATAATTTATAGAAGGCACAAAAGCCGAAAATGTCTCGTCTCATGGCCGACAATTAATCTCAGGATTGGCAAGTCTGAAACAAAAAAAAATAAAAATAAATGCTTATACAAGGATTAATCACCGAAAATGAAAAATCGATTAACGGTGGTTAATTGGTGGGTAAAAAACCTTCCTCTTTAAAATGCTCTTTTATTTTTTTGTTTCAGACTTTCCAATCCTGAGATTAATTAATTGTCGGCCATGGGACAATATATTTTCAACTTTGGCGCCTTCTACAAATTATTTAAAAAATCGAAATTTTTTTTGTCATTGTTGTGTACTTTAAAAGAATGAAACAATCTTGTAATAACAGTTTTATCATCATATCTGATAAGGGAACCGAGAAAAATGATTTATAGAAGGTTTCAAAGGCGAAAATGTCTCGTCTCATGGCCGACAGTTATTCTCAGGATTGGCAAGTCTGAAACAAAAAATAAAAAAGCATTTAAAAGAGGAAGATTTCTTACCCACCAATTAACCACTGTTGATCGATTCTTAATTTTCGGTGGTTAATTCTTGTAAAAGAAATTTTTGAATTTTTAAATTTCAAACTTGCCAATCCTGAGATTAACTGTCTGCCATGGGACAAGGCATTTTTAACTTTGGCGCCTTCTATAAATTATTAAAAGAATCGAAATTTTTTTTTGTTTTGTTTTGTACTTTCGAAGGATGAAACAATGTTGTAATAACAGTTTTATAGTCATATCTGATAAAGCAGCTGAGAAAAAAAATCCTAGAAATTTGCTTTTTTGGCCTTCTAAAGTAGACTAGTACCTTAAACAATTTTTCAACAAAATTTAATTTTTCGGGAGAATTTTTTTTTTTTATATATATTCCCAGCAAACACAGTTCCGAAATAGTTACGAAAATGTTACGTAACGTGTGTTTCATTAGACATAACATTTATGTCACAAACTCCGTGAATGAAGCAGAGTTTGTTCTCAAATATGTCATCCTATAAACAAGTCACAGATACGAAACATCTACGAGGAATAATAATGAAATAAACTCATACCCAAGATGTAACATATTCAGTTCATAGACGTAACAAACTCATCACATAGCCATAACAATCTCAGATAATAGATGTAACAAACTCAGATCATAGTTGTAACAAACTCAGCTCATTGATGTAACTCCTACGAAACGAAACGTAACCCTGGTGCATAATACTCGTAACAATGATGTCAATGTGATTTCGTGGTTACAGGTAATTTACGTATATACATATTTTATGAACAAATTACAAGAAATTTATGTATTTCCAACCTACCTATTAGGTTAGAATTTTATTTTTATTTTAACATTTGAAAAGTACATTTTAATTATAATTTATAATTTTTGTAGAATACCTACAAATATGATGTATCGTCCACCATTTGAGGTACCAAATGAACAATTTTTTGGGACTAGTTAGAACCCTCAAGGTGCACCGGTGTCCTGAAAAGCCTAGTTTTGAGTTTTTATACTCTACGCTGATAAACTGCTGGCGATGTCTCATTTCCTTTGTAAACTTTTTCCCATGGGATGAGCGTGGCACATTTTGATTAAAGTCAAAATTGTGACCAGGACAATGCCTGGAAAGTTCAAAATAGGCTAACAATTTCAAAGCAGGCCTGCAACTCTGAAATAAAGAGCAGAAAACATGTGTCATGCTCATCTCATGGGAAAATGAGTTACAAAGGAAATGAGACGTCGTAGAACAAAATCTGTCTATCAATTCTTTCTGAATCATGCGCAGAGTATAAAAACTAAAGCTAGGATTTTACACAGAGTGTAAAAACTCAAAACTGGGTTCTTACACTCTGCGCATGATGCCGAAAGAATTGCTGGATAGATTTTGTTCTACGACGTCTCATTTCCTTCGTAACACTTTTTCCTATGGGATGAGCACGGCACATTTTGATTAAAGTCAAAATTGTGACCAGGACAATGCCTGGAAAGTTCAAAATAGGCTAACAATTTCAAAGCAGGCCTGCAACTCTAAAATAAAGAGCAGAAAACATGTGTCATGCTCATCTCATGGGAAAATGAGTTACGAAGGAAATGAGACGTCGTAGAACAAAATCTGTCTATCAATTCTTTCTGAATCATGCGCAGAGTATAAAAACTAAAGCTAGGATTTTACACAGAGTGTAAAAACTCAAAACTGGGTTCTTACACTCTGCGCATGATGCCGAAAGAATTGCTGGATAGATTTTGTTCTACGACGTCTCATTTCCTTCGTAACACTTTTTCCTATGGAATGAGCACGGCACATTTTGATTAAAGTCAAAATTGTGACCAGGACAATGTCTGGAAAGTTCAAAATAGGCTAACAATTTCAAAGCAGGCCTGCAACTCTGAAATAAAGAGCAAAAAACATATGCCGTGCTCATCTCATGGGAAAACGAGTTACGAAGGAAATGAGACGTCGTAGAACAAAATCTGTCTATCAATTCTTTCTGAATCATGCGTAGAGTGTAAAAACTCAAAGCTAGGTTTTTACACAGTGTAAGAACTCAAAACTGGGTTCTTACACTCTGCGCATGATTCAGAAAGAATTGCTAGATAGATTTTGTTCTACGACGTCTCATTTCCTTCGTAACACTTTTTTATTATGGGATGAGCGCGGCAAATTTTGATTAAAGTAAAAATTGTGACCAGGACAATGCCTGGAGAATTGAAAATATGCTATCAATTTCAAAGCAGGCCTGCAACTCTGAAATAAAGAGCAAAAAACATATGCCGTGCTCATCTCATGGGAAAACGAGTTACCTAGGAAATGAGACGTCGTAGAACAAAATCTGTCTATCAATTCTTTCTAAATCATACGCAGAGTGTAAAAACTCAAAGCTAGGTTTTTACACAGTGTAAGAACTCAAAACTGGGTTCTTACACTCTGCGCATGATTCAGAAAGAATTGCTAGATAGATTTTGTTCTACGACGTCTCATTTCCTTCGTAACACTTTTTATTATGGGATGAGCGCGGCAAATTTTGATTAAAGTAAAATTGTGACCAGGACAATGCCTGGAAAATTGAAAATACGCTATCAATTTCAAAACAGGCCTGCAACACAAAGAAAGGGCAAAGAGAAATTAAGCGAACGTGCAACGCGAATAAGGTTATAAACCGAGTAAGGGAAATTCCTGGGTATTTTTCCATCACGGCAAATACCCATATAACTTATTTTTTTCTTTTAAATAAAGGGATCACATTAAACTTACCTCTTGCAATGTATGCTGTATTATTCTGGTTTATTCTGTATTACGCTGGATTATCCGATATCACCTCCTTGTACTTTACACTCACATATTGTTTACGTTCCTTAATCGACATAACCTTAAAATGATTGAGGACATTTCTCGTAATATATGATACGTATATGTTGCGGATTTGTTACAAGAAATGACTTGTGACATTTATGTCACACATTATACATATTCGGTACGTAGCCTATACTACAAGATTATAATATCACCAATATCTATAATTGTTACAGCAATGTTCTATAATTGTTACGGATTTGTTATAAGAAATGTCTTATAACATTTATGTCACAGTGTGACATATTTGCTACGTAGCCTATACTACGAGATTATAATATCACTAATGTTCTATAATTGTTACAGCATCGACTCGTAACAGTTTGACAAGTTTACAGTATATGTAAATATCTCGTATAAGAGTGACGAGATCTTGACATATCGATGTTACGTATTTGTGATGTCTATAGTTTTTCGTAATTCCTACATCTTTTATTGACATCCTTACTACATATCGTCAGGACGTATTATATACATCTCGTTTACGTGCGTTATGAAAAAGTTACGAATTTGTGATGAACATTATGTGACGTAGTTATTACATTTCAATTATACGTAAATGTTTCGTAAATCATCCAAGTGTGTTTGCTGGGTTGGGCAATTGAAAGATGAAAGTATTGTTATAAAACTTTGCCAAAGTTCATAGTTGTTGCGTTATGAATTTTTGAAAATTTCTGAAAGCGTTTTTCAATATTACACTTGATTTATGTATAGAAATACTAATTATATTATTACTTACATCGATTCATCAATTCGTGAGCCATAAAGCACGACTTCTGCCGAGGCGGAAGCTTCCAAAATGCCATTTTTATACGCAACAAGACTATTGATAGAATATAATAGGCGAGTCGAAACCGGTTGCTCGCAGCTGCCGTCCCCTACCCGCCATGGGGGTCCGGAACCCTTTCAGTAATTGTAGGATATCTCGGAAACTATTCATAGGATGGATTTAAAATCTTTCAGAGAATATTTTCAAGACACCGTATTTCTAAAAAATGAAAAACACTGATTTTTTGAAAATTCTGGTTGTACCTCACTCATAAATTGAATCGTGCAATTAATCTTTTATGACATAATTAATCACACAACGGTTGTAATGAATTGATTGATGAATTAATGACAGTAATCTCGAAAAAGTGCACGGTGATCAATAGTTATTTTTTTCAGAAAGAAATTACGTATACTTCTAAATGTAACTTAAATGATTCAGCAGACAACCACAATTCATAAATTCCTACACCTTATCGGAAAATACTAATCATTTTGTATCATTGATGAGCAATAGTTAATATTTACAATGGTAACAAAATTGTTTTTTAAACTATTATAACAAATTGTTGTAGATGCGTGGAGAAAAAAGATCGAGAAGAATCGTGAATGGTTTCTTCGAGAGGAAAAGCTTAGTCGAACCGATGAAAGCGCACGTTTATCAACATCGGCCTCGTCTCTCACACAGGATCTCAGCGGTATGCAAGGATCATTCCGCAAGCTCGATATCGACTAGAAAAATCAGTAATGGATTAAACAATGAAGAATTGATGTATCGTTTTTTAACAGGGATTGAGACTTTTAGTTTCCGCATATATAAACCATTTACTGAAATCTGATTGAATAAAAATTGGTCACGCAAAATAATCGCATCTTTAAAAAATAAATCAAGGCTCTATTTTATAAGTAATCAATTCTACAAATCTATTCTCGATATGTCACATGTCCATTCTGAAAAATACCTGATCGAAAAAATACCCGCGGAAAAAAGCGGTGCTTGCGTCGATGGGATACGTGGATTTGTGAGGTGGGTTTGAAGCATCCAGTGTAGTACGTGCATCCATGGGGTACATACGTCCATGGGATACGTCGATTTGTGGGATGGGCTGCAAGCATCGGGTGTGGTGCGTGCGTCCATAGGGTGCGTGCGTTCATGAGATACGTGGATTTGTGGGGTGGGTCTTCGGTATGAGGTTTGGTGGGTGGGATTGTGAAGTGCGTGCATTCATGGGATACGTGGATTTGTGGGGTGGGATTGGACATCGGGTTGGTGCGTGATGTTCCATCCATCCGTCGAATATTTTTGAGCAAGGATTTTTTGCGCAGATAATTCGTCTGTACTATTTTTTCCACCAGTATTTTTTTTAGATCCCCATTCTTAAAGCCAGAAATCAGATCATGCCGAATTTACAAAACCGCAAAAGCTCTCGCCAATGATAAGGTCTACCATCTGGCGAGAGGGGCTTGCATCACGTGGCCAAGTTGTAGCAAGCACGTGCTCTGCCGATCGATTCCTTACAAATACACAATTTTCTGTATTATCAATGAAATTTGAACGATCAAGTACTACAAAAAGTTTTATTATAAAAAATCACCTAAAGAACTCGTCCGGTCATTTTATTTGAGATTTAAAAAAATTAGCTGTACAACAATTTAAAAAATTTACTATATGGCTTGGTCGACACATTATTTTCAATGGTAGATTGTGACATGCTATAACTGCCTATTCTGTAATTTATGATTAAAGCATTTTGCTGATAGAATATGTTTGAGAATTTCGATATTAAACGGTCGAGGAAAAAAAGGACTATGGCTAAAAGATTAGACATTTTCAGTGAAGTGATCAAAGCGCAGCATTTGCTATGACACAGGTAGAGGGTGAGGAGATAAAAATATAAGAGTAGAAATTGCAACTGGCTGTATGGAAACGTTAAGCGACAAACAAACGGATAGGTATAATGTGAGCGTGGCGCTGGCGAGTCAGCGGGTCCGTTAGATCCAATAACTTGATGCTTCATCGACATTCAGGATAAGAGAGGAGAATACAGAGAGAAAGAGATGAGTGGGAGGGTTGCTCTAGTGCACACATACACACAATCATTGATGCTGCTTTTGCTGCCCTACCGCACTATACCTGGAAGGCTGGATTGATTTTTCGTTCTCCCGACCTCACGCCAAACTTAGCATGCGCGAAAACTGCGTCAAGAATGTTGCAAGCTACGGAACAAATAGCTCCAAACCGTGCATCGGGTGGGTTGAAAAAAAATGTTATCTCACAAAACACCAACGCACGAATCATCAATTGATCATCGACGATCCAACTTAAAATCTAAAATAATCGACAAATAAAAGATAACAGTCGAATTATTGTGATAAACTTAAATACCAGTCTGAAAAAAAACAAATTATTATTCTTCGAATAAAATTAAAAAGATTCGAGAGAAAACAAAATTGAATCAGAAGCGACAACATGGAAGAGAAATAATTGAAAAAAAGAACATGCATTCCCATAAAAATATCTGTATGTGATGTGTATCTGAAATATACATTCGGAATATATACATGCTCTCATGGATCAGAAATAAATATCGCTTTGAAATCAGAATATATTTAAAGAAAAAAGGATTTTCCTCTACCGTATACTTGAGATATATTTTTTATGCCTTGTTCTTTTCTGATAGTTGCAGTTTTTTACACGTGCATTGAAATACAGAGGCGAATTTCATAATTTTTTTCTCTTTTGGCTGCTTTGCATTCGACTGCAAAATTCGTCCGATTAGACTCGCAGTATCGCTGTTTCGAGAAATCTTTCATACTGCCATAAAAATTGTGCTTGTCGCAGATCCGCAGATTCTTTAAGTCCTAGAAAGGAATTTTTTCAATTGACTGATCGAATTGAGTATAAAATTAAATTAATAAATTGTCGAGAGACGATCCTTATTTCTCTATGTATAATTTGAAACGATGAAGAAATGATTGGCACGGGAAGTACCCGTCTGGTGGAGTTTAAAGCTCATCAAAAATGATTTTAATTCACCTACTCCATGTATCCCTTCAAACGATGAAGGGCATTGGGCCGAAAGGTCAGAATGTCTCTTCTTATTCGGAGCATTCAGCATCATCTAGGTGATGCCCGAACTTCAGGAGCAGTTTTGCAAAAATAAAGCAATAGAGCTTAGAACCTTCGAAAGTAAAGCGCGGGCAGTGAATTAAAAAAAAACAAGGTAGTGAACCTCATTTTGTGGGAATCACATGGACTGTTCTGGTGTGTTTTTGGTGAATTAAAATAAATGGTTAGGGTCTTAAAAGCAGCTGGTCCCAAGGTCGCAGTACGTTCATTGAGTTTGCGTGTGTGTTGCTTCGCCGGAACTCTCTCTCTCCTCTCTCTCAACATTAGAGAAGAAAATAGATGAGATATTGAAAATATTGAACAATGATGGTATAAGAAAAATAGATAAGGACAAGTAAGGAAAATATCGAAAATACCATCAAAAGAGAAGTGAAGAAAGTAACGATAGTACTTATAACAGAAATGGACAACACCAGAAGAGAAATGACAAAGAAGATTGAAGAAACAGTGAAAGAGAAAATAAGAAAGGAAACCAGAAAACTAATTCAAGAAGTAATGAACTTAAAACAACAGATAGAAGAAATCAAAAAAGAAAAATACGGACAAAATGGAGATGAAGAGGGACAGGCCTTAGCAGCGAGAACAGCTCAGGATGAAAAGAAAACTTATGCTGAAAAAGCAAAAGAAAACGCTAAAGAAAAAGTTATAATATTGCCAAAAGAGAAGCAAGCAAGTAGCGAAACGGAAAAAGAGATGTAAAAGAAGTTGGTATTATGAAATTAGGAGTGGGAGTAGAAGAAATAAACAGAGGACCAAAGGCTAGTGTCATATTGAATTTTCAGAAAAAAGGAGAAAGGAAATAAATGAGTGAAGAACTGAAGAAAAAATTGGGGAAGAGGTACAAAGTACAAATTCTAAAAAAAAAACTACCGAAATTAAAAATAGTTGGAATAGAAGATCAAATCACGGAGATATCTGAAGAAGACATAATAGCTAAAATTGGTGTACAAAATATAATAGACGCAGAAAGAGACGTTTTCAGAATGAAAACAGTTTGAAAAAATTACAGAAAGATGGTAAAGAGGGAATGATGCTAATTGAAGTCCACCTTTTTACACATAAAACAATGATAGAGAAAGGAAAGATAATAATAGGATGGAAAGTGTGCAAAGTGTACGACTATATAAACATCCTGAGATGCTTCAAGTGCTACGGCTATAACCCCTATGCGAAAGAATGTAAGAATGAGATAGCCAGTCGAAAGTGTGCAGGGGTGCATAATGAGAGAGAGCGTGAGTCAAACGACATAAATTGTATCAACTGTATGAGAATGGTAAAAATTTAAACATAACTGACTTACATGTGGATCATGAAGCAACAGATGCAAATTGTGAGACTTTTCAAAGAATTATTACCAAGGCGAATGGTAAAATAAATTATTGGAATGAATAGCAATCGAACGAAATCAATGAGCGAAATTCAAAAAATTGTATTCTAATTTTAAATGCGCAAGGTCTAATTACACAGAAGGACGAAATCGAACGAATGACTACTACATACAAATCGGTCATTTCATGTTTGACAGAAACCCACATGGATGCAACAATAGAGGAATGTGAAATAAATCTAACGAATTAGAACATAATAAGATGTAATACGAGCAATAGTAGAACGGGAGGCGTGATAACTTATGTAAAACAGACAATACAGTATAAAGAGATAACGAACAAAAGTGTGGAACAAAATAAATGGATGAACACAATAAGACTGAAAAGGGAAAAATAAAAGGATGTTGAAATCTGTAATTTATAACACTCACCGAGCGCTAGTAATGGAAAAATTTAATGATATAATAACAGAAGAATGCGAAGATATAATGGATATGGAACAAATTTTAGTAGTGCGTGACGTCAACATAGACTTAAAAAAAAAGACGGATATGCAAAGAGACTTGAAAGAAATCTAACATGTATCGGACTAAAACAATATATGACGGAACCAACTACACTAACACAAACACTGACCACCAGATCATTCAAGTAGATACAAACAATACAGTAGACAGTGGCAGTGAAGAAAGAGAAATGTTGACACGTAACTACCGTAAGTGGAGTAAACAAAACTATATAGACACTTTACAAAAAAATTTTGACGAAATAGACGAATTTTATACAGAAGATACGAATGGTATGGCGGATAAACTCATATCAGTAATGACCAAAACAATAAATCAGATTGCACCGATAGAAAAAAAGAAAATAAAAATAAAATGGGAAAGAAAGCCATGGATTACAGAGAATGTAAAGAATGAAAGCAAAATGCGTGATGAAGCATACAAGAGAGCGACAGAAACAAAGAATGAGAATGATTGGAATAGATATAGATACCATAGAAATAGAACTGTACAAGAAATAAGAAGGAGCAAAAGAGAATACTATGAAAATAACATTGATAAAAACAAAACAGATGCCAAAAAATTATGGAAAACAATAAAAGAACTGATAGGAAATAAAAAAAAAGTAGATGTAGATAAAAACGGAATACTGTTTGGAGGCATCCAATGTACAAATAACAAAGTAATAGCAAATAGTTTTAATAAATTTTTTATAAAAAGTATACAAAATATAATAGCGGAAATAGGAGACATAGACGAGATTGAAGATAACGAAAAAAGTATTATCAAAATGTCACAATTCAAAAAAATGGGGTACCAAGAGTTAAATAATATAATTAACAAATTAGAAAATAAAAAAGGGACGGATGAAGGGGTTACAACCGAAATCATGACATATACATGGGAATCACAGACAGAAGCTATCATGTCCCTAATTAACAGATCATTAGAAGAAGGGATATTCCCAGAAAAATGGAAAACAACTACAATAGTGCCAATACAAAAAATAAGTGGATCTCGTAAAGCAGAAGATCACAGACCAATAAATATTTTACCGACATATGAAAAAGTACTTGAAATAGTTGTTAAAGACCAATTAATAGAATTCCTTGACATGAATAATATCCTAATTGACGAACAGTCGGGTTTTAGAAAGGGGATATCTACTGAAATGGCGCTTCAAAAAACAATTACAGAGTGGAGAAAGCACATGGACAATAGTGAAGTCATAGGAGTTGTATTTATAGACTTGAGAAGAGCATTTGAAACTGTGAACAGAAAAATATTATTACAAAAACTGACGACGTACGGAATTGATGGACAAGTGCATAATTGGTTCAGAACATATTTAACGGACAGAAGACAGAAAGTTAAATATGACGGAGAAATGTCAACTGAACGAACCATAAGTCATGGGGTACCTCAAGGATCGGTTCTTGGGCCAATTTTGTTCATTTTGTATATAAATGACATCGTAAAAGAATTAGAATTCACCAAATGTAGTTTATTCGCAGACGATATGATAATGT
Organism: Alloplasta piceator; assembly: GCA_946863875.1. Taxonomy (NCBI): domain Eukaryota; kingdom Metazoa; phylum Arthropoda; class Insecta; order Hymenoptera; family Ichneumonidae; genus Alloplasta; species Alloplasta piceator. The sequence continues at coordinate 42,166,131 of OX333072.1, read as the reverse complement.
ATATTAATAGTGACAATACGGACGAAATAGAATATAAAATTAATTACGACTTGAAGAAGTTAACGACGTGGCTGAAACGAAATTCATTAAAAATTAATATTGAAAAAACCAATTTTATGCTGATAAGAGAAGCCCATAAAAAATTAATTAAAAATACATGCGAAATTCTTATAGGAAATGACAGAATCAACGAAATAATGGAAACAAAATACTTAGGAATAGTAATAGATGAAAACCTAACATTCAATAAACAAGCCGAATATGTTGCAAAAAAAGTAGCAAAAAAGGTCAATTTTTTATATCGAATAAGAAAATGCATATCTCTGTATAGCCGGGTAACAATTTATAAATCAATAATAGCCCCACACTACGAATACTGCAGCACAATAATGCTAAATATGAACCAGTACAGTATAGAAATGTTACAACGGGGACAAAACAGAGCTATGCGGGCGATATTAGAATGCAATGGATACACACCTGTACTGAGTATGCTAGATGCGTTAATGTTTATGAGTGTGAGGCAGAGGATGATATATAATGTATGTACGTTGATATATAGAATGGACAATGAACGAAGCCCAAATTATCTTAATAAGTTGATTGAAAGAAAACAAATGTCACATGCGTATAATACAAGACGGAAGAATGAAATCACGGTACAATATTGCAGGTCGAGAACTGCAGAAAAATCATTGATGCAAAATGGTACAAAAATATATAATAGCCTACCGAAAAATTTAAGGGAAAAAACGTCATTGGCATCATTTAAGAGAGAATTAAAAGAATATGTAAAAAGCAATGTAGAAATGTAGTAAGTAGAAATAATAATGTTATTAGTAATAGTTGTAGTAATAACAATGCATGAGAACCATTGTAAGAGCAAAGTAGCAAATATGCTAAATAAATACAATCAATCAATCAATCAATCAATCAATCAATCAATCAATCAATCAATCAATCAATCAATCAATCAATCAATCAATCAATCAATCAATCAATCAATCAATCAATCAATCAATCAATCAATCAATCAATCAATCAATCAATCAATCAATCAATCAATCAATCAATCAATCAATCAATCAATCAATCAATCAATCAATCAATCAATCAATCAATCAATCAATCAATCAATCAATCAATCAATCAATCAATCAATCAATCAATCAATCAATCAATCAATCAATCAATCAATCAATCAATCAATCAATCAATCAATCAATCAATCAATCAATCAATCAATCAATCAATCAATCAATCAATCAATCAATCAATCAATCAATCAATCAATCAATCAATCAATCAATCAATCAATCAATCAATCAATCAATCAATCAATCAATCAATCAATCAATCAATCAATCAATCAATCAATCAATCAATCAATCAATCAATCAATCAATCAATCAATCAATCAATCAATCAATCAATCAATCAATCAATCAATCAATCAATCAATCAATCAATCAATCAATCAATCAATCAATCAATCAATCAATCAATCAATCAATCAATCAATCAATCAATCAATCAATCAATCAATCAATCAATCAATCAATCAATCAATCAATCAATCAATCAATCAATCAATCAATCAATCAATCAATCAATCAATCAATCAATCAATCAATCAATCAATCAATCAATCAATCAATCAATCAATCAATCAATCAATCAATCAATCAATCAATCAATCAATCAATCAATCAATCAATCAATCAATCAATCAATCAATCAATCATCAATCAATCAATCAATCAATCAATCAATCAATCAATCAATCAATCAATCAATCAATCAATCAATCAATCAATCAATCAATCAATCAATCAATCAATCAATCAATCAATCAATCAATCAATCAATCAATCAATCAATCAATCAATCAATCAATCAATCAATCAATCAATCAATCAATCAATCAATCAATCAATCAATCAATCAATCAATCAATCAATCAATCAATCAATCAATCAATCAATCAATCAATCAATCAATCAATCAATCAATCAATCAATCAATCAATCAATCAATCAATCAATCAATCAATCAATCAATCAATCAATCAATCAATCAATCAATCAATCAATCAATCAATCAATCAATCAATCAATCAATCAATCAATCAATCAATCAATCAATCAATCAATCAATCAATCAATCAATCAATCAATCAATCAATCAATCAATCAATCAATCAATCAATCAATCAATCAATCAATCAATCAATCAATCAATCAATCAATCAATCAATCAATCAATCAATCAATCAATCAATCAATCAATCATCAATCAATCAATCAATCATCAATCAATCAATCAATCAATCAATCAATCAATCAATCAATCAATCAATCAATCAATCAATCAATCAATCAATCAATCAATCAATCAATCAATCAATCAATCAATCAATCAATCATCAATCAATCAATCAATCAATCAATCAATCAATCAATCAATCAAT